>OY720237.1:9934495-12334495 GCA_963082625.1 Pasiphila rectangulata
AGCAAGCGGCATAAATGCTGTACAGGACGCTGCAGTGCCTGGGACATTGGTATATATATAAGACTTTCTCAGCACCTATTATACCACCCTCTTAGCAAAGTGGTCTTGGTCGTCAAAGGAAATAATATGTCAATACATCTGAAGCTAACTTAGCCACGGGTTTCCGCACATTTGCTTTAAAGGTGGGTAAAGGAAAATTTTCCTTTACCGTTGAAGCAAATGTGCTTATAAATTTATCAAGAATGAAAAACCTATTGGTGCACAGCCCGTAATAAACGCACGACCTTTGAATGGAAAGTCGGGGATTACATCTCCACCAACACTGCCGTTTTTATATTACCGACACCATAATATAGCAAAAACAAAAATAGTTTTTTATTCGAGTTTTCTCAATATATAGATAGATAAACTCTATATTGTACATTCACCATATAACATAAATTTCACAAAGATAAACACAGACAAATACAACATACAATGGGCGGTCTTATCGCTAAAAGCGATTTCTTCCAGACAACCTTTGGATGGACAGGATATAAGATAATAAAAACGGCGGTATACGAATAATACATACGCAAAAATAGATAGATAAAAATAACATACATACATAACAACCTAAATACTTCAATGATAAACATACTTAACACTACATAAATATATAAATACTACAATCTTATATAGGTAACGATGTAAGTATTACATCCTAGAGATGAATACATAATGCAATTTATAACAATATACATATAATATATGTATATATACATATATTTAACAATACATAATGTAAATTTAAAAAAAAAACAGTTTTACGATTTTATCATTAATGGCTGATATTCTGTTCTTTTTTTCGGCATAGAACTTACCACCTGACATCAGTATGTGAGGCTAAGCCGTGCCTCAGGCGTTATTTCATAAAGTAAATATTTATGAGGGAAAAGCGTTTGCCGCTCGTCCCGTAAAGCCTGTGATCCGAAAAGACATAAACCTCTCGGGATTCAGTTCTAAGTTCACGAACGCTGTTTTCCCTTTCAGAGTCTGGTTTTCACAATAGAATTGTTTTAACACTCTTCAAAATTGTTTTAATACACTGTGTACGGTTTTGTAAATCTTTTTACCAGAACTTTTATTACTGAGTTGAACACGATGATCAATAAGTAATGTGCGTAATGAAAGCTGCAATATAATATGTATGTGATGAATGTAATTTTCTGTTTATTATCTTTGGAAACGAAACGAAACAAGAGATTTATATTTAATATCACTGAACGTCAGAATTACTAAATTGATAAGAATAAACTTAATAGGAAATAACATTAATTAATGTATGTACATGCCGTGGGGTGCCGGCAGTAGACCTAATTTAGGGTTCGAACTCGAAAATACTTTTTCAAATCGTTTCATAAATGTCTGAGTTTTGAGGTAACAAGGATAAAATAAAACTGGGCAAGAGCGAGTAGGACTCGTGCACCGAGGGTTCCGTGCCATCTGTATGATATAATATATGATAAAGGCGGTTTATATTTGTTGGAGAACCTTGACAGCGCCATCTCTTGTCTGATAGCGGAACTTATTATATAAATTTTTACGCATCTATTTTTTACACTTTCGCTGATTTCTAGAAAACTATGCAAATTAGAGGGTTGGTTATAATTTTCCTGTAATCTTTACATATACTCCTATTAGCAATAAATATTTCAGGTGTTTATCTCTGCAAACTTCGGAGATAAGGGGGGAACGCTATTTTTTTCAACATTTTTGTAATAACTCAAAAACGATATGGTTTTAAGGAAAACTGAAAACTTATTAATGTGCAAATTAATAAATTGAATATGATACCCCACATGACTTAGTAACTTTACAAAATTTTGAATACCCCCCTTTCAAAATTTTTATCTAGAGAAGTAAAGTTTAAAAAACTATGCAAATTAGAGAGTTCGCTATAATTTTCCTATAAACTTTACATAATAGTATGTAAAGTTTATAGGAAAATACCAATTACAGTCAACGCATCAATTGCATTAATCTGCACTTGAAGAATGAATTGAAAGAAATCATCATCATAACCATCCCCATCGCAGTAAATTAGTCTACTTCTAGACAAAGGACATGGATCTCTGAGCACTAATCATGAGAGGTAGTTGCTATACTCACTACACTTGGCAGGCGGGTTGGCGAGCACAGTACGGGATGTTGATACACGGAAAGACGCCATTTTTCAGAGTTATTCCTTGGCATATTCTTACTACAACCACGGGCATGCGAGGAGAGTCAAAATTCTACTGCCGGCACCCTACGGCTTATAAATAATCCGTTGCACATTGTAAGTTTTACTAAAATACCAACAAAGCTGGAGCCTAATTCTCGAGAAGATCATATACAATAAACACATATCATAAACACTTTGAAATAATGCCAATAATGCATTGAATCCTATAATAATGAATTGAAATTCGTTTATTATGTTAGTTATTACGATATTCATTTATTGTGATAGTTTATCAACTTTACGAGAGTCAAATTGCTGCTGGCATTCGTGCTAGCTTTCGACCTGGACCTTCATCTTGTATGCTTTGAGCTGTTATGTAAAATATATCAATCAGGCCCGAGAAACTTTCAGCTTTATTACGCCGGTGTCGCTTACGCATTTTTTTGTTCTTTCGATTTTATAAACATTATGAAAATGCAAATAAATCGAGTTCGGGCCTCAAACTTCAGCAAATAAGATAAAAAGTAAAGTGAGCGGCCCCGTAAGGTTTATGCAAATTTTACGCGAAATTTTTTAACTCGCAAAGTTTTGTGTTCTTATTATTTGCAAAGAACAGCGGCTGTGCCGTTCCTTTCTAAAGATGTTTAAAATATTATGAGTTAAAAACTCCTTAAAGCAAAAGGTAAAGTCAAAATACAAAAGTTAAAACACATGAAAAACAAGACTAAATAATAGTTAGAATATAAAAAAACTCGCTCATGACTTTATCTACTAAACGGTACTTTAAGTTCGAGGAACTAAGAAACTTGGTACCAAATAGCGAAAAGTCTCGACCCAGTAAGCTTGGCCCTTATTAATAATCGGGTCTGAAGCTTTAATTACTTTAAAATTCAATAAAGCGGGGAGATGGCTGGGCCATGGACGGCGTGGTAATCTCAAAGTCAATGTCAATAAGTGTTTATTCTATTAAATTATTATAAAGTAATTATGAATGCGTTTAAAACCTTATGTTTCTATTTTTTTTTCTTTGTCTGAATTTTAATATTTTTATAAATTTTTAAAAACTACATGTGTAATTTTGGTGAGAAATCTTATTACCCAATATTATGTATTAGATAAGCTTTAGTAATGAAGAAATAGTATGCCATTACTTCTAGATTATTACTGCTACGTGCAAGAGATTAAAGGCAACATTCCACTGCTGGCAACCCACGGCACGGTATTTTCGACTTACGTTAACTATTTTATATCCCATAATATTTACGAGTATATCAAATTTAATAGAGCAAGTGATATTGTTCCAATAATAAACAAGTTATCGCAGTCGAATACGATCCCCAAGTATCGAAGTGTGTTACTGTCATAGACTTTGTTCTTTATGGTCCACGCTCTTGAATGCTTCAGAAGTTCATCCGAGTATAGGAGAAAAAAGATTAGAAAAAAATGGCGCTTCGAATGTTTGTTAAGGGATAATGTCTTTCGCCACAACTGATACGATCAGAAGTGAACATAGTAAATCATTGAAATTGATAGTGCAGAGTAGTCATAGTGTTTACCAAGCCGTTCCTTGTTTCGATGATGGTTTTCTACGCAAAAAATAATGTTTAATCAGCACACAAAAATCACTTGATATATTTTTGTTAAAATTCAAGAGACAACCTCTTTACTGTTGAATGAAAGACAGAAGCAGCAGCGATACCAGTTTATTCATCAGCGGACGAAAAGGAAAAGAAGTATGTACAATATTTCTTCTTATTTTACACCCTGGTTCAACTTACTTCCCCATTTAGTCGAGTCAGCAGACATTCGTCAGACCGTCCCTCCCGCGACAAATGGGAGCACTAGTCTTAACGTATCCGATTCGTAACATTTCTCATAAATTATTTTAATTGAGGCCACAATGTGACAAATACCATGGAATGATATAAAACGAAATGTCAACGTCAAGACCAGCTGTCACAATTCACTTTACTGTCAATACATGTTTACGAGTTTGACTCTCGCAAATTAGTACCTACTTGAATTGTTTACATTTGAAAATATCAATTTTAATGCATGAGACTGCGGTTAAAATACTGTAAAAGTTACTATTAATGACAATGAATAACAAGAATAGTGAATACTAGGTTACAAATAGGTGCAAAATTTGCTTTCATACATAGTGAATACATGGATTACTGAATTTATTTTAAATTATGCCTTACACTATTTTTAATGACTGTCAAACGCAAACAATGACGCAGCTTGCTTAAAATTACAGCAATCCATTAATAGGTGGCAGTTGAGGGTAGCAGCAGTGATGCATTTACATTAGAATTTTATTTAGTTACTGCACGGGAAATTCAAAATTCACAGACCTATTAAACCGCCTACAATGTGTCCCGTGGAACCAAGCTTGCTTGACAAAAGTACAGAATGAATGAATGAATGAATCATAATAACTTTATTGCACACCAACTTAAAAATAACACAAATACAGGAGAAATACTGTATATAATTTTGAAATTGAGTTTTTAAATATTTTATGTATAATCTGGTAGGTACATTCCTTTTGTTTTGAAGCCCAACGAGTGATTTATAATATTACTAGCTGGCCCGCGCGGTTTCACCCGCATTATGATTTATCTATGTATGTAGGTTTATTAACGGTTACCGTATTTTGATGAATAAAGTGTCAATAGATTCGTTAATATGTCTAGGATACATTTTAACCAAAGTCATTTCATCTCCTAGGTATATATTTCAAGTTAAGTAATAATAGTTTTTCGTAAACTTTCGCGATCACAATTCATTATAATAGGTATAATAACATAAACTATTATATATTAAGTAATAATACTCAAGATATATAAGCAAAATTATTATAATATATAATTTTGCAAAATTCCTTGATAATCAAGTAAATAATTATGTTTCTTCAAATTGGTAGTTGGTGTACCCGATCGGATACCTATTAATCATTATTTATTTATGTATCTATTAAGAAAAGGATCGCCAACAGTTTACATATCAAAAATTACACTTATACATTTATAGGGACCAGTCTGATAATGTTAAACCAATTACAGGCAAACACATCATTGGTAGGTTAAAATAGAATACAAAATTTTAAGACAAATATATATTAAAATTTACAATACATACTAGTTAAACTATGTATATAAACTTCAATATCACTTATCCATTGTAACAAAAATATCTTAAAAACAAGTAACAAAATAATAATATAAATCTGAGATCAAATAAAATGAAGAGAGAAAAAAAATACAATGTACATATTAGTCTTTCCCTAAAATACGAATGGAAGATTGTTGGAAATATTCCAGAACCTTGCGTTTAAATCTATGAGCTATTTATATGAGTGTCTAGAGAATCTATGAGTTAAAAAGTTCGGTCATTATTCTTTTTGCTAAATAGTTTGTATTGGTAGCATAATCCAACAATTGGGACTTGCAATCCTGTGTTGGTGTGAAAGTTTAGTGGTTGCTCTTCTAGGGATTCTAGCTGGGGCAGCTAAGCCAATATCATCATCATCAAGTATCCGATTTATGCCTCTAAGTTTTCTGAACATTTATACACCCTTTTCGAAATGGTGTTCGGATTTTGTATTTATTACCAATAGTTTTTATTTTAAACGAGAATTACTGTTTTGGCGCTTACGACTTTTTATTTCAAGCTAGCTGTTTATATGCAGGCGGCCCTCTCGTTTTACCTATGTAATTTAAACAATTACATAATAATATTATATCAATGCGGCGCTATTTTTCTGTGCCTCATGTGACCAGGGATACAACTGAAAAATCACAACGTTACAGGACAGCAAAAACAAGATTAAAAAAATCTAGTTCATGTACTATTAGGGTTAGGTCACATTTGAGTACCTTTTTTTGTAGATAAAAACATTTACTTCCATTGTGTACTCAAATTTTTGTGGTAAATATTATAGTTTTAAAGTAATTCATGAAAAACCTAACAGTTGTACTTTTTTATTTAAATATGTGTTAAAATAGAATAGAATAGAAAAAGTTTTTTTGTTATCACGATCACTTACATTGTACATACAGTTATTTACATGATAGAGAGGTGAAAACAATCAGGCTACCCCTCAGCATTTGCTACATCAGCACAAGGGCTGCTGGAGCGCTGGTTTTCAGTATTGATAAATGATACAAGTACACCTAAATCATGTTGCAGGTATGTTATCTTTGTGTAAACTGATACACAATAAGTGAAAAAAACTAATAACTCCTAAGAATGTGTTCAAAACACAAAGTTGCTCAAACAAATCATTATAATTACTACTCCAAAGATTCGACTTTTTAGGGTTCCGGACCAAAATGGTAAAAAGGAACCCTCATAGGATCACTCTGTCTGTCTGTCACAAATAGATATCTCGAGAACTACTGATGCTATCGACTTGCAATTTAAAATGGTAAAAATGGTTTAAAATGGTACAACACTTCTTTACTAATATAGCATATATGAAAATGTAAAAAAATATTCTTATTTTGATTGCAGGGGGGCGGATAGGGGATCTCAAAAATTTTAAGTGAAGTTACTAGGCCGTGTGGGGTATCAAATGAAAGGTATTCATTTGCACATTAATAAACAGTTTTTAGTTTTCCTTTAAGCCGTATTGTTTTTTAATTATTTACAAAAATGTTGAAAAAACGACCGTTCCCGCCACATTATCTCAGAAGTTTGCAGAGATAAACTGGTGATACTTTTATAGCTAATAGAAGTGTATGTAAACTTTATAGAAAAATCATAGCGAACTCTCTAATATGCATAGTTTTTTAGACAAGGGGGGTGGAAGGGGGGTTTTCAAAAATTTTGTGAAGTTAATAGGTGATGTGGGGTATCATATGAACGGTATTTATTTGCACATTAATAAAAAGGTTTTAGTTTTCCTTTAAGCCGTATTGAGTTATTTACAAAAATGTCTAAAAAACGACCGTCCCCCCCCTTATCTCCGAAGTTTGCAGAGATAAACCCGTGATACTTTTATAGATAATAGAAGTGTATGTAAACTTTGTAGGAAAATTGTAGCAGACTCTCTAATTTGCATAGTTTTTTAGACAAGGGGGGTTGAACGGGGGTTTTCAAAAATGTTGTAAAGTAAATAGGTGATGTGGGAAATCATATGAAAGGTATTCATTTGCACATTAATAAACAGTTTTTAGTTTTCCTTTAAGCCGTATTGTTTTTTAATTATTTACGAAATTGTTGAAAAAACGACCGTTCCCCCCCCCCTTATCTCCGAAGTTTGCAGAGATAAACCCGTGATACTTTTATAGCTAATAGAAGTATACGTAAACTTTATAGGAAAATTATAGCAAACTCTCTAATTTGCATAGTTTTTTAGACAATTGGGGGTGGAAGGGGCGTTTTCAAAATTTTTGTAAAGTTACTAGGTGATGTGGGGTGTCATATGAAAGGTATTTTTTTGCACATTAATAAACAGTTTTTAGTTTTTCTTTAAGTTGTATAGTTTTAGAGTTATTTACAAAAATGTTGAAAAAAATAGCGTTCCCCCCCCTTATCTCCGAAGTTTGCGGAGATAAACTTTTATTGCTATTAGAAGTATATGTAAAGATTAGAGGAAATTTATTACAATCTCTCTACATAGCATACTTTTTTATAAATCATCGAAAGTGTAAAAAATCTACATAAGTTCCGCTATCAGACAAGAGATGGCGCTGTCAAGGTTCTCCAACAAATATAAAACCGCCTTTGTCATATATTATATTGTATGACGGCACGGAACCCTCGGTGCGCGAGTCCGACTCGCTCTTGCCCGGTTTTATTTACTTATCAGTACCCCATTTTCATATTTTACCTGAATCGTATCAGTTTGCTAAAAATCTAGTTTTTATTAAATATGTGTTAAATGAAACAATTCTAGTTATACCCCCTCATTCAAATACCTATTTATGGTGTAAATGAAAACAAGTTTTAGAAAAATAATTAACTATTATTAAAGTCTTCAAAATTATGAATTTACTAACAAATAAGGCCCAGTGAATTGAAATTATCGTGGCTAGACATCATTTAATAAATATAATACGGCTTACACCACGTACCTAACTTATTATCATCTTGCTGACGTTTCGTAGACCATTTAGAGGCCCTTCTTCATGAGCACCGTTCGTAGCCGACTCCGAGGGCCGCGAGACGAGAACTAGCTTGAGCGCGGCGTTCGGCACGGATCGCGCGGCTGGACATAGCCGCCGGCGCTGGTGGTGGGGGGGATCCCCCTGCTAAATCCTCATCACTTGTTTCGTCCGTAGCGTTAGGCTGGATACACACGGTGCTTACTGTGTCACTTTCTAGGCCGACTTGAACATTGCCCTGTTCAGCAGTCGCGGAGTACAAGATTGGTCTCCATGAAGGTGATATACCCCAACCCTGGTCTCGGTTGAAATTCGGATGCCGGCTTATTTCAATCGCTTCACGAATTTTTCGGGGGACGAAGAACTTCTCTCTGGCTAGGACCGAAGCCTTGTCAAACCGTATGTAGTTAACCGAGTCCTGAGAAAGAGCATGTTCTGCGACTGCTGATTTCTCAGTTTCCAGCTTTTTCACACTACGAATGTGTTCAGTCAGTCTGGTGGCAATGTTTCGTCGAGTTTCCCCAATATAACTTTTGCCACAGTCACACGGTATACTGTACACCCCAGGAACACTCAGGGGATCCCGGTCTTTCGGTGTCCTCAGGAGCTGTCTTATCTGGCTCGATGGCCGAAATACAGGCTTGATATTGTTTGTATTGTATTTCCGGCGTAAAAAGTACCCAATTTTGTCTGTTACCCCCTGTATGAAAGGTAGAAACACGGGAGACCGTTCTACGTTTGGAGCTCGCCTGCGCTCATCCGCATACATCATCCGAGAACATTTTTGCCAGCAGTACCCATTTCTCTCCAATACTGTCTTTACATGGTCCAGTTCACCTTGTACGTGTTGCTGATCACATAAACTAAGGGCCCGATTGATCAACGTTCTGGGCACGGAGAGAAGGTGTGAGGGATGATGATGGGAGTCAGCACGTAGGTACAGATCTGTGTGAGTGGGTTTCCTATACACCGAGTGTGAGAGACGACCTTTCGAGTCCCGGGTAACTCGTACATCCAAAAATGGTAAGGTTCCATCTGTTTCCCTTTCAGTAGTAAATTGTATTTTTGGATGTACCGAGTTTAGGTGTTTTAGGAAGTCTGTCAGCTCATCCTCTCTTACAATGGATGACGTATTTTCCAGTCTACGTGTAAGTCTACGCTCCGACCCACTCGCTCCCACTTTGGATATGTGCATATCCAAAACCTCGAGAGCTTTGAACTCGAACTATCAAATTACTTTGACTGTCTAGAAGTAGATGCATCGGTGGACGAGATCAATAACAGGATCGTCTATTTCTCAAGAAAGGTGACAACCCCTTGTGTTACAGACCCATCTCGCTATTGAGCTATGTTTATAAGCTGTTTTCAAGGATCATTGCGAACTGTTTCTTACGCAAGTTTGATGATTTCCAACCCAACACCACATTGGGACTGTTGGTCGTCCTCCCGGTAGTATAGTAGTTTACCATACTTGAGGGATATCGTATCCTGGCCTCTTTACGGAGTTCCGATAATCCCAAAATATCCCAGTGTAATCTACTAATTTCTTCTTAAACTCAAAAATATTTTTTTCTGTCCTCACGTCGGTAATAATCAAATGTATTACGAGATAAATTTTACCTTCCCGTGGTTTTGTTATTATATTATTATAAATTTTTATTAGTTTCCACGTAAAAATTATTTGTGTTGAATGATGTTAGTCGAGATGTATCACATATCACAAATTAAGCATAGTTTTAGATTAGAATTAGTTGGTACATGTGGAGTTGTACCTTAATCAGTATTGACAAAAATCGGTTTAAAGTGATATAATTCTAGATATATTGACATTCACGATCAATATACAGAAAAATTTAATGTGAAAATTAATTTAATATCTCTTATACCACAAGGCACGAAAAAATGTGTGGAGCCTAAGACCTAAAGGAGTTACAACTAGGACATTATACAAATCCACGATATATTTTCCAAAATCCTGTCAGTTAGATCACTTGGTTTTTAACAATAAATTATATAAATTCAAAAAGGATATATTAACCACTCTCATTACCGAGAGTGGGCTTAGTTTTACATAAAAAAAAAACATGTTTGTAACTTCCCGTTTATTTTATATAACTGTATTAACTTTTCTAGTTTAATCTTCTTCTACTCATTCGTTTACACAGAACTGCTTCGTAAATAGTAAATTGCTGTGTACACATATTTTAGGATACAATCTAGATCATTATTGTGCTTTATGTATTTGTTTCTCTTTGATTGTGTTCTGTTTTGTGTGCCTTAATAAATAAATAAATAAATTTGCACCAAATTATATCCGAAACCATAGCAGACAGAAAAACGCGAGTTAGACAAAAAAAATCGTATATATTTTCTGATAACTTCTAGGTATAATCACAAAAAGGTATACAAAAAGGATACAACTCAATATAAATCACCTTTACAGGAGGCACATAATTGATTCTTTTCCTGTCTGATGACACGCGAGTTAAATTGGAGTGAGTCCTTTCTTATAGTATTTAATATTTAATAAGCATTATTCCTATAACAAACAAGTTATTGTAGTTTGACACCATCCCAAGTATCAAAGTGTATTATCGTCGTTATAGACTTTGTCCGTCTTGGTTCACGCTTTTGAATGCTTCAGAAGTTCATAGTTTATGCATACTATAAACTGCCACGTTCAAGTTAGGGCTACTAAACTGGTCGGAAAATTAATTTAATACTGAGTTTGCTTACTGCCTGTAATAAACTACGTGTTTGTGTTATAAAATGCTTATAGTTAGTTATTTAAATTCATAGGTAGGTCAGTATCAGCCGGTACAGTAGGTATTAATACTAACTAAAGTAGGTACTGTTTATATATAGACAAGATTTTTTTATATGTATTAGATCAACGGCAAAGTGATGTACTTCCCGACTAATCCCAACAAGTGTATACCAGCTATATATTTGTACTAACCCAAAAAGAGGGGTTTCAGCCCATGTAAACAAGTGGTTATGGAAGGGATAAAAATCGGAACTCGTATTTCTGTTTAATTTTTATATATATATTACAATTAAGCTAGTTGGTACGATGTCCAAATGATCCTGAGGTCATAATCGTTTTTTTTTATTTTTATATAAAAGTTTTTTTTTTTAATTTATACTAAAAAATATTTTGGTGGTTAAAGGTATGTTTATTACTTTGTGTACGGCAACTCTTTGCGGAGGTCAATGACCCTGTCAAGAATCAGCTGGCGTTTAAGTAGTCATTCAAGTATAATCATCAGCTGTTAGAAGTTAAGACTTTTGTGGTCTTTTCTTGAATGAACGTCACTGAATCCTGAAAAGTCGTGGAACAAAAGTTGTTTCTTGGGATGGTCAGAATCAACCCCTTTCGGCTTAGTACACATATTATAATACACCCTGTATAAATGTGAAAGTGTGGATGTACATATGTAATATTTGTATGTTCCGTTTTCACGTCAAAACGACTGAAACAATTTTGATAAATTTTAGTAAAGGAATAGATTAGTCCTTGAAGACAGACACACTTTTCGTTGCGTAAATTCAACCAGAAGGGGTTAAAATAGGAGATGAAAGTTGCAGTGTTAAATCATTATTTTTCACTGAAAGTACTTTTATTTTTATGTATTTATATTATTTATAATAAGTATATAATATTATTATTATTTTAGTAGCATTTGAAGATTTTAAACTTAAAAAATCTGTGGTTTAGAATTTCTAAAAATTCATCCCCTAGAGGAAAATATAGGGGATGAAAATTTGTATGGGGAATATTTGTACCATAATTTACCTGAAATTTCACATAAATATTAAGATACCAAAAACGATGTAACGTGTTCTTCCGTAAGATGAGCAGCAGCGTCATTCCGTGTCATCAACATCTCGTACTGCGCTCACCAACCCGCCTGCCAAGCGTTGCGAGTATGACAACAACCTCCTCATGATCTTTGAGATCCATGTCCCTCATGGATCTATCCCCGGCAGTGGACGTGGACGGCACAGTCCTACGACTGAGATTATGTGCACAAAAGTTGAGAAATAAAATAAATAAATACGTAATATATTTATTTTATTTCTCAACTTTTATAATAATAATAAATAAATAATAATAAAATTTATAGGAGATGAAATAACTTTCGTTAAAAAATAATAAAACAAATTTATCATTACCCTTACCAATTAACGTTGCCTTAGTTGTCTTTCGAGTCAGCTAGTAATCTAATAATATGGCTTGGTGTTGTGTGAATTTTTAAGAATTTTAATAAATTTATTATTGTAGTAATTGAAATAAGCACATCGGGCCATCCTCTGCGAGAACGGTGTCTGTAATGACTCCGTCTTCGCTACAGTAATCTGAATACAACGTGTGCTTCCACTGTGAGATAGACGAGCGGAGCGGACTAAGCGAGTAATATAAAGCGGACCTAAACGAAGCGGGATATGACATGAATTGACAAATCACAACTCGCGTTCCCTCGAGCCTTATTTCCTTCGAGGACTGTGATTTTTTAATTCATGCACCTTCAAATTTAAAATAAAACACTTTTAGGTACTGTTTACGTAACAACAATATGTCATTATATTATGTCAATATATCAAAATTACAACAATATTTCATTCAAAATTTTAAATAGGGTTGTCGGGAATAAAAATGTCTATGGTTAATTGCTAGTCAAAATGGACTAATTAATGGGCCACTCCGTTGTCTTGAGATGAACGAGCTCGTTTGCTTCTTTTAAAGGTGTATTTTCACTGAGGTGGGTCTGAGCGGAGCAGTGCTTAGCGGTGCATGAATAAACAAATCACAATGCTTGAAGGACACAAGGCACGAGGAACCGACGTGGTTGGTCAATTCAGCAACTGCTAAGCCCCGCTCCGTTTTGCTCCGCTATATCTTACTCACAGAATCCACTCCGGTCTCTCCCAGTGGAAGAACATTTTGTGTGCAGTTTACTGCTGCGAGTTAATCGGAGTCCGTTTGGTATTAACTACCATATAGTAATTTGCTATAGGTACAAGGTACTTAAGCAGTGTGTTGTAAACGTTCCACACTGTGACACCACTAAAAACTAGAGCCTCCTAACCCGGTGGAGAATATGGTGAGTGATGACCGTTGAGTCACTCATAAGAATGTAACATGAAAACATGTATAATCTTTTCGGTTTTCATGAAATATCATGAGTAAAACATATATTATAATGTACATTACTCGTAATAAAATAAACAGCCTTTATAAACAACTTCAGCTTCAGCTCTACTAACTTTTAATCAAAATGGTTAAAAGGAACCCTTATGGATTTTGTCTGTTTGTCTATCATAGACGACATATTTGTTTTATTCTTTTGATTTATTTCTTTGTTTGAAAATCGAAATGTTGCGAGCGTGGTGCTAAGTATGGAGCGTTGGTATAAGTGAAAATCGGCAAAAGGTAGTCCTTTAAATAAGTGCACCAAGAGAACCTTCCAAAAAGGAAGATGGCGAGAAAACTTGAGAACAACATCAGCCCTAAATTGACTTTCTACAATGATGATCACGACCACTCTTATAAAAGTGCGACGACATAGAATAATTGTGTTCTGTATGTCTGATCTTCGAAGCCACTGACCGTGCTTTCCGGTGTTGGCTGCCGCGAGCGCGGTGCTAAGTATCAAGAGGTGCACCAGCATGCTCCCTCCTCTGGTTGCGGGCGCTCATTCGGCCGGAATCGTGCCTCACTCTGCTACTGAAACAAAACCACAGGTTGAAAGAGTTATCATAAAGGAGTTTTTGTACAACATGCTTTTAGAACCTATTCATTTGATACCCGTATTACAGGGTTTCACATTAATGATTAAATATATCATCCATCATTTTGGGGCGGCGGCATTTTAAAAGTATTGTAAGTATTTGAGAACAGCCGCTGTTCCGCTAGTTCAATTTATTAAGTCATTGTAGAGGTATTATTAGAATATTCTTTCTGTATTTTTTAAGTTCCTAGAAAAAACCACTCAGCGCGTAATGACCTGTCTGGAGATAATGTTGAATGATACTAACAATGCCAGTTTACGTGTTACATAATAATAAATCACAAGCGAGTGTCATGTGTTGCGCGATAAAGGCCCCTTGCCGAGACAAAAACTATTCATTGGATCGTTACAAAGAGGGATCGAGTGGTCGTGCTCAGATAAAGCTTAATTCCCGCCAATTTATATCGCAACTCCCAAAAAACAACAAAATACTCGCAATCAAAGATGAGATCAGAGATCTAACTCATAATCCGAAACGAAAATTTAAAATAGACAACCTATTCATAAACTTCCGCAATTTCCTCTCAGGAAATTGTAAAGCCGCGGCTAAGTACCAAGAAACAAGTACCAATAAGAGTTTTCGTTGTAAAATAAAACATAATTCCATCTAGGGCGAAGCGGTTTGAATAACAACTCTTTAATTGAAAGTTTAGCAATTTGCTCGTACCCCCCGAATGGACCCGAGTGCGGGGCAAGTCTCATCCACGGGGCGTTTCAAAATTGAACGTAGGCAGATGCGCTTAATTACCGAGCCAGATGCCGCCCCCCGCTTATCTCGAGATGAACCTCCACTTCCAGGCCACTACGATATTCCCTAAGATTGTTCAAATTATTTTTTCCAGAACCCAATTCGCATGCCGCCGCTGTAGTAATTAAGAATTTAATAGGGGATTAAGTAATTAGAAATGTCACAATTACGACTTCAGGAAAAACTGTAAGGGGCAATTTGCTAAAACGGTTTTCATTGACGTACCTAAATAGATATAATTTCTTGTGAGTTTCTTTCCATAGTCGCAGTTATAAGAAACTAATGAAATTTCAAAAGCACTTTTCATACACAGGAATATTTGAGTTATGGGATTATGTCTTAGTTTTCCAATAATGCTTCACCGAGAGCTTTCCAGTTGGAGATATGAGACGTAGTCAAATAGAGAGATAGCCGAGTATAAAGACGTCGTTATGGAGGTCGGAGGGGGTCCCTACGTGCGGTGACGTTGGAGTGAATCAAACTTCTCTTTATATTTTATCTTACTGCAAGGGCGGCCGGTTTATGTTCCTCACCCTACTTGATTTAGTTTTGATGGCGGAGAGAAACAGCTTTTAGATAAATGATTTCACCAGCCCTTGCCAGGCTCCGGTGTCAGCGTTACTACCGTGAGCGATTTCAATCTACAATTTGCAACAATGTTTTGGTTTATCGGTTATAAACTATCGATGCGTTTTGGGGTTTATTGAAATGGTTTTCATCAGAGAGGGATGCTTGAGTGGATTAGATTTATTATTACTTTGAATAACAGATGAGATTCGGGAAGACAGAATAGGCATAGGCACTTAGCCAATTGTATTTCTTTAGCAAGATTTGTCCCTTAGGAAGTGGAATACCCTTTACAGAATATAATTTGCAGAAATAGCGAACTCGATGTTTAATTTCATAGCTCCCTGCGGTGAGCGTACAGTGTCAAGAACAGAAAACTGAGTTTGAATTTAGCAGAATAATTTTAGAGAGCGGGGACATCCTAATCAGGAACGAGTTGACTTTGTCCTTAATTGTGACACTAATTATTTTATTTTGTGAGCAGATTGTTATTAATTATTCAAAGTTAAATTATTTTATTCACATCTGAATGTTTACGCTGACTTATAATGTTGACTGCTGCTGTTAACCTCATATCATATTCTACCTTTTGCAAGCATACAACATTTTATCTCAAGGTATTTAAAATATTTAAAAACGTTCCAATTTATGCCACAGGACGAAGGAATTATGTATGTCAAAAACTCGCTTGTTGTTAGGTTAGGTTAACGTTAGGTTGTTACAAGAAGCTTCTACCCATATCCCATCTCTCAGATAACACAAGATTACCGCCGTCGCAATCTCGCTGTACAAATTATCATGCCACAATAAAGATAAGATCGTAACAGCCACCATCAAACCGTTTCCTCAATCGGTGCCAGAAGCGAAATGTGTTAATGCTTTGTTCTAATCAAAGTGTCGTTAGCCGCGGGCTTACTTGATTACTGTGGAATGGGAACTAACACATCCGCAAGATAAGCGGAATGACGCCAAACGTAATAAAACTAAATCTTGTTTCAGTGAGGAAAGACTGGTATCGATCTAAGACGAGCTGTGTTCAATCAAAAGAAAAGAGTGAAGTCTGGATTTTCCTTTTTTGAATACGTCTGCTCGCTCCTTGCCTCTGTGGCTGATAGATGCTTTTACGTTACGGTTACGTATGGTTCGTAGAATTACCCTTTGTCAGTAGTGCAGTTACCCAGAAGCACGCTTTATAGAAGGTTGTTTGTACCAACTATCCTCTACTATATTTTAAAATAATATCCTTTGGCGCTCTGATAACCATCAAAGCACGTGGCATTGATGCATGAGACTCATCATAAGAGAAGAAGTAAACACTGGTATCTACCGCTACAGGATGAAAAGGTACTATCTTATCTTGGAAAATAAATGTCTACTAACAAGTATAGAACAACAAAATAAACGTATTGTTTAAGCGTTTCATAGAAAACACAATTGCTCACCAACGGTACCTTCCCACGCCGTACCCTAATCAAAATCAAATCAGCCAAGTACATAAATAAAACATGAACTCAAAATTGGTACACAGATGTCAAATTACACAATTTTGAAACTTCGTTAAAACACTCGTTGATTGATTGTGTTCAAACTGATGCCCACGTTTTCAATATTCGAGTGTTACATGCAAAATGCTTTTCGTATCTCCAGTGCATAGGGATGCGATAAAAGTTTACAGGAATGGATTTAGATTCTAGTTTTTTTAGTTTTTATGAAGCCGTGATGGCCGAGTATTTTGGTACTTATATATTTTTTCTCTAGCAATAGAATATGATTCTTTCTTGAAAAAAATTACGTGAACACGTGCTTTATCGGCGAAGGAAACCATCGTAAAGAAATCCGCGGCTTAGTTAGTATTAACCTGTTCTTTACTCTGACTTATAGCCGACTAAACTGAGTGGATTGTAGGTTCTGGGCAAGCCTAATCAAAATCTTACAATGTCCCAAGCACTGCAGCGTCCCGTACAGCATGAATAACAGTTGCTAACGCTGTATTAATTATCTACAAAACATGTAAAGGCCTTCGCTTTTATTGTTTGTATGTATGGAAACACTCCGAAGTAACCTGTTACCCAGCGCACCACAGAACAATAAATTCATTAAAATGCAAATGAATTATGAGTCGAGATGGAATGTTGATTCCATAAACTTGGTAAAAATAAGTTTCGTATTTAGTTGATTGCAATTCTTGCAACTGAATAAAATATTGTTCTTACAATGTTTCCGGTTGTTTCTTTCTTAAAGTTAACGTGGCTATTGATTGTATTGATGGTTTCTTAAGAATTCTCGTTGTTTTATTTTTAACTAAAGAAATTTCTATATGTATTTCATTATTCACAGTTTACAAGTAGCTGAAATTAAAAATCGAAATAATAATACCCCAAATGATTAGCCGATCAAAATTGCTCTAACAAAAGAACAGAAATAAATAAAAAAATATCCCCAAAGTAAACAAAGCTTGCATTGATAGATGATTTATAAAATACACATCCCTTTTGCATCTGAATAACACATATGTCTTGTTTGTAAAAACATTCGTTTCAGCCGTAAAACGTCCACTAATGAACACAGGCCTCGCTCATGGATCTCCATGAGGGGTAGTTGCCATACTCACCACGCTTGGCAGGCGGGTTGGCGAGCGCAGTAGATACGGGATGTTGGTACACGGAAAGACGCTGCTGCCCATCTTCCGAAAGTATCCCTTAGCAGGCTCTTACTGCATCCATGGGTGCCGGCAGTAGAATGGTATCCCTCCTCTCATAAGAGGAGGGGTAACATTCTACTGCCGGCACCCCTACGGCGTAAAAACATACATATTAAAATACCCAGCACAAAATATCTGCGGAAAAATCACAAAAATTTGCCTCACAGCGGGAATCGAACCCGCTTGAGTGCCTCCTGCGTATCAGTTGGCTATCAGACCTGCTGTGCCAAGTAGGTATTCAAAGACATTGTTACACAAACTAGATAAAATTGTATTTTTCTTCTTTCTTTCTTTCTCTCAGCCCGGAATCACCCACTGCTGGGTATAGGCCTCCCATAATTTTTGCCAGCCTCCTCTGTCCTGTGCCCTTCGCATCCAGGTGTGCCCAATGAATTGTAAAAATGGTAAAATGTACAATAGTATTAAGAAGAGCTAACTCTCTACATAACCTATACACAGTCCTAGAGGTATATACGCATCGCCAGCAATTAATCTTCATTAATGGGTCACTTTAGCTATGTGCGGTTTCCGACCAAGTCGTGATGTTAGATGGTTCTTCCTGTGCCTCCACTGTGCAAACTATTTCAATGTTTCACAAGTTCTGATAGTAGAACACAAATGTATTGTTGTACAAGTAGGGACCTTGAATTTGATTTTGTAGACCCTTGAGTACCAATATTACATAAATTTTGATACAGAAAAAGGGATAGCGTAAATCGTATTAGGCTTCACTCGTTGAAAAATTGAGCAGTCACGGGTCGTCTGGAAGATGTGAAAAAAATATATTTTGCGATAACTAAATAAATAAATAAAATAGATGATGCTGCAGATCGTACAGATATTTTTGTCAGTAATACCTCATGGAACTTCATGAGGCGTAGTTGCCATACTCACCACGCTTGGCAGGCGGGTTGGCGATCGCAGTACGGGATGTTGATACACGGAATGACGCTTCTGACCATCTTCCGGAGGTATCTCTTAGCAGACTGCTACTGCGTCCAAGGGCATGAGAGGAGGGGTAACATTCTACTGCCGGCACTCCACGGCATGAGAAAAGGGGTAATATTCTATAAAAAAATATTTGAATGTAATTGTTTAAATTGCAATACGCAGACTAAGGCGGAATGCATACAAACTGACGCATGACCTAGCTTTAAATGAAAAGTCGTAAGCGCCAAATCTTACGCCAAGTAATTCTCGTTGAAAAAAAAACAATTAGTAGTTATTTAAAACCCAACTACCATTTTGAAATAGGTGAAATTTTCAGCGCACAAATTTCGAGGCACAAATTGGTTTTGTTTACTTGTGAAGTGAAAATCTATGTTTTACTATGGACCAAGTAAATAAATATATAGTATTTAATTGGTCCATGGTTTTACTGAGCAGTTTCGGGATGTTTTTTTTTATTGTTGTGTAAGTATAACTGTACATGTGTTTTCAAATAAAACATTCAAAACATATAGTTGGTTCGTTAAGAAAGAAAAAAGATGTCCCGTTTCGGTTGGCCCATTTAGTTGGTCAGAGTGGAATACCAGAAATTATCGATTCCGATAGTTTTGTAATTTCTGAAGAAAGTTGAAATCCTTAACGGCAATATTGCACACGCGTTATCTTAATATTCAAAGAGGTGCCGGCAGTAGAATATTACTCCACTCATGCCCGTGGATGCAGTAAGAGCCTTTAAGAGATACCTCCGAAAAATGGGCAGCAGGGTCTTTCTGATTATCAACATTACGTACTGCGCTCGCCAACCCGCCTGCCAAGCGTGGTGAGTATGGCAACTACCCTTCATGGAGATCTATGAGGGAGGCCCATGTTCAGTAGTGGACGTTTTACTGCTAAAATGATGAAAATTCAAAGTTTTCGATTGCTATAAAAAAGCCCTAAGAAAAGTGTTCGCAAATGCCAGTTTACACTTCATTCTGCAAAAAACACATTCGAAACCCAAGAGATTTGTAATGAATGAGAAATTAATGCAAATTTCCTACCTATAAATCTCCAGAGCTTAGAGGCAATAAAACAAAAAATGGGTATTACCAGTTTGATAAAACAAAAACTTTGTTTGGCAAGTACCCTGGAGATTTACTGCTGGGCCCACTTCAATATTGCAATTTGCTTCTTGTCACAAACATGTCAATGTTATATATTATGTTCTGGGCATTATTGTTTGGCAGTAGTACCCATCCTCCCTGGATGCAGTACGAGCCTGCTTAGGGATATCTCCGGAAGATGGGCAGCAGTGTCTTTCCGTGTATCAACATCCCGTACTGCGCTCACCAACCCGCCTGCCAAACGTGGTGAGTATTGTAACTACCCCTCATGGAGATCCATGAAGGAGGCCTGTGTTCAGTAGTAGACGTTTAATGGATGAAATGATGAACATTATTTGATTTTAATTATATATCAAATCGGTTCTGACGGAAGATCAGCATTGTGCTTATGCTTAACTTAGGCTGAGTCAGACTTTTTGTAACTGTTTTTTCTTAGTTTAATTTGTTATTTCGTTACTTTCTCTCTCCTGTTGTGTATTTTATTTTTTTATGTGTTTTGTTATGAGTGTTACAAATAAATGTATTATCTGTGGCGTACCTAGGAAGAAAACCTTAAACATAAAATCATAATTAATTGTAAATTCACATCTAAAAACATTAATATTGTATAACTATATACTTACCTTAAATTGTAATGAATGTCGGAAGGTGTTTGTGTCGTATCGGATGCTCTTGCGCACCGATAATATCGTAAAGGTCTAATGTGCTCAATAACGGGACCTCGGCTTGTCAAACGCCACTAACTTCATTCATTCATTCTTTCACTCACTCGTTCGTTCAGTTCTCCTGATGCTAACCGCAACGCGCGTACCTTGGTGCCTTTGTAATTCCGATAATTACGCAAATACTGAACTGTTCATTGTGCTTTCGCTATTGACTTTCTCCCTACTTCATCCTACGCTTCTTGGACTATACGTTTACCTATATATATTGTGCTGTGCCCTTCAATAAACGTTAAACTGTTAGTGGATGTGTTTCTTGTGCTTGCCTACAAACCCGGACTATATACCAGGTAAAAGGCCGGCGCCTTGCAACCTATCAATACTCCACTACACTGGTGACCCCTGGAACATAGAAAAGCATACAATCGTAAGCGAAACAAAATTTCAAGAAAAATATGGAAGACAAAAATGGCGGAGATAGTTCCACAAGCAGAAACGCCGATTCACAGAAGAACGTTAGACCATCCGACACGACCGATGTTTTTCGAGTCGGAGTACGACCACCTCCATTTTGGGCGGAAGAACCTGCTGTTTGGTTCTCACAACTGGAAGGCAACTTTTTACTGTCCGGCATCCGAGATGATGACACAAAATTTTACTACGTCACTTCAACCTTGGAACACAGATATGCCGCGGAAGTAAAGGACATTATCGTATCACCACCCAGAACCGGCAAATACGAGCGATTGAAAACAGAACTAATCAAGCGTTTATCAGCATCCCGCGAAAAAGAAGTTAAACAACTTCTCATGCACGAGGAGCTTGGCGATCGTCGCCCGTCACAATTTCTGCGCCACCTTCAACGCCTGGCGGGACCTACAGTTCCAGATGACTTTATCAAGACGATCTGGACCAGCCGCCTGCCAACTGCACTGCAACCCATTATCGTTTCCCAGAAGACAGCGGATATGCAGGCACTGGCTGACCTAGCAGACAGCGTGCACGAAATTGTACCATCCTCACCCCAAGTGGCCGCCACATCTACAGCTTCGGGAATAACACTGGAATCTATGGCTAAGCAGATCAGCGAGCTATCGAAGCAAGTGCAAGCCTTCTCTTCACGTGAACACAGGTCGCGATCACAGAACAGGCGTCGCAGCTCGGACAGAGAAGATAGGAAGACTAAGCGCAGCCAATCCGATTATAGAAGGTTTCCAGTCTGCTGGTACCATCACAAGTGGGGGAGTAAGGCAAAACTTTGTACCAAGCCCTGCGACTACCAGTCGGAAAACTACCAAGGCAATCGGTAATGGCGACATCCGATAGCCAGCACGTCCCCGGTCGCCTATTCGTCACGGACCGCAGAACGAAGATGCAGTTTCTCGTAGATACAGGCAGCGATCTCTGCGTTTTCCCTCGCACGGCACTTCGTGAACGACGAGTACGTCTACCTGACTATTATCGCCCGTAAGACGGTCTCTGGAGGGGAGTGGTGTGGCGTACCTAGGAAGAAAACCTTAAACATAAAATCATAATTAATTGTAAATTCACATCTAAAAACATTAATATTGTATAACTATATACTTACCTTAAATTGTAATGAATGTCGGAAGGTGTTTGTGTCGTATCGGATGCTCTTGCGCACCGATAATATCGTAAAGGTTTAATGTGCTCAATAACGGGACCTCGGCTTGTCAAACGCCACTAACTTCATTCATTCATTCTTTCACTCACTCGTTCGTTCAGTTCTCCTGATGCTAACCGCAACGCGCGTACCTTGGTGCCTTTGTAAATCCGATAATTACGCAAATACTGAACTGTTCATTGTGCTTTCGCTATTGACTTTCTCCCTACTTCATCCTACGCTTCTTGGACTATACGTTTACCTATATATATTGTGCTGTGCCCTTCAATAAACGTTAAACTGTTAGTGGATGTGTTTCTTGTGCTTGCCTACAAACCCGGACTATATACCAGGTAAAAGGCCGGCGCCTTGCAACCTATCAATACTCCACTACATATCTATCTATCTTATCAGCCGTATAACGTCTACTGTTTGATATTCAGCCTCCCATGTATCTCAAAGTATGATCATAAGGCGTGGTTGCCATACTCGCCACGCTTAGCAGGCTGGTTGGCAAGGATGTTGATAGGGGGCGAGATGTTGTAAGGACGCTGCTGCCCATTTTACGCAGTCATCCTTTGGCAGATTCTTACTGCATCCACGGTCAAAAGAAGAGAGGCAATATTCTACCAGCAGCCCACGGCATCTAATACAGGCAAGTCGAATAAAGCGAATAAAACTAACGTCCCTAGAGCGTGTAATCGATATACTTTTTTAAACGAAACCAATTAAAACGTCACGAAACAAAAAAAGAACACAATTACTAATTAAGCAAAGAATAACAAGAAACTCCGTTGAATTTTCAATAAATGAAATCAAAGGCAAACGCTTCGTAGGGGGTAAGTACAATAAGCAGTTAGGAAAGTGATTCAAATCAACGGTTTGAACGTTAATAGGAAGCTCTCAGTAAAGGTAGGTTGTTAATGACCTTCCTAGCGACCCCCAGCCAAACTGTCCCCATAAAATTTTACGGTGACTACATTTTGTAAATAAAGTGAGATACCCTGCGTCTGAATAACGACATAATTCATGCATACCAAGGAGGATTTCCTTGCGAAGAGGACAGGATACAAACTCAGTATTAGGAGGTACACGAAATAACGTGAACTTTAGTTCCTTTATGGTAAGAAGTCGAACAAACTTCTAAAATATAAATAATGCATATAAATGAAAGATTGAAAGTCCCAAAAGACGAACTTTTATGAGTGAATAATTCTGGCCTAAGGAGTTAAATTTCGACAGTTCATCGGACGTCTGCAAGCGGACACCTTCAATCGTCGCTATAATACTTCGCCGCCTTACGTGTGTTTTAGTTAGTTTTTCACCTGAGCTGTCCCGGCCGTAAGAGGCAGTTGAATTTGAGGCATTACGAAACTTTGTTACGCCTCAAATTGAACTGCCTACTATTACATCTACTCGACTACTCTAATGATACTACTACTACTTATGATTTTCTACTACTACTTTAATACTTACACTCTACTACTAATAATCTACATCTACTACTACCACCTAAATAAACCAAAAATGAACCTTGAGTTTACGTTTGGGTCACAAAAATAAAGTTCTGAACGAACTTATAAATAAATAAATACTGCTGGACAGATCACACACCATCATCTAGCCCCAAGCTAAGCAGAGCTTGTGTTATGGGTACTTGATGACTGATATACTTAATACATTATACTACATAGATAGATATTTTTATTATATATAGAAAAACACCCCGAACACCCTGAACAAATATCTGCAGATCGTACAGACATTTGTCCCGAGGCGGGAATCGAACCCGCAACCCCTTGCGTCGCAGGCGGACCTACGCCCGCTGCGCCACAGAGCTCGTCAAATATGCGAAAACTAAAAAATTACATCTTATAAGTTAGATGTATGAGAAATGGAATTTACCAATATTTTAATAGCGTTTATTATTGTTATGTTACACAGGTTTTCTACTCACGTTAAATATTAGTTGAAAATAGGTATCCAACGTGTTCCGTTCCTCCCAGGGGAACTTTCGTCAGGGAACGCGCTCGCGTTGCCCGCAACGCATTCGTGAGAAGGAAGGAGACGGTACCGCGTAAAAGCTTCATTCCCTGACGTAAGTTCCCCTGGGAGGAACTGAACACGTTGGGTACCTATTTTCAACGAATATTTAACGTGAGTAGAAAACCCGTTTAACATAATAGCGTTGATTATGTTATTCCGGGCGCAGACATGAAATCGCAGACTTTAATATTTTAATGATGTTTGTATTTTTTAAGATCTGTGTGTCTAGTGTAACCTTAAAATTAATATTATTTAATAATAATGGTCCGTTTCCATTAAATGGAAACATGTCCACTTAATTTATAATTCAAAGAAATTTTCTTTGAATTATAAATTAAGTGGACATGTTAAATTCCCTTTATACCTACATCAAAATAATATTGTGAGTAGCATTCTGTGTCGCCTTACATTTCTACGAGTCTCATTTAGGTCTCTAATTGGGTTTATTACGTGTGGTCATATCCAGGTCGTGAGTTCTCGCCGCAGAATTTGTGAGGTAGAATCATGTAGAATGCAGAAACGGACGTTATGCAGAAATAGTATTGGCATAACGTCGAAGAAGATTTCTTTCTATTTGTTCAAAATTTGAAACATCAAAGAGCTAACATCTCAGGTCTAGGACAGCAGTGTCTACTTCCACTGCTGGATATAGGCCTCCCATAAGGATATCCAAGATCATGAGGGTTTTAATGTAATACTCGCCACGCCTGGCAGGCGGGTTGGCGAGCGCAGTACGGGATATTGATACGCAAAATGACTCTGTTGCCCATCTTCTGGGGCACCACTTGGCATCACTTGGCAGATTCTTACCGCATCCATGGGCAAAGACAACCAACATTCTACGGCCCCCACGGCACGGCTTTCATAACACTTTCTTCTTCTACTTCTTCTTCTTATATTTATATCAGTACATATACATATATGTACCTCTATATATATAAATCAAAGTCGCCTCCCGCTGTCTGTCTGTCTCTATATTCGCTTAGATCTTTAAAACAACGCAACGGATTTTGATGCGGTTTTTTTAATAGATAGAGTGATTCAAGAGAAAAGTTTATATGTATAATACATACATAATATAGTAGAGAAACACTGTTCATTTTAGAGGTTTCTAATGTGAGGTCGTAAATAAACACATTTTTTTGCGCTCATATTGCAAACGCTTTAACTCACTGCCTGCAGAATTAAAAGTTTTCGAGAGTCCCCATATATTTCAATCAAAACTTAAAAATATACTATTGGAAGAAACATTTTACTCAGTGGAGGAATTTTTAAAATACGGAAAGTAGTGAAAGTTGCTGTCTGTTATTTATTAATCATGGATTTTTTTATTTAGTAGTCATCATCATCATCATAATTTCAGCCGTAGGACGTCCACTGCTGGACATAGGCCTCCCTCATGAGTATCCATTTATTGCGGTTGGAAGTGATCTGCATCCACCGTCGACCTGCGGTCTTCACCAGGTCATCATCCCATCTTGTTGGTGGACGTCCTACGCTGCGCTTGCCGGTCCGTGGCCTCCACTCGAGAACTTTTCGGCCCCATCGGCTATCTGTTCTGCGAGCTACATGGCCTGCCCATTGCCACTTCAACGTGCTAATCTATTTGGCTATGTCGGTGACCCGAGTTCTTCTACGTATCTCCTCATTTCTGATTCGATCGCGTAAAGAAACCCCGAGCATAGCCCTCTCCATAGCTCGTTGAGCGACTCTGAGCTTATTCATGAGGCCAACCGTGAATGACCACGTCTCGGTTCCATATGTCATCACTGGTAACACACATTGATTGTAGACTTTCGTCTTAAGGCACTGAGGAATTTTGGACGAAAAGACGTTGCGTAGTTTCCCAAACGATGCATTTAGTAGTATTAGGTTTCTGTAATCTGTGGTAGTAGGACTTTATTTTTATGTACTTTAATTCAAATACGATTGTAAAATTGTTTTATGAATAAATGATTTGATATGATACGATCACCCTTGGGATATCTACTTTCAAACAAAAAATAATTTGAAATTTTAATATGTCAAACAATCAATTACGAATATTAATAAACACGACGGAAATAGTACGCTGCGGTTCACGACTATTCCAGCCGGCTATTCTAAATTTCTAGTCGTGGATTTGCCGGCAGTATAATATTGACCGTCCTCCCTTGCTCGTTGATGCAGTAGGAATCTGCTTAAAGATACCTACGGATGATGGGCAGCAGCGTCTTTCCGTGTATCAGACATCCTGTACTGCGCTCGCCAACCCCCCTGCCAAGTGTGGTGAGTATGACAACAACCCTCTTATGTTTTTTTTAAACTTTCGCGATCACGACACATTATTAACACATATTTAACCGGGTATTTATCGCGCTATTTACCTTTATTATTGCCCGACGTTTTGACAGGATTGCACACATCGTGGTCCCGGGAAGACTAAAAACGTCTAGCGTAAAACGTCGGGCAATAATAAAGGTAAATAGCGCGATAAATACCCGGTTAAATATGTGTTAATAACCCTCTTATGATCTTGGAGATAGATAGATAGATAAACTCTTTATTGTACATTCACCATATAACATAAATTTCACAAAGAGAAACACAGACAAATATAACATACAATGGGCGGTCTTATCGCTAAAAGCGATTTCTTCCAGACAACCTTTCATCCATGGGGAGGCCTATGTCTGGCAGTGGACTTGGACAGCAATCAAACGGCTGTGATAATTCTGAACTGAGTACCTAAGTCTTATGGTTTATAGTATTTAACCACACTTGGGTAAAACCTTTCAAGGAAATGAACCTTCAATATCAAGGAAATGTTCGATTTGGGTGGAGTTTGAACCGACTTCGGTCAAAACGATCATTGACCGTTCCTAGAACCGGAAGTGCTTTAATCAACTAAGGGTCAGCGCAGACAGAATGGAGCGCAGTGGAGAGGATTTTATTAACGCACTTGAAAATAAACTTTAAATTTTTATAATAAAGTGCATAAATGCTTGAACCTGACAAAAAATGCTCGCGCGTCCTCGAAGATACGCGGGAATACCCGCGCGGCGTTTTGCACTTTATTGTAATAATTTAAAAGTTTATTTTCAAGTGCGTCAATAAATCCTCTCGGTTGCGCTCCGTTCTGTCTGCGCTGACCCTATGCTGCGCAACCCGTGACGGGCTAGTTGAAATGAATTGTATGATCACAAACGGTTGAGCACCGATATATGCATACAGTATCAATGACTAGAGGTAGATCTGTAAGTTTTGTCTGTAATTTGTAACTTTATAGTGGTTAACCTGGTAAAACATTTCAAGGAAATTAAAATCTTACTAAGGCCTCATTTACGGGGACGCGGGGCGTCGCACGTATTGTTGCGGCCCGTACTAAATTCAAGCATAATGGCGTTTACGGAGAAACGCCCCGCGTCTCTGTAAATGAGGCCTTATTGTAATACCTGAATATTCTAGACGTGGACAACCTCAATACGTTTATTGTATCCCCAAAGTTTTTGTAGGTAGTTGCTATATAACAGGTGGTAATTTATATTTACTCACGTTACCAGGTTAAAAATACGATCTTATTGTAAGGTTTTGTTTTGAATCTAAAGTATCTGAATGAACAACAAATATTAAGCTACAAACCCGCTAACCTATATCTAATGAGCGCATAAAAAAACACTCAAAAAGAATTTAAAACCTGTTTCGCCTCTCTACAAGCATCTCCTGAAGATGCCTTGTACAATAAAAAAATAAGTTTCTGTGTAGTATAATGTATTAAGTACTCGTATATCAGTCATCTAGTACCCATAACACAAGCTTTGTTTAGCTTGGGGCTAGATGATGCTGTGTGAATTGTCGGGTTGTTGCCATAATCACCACGCTTGGAACGTGGGTTGGCGAGCGCATTACAGGTGTTGATACACGGAAAGATGCTGCTGCCCGACTTCCAGAGGTATCCCTTGACAGATTCTAGCGGCATCCAAGAGTAGAGTACAATATTCTACTGCCGGCACCCCACGGAATACACATATCTATACCCATTTAAAATATTCATAATAATATGGAGTTTTCCGTAGAATCTACTTGTTTATAATAAGTGCGCAGTATTCTAGGGCCATTTGCCCAGCTATAAACATGAATGGCGCCAAAACGTCTCTCTTATCTCGGGCATTTCTCGGAGGGGCGGAAACGGTACCCTAAAGGCTCCGTGCCGTTCCTCAAGTGTGGCCCTAAAGGATCTCGAAATAAGGGCCTGAGAAATCCCTTTGTGAAAGCACTACGTTCTTATATCAAATGGACTGTGCAAAACAAACTCGCAACCGATTCTGATATTGATTTTTATTTAGCTATCGCTCTAGAGGTTTATCTGTATCTTCGATGTGGGGATTATGATGCGTATACTTGGATGTTTACCCTCATTGTGTGCTATGGCGCGTTTTATACCGCGGATCGTTTGCATTTGATGTTAGGTCATTTGGGGATGATTGAAGATTAAGGCAGTGACACTCGACATGCTCATATGACTACATATTCATGCGGCGAGTTGGTCCCAGAATTTGTCACCGTCGGCCTCACGTGCTAAATTCCACTCCTCATGAATATTAAAAAGATAAATTCACTTATGAGACACGGCGGTCCTGATTTTAATACGAGTTATGTATATTCTTCGTTTCGCGCTTCGTGTGGAGTTCCTTAGCAGCTCGCTCGAAACAATACTCTTGTGTGACAAAGTTAATTAATAAACTGGAATGCGCTTGTGCATTAATATCAGGCGTCGTAACGGTACATTGAGCTCATCTTTCTACAGTGTTATTTGCACTACAAAGTGTAACAGAATATGTGTACTATGCAATACGGGGTTTTCTATCCATGAATGCTAATAGTTTTGTAAAGTTTTTGAAATCCCATACAAAATCCTCGGTTATAACCGAGAATTTTTAGAACAATATTATTGTTTTTGAGAACCCTATAAGTAAATGTTAATAATGTTTGATATCGTTGTGAGCAAATAAAAATTATTACACGTTTATAAAAGTTCGTACAAAGTATTTTTTGCACACGGAACGACGATTAGTTCCGTGTGCAAAAAATACTTTTAAAAATTTAAAAATTTGAAAAATTGTTTGATAAACCTTGGTAGGCCGATGCCTACCAAGGTTTATCAAACAATTTTCTTAATTGCTTTTTTGTTGAAAAGTATTTTACTCTCCATCCACTTCTGAATCATATTAAGTTAAACACTTTTTTATATTTGGCAAAACCTGTAAAAAAGAGTGGACCTACGAAGGTAACGGGGAAGCCGATAAAACTCAAAATCGTAAATACGTATTTACATATTACCTATATTTTTAATATTTACTTGAAACAATGAAAACCGTGTCCTTCATTGGTTTCAATTGTTTCAAGAAGATCTGCATGGGTTCTTTCTATTTTAAAAGTATTGCAAAATATAATGTTATTTAATTAAAAGCTATTTTTTTGTACCGCACTAAATTAGTACGGTACAAAAAATAGCTTTACTTTAAACATTTACAGATGCTTTATTATTTACACAATAAGGTGTTTAATAAAGTAGATTGTGTACAAACAAGGGTGGCTAATAGAAAAGGCCACAGTAATAAAAACAGGGCCTTATAACAAGCGTATCCCTGAACAAAATTTAAATCCCAGCGTAAAACGGTTTGTTTTTTGTTGCTGCTATAAAAATAAATATAAAATTTAACAGCAGTACAAATATTTATGCATGAATGTTTCGGGTATATTTTATCACGCTGTTAAGTGTCCTTTTAATAGACTCGTTATAACTATATTCTTGAAATGGTATCTAGTAATTTAAATTCCCCGTCTTCATACGAAAGCTTTTATAATTTGGTTTTTATTTGATTATAAATCTGCATTTAAGCTTTAATGCATATTTTTATGACCTTCTTAGCATAGTGGAAAAATAGTCGAAGGGTTCAGGAGCTCATCATGAGTTTGATAACCATGAAACGACTTTTGCAGGGTTGGAAAAAAAAAATTAAAATCATTGTGAAGATTTTGTATGTATTTTTATCTTTATAAAAAACTTATACTTATATATAATATATAACCTTCGGCTTGTCTCGACATTGAGTAGTATAAAAAAAGGAAATATTTTTAAAATGGACCATTTTATCAAGAGACAAGATTTGTATTTTGTATTGAATAAACACAAAAACTACGAAACCAATTTTAAAAATTCAGTGATAAAAATTTTTCATTAGAACGCATCGAGCACATATCCAATAGAGGGGAAATAAGGTCATAAGAATTCCGCTTTGCACTAATGCAATGACAACTGTCTCTCGCCTTTGACAGTAATGCGCTAACCTGTGTAATTTTACGAACAATTATGAAATACTAGCTTCTGCCCGCCGCTTCGCATGCGTTGTAATCAAATAAAAAGTAGCCTATATGTTAATTGTCAACATCAAGACGTGTGCGAAGTTTCAGCTCAATCCGTAGCCTAGTTTTTGCGTGAAGAGGTAACAAACTTCCATCTAACCAAATTTTCGGCTTAATAATAGTAGTGGGATTTTTGGCGGAATTGTTGTTTAGACAAAATAAGTGACATTTCCTCTCTATGGGTTATGTCCTCGATGTTATCACGGAGTGACATAGGCTATATATTCGGACCCGTTAGGGTGCGGCGGCGGCTTTTTGTAGATCTTTTTATGAGCAACAATTCTTCTTTACATTAGAACAGGTCCCAGGCAAGAATTTTTTCGACATCTGCAACAATTTTTATCGAGTTTAAGTGAACTTACACCGAACCTTCAAAAATTTTACTTAAAACCTCCCTCTTGAAAAACTATCAATTAGTGAAAACCGCATCAGAATCCCTTACGAAGCTTAGGAGGAGTTAGAGACCAAACAGACAGACAGACAGACGCAGCAAGCGACCCCAAATTTTACTATGTAGATATAGGGACAAGGAACTACGACCTCCAAGGCGTAGTTAGTTTGATAGCCGGCTGAACGCAGTAGGTTACGGGTTCGATCCCCGCAGAAGAAAAAGTTTGCTTTATCTGCTGAAGTATCTCGTGGGCCTGGATGTCTTCTATGTATATATTTAAGTAGAATTCGTCAAGTACCAAGAGCACAAGCTCTGTTTACTTTGCGTTGGGGCTTAATGGTGCTGTGTGGAATATTCAGCAATTAAAACGAGTTTCTATATAACTTTGGTGGCTAGCAGTACGTTCGCGTTGCCTTCATGAATTTAAATACTTTCATAGGAACCAGAGGGGCTCTGTAATCTCTACCAGAGGTTGCGACATGGCGACACGTCGCCGGCTGATGCTACCTGCAGTTGACTACAGAAAGAACGGTATCAAAACTTAAAGGTTACAGCTCATTATAGCCATCCGGAACCGGAGTAATAGTAGAAGAACTTTGCGTTACATCCGGGGAAGTACTAACATTACTGTGTTCCGGTTTAAAAGGTACTCGTTAGTGGGCCGGTAAAATTACGGGCACATGTGACCGTACAACTCGGGCGCAATATCCAGGCCACCGGAGGAAATGATCGCTGGATCATTCCCCAGAAAATCTAGACTCTCTGAACAAACCTGCTGAAAGTTTTAAGACTGATCGCAGATAAGATTAGAACACAAAAAATAATTAAATATTATAATGTAATCATAGAATTAAATGTATTCAGTAAGCGAAAGCGAATATAAATAACCTTTCGGGCGGCCATATTAAAATAATTTATTAATTTGAATATATAATATATTTATGACTTTTATAATAGCGCCCCTAGCAGATAACTATGTAATTCGATTCCACGACAACACAAAAGTGACAAAAGTTTTGCCTCCGTAAGGTAATGGAGAAGGATGAACTTTACCGCTATTTCGTATTCACAAAACTGTTACTTAAGTGCAGCTTAAATCACGTCACTTTTATAGGAGCACACAAATGTTTATCATTCTTTCAATTCATTTAAATAAATAAACATTCCTATTCCCATACCCCTCCTCTCATGCCCGTAGATACAGTAAGAGCCTGCTAAGGGATACCTCCGGAAGATGGGCAGCAGCGACTTTCCTTTTATTAACATCCCGAACTGCACTCGCCAACCTGCCTGCCAAGCGTGGTGAGTATGGCAACTGCTCTTCATGGAGATCCACGAGGGAGGCGTGCGTTCAGTAAACGTTTTACGGCTAAATTGATGATGAATATACATTTTTACATAAAAAACATAAATTTACACCAAGGGGGTATTTAAGCGACAAATTGAAATTTATATGCTAAATTTTTAATTTAATTAATTTTGATCCCGTACTGGTAGTTTATAAATATTAATATTCCATCCCGTAGTTTCATTATCCAGACAATACGGTGAACTACCCAGTATTAATTGTTTTAACGGTGAAGGAAAAATCGAAAAAACAGAGCAGGTTAATACGCCTAAAGCTGACTTAGCTTCAGACGTATTAAACTGTTATTTCCTGTTACTTATAGTCGACTAACTTGGAAGGATGGTTATAGATGCTGGCTTATCCATCTATCAATTAGGCACTGCAGCGTCTCATAAAGTATGAGCACCAGTTGTTGAAGCTTTTAAATCAGAAAGGCCTTTTTTTTAATAGACAGGTATTCGTAAAAAAAAACCGCATAGTACATTTTTAATCTAGAATCCAGTGTCTATGGTGCGGAAGCTTCTTTATGTATCCCTCAAAATATGCGCTAGTATATAATTTGTATATAATAAGAAACTGAAAGAAAACGTCATCATTCGTCAGCGTGCCCTCTCTGTCTAGCTTAACATTTAAATGTTACCAGCATTGTATAGTGTTTAGGTTCATAACTTTAAAAGTATAACTATCAAGTTTTAAAATTTTGAATTTACAACATATTTATATTAGCATATATCTGGATCCCATAGTATAAGCTTTGCTTACTTTGTGACTTGATGGTGATGCTGGTAGTATCATTATAGATAATTAGTTTATTTACAGAAAACCAGTCAGCTTTAGACCCTTGTCATTTCGTTCACAAGTTTCCAATAACTATAATTACATTCTTCAAGCTAATATCTTCACTCCAACCAGTAGTAAGAAGATTTTAAGGGTTTTGAATGGTCATCATCATCTCATCATCTTAGGCGTACGTGGAAATGCTAAACAAAGGCCTCCCTCATGGCCAAGTACTGATCATGAGGGGTTGTTGTCATACTCACCACGCTTGGCAGGCGATTTGGCAAATGCAGTACGGGATGTTGGTATACGGAAAGACGCTGCTGCCCATCTTCTGGAGGTATCCCTTAGCACGCTCGAACTGCATCATTCTTACTGTAACATTCTATTGCCCCACGGCAACCCACCTTACGGCCATACTTATTCTATGACATTCGTTGAATTGCCAAGTGTGCGTGAACAATTTAATCCTGTTGTCATCATCATTGACGACCTCTGTGGAGCAGAGGGCGAAGGTCCGCCTGCTACGCAAGAGGTTGCGGGTTCGAATCCCGCCTCGGAACAAATGTCTGTATGACCTGCAGATATTTGTTCAGGGTGTTCTGGATGTTTTCTATGTATAATAAAAAAAAAATATCTATCTATGTAGTATATTGTATTAAGTATATCAGTCATCTAGTACCCATAACACAAGCTCTGCTTAGCTTGGGGCTAGGTGATGCTGTGTGAATTGTCCAGCAATATTTATTATTATTATTATTAAATTCTCGTAGCCACTGTGCTCGTAGCAGTCTATTGTTGGACATTAGTCCCAAACGACACTCATCAGTCCTGCCAACTATAATTGGAAATTAATCTGAACTCTTGGAGAAAGCACTAACAGAAAGTATAAATAGATAGACACTACATCCCATTCTTCCATTCGAATCCTCTCCATCTAAAGGTTGTCTGGACGATATCGCTTTAACGGATAAGACCACCCACTGGGTATCTGTTGTTTTTTTATATTTTTTTCTGGAAGACGAGCAAACGAGCCACCTGTTTTTGTAGTTTACGATCAGTTTTGTTATTTTGTTTTATTTTGTATATAATTACTTATCTTGTATAATTCACAATAAAGTGTCACTTTGTTGTGTAAATCAAACAGAAAATTACCATCAATTATTTACTGTACACCAGATAACAACAGCACACCTTATGACTTAGAAGCGATCTCTTCCAGACAACCTTCGGATGGACATGTTTTTTAAGAAGGAATGGTCAGGGGTACGTAACAAAAGATACTGATTTATGAATAAGAAAGAATAGATGAATAAGATTAGTTCTATTCAACTCTGACAGGAACCACAAGCAATAAAACATAAATTTGTTCGGAAAATACTACCTTCTTTAGGACTAGCAATAAAAAGGTTTTTTGCAACTTGTTTACAACCTGATTAATAGCATAAAGTGGAAAACAATTTATATTTTCTCTATTGTATCTAAAAAAAGCAACAAAAGAAGCTTCCCAAAAAAGAAAAACATAATTCTACGCGGCAAGAAAAAACTGGTTTCTATTTTATCAAAGAAACTTTCTTTTACCTTTATCAGATCGTGGGAGAAATTTCTATTCAATAAGTCATGGCATCGCAGGGGCGAGCACGCAACACATCCGAGTAAAGTAATCTGCCATTAGGTCAAAAAGCTCTCTTCGCTTATCTGCGACATCTGGACGATGTTTATATTTTGAGGGTCTACGCTACGACAACCTCTATAACGACTCAACGCTTATCGTCGTCTGCATGTCTAGGTAATCTTCAGTTATAGCAAGTCTAGCGAAAACATACCTTTCCTCTGCCGAACAAGGCTCACTCTAGCCTGAAAGTGCCTCAGTTCGTACAATCACTCGACGCTAACGAAACAAATTTGAAATCTAGCGCCTGATGTTTAGAGCACAATATCCCTACAGCTGCTTCAGATGTGTGCACTGTTTTTCGTGAAAAGCGATCGTATAACCTGTGAGGTTAAGTTTGTTTTTGAGAGTGGGAATATTCTTCTCGTGAATACAAACATGTCAAGCAAATCCCTGGTTGCTATATGTCCGACCTATCGTAGGAATATGAAATTTAAAGCCTAATTTAGTAATTATTTCTTCTTTTACTCTTTTAAATAATAAAATTGTTGACTTTGTCAGATGTGCGCTGTTAAAATTAAGTTTTATTATTTTGAACGATTCCACTCTTTATTGCATAATCTTACTTTACTTAAAATTGTTTGACTATATTTCTGTTTGTTTTATACCTCGGTATATTTTTTTGTTACATGTGGTGATCAATAAAGTGTTATCTATCTATCTATCTTACCTTGACACAAGAATCTTTATAGAAAATAATAAACGTAGGTATATTATTATCTTATTTATTTTAAGAGCCGTTCCGTTGGGTGCCAGCCGTATGTATAGTCATCATTTCAGCCATAAAACGTACACTGATGAACACAGGCCTCACTCATGGATCTCCATGAGGGGTAGTTGCCATACTCACCACGCTTGGCAGGCGGGTTGGTGAGCGCAGTATGGGATGTTGATACACGGATAGACGCTGCTGCCCATCTTCCGGAGGTATCCCTTAGCAGGCTCTTACTGCATCCATGGGCATGAGAGGAGGGGTATCATTCTACTGCCGGCACCCCACGGCGGCCGGCACCCCACGGCGAAGCCGTATGTTGCCTTTCCATTAAAGGGATACCTCTGGAAGATAGGCAGCAGCGTCTTTCAGTGTATCAACATACCGCACTGCGCTCGTCAACCCGCCTGCCAAGGGTGGTAAGTATGGCAAAAACCCCTCATGATCAGAACTTGCAGAGGAGGCCTATGTCCACCAGTGGACGTCTTACGGCTATTTTTATAGCACAGTAAATTTTTCGGGTTCCGTAGTACAACAAGGAACCCTAGTGGTTTCGTAATGTCTTTTTTAAACTTTCGCGATCACAACACATTATTAAAATATGGGATTATCGGGTATTTATCGCGTAATTACCTTTATTTTATTCCCGACGTTTCGACCGGATTGCACCTGGTCGTGGTCGCGGGGAGTCTCCCCGCGACCACGACCAGGTAATTACGCGATAAATACCCGATAATCCCATATTTTAATAATTCGTAATGTCTGTCTGTATGTCCGGTACGTCTGCGGCTATACGAAGAGGCTATTAGTCGTAGAAAGTTGTGAATTTGCAAAAACCTATATGTAAAATAATAACGCCGAGATAACATAAACATTATGAAAATCGGCCAAGTGCGAGTCAGACTTGCGCACGAAACGTTCCGTACCATTATTTGACAAAGTAACTTGTAGCTGTTACCGTTTTTATTATCGAGCAAAAAACGGCAAAAAAGTCACGTTTGTTGTATGGGAGCCCCCCTTTAATATTTGTTTTATTTTAATTTAATTAATTAATTTTAAAGCGAATATACAACTCAATATTCTGTAAATATTTCGAGCGTCTACCTGTTGCCATTATTAATATTAAGCAACAAACAGCAAAAGAACACGTTTATTGTATCCCTTAAATATTTATTTTATTGTTTTTATTGTGTTTGTTGATAAAGCGGCTACAGAAATACATAATCTGTGAAAGCTTCAACTGTCTAGCTATCACGGTTCATGAGAAAGCCTGGTAAAAGATAGACAGACAGACCGACAGACGGACAGACAGACGACTGCGGAGACTTAGTAATAGGGTCGTCCCGTTTTTACCCTTTGGGTACGGAACCCATGCTGTGTTCACAGTATGTTAAAAAAAACACCTGGAATGTCATACCGGAATTCGATTAATTAGTTTGTTTTTTTCAAGTTGTGAACCAAATAATTCAAAAAGAAAAAAAAAACCCTAAAATGATTAATTTGGAGCCAAATAAATTTTTTGTTCATCCCATCTTGTGGTATCGCACTCAGCGCCTCTTAAATTTAAACTGCTACATTAACAAATCTGAAAAAAATCATGAATGTAGGTTTAATTAGGTTCAATAGGTACATGGACTTTCTAGTCAAACTGTTACGGCTAAGCTAGCTCTTTATGATACGGAGAAATAGTCGCTCAAAGACTTAAAAGAGAAAACTTAATTTAACGCCTGTTAATACGAGTATGTTTTGGTAAACGTAAATAACACACACCAACTTCTAACAACTACCTATATGCGTAACAACAGAATTCGACACTATGCGTAGCCTGACACGCACTTGGTCTTATTTATTAAATATTCAGAACAAAATACTTTTCCCTATGCTCCCTGTACTAATACAAAACATACTTATTTAACATTTTATTGAGAAGTTTTTAACACGATCTAATTTCTTACAACGTTAATATTAACGAGGCCTTTGTATAAGCAAATTACTGATAATGATACCTATTAGATACCTTAAGTTGTTGTTAATTTTTATTCTATAATGTGTCCCACTGGGCAAGGTCTCCCCATCTCCTTTGTTGATATTAATCTAAGAAGCATCGCAATGTCTACGAGTAAGTTTTTGGGAAACTGTGTAAAAATCTCCCAAAACTGAAACTTTTCTTAGCACTTATACGAAACAAATACGAAACCAGCTCATCCATAATACAAAGTATAATCTGTAAGAACAAACCTAATCCGACCCACAGCTATACCTCCACCGCTACACAACTTCACGGAGCTAATAGAAACAGTAAACATTTTATGATCTGTGACGAGAACAAATTAACGAGTGGACGTGGTAACGAAACGACCCGGGGTAGTACGTACTTGTACTTGTACAACACAACTTTTCCTCTTAGGTAGATTTATTACAAGGTGATTTTAAGGGCTCGTTATGAGCTATAAAGAAGCCAAAATTCGTTAAATTATTAATTTTTATGAGAAGCGCTGTAAAATGGAAGACGTGATGCTTAATTTAGTTTTGACTGTGCGAGCCTAACATGAGATAAACCTCGTCTGAGGTGATAACCTTTTCAATCTTCTCAAAAAATAGTTTTGCAGTGTTGATGTGATTTTTTGAGTTTTGTATTTAGTTAACATACAATAAATTGACATAGACAAAATTACAATTATGTCTATTGGTTATAATAATAAAGGAAGATGAAAAAATACTTCGATAATTTTATTTTTTTGCCGTTTAATAAAATAAGTTTAGATAAGATTTAATTGTTTTTCTTTTTAAGGTTCCGGACCAAAATGGTAAAAAGGAACCCTTCTAGAATCACTCTGTCTGTCTACTGACTCTAACGACTTGCGATTTGAAATGGTTAAAGATAACAATTTTTTACTAATATAGCATTATATGAAAATGCTAATAAATATTCTTATTATGATTGCAGGGGGGCGAATAGGGGATCTCATTTTTTTTAAGTTAAGTTACTAGGTTGTGTGGGGTACCATATGAGAGGTATTTATTTGCACATTTATAAACAGTTTTTAGTTTTCCTTTAAGCTGCATAATTTTTGAGTTATTAACAAAAAAGTTAAAAAAAAGAGCGTCCCCCCCCCCCTTTATCTCCGAAGTTTGCAGAGATAAACCCGTGAAACTTTTACAGCTTAAAGAAGTGTATGTAAAATGTATAGGACAATTATAGCGAACTCTCATAATTGCATAGTTTTTTAGACAAGAAAGTGGAAGGGGGGTTTCCAAAATTTTTGTAAAGTTACTAGGTCGTGTGGGGTATCATAATTATGAAAAATTCATTTGCACATTCATAAACAGTTATTAATTTTCCTATAAACCGTATCGTTTCCAAGTTATTTACAAAAAGTTTGCGAAGTTTGCGGAAATAAACACGTGAATCTTTTATAGCTAATAGAAGTGTATGTAAAGTTTTTGGGAAAATTATAGCGAACTCTCTAATTTGCATAGTTTTTAAATATCATCCAAAGTGTAAAAAAACTACATAAGTTCCGCATCAGACAAGAGATGGCGCTGTCAAGGTTCTCCAACAAATAAAAACCGCCTTTATGATATGTTATATAGTATGATGGCACGGAACCCTCGGTGCGCGAGTCCGATTCGCTCTTGCCCGGTTTTATTTTTAATATACCGTGTTTGTGAGAGATATGATCCTTATGATTGACCCTATAGATTGATGCCACACAAGTGCAGTGCTTGTGTTGTTATATCGATCAGTACTATTACAGGGTGTGTTCAGCGTATCGTTAAACATCTTTGAATTAAATTGTTTCTCTTTTCAAAGATACTGAATGATCCCTTTATGTGAAATTTGCTATCTCGATTGAGATGGACCACCTCCAGGTGGTTTAAAATAAAACTACTTTGCATTAATTTTTTATTTTAAAAAATAGGCAATTAAATTATAAATTAGAAAATACAGTAAACTTCTTGTTTTTTTTATCTGCAAGAATACGTCTGACCTGTTATTTCGTATATAAATAGACGACTAAGTTGATGAATGAATGAATATATTTATTTAAGATAATAATAATCCATATAAAAATTTGGTTAGTAGCATACAGAAAAACTTACAAGTAATAGTATAAGTGCTGGGCAAATTACCCTTATAACAATGTCCCCGGAACTGCAGCACCCCATATTTGCAGTTTTCTAGGATGTAATATTAGTAACGTTTTTTTTTAGTTTTAAAATTACAGGATTTCATCGCGTACCTTTTTTATTATTTTCCCGACGTTTCCGTTCCGTTTACGCGATAAAATCCTGTAATTTTAAAACTTAAAAAAAAATATGTTAGCAAATCGCGAAAGCTTAAACAGTTATATTAGTAACGTTGTACTAAAAATCTATATTAGAAAAGAAGTTAACTTCGCTGCATGAAACTAATTATATCGACATAATTAATGTACATTTACACCAAGAGGAGATCTAGTTTTTGTAATCTGTGCTACGACTGAGATAAGGATGATGACACTAAGAGGGCACCAATAAAGACTTTGAATTATAAAAATGTTTGTACGCAATAAGACGCGCCTTTTTCGCCGGAAAAATCGTTTCGTATCTATATTTTTATCTTTATTTAGATTATCATTACGAATTCAATTAAGTGCTTTATTCAATAAAAATGTGTCTTGTTCTTCTTTTGTAAATTGACTATGCTATGTGGCTTTTTGCTCGATTGAATAAACAATTATTGTTTTGACTTTGATACTTATCTAACTTTTCCTTCAGTAGTCTGAAAAGTACCACTAGATGAGCTTAGTGTTGGATTAGTATTTGGAAGACCAGGTAATACTATTGTTTAGAGTAACTTTAATTAATTTATTAGTAATGCTGCAAGGCACATTGGCCTTGAAGGAAAAAAGAAGATCGTATATAAAATAAATTATGCTGGATATGTTCACACAAAGAACATGTTTCGATTTTTCCGGCCTGTACGATTGTACTGTGTACGATGTATCCGGTGACAAAGACATGTCTTTGTCATCGGATACATTGGGCACAAACATTTTTATAATTATGCCTTTTGGTGCCAGATTGATGTGGTCATATTTTCATGTAGAGAAGGTAATTTCCGATAATAATAGATGATTTGTACAGTCGCGATCAGAGAAAAGGAACCATACCCAATGACGTCAACATCATTAATGTTCAAACTGTTTAAGTATTTAGTTCGATAGCGTACTAGGCAAGGCGGCCTGGCGGTTATCACATCCGTTTCACAATCCAAAAGTCCCGGATTTAAATCTCGTGAATGTTTCGTAAATCTTTTCTGATTTTAAGTTTTTATTTATTAGCACTGTTTCACATTTTCACAATTCTTGTTATCATGGCTTATCAATGGCAGACTAATGTTTAAAAGCCTTTTTTACCTTTACTTTGAACGTGTCTGTACATCGTTAGCAACTTTAAAGTGGACGCTATAGTGCCTAGGACATTGTTAGATGGAATAAGCTTGCCCAGCACCTGAACCATCCTCTCAGCTTAGTTAGCTATTAGTCAGATAACAGAACAGGTCAATACGTCTGAAGCTATCTAGGCCGCGGGTTTCCGCACGATGTTTTCCTTCACCATTTAAGACGTTAAATGTGCACATACATTTTTCTACGAACCCACGACCCTCGTATCTCTGGCCGTATTATTTACGACGTAACTGATATATTTATAATGCAAATCCCAACGCAGCGCTAGGGAAGCCTTATTAAGATGAATAATTAAGAAAGTGCGACCCCCTCATCGCAGTCATTAACGGGCATGTTGTTGTCCGAACTTATTATCGTATAATTTATTACCACACATTACCGCTTGAGGCTCCATTAAGCCGCAGTGGGTAAGCTGGGTACGTGAGTTGGGGTGCGCTTTTTTGCTCGTCTCGCTTGGTAAACTTCTTTTACGGTTCGTCGTTTTATCCTAAAGTAATTACAAATTATCATCAAATAATGCCGCTGTTGGATACTTAATGGCAGTAGAATATTGATCCCCACTTGCTCGTGGTTGCAGTATGAATCTACCTAGGGATACCTTCAGATGATGGGCGGCAGCGTTTCTCCGTGTATCAACATCCTGTACTGCGCTCGCCAACCCGCTTGCCGAACGTGGCGAGTATGGCTAAACCCCCTTATGATTGGTACTTAGTGATCAATGAGGGAGGCCTTTGCCAGAGAAAATAGTTATATTTGCCAGATGACTTTGTGTTCATCGGTCTCATCTTCGCTAAGCCTTCAGTAGGATTTAAAAAAAGTTTGGAGTGCTGATAAAGAATTGCTCTTTGGGCTCTTTTAAGTTTTATAATGACTTACATGATCCACCTCACAAAATAATGCACGGAAAAATATTAACAATAAACAACATGGAGTAGGTTGAAGCCAAAAAGATGACCAAGGTAGATTTTCTTGAAAAGTGTGAGCGGGTAAGTCATTTTAAATAATTCTTTGATTGTATTTTTTAATGTCGAGCAATAACAAAGTCGAACAATCTCCACTAAAAAGGTTAAAAATATTACTATGCTCTTGTATATTTCGTAGCAAGTTTTTAGAAGATCTTAGCTGTGAGTTAAATATCTCATCTCTCAATATAATAAAAAAGAAAGATTTGTATGTTGTATTTTGTATGTTTGTTACGAATAACCACAAAAAACGGTGGACTGATTTTTTAAATTCTTTACCATTAGACTGCTACATTATCCCTGAGTAACATAGGCAATATTTAATCCCCGTATTCTCATGGGAACGGGAACTACACGTGTGAAACAGCGGAGTGCGGCTAGTAGTTGATAAAATATATTATTGAGTTACCAAGAATATGTTAGGATTTGTGAAACTTAACACTTTTTAGAACTTAACCGATGATTGACGATGGTGACCTTAGATTTAGATGAAAAAATCATCCCTTGAGATTCAATGAATTGTTCAAAATTACCAGTAAATATGAAACTCCATATTCTGAAACCAATAGTAGGACCTGGGACCTGTAGAAAAAAAACCATTAATAAACTGATAACTTCTCCTGGGATGGTATTTTTCGAAAACAATTTCGTTTCCCAACACTAATCCTGTATAAAGGCATCTCGCTATATCAAACAAATTATGTCTATGACATGTGTTTCCCAAACTTCTCCTAACAATGTTACTTTCGATAAACAAACATGTAAGAATTGATTAGTAAGTAATTACTCTGCCTCGGGTCATTTACAAAGTTTCGGCACACTAGTAACTCATTGCAAACATCACCTTATAGTTAGTAGAACAAGGTAGATAATCGAAGAGAAAATCACTGTGTGTGTGAGTATTGAATTCAGTTCAACCATGCTTCTTGTAATGTTTTAGGAACGCAGATATCGATTTTATCGACGCGAACTCTTCATATTTAATTTACGTATGGCGCATCAAAATCTTGTTGTATCTCTGCGACGCAAGGGGTTGCGGGTTCGATTCCCGCCTCGGGACAAATGTCTGTAAGATCTGCAGATATTTGTTCAGGGTGTTCTGGGTGTTTTTCTATATAATAAAAATATCTATCTATGTAGTATAATGTATTAAGTATATCAGTCATCTAGTACCCATAACACAAGCTCTGCTTAGCTTGGGGCTAGATGATGCTGTGTGATTTGTCCAGCATTACTTATTTATTTATTTTTATCTGCCTATCCATTATTTCTTGGACAAACATACCTTACAATCTTACAATATCCCAGACACTACAGCTTCCCGTACAGCATGAATACCAGTTTGCTGACCCCTTCTATCATTTACATAATAGATGTGAAGTGGAGGACAATGACTACCTATATATACAAAACTAAGAAAAGCAACAATTACCTCAAGTCTTTGATTGTGTGTAGGCTTGGGATTGTTCGGCAAAACGGCGAGATTCAAATCCTGAACTTATAATTACAAAATTGTGCAGAACCCTCCGTGGGCGTGTCTAACTCGTACTTGTCTTTTTTCTAATGGCGAGAAGTGATAGTTGCGAGAAACAAAACGTTGAATGATGGTGATGATTTTCGAAGTCACTCATTATCTTTCTTAAATTTTCAGAGAACAAAATAAAATTGTGAATTAGCAAGGCTAATGCACGATTAACTCTCTTCACTATATGATACACTGTCGAAATGTGCGTGACGTCAGTAATAGGTAACTCACACAGTGCACTCACATGGAGAAGGCCTCTGTAAATTTCTAATTGTAAAGAGTCCGCAATTCTCATTAAAACCATATTCACCACAAGAGTCCTCAAAAAGCCAAGTCTCGTAGTTAAATTTTCTGAATAATTATGTAATAGATCCACATCACGAAAGTCAATTTTGCGGCTTCTAGGCTCAGCTACTTATATAATCTTTGGTAACATTTCGGTTTCAATATCATCTATAACATCAAAAGACCATTTCCATTGTTAAAATTACTTCAATTCCATCGCAATAACTTTCAAATCAATTACAAAATGGTCAAGTTATTATTATAGAAGTAACGGAAATTGGTTACTAACCCAGCTTAGAATTCTAATTTTAAATTCTAACTTCAAGCAATTGCTAAGCTATAAAATAAAAATCGTTAGTATAACTTAATTACTTTTACTTGTTTTTAAATACGAATAATATACGTGGGTAAAACAATCCGCCTACCTAGACCTCCTGTTCAAATTTTCCCAGCGATGTATAAAAAGAGCTTTGGTTGGAGTTTTTTCAGATTATAAGATTCAGATGACTCAGATATATTGGTCAGAAAAAAGTTATCGACAGCTCAAATAACTACTCGTTGTGAAGTTTACAGCCACCCACATCCCATACACCAGTTCACAATGTAAACTGAGGAATAGGATGTGTATCGGAACTAACAAGAGTTGCCACTTTCCAAGTTTAATGTAGAGATAGATACTCTCCGAGAAATGCAATCACTTTTTGACAATCTCCGTGGCTCCGATGCTCTAATAGCCAGCTGGGACGTCGATAATTTGATTCCCACACCGTCACTAAATCGAGGGACTCGTTTGTTGGTATTGTGCATAATAAAATCGTTATTTATTTATTAAAACTAGCCATAACTACAGGTTGCCTGGAAGAAATCGCTCTTAGCGATAAGGCCGCCCATTGTGCATTTGTGTTTATTTTAAGCCTTCGTACTGTATTTAATTTAAGTTTTGGTGTAGTATAAAGTTATATTCATTCATTCATTTATTAATTCATTCATTCATTCATTTATTCATAACGCCCATCTTCGTCTGCGTCACATAGAAGAAAAAGAGGGTCGTAGGCACCTATAATTCAAATGCGCGCGCGGTAAATCTGTGATATATAATATATTCTTGAATATTCCTTGAATTCAAATGATGTAAAAAGCAATTCTGTTCAAAACTTTATACTAATGATGAATAATGTTATATAAAATGTGAAAACGCCTTCGCAAATAATGCATTATCTTAGAACAAATTTTAATACCTTATAAAAGGTTATGGTATTAAAATATATCAGTGAGACAATCTTAAAAGATAGAGAGGTGCCTATCGCAGCCTTTTTTAAAGAACTTTTTGAAAGAATCAATTCTGTCATATATAATTTCTGCGTAGGTAACAGTTTACGCATTGCACGCACATTTTTTTTGTTTTTCCCCTTTTATCCAACACTTTTCAATGATGCTCCGCTCCTATTACAAGTATTTACTGCACAATTTGGTTACACAATATATCGAGCTGTAAGTTCCTCTATATTTTTCCAACTCTATGGTTTTCTAACTTTCTGTTCAAGCTAATCTCCAAAACGGCTTGAGCCATTTTGACGACATTGCATTGGCAGATAGCTGCAGTTATCTAGAAACGCGGCAGCGTATCCAACCAAGTTCAAGCAAAGCTAATGGGCGACAATGCAGCAGTGTGTATTTTACCCGAACCATTTGAAGGCGCTTTTGGTCCCTTCATAACTCAAAATTAAAACACAATCAAGTGAAATTTATTAAAGTTTATATATTAAGTCCCATTGGACTAACTAGTACACTAAATTCCATAAGTAAAGATCAAACGGTTTTCGAGATATCAACATCTAAAATCGGTATTTTCCTAAAGTTTATTTATAAAGTCCCGTTGGACTAAATTCCATATGTATAGATCAAACGGTTTTCGAGATATCAACATCTAAAATCGGTATTTTCCGAAATAGCTGGCCAGGTAGCTAGAGATCAAAATTCTAACCCACATCTACATGACCCAAAATGTTCAAATTTGGAATCCAGCTTGGTAATTCTGTAAAACAAAGGAGCAAATCAAAAAACTTTGACTTCAACGGTTTTTAAATCAAAATCCTGTTTGGGTCAAATTTGGGAATTACAAATTTACCCCTTTGTGTTGACCATTGGATCTTGAATTTGGTACACATCTTTAGTTCTGATGACCAAAAAGTTATGTATGTTTAGTATCATTGTAAAACCAAGATGGCCGCCACCACAAAATAGCGGATTAAATTTTTTTCATTCTTATGTCATATCAATATACATAGGTGTAAAATGAAAGTGCTTGACTGGTAGAATACAGTGCATCATACAAAATCTAATTCAACTACTAAATGGCAGATGTCAAATATGTTTTACCCTTAATATAGGTATCAATTAAAAAGACTTAAATTGTAGGATACAGTAATTTGTCATGAATAAATAATTATCATCTTCATCATCATCAGCTCATCCGTAGCACGTCCACTGCTGGACATAGGCCTCATGGATCCTTAATAACTGATAATGAGGGATTGTTGCTATACTCACCACGCTTGGCAAGGGATGGCTAGTTTCTTTACAAAAAGTAATGATATCCTATCAAAAACATAAATGTGAAAATGGGAGCCAAGATCAACATTTAGAATGTCGTGGTTGTTGAATTCGCCAACAAAAGAATTGAGATCTAAATGACGCCAAGTTCTGTGGATAATCCTGAAACTTATTAAATAGAATATTGCCAATAACTAAGAATCAATTTAAGCTTTAAACCGTGAGATTAAGTTGATTTGGTTATTTTTCACAATTGTCAAGTTGCTGTTTAATATTTTAGAGCTATCAATTCTTAAATATGTTCTTAAAAAAGATATAATATAAGGTCTTTTGCGCAAAAGGTAGCCTGGCTGCACATCCATTGGTGCGGCAGCTGGTATAACATAATGACGGTGAATGCAAGCCTGTGCACTAGGCAATGTTGATTGATATCTCGGCCTGGCTGCGGCAGCCAGTTTAACATAATGACGGTGTATGCGAGCTTGTGCACTAGGCAGCCTGGCTGCACAGACATGGCTTCGGCAGCCAATAACATAATGACGGTGTATGCGAGCTTGTGCACTAGGCAGCCTGGCTGCACAGCCGTGGCTGCGGCAGCCAATTTAACATAATGACAGTGTATGCGAGCTTCTGCACTAGGCAGCCTGGCTGCACCGCCATGGCTTCGTCAACCAGTATAACATAATGATAGTGTATGCGAACTTGTGCACTAGGCAGCCTGGCTTCACAGCCATGGCTACGGCAGCCATAACATAATGACGGCGTATGTGAGCTTGTGCACTAGGCAGCATGGCTGCACAGCAATGACTTCGGCAGCCAGTATAACATAATGACGGTGTATGTGAGCTTGTGCACTAGGCAGCATGGCTGCACAGCAATGACTTCGGCAGCCAGTATAACATAATGACGGTGTATGCGAGCTTGTGCACTAGGCAGCCTAGCTGCACACTCATGGCTTCGGCGGCCAGTATAGCATAATGACAATGTATGCGAGCTTGTCCACTAGGCAGCTTGGCTGCACAGCCATGGCTGCGGTAGCCAGTATAACATAATGACGTTGTATGCGAGCCTGTGCACTGAGCAGCACAACCGCCTGGCTTAGGCGGCAGTCGAACGCGTCTGAGTGCATGTCATCCAGTTTGTTAATTTTAGTCTTAGACAAGATAAATCCTCGTCTAAGATTTTAGTAGTAGTAGAACTTTTGTGAAGAGTTCATCCGGGGAAGTACTACCACCATACCTATTTCTGCCGCCAAGTAGTAATTTCTGCATTGCTGCGTTCCGGTTTGAAGGGTAAGGGGGACGGTGAAATTACGGGCACATAAGACCTTACAACTCTGTCTCAGGGTGACGAATAATCAAAATCCATTCATAACTGGCAGAGTGATCGCGTAAGAAATTTACAAAGAAATATACAGTCACAGAAATATACAGTTACAGGTTGTTGATGGCAACAACCCCTCAATCCGCTCGGCAGGCGGATCACAGTACTGGATGTTAATACACGGAAAAATACTGCTGCCCATCTTTCGAAGGTATCCCTTGTAGATTCTTCCTCCACGGGCAAGAGAGGAGTGGCAACATTCTACTAAAAGAAGTATTCTGAATCAATTACCCGACTGCTCTCAGGGTTATCCAGTCAAAGTTTCTCAGCCGACAGTTATGAATGCTAAAACAAACCGAAAAGGCAGATTACAAAGTCAAATATAACGAAACCTCGATAAATTTTCGATTGCGGCGGTCCAAAGACCTTGTACTTAAACTGTTACCGCAAATTATTTATTTAGGTTCTTCAGCTAATGAGGGTGGATTAAGTAAAGTTTTTCGGGTGTTATTGAAACTAACTGAACTTCTGTTTATTTGGTAAATAAACAATGAAATGGAGTTGAAAAGGCTTTGTGGAGATATAGTTGTCTATGATAATTAATAGTAATTATTAGTAACGGGGTGCTTACTAGAGCGTACTGAGAGCTTTAGGACTGCTGTCTATATCCACTGCTGGACAAAGGCTTCCTAAATGGATCTCCAATATCATGAGGGAGTTGTTTCCATATTCGCCATGCTTGGCAGACGGGTTGGGGAGCGCAGTACGGGTTATTGATTCACTGAAGGACGCTGCTGCCCATATTTCAGGGATGCCCCTTAGGAGATTCCTACTGTATCCACAAGCACGAGGAGAGGCAACATTCTACTGCCGGCACCCCACGGCAATGTTATACCAACGTCATAGGCACTGCAGCCGCCCCGTCCAGTATAAATACCAGCTTATATCAATAATAGACGTGAAAGGACTTAATTTTATAGAGTTCCGTACCTCAAAAGGAAAAACGGAATCCTTATAAGATCACTTTATTGTCCGCCTGTCTGTCGGCCTGTCAAGACCCTTTATCTTGAGAACGTATCAAGGTATCGAGTTGAAATTAAGACCTCTACTCAAGTCTACAGCCTCGTTATGCTGTAAAAAAAATAATATTCTAAGATAATCTAAAAAAAATGTACGGTTGCTTAAGCCGCATAAAAAGTGGTTTCATCATTCTCAAAGACACCGAAAGTCATAGGGTACGGTCTCTTTTGTCCTGTAGTATATTTGCAATGGAATCAGAAAAAAATCATCCTTAAAAAGTACGAAATTAATCATTGATGTTAAGCAACCCTACGCGCGGTCATATATTGGATGGGTGACCGATTATTTTTGTGCAATTTTAAAACTTTTGCTAATATTTATTATGTTCCTACATACCTAGCTGACTAAACTGAGAGGATAGTATAGGTGCTTGGCAAGCCTAATCCATCTAACAATGTCCCAAGCTATGCAGTGTCCCGTACAGCATGCTTACCAGTTGCTGACGCTGTATAAATCATCTACAAGAGATGCAAATGTAGTAAGTAAATGTAAGTAAGTAAGGCCTTACTTACTTACATACCTACGGAACCCTCGGTGGGCAAGTATAGCTCGCATTTGTCCGGTTTTTTTTTTAATCAGGATTTAAGATTCCTCTTCTTGCATCCAACGCGGTCTTTGATGTGTTTGTAGATCGATGGACGAACATTTTATGAGTATTTTTGTTTTTTTTTGTGAGAATATCTTATAATAACGCACTTATAATGTTCTATAGTCTTGGGGTGCCGGCAGTAGAATATATTAATATCCTCTCATGCCCGTTGATGCCGTAAGAATCTGCTAAGGGATACCTCCGGAAGATGAGCAGCAGCGTCTTTCCGTGTATCAACCCGTACTCTGCTCGCAGTAGTGGACGTTAAATGTATTAAAGTAAAAAAAAAACTACCAACTTGCCAGACTAGGTTTTTTAAATGCTGCTTTTATAATTTGAGTGTTGCTCTACGCTAAAATATTATGTAAGATGATGACTGTTTCTAGGCATAAGTGGTCATATAAAAGATAGTTAATGATTTGTGCATGCTAAAAATAAATAAAAAAAGCATAATCATAAGTAATGTTAAAATCTTAGGTATCCCAAACATTTTAACATCCTTATAAAATTCTTTATTATTTGAAATTGTTATTAAATTTAACGTTAAGTTTTAAAATACATACAACACGGGCAGAGGCGGTGCGATAGCCAGTAAAGTGTGTTCACCAAGGTTCACCACCTACTAAAAGTAGCCAGAATGTATAATAATTATATTACGAGAATAACATTTCCATAATGCTCTTATCAAACGAGTAACTCCACGGGATATGGGAATACAGCAATACAGGAAAGTACTTATCAATCGCGCAAGAATACCTTACGGAAAAAAAAATATTATACACTTTTTAACTGACTAGAAGTCTTTAAATAATAAGGTTTACTCGTATTTTCTTAGAAGTGTATAAATAAGCTTCCCTTTAATATGACAAAGCATTGAGAAACGTAAGCTTTTTAGTGTAGAGGGCTCCACCAAAAACCACTAATTATGTTTCCTTTCATCTTCGAAAGCGATTTTAGCAAGGGCTCATGGATGAAAAACAAAGGAAGCTGAATAAAATTGAGGTCCCAGAAACACCATTGACAGAATTTCCTTTGTTATTCTTACTTTGATATGATATCGAATAGAATCTGCCAAAATGCGGAATAATTTATAATATTTTGTATCTCCGAGATTATAATAAAATAGTGACCGCATTTCGAACAATGGACATGGATATTGTCGGTTTCAAATTATTCGGATTGTATTTATTTTATTTGTTTGCTGTGCGATTGTTTAATAAAATATCTAAAGTATGTAATTTTCAGATTAAAATAGATGATGAAATTATGTCATAGAAATACATTATACTAGGTATAATTTAAAAAAAATGTACACAAAATAATACTTACTAACGCTCTCAAAGTTGAATAACACTGAAAAATTTTCAGTCACAAGCAATATTAAATCCTTTTACATTGAATTAAAAACGTTCGATTATATTATAAAGCCACGTAGCGAGTTCGTAGAGTTTCGTAGCGTTTCGTAGCTTGCTACGTGAGAGCGCGGGGCGTAGCGACCGCCCTGTACCGACGAGTTAGTAGCACTGAGCGCGCTTGACAAGACAATCTTTGTACCTACAGTGGCCCTTAGACAACAACTTGAGCCTTTACACGAATAACTGGAGCTGTATATTCGCTCTTTTTAACTCCTGTGTCTTGTTAATTGGAAGCCTTGAACTAAAACAGTTTGTGACTGTTCTTACGTTTGTTCTTACGTTGAGAAAATGCATACATTTATTTAAAACACCTAATAGATAGTTAAATAACATTATTTAACATGAACAACGGCCGTAACCAGAACTCTTTATTTGCTCTCTTTTGAGCTGTGTCTTGTTAAATGGAAGCAATGAACTAAATATTTCCCGTCTTGTTTGTGTCTGTTCTTACATTCAATAATTTTATGAATTTGTTTAGAGACCACATAATGATTAATTGGGTTGAATTATTTAACACGAACAACGTATTTAACTTTAGATTCAGTAGTTTTAGCTGTTTCTAGCTAATTTCTTGCTACTCTCTGTCTATAAACTATTCTAATTGATGTTTGTAGATGAAACAATTAATTATCTATAAATTTATCTCATCTTTATCCCAATCGGAAGCCTTGAGCTAAATCAGTCTGTGTCTTTGATTACTTTTAGTAAATTAACATTTTGTCTGATATATATTAAAAATTTGTTTAGGCAGTACTAAATATAGTTTTAATAAAACTAATTTGAGTAAGTTATTTCGTTCAAAATGGACATTAAATTTTAATTATATTTATTAACATATCATTTAAACCATTCATTAATAGTAATTGCGGTGTTAGTTTGATCTTAAATTACTTAAATTTGGTTCACGCACAATTTACTCGTCGGAGTTCAATTAAAAATATTACTGTAAGGTCAACAAATAAGTTCCCTCCGGAAAATGGACAGCAGCATCATTCCGTGTATCGACAACTTGTTATGCGCTCGGCAACCCGCCTGTCGAGCGTGGCGATTACGGCAACAACCCCTTATGATCAGTACGTAGTGATTCACGAGGGAGGCATTTTCCAGCAGTGGACGTCCTACGGCTGATATGATGATGATGGATGATACAACATCAATTAAGTCATAAGTACCTTATTATATTACTGCTGCCCATCTTCTGCAGGTTTCCCTTATCAGATTTTTACTGGATCTACAGGCAAGAGAATAGAGCTGCTGTCACTGTCATCAATCGATGTTGTGTATATTAAAGGAAATTTCTACAGTAAAAGCAACGCTACTGGCAGTCAGTTTTAACTGTCGAGCTCTTATAACTACAGTTACGAAAATTTTACTTAACTTTACTAACACGACTGTCCTTATTAACACGCGCTTCTTAAGCGAGCTCCAGCTAAATACCGAGTTACGCAAGTAACAAACTTGTTAACTAAATTATACGACTTTTCACGTTACTACTTCGGTAACTTAAATTAATTATGATGAACACAATACGTGCTTGCTGCTTTAACTTTGGAGAGCTCTGCTTATGAAAATTAATGGTACATTAAGACTATTCCAATCTGGTTTTATCTGATTGTAATTTGAATCTTCTTGCACTGGCTTCGTCGCCGAGGGACTCGTCTTGAGCGTGTCAGATTTTCTTTGATTCATCGTTCTGATAAATCTTAACTTACGTTGCTTAAGTTACCGGGCAAGAACGAGTTGGATGCATTTTAAATTATTTTTATAATATTTTTTGGTTTCGGATTTTTTTTTCTTGAACTGGCAGATATTGTTTATTGCCTTTAAGATTATTAAACTTGAGTTCAATTTGAGACCAGTAGGGCAATTTGTCTTATATGTAGGTCTAATGGATCTACAATGTCATGAAGGGGTTGTTGCCATATTTGCCACGCTTTGCAGGCGGATTGGCGAGCGTAGTACGGGATGTTCTTCCTGAGGTATCCCTTGGTAGATTCTTATTGTATCTAAAGCTAAGAGGGGAGAGGCAACATTCTATTGCCGGCACCTCACGGCTCTCTTGACTTACGGTGTTTACAATACCAAAACAACGAGTTAGATAAATTTACATTTTTTTTTGGGATTGGTTTTTTTTCTTGGACTGGCAGATATTGTTTATTGCCTTAAATTATACGAAAGATTTCAATTGTTTCTATCATTAGTTGCTTTTTCATCATGTGTGTGTATCTTATAATAGGTGAAGACTTCTGTGGCGCAGCGGGCGAAGGCCCGCTTGCAAATCAAGAGTTTACGTGTTCGATTCCCGCCTCGGAACAAATATTTGTACGATCTGCAGGTATTTGTTCAATGTACTCTGGATGATTTTTTATTTATAATAAAAAAATATCATTCTATGTGCATTCTAAGTATGAAGTATATCAGTCGGTTCTCCATTTTGTCTCCGAAATTTTATTTCCCTTAAATATAATTATACATAAAACTTATTTTCATAATCATCGGTTGACCCCAATAATCAGATAAACAGTAATAACATAATGAAGTCAAGATAAATTAAGGTAATAGTTATAGTCACATACATTGAATTTCAAATACAAATAATAATTCAACATAAATAATAGATCGACATAAATTATAACTAAAATTAAACAAAACATATTACATCATAGTATATTAAGCAAATGAAATTAATTAAAAAACACATAATAATTTAAATTTAATAAGAGTAGGATGATGTCACTTTCAAATGTATGGCTGGTAAAGGCTATGAATTCCTCATAGCTGTAAAAGGTGTTGTCAATGAGCCAGTGCTTCAGTTTGCGTTTAAAGGACGCTATGCTAGTAGCCTTAGTTACACTTTTAGGCAGGTTTACACGGTCGGATCTATAATGTGCGTTAGCTTCCCAGATCCCTAATATAGTTTTCACTTATACCGGTATCCATAAAGATTGCAATCGATAAAGTGATTCGCAATAAGTAATGAAATCCCAAACATTATTAACTCATAAACATTATTATTATCTCGGTTCTGTCTCAGGCAGTGTTTTCAGATAGTTGTAAAAAGAAACCTAATAACCTACTGTCCTTCCGTCTCGATTCTGCCACTGGAAGGTTTTATAATCTTTCGAAAATATTCGGGATAATAAGTTTTTTGATTCGTTATTATTATGACAAATATGTTTATAACGATGAAAATTATGGAAATCAATCAGAAATCAGGTAAAATAATTTTATGCTTAAGGAGCATTTGGATGAACAATATCTTATTGAAAATGATATATATGGGACCATAATATTATGGATACCATAACACAAGCTCTGCTTAGCTTGGGTACAGATGATGCTGTGTGAATTTGTCCAGCATTATCTATTTATCTATGTATATGCATATGGAGCCCTTCATAAATTACTCTACGAATTTCATGATAGTTTGTCCTACTCTCCCTCTTTGATATAGCTTGTTGTCTTATATAGGTCACATTTGTGAGATTTTTTTTCTGACCTCTTTTCTAGTCTGCCGTGATATTAAAAAAATGTGTGATATTTTACAATTGTAGAGGTACATCTAAAAGTTATGCAGTTCCAAATTAGTTATATTTCAATTTAAATACTTTTTAAAGTCAGACATGACGAATTTTAGGACTCATCTTACCTCTAGTCAAACAATCACTCTTTTTCAACCTCCTCCCTCCCCCGTAACGTGTGACGTAATTTATACTACCTGTTTCATGGAACCCTACTAGCAAATATATTATTCATTTTGTTATGTTGGTTAGGTAATGTGTTGAGAGGGCCTCAAAGATAATAAAATCAAAGGAGGTAAACGTCGGGAACAATAAAGGTTATTTACAGCGGGAAATACCTGGTAACATTTATAATTATAACTAGCTGTGCCCGCGACTTCTTCCGCGTCGACTTAGATCTAGTAAGCCAGCTTAAAATCAAAAATAAGCCGTATAATAAATGTATAGTGACCGTAATAATAAGCAGAGAGAAATTCTAAGAATGCATAGAGCGAGAGTCAAGTATTTTTGTTTTTCCGATTACCGAAACAGCATAGGTTCGTACATACGTGGGATACTCCGAAAATTTTGTGAAGATAAAAAAAAGTGATCTAAAGCTAAACATATTTTTTTATTAAATCTTTTCGTACCTACTCTCCATCAGCCTCTATACAAAGTTTTATGCAAATCAGTTTTCTGTCTGGTAACATTTATATACATATAAGTTATGTGATTGTGAATAATAAATATAGACAAAATTAAATACTTGTGGTTGTTGGCATGTTAAAGGGTTGTTTCTTGTATCAAATACATTCATTTCATAATAAATGTTATTCGTGAGGTGTCGGTAGAATTTTTCCTCTCCTCTCATGCCCGTGGATGTGGCCCATGTATCCACAAGAAATATATAAATCAGGAATACGTACATCCATACAAATATATACCTTAAGCCAATTATAGAAGGAAGAAATAGTGATTGGATATAAAAATATAATTAAAATTAAAAAGAACACATAAAATCACTTGTATTTTTTAATATTACATTAAATAAAAAAATAATTAATTAAAAGTTAAAAAATCTTTTAAACTTTTAATAAACAAGCTTTTACTTAAACGTATCCCAATAAAATATCCCCAATAAAAATAATTAAATAAACATTTTACATTCAAGTTTAATGTTAACTTAAAACGTCTTTACACAATATAATATGTACAAAGGTTGTCTGGAAGAGATGGCTTCTGAGCGATAAAACCGCCCTTTGTACCTTGATTTGTAATATTTTTTTTGTAATTTGCTTATCCTCTGTATTTTGTGTACAATAAAGTATTTTCATTCATTCATTCATATGTAATAAAAAACAATGTAAAAACGAATAAGTACCTTAAATCTCACGACAAGCTTTTTTATTACATAATATATTATGTAAAGACGTTTTAAGTTGACATTAAACTTTAATGGAAAATGTTTATTTTATTATTTTTTTGTGGGTACACTTAAATAAATGCTTGTTTGTTAAAAGTTTTTTTTTACTTTTAATTTATTTATCATTTCATTTTCGAATTATTCTCAGCAAGCCCTTTCATTTGATACCCATATTGTAGGAGTACATTAAAAATAACTTGTCCGCCATCTTGGGTGTTCCGTTATGTTGGATTCAGAGTGAAGTCATTTAAGTTTTTGCGTTATTCTCAGCAAGCCCTTTCATTTGATATCGAAATTATAGGAGCACATTAAAAAAATAAGTTGTTCGCCAGGACAGTACATGACAGTACATGACAGTACAGTACAGTCCAGTCCAGTCCAGTCCAGTCCAGTCCAGTCCAGTCCAGTCCAGTCCAGTCCAGTCCAGTCTAGTCCAGTCCAGTCCAGTCCAGTCCAGTCCAGTCCTGGGTGTTTCGCCATGTTGGATTCAGAGTGACGTCATTTCATTTTTTGAGTTATTCTTACCAAGTCCTTTCATTTGATACCCATATTATAATTTTGAAAATCATTAATCATTAAAATTTTGTAGTCCGCCATCTTGGGTGTCCCGCTAAGTTGGAATATCATTTAACTTTTTGAGTTATTCTCAGCAATGATGTCTGCTTCAAAACCGCGTTGCAAGATTCCGCGAACAAACATAGTTACATACATTACATACAGGACAAGCTAAATAAAAGCTTGTAAAAAAAATAACAGTGGACACAAAATTATAAAATAAATAAATATCTATCAGTGTCAGCCGTCAGCCTAACAGCTGACTGCAAGGAATAATAAAAGAAGTAGAGAATTACTGTGGATCAAGGACGTTTTATAATAATAAAACGTCCTTGCTGTGGATATCTTCTGGTTGCTTTGCCACGTGCGTAGCAAGCGCAGACAGACACGTCATTGATTGATGGAAAAAGAAGAAAGTCTGGCTTTGCTTGCTTTATTGTGACATTTGTTTTTAATAAAAGTTTCAATTTTAAATGAGTTTTGAAAGTATACCACTCGGTTTACACAACTGAAAGAGCGCAAATTTTAGTTCTAATATGATCTTAACAAGCCAACATTTCTTAGGTCTTCAACACGGCAAAGCTGACACTGAAACTCAATGGCGTTCCTGTAAAATACGTTTATTCCAACACATAAAAACAAGCAAATCACGAAACAAGAAAACATTCGGTAGGTTCAGCGGGAATCTCATTTTCAATATGTTTTTTATAACTTTCAGTAGGAAATGAGGTGCCGCCCGAGGCGCTTCAGACCGACATTGTCATCATAAACCAACCGAGGCCTCCTACATAAATCCCTACAGAATGTACCTTTATACGCATTATTCCATAACACCAAGGATTCTTTTCTCCGAAATACTTTTAAACTCAAGTTCGTATGTGTTTCTTTACCGATATTCTTGGTACAAATAACCCTAAGCAGTTTCTTGGTTTTGCTTTTAAATAAGCTTTTGCTTTTCTTTATGGGCTTTTAAAAAGTTTTTGTGAATAATATTTATGAAGACGTATAGCAAACACGTGAAAAGTTGCGTGTGTGGCATAAATGGGTCATCCTTTGAATACCTATAATACATTTTTGCGCACGAACGAAATTGAATATTATCCATAGAGACGCAAAAACTAATAATATTACTCTATGCTATCCCCGATTCTTGGTCAATGTTGTTGTGTACGCACATAGTTGCATATCTAGTAAGTAGGTACCTATAGGAATAGATCTGCAATGCTTTATAATCTCTGTGTGAACCCCGAATAAACCAGTTAGCTGTCAGCCACCGCGTTGTTATTTACTCCCTATAATACACGACATTTGGCGAAGAGGAGGTCAAAAATGGCGGACCCAACGCGTGCCATCGGAGATATTAAAGAGTTTATTCCTAGTTCTGATACTTGGAGTAGTTACATAAAACGAGTGCGAGCATTCTTTTTAGTGAACGAAATTAAAATCAGTGTTCAAAATGCATACCTTATCACATTGGTTGGAAATGAAACGTACGAGCTCATGACAATTTTGTGCAGCCCCAAAGAACCAGAAAGCTTATCCTTTGAACAACTGGTTACCATTGTCGAGGATCATTTGAACCCAAAATCAAGCGTCATGGCGGAGAGAATGAAGTTACGAGCATGTTTACAGAATCAAGAGGAAACCGTCAATGAATACTTGCTACGATTAAAGAAATTAGCCATGACGTGTAAATTCAAAGGGCAAGAATCTTTAGAAGAAAACTTGAGGGATCAATTTACATACGGATTGAAAAGTGAAAAATATAGGCAACGATTATTAACGGAGCGGGAACTCAGTTTCAACAGAGCGGTGTCATTAGCCACGTCGCTGGAGGCGGCGGAAATTGAGGCTAAGCTGGGCGGCGGTAACGGGAACGCTGGAGGAACATCTCACGGCGGAGTATTTGCAGTAGGGTCCGGCAGCGGCAGCGTCGGCAGCGCGCGCGGCGGCCGAGCGAGCCAGCAGCGCGGAGGTAGGGGCGGCAGCCGCTACGGAGGCGCCAGCGGCAGCGGAGGCGAGCGGTGTTATCGGTGCGGATCGCGGCAGCATTCGTCAGAGAAATGCCCGCATAAAAGTGCGAGCTGTTATACGTGCAATAAAGTGGGCCACATAAGCCATATGTGCCGTAATAAAAAAAATAGCGCGAAGCTTTTTCAAGTGGAGTGTAGTGATTCGGAAGGAGATACAGGTTCGCCAACCCTGTATCGCTTGGAGGCCACGGAGGAATCCGACGGCCCGTGGTACTGTAAGTTGGAAGTGGAAGGTGTTAGTCTAGACATGCAAGTCGACAGCGGTTCCTCGGTAAGCGCTATTTCTAAGAAAACTTACGACAAATTATATCAAGGTAGACCGTTGATTCAGTCAGACAAAGTTTTAACCGTGTATAGCGGTGAAAAAATTAAACCTGTGGGCACTATGCCAGTCAATGTGATCAATAACGGTCAGCTGTTTACCTCAAAACTGTATGTCATTGATAACGGTGATTGTCCTCCCATACTAGGCAGAAAATGGATGCGCGAACTTAAAATATCGTTGCCTATCGTAGCACATGTTTCATGTAGTGATAACCAGACAGTGCTAAATGACATTATGAGAAAGTATAAAGATGTATTCGAGCCGGGTATGGGGACGTTCAACCGCGGTACCATTAGCTTGCAAGTGTGTGAGGGCGCGGTCCCCGTGTGGCGGCGTGCGCGCGTGGTGCCGCACGCGCTGCGGCCGGCCGTCGACGCGGAGCTCCAGCGGCTGCAGGCCGAAGGGATCATTAGTCCAGTGGAGGACGTGGGCGGCTGGGGGACGCCCATTGTGCCGGTAAAAATGCAATCGGGCTCTATTAGAATCTGTGGCGATTTCAAGGTTACCGTGAATCCCGTTTTAAACGATGACAAATATCCTCTTCCGCGGATAGAAGATGTTTTTGCGGCCCTAAGAGGGGGAAAAACTTTTAGCAAGATAGATTTAAAAAGCGCCTATCAACAATTTATTTTAGACGATGATTCAAAAAAGTTATGTACCATTGTAACGCATAAGGGGAACTTTGTCTATAATAGGTTACCTTTTGGAATTAAAACCGCTGCGAATAAATTCCAAAGAATCATGGATTCATTATTTAAATTGGATCACGTAACTGTGTTTGTCGATGATTTAATAATTACAGGGGAGAATAGGGAAAAACATATCGAAAACTTAAATAAAGTTTTTCAAATATTAAATGATTGTGGGTTAAGAATTAGTGGGGAGAAGTGTTGCTTTTTCCAGAACCGTGTATTATATTTAGGCCACGTGATAGATGCTGAAGGGTTACATACAGAGACAAAAAAAGTAGATGCTGTCCTCATGGCAGAACGCCCTAGTGATGTCAGCGAGTTAAGGGCTTTCCTGGGTCTCATAAATTATTATTCAAAGTTTGTCAATAATTTCAGCACAATAATTGCACCTCTATATGCACTATTAAAAAAGAATGCGGCATGGCTATGGACTGACGAATGTGAGAATGCATTTTTAAATGTTAAAGAAACCCTTAAAAGTTCAGAGGTATTAATACATTTTAACCCCGATCTCCCCTTGGTGTTATCTTGCGACGCCTCCCCGCGCGGGGTGGGCGCGTGGCTCGGCCACGAGATGCCTGATGGGCAAGTACGGGCAGTCATGCATGCGAGTCGCATACTATCAACGGCTGAACAAAATTATAGTCAAATATGTAGGGAAGGTTTAGCTATAATTTTCGGTGTACAACGTTTTCATGAATATGTTTATGGTCGAAACTTCATTTTAGTTAGCGATTGTAAACCTTTATGTTCAATATTCGGCCCGAAAACAGGAATTCCATTAATGATGGCAGGCAGGTTACAGCGCTGGTCAATAATTTTGAGTGAGTACAATTACACAATTAAATGCATTAAATCAAAAGACAACAGTCTTGCGGATTGTTTGTCAAGGTCTGCGAAAATAACATGCGATAAAAAAGTAAAACAAATGAGTCATAGAAGCGGAGAGAATTTAAGTGAAGAATTAAATATTAACTTCATTGATGCGATAAAACCTGTAAATTATAAAGAAGTTGTTGAAGCAACAAAAAAAGACACAGTTTTAAGCAAAGTGTTTGGTTATGTTTTACATGGTTGGCCAGAAACTTTAGACACGTCTAATGAATGCATAGATTTTTATAATAGAAGGAATTTTATTACTTCCGAGCACGGTTGTCTATTGTTCGGGTATCGGGTAATTATACCGAAATGCTTACGAGGCTCGATCTTATTTCAGTTGCATAGTAGTCATTTAGGTATAGTTAAAACGAAGTCATTAGCGCGTACTTACATTTATTGGCCGAACATAGATAAAGATATTGAGTTGATGTGTAAATCGTGTGAGGTATGTGCAAAAGTGAGAGACGATCCTGTAAAAAGCACTTTAATACCATGGCCGTGGCCTACCAAACCATGGTATAGATTACATATGGATCATTTGGGTCCACTCGCTAATAGTTATTACCTAATCATAATTGATGCACATTCTAAATGGATAGAAGCATGCAAGGTAAATTCAATAAACGCGGAGACAACTATTAAACATCTACGAGAAATATTTGCCCGATTCGGGATTCCAAATGAAATCGTTACAGATAATGGACCTGCATTCGTTAGTGAAAAATTTTCGGAATTTGTAATAAAAAATGGTATTTGTCACAGATTAATCGCGCCTAGGCATGCTAGAAGCAATGGTGCCGCGGAAAAAGCCGTAGGGTTAGTCAAAAAATGTTTACATAAAGCTGCGCATGAGAGGATCGCTGTCGACATAGCATTAAGCAGGTTTTTATTGCATTATCGCAATTCAATACAAAGTACCACACAGAAATCACCGAGTGAAATGTTACTTGGGTATAGATTAAAATCATGTTTAGATTTATTAAGACCTTGCACCCAAACAATTGTAAGAAATAATCAGACAAAACAAGTAGAAATGTTTGGTGGCAAACCAAGAAATGTTGCTATAGGAGACTTAGTTATGTTTAAAAAATGGAGAAACAATAAAGAAGTGTGGGAAAAAGGCATAGTGTTACGTAAAATAGGCAATATTATGTATGAAATTAGATTTAAAGATGAGAAGCACAGGCGTCATGTTGATCAGGTATTTAAAATACCAAATGATGACATCAATGAAATGATAGCTGATCATCATGAACCAATATTTAATGGCTGTAACGTAGAAAATTCAGATGTTGAGGAGATGTTGACGTCCAATACTAACCCTAGTAATACATCGCAGAGGTCATTGAGTCAAACCTCGCCACCTACACCTCCGCGCGATGTGTCGGCTCCATCTTCCCCTTTGTTCGAGGAGGCGGAGAACATGGGCGATAGGAGTCAGGAGATGGTGCTAGTTCCTGATAACTATTTAGAGGACAATTCGCCACCTAGTTATGTAACCACACGCCGTGGAAACCGGCGTTACGCTCCTGATTCAGACTAAAATGTATACATACTTGCACTCATCTAAATATAATTGTAAAATTTAAATAATTGTTACTGTTACTTATCTAGTATATTAATTTTTATATATTCTTTGTACTTAGGTATAAGGGACAAAGATTGGTGGAGGGTAGAAGTAAGAATAGTACTTATATAAATAGGTTCATGTCCTAGTTTTATTAGTTTAATTACATAAGGGGGGATAGTGTTGTGTACGCACATAGTTGCATATCTAGTAAGTAGGTACCTATAGGAATAGATCTGCAATGCTTTATAATCTCTGTGTGAACCCCGAATAAACCAGTTAGCTGTCAGCCACCGCGTTGTTATTTACTCCCTATAATACACGACAAATGTCTCAATACCCATTATGCTAAAGCCGACATTACAAATAGACAACGAAAATTGATTACGTAAATAAAAAAACTTTTCCCATGAAACATTTTCGAGAAAAGCTTGATTTTCATATTTCAATTCTCAAAAAAGACGCTTCATCCAAAATCCTCAAATCATCTCACATTTTCCATTTACGCCACAAAATCTGGAATTAATTTTCAAGTCTTGAGTGTTTTTAAATGCTCCGCGCCACAAATGCAGAATGCAGAATGCAAAATTCTTTCTTGTTCATTTTTCACCAGTCTCAACATAATAACCTCTTGTTGACTCCTGCCCCCGGCCCGACCACTCCACAAGCAATAAAACAGTAATAAATGTTCCGATCTAAAGACAAGAACGAAGGAATATAATAAGTAGATATTGTGAATCGGTGCTTGTGAGTTCAATAATATTGCTTTTGAGATGGGGCGTTGCAGACTATACGTTTGCTTTGCTTACTCTGCCCACTTATCATTATGAGTTCCAATTGTAACTGTGTGCATTCGTGCTCAGAGTTTCAAACCACCGCCGGGCGTTTTGTCATTTCGAATATTAAATGGTATCGTTCTGGTAAAGTGATAGGTAGCATCACGTATTATTTATATTCACTACAGTGTTATCAATAGCTGCAATGTTATATTATGATATATGTGAGCTGCTTACTCAAAACGGCAAAGCTATTTGGAATATGAAGTAAGAACTCATTTTGATACAGATCAAAAGGACTATATTTGAGTCATCATTGATCTCAGATTAAACTTAAACCGAGTGATATCTGTTCAAATTCCTTTCAAGTATACGGGGTCTGTTAGCGGTGACAGCTAAAAGGGGCAAATGATCGACGCAAGTTATACGTACAGAGCGAGTTATTACCGCCCTAAGAGATTTTTTTGCTAAAAGATTAGAAAAGAGAGGTATTTATTGTACTTTAATATTGTATGTATGGCGTGGGATTCGTAGGATTCCAGCAGCAGAAGTTCCTCTCTTGCCCTTGGTTGCAGTAAGGATCTACTAGGATATCTTCAAAAGATGGGCAGCAGCATCTTTCCATGTATCAAAATAGCCAACCCGCCTGTCAAGAGTGGTGAGTATGGCAATAACCCCATGATTTTACTTGGAGCTGGAGAGATATGGCTAAAATGATGGTGATACTATATGGATAAAATAACACACAATATAAAACTTATAGTGAAAAAAGTTGCGAAAAGGTCGCAACAGCAGCTATTAGATACCTCCGATATTTGAAGCTCCATCGTAACCACCAGGAAAGCTCCTTCTATCACGTACGTATCTTACGTATTGGCTACCCTAATACCACATAAAAATACATTAGATAGGCCCATGCTACCTCCTTCATTCGACAAAACGTGCGACCATTTCAGGAAACACGCTCTTAACATTATCGTTATTGCTTTATATGTACATCATAATCATAGTCATAAGAGTAAACAGGGCAATGAATAAATAATTTTCGAGTTGGATGAGCGGCAAAGGATCTTTCGCGGGCTTCATTTCGAGCGGCGTGGATTATCCATATTATCCCAAAATCTCGGAGCGGCAGCTTGCAAGTACAATGATCGCTCAAATAAAACGACTCATTTTAGATCGTTTCTTTTTAATATTGAGTTATATTCAGCATCTACTTGCCTCCAGCTTAAAGAAACTTTGAAAGATATCGTAGGTATCACTCGGTGCTAGATTGTTTGTTCCACGGATCGGAGTCTGAGATTAGTTTTGGTTTTAAGTACTATTTTCTTTAGTGTTTAATAAAAATAATAATAATAAATAATGCTGGACAAATCACACAGCATCATCTAGCCCCAAGCTAAGCAGAGCTTGTGTTATGGGTACTAGATGACTGATATACTTAATACATTAGACTACATAGACAGATATTTTTATTATATATAGAAAAACACCCAGAACACCCTCAACAAATATCTGCAGATCGTGCAGACATTTGTCCCGAAGCGGGAATCGAACCCGCAACCCCTTGCGTCGCAGGCGGGCCTTCGTCCGCTGCGCCACAGAGCTCGTCAAGCTCAGTCAGACAGAGCTCGTCGTCGTGTTTTATTTAATACTCGAGTTTTATCTTTACTAGAGACGTTAATTTGGTAAATCGAATACACCGTCATTCTTAATTATTATTGCAACTAATCTGTCGAAAAGTTTTGATAGAAGGTGAACCTGTGAATAGGGGCACACGCTGTGTTTGATTTGATAACCATTAAGCAATCTATAAATCGAACTAATAAAATAATGCTTAGGTAACTTTGAATGTGACTTTCCTCCTTATATGAAAAGCGAGTTAAACATCCAGAGCCGGCAAGGTACAGTGCCTCACAGAAGTGTCCAAAGGTTTATTTTTTGTCAGCTAATGGAAATTCTTTGTACGGATGTACCGGACGGGCGGGCACGACTTGAAATCGGATTAGCGTTATCGGCCATAGACCGTGATGGAATGGTACGGGTATAACCGTAGCAGACTTTGTACTGCTAGAAAAAGAGTTTATTTGAATATTATTTCCTTGTATTTGAGAAGCTTAAAGTGTCTTGTATGCACCTGACAAGATTTTCTATTTGGCCAAACAATTTTCGAGAACTATTACCAACACAAAGTGAATCAGTTGTTTAATAAGCTAAATTGTACTGATTCTATAGAAAAGTTAGTTAGTTAGTAAGGAAAGCCTGTATATATTTTATATATAATTTGATGCATGGAGAGATGGAGGGAAGGCCTTTGCCCAGCAGTGGTTTGTTGTAATTGTAATATATGATTTGTACAGCGTCAGCAATAACTGGCCAGTGGCCCTATCGAACCTTGCCTAAGCACAAGGGCGTCCACAATCAACACCCCCCGCGTCTCGCGGAACTCACGGTGGTGCATGGCCATGATGCGCCATCGCTCTCCCTGGGTCCGCCTATGGGATAACCTGAGCCCCCAATCTGACTACACAATGCACGGAGGTGGTCCCCTATTGGGGGATGCCGTAGCCCCAAGATGCCGCAGCCTTAAGGGGCAGGCGGTTTGGGGCGGAAGTTTCCTGCACCACGCCGCCCGCCTTCTACGAGCGGGATCAGCCCTCACGCGATCCCGCTCCGCGGCCTTTTTCCGAACCATTACGATCGTATAGAAAGAGGTCACCACCTTCCACGCCACCTCATCTGCCAGCATAGCCTCTACTACGCTGGATAGAGATAGATCCTGCCCGACCCCGAGTACCAGATTCCGCCTTTCCACGCACCACGCCAAGCAATTCTCGAGCGTGTGCTGGGCGAAATTATGGCCACACTTACAATGATGGCATTGCGGTGTCGGTTCGCGTCCGATCCTACTTAGGCATTCACCGAAGCAACCATGCTCAGTGAGTACCTCCCTAGCCAGGCTTTGAAGCTTGCCAGAATAGCACCGAGACGGTGCATTAGCGCGAGCTCCTCGGATCTCCGAGCCGCTCGCTCCACTTTCCGAGCGCACGTCGACGCTCCTTATGCCGCACTTTCAATAATGTCACCGCGTCGTTCGAGATCGTGCAACGATTCTGATGTCAATAGAACGCTGCAGGCTACTAAACTTAGCCCTGCAGCGCCTAACACCCGTCAGTCTTTTGTACAAGACTGGTGCACCGTAGAATGCCATCGACTGCACAACACCAGCATAAAGACAGCAAACGCTGTTCCTTGGTGTAATGAGATCAGTCTTGCTCCATACTAACCAAGTAGCAGTTTGTGCAAAACACCAACTACCCTCTGGATCCGGGAGACGGAGCGGCTGAAGTGCTCTTCGAAGCCCCAGCGAATATCCAAAGCCCAAGTACTAAGGTATGATCCCGCCTAGACGTCAACGTCACCTACACGAACCGAAAAACTGGGTTCCCTTACCCAGCACCTGTACCATCCTCTCAGCTTAGCCAGCTATTAGTCAGAGATAAGAACAGGTCAATACATATGAAGTTAACTAACCGTTGAAACACATGTTAAATGTGAACTCCAGTGTTTATATAAAAAATAATAATAGATACATCATCATTATGCTGTGGAAATCAGATGTTTGCTACAATACTCTATTTTTTGTGAACATACTTACTACACAAAGAAAACATCCAGACTCAAAACAAACTTCAGCAGATAAGGCAAATATTCCCCTGCCGCGGATCGAATACGCAACATTCTGCGTCTCAGCTATTACCCGAAGGTTGTCAATAATTCTCTGAGCTCCCCGATACAGAGCAATATCAATTCAATGCAAAGGTCGCTTTGCATCCGCTTGGCCTTAGAGATAACAAACAGACACAGGCGTTAAAACGCTCGGACTTACCCTAGACTATTGGTTTTAGAGATAGTTTATACCGGAGATCTGTGAGTAGCAAACGCTGATTTGAGAAGTGGGATGTTATCAAAGTGACGTATTGATAACCGTTTAAACAATTAGAATGTAAGTGTTTAAATTACAATGGACAGACGCGGACTGAGGGGGGCCGCCTGAAAAGAAGAAAAAAGTTAGTCCCTGGCGCCAATATCGCCAATGCGTCGTCTTTAATAGAAATGGACATTTTCTAACCCAAGACGGCTTGTTGCTGCTAGCATCTTCCACGTTGAGGGCAAGTATGTCACATTTTGACATAAAGTAAGCGGAATTTAAGTAAACCGAGACATGGACGATGGGGCGTTTTCATAATAAGAAAAAAAAACATCAAATATACATACATAGTTCCCTACAGCCTTATAGATGGCGCCAACGTTCTTTTTCTGACATGACAACTGAGAATGTTAGACAAGACAACTATCACTTTACTAACTCCACGCGCTGTTTATTACCTTCAGTAGTTCACATTTTTTAACCTATCATTTTAAAACACAAAGAACAAAGCTCGACATTAAATATTTATTGCGACCGAAATTTTTTAATTCAAAACGACCACAGAAGATGCGGTTTCAACCCTCGTAATGGATAATGGGGTTTTAAGGAATTATGAACGGTTTTACTCAGTCTTATTTAATTATTTATTTTAAGATTAATAAACATTTAAAGTTAGTGTTGTTTTAGTACGAAGTATTTCCAAGAAACTTAAAAAATATGTTGACTTGAGCCTCATCTCAACCTACGCGAGGATCTTATTTTCATAAGAAGCCCTAGAAAATTCTGATTAAAATTCAGAATTTTCTAGGGCTTCACCCGAATTGGTGTTTATGCTACACCTTTGTGGGCCTCTAAAATAATACCTCAGAATTGTTATTGGATACTCTCTACTACAACTTAAACATTAGTTTATTTGCCTATTTTATATAAGATTTTGTCATTAATCATTATCAAAAGTTGGACATCTATTTTTGCACCCGACAAAAAAGAGGGGTATTATAAATGTACGCCCATTACATTTGAGTATAATTTTTTAATCTTAATCTTTTGTCTTAAATCAGTCTAAATCTTTCGATTTAATAACGATCTCTTCGTTAGATCTGTGTGTAAAAACAAGCAAACATATTTTAGTAAAACAAAAACGTTTAAATTTAGGGCAACTAACTTTGCCTTGAGGGACTCCGTGGAAACTATTACAATTATTTAATTCCTTATGGATCCCACCATTATAACCATGTTCTGAAAATGGGACATAACTGAAAGTTTATTTAATCGAAATCGAAAATAATTTTATCGGTTATAAGCGACGGAGGTCTGAGGTACTCGTAATAAAGATTGAAAACTAGCATGTTTATAAAATCAAAAATTTTATGTAACCCTTGAAACTTCACCAAGTCTCAGGGGTTACTTAATTTTTTTTTGTAATGTGTACCCTCTGTTTTGCAATCTACACAACATGCCTTTTCATTTGATACCATATTTGGATAAATTTGAAAACGTTCAATGCCTTGGCCAAAAGTATTAGGCACCCCTGTAAAACATTAATACCTCAACAGGTATTTAAAAAAAAGCAATTTTTTTTAACAAAAGCCAAAGCCGGTGCCATCAAACTATTATTAAAACAATAGATAACTTTTTTCTATGGGCCATACAACATCTGGTGAGCCTTACCCAAATTATGGGTATTTTACAAAATATATTCAAAATTATTATCAGTCTTCATTTGTTAAAGCCATATTGGCCGAATGGTATGTACCCCCGACTTTCAATCCGAAGGTCGTGGGTTCGATACCGGCCGTGAACCAATGGATTTTACTTTCTTGAAAAGTGTAAGTTCACATTTAACACGTGCTTAACGGTGAAGGAAACATCGTGAGGAAACCCGCGGCTTAGTTAGCTTCAGACCTGTTCTTTACTCTCTGCAGGCACTGCAGCGTCCCGTACAGCATGATAACCAGTTGCTGACGCTGCATAAATCATCTATAATAGATGCAAAGGCCTTACTTTCATTTGTTATTCGTAGCGTGAAGAAGCTTCCGTTTGTAATTTAGTGGCGAAATTGATATTATCCATTTTCGAAAATGCCGAAAAAAAGTGAATTGTGCTACGAAAAACGTATTAAAATCCAGTTGTTACACGAACAAGGAAAGTCCCTAGTAAAGATTGCCAAACTCGTGAAGTGTTCGCGGTGCGCAGTAAAATCTGCTATCAAACGGTTTGCGGAGACTGGTTTCCATGCAAATAAAACACGGACTGGCAGAAAACGCGTGACTACTGAACGCCAGGACAGAAAACTCATCCGCGAGTCTCTGAAGGACCGCAAAAAAACTTCTTCTGAGCTCGCTGCCGTCCTATCCGAGGAAATTGAATACCCTATTAGTGTTATTATTATAACAACACTTCACGGACGAGGATTGGTCAAATGTTGTTTGCTCTGATGAATCAAACTTCGAGGTAAGCTTTAATAGTATTCCTTAAAAACGATAACCCTGATCACTATTATTTTAGTCTGCTTTCTTGAAAGTAATGAGCACTCATTTAAACTCTACTTTTTACAATGTTACAGCTATTTGGAAATGCGGGTGTAACATTCGTGAGGCGTCGCGTTGGCGAGGAATATCATCCAGATTGCGTGGTTTCCACTGTCAAACACGGGGGAGGCAGCATTATGGTCTGGGGCTTCATGACAGCTGATGGTGTCGGTGAAATGTTCGTATGAACAGTGAAAAGTAAATAAATGTGCTCGAAACTGCGCTAATGCCTTCGCTTACACGCATTTTCGGCGATACAAACATGGATGGCGTCAAATTCCAACAAAACAATGCGCCTTGTCATCTTTGGGGCATTCTGAAGTGCAAGGTCAGGGAGCACAGGATTACATCCAAAACAACTTTAAAAAATGCTTTAATTCAAGAGTGGGACGCCATAAGTGCAGCCGAATTGAAAAAGCTTGTAAGCAGCATATCCCGAAGAATTGCTGCAGTGATCAATGCAATGCAACTAAATATAGTGATTTTTGTAATTTTATGTTAATACAGTGATTTGGAAATGCAAATACAAATATCTTTTTTATAACAAGAAGGTGGTAACAAATTCGATGCAAGCCCTGAACCGCAAACGAGCGTTAGCTGTATGTTGGGAGTCAGTTTCTTCTCAATTCTATGTTAAGCAACTGTTACAAAAAAAGACAAAAAAAAACTATTATTTAACAAATATTTTAGTGCTGTATATTTAGTGTGTCGCGCGTGTATGTGTCTTGTGAGTGTCTGTATGTGAGGGTTTATTTGTGTGTTAGCGCGCATGTGAGTTTGTGTATGTGTAATTATAAATATAGTATTATATATTTCCCTATATATTAGGAAAACAAATTAGTTCCATTTTTTACCTTTAACACGAAAAAGTCCAAAAAAATAGGGTGCCTAATACTTTTGACCAAGGCCTGTATATTATAACTGGATCTACTGAGAGTAAATACAAATAAAAAACTCTCACTAGATCCAGTATTTAAAAAACTTTATATACTGGATCTGTTGACTTGATCTAGTGAGATTGATCCCTACTTTCAACCCCCATAATGTCATGAATGGCTCAACCGATTTCTATATAACTTTCAGTTTTGTATTCTACACCCTTTCTACATTTTTAATTTCATTCGGGTATATTTGGAAACATTCGATTATTCATGCCCTTTTTCACATTCCATATCTTGCAAACTTCTTAACCGATTTTGATAAAACATGTTTAAATAAAACCGGGCAAGAGCGAGTCGGACTCGCGCACCGAGGGTTCCGTGCCATCATACAATATAATTTATGACAAAGGCGGTTTTATATTGTTGGAGAACATTGACAGCGCCATCTCTTGTCTGATAGCGGAACTTATATAGATTTTTTACACTTTCGATGATTTCTAAAAAAGTATGCTATGTAGAGAGATTGTAATAAATTTCCTCTAATCTTTACATACACTTCTAATAGTAATAAAAGTTTCAAAGGTTTATCTCCGCAAACTTCGGAGATAAGGGGGGGGGAACGCTATTTTTTTCAACATTTTTGTAAATAACTCAAAAACTATACGACTTAAAGGAAAACTAAAAATTGTTTACTAATGTGCTAAAAAATACCTTTCATATGATACCCCATATAACCTAGTAACTGGGCAAAAATTTTGAAAACACCCATTCCACCCCCATTGTCTAAAAAACTATGCAAATTAGAGAGTTCGCTATAATTTTCCTATGAAGTTTACATACACTTCTATTAGCTTTAAAAGTATCACGGGTTTATCTCTGCAAACTTCGGAGATAAGGGGGGGGGAACGGTCGTTTTTTCAACATTTTTGTAAATAACTCAAAAACAATACAGCTCAAAAGGAAAACTAAAAACTGTTTATTAATGTGCAAATGAATACCTTTCATATGATACCCCACATAACCTATTTACTTTACAAAATTTTTGAAAACCCCCCTTCAACCCCTCTTGTCTAAAAAACTATGCAAATTAGAGAGTATGCTACAATTTTCCTATTAAGTTTACATACACTTCTATGAGCTATAAAAGTATCACGGGTTTATCTCTGCAAACTTCGGAGATAAGGGGGGGGGAACGGTCGGTTTTTCAACATTTTTGTAAATAATTCAAAAACAATACGGCTGAAAGGAAAAGTAAAAACTGTTTATTAATGTGCAAATGAATACCTTTCATATGATACCCCACATCACCTATTAACTTCACAAATTTAAAAAAAAAAAAACCCCCTTCCACCCCCCTTGTCTAAAAAACTATGCAAATTAGAGAGTTTGCTATAATTTTCCTATAAAGTTTACATACACTTCTATGAGCTATAAAAGTATCACGGGTTTATCTCTGCAAACTTCGGAGATAAGGGGGGGGGAACGGTCGTTTTTTCAACATTTTTGTAAATAACTCAAAAACGATACGGTTTAAAGAAAAACTAAAAACTGTTTATTAATGTACAAATAAATACCTTTCATATGATACCCCACACGGCCTAGTAACTTCACTTAAAATTTTTGAGATCCCCTATCCGCCCCCCTGCAATCAAAATAAGAATATTTTTGTAAATTTTTATATATGCTATATAAGTAAAAAACTGTTGTCTTTTACCATTTTAAATTGCAAGCCGATAGCATCAGTAGTTCTCGAGATATCCATCTGTGACAGACAGACAGACAGACAGACAGAGTGATTCTATAAGGGTTCCTTTTTACCATTTTGGTTCGGAACCCTAAAACCACCGAAAAAAGCTTTCAAATAAAAATAACTGTACGCAAATCGGTCCACTCATTTAAGAGCTACGATGCCACAGACACAAAGACACACACACACACACACACACACAGCGGTCAAACTTAAAACACCCCTCTTTTTTGTCGGGTCTTAAAAAATACAGCCTCCTCCTTTTTTTGCAGCTGGTTGCTGTTGTTGTTGTTGATGTTGGCAAATCATTCCTTAATACTATAGAGCTATATTAAATATTTAATTGCCGTGCTCCTTTCTTGCCCGTGGATGCAGTAAGAATCTGCCAAGGGATACCTCAGGTAGATGCGGTGCAGTGTCTTCTGTGTATCAACATCCCGTCCTGCGCCTGCCAAGTGTGGGTTTCCCGCTCCCTCATGATCAGTACTTGGAGATACATACTTGGACGGCCTTTGTCTAGCAGTAAACGTCCTATATGGCTGAGGTGATACTAAAAATGTTCCAGAGTTAATAAGTATCTAGATTTTGTTGTGCAATAAACCGAGAAGAGTTTCTAACTTTAGCACATACGAGTGCTAAACAAGCGCTGAAATTGGATTTTATTTACTTACTCATAAAATATCAACACACAGTAAACTCAAATCGTTAAACTATTGAAGTTTGCGAAAGTTAGTTATTGCTTTGAAACAGCAGACATTAATCTATTTACTAGTATTTAGTAGACTTCGTGTTGGTGCCGTGAGACGTGTATTTCTTAATGGGAGGATTTTTTTTTCAATCAAATTATCGTGGATTGAAACCTTGCAACTATTTTCTGCATTCATAATTTTTAGATTTATTTTTAACTTATGCTAGTACATGTACCAAGTACTCAAATCGAGTACTTAATTTAAACTTTGATAAGTACCTTAATTTTCTACCAAATAACATCTATGTACAAAAGACGCGGAAGAAATGTTTCTAGTTTTCGGCAGATATTTGTCCCTGGTCTGGGTATTTTTTATGTTTTCTAAGTATTTACAGAAAAAGTATTTAAGTCATATACCAAACATCAGGTTCCCATAACACAAACCTTTAGCCTTACTATAGTCTTATAGGACTATAGTCCCATCAATGGTGCTGTGTAAAATGTTCAGCATTATTTATCTATAGATCCTGCCGTGGGGTGCCGGCAGTAGAATGTTAGCCCTCCTCTCATGCCCGTGGATGCAGTAAGAGCCTGCTATGGAATACCTCCGGAATATAGGCAGCAGCATCTTTCGCGCGCTGCCAAGCGTGGTGAGTATGGCAACAACCGCAGCCTTTTTTCTGACCTAACAGAGTAGTAAAATATGCAGTAAAGCGAAGTAGGATTTTTATATTTCCAGGTTTATCGTGTTAAAATACATAACCTTACCTGCCTTGGATTATGTAGATGTAGCTCGGGTGTGGCACGCATCAAAGTCAGAGTTGCCGAGGCGTGCTTTGCATATGAAATCCTTTGGTCATATTATCAGGAATAATTTCCTTTCATAAGCCTTCGTTCATTAGGGTTCCGGACCAAAATGGTAAAAAGGAACTCTTATAGAATCACTCTGTCTGTCTGTCTGGACACATATGGACATATGGATATCTCGAGAACTACTGATGCTATCGAATCGAAATTTAAAATGGTAAAAGACAACATATTTTTACTAATATAGCATATATGAAAATGTTAAAAAATATTCTTATTTTGATTGCAGGGGGGCGAAAAGGGAATCTCAAAATTTTTAGGTGAAGTTATTAGGCCGTGTGGGGTATCATATGAAAGGTATTCATTTGCACATTAATAAACAGTTTTTATTTATTCTTTAAGCCGTCGTTAAGTCTTTTTGAGTTATTTACAAAAATGTTGATGTTGAAAACACGACCGTTCCCCCCCCCCCCCCCCCCCCCCCCCCCTTATCTTCGAAGTTTGAAGATAAACCCGTGATACTTTTATATGTAATAGAAGTGTATGTAAACTTTATAGGAAAATTATAGCGAACTCTCTCATTTGCATGGTTTTTTAGACAAGGGGGTTGGAAGGGGGGTTTTCAAAAATGTTGGTAAGTTACTAGGTGATGTGGGGTACCATATAAAAGGTGTTAATTTGCACATTAATAAACAGTTTTTAGTTTTGCTTTAAGTCGTATCGTTTTTGAATTTTTACAAATATGTTGAAAAAAATAGCGTTCCCCCCCCCCCCCCCCCCCCCCCTTTATCTCCGAAGTTTGCGGAGATAAACCTCTGAAACTTTTATTGCTATTAGCTCTACTTAGCATATTTTTTTAGAAATCATCGAAAGTGTAAAAAATCTACATAAGTTCTGCTATTAGACAAGAGATGGCGCTGTCAAGGTTCTTCAAAAAATATAAAACCGCCTCTGACATATATTATATTGTATGATGGCACGGAACCCTCGGTGCGCGAGTCCGACTCGATTTTGCCCGGTTTTATTTATTTCAGGCGCGACCAACTTTACCTTACGTCATTTCACGTCTTCAACACCACTAACGCATACGTTATAAATAATTTAACCATTATTAATAAAACCGGCCAGGTGCGAGTCGGACTCGCGCACCGAGGGTTCCGTGCCATCATACAACAAATTTGTGTTAAAAGGGTTTTTGCTGGAGAACCTTGACAGCGCCATCTCTTGTCTGGCAACGGAACTGATGTAGGTTTTTTTAAATTTTTGTTGATAACTAAAAACTATGTTAATTAGAAAGTTCGTTTTATATTTTCCTGTTATCTTTAAATACATTTCTATTAGCTATAAAAGTTTCAAATGTGTATCTTTGCTAACTTTGGATGTAGGGGGCACGGTATTTTTTTTATTTTGTAATTATGCCGAAAACTTAGAAAAATCAAAAACCTGTTTATCAATGTGCAAATGAAACCCTGTCATAAGATACCACGTGACCCAGTAACTCAACTCAAAATTTTTGAGACCCTCTTTTCGCCCCCATTCCAATTAGCGTTACCTAAAATCATTAGTATAGCATTAGCATTAGTAGTCCTCAAGATATCCATCTGTAACAGATGACATACAAAACTAAAAGGTTCCTTCTTAATTACCATTTTAGGCAGGAACCCTAAAAATGGCACAAAATAATGTTTTGAAACTGGAAACTTAAGCTATCAAATGAAGTTTCAGAAGATTTTTAATGATCATCATTAAATCTCTTCTGCTAAGCATTTTGTGCTCATTCATAAAATGCTGTTATTTGATTAATGCTTATTATGAAATAGATCTTGACTTTTGAGCGAATCAAACAATCCCAGCAGCATCAGCATTATGCATCACACAATTTGGATACAACACTCAGCAAATAACCTCAAAAGAAACACCTTCGCTCAAAAGTTTGTACACAAATAGGGCTACTAAACAAAAAGAGGTATCTCTAACACGACAGTGTAGCCAAAAGAACAGGCCTGTAACGTGATTTCCCAAATCGAGCTCTCGAGTGCTCTTCAGTGAGAGAGGCGGCCTCGAGCACCGCCTTTTAGGAACGCGATACATGTCAACTGCCGAATTGACCAACTGAGGGGAAAGATCACTTTTATAAGAGTTTGGTATTGCTGTTTTATTCTGTAGTGGTAAAAGTCTTATGGTTTTAATATACCTATTGATATTGAAATCGTGCTTAAAATTACTTTGGATAATGTTTTAAAAAATTACCAACTCAGAGGAAGAGGTTAAATATTTCTGCCTTAGTTTGAAATCGAAGTCCTGGTAATAATTACTCAGAACAATGTAATATAGAATATATTATTTTGAGTACTTACATAAATGTTATACCACTTTCCATTTATTTACACATTATTGTGTAACAGTGTTATAAATGCCTAAATTTTATACATACGGGTGTTTTTATTACGTAAAGTTAATAAGGTTCCTCCAATTTTGCGATGAAGAAAACATTCGTCTGAATCTAAAATAAAAGGTATTCTCCGGAATCTAAAATAAAATGACAACATATTAGCATAGAGTAACGTCAAAATGCCACAAATATATTATAACAGCCACTTAAAAAACAAAGCGACAAAAGTTAAAAGGTCTTCTTATTCGTAAGATAATGTTTATCTTCTTCTCAATGAAAGGGCACCACAGGCATAAACGTATTTATTTTTTAAAAATCTGTAAGAAAGTTTTCTGGCCTATAAGCATCAGTTTCGAACACTATATAATGTCAACCATGGAATTAAGAATCAAACTGATAGGGTTCACTGACTTTTATTGGCAAAAGCCTAAAATAACATAAATTTAGGCTCGTATCGGATTCAAAGAGTACTTGCGGTTGTGTGATAATATTGTATGTTTAATTTTACCTTAGCTTATCTCGTCCCACTGCAGGTTACATTACCTGTCACACACGTAATGTTTTTGCAGTTTTCTATAATTCTTATTTAAAATCATCGAGGTCGTCACTAAATATTGCTCTCTGGCGCAGCTCACTTTGGCGTATTTTTGGCGCGCATGTGACGAGCTCTGTGGCGCAGCGGGCGAAGGTCCGCCTGCGACGCAAGGGGTTGCGGGTTTGATTCCCGCCTCGGGACAAATGTCTGTACGATCTGCAGATATTTGTTCAGGGTGTTCTGGGTGTTTTTCTATATATAATAAAAATATCTATCTATGTAGTATAATGTATTGAGTATACATATCAGTCATCTAGTACCCATAACACAAGCTCTGCTTAGCTTGGGGCTAGATGATGCTGTGTGATTTGTCCAGCATTATTTATTTATTTATTCTATTTATTTATTTTATATTATCGCATTGCATAATGTTGTTTAACATGAAGTTACTCTCGTAGAAGATATCAAAACCAATCACGTGGTTGTTAAAACTACCCGTTAGTAATCCAATAATATATAAGAGCATTTTGTCATACTCATGTGTAGCTATACTGACGAACAAGCATTTAAGTCCTTCATTACAAGAGTCAGGGGTCGCCCCGACTATAACAATGCACCAAAGTGTTGACTCAGAGAACTATGTTGACTGCTCAAGCCAAGTAAACGGGTTAATGAAGGGGAAAATGACGTCATCCATCTTAGTTGGATTCCTCTTAGCATCCTCATGCTACGTTGCCGGGCTTAATTCACTTCATTAATGTTTTTTATCAGCGGGAAAACAGAGATAGCTTCAAAAATAATGACTTAAAAAATGAGATAGGTGCCTTAAAATTTTCTTGACGGTAATTACTCTTTGAATCTTCGCTCTTTGAATTGGGAGTAACTTATCTTATTTGGAAATGGGAACAGACGTTAAAAGGGTAAGCGTGTAATTTTGAATTATGCTAGTTACTTGTTATATGCGTTTCGATGCCGAGAAAATCACCTGAGAAATTAATTTTGGGTATGTTTTCATAGGTCCTGCGAACATCTTTCTTACTGCGAATGAGATGTATGAGGGTGAAAAAATGTTTCATAATGAACGTCAAAACTATATAGGTTCTACGTGTACAGGGAAAAATAAAAAATATCCTCACAGAAACACAGAAAGACATACAAATACAGTTTATGCTGTACGAGACTAAGATATTTTAAAAACATGTGCTCTGGTTTTAATCGCACACCTACATTTTTACAAACTTCGTAAAAATAAAGAGGAATTTAGCGTGTGCCCGCAACCACGTAGAAATAAAATGGGAATTTTCTCGGTGAAAACAAGTATAGTTAATTTAGATGAAAGTGTGTAAAGAGCTTTTTTAAAAATGTAAGTTACGTGATGAAACGATAGATAGAGTAAGCTTTATTGTAGAGTAATTTTTATATACTTACAGAAATACAACGGATAGAAATAAACAAAAGAATTGACTGTGGCGTACTAAGAAACACAAAATGCATGGGCAAAAAAATTTTTACAAAATAACTATACATTGGTGGTTGAATATTGATTCAACATACATTAAAATATATACTTACCTACTAAATTTGATAAGGTATTTTTAGATGATATTCGTATACGGCCCCGCCAGTGGGCTTATTTAAATTCCTATGCACCCTATACGCATATACGATTATAAGTTTACAATGACATCCGTGGCTCTGTTGGTCGAATAGTCCCGTGCTTTAGTCCCCGCCAAGGAACAAATGTTTGGTTTTCTCTAGATATTTGTCTCGGATTTTGTTTAGTGGGTGTTATATACAATACTTTCTTTTTAGTTATTTGATTTCTATAGGTGGGTCTATATGTAGGATGGTATGTGTATAATTTATTTTAAAAATGTACATCTTAATAAGCTAAAATTATGATACGAAAAACAGGTTCTATTATATTGCGATTGGTAATCACAGTAATGTTCAAGGCTACGAATTTGGCTACCAATGTTAATATACTTTATCTAAAACATTATTTGCAATCTAAAAATACACTTCGTGTTCCTCATGTTTTATTTTATATGCTAAACCCCTTCCACCGAGCCTCATAGTATCTTAAATTCGTGTTCTTTTGAAATGCTTCAATTCGGGACCTCTGGGTCGGAACCTGTGGTTTCAATTTCCCGGCCTAAATATAGGGAATCGATCACCTATCGGAATAGGAGCCCATTCATTTTAAACTAACCGCCTTGTACGTGTCTGGTCTTAAAGGAACTCGCAAATTCTGTTGGCTTAAACTGAATTAATCAAATCTTTAGATGATAGATCTTTATAGATAATTTTTTTTTTTTAATACTTATAACGAAAAATAATATACACGAATACTTTTTTCATTCATAGACTCAAACTCTACGTTTTTCTTTTTGTATGGAATACTTCTTAATGATCAACTGTTACATTTTTTACTATTTTTTTCTAGTAAGTATCAAGTAACAGGATTGAATGTGTTGGCGGCTATGTGCCTTACCTCTTGCCTATTGTTGGAGGTCAACCCTGATTTGGTCTATCAGGGCGTAAAAATGTTGTCTCTGGCGACGTGCGCCATAACTTTAAGGTCCTTGTCATGCGCCATCTTCAGGAATAGCGGACTGAGATCGACTGGGGGCACAAAGGAAAGTTGTGGAGTTGTGTCTTCTCACGGGTAACATATTCTGCTTAGTTGCAACTTTTTGACAAAGGGCATTTATTTAACCGTTACATATGCAGAGCAGATAGACCATAAATAGCAAATAGCTTAATTAATGATATCTAATGGAGCATTGAAACGTTTATGTTAATTGCTGTGTCCTATCAACATAGATCAAAAGTTATCGATCATTATGTGAAATTGAATGATACATTAGCAGTTGGAATAGATTTCATCATGTTGTAAATTTAATAGATTCTCCACACTGATTGTTTTATGGACGCGTAAGTATTAACAATAGTTAATGCCTTTCACATCTAGCTTCATTTGTCATTCCTTTGTGATTCTATTAACAAAATGGAATCTAATGAACTTAGCAAAAAACTGTTCTTATAATCAATCTTTCATTTCAATATTGCTTGGAAACTTTTAGCGAAATACTGTAAACATTATGATTGTAACGAACGTAACAGTCCACACTGTATGACATTATTTGAACACTAAACAAATTATCACATTTTTAATTGACTTTAACACTCAATTTCCTCACGATGTTTTCTTCACCCGCGGCTTAGTTAGCTTCAGTCACGTATTGACCTGTTCTTTTCTCTGACTAACAGCTGTCTAAGTTGAGAGGATGGTATAGGTCCTGGGCAAGCCTAATCCATCAAACAATGTCCCAGGCACTGCAGCGTCCCGTCCAGCATGATTACCAGTTTCTGACGCTTCATAAATCATCTATAAATGATGCAAACGCCTTACTTTTTTAACACTCAATTGTAATGATGGGATCCAAGAGGTATTGTAGTCCCTCAAGGCATAGTTATATGCCCTAAATTTAAACTTGCGGTTGAGTTTTTCGTTTCACTTTATTATGTCTGCTTAATTGATGATGGCATTCATGTAATATCGAGGGAAATACTCAAATGAAATGTCTTAAACAAGTAAACGATTTTACCATTGAAACGATTCTAATAAAAAAAAAAATCTAGCAGACCCGGCTGACGTCGCGTCGTCTTACCAGCTGATTTAGAACATACTGACTGCAGTGCCATATACCAGGATCAATTGTGTCGATCCAGCTGATGAGGAGCAGTTAGAACCAAGTTCTTCTTCGTATCATTCTCATTCGATCCCGTAGACAAGCCCCCAACATAGCCCTCTCCATAGCTCTACTAGAGCGATTTTGCGCTTATTCATAAGTCAATAATAGTGATACCCATATTTACAAAGTAATTAGTATATCTCACGTTAATTTTGAAAGTGAAATTGTTACAACCAGTTTCAAAGCAACATTAGTAGCAAAAGTGGTTCGGTAATCAGTCAGAAGCCATGTTACTCGGTTTGAATGACCGCCCTGCGAAGTGCACTTAAGGCAGTTATGCCACGCCACACTGCTCTGATAGCTCCTGCGTTCATGGAATAGGGAAAGTAATGGAAATGACATAGCTAGCAAATGACTCTGTTTTTACCTCTGTAGTCCAGTTGGTAAAAAGTTGACTGAGACCCAGAAGGGTACGATTATCGCCTGGGGACTAATGTTTGTAATTTTTTATACAAAGTACTTTTTAAGCGACTTTTTAAGAAAAAAAGAGGGGGTTCTCTAGTCGTCTCTATTTTTTTAAATGTTTGTTACATGAGAATAAATTAATTTGTTTAAATCTTTTTGGGTTCCCATACACTTTCAATAAGGTCCTATTTTAAAAAAAAGTTGATTGAGATAATGGGATCCACGAGGTATCAAATAACTGTATTATCTCAAGAAATAGTTCCATGAACCAAATTTAAACTTGCTGTATCGTTTTTTTATTTACTTTATGATGTTTGTTCTGTTAACGGGATCCATCATAAATGGAGGGAAATACTTAAATGGTTTGGGTATTTCCAGGAACAAGTCTATTTTATCATAACTTTCGGTTTTTTGTTGGAAAATAATATAAATAATTACATTAATTTATTACAATTTGGGTTCAGTGTTTAATAGTCGAAACGTTACGATATTACTTCCAGAAAGCCTTGATTCCCTAGCAATCAACACGTTGCCTGGATACCGTATCCATTATAGAGATGTCCTAATCATGAATTTCATATCCGATATTAAATTACGTTTGTGGCTGACTGCGTCTTTAGGGTTATCTTAATCCACACTCAACCTTTGGTTGCGGTTATATGGTTCATAGTGAGGGCTTTATCAGGTACTAAAATTTAAATCAATAGGTACTTTCGCATTTGTCTGTTTAATATCGCGTTGCCTTTTATAACTTAATATTTATGCGTACGCTTATTTTTTAACCGCTTGTTTGGTTTTGGCTTCGCTCGCGAATAATATTTTTGAATATCACTTTTTAGTTGACGAGCTCTGTGGCGCAGCGGGCGAAGGTCCGCCTGCGACGCAAGGGTTCGATTCCCGCCTCGGGACAAATATCTGTACGATCTGCAGATATTTGTTCAGGGTGTTCTGGGTGTTTTTCTATATATTATAAAAATATCTATCTAATGTAGTATATGTATTAAGTATATAATGTAGTATAATGTATTAAGTATATCAGTCATCTAGTACCCATAACACAAGCTCTGCATAGCTTGGGGCTAGATGATGCTGTGTAATTTGTTCAGCATTATTTATTTATTTTATTTTATTTATTTTTAGTTTTAATTTTACAATTTCCAACGTCCATTAATACAATAAAATACTTTATTACACACCTTAAAATTACAGAAAAATCCTTACATTATTAAAAGTGGTCCAATAAACGGTCTTATTGCTTAGAAGAAATTTCTTCCAGACAACCTACTTTATTAATGTTTGGTTTTAAATATTTAAAACACGGGAATTTATTGCGTTGTACCTTTTATTATTCCCGACATTTCGACTATGTTACAATAGCCGTGGCCGCTGGTTGATTAGAGATTTCATCGCAATGTCCGTCAAGAAGCAATGGTGGAATTTATTTTGTCTTCAAAAAACAGTAAGGCTGTTTTTACATAACGGCATGTTACCGTGTTTTAGATATTTGAAAGGTAGTTTGATCGCAAAAGTTTAAAAAATACTATAGTAAATTGGTTTCTAACATCAAGAGTACGCCAATGATTTATGAAATGAAAGCACGCGACACAATTTCGGTGGGAACATTTAAAGGGACCATTGCGAGCTACTTTATTTAATTATATAACAACAGCTGATAAACTAATAACATTATGAGTGTTTTCAATGCTTCGTATTTCATAAAACCAAAGTTAGGACTAACCAAGCAGTACAGTCATACGCGATCTTTTGAAATGATAGCATATACCCAACTCAAGGCTAAAATAAACTTTTGTAAGGCGAATTTCCGTTTTAAATTCAACGCACACGAAACGTGCTTCAACCATCGATATTATATTAAGATCCTTCCTTTGTCTGCAGAATAGTTGCGGAGTATTAGGTAATAGAGCAGGAGCAAATCACGTTACACCCTCAGCTATTAGGCTCGAGTCCTTTCTAAGTGTATTAAGGGCTATTTATCGTGACCGCCTCATCATGGCCTGATGTACTCACGTCCCCCTCTTTAAAGCCTGAAGCTATAAAGGCACAAAGACTTGCTGAAAACCCACTGTAATTTTTCGTGTTACGATATTTATGAGCTGACTTTTTGCTGTCTTTTTATTTGAGATTTAAAAATGATGATCATGGTCATGATGACCATGTTGTTACGAAATGAGCTATTAGGGAAGATATCATTATAGTGTTTATTTCGAAATCGAAATGTGAAAAATAATGGAAATCAATAATTTACTATCTTATTTACTGTTCTAATTTTTGATACATTATTATAATACTGAGTTAAATGTATTTCGAAATAAATACTGAACCCACAAACTTGTTAAGCCTGTAAACCACACCTTGTAAAGCCGGATACTGGACGTGAAAATGATTTCCATTGCATAATTAACGTTTTCAACAAATATATTATTGATTTCAATCATTTTATTGTAATAATTAATTTATTTAGATGATTCAAATCATATTATAATAACTGAAAGGCAAAATTTATTGAAGTTTAAAGTTTTTGTTTTATTAGTAAATTATATTCTATATCTATTTTAATATAATTATTTGTTAACAATGGGCATGTACGGCCAGCTATAATAATAGACCTTAGAATTAGGATTTTGTTTATTATTAAAATATGGGATTATCGGGTATTTATCGCGTAATTACCTTTATTTTATTCCCGACGGGGAGACCGTCTCCCCGCGACCACGACCAGGTGCAATCCGGTCGAAACGTCGGGAATAAAATAAAGGTAATTACGCGATAAATACCCGATAATCCCATATTTTAATAATGTGTTGTGATCGCGAAAGTTTAAAAAAGGATTTTGTTTATTTTTACCATTTTTTTATTTTATTTAGAATTTTACCATTTTATTAAGAAGTGACATTTATTTTAGATTCTGTTACATAGCCAAGTTTACTTACATATATGTTCCTATGGTGAAATAAATGAGTATGAGTATGTAATAAAAATAAAATATTTGCATTTTGTATCATCATTTTAGCTATAAAACGATGAACACTGGCCTCCTTCATGGATCTCCATAAGGGGTAGTTGCCATACTCACCACGCTTGGCAGGCGGGTTGGCGAGCGCAGTTCAGGATGTTGATACACGGAAGACGCTGCTGCCCATTTTCCGGAGGTTTCCATTAGCCCTTTGTTCGGTGTTGGACAGATTCTAGATTAGGCAGATTCGTAATTCGGCAGATTCGCTACACGACAGATCGTGAATTGGGCAGATTCTTGGATTCGACAGATTAGCTACACGGCAGAAAATGAACACTTGTGCACAGAATAGGTACCTACTGATCTGACACTGATCAATACAAAAGCTGAACTAAACATGAACTAATCGAATTACACCACATTAGATTAGGTAGGTACCTACATATTTATACTTTATGAAAACTCCTTGAATAATTAATCATCAATAGGCCACTTTATGACGTTGTCATTTAGAATGTACCTACTTCAAACACTTCAAATAAAATACAACTGTTACCTACATATTTCCCTATTACAATAATTGTATTCAATTGATTTAAAGAAAATTAAATAAATTTAAAGTAAATTTTATATTCAATACTTAATAAAATATTTTGGTTCCACTTGCTATTTTATTTACGCCTGTTCATCTGTCGAGTAGCGAATATGTCGAATCCAAGAAACTGCCCAATTCACGATCTGTCGTGTAGCGAATCTGCCGAATTACGAATCTGTCTAATCTAGAATCTGTCCAACACCGAACAAAGGCCATTAGCAGGCTCTTACTGCATGCACGGGCATGAGAGGAGGGGTAACATTCTACTGCCGGCACCCCACGGCGGTGTCGTGATAGGGGATTATGCATGATATTATAAAAGGCACACAGTATATGGACATCCCGACGTTGCCTAATCTCCAGCCAGTTAAGCTGAACTCGAAAGGCAGATACTTGTTCGTACGTTCGTAGACCATAAATGAAGCGAATTCAGAGATTTGTCGTTTTGTGTTTTTTGTGGACGTTTTGTGGCTGAAATGATGAATTCCTTATCTTCCAACTATTTAAAAGAACGTTTCACTCCCCTACATTTTGCGTACCGTCCTGTCCGATCTCTACATTGTCTTCAGCTAAGAACCCTTGAGCATAATACGGCTGGTTACTCTGGTTCCTTTACTTTCTCTGCTATACGGCTCTGGAAGAGTAACCCACATCAGTATCATAGGGCCTCGTCGGTTGAAGTATTTAAATCTAATGTGTAACCACTACCTTAATCTCATGAAAGAATCCTTCAATCATTAATTATAATAATCTCCACGAAATCTTACATATATTGTTAAGGTATTTTTATTTTAAATATGGTGTATTAGAAAAATATATATATTAAGTTGATATGTATATGATATATATATAAAATAAATATATATTTGTAAATGTGTTTTATGTTTATCTACGTTATAAGTATGTGTCGGAAAGCTTGTATATATCTATTTGTATCTTTTGTGCACTACCTTTAATTAGTCCACATTACACACAGGTTAGCTGGAAGAGACTGCTACTTATCATTAAGTTCGCCTATGTACATTGTACAGTACTTTTTATTTGTGCAATAAAGAGTTTTGTATCTATCTACGGGTTGCAAAGACAGTTTTTCGAAATATTATATTTATAGTACAAGGTTTCATGATGTAGTTTTTTATATCATCATATCATGATGATAAAAAATTCTTAAACTATTTGTGTTTTAATAAGAATAAAAGTTACTATTTAGCTTTGTTTTTTTCTGTTTAATGCAACGGTGGCTTAGCGAGACCTATAAGCAGGTATGTAGTATTTTTAACATACTCACTCGTTATATAAAGCCTGTCATACTTGCCTTTCTTTGTTCTGTAGTGCTTGCAATATAGATCTGCACAATTTTTTCTATTCTTTAGGAGAATTATAGCTACATTTAAAACCAGGCACTCATCAACAAGCGCCACACATTGTTTGGTACCTACTACTTCTAGGGCAGGCGCCGCGTGTTGCCTCATATTCTTCCAACTTACAGTATTTCTTGAAAAATTACTACTTTTCCAGCCCTATGACGTTCACTGCTGGACATAGGCTTGCCTCATTAATCTTCAAGTTCTGATAATGAGGGGGTTGTTGCCATCCTCACTACGCCTGGTAGGCGGGTTGGCGAGCGCAGTACGGAATGTTGAAACACAGAAAGACGCTGCTGCTCATCTTCCGGAGGTAACCATTGGAAGATTCATATTGTATCTACGGGAAAGAGAGGAGTGGCAGCATTTTACTCCCACAGCAAAAAAAATACTTCAAGCTACTAAATTGCCTGGTTTTGATCTGCCTCATTAAAAATGAAAAATAGATGCAACTTCATTAATTTGGTCGTCTATTGTATATTATGTGTTGTTTATGTTAATTATTTTAGCTATGTTCTACTAACTATAAAAAAGTAAGGCCTTCGTATCTATTATAGATGATTTATACAGCGTCAGCAACTGGTAATTATGCTGTACGGGTCGCTGCAGTGCCTGGGACATTGTTAGTTGGACTAGGCTTGCCCACTAATAGTCAGAGTAAAGAACAGGTCAATACGTCTGAAGCTAACTAAGCCGCGGGTTTCCTCACGATGTTTCTAACTATATAGTTTTATAAATAGTAACATATAGGTTATCTATATATCTAATTAAATAATTTGTATTATGTATTTGTATATCTATCTGAATAAAAGTTGTAAGGTATATTTAAAAAACACGTATATTTCTGAATCTGTTATTAAACAATCCAATGATTATCTAAAAAATGTAACTGTTCTGCATTATTTATTTACTTGTTTGCTTTTATGACTACCTGCAACCCTATCGTATTACTATTTTAACTTTTTAAGCTGCAGTCAGTAGAAAACCACCGAGTAAAATATTTCACGAAGTATCGGCTCTAACGTAACTCCTTAGCCCTGAAGTCATTTTATAAAAAGGAGGCTACAGTCCGGAACACACAAACGTATTGCGATGTCCTCGCAAGAAATACGACTCTGATACATGCCGTAGGAATACATCTTTTCAACTGACTTCCTTTTCCTTTGCAAAAAAGCAGACACTTAATTCGGGTGTCTTGTTTTAGTTTTGTATACATGAATTAAATTAAATAAATTAAGGATCTCACAAGTGCTACATAACTAAGAAAAATCTTAGCATGGTGATGATAATAAGGAATAGTGATAACGTTATTTAAATTATTGTTTTAAAACAAAAATAATTTAAAACAAAAAATTTTATTTAACCAAAATGATAACGATATAGTATATTTATTTATTTTGTGATTCATGATTTTTTTTGCAAACAATGAATTTTGTGACATTATATTAACATTACTGTATCACTAATAAAAAAATATCATTACTTTTCTGAGATTTTTCTCATTTATTTAGCACTTGTTTAACACTTTGAATCTCTGATTACTAAATTTAGGTACTGTTGGTTGTTTTCTGTTAAATATATACTAACATATTTTTTACAACCCGTAAAAACTTTTTTAAAATGGTAGTTGTGTCCATTTTAATAAACAAAATTCCAGCAATCGTAAAACAAACAAGGTGTACAGTACAAACATGAATTACTAAAACGAATTGTTCGAAGAAAGGCATGTCACGAAGCATTGTTTGCAATTTCCTAAGGTTTAATGGAAGAGCCCAGTTTACTCAGTCGATCAAATACCGTATCTACTCGCTGGAGTCAACACTATCGCTGTAGTCCTACGGCAAAAGCGGGAACTAAACTTCACAATTTGATAGATATAAAGATAGATAAACCCTTTACTGTGTAACAACAAAAACAAAAGAAATTCACAATGGGCGGTCAAATCGCTTTAAACGATTTATTCCAGATAACCTTTGGGTGGAGATGATTAGAATGGAAGAATGGGATGTAGTATTATAATCATCCTAATATAGTTTATGAATACAATATATAAAATAAATATTATAAACACAGTTAAATGAACTTACGTCAACATTATTTAACAATATTTACAGATAACTAATATAATACCAAAAACATACATAAATGTTTGTAGCCTGTATTTAGTTTAAGGATAGGAGCGTCGCGTCTATTAGACTTCAGCGGTGGCGCGGGTTCTGTTTCAAAACTGAACTTTTTAAAAAAAATCTGATAAGGTTCAGTTCGTTCACCCTCAGTCCTGTATTCAGCCGGTCCGTTCTCACCCGATTTAGCGTAGGTAATATCAATTCTATTTCGTGTTTAATCTGAAACACAAACTGTTAACAAAGTAGTATTTTCCGTTCACGGCTCGTTTACGTCGCGCTTTAGAGTATAAAAAAAAAATTTAGTGCATTTTTGGTTTTGTATGTGGCATCCCTAGCCCCTTCATCACTTTTTTCTTCGCGCTCCGCGCGTCGTAATCATTTTTACAAAATTATAACAATTTTAAAAAGATTAGAGTATATATTGTGTTAAATAACAATATCAAAAGGCGTATTATCATGCCTAGCAGTAAGAAAATACAGCGGAAGAATAAAAAAATATGGAAAATCCGGGACTTATGGACTTATCCGGCTACAAGAAAAACGTAGCCGACAACGTGCTCGGTCAAGAAGCACATCTCCTGCAGAAGCAGGAGCCTATTGGATGTTTCTTTGGACCTTCCAGGTAATAATCCAAAAGTTAAACGCACACTATGTGCTTCCTTATCAATTTTTCTTTCAAAAATAACCTCAAATCTGAACACAACCACTGGCTGCTACCAAATAAATTGGTACATAGTGGCTTAATCAAACTTGAGACGCGATCTCACAGCTTTGATCTGGAACGCGATTCCAAAAATGCACGTACGAGATACGACGCATAATAATTTACCTACAAATCAGAGCACGCGATGCCCTCGTAGACTAAATTATTCCTACCGCAAAGGTTGTCAAGCCCAAAATATGCACGTACGAGATACGAACGCATAATTTAGTCTACAAATTGGAGCACGAGATGCTCTAGTAGACTAAATCAACCCAATCTGAGGATATGGTTGTTAACTTCAAACATGGATGTAGACGTGGAAATACCTATGCCAACAACCCAAGGCGTTCTGGAAAATAATGAACTGGAAGGAGGGAATAATTCAATATGAAATGCCAAGCGTTGGAATGGTCAATGGACTTACCAAAGAGGAAATGGTGAGCACCCTTGGTAAATACAAAATAACCGTGAAGCATAGTAAGCTATAAATGAGCCCTCTAAAATTAGGGACTGATCGCTGGCAGCTGTACAACACCAACTAGGTTTGGCCACTTCTATCATAAGGCAAATGATGATAGACCTTCTTGAAAACAAGGAAAATGACAACGTGACTCTGGTATCAAAACTAGCTGATGTCACCAAGCCCCATCAACAATATCCACTTCCAGAAAACCAAAACTAGGAAAATTTTGATTTCCACACTACTTCACAAAAATCAGCTTGGTTGGAAATGTTAAAAGAGATGAACATCTTTATGGAATAGACCTTGGATTCAGAATTAGAATAAGTCAAAATATTCAAAATCATCATAATCATCTATAAGAACTTAATGCCCAAGGCTTCACTTGGATACCATTATGGTCCATCTCCAACAGCAATCCAGAGCAACTGTACCATGAGACAGACCAAAGGAACAAGTGCCAGTCCACCCCGTCGAGTAGACCACAACTATGCGTGCCCCGAGAGGGCATCCAACCGGGGATCACACAACAGGCGATAGAAACACAGGTACGCTGGTCATATAACACAATTTTATCCCCAATGGGGAAATAATTGCTTACGACCCCATACTACTATAGTAAGTCTAAAGGCTATCACATACCTCTGATCAAGAAGCCTACTCAAAACACTTCCTCAGAATAATCTCCCTCAATCAGAGATACCCAACAAGCTATCAATAACTTATTTGAACTAGGAGCAGTACAGACATGCAATCAAAATAAATTCTAACTTATGTCTATTAAGTTATTCTCAGAACCAAAACCCAACGGGAAGTTTCGCTTTATTCTTAATCTCATTTTAACAAATATATTCAAGCAGAACATTTTAAGATGAAGGAAATATTGATTTAATAGAATCTTAATTATTTTTATTAGCAGTAGCACCAGAACATATGAAAACAACCCGGGTTAAAATTTTGAAATGTCTTGTATGAATTTACTTACATACATAGTCTTTGTTCAGCTCTTAGTGTCTTTACTAAGCTTTTGGAGGTGTCATCAGTACCTTGAGAAAACATCTATCAATATCCACATTGTATGTAAACGAGGAATGTACCTAGCACTCAAACCCATTAGGGTTTACAGTGTTCATTTTAGTAAATTGTATTTTGTTCTTTTTTGTAATAATAAAGTACTTAATAATAATAATAATTAATAATCATCTATTAAGATGATTTTTTATTGATAGGCCATACTAATCATGAATGCATCTCTAAGACAGACGAAACCCTGCACAGATTCAGAAAACTAGGCCAGTGTGAACTATGACAAAAGCACTCTTCCCAGCACATCTTGTATGGATCTTGAATTAGATAAATGTAACAATACCAAATTACTAATCCAAAAAGTTATAAAGCTTAAACATACCAAAATAAGAGATTTGCTAAAATGCTTGGCACTCTAGTTGCAGCATGCCCTGCCCATAGCATATAGTCTTCATCATCATCATCATCATTACAGCTGTAAGATATCCACTGCTGGACATAGGCTTCCCTTATTGACTTAGAGATCCAAGTGCATGAGGGGTTGTTTGCATATAGTCTTGCATACACAAAATAATTTAAAGGCAAAAATACAATGCTTTATTGCTTAACCACAATAATTATGAAGCAAAAATTAAATTACAAGCAGCATATTGCTTTGCCTTAGCTTTGCTACTACAAATATAATGTTATTGACAGTTCAAATAAGAAATATCCCATGATGCTTTGACTTGCTGGGGGGCACTGTAATGGTGAGTATCAAGGGCTTATGGTCACAGCATGATCAAAACTAGAGGTACATATCAACCAATATTAGCTGTTTTCTTTGGACTTGAAAGCTTTGGAAATGGTACAATCATTGTGACTGTGCATTGACAACACTACAACCATAGCCTAACAAAATGAGCAGTGTTCAATTCCCACATTTAAATAATATCACCAAAGATATATGGAACTGGTGTGAGTAACAAAATATTATCATATCTGCTTCTTGTATTAAATAATGATACTTTTGGGTCACCTTGTATTGACCTCTTTGTTTCAAGAATCAACAAAAAATGTGACATAAAGATCTTCTAGAAAAGAGCTTTATTCTTTTTATATTAATGCAATGACAGTAAACTGGCAACAATATTTTTTTCTTCTGTTTTCCCACCATTTTCCTTATAAACAAAATGTTTGCTAAAAGTTAGAATAATAAAGTCAAAGGTTTTCTGGTTTATCTGGTTTGGGAATCTCAACCCTGGTACCCGCTTGCAACACAGGTAATGGTTTAGTAAACCAATATCTTTTGCACCCAGCACTGACTTGTTGATATTATTTTTTAGGACTTTACTCTGAGCAGTGACCTTTTCCTAGCAGCGAGCATCTTGTACGGGAAACATTCTGACACCGCAGCCTGCCGGGAAGCTCACTAAATATCATGCTAGCTTTCATCTCACCAGGTACAATTAGACAGTACAACATTACAGTAAATATAAAAGTTGGTGGAAATTCTGTATCAAAAATAAACAAGAATCGTTTGACTTCTATCCCATTTATTGTAAAATTCTTCACTGAATTATTTTAAAATGGAGCCAGCTATAACACCTTGAACCCTTACAAATCTGCATTATCACTTCTCATAGGCAAGAGAGTTGGCGCAGACGACAGACTATATAGCGACTCTTGAAAGAAGTGTTCAGATTAAAACCGGCTAATGTTGTACTGAATCAATTAGCCAATTTAACCAAAAACTCAGCCCTAAGCCTGGAGTTACTTACCAAAAAATCTTATTAGCTTTAGCAACCGCCCCAGAGGGTTCAAATATGTACAAGAAATAATAACACCTTGGGCCGTTCTTGATAGATCCTAATATGGATCCTGGCGGGACATGTTCAGCCAGTACTCCTCAAGACTACATCCGAATCAAGGACACTATCAGAGGCACTAAAACAATATTTTTTCATTACATTCAAAAAGCCTTAGCCTTACCTTAATACAAGTGAACAATCCATTAGCAGATGGATTAAATGTACACTACTAGGAAGTGGAATAGACACAAATTAATTTACTTTACACAGTAGGTAACTGACACTGCCACCTCTGCATCAAACAAATCTGAGGTGAATTAGAAGAAATTAGATTAATTAGATTTGATGTAATTAGAAAGACAGCTGGTTAAAAATAATATTCTTTCTCATAATTACCTTAATGTAATTATCAAAAATTATTAATAATGTTAAGTCTAAATAATAACAAAAAGTCTCTCAATCCAAGGAAAGGAATTAAGGTTTCCTTACTGTGTTTATTAGGATTGATATGCTTTATAATTTACTTAAGTTAATGTTAATTAATTATGCATACTGAAACCATGGACCAAATTTGGTCCATGCGGAAACTAAGATAACTGATAAGATCTCATCTAGTGCATAGACTGAAGGATAATCTTAGTCTGTTTAAAAACTAATAAGTTTTATTCTAATTAAAACTGAAATATATACTAAGTATATAAGTTGTAATATGCTGTTATAAACAGTTATCTAACAGATAAACTAAATTAAGAAACCTTCTTAGTCCATAAAGTTCCTATTATTATTTTATAATTAGGATTTAATATAACTCTTAATACAAAGAAAGACTAAGTACCTATCTCTGTAGGTGTAGAGAGTTAACTTGCACTGAAATATTTTTATTGTCTTAGTAAACGCAATATAAATTTTATATGCTTTATTATTATTAAAGAAAAGCCAATACAGGAAGATATGCAACAACTGAAGAATTATAGTTACCTAGGTATTCAGGTTCTACACATTCTAACCCATTATGGAGTTTACTCTAAACATCTACTTTGTTAACAGTTTGTGTTTCAGATTAAACACGAAATAGAATTGAAAATTGGACTAACTTACCTAAGTGACGTCCAATTATAATTCTGTGAGTGGTTAATCTGAAACACAAAACACCCACCCAACCCTGAAGGAGCTACCCCTATCATAATGGGTATTGCACAGTTGTTGGGATCAGCTCAGCTCTAAACTTAGTGATGAAGGGGCTAGGGATGCCACATACAAAACCAAAAATGCACTAAATTTTTTTTTTATACTCTAAAGCGCGACGTAAACGAGCCGTGAACGGAAAATACTACTTTGTTAACAGTTTGTGTTTCAGATTAACCACTCACAGAATTATAATTGGACGTCACTTAGGTAAGTTAGTCCAATTTTCAATTGTATCTGATGCAATATTCATATAGTTAAGAAGAAATGTTTTTTTTTTTTAATTTATTTGATTTAGGCTTGCGTGTGAGCACATCTATCCTGATGTTAAGCAATTATGTGGTCTAGGAGGTCTTATGTGGTCTAGCAGGTACTTTCTAGGCAAGCGTGGGACACGCTTGCCTAATCCTTGATTTGAAGATACCCAAATTGTACTTTTCGGGGGTATACTGACTCCAGCAACAAATTCCAGATTCTCGCAGTACGCACTAAAAACCTGGAATCGAAGCGTTTCGTACGTACGTATGGTATTTTTACACCTTGGCCGGATTTACCTGGATGTACGGTAGAAAAACTGTTTATTGACTTTGACAGTAATTTTTTTTTGTGCCTCTTCATTAGATTATAAAGTATTATAGATTATGCGCCAACACTGTAGACCGATAGACGTGGCCCTGCTAACATAGAACTATATACAGACACCAGACTGTACTATGTGCTAACTCTGGGGATGGGTTTGTAGCGTGTCGTATTAAAAGTAAAACCGGCTGAGAGCGAATAAGACTCGCGCACCGAGGGTTCCGTGCCATCAAACAATATAATATTATGATAAAGACGGTTCATATATGTTGGAGTACCTACCTTGACAGTGCCATCTCTTGTCTGATAGCGGAACTTATACATTTTTACACTTTCGATGATTTAACCTGCCATTTGTGACCTATATGTCTATGAGACCGGGTGAATCGAAAAAGTCGAATAACTTTCTAACGCTCTATCGATATGCGTTGTGATTTCGAGTAGGTAGTCGCCTCATTGCACGTCCCCTACGATGGGTCCAACTCAAAACGGCGACGCGAGTTCACATTCCGTAGTTTTGGCGCAAACCCGGTGTGTGAAACCGGCGTCACCGATTATGTAAGTCAAACGGTCAGTACTAAACTTATATTATTTTTTTTTTGTTATAAATAATAAAGTTTTTGTTTATTTTATTTTAGTTCCTCGTATCATAACACTGATATATGCTGTTTTAGATATAAAACTCTATGATTGTAGTAAACTGATAGTCTTTAAAAATGGATAAAACATGGTAATTTTAAGTGTTTCAAGTGCAAGTGCATGAGTAATTAAGGAGGTATGATTTCTAAAGTAACTTTGTTTTATTGTTAAAAAAATATTTATTTTAACAAAGCAACATGTAACATAAGTAACATGGTGTAGCAATCGCACCAAAGCCGAAATAGCTGGTGGCTTTTGCTACTCTGGGGAGATCTTTGATTAGGTCTGACGTTTTCCACTATGAAATTTAGGAGATGTTTATCATTGACTATAAGATACTAAGACTATAAGATACTATCCAGCACCAAAATATCTTCACACTCACTCCACGTACCTTAGACCGCAAACTACCACACTTTAACCATCTGAGGAGTCACTAGATATAGGATCTGGTAAATTAAGATTTTTACACGCGCGTGTTTAGATGAAGCTGCTAGCGGTCAGCCTTCGCGATATGAGATCGCGTGTTGTTCGTTCGGAGATTCGTTTAATGACTGAATGCTCTAAGCTTTGACGGATACGGAAGTGTAAGTCATCTACAACGATGACCTGATATCGAATGACAACTCATAGATAAAAATGATGAACCTTGCTTAATAGATTGATGAGAACGGAACACATGGTATCATTAAATGTTGAAAAACCCTTTGGCAAAAATCCCGGTGCGTCGGACCGGCGTCACTAAAGATGTAAGTCAAACTGATGTCACCAATGGCGAGTTAAAAAACTATGCAAATTGGAGACTTCGTTATAATTTTTCTGTAATTTGTACATACACTTTTATTAGATATAAAAGTTTCAGGGGTATATCTCCCCAAACTTCAGAGATCAGGCGGGGAACAGTATTTTCTTCAACAATTTTATAAATAAGTCTAATAAAAACAATACGGTTTAAACGAAAAATAAAAACTGTTTAATAATGTGCAAATGCAGCCCTTTCACTATGATACCCCACACGACCTAGTAACTTCACTAAAAACTATGAGACCCCCTTTCCGCCCCCTTGTCTAAAATCCTATGCAAATTTGAGACATCGTTATAATTTTTCAGTAATGTTTACATACACTTCTACTAGCTATAAAAGTTTCAGGGATTTATCTCTGCAAACTTCGGAAAAAAGGGTGTAAACGTAATTTCTTTTAACATTTTTGTAAATAAGTCGAAAACTATACGGATTAAAGGAAAACAAAATACTATTTATTAATGTGCAAATAAAACCTTTAATTTTTATATAATGCTATATTTGTAAAAAAAAACATTTCAAATTTCAACTCAATAGCATAAGTAGTTCTCAAGATATCCAGTGACAGACAGAGAAAGTCACACCATAGGGGTTCCTATTCACAATTTTGGTCTAGAACCCTAACTAGTTAAACTGTTGGGAATTTAAAAAAAAATGATCTTCAACCTTTCATTCCTGTAAAACATTTTTCAAAAATTATCCCTAATAGTCACACTTAAACGAAATAGTTTAAGTGCCTGAGAATATCATTGAAATCATTCAAGTATTACCCTATATTTACTTGATTATACTCGTATGTAGTGGATCGCCAAGATGTCCATCCCAAGGTTGCCTGGAAGAGATCGCTCATAGCGATAAGGCCGTCACTTGTACTCATATATATTATGTTATTCATTTATTTTAATGTTCTATTTTTTTTATGTGGTGTGCAATAAAGAGTTTTCTATTCTATTCTATTCTATGACCTCTGTGAAGCAAGCTCCTCCTAACATCTCTAGTCAATAATACTTTGTCATGCTTTCACATAATTTCCTTTCATTTAATATCAAACTCGGGTATATTTGTATAAAAACAATCACAATATTAAAACTGGCAACATATTTTTATATTGTGATTGTTTAAATACAAATATATATACTTCGTCATTTTTAATCCCCGACAAAAAGAGGGGTGTTATAAGTTTGACCACTGTGTGTGTGCCTGTGTGTCTGTCTGTGGCACCATAGCTCTTAAACGAGTATATCGATTTGCATGCATTTTTTTTTATTTGAAGGCAGGTTTTTCGGCGGTGGTTCTTAAACATGTTTTCTCAAAATCGGTAAAGAAGTTAACAAGATGAAGAGGGGATAAATAATTGAATTTTTCCAAATATAATGGAGTTTGATATTAAATGAAAGGAAATTATGTTCAAAATACAAAACTGAAAGTTATATAGAAATCGGTTAAGCCATTCATGATATATGGGGGTTTAAATTAGGGGTGAACAATCGAATGTTTTCAAATATACCCAAATATGGCATCAAATGAAATGGCATGATGTGTAGATTCCAAATCTGAAGGAACACTTAACAAAAAAAAATAGGTAACCTCCGAATCTAGGTAAAATTTTACTCAAAATTTTTAATTTTATAAATTCGTAGACCAAAGTCGTCAAACTCTAGATTTCTTTCTTAACCACCTCGGTGGCGCAGCGGGCGGGGGTCCGCCTGCGACGCAAGGTGTTTCGGATTCGATTCCCGCCTCGGGACAAATGTCTGTACGATCTGCAGATATGTGTTCAGAATGTTTTGGATATGTTTCTATATATAATATGTAGTATCTGTTTAATGTATTAAGTAGGGCTAGATAATGCTGTGTATGTCCAGCATTATTTATTTCGAACACGTCCTTGTACCGTAGATGACGACCAACGGCGGTCAGCATCTTTTTCGCTTACGCTTTCAATTTTCGCTTATCGTCAGCCATCTCCGAAATTAAAACTGAAGCCTTTGAAGACAGTCGCTTTCACGAGCTACACACAAAACGCCAACTCCGCAATGATAGACCCAAGCTCTCCTACACATATACTTACAATTCCCCACAATTAAGATAAAGATACGTTTATTTTGTCACACAATTTACAATTAATCCATGTACAATATTAGAATAACATAAAAATTTTGTTACTATAACTTTTGAAACTATCATGGTTGAGAACACTGTATGCAATGCGGGATATTGACCATGATTTGATTCTATTAGAGTTTCTCAATATTTCGGCACAGTTTCAAACGCCATAAAGTTTCAGTATATCCGTGAGATATCATGTCATGATCAAATCGAATATTATTAAGTTTACGATTTATTTGATTTCAAGTTTACGTTGGGCGTCCTTTTAAAAATGTAGATCTACATGTTATTTCAATGAATACCTACCTAAGTTCATGCATCAAAATTTTATGCAAATGCATTAAGTTCTGTTCTTTTAAATAAATCAGCAATTATTTATTCACGAAATAAAATTATCATTCGCGTCAGGCAAGTAAAATGCATACTTAAGATAGTCGATCACATTTAAATCCAATAAAGTTCTATTGAAGTAAATTCAATTGACCAAAAGGTTTTATAGAATACCAAATAGTAACAAGTGTCTGGAGGTCAGTCACACAATTGATAATTTATAATTCATCATTATCATTTCAGCCGTAGGACGTCCACTGCTGAACATAGACCTCCCTCATGGACCTCCAGGTATTGGAGCTGGAAGTAGCTGCATCCGTCGCCGAACTGCGCCAGACCTTACCAGGTTGTCCGCCCATCTTGCCGGTCCGTGGCCTTCATTCAAATTTTTTTTCCTTCACTGTTAAGGCCTAATAAATAAATAATAAATAATGCTGGACAAATCACACAGCATCATCTAGCCCCAAGCTAAGCAGAGCTTGTGTTATGGGTACTAGATGACTGATATACTTAATACATTATACTAAATACATATGTACATATTTTTATTATACATAGAAAAACACCCAGAATACCCTGAACAAATATCTGCAGGTCGTACAGACATTTGTCCGGAGGCGGGAATCGAACCCGCAACCCCTTGCGTCGCAGGCGGACCTTCTCCCGCTGCGCCACAGAGCTCGTCAAATGTGTTAAATATGCATATACATACATTTTTAAGAAAGAAAAATCCATTGATGCTCAGCGGTTATTGAACTCATGACCTTCCGATTGATCGAACCCGCAACCTCCCACGTCTTAGCAGGCAGCAGATCAGCTGACCAACGGAAGTCGTTAAGCGAGCAAGGCTAAACTCCTGTTTGCCTGATGCTGACAGACGCAAAACAATGCATCGTTGAGAACCCCTAAGTGTGTAGCTTACAAAGCTACGGTTTGTTGTTATAGGTAAAGTTGAGAAGCCGTGTGGTGCCGGCGTTAGTATTCTTACCCCCCTCTCTTTTCCGTAGATGCAGTAAGAACCTGCCAAGGGATACCTCTGGAAGATGGACAACGGTGACTTTCCGTGTATCAACATCTCGTACTGCGCTTGCTGACCCGCCTGCCATGCGTGGTGAGTTGCCATCAACCGCTAATGGTTATTACTTGGATATTCATAAAGGAAGCCTATGTTGAGAACCTCCTCCTTATTTTTAGGTCGGTTCAAAAGAAACTTGTGATTCAAGGATTGCAAATCGACAGTAAAACTACAGTCTACGTTTCCAGATTTTTTGCCAGCGTGAAACTACTACAAAATCGCATTTACTGGCCATTCCCATGCAATTGGTACCGATTGTAGCGCTGTTTGCTTCGCAGTGTTGTTGTACCCAGCTGGTACGTATTAACTCAATAAATATTCATTATGGACTTGCTTAATTTCACAAAGCACTATTTTACTATTTCCGTAATTTCAGCTTAACGGGAACAGCGGCCGAGAATTTAGCAATTTGCTCTGGACTTCCATTTGCATTGGGGGAACGATAGCTGGTTTTTTGGTCTCATTTGGTTTGTTTGTTGAGAGCCTACTTTACTAAAGCAAAGTAGGCTGTACCAGCATCTGGCGGTTATCCTCGGAGAACCTGGGATTGGTAAGTTTATTTTCGCGAAATTACGTCTTGTTATTATAGAAATCATGGTATATCAAACAATTCATTATAGTTTACTTTATGACAGCAAAGCTACATAATTTTGTTTAAAAGCCGGTTGAGACGAAGGTTGCGGTTTCGATTTCTTGCTGTAAAACAAATGGTTGATTTTTTTACTATAATAATAGTTATTTGATTTGAGTTGGATTTTTCCTTTGTAAATAATACAAGTAATATATCGGTTATCTGGTTTCCATAGTACAAGCTTTACTTAGTTAGAAACTAGATTGTGATGTACGTAATATCCATCATATATTATTTATAGTAACGCCAATTATTGGCAAAAGATGATAGGTAAATAAATGAGCACACCTATTGCACTATATTGCATACTAGCTTTTTCCCGCAACTTCACCGCGTGGAAGTCATAAAACGTAAAATCCCCTTTTTCACGCAGAGTAAATATATATCTTATTTATTCCCTATTCCGTAAGAATTTCGACAAATCCCTTCTTAGTTCTCTAGGATACTCAAGGTAATATGTGGGCCAAATTCCAAGTCTTTAGGTCGAGTGGTTTAGGCTGTGCGTTAATATATCAGTCCATCAGTCAGTGAGTCAGTCAGGACTTTGAATTTTATATATGTATATAGATTAAAGATCTACTTTTATAAAGGGTTGACAGGTAGTAATATGTGTATTGAATACTGCTATTAGTCGCTGATTAGTGAAAACCATAACGTAGGAAAATACAAGTATAGAAATTGTTTACTGAAAATATTTTAGCCATTAATTGTGTTGTTATGGAGGACTAGCTACTGCCCTCCGCTTCGCATGCATTGTACCCGAAAAAAGTAGCCTATGTGTTAATCCTGTACATCAGCACCTACGTGTGTAAAATTTCAGCTCAACCCGTAGCCTAGTTTTTGCGTGAAGAGGTAACAAACCTTCATCCAAACAAACTTTCGGCGCTATAATATTAGTAGGATATATTGATAGTTCGAATATTTGCTAAAATACATAACATACTGTTAGGTACCTATTTTAGAGCAGTAAGTAGTACAATTCATCCTTAAGATGGTGAGAAATGAACCGCACTATTAACACCATTGCTGATCATTCTTCATCTTAGCCGTGGGATGTCCACGGCTGGACTAAGTCCTCCCAATGGTTTCCTAGTATGATCATCCAGACCTGACCATACTCGCTCGATTCTGTTGTGAATAAGGCCGGATTTATTCAAAATCATTTCATTATACGATAGGATACACCCTTTTATTTAAATTCTGAAGACTTCCAAGTTAAGCTATGAGTGTCCGCTAAAAAGTAAAGTGAGCGGGACTTTTTATTGATTATTTCATTATCAACAAAAAGTCCCGCTCACGTTACTTTAGCTTTAAAAATAATCAATGAAAAGTGAACGGGACATTTTATTGATTATTTCATTATCGATAAAAAGTCCCGTTCACTTTACTTTAGCTTTAAAAATAATCAATGTAAAGGGGGCCGTGGGGTGCCAGCAGTAGAATGTTACCCCTCCTCTCATTCCCGTGGATGCAGCAAGAGCCTGCTAAGGGGTACCTCCGGAAGATGGGAAGCAGCGTATTTCCGTGAATCAACCTCCCAAACTGCGCTCACCATCCCGCCTTCCAAGCGTGGTGAGTATGGCAACTACCCCTCATGGAGATCCGTGAGGGAGGCCTGTGTTCAGTAGTGGACGTATTTCGGCTGAAATGATGATGAATGTAAAGTGAACGGGACTTTTAACTGATTATTTCATTATCAATAAAAAGTCCCGCTCACTCGTCAATGCAAGATTTTAACAAAATTGTCGCTTACAGGGATGGAATAACGGGAATTAAGGATTAATATGATTATTACGAGCTATTTGGGTCCCACAGCTGGACAAAGACCTCTCCATTCCCTCAATATCCCTCCAGTCTACACGAAGTATTTTTAATTATTACGCCCCACAGCTGAATAAAGACCTCCGCCATTCCCTCAATATATCCTGAGCTTCAATATCTCCTCAGTCTACCCTAAGTATTTTTTTATTTCTAAAGACTTCCAAGTTGAAAAATCGCGATGAGTGAGTGGTAGTTCTTATTGATTATGACTGTCAGACAGTGACTACGAAGTCAGTGCAAGTTCTTAACAAAATTGTAGCTTCAGTTATCTGGAAATAAGTTTCTGTACAATAGACTTACAGAGATTATTGGAAGTTAGCGATAGTTTTCGAAATCTTTCCCCAACTTTGATACGTGGTTTCAGAGTTTTATACATAGAACGAGTTGGTAATACTATTAAGTGATGATTACTGTAAAGTTGTTGTTAGCACTAGGAATGTTATTTACTGTGACTTAAAAGGAAAAGAATATTAGATAATACATAAATGTAGTGTAGTAGTACGGAATTGCATAATTAAAAGAAATTCACACAGCATCATCCAACCACAAGCTAAGCAGAGCTTGTGTTATGGGTACTAAATGACTGATACATTTAATACACAATACTACAATGATAGATATTATTTATTATATATACAAAAACATCCAGAACACCCTAAACAAATATCTGCAGTTCATACAGACATTTGTTCCGAGGTGGGAATCGAACCCGCAACCTCTTGCGTCGCAGGCGGACCTTCGCCAGCTGCGCCACAGAGGTCGCCAATTAAACCTTTCATTACTGTGGGGTGCCGGCAGTAGAATGTTGCCTCTCCTCTTTGCTCTCGGATGCAGCAAAAATCTGCTAAGAAATGTGTATCAAAACCCTTAACTGCGCCCGCCTGCCAAGCGTGGCGAGTATGGCAACAACCCCTCACGATTTATTTATTTATATAACACTTTAACACATAAGAATTGTGGTAGGAGGCCTTAATGTTAAAGCGTTCCTTGGCTGTCATTCTGAGTGTGCACAAATAGGGTATGGCGTATTTTATTATTAGGCATATTTTATTTGATCTTTAGTTTTAGAAAAAAGTCCTAAAATTAAAGATTAAATAAAATATTGAAAAATATATATAAAAAGATAAAATAAATGAGACACTAAATATTATTATATATTACAAGGAGATTGTCAGCGGACCTAAGATGTCTGTCATGATCATCGTCCGATGATGTCTGTCATGATCATCCTTCCTTCTTGTCATGACTCCTTCTTTTTGGTGGCAGAAGGTAAATCATTCCATAACCGAAGAGCCGCATTCGAAAAAGAGTTTAACATAAACGACGTTCTGACCTGAGGGGTGGAGAGAAGGAGATTGTCAACGGACCTAAGTTGTCTGTCATGATCATCGTCCAATGATGTCTGTTGTTAGAGATATGCCGTGGGGTGCCGGCAGTAGAATGTTACCTCTCCTCTCGTGCCCGTGGATGCACTAAGGGATGCCTCCGGAAGATGGACAGCAGCGTCTTTACGTGTATCAACATCCCGTACTGCGCTCGCCAACCCGCGTGCCAAGCGTGGTGAGTAAGGCAACTACCCCTCATGCAGTAGGCCTGTGTTCAGTAGTGAACGTATTACGGCCGAAATGATGATGATTATTATTATTATATAATTGCAGGAAGCTTGACGGTAGCAAAAAGAGAGTAGAGAAGAGAAATAGATAATAAAGTTACTAGGACTTACCCATAAGTAGTTAAATTTCTTAAGAAAGTGTTCACCAATAAAAAGGGAGATCAATTAAGAGCGGAGACAGAATTCCACCTTGTGGTACGCCTGTCTCTGTCTCACGCCATTTAGAGAAATCCTGACCACTTCGAAATTTCTGACGACTGTGGTTTAAATAAGAAGAAAACCACGCGACGACTGATTGTACGAAGTTAAGTTTAGGAAGTAAGGCTAAAAGTACATCGTGGTCTACAACATCAAAAGCACTGCTAAAATCAATTAGACTGCAACCAAATTAAAATGATTTATTCCTTATTTAAGCTGAGCTAGTAATTTTGTGTATCTAAAGTTAATACACAAAGCAATAATTTTCGCATTAACGCTAATGCAAATTTACGATCGACGCACAAATTAATCGTCTAATAGTCTCTCGACAAAGTTTACATATTTACGCATAGCAGCGTCTGCTAATTAAAGTTAATTTATATTCATCATTAATACTCGCAACGCATGGCAGGCGGCTGAGGGGTGCCAGCTGTAGAATGTTGCCTCTCTTCTCTTGCCCGTGCAAGCAGTAAGAATCTGCCAAAGGATTCCCCCGGAAGAAAGACAGCAGCGCCTTTCCGTGTAACAACATCCCGTACTGCGCTCGCCAACACGCCTGCTAAGCTTGGCGAGTATAGCAACAACTCCCTCATCTTGGAGATCCATAACACCCACGTCCACTTCTGGATTTTAGGCCTCCTTTATGGATCCAAGATGGCCTCCAAAATCATGAAACCACAATCTCATGACTAAAATAGAAGACTTCATAAAAAAATCATATCTTGAAAATGTTAGATAAAGTTTTTATGTTTTCTTGACGATGTAGAATGGCCAATTTCAGAAGCTAAAGACTAGCCTTATCCAATCACCCGTATCACTCCCATCTGGCACATTCAATCGCGCCGAGATGTCTACTGCTCGAAAAATATCAGCTAATTGAAACATGTCAAGCCTGTGATGGACAGTAGATGGCAGTCTTTGTCCGGACCCGGGCCTGACCGACAGATAGTCAGCGGAATGTTCACGTCATCATGTCTGCCTGTCCATACGTCGATAGTTCGCATTCAATTTCCGCTGCCTGGCGTGCGAATGCCGTGCCAGCAATGTATTATTGCTTCGATAAATTCGATACGTTTGAATTGTTTACGGAGATATTGTAAGCTGTTAAATTCGCTAACAGTAATCTTAAAAAGAAACAAAATTTGAATAATTTTTGCTTTTCCTACTTATTAGAAAACGTAACTGTTTAATAAGTCTACGTAATGATAAACATAAGGTACATTATGATAGGAAAGTTATGTGGAATGCTCAAATAACATTTTAATTTAATATCCTGCTTGGATAACCCGAAAATATCCTGGTAACTATCACTTGTAGTTTTTTGCCATCCTGCGTTCCAGTTAGCATACCTGTTTAATTGACTTTGGTCATAGCCTTCCTAATTAGCTAATAACTGCGTGGTTTGCACACTAAACAAAAATACCTACGTATTTATTTAAAACAGCGGATTGGCAACATGGTTTTTATCTTTTTTTAGCGATTAAAAGAAATTCGGAATTTATATTTAGTTTAATTTAGATTATTTAATGTACAACTATTTTTAATGTTTTTTACGTTAAATTGTTCGTTTGTTGGAACACGGTTAAATTAAAATTGGTTAACAATTAACAAGACAGACAAAAAATCCCAAAAACTGCTCTATCAAAACATAGATTTTCACATTACAGATGAACAAAACCAATTTGGGCCTCTTAATTTTCGATACATATAAGTCTCTTTCTATATATGGGTTAGATTTTACATAACTACTAACAGTTTATATTGCCACTGTAATTTGAACAAGTCATCATCATTATCATCATCTCAGCCGCAAAACGCTCACTACTGAACACAGGCCTTCCTAATGGATCTGGGGTAGTTGCCATACTCACCACGCTTGGCAAGCGGGTTGGTGAGTGCAGTTCGGGATGGTGATACATGGAAAGGCGCTGCTGCCCATCTTCCGGGCATAAGAGGAGGGGTAACATTCTACTGCCGGCATCCCACGGCAAATTTGAACAAGTATATTCAAATAATTGTTTATCAATGCGTCGCCTTAAGTTTGTCCTGTTTCAAAACTTGTATATGCCCTATGGTGTTAACAAAACTCAACAACGGTTAACAGGGCTAATTGCACTCATACCTACCTCTATTATTACTATCACCTACTCAAGCCGGCATCTTTGATGCCGGTTAGGGCACGCAACATGGTGTTGCGCACTCTGTCGACTCGCTTAAACCCAAGAATGCTTCGTTCCATTCTGACAAATCTTGAGCTTGCTCTTCTGTGACTCAGTCAAAGACTATGTCACAAACAATAATTAACTTAAGAAAATCTCAATGCTAGCAATGATAATTTCAAGTATGTAAAAAACGACGGTGGATGAGGCTAGCACAGGACCGTGTACGATGGCGTGTTGAAGAGGAGGCCTGTACAGCAGTAAGTGTCAACGGGATATAAAAGAATGGTACCTTTAATCTAAATTTACTAGCAGTTGAATTTGTTTAGAGTCTTTTACCTCCGGGTGACATACGTATTATGTATTTTTAAAAGAAACAAAAACTAGTGTACTTGTGTACATTATCTACTACAGCTTTTAGGTCTACATTGTGGATAATGTTTTAAATTTGCTGCATATCTACACATTATTCAGCATTAATCTTATTCATACAAAAACACTTAATTTTTCCTTGTGGTCCTTTTAATTTTGTCTGGAGTTTAGCCATGGAGTCGCCCCTTAAGACAACACGAGTCATAACTCCCCCTCATTGATATTCAGGATACGAGTTGCAATGGAACAAATTTTTAAAATTGAATCTAGGAAAACGAGCCAGTATGATACCATCTTTCCGGACACAATGTTTTTACATTTTGGTCCTGTAAAAAGGCTCTAAATGGATTGAAACACACTTTATTTATCTATCAAAAATAGAGTCCATAAAAAGTCCTGATATTTCGACGCTGCTGTTACACAATCCATGATGACGTTTATACTGTCATTATGCAAGTCTTCATTCGCAAGACGATAAGTCATTGGCAGACGAAACGATCTTTCGTAGTCTTCTTAGTCTTTGACCAAACAATGCCAATAGATGCTACTTTCAACCTCCATATCTCATGAATGGCTTGGCCGATTTCCGTATAACTATCGGTCTACAGACAGACATAGTGGTCAAACTCATAACACCCCTCTTTTTTGTCGGGGGTTAAAACTATCTTCAGACAGTTACAAACATTTGTCCTGATGCGGGAATATAGAGAAACTGAGCCACGGAGGCAGTCGTATATGCGAACACGTTTGTTACGTTATTTAAATTATATTCTATGCTAACTCGATCAAACAACGAGAATATCGTGTGTGCCAAGGTTTCGAGCCTAAAGGTTTCATTCACATCTCCCTCATTATGCTTTGATGTAAACGATTTAACGTCTCAATTTACTGCACAAAGAGAAATTAAAAGGCCTGTTAAAAGCCTGACATGACAAAGTGCTCTTTCTAATATAACTTTTAAGACCATAAGCTCACCTACGTGCTTTAATTTTACTAATTACTTTTGTCCTTAGTGTGAGGTAATTAACATTTTGGCATCTTTATGTATGGCTTTGAAGTTTTGACTGTTTTTGACAGATATAAATTTAAATGGAATTGTGTTTAAAATTATAGATTCAAAGTAATTAGTTGAATGCGAAAATTTATTAGTTTGTTTTGTTTATAAGTTAAAAAGATCTTAATTTCATGCAAAGCTTAATTTGTATAATGATTTGGCAATTTGCTGTTAAGTGATAGCTTAGTATTAAATTATCTGTGCAATTAGTATTTCAAATTAATATACTGAGGCCTTAACATCTATTACTGATGATTTATACAGCGTTAGTTACTAAAACTATATATATATCAGAATAGTAGTTAATTTGACTTCTATGAACGCAGACGCGCTATTGACTTAGTACAGACTATGCGCTACGGAGTATACGCAATCGTGTCGGCCCGGACTGTGTGGCAGTCGTCATTTAACCGCCGCACTGAAAAGCCGTAGAAACTGTCTCGCGTTCCATGTAGTCTTGAATGTGATCGACTGTAAAATAAGTGCCAACTTTGTAATTTTTAATATTTATTTTTCAATTGAATCGACACTTACCCACTACCGCCCACATGATAGACGCCTACTATGGCTAACAAGGACAATTCTGATGTTTCTTCTCCGACAAATAATTTTTTTATAACTATAAGTATAAAAAAACGACAGTGGATGAGACTTGCACAGGACCGTTTACGTTGGCGTGCTGAAGAGGAGGCCTATACCCAGCAGTGGGTGTCAACGGGCTGATATGATGATGATGATGATGATAAGTATAGTCATTTTTCCCGGTGTTTAAGTGTAAGTTCCACTGTGAGAGGCGCGGGCTCATTATTGATACAATTATACTCGCAAGCCTCATATTGTATTGCGGGCATTGATTGACATTTATCGCATATATCAGTCAAACTTATCTATTTTATTGACACGATGGGAAAATGTAGGCGTAAGTGGGCTGGCTAAATTGGTTTACCATTACGTAAACAACGGATAGAAATCGATGGTACCGATAGTCTTATGAAAGAGTGAAGTTTATTTTCCGCTTCTCTTCCTCATCATCATCATCACAGCCGTAGAACGTCCACTGCTGGACAAGCGCCTCCCTCGGCGGGTTATTGTCACACTCACCACGCTTGGAACGCGGATTGGTGATCGCAGTAGACGCTCAGAAAGACGCTGCTGCCCATCTTCCAGAGGTATTCCTTGGCAGACTCTTACTGCATCCACGGGCAAGAGAGGAGGGGTAACATTCTAGTGCCGGCACCCCACTTCTTACATTCACTTGAAAAAAACTTACCTTGGTTACCATGAATGAAAATAAAACAACACTATGAGCTGGACAGAAGACCCAGGCTCCAAACGTCTCAGCCATGACACGTCCACTGCTATTATTTCACAGTGTCAGATTTCTAAACGCTGAGTCTATTATGTAGTACCTATTCAAAATGCCTCCATGTCAGTAGTACTACTAAGAAGTACAACTGGTAGTACAATGACACACCTTAATACCTCATACCGTATTAATGTAGAGGTAGAAACACTCGTACCACGAGTATTATGTGTTATGTGTGTGTGTTGTGTTGCAACAGAAGTATAATCGGCTTATTAAGTAATTTTAAATATGGTTAGAAACACATTATTACAGTGTGTTGTGTTGATGAGTGGATAGTTTAGGTGCTGTTGTAATCCATGGAACAAAGTTCTTGGCACTGTAGCATCCATACAGTTGTTCAACTTCTTTTTTTATATTATTTAATGTGTATTGTGTGTGTCAATTGAATGCATTTCTTTCTTTCCTTTCTGCTAATTCCACGCAATGCTGCATAAATTATTAAGAGTAACTAACTATACAGTACCTATTTGGTTCCTTTTAGGTCAGACTTTATTATTGTCTTCTAGTACGTTTGACGGAGTTGGGGCAGATACTGTCAAAAAGGAGTTTGGTTCAAATGGTCCAAAAAGAGGTACTTGCAATGGATTCCTTGAATCGGTTGATAAAATTTTTTTTTTGAGCAAATCACTTTATAAACGCTTATAATTAATGTATGGTAACACTTTTATAACTTTAGATCTGAAGACATAATTAAAACCGTACATCGGGACTTCTCCGCATATAAAATAAGGTAACTACGCGATAAAGTCCCGTGAAAGAGTTTCAAATTGTGTTGTAACACATAATAACACCATACTTATTATTTAAACAGAGTTAACGAGACATATCACAACACGTTAGTATGGTTCGTCTTTAAGACGTCAAAACAGAACCGAGCAGGTACTCTTAACTTTGTTGGTAACGTTCAACTAACTCCTCAAATAGAGTTACAGATTCCGGAGACAAAAGGTACCTCGTTACGTAGGGTATCCGACTAAGGACATTAAGTCAGCGTTCCTATAGCTAGACTGCGATAACGGCCGTCATTTAAAGGGGATATTGTTTAATGCAGTATGAGATTAGCTTAGCTAGCTAATAAAGACCGTGGCTTACTTTCAGCCATAAAGACGACTGAGATTCAGGAAGTTGCGGGTTCGATTCCCGTCTCAGGATAATTCCCGGCTTAAACTGTAGTTATTAGATTTGGGTATGGGTGATTGTCACATCATCATCATCGGCAAATAAGTCCACTGCTGAACTTAGGCCGTCCCAAATGCACCAGTTCACTCTGTGATTTCCGTTATAGCTCAATGTATGAGCATCCTGAGAATTATCGTTGTAGCTGCAGTTGTGAAATTTCACCAGGAGAGAGATTTGATAACGCGCTGACATATTTAGATGACTAAAACTTGCAAGATTCTGAACTCTATTGATAGAGCTTATTTATCTCGTCCCCATCTATTTAGATATTCAATGTAATTTAAATAAATCATCTCATATTAACCATGTTACCAATAGCAAAATCTTTGTTCGCTCGGTCGAAGCAGAGTTTAAAGGATTACTTTTAATAATAATGCTGAATTATTATTAAAATTAATCCTTAATTCACTCGCAATTTGACCCTAGTATTATATCACAGCCGCTAGTTTGAAGACTTCCATTAAAGCTCAATGGATGAGCATCTGAGAATTATCTTTGTAGCTGCAATTGTTAAATTGTACAAAGAGAGAGAGAGAAGAGAGAGAGAGATTTAATACCACGCCAACTTATCTAACCGACTTAAACTTGTAAGATTTTAAATCCTATTTGTCTAGCTTATTTTTTCTCGTCCCCATCTAGATACTCAATGCGATTTAAATAAATCCTTTCATATTGTTTGCAGACGGTAAAGCTCTACGTTTGTTATTAATATCTCTAAAAATCCGAGTTTACTTTGCATTTTGAGATGTATTTTCGTTTGCTAAGTCTTCTTAGGAGACGAAAAGTTTTCATTTAATCTGTTATAGTACAATTTTCGTTCAATATAATAAGTCTTTTTACATTTAACTTCAATGTCAGGAGAAAGTAATACTTACTTTGTGATTGTTATTGTTTCAATGTCGTTATAACGTTATTGTTCAGACTGTTTTTTTATCATTCCAAAAAATAAAGCGTTAGTAAGAAAAATATGCAAAGCATAAGATAAATTACAAATCACATTCAATAGAATAGAATTTGAATAATTATTTCACAACAAAAATTACAAACTTAAACTTAAGTCGTCTTAAACAATATAGAGGTACACTTACGTACATAGGTGTAGGCATACAGTTAAAGACATTTCTGCCTACCATGCTAGGAAATTAAATACTTATCCTTTTTTACTATAATAACTATCGTCAATTATCGTATTCGTATTAAATATCCCCTCATGGAGATCCTGTGGGAGGCATGTACAGTAGTGGACTTTTTGCGGCTGGAATGATGATGATGATTCGTTTCAGCCGTAAAACGTCCACTACTGAAAATAGGCCTCGCTCATGGAGCTCCATGAGGGGTAGTTGCCATACTCACCACGCTTGGCAGGCGGGTTGGCGAGCGCAGTACGGGATGTTGGTACACGGAAAGACGCTGCTGCCCATCTTCCGAAGGTATCTCTTAGCAGGCTCTTACTGCATCCATGAGTATGAGAGCATACATTCTACTGCCGGCACTCCACGGCGCATGGTGATTAAATATCGGGAATGTTCACGTAATTGTTAAATTGCACGACAGGACGCGGAGCGAAAGGGTCTGGACTGTCACCACCCTGAAGAAGGCCCTCGATGAGGGTCGAAACGGTTAGTGCCTCCACCAATTTAACAATAAACGTGAATATTCCCGATATTTAATATGAACACATAGATCCAATTTTGACTACTTACGAGAATTCCCTTCTTTCACTCAATAGTTCATAGTTCATAGTTCTTTATTAATAACTTATACACGTTACAGGTCACTTAATCATAAATATGTTAACAAAACATTAATAATTATTACATTCAAATTAAACAAAAAATAACATAAATTATTAAATTAAAATTAATCACTTTATAATTAAACATCATCTTAATCAAATCACACATTTTAAATTCATAAACTCATTAACATGATAAATAGATCGCGTAATCAGCCACGTTCTTAACTTAAGTTTAAAAGACTGAATGGATTGTGCGCTGGTGATAGAAGTTGGAATACGGTTGTAAACAGCCGTCCCCATCACGTGTGGCAACTTGGACGTCTTCGCTAGTCGTCGTGGAAGAGCTTTCAGTCTCTGCGCGTGCCTCGTATTGTATCTATGACCGTCCCCACACCTTGCATATTCTTCCAAGTTGTTACGCACACGAAGCGCGGACTGGTATATCACAAGATATCAATCAGTCTTACGTAGGAATTCTCCTGTGAGATGCCATTTGAGCGAATTGTTAATCAGCCACACATCTTGCTGTGGACACACTATAATCAGCCAATATACGACTATCGACAGAAATTTCGCACATTATGTCCACATCATATCTCATCTAAGCCTTTTGAAGTCCATTGCTGGGCATAGGACTCCATCTAGGATCTAGGATCTCCAAGAACATGAGGGGGCTGTTGCTATACTCACCACGCTTGGCAGGCGGGTTGGCGAGCGCAGTACGGGATGTTGAAGCATGGAAAGACGCTCACCTTTCGGAGGTATCCCGTGGCAGATTCTTACTGCATCCATGTGAAACATTCTTCTACCCGCACCGCTTAACGACTTAAGTCACAATTTTCATCATTTTAGCCGTAAAACGTCCACTACTGAACACGGGCCTCCCTCACGGATCTCCATGAGAGGCAGTTCCATACACACCACGCCTGGCAGGCGGGTTGGCGAGCACAGTATGGGATGTTGATACACGGAATGACGCTGCTGCCCATCTTCCGGAGGTAGCTCTTAGTAGGCTCTTACTGCATCCCCGGGCAAGACAGGAGGGGCAACATTCTACTGCCGGCACCGCACGGCATTACTTAAGACGACATTATTACGATTTAAGTATTTTATGTTGAAGTTTCTGAATCCTATTTTAACAAAAATCACTTAATAGATAATCCAGAGAATAAACTATGCTTATATTTCAGTCTACTCGAAGATAATAAACAGTGTTTAGGTCTCCAAAGCTTCCAATATCCAATATGAAGTGCCATCAATATCCTACTTGGTGAGTGCACAGCCGTTGTGCAAGCAAAACGAATCTTTGCATTCAGCCAAGATATGAAACTTTCTACGGGACCTTATTGATGCATGCTCCCACTTATCTTTGAAGTTTTTAGGTCGCAAGTTTTTATCTTATTTTACTTTTGTATATACAATCGACATACTTTTTTTTTTATTAAATATTTTAAAGGGTCTTTGTCGCTTAGCGACCATATCGCCACATTTAGGTAGCAAAACAATTTAACAAACAATCTCAAAACAAAATCAAATAACATTTGGTAGAGGTATAAAAATAATTAGAAACACAAATCAGACATTTTCTCGAAATGCCAAGTATTTCACAGTAAGCTCATATAATTTTTCCGCTTTATTTGACAAAGGTGACGATAATATTTCATTGCATTGTCCTACATTTAACATTTTAGAGTATCCAAATATACTTCGTCTTTCACTTGCATTCCGTTCACATTCCATTAACACTGTTGTTTATCTTCTATAGAATTACAGATAGTACAATTGGGAGCATCTACTTTTTTCATAAGATGTGCGAACTTGTTACTTGGAATGTGACCGGAGCGGAGCCTGAGAGCTGTTTTTAATATAAATCGACTTATTAATACACTAAACATACACAGAGTGGTTTCCGATGGAAACAAGACGGCCTCGAGGCAGACCACCTGCCAGATGGGCGGACGATCTGGTCAGGGTTGCCGGACGACAGTGGATGAGACTTGCACAGGACCGTTTACGTTGGCGTGCTGAAGAGGAGGCCTATACCCAGCAGTGGGTGTCAACGGGCTGATATGATGATGATGATGATTAATACACTTATCTTTATCACTCAACCGTAGGACGTCCACTGCTGGAGATAGGCCTCCTCCATCTCCAAGATCATGAGGTGGTTGTTGCCATAGGTACTTGTCACGCTTGGCAGGTGGTTTAGCGGAGCGCAACATGGGATTATACCTGATTCTTACTGCATCCACGGGCAAGTGAAGCAAGGCAACATTCTACCCCACGGCAACTCGTTCGACTATGGTGTGACTCATAAAAACTGCAATACAAACTAGTATTTATGGCAAAACTCGAAACGCTCTAGAAATCTTTGATTTAGTGCCACTTTATCGCAACATTCAAACAAAGTTATTGTCGTGTCGAAATGATAGAAATCTCGTTTCTTTACCGAGTTTGTGTACCCCGTGTCGTATTCAACTCGTTTCGTAAAATTCAATTTTGGGAATTTGTTTCCTCCCGTCGAATGGTGCCCGGAATACTGATGCGGCAACACTTCCCTTGGAGGACTTTACTCCACCATCTTTACTTTTTATTTCGACGACATACAATATGTATCTATTCCGTATATTTGACGGACTAATCCGCCCACAAAGGACGAGCGGAGGTAACTTTTAATTGGATTTCAGGCATCGAAATTGTCGTAAATGTACCTTCAGGAGTGACTGTTAGGGTCGCCCTTCCTTCTGTGTAATGAGTGTTAACTAAGTGGGTACTTATTTTGGGAATTGCAATCATTGACGTTGAATATTTTAACAAAAACTCAGCAGAAAGTGGTTAGAGACTATTTTTAAAGACTATTTGTCTATGTATGTATTAACAATTAATAAAAAATAATATTTATGAATGAGTATTATATCAATGATCTGATTGGATCGACCTTTGTTAGTAAAATATATTCCATACAATAAAACGACAAAGGTACACTATCAAACACTCCACAAAATAATAAACTCACTAATCTAAACCCGTGTTCAAAAGATGAAATCTCTAAAATAACATCTAATCTTGATCCGAACTGCAGCATGGGTATTGACGGCATAAATACCAAAGTTCTTAAGTGCATCAGTAGTCTAATACTTAACGACCTGACCGACTGTATCAATAGCATCTAGCCAAAAGAACCTTTTCTAATGTATTTAAAATAGCTAAAGTCCTCTTTAGGTGATTAGGTGCAATAGCGAAGCAGACGTAGGAAAAATCACACATTGCTTTCGCGAGTGCGAACCACTCAGGGAAAGAGATCCATTAGTTTTGTGGATGTACACTACTAAATTGCCCAAGAAGGTGAAGGACGCAGCATCGTTTGTCATATTTAAAAATATACTAATAAAACATTATACTGAATAACCAAGCGTTATTAAAATAATAAACTAACCTACCGATATGACTTGCACTGTGGCACAACAAGCTAACCTGCGTCGTTCACTGTCATTGTTCCGAGGTAAACTCGCTTGACCGATACCTATTATTTGCATTTTTGCGGGTTGACTTCTAAATCACTTTGTTTATTTTACTTTTTTCAAATTACCTACTTCTTCCTATTTTAATTGTTTGAAGCATCTATAATTTACTTTAATTAGATTATAGTTTCTGATATAAAAAAAGTAAAATAAAATGCAATGAAAATATACAATTTTTAAAAACTAGATATTTTCATTGCATTTTATTGTCATGGATTTCCGCAAAGTAACGCCTGATTCCATTAAATATATAAATAATATGTAATTTTTTTTTGAGAAATAAATAATCAATCTTTAATCGTAAAATAGTGGCTTAAGCCGCAGAAAGACGGACAGGTAGACCAAGCGAAACTGTATGGATCCCTTGTTGTTATAAGGAAATCTTAAAGTAAACTACCTAACGCGGGTAACCTACGATTTTCTCCAATAAATTTAAAATCTCTTTGACCAACACTGCAAGAGACTTCTAAAGGCGTCGCATATAACGTGATTTTAGCTTGTTTAAATGACTAATTGCTTCTTAAACGGCAAACACATCCAATTAAGAACATTTCACACAAGCTTAAAGAAAGCGTCTTTGTCTGCTTTAAACTTATCCATGTACGGTATTAGTACCAATAAAGACGTGAAATAAAAGCACATTCGAACAAGACAAAGGAAAGCCATTGAACTTTGTAAATGGAGGAAATGACTCTTGCCAGAGATGTTGGTAATCGTGAAAGTTCAATGTACATTATCTATGTGACTCTTATGTGAAACTAGCTGTTGCCCGCGACTTCGTTCGCGTAGTTTTAAAAAACAATTCACCGGTACTACACTAAAGCTAAGTTATCGTAATAATAATTTAGTTGAAACGTTTTTCTAAATGTCATTGTGTTGAGATAGGCCGGGTAAAGAGCTTGAAGAGTTTTTTAATTAGTATAGGATTTGGTAAAAAAAAATAAAAAGATGTTGACTGTCAAGAGTGTATATTCGAAGTAAAGTAAATTTAAAATATGACATAAAAATAAAACTTAATTCTACCTCTATATTGAATGAGGATTCTATATTCCGAATTTGATGTGTTTGCCATGCCATAGTCTGGAAATATGGCACATTTTTAATATTTTTACCAATTTCTTTTTTATGAATTTGCACCTGAATTAAAAAATTAAAAAAACTGCATATTCCTTAAACACGTCATTGCTTAATTTGAATGAGGATTCTACATTCCGAATTTCAAGCTTCTTCTGTGCACGGTTTTGTGGATATGTATTTAATTTCTAAAATTCCCTTCTTAGCGGGCGCTTTTGCTCCAACCCTGAAAATTTCAAGTCTCTAGGATCCAGTGGTTTAGGCTGTATGTTATCTGTCAGTGAATCTGATAGCATTTTTTAAAATACTAGTCGCACTCCGTAGTTTTCAACCGCGTAGTTTCCGTCCCTGTGGGAAAACAGGGATAAAATAAAGCCTATGTTACTCAAGGATAATGTAGCATTCTAATGGTGAATTTTGAAAATCGGTCTAGTAGTTATTGAGTTTATTCGTTACAAACATACAAAATACAAATCTTTCCTCTTTATAATATTGATGATGATGATGATGATAAAGAGGGTAGTATAATTTCAGCCGTAAAACGTCCACTACTGAACCAAGGCCTCCCTCATGGATCTCCATAAGGGGTAGTTGCCATACTCACCACGCTTGGCAGGCGAGTTGGTGAGCGCAGTACGGGATGTTGATATACGGAAAGACGCTGCTGCCCATCTTCCGGAGGTGTCCCTTAGCAGGCTCTTACTGCATCCACGGGTAGGAGAGGAGGGGTAATATTCTACTGCCGGCACCCCACGGCTAATATAACATTATAATTTTTAAGTATCATTGAAATGGGACTAGGCTGGACACGTGTACCGCATGTCGGATGAAATGTGGGCTAAGAAGATAGCCACAGAGTTGATCTCACAATTTAAGAGAACACGCGGCCGGCGTCCCAAGCATGGGTGTAAGAATGAACTAGACGTTCATTGTCCAAAATGGCGGAATATCGCTCTATTTCTATATATTTATTCTATTTTAATGGAGAAAGGGAAGGCTTTTGCCCAGCTGTGGGATCAAATAGGCTGTTAAGATTAGATCAGATGTATTATAAAATGAATATAAATATTAAAATAAAAAGTATCTAAGTATTCTATCAATACTAATATGGTTCTCATCACACAAGCACCTACTTATTTATGGCGATATATGATGCTGTTTGTTACAGGCAAGCAGAGCTCATGCTATAGGTACTACACGGTTTGTAAGATAAAAATACAATACAATTATTTATCTTTTTATTCGGGAGACTTATTAATGTATAATTAATTAAATAACGAATGATGAATAATATGATGCAATTTTTTTACTTAAGAATCTAGGTGACCATAAAGTCTAAGATAAACCCTTATTTTTTAAGCCAAGTCCAAAAATTTGCGGAGTGCTAAGGAAACTCATAACTTTCTCCCTATTACGATATTCCCTAACATAATTATGACTGCGCAAACAAAACTTCAATCTAAAACAATAACCCTCTGTTCAAGTTATGATCGAAAACTGCAATGCTGAGCAACGCCAGCATTTTTTTACTCAAGCTTTAGATTTCAAATGTCAAGTCGTGATTTGAACCTTGCGATGGCAGATTGTAGTAATCAAAGAATGTGGCAATCGATTTGGACGGACAGTTGAAAGTTTTAGTTGTAGTAGTTTCGAGTACTGGAACATCGCTTGCGTATTTACACATCGTTTCAGCCATTTATGACGTCCACTGCTGGATATTTAACGACCTCTGTGGCGCAGCAGGGGAAGCCTGCGACTCAAGAGCTTACGAGATATGGGGGTTGAAAGAGGTGATGAATTATAAAATGTTTCGTAATATACCCGAGTTTGGTATGAACGTAGGTGTGAACATTCGAATGTTTTCAAACAAGCGTTGGTACGGGGGTACCAGAAAAGAGGGCAAAGTCCTCAAAAGGTCACTAAAGGTCTTAAATGGCATTTTTGGGTTTTCGGACGTTTGCGGCGATTTTAAGACTTTTTTTTTTTGGTGACCTTTTGAGGTCACAATAACTCCGGTCCCTGTGTCCCTAGGGTCACCAAAATCAATCAGTCACCTTCTTTCATTAAGGCGGTGCTAACAAAAAAGGTTTCATGTAATCGTTCGGTTGTAATCGTCAAATACACAGACAGTCAGACAGATATTAGGGGGTGAAGCTCCCTTATGCCCTTGTCGAAATAAGTTAGGATATAATACGAATACACACCTTGTAAACGCAATCAATTATAAACTGGTCTCAGATGGCTTTCTCCTTGCGTTATCCCCAAAGCTAAGGATAACCCCGGCAACGCAGCATTCGGCGATAATGTACTGCAAATGACTTGTCATTACATAGTCAGGTAAGCCAGTAATTAGTTTGTCTGGTGACGTACAAATTAATTGCTGAGAGATTATAAGCAGTAAGCAAATACTTGGGATGGATACATGAAAGGGGAAGATAAGGCATTTTTACTGGAACTAGTATAGTTTTCTGAAGTATAGAGATTTCATTGGAAGGACTCTTGCCGTGACACTAGCTTGAGTAGTAAGATCTTGATAATTGCGCTGAATATGTTATATCTTGTTAATGTTTTTAATAAATAAATGATAGGTATGAATAAGTGACTAAGACAGTACAAGTAGTATGACTTCTACTTCTTTTTCTGCTTCAATCAATTTCTACCTAACACTGAGTTTGCAGTAGTATGCCTAGTAGGTCATATTTTTGCTCCTTTGTTACATGACGTTAAGGACATTGACTGCTTTACCGACTAACTAACACAAATCTTAACTAACAGCTATGAAAAATCCTGCCCGCTCATTACGGCCAAATCAGGCTCAAAGAGACGGTGGTGGGGCCCGAACTGCAAAAATTACGAAGCAAAGTAAGGAAAACGTTTAACAAAGCTATCAATACCAAACATATCGTAGACTGGGAAAAGTATTACGTCATGAAAAACACCTAGAAAAAGTTTATCCGTCTCAGAAAAGACGAGTGCTGGAAACGCTTTTGCACAAACATCGAAAACACCAATCAGGTCACCCGCTTCAAAGGTATTCTGTCTAACGAGACGGAACGCACTATGAGTGTGCCTCAACTATAAATGAATTTTTGTTAACTTTGCTATAATGTTAGCACTGTTGAGTTAGTTTTTTAACACTACGCCGACAAAGTCGCGGGCAACACCTAGTGTATAATAAGAATGAATAAATGATTGAGGTAGTATGCCAAGCAGATCCTAATGTTCTTCCTCCGTGAGCTTTGTGATTACCTGGAGTTTGAGTCTGGCTGTTTGGCAGTACTTTGGTGCACTTCATATTAGCGCGGTTCATTTCGGTGCTTAAGTGGAATGCCTATTACATTGCTGGCACTAAATGGCATTTTCAATAATGCCCCCACTCATCCGTGTTACCATGACGATATGTGAAGTTACATACTTATGATAGTATGACCATCTATGCCACGAGAGAGGCGGACACTTGCAACAAAATAACTTAGCGAGTGACCAAAAGGGAAATGACAATCCCACGTAGATGGAGAAAAAACTGTCAAATAAACCGTGTTTATGATATGTATGATATGATATGTATACACTGACACAAAAATTGAAACAGCCATAAAAGAAGAAGAAAAAGTTGATATTATGATGATGGCAATACATGACAAAGTCCAATTTACGTGCTCTTAATACGTAAAGCTTTGTTTAGTTCAAATTGTTGTGAAATTTTATTTTCCAAATTAGATGTAATTTTAACTTTCCAACTCACAACAGCAAAACAATAAAAGCTTTCAATTAGTCAGCTGCAGGCCTCTGGGAATTCATACGGTGTATGAACTCCCAGAGGTAGTTAAGTAATATACTGTCGGTATCCCCGAGATAATAAATCGCATCAATTTTTTATTAATAATTTTATGTAATTTACTATCGCATGTATTTACCTACTATCATATAACTAATTGATTTGTATTTACTATCAATGTCTTGAAAATAATTTTAAGACTTGATTGCGTTAGGTAAGTATGCCCCTTACGCAAGACACCCAGCTTAAAATCCCTACGGCGGGTGCGCCTGGGAGGTTGCCTAATTGTAACGCCCACTATACTGAGCTGGCGGGTTCATTCTAAACTTAAAAAAATATATTAGAAAGCCCATGCAACATAGGATCAGCTCAACACTACACTAAAAATTTCAACCGGACGACTGACCGGCAACTAAACTGGCTTGATACGACCAAATTTAAAGACCAGTTTCTGAACGAAACTCGTCTACCACCCAGCAGAACGCGCCCCGCGCGTTTTCCGCGTAAACAAGTAAAACAGATGTTATTAGAAAAAAGTAAGAAAAACTTATTTATCTGCTATCTGAAACCCCAAGAAAACAATAAAAACAAAGTCAACAAGTGCAAATAAGTGAGATGTGATCTTAAAAGTACAGCGTGCATGTAAGATTGGTAAGTAGAAGTTTTACCCAGTGGGGTTACACCACCTTACCTCTGTACAACACCTTACTTCTGTATAGCTAGAAGTTATTTTTTTAGATGCAATCTAAAGGTGCCAACTGTTTTCAGGGCACGACTGGGAGGGAGAAGACAATTCCAGCATTTAGACACAGAGAATCTGAAGGATCCACGAAACGCTACAGTTCTATGAACTGGCGTGACTAAAACGTAGGTACACGCCCTACTTGGGTACCTAGACTGGGTTTGCGCCCAAAATAACTTATATTATAAATACTTAGGAGTTTTGCTGTTAATTAGACAAAAGGGGAGGAATGACAGAGGTAATTTCCTCCGTGTTGCCATCTTTAACAAGTTTGAGGAGTTTAAAAATAGTGTTATATATGTCCTAGTTGGCACGCGAAAGAAAAACCGACCACAGGCATTTTGGACACGCTGTATGAGTTTTTCAGTTTGACTTAGGAGGCAGGGGCCATACACCACATCAGAGTAGTTTAGCCTAGAAAGGATTAACGATTCGCAGAGCATGACCCTCACATCTTCACTAAGGTATGGACGTATTTTATACAGCAACTTCAGGCGATAGAGACAGTTACGCACACATTCTGGTAAGTACATGTTTCTCAAAGCGTAAGCTGCAGTCCATATAGAGTCCAAGATTTCTAGCCTCAGTGACATACTCCACAGATTTACCATCAACAATTATATTAAGTTATCTGCTACTGTCATGAGATGTTAAAATCTTTTGTACATTATATCGAGAACCTAGCAACATGAACTTAGACTTTGCCGGATTAATCAATAATGCATTAGATTTGGACCACTGACATATTTTTTCTAAATCATGATTAATTTTACCTATAGTCTTTTTTAAACTTTCGCGATCACGACACATTATTAACACATATTTAAACGGGTATTTATCGCGCTATTTACCTTTATTATTGCCCGACGTTGCAATCCTGTCGAAACGTCGGGCAATAATAAAGGTAAATAGCGCGATAAATACCCGTTTAAATATGTGTTAATAATTTTACCTACAGAATCCACCAAGGTAGATGGAGGAAAAGAGAAGCACAGTTGCAGATCATCAGCATAGAGATAGTGTTGGCAGTGTGTTATAGCCTTGGCTATATTTGCACTATACAATATAAAAAGAATCGGGCCCAATATCGAACCCTGTGGTACTCCTTGATGGACAGCATGCAGGCCCGACCTCAACCTGGTTCCATCAGTCTTGGTGACCTCAACGAGCTGTTGCCTGCGATCAAGGTAGCTATGAAACCACTGTGCTGTTATAGGGTCGACACCATAGTATACCATTTATTGAGTCAAATGCACGTAATTATCAAGCAGCACAAAGATACTAACAAAACCCCTGTCCTGCGCCCCAAGAAAATCATCCACAACATCAAGTAGAGCAGTTGAGGTACTGTGTCTCTTACGGAAACCCGATTGGTGAGAAGGGAGGATACCCTTGGTTTCCAAGTACCTAGTAACTTGCATGCACACTGCTCTTTCAAGTATCTTTGATATCTAAGAAAGAATGCTGATGGGTCGCAAGTCATTTGCAGAACTTGGGTTACTAACCTTAGGCAAAGGTTTGACTACAGCAACCTTCCAGCATTCAGGAAAGACTTCGGTTATAATAGACGTGTTAATAATCTCAGTAATAGCGTCTAGTGATTGAGGCATAATCATATTTAACATGTCAAGGGATATGCCATCAACACCCTGTGCGTTAGATTTTAAACTGCGGATAATTGTCATAACCGTGTCCCTGCCTACAGTTTGTAGGGAAAAGGTGTCAGAACCAAATCTGTGAAACTCAAAATATGTCATATGGGATATGGTAACATTATTAGAACCTGAAACTAAAAGAAAATGCATAGCTATTAAGTCCGGGTCATCAAATTGTGGTGGGAGCTTACCTGAATGTTTATTATTAAGAACTATTGTGTCTTCTAAGCCGTTCCAAAGCTTCTTTGGGTCTCTAATATTGTTATTTACATTTTCCTGGAAAAAAGCTTTTTTATCACTATGTATGGCTTATCAGCCATACATAGTGATAAAAAAGCTCAACACTACACTAAAAACTTAAAAAAAGCTTTAACAGTGTGTTTCATTTCTTTGTAACAGATCTTCATAGATGTTGCTAGATGGGACTTATTTTTAGTAAAAACTATAATCTGTGAAGTTTGTTGGCTCTGTTACTATCTGCTTAAGGCTGAGACTATTTCAAAATTCATAAAATATTTTTGCTTTGTTGTACTATTTGGGCATAGTAGATCAATATTGAGGTCACCTTAAAGAACCAACCTGTCACAGCTGGAGAAAGAAACAATTGAATCCGCTACTGTATCTAGAAAGAGGTTTACATCTTGCCAGGGTGGCATGTATGCTGTCCCAATGGCAACCTCTAACCTGCGTATATATACGCAAGGGTGTAACCGCTCGTTCGAAGCCTCACCCTCCAGCGCCATCTGTGGAGCAGATGTGGCTGAGTGTGAAGGTTATTGGTCCTGTGCCTCCCCCCCTACCCCTACAAGTGTTAATAGATCTTGGAGTGTGAATGAGATAATACCCAGTCAGCCTTGGTGCCTTTTCATCTTCCCCGGTCCTCAACCAAGTTTCATTTATAGCCAATATATCCGGCCTCAGCTCCTCCGCTGCCACAATGAACTCCTCATGACTAGTGTTGAGTGATCCTGCATTGAATAGACCAATTCTTAGATGGTTTAATTTACTCATTGACTAGCTGAAACCAGCCAGTCAAATAAATAAATAATGTCTACAAAACAACTAGACCATCTGTATGGGCAATGTATCAGGATAAATGTTACAAAATTTAAAACGGTCTAAAAGAACAATCTATACTTTAAATTATAAAGCTGAAGAGTTTGCTCGTTTGTTTGCTTGAACGCGCTGTTCTTAAAATTGTTCTAACTCTCACTGTAACTTTTTTTATGCTAACCAAATTTGTTCTAAAATAATGCATTAGGTATTTGCGAAGGTGTTTTTATAAACATTATAGGTATTAATCCTTCCCTAATTAAATATGTTATTAATTACAAGTATTTCATTTAAAACAAATTGCCTTTTAAATCTGACACTAACAGTATCTTCACTATGTAATGTTACACCACGACGCGTACTAGTAATAAGTGCACGCGCACCAGTGATAAGTAGGATTCCAAGACATCGGGAGCCTAAATCCAACTTCACGGTTGAAATTCGGGTGTTTCTATTTCAAAGGAAATGTTTTGCCGTCCCACTTGACTTCATACCCAATGTCCCCGGAGTCGGGGCAGAGGGCGTCCACAGTTAGTCCTCCATAGCGAACGGTCAAGCCGTCCCGCAAGCCTGGGGTAATAGCAGGAAGAAGATTTTTTTCTTTATGTATTTTGTTTAACCTTTTTATTACTTCTGAGGGAGGCCTGTCTAGCACTGGACGTTCTATGGCTGAAATGATGATAATGACGACCTCTGTAGCGCAGCGGGCGAAGGTCCGCCTGCTATGCAAGAGGTTGCGGGTTCGAATCCCGCCTCGGAACAAATGTCTGTATGAGCTGCAGATATTTGTTCAGGGTGTTCTGGATGTTTTCTATATACTATAATAAAAAATATCTATCTATGTAGTATATTGTATTAAGTATATCAGTCACCTAGTACCCATAACACAAGCTCTGCTTAGCTTGGGGCTAGGTGATGCTGTGTGAATTGTCCAGAATTATTTATTTATTTATTTAATGAACATCTTGCCTTTTCAATTTACTTTCAAGACAAGGTTATTTGTGTCTTATGACATAAATTATAACGTTTGTCTGCTCATAGTTATTATTTTTAAATAAGTAATTTTTGGGACAATTCGATTAGTATAGTATATACTCGTAATAGTAGCTCCATCGGTTCGTATCCTATACTTAAAAAGTAGTTTAAGCGTTTATTGAATCTTTAGTATTTTCACTTACCTTTGCCTGTATAATTATAAGAGGGTTTTCCTTCTGTCCACATTCATACATGTTCGATACTCTTATATTCTTGGCTATGATATCGATGTAATTAGAAACTTCCGTTCATTGCACGCTCCAACGATGTCGCTGTGGTTTATTGCAGAATATTATATTTCGTATTTCATTTACTTTGCTTACATGTACATATATGTACATATTATACAGCTTAGATCTTATAGTACATACACATGTACATACATAGTAATACATGCACCCTGCAAGGGCACTGCAAATTTGGTTTGGGCCTATAAAATACTAAGTTAGATATTTTCAAAAAATCAGTTTAAAAGAAAAAAAATAAAGATTTACAATAATTATCATTCCAACCTACAATTATGAGCAAAAATGTCATACATGTCATTGTCAATAGAATAAATCCACAAAAAATATATTTACAAAATGGCTGTAAGTTAAATAAAAAGTCAATGGCATTATGTCAAATAAGTAATAATCCGCAGTCAACAAACTATAACTACTGTTAGAAATGTCAGGAATTACAACTGCTTGTCAGAGAACAAATTCGTCACCAGAATATTAACATTCACCTATTATTAATCATTTTACATGTTTATAGAATAGTGATGTCTTTTCTTCATTTTTTTACACTTTCAGGTAGTTTATTACAAATTTTGCCAATCTATAATTTCGGCTATTACCTTTTTTTTTTTTTTTTTTTTTAATTTATTTATCATATAAACAATCATATAACAATTTTTTAAATCTAAAAGCATCAAAAAACCGCTCGGGTTTGTCTAGATGCTACAGTGTACGCCAATACGTTTTTTCAAATTATTAACAATACAATTAGACTTATCAAAAATACAATTTATCAAAATTAAAATTTGAAAAGGAAAGTTACTTGAGCTTAACTAATACAAAAAAAAAAAATATATACATATGTTATTTCAGAGCTAAGTAATAAACCATTATTGTCTACAATAACTTAATAACTTAAAAAGTGTTTTTTCAATAGAAACTTAATATTTTTAGGTGTCAAGTTGTTACGTAAGTCTAAAGGTAATTCATTAATAAGCCGAGGCACAATATATGTTGTTGTTCGCTCGCCATAGGCATTGTTCGCACCCAGCGTACAAAGCCGATTCCTGGAAATGGCTCGAGTGTATACCGGGTGTTTAATTGGTTCTTGAAGTAATTCATTGAAAAAGTTTTCTTTAAGCAGTAGATTTTTGACCTGTGTATGGATTGGTATGATTTGACAATGGTTGAAAAGGCCTGTGTCATCCTTATAGAATTGATCAGCGGTTTGATTAGACACAATATTTTTAATGATTTTAATTTGTAGTCTAAAAATGTCGTCTAGGTAGGTTTTGTACGTGCGACCGTAGCTGCTGAGACCATAATCTATATAGGATTCTGCAAGTGCGTAGTAAAGCATAATTTTGACTTTATACGGGATCCGATTTTTTAGTAAAATAATATTTGCAAGGAATTGCCTCAATTTGTTACAAACGTGCTCGATGTGGTACCTCCAGTTGAATTTTTGATCTATGATCAAACCCAGGTAGGTGTGTTTGTCGACAATATCTATGGGAGGACATTTACATGATACAGCAACAGAGTGTAAGCAGCTATGGTCGTGCGCAATTATGTTTGTTATGGGGGAATATTTAATGTAAGGGGATTTTATGATCATTAACTTGGTTTTACTAGCATTTAGTACTAATCCATTATCATGGCACCATTTCGTAAGAATATCTAGGTCTTGTTGCAACAGTGTGCTGGCAGTTTGTGGATCTTTCGCTGCAATAACAAGACAGGTATCGTCTGCAAATTGATAGCATGAGCTATTTGATAAGCAGTTGCTCATATCATTAATATAAGTCAAAAAGTGCAAAGGACCCAATACCGAGCCTTGTGCCGTGCCTTCCGTTACTGGTATTGGTTCACTCTGGGTGTTTTCGATCTTAACGGAGAATGTTCGGTTATGTAGGTAATTTTTGCACCAGGATAGTAGAGGGCCACGTATTCCGCAGTTATCTAATTTATCTACTAGTTGTTCATGTACTAGAGTGTCAAAAGCTCGCGTGAAGTCGATAAAAAGAGCAAGTACCTGTTTTTTCTCATTTAAGTGTTTATTGACTTCATCAGTGAATTGCGATAATAGACTCGAAGTACTCTTACCTGCTTGAAAACCAAATTGGTTTTTGTTTATAACGTTATGTTTTCTATAAAACTCGTGTATTTGCTCTGTAACATATTTTTCTACTATTTTGTCGATAGTCGAAAGCAATGTTATAGGACGATAGTTGACATACACGTTTCTTTTTCCCTTTTTATGAATAGGCCTTACGCAGCCTTTTTTTAAATTATCAGGATAAAGCCCTGTCTTTATACTGCAATTTATTAAGTCAGCAATACTCTTTGAGATTTTTTCACCTATAATTTTAATATTGGAAACTTTTATATTGTCTATCCCAGGGGCTTTACTCGGATTTAGTTGTTTTATAATTTTATGAACTAAACTACCAGTGGCTTTTTTAAACAAAATACTTGAGTCTAAAGGTGTGGTCACAGGGTTGATAAGTCTAATGCTACAATTGGGTATTACATCTTTAACGGATCTGTCAAAGCATGAGGCAAAGTTATCACTTAAAGTTTTATTTGTAAGTCCATATGCCTCAAACGCTTTAAGTATTGCCGAATCTATAGATAATGTCGTTCTACCTAACATTTGATTAATTATTTTATAAATATTTTTTGTATTTCTTAAGTTATTATTAATTTGACTAAGGTAGTATGTGTTTCTTTTAAATTCCAAAACTTTATGAATTTTATTACGTAATTTATTGTATTCTAATTTAAGCTTAAAATCATTTAAACTTTTTTTCCAGTCACAAAATAACTTATCACGTTTATCACAAAGTGTCGTGATGTTACTGTCAATCCAAGGTAATTTAAATTTAGTTAGTTTTTTTAAACAATTTTTTTTCGGAATAGTTGCATGCTCATTAGCATTCTGAAAAGCATTACAAATAAAGTTTAAAATATCGTCCGAAGAGGTCATATCACCTGTCTTACCCCATTCCACTTTTCCAAGATCATTATAAAGAATATCGCGATTAATTATTGTTCTATTGACACCCTGTATACGCTCGGGCCTCGCCGCCGGCGCATCGTCAATGCAGGTAAAGATAAGACCTCGGTGGTCCGCCAGTACAACGTCAAGCACTGCCGAGTACGGACGAAGTGTGGGGAATCGGGCAAAGATGTGGTCTATACATGACTTAGTGATTTTATTTTCCCTTGTTTCGATTCTAGTGTACTGTGATATCCCACACATTAGTCCGGACTCGCTCAGTGTACCTAGATATGAATCTTTGTATGATGAATGTGTTTTTAGGTCTATATTGGTGTCACCAATGAGAAGGAAGTTTTGTTTTAATTCAAACATGGAAAGGTAATTACTTAGCTCCCTGACAAATAAGTTCTTATTAGTAGACGGTGGCCTATAAACTGCACACACAACTACGTCATGATTTGAATTAAGTTTAATTGTGCCAGAGAGACATTCAAACATTCTTGTTTTGGGTTGAATTATTGTAAATTTTATGTGGTTTCTTACATAAATAATGATACCACCTCCTTTTTTGTTTGAGCGTAGTTGTGGGTATAGATTATAGCCCGGTAGATTGAATAAGTGGACAATATGATTAGATATACCTACTTCTGTTAACACTATTACGTCTAATGGAAATATGCAGTTATGAATTGTTTGCTGCAGTTTGGGGAAGTTTTTAACTAATGATCTTATGTTAAAATGCAAACATGACAAACTTATTTGACTATTAGGTGGTAGGTTATGATAAAAATCATTTGTTGAAGTACAATTGAAAACTTCATTGACTTTAATATCCATTACAAAAATAAGAAAATTATAATTTAGTTGTTTAATATATGACGTAAGAATGTATTTAAGATAGAGAGGATCCCATATGTTTTTTCTCAGGTTGAGCTAGGCACAGTTCTTCAATAAAATTTATGTCATGAATGGTGCGAATGTTATAAATTTTACTAGTGCCATATTTCCTGGCAAAAACTTTACCATTTTTGCACCAAACATATTGGCATGATTTATTCAACAACTGTGTTTTAGCATTAAATAGCAAGGTTTTCTGGTGCTTGGTGAGAGCCTCTCTGATGTAAATGCGACTATCAGCCTTCTCTTTCGGGGTATCAGGAACCACCAGACCTGAGGTGAGGCACTTATTCTTGCCAGCCTCTATCCACTGCTGCTGGAGTACCTTCGACTTCAGTTCCACGATGATTGCTCCCGGCCGCTCCTTGGTACCTGGTAGGCGCTGCGTAGATTGCACATCCTTGTCTTCGACGTTTAGCTTTGATGCTACGGATTCTACCAGTTGTCCAACGAGGTTAGAAGGAAATTCTGGTATACCAGATATTTCAATAGATGTCGCGAGGGACTTTTGTTCAATATATTTCAACTCTTGTTCTAAGACAGTAACTCTTAGTTCAAGGTTCTTGTTTTTGTTCGTTAACTCTTGATTTTTGTTTTCGATGTTTTTTATTTTGCTGTCCTGACTTTTAATAGACTGTTCCATCGTCGATAATTGATCACTTAGAAATTCAAGCGAGCTCTCCAAATTCCCGATTTCTTCACGGAAAGTTTTTTTGATCTCCCGGCTGATATCCTGTACTAGCTTTTTGGCATCGATGACTTGCGCATTTTCGTTCGAACCATTTTCATACTCTTCTTCGTCGGCATCATCGTCGGGTATGATAAAGGACGATCTGCGAGAAACGTTTTTCAAGCATTCTTCGCAGCTCCATTCTATGCCCGGCGAATTACGGAGGGTATTCAGCTGTTTGTTGGACAGTTTTGAGCACGTAGGATCGGCATGAACCACTTTATCACACCTACTGCACTCTAATCCAGGTATTTTTTTAGTAATATTCTTTTTACACTTTATACACTTTTTGATAACCATGTTTGTAAACTAGGATATATTTCCGATCAGTAAGAAAAATAACGCGTGACCTCTCGGTTCGGCGTATTGGCGGTAACCTACTTACTAGTTTAAGTATTGTCACAGGTAGAATGAGTTTATTTTTGTTTCGCCTATTATAATTGCTAATAATGTGGGAATATGAGTCAAAAAGATTTCTTTTTACAAATGTTGCGGCCTGTAGTAGATATATTGAGGGAAGCGTTAAAATTTTATTTTTTGTAAAAAGTGGTGTTCAACTATCTTGTTGTTAAATATAAAAAAAGTATTCTGATACATTTCTTCTGCAGAATGAATAATTGCTCAAAATCTACACTATCACCCCATAAAATTATTGCATAATTGAACCAGCTATATGCATAATGCATAATAAGCTGAATTATTATGGTGCTAATAGCCGTGTTGGCCGAGTGGTATGTACTCCCGACTTTCAATCCGAAAGTCATGGGTTCGATACCGGCCGTGCACCAATGGATTTTTCTTTCTTGAAAAATGTATGTGCACACTTAACATGTGCTTTAACGGTGAAGGAAACGTCGTGAGGAAACCCGCGGCTTAGTTAGCTTCATACGACGTATTGACCTGTTCTTTCCTGTGAATAATAGCTGACTACTTGCTGAGAGGATGGTATAGGTTCTGGGCAAGCCTAGTCCATCTAACAATGTCCCAGGCACTGCAGCGTCCCGTACAGTATGATTACCAGTTGCTGACGCTATATAAATCATCTATAATAGCCTACCTTTACCATTTGTAAATAAAAAATTGAATTATATTTTTGCTTGTTTTTATACCTCGGTATATTTTTTGTTACATGTGGTGATCAATAAAGTGTTATCTATCTATCTATCTATCTATTTGTAATGAGCATTGTCACAATCTCACCTTAGTCTGTACTAATAAGTGTGTTCTTATAATTGTGCAGGCAAAGATGTTAATAACCCGTAAGGCTCATACATGTTCCACACTCCTATTCTTGGCTATAAAATCGATATAATTAGAAGCTTCCGTCCATTGCATGCTCCAGCGATATCGGTGTGGTTTATTGTAGAATATTATTTAGATTTATAGATTTACGATAAAAGAAACTACAATCAGATTTATAACTATCTTAAGCCTAAAAGCTAATTTAAGAATGTAGGTTATTATAGTGCGTTACAGCTCAGGAGTTCTATCATGATACAGCATACACCTACCTTTGTCAATCCTGAGAATCCATGAGCAATTAAGGGAACGCCCCAAATATTGTATGTAAACATTAAACATACATAGCGATTTAGGCATATTTAGCTCAAGGTCAATGATTTGCAATCACAAAGTACGGTATTTTGGTGAAGTCGCACTGACAAAGAAGACCACAGATGGTTACAGAAACTCTTCAGTATTACAAAATTCACGCGTGACGATATAGAAATATGGCTGAGATAATATTATATCCCCTAATCCTTACCTAAACATCAGCATTAGCAGCCCGTTTGAGCTTTCTTCTAAGTATTAATATACAATGATAATGTGTAGTAGCTTAGAGATAAATGGTATCGAGTATTGTCACAATCTCACCCCTGTATAATAATTCTTATAACGTACAGGCAAAGATGAGAAAGGGCTCTGACCCGTAAGGCTCATACATGTTCCACACTCCTATTCTTAGCTATAAAATCGATGTAATTAGGATATTCCGTCCACTGCACGTTCCGACGATATCGCTGTGGTATATTGCAGAATATTATGGTGCTAATAGCCCAGTTCTGTCATGATACAGCATACACCTACCTTTGTCATCTCTGCAAATTATTGTATTGTCGCAGGTGGCTGTTTAAGCTTACGTTAATTACTCCGGCTATACGAGGTAGCGATGACCAGTTTATAGTTGCAAAGTGAACATAATTTTGCGTTTAACATTTGAGCGTTGTTTGTGAGGAATAACGTGGGGTTTGAACATGCTTTCTACTATATTTCTTTTTAACCTCCAACAAAAAAGAGGGATGATATAAGCTTGACCGCTGTGTGTGTTTGACTGTGTGTCTGTATATGGCACCATAGCTCTTAAACGAGTAGATCGATTTAAATGCAGTCTTCTAGCAGTGGTTTTTAAGCATATATTATGAAAATTGTTTCAGATGTTTACGTTTACAAGGTATGGAATGTGAAAGTGGGTAGGAATAATCTAATATTTTCGAATATAATGTAGGTATAAGTTTGCTATCAAACTAAAAGAAAATTGTGCGTAGAATAAAAAACTAAATTTTGTGTCTGAGTTTTATAGAAATCGTTCACATCTAGATACATTTTTATGATAAGACATGTAGGGATGAACAAACGAATGTTTTCAAATATACCCAAGTGTGGTATAACATGATAGGGCATAATGTGTAAAATATTGTTTTTTTTTTAAATTGTAGAAAAAACTGAGAATACATTTTACAAAAAATTTAGTGACCTCCCAGACTAGGTACAGATTCAGGGGTTACTTAAACTGCAGGTATGTACGGCCTTTTAGCCGTGGGGTGCCGGCAGTAGAATGTTGCCTCTCCTCTCTTACCCGTGGATGCAGTAAGAATCTGCTAAGGAATAGCTCCGGAAGACGGGCAGCAGCGTCTTTCTGTGTATCAACATGTCATACTGCGCTCGCCAACCCGCCTGCCAAGCGTGGCGAGTACGGCAACGCTCCCCTCATGATCTTGGAGGTGCATGAGGGAGGCCTGTGTCCAGCAGTGGATGTGGACAGTAGTAGTCCTACGGTTGTAGTTATGATGATGATAGCTGCAGTAATTGTATCTTTATAGCCTATAATGATGATTAATTTCCTGATAAATTAAAAAAAAATACAATTTGAATAAAGCTGCTTTTGCTGTACGAAATTACTTCGAAGGATAATTACTCGCAAACAGCTCGAGGCCAAAGCTAAATTTGAAAAGTTATGAGTAAATATATAATAATAATAGATTGTGAGTACGGAACCTGGAAGCACACTATTTAAAAAAAAAACAATGCTCAATACGCTTTATATTTTTTTATACGACTTAATGACGATACAAGCCGTTCTCCCACCTCATCTAAACTGGTAACCTCTACCTTATTACAAGTATAACTGAAATACCGCATGCCGGTGATCACGGTCACGAAGCACGTGACTAACGCTTTGCATTGCGTCCGTCACCCTGAGACAGTGTTTATAAAAAAAAACGGAAAACGGAGTCATACAATACACACACACACACACAGTATTATTTGAGCGTGTGGTGTACAAAAAGGATTTATCTATCTACCAAGTTCATTTAGATTATCTATAAGGGCTGTAAAACTGTCACTGGTCGTAGGAGGTCTGAAAAGTTTCCGACCTAGCAATGATATTATAAGACATTTTTTCCTTATTCTTTTTTAATTTTTCTACATATTCCTTGAAATTCTACACACTTCTCCAGTGATCCTTCCATCTCTCAAATCCGTCCAAATAGTACTGGGCGTTTTTCTGTGCAAAATTTGTTTAACAAAGGTGAACATCACTTGACGAAAATCTTTGTCCTCCCGCAGTTATTCTATTAGCTATATAGAATATTAGCTCCCGCAGCGCAGTTTTTAGATGAGGAAAAGAAGTAGCTTGGGGCTAGATCTGGTGAGTGAGGCGGAATGGTCAAGCAGTTCAAACCGTAATTCGTGGATTTTCACCATGCCAACAGCTGAGGTGTGAGACGGCGAGTTGTCTTGGCGAAACAGAATTTTATATTTCTGTTTCATCCAAGACAACGTTAATTAAATGTTATTTAAGTAATAATTTTGATAATAACGAGACTTAAATTTGACTTTTGAAACGTACCATAAATTTTGTATCGACTTTAGATAGAGTACCTTTCTAAAGGTGGTACCTTTTACATTGTTTATTAATAACGCAAGGCAATAGACAATGTGAAGTGACAAGCGAGCAGCAGACGTAATAAATAACAGGGACTTTGCCAGCCACAGTCTGGTCCTTAGGTCAACATGCATATGATGGGGAAGCAAAGCAAGACATTCTTATACGTTTCCTGTTAGTGGTACAAGAATAAAAAAGACTGTTCAAAATATTTTAGAAAGTTACCGTTGCGTTTATACCATAAGTTGAAGAGCTTCACCTCAGTCGTGTTGCGGCTGGGCGCCTTCTGCGCTCGCCATAGTCCGGTAACGTTGTCATGGCCATCTGCGGTAAACAACATTTTTGTCATTTCGAAAAAAAAAAAATTCACCTCAGTCGTAGTACGTCCACTGCTGGACAAAGACCTCCCTAATAAGCTAACTGCATCATTAGGGGTTTTTGCCATATTCACCACACCTGGCAGTCGGATTGGAGAGCGCAATACGAGATGTTGATAGACGGTAAAACGCTCCTGCATATTTTCTGCAGGTATCCCTTGGCAGATTATTACTGCACCCACGGGCAAGAGAGATGGGGCAACATTTTTTTTTTTAATTTTTAATTTTAAATACTTATTTCAAACAGTTTAATATTTTGACATGTCATAATTTTTATATTATTTGACATTATAATTTTTTTTTATATTTTCCCGTTCTTGACTGTAATGTTTATTTAGTTTATTATTATTATTTTTATTGCAATTGTTTAGATTAAATGTTATTAGATGTATTAGGTGTTATTTCTCTAATTAATAATAACATGTTCCTATCTTTTATTAATGTAATTGGTTGTGCCGTTTTAATTAAGGTAAATAAATAAACAAATAAACATTCTACTGGCGGCACATTACGGCAAACTAAAATAGTATATAGAGTTATAAACTAATTATTATTTGTAATTTTTACATGTATAATTTCAGAGGCATTATTTGTTTCAAAATGAGCGAGAGTGAGCTAGTAAAACAAGGAGAAAAACCTTTGAACCTTTTTATCTTCTAATTTTGTAAGGAGCTTAGCCATGAAACGCCCCCTGTCAGATATAATAGTTTTTAGGGTTCCGTACCCAAACTGTAAAAACGGGGACCTATTACTAACACTCCGCTGTCAGTCTGTCTGTCTGTCTCCAGGCTGTATCTTATGACCCGTGATTAGTAGACAGTTAACATTTTCAAAGATTATGTACTTCTGTTGTCGCTATAGCAGCAAATACTAAAAACATGGTAAAATACATTCTTATGGGAGGCTCCCATACGACAAACGTGATATTTTTGCCGTTTTTTGCTCGATATTAGTAATGGCAACTGGTAAACGCTTGATATATTCACAGTATCTTTAGTTATAGTCATTTTTAAACTTTCGCGATCACGACACATTATTAACACATATTTAAACGGATATTTATCGCGTTATTTACCTTTAGTGCAGACGTGGTCCCGGGAAGACCAAGTCTTCCCGGGACCACGCTGCCCTCCTTATCATAAACGCAATAACTCGGTCCAAGCTACTTTCGAGAAAAACGCACCTAAAGTTTTTTTGTTTCTTTAGCTTGTATCTCAATCCCTATGCAAGCTATCGACTTGAATCTTTTACAAGGTTATAGATAAAAATGTATAGAATATAACGTAGTACCCAGAATTGGTAAAGGTGTAAATTAAGTTGCTTAACATCACGGAATTGTACTTATGGTTAGGATTGTTTTATAAATAAACAAGATGTTTGCTAGTCATAAACGCAACAACTAGTGTAGTTATTGCGTTTATCGTTAGCAAATCAACATATTTTGATTTTAATTTGCAAGTACTTGCTGTATGTTCTAGTATGTACTAGCCATAAGTGCAATAAGTGTCTGACTTATTGTAGTTTTCATAAGTAAGACACAATGTTATGATGTCAGTTAACACGCTCAATATTCTTACGAGTACTTACGTACTACTCAAAACGTTCATTCAGTATAAATAAAATGATTTGGTAATCAGTCGCTGTACACAAACGCAAACTAGTTAGTTGGCGAAAGTTTCAAATGACCGGTGTTTACGTAAACACATTCGAATGAGTCCAAAGGCCACTTCTATTATGTAAACATAAGCAGGTGAAGTTTCTGGATAAACCGGTTTTGAAAACAATAGCGAGGTATAAGTTGTTTGCCTGTTAATCTATTGTTTTTGAATCTAGATACTTCGACATCTCGAATGTTCTTTATGTGGGATAAAAATACGTGGGTGCGTTTGCCGAGCGAACTGAACTGAACTGGCTGAACAGCAACCCGTCGGACCGGATGAGGCTCCCTTGATACTCATGGGGATCCTCACCGAGGTCCTGATTACCATCGCCGCGGGTGAAGACACGCGTGAGGTGGCGGTCTCGGGTCTGGAGGCCTTGCGTAGAAACTTCAGGATGAAGTTATGGATGATAAGGATGATGGCCGAGCGGACCGTCTTTATTTATGTACGGAAGTGAACAGTGCGATATATCGGAGCAACATGACTATAAATGCGACTTCAAAGTGAATACAAGTGCTAAAGTGTTCAGTGAATTGTGAAGTGTTATAGTGGTTATCAGTGTTGTTCAGTGAAGAAGTGTTCTGGTGAGAATCTGTTGAGAGATTCTTCTTGGTGTGATCTGTGATTAAAGTGTTAATTTTGGTTTAATTGGACTACTAATTTAATTCCGAACCCCCAGCTCGTAACAATTTGGTGTTAGAAGTGGGATTAAATAATGCTGGTTTTACCAAAGGACGACACGGAGAGGGTCCGAACCAGGAGTCAACGGCAGCATGAGGTGGACCAAAGGAGGTTTGTCTCCAAACCTGCCAGCTTTTACCGCCTCCAGCGCAAAGAGGGAATCAACCAATGATGGAGACGGTCCCTGGTCCATCCGGAGTTTCTGCAGTCACAGCACTAGCCTCAGCTGAAATTCCCGCCTTAATGGCATTGATGCAAGAGCAGGCTCGCCGCCAGGAGGAGCAGGCTCATCACCAGAAAGAGCAGGCTCGTCGTCAAGAGGAGTGGATTTGCCATAAGGAGGAGATGGTTCACCGTCAGAAGGAGCAGACGGAGCATCTTATGAAGGAAATATACACGAACTTTGGAAAAGACCTCAAAGTCGTCAAAGAACGGATTACTGAAACTGAAAACCTTGGAAAGAACGAAAACCGTCTTGGAAAGACCGAAGACCGCCTTACAACATCTGAAGACCGCCTTGGAACAACTGCAAACCGCCTTGGAAAGCATGAAACTCAAATCACCGACGTTAAGAAGGCTCTTGGTGTATTTAAGTCTGGAGAAGGGATTTCGGCTTCGGTGGTTAATGCACCTTCAGGGCGAGGTTTCAAAGTGCCACCTTTCGATGGAAGCTCATCATTGTCAGCCTACAAAATCCAGTTTGAGGCAGTTGTCAAGGCAAAAGGATGGAGCGAAGCACAGGCCATGATAGCACTCACTTTAGGACTTCGTGATCGAGCTCTGACCATATTTGAAGCTATTGGAAAAGACGTGATCTACGAGCAGCTATTTGAGGCGTTGGAGTCCCGCTACGGCGACGCACACCTGTAGCACGTGTTTCGCACTCAGCTAAAGGACCGGGCACAGCGCAGCTCAAAGAACGTTAACTATGGGCCCTGGAAATTAAAAAGCTGGTCCGAAAGGCATATCGTTCGTCGCCTGCGCTCATCGACGGAAACTAGGTGCAAGCATTTGTCGACAGGTGCAGGCAACGATAGATATACCTTCCGGATCAGCCTTGATAGTCAATATGTTGCGATTTCAAAAAGCATAGGAGTTGTTCCTGTGTGATCTTTCCTACACATAAACGCAATAACTTTACTAGTTACTCTTAAATATTAGTATACCTTTTTTTTAAATTAATTACATTCCTAAACATAATCGAAATAACTTAACTTATTGCACTTTTGACTTGTAGAAAGGAAACACACAAAATATGAATTGTGCTAAGTATAAACGCAATAACTGTGAGTTATTGCGTTTATGTCTATTAAATGAGGCCTATTAATTTTGAATGTACAAACTATCAATAAAATAACCATACTTATTGCACTTATCGTTAGTAATATAATGAATTATTTAAGCTTACCTTACCATAACTCAAGTTATTGCATTCTTGGTAAGTAAATCAAGCCCAAACTCCTAACATATTGCGTTTATGCTTAGAAAAAAAACAGGATCGGCTATAGATACGTAAAAACTGTCTAAGAAGAAAATATAGAGCTCATTTTGCTGATCACGAATATGTATATAACTCTGTAGGGCCCAAAAATCGAGTTATTGCGTTTATGATAAGGAGGGCAGCACGATGGGTGCAATCCTGTTGATACGTCAGGCAATAATAAAAGAAATGACGCGATAAATACCCGGTGAAATATGTGTTCATAATGAATATTTAGTTGAATACTAATTTATATAAATAAATAATTTAATTAAAATAGAATAAATTAAGGGGGCTCCCATATAACCTGCTAGAGTAATGGTACAGAACCCGTCGTGCGCGAGTGCTACTCACACTTGGCCGATCTTTTTTATGTTGGTTGTTCAAGAGCTATTAAGATGGCAAAGATCAAGAATATACACGCGAAATATGTTACCTCTAAGTTACCTTTCTAGGTAATTGGTCAAATTACGGTAGTCATTAAAACCTAGATCATTCTAAATCTCAGTCAAAAGAAAAACGCTAACTCCGATTTTCAAAATAAATAATGTTAAATAAGTAATAACGATATCCACCGATGCAACGTTAAGGAGAACAATTCGAAACACTTTGCCCAACTCCATAGTTTTATAATGCAATAACCAGACGTCTCCCGATCTCTGAGGCAATATCGTTTTAATATTACCGATGCATTGAAACTTTTACCGTTGTGCTGCATTATTCTAACTGTTTGTAACCGTTACCTGTACAATGTACAATGTATGCGTCATTTTTGTTGCCCTTACTGTATTTTATACCGACTTCAAAACGAAAAGTAGTCGATTCGATACATTCGATTATATTAAGTTATTTGGGGCATTGCAATATAATAAATAATAAATAATGCTGGACAAATCACACAGCATCTAGCCCCAAGCTAAGCAGAGCTTGTGTTATGGGTACTAGGTGACTGATATACTTATTAGATTAAAATACTACATAGATAGATATTTTTATCTAGAAAAACATCCAGAACACCCTGAACAAATATCTGCAGATCGTACAGACATTTGTCCCGAGGCGGGAATCGAACCCGCAACCCCTTGCGTCGCAGGCGGACCTTCGCCCGCTGCGCCACAGAGCTCGTCGAATATATTATTATAATGACAATCCATATAATTCAGGAAAAGTCTTATAAGAACAAAAAAAGGTTGTTGGTTATACGATTGGTAAGACGACATCTGTGGCGCAGTGGTGTGTATTTAATTTCGAGTGCTGGATAATCATCAACCTTTTTTGTTTTTGGGTTCAAAAATAGTATAATTGGGCTGTTCTATTAATTACTTGGTACCCAATATCAAGATTTTGGACTAAATTTGATACTTTGGCTTTGCTTACCTTGAGACTGGCTATGGCTGAGTAGTATCGCGAGGAACAATGCAAAATACACCCCAAACGCGAGAAATTAACGGAGATCTGATTTCTCCACCAGAATAAAATAACCTGAAATAACACACGTAGACACATCATGTGCTAGTAACAAGTAAGTAAGTACAACGCATTAATAAACTAAATAAATATAAATAATGTTCGAAATTTCACACAGCCCAAATCCATGAAAACGGAAATATGTATCAGAATATTATCAATTCAATAACCTTAAGTCCAATAGTCAATAAACTTAACGAAAAATCTCCATACAGAGTGTAATATAACTAAGCTGAAAGGGGGTGATTCTGACTATCCCAAAGAACAACTTTTGTTCTACGGCTTTTCAAGAATCAGTGATTTTCATTCAAGAAAAGACCACGAAAGTTTTAACTTCAACAGCTGATTATAGGAAAGTGACTATCTAAACGCCAGCTGATTCTTGTCAGGGGTCATTGAACTCCAAGAAAAGTTGTCGTACAGGTACAAATAAAAAAAAATATAACCCCAAAGAGGTTTTTTTATTAAAATTACAAAAAAATAAACGATTTTGACCCTAGTATCATTTTCACGTAACACCTATAAAATTTGTAAACAACATTTAAAAAAAAACATATTCCCGATTTTTTTCCTTCCATAACTACTTTTTTTCATGGGCTGAAACCCTCCTTTTCGGGTTAGTGCACATGTTATAATACACCATGTACATATATATTCAGACACTGACGCGCTCAAAATAGAAAATTAAGAAGTGAAAGACAGACAAGATCATACGATCTTGTCTTGAAGATTGACAAGATAATACCTTAAACGTATCATCCAAGCTTGGCAGCCTTCCTGTCGACTGCAGCCGATGGCTATTCTCAGAGGAATTGGCTTTTGTGAGGAGCACTTAGGATTATCTTTATTTATAATTCTTCTGTACGTGCGTTTGTCACTTAACTCCTAAAATTTTGTGCAGTGAAAAAGTTTAGATTAGGTAAACTTAGTGTGCCTTATATTACAGCGTTATAATATAAAAAAAGTTTTAAGTATTATTATGAAAATTGCGTGAACGTCACAACGCGGCAACATAACAATTGTATTTATATATAAGTACCAGCCGCACCCCGCAGTTTCACCCGCGTAGTTCCCGTTCCCGTGGGAATTTCGAAAAATCCCTCCTTAGTGCACCTCTAGAATACTCAAGGTACATATGTGCCAAATTTCAAGTCTCTAGGTCCAGTGGTTTAGGCTGTGCGTTGTCTGTCAGTCACTCTGTCACTCAGTCAGTAACGGAAGAGTTTTATATTATATTGATTATTTAATTATTCAATACTGACACCGCTTTTTGAAAGTACTTATAATTTCTTGTTCGTTTATGTCATGTAAGAAATCGCTTACCATGTTAATTATAGTGATTATTCTGGTTTAAGCTTTTTGATCTTTCTTCTGTTATTGTATGAGAGTTAACAAAGGTAACAGAAGAAAGATCTGTATGTTGTATTTTGTATGTTTGTAACGAATAAACTCAAAAACCACTCGACCGATTTTCAAAATATTTTCACCGTTAGAATGCTATATTATCCCTGATATACATATCCTTTATATTTGATTCATGTATGTATATATATCCTTTATATTTGATTCATGTATATATATCCTTTATATTTGATTTCCGTATTCCCATGGGAACGGGAACGGAAACTACGTGGATGAAACCGCTGCGTGCGCCTAGTATTTTATATGTTAGAAAAAAATATAACGACGCTGTGTGAAGTGCCTTTCAAATACAAAAAAAATATGAGGTAGTTAACAAAAATTAAGGCGACGAATTGATTAACAATTATTTCTATGTAATTATTTAAATAAAAACTTTTGGTAACTATGTTAGATCCATGCACTATTTGAAAAAGGGTGTATAGACTTTTAAGAACTGAAAAGAGTGAGAGAGAAACTGTAAAGTGAATATAACTTTTTTTGTGTAGCTTTTGGGATTTTTTTCTATTGTATAGTTAACCAGTATTATAAACCAACTACTAATTATACGTGATATGGAAAATCTAAACATAAAATATATTTTACCTGTAGTATTAAAGTACATTAAATAACTTTATCTAATCGATTTTAATTTTATTTTCAAACAATGTAAATACTAAAAATAATAAAATCAACATTTTCCATAAATAGTTAATGTTCACTTATATATAACGTATTTACACAATGTATATAAGTGAACATTAACTATTTATGGAAAATGTTGATTTTATTATTTTTAGTACATATAAACAAAAGCTTGTTTTTATTTAAGTATTTTTTTTAATATTCATTTATTTTTTACTTTTCAGTTATGGCTAATATGCTTACAAAAGGTCCTTAAGGAGCCTACTGAGTGTAATTCGAACTCTTCCAGTGCACTTTATAAGCACGTTACTAGTGCAACTCTCAGCAAGCCCTTTTATTTGATATCTTTACTCTATATCTTTAAGATTCAGAGTGAGGTCATTTATAGCTGCACATGCATTGTCATCCATAGACTTTTTTTAATTTAATAAAGGTAAATAGCGCGATAAATACCCGGTTAAATATGTGTCAATAACATTGTCATCCAAACAAAACGTGTATAAAAAATTTTACCTGAATCAGAATCTGCTTCAAAATTGAGTTGCAAGATTCCACCTAAACAAACATAATTACATACTACATACATACATGGCAAGTTAAAAAAAGCTTGTAAAAGAGAGACGATTTGAGAACCAGTTATTAAAGTCGGTTACTAAAACAAAAAGCATTTTTTGTCGAAACTGCCAATTACCTGCTTTTATCGGATAACACAATACACAAACAATACTGCCGTACACTAACTAAAAAGCCGTTAACCCTCAAAGGGTCAAAATCGTTTTTTTTACAGATTTAGTTTCAGTACAAAAATCTCTATCTATCTGTCGCACAAACATTATTTATTAACAAATAGTTACAGAGATATAGACACCGTGTCTGCAGATAAGTGACAAAATTTAAGACCATTCCTCAACTTAAAATTAATTAACCCACACTGCTTATCTAAAACACAGTTTTACAGTTACAGTTTATATACATAGAAGGGATAATATGTTGATAATGAATCCGTGATAGCCGTGGGGTGCCGGCAGTAGAATGTTACCCCTCCTCTCCTGCCCGTGGATGCAGTAAGAGCCTGCTAAGGGACACCTCCGGAAGATGGGCAGCAGCGTCTTTCCGTATATCAACATCCCGTACTGCGCTCACCAACCCGCCTTCCAAGCGTGGTGAGTATGGCAACTACCCCTCATGGAGATCTATGAGGGAGGCCTTAGTTCAGTAGTGAACGTTTTACGGCTGAAATGATGATGATGAATTCTGTGTATTAATTAAACAGTAGCGATACATGCAGCTATGAAATTGAAAACATACCCGTTCACCCTATAATTTAGTTTACGCATCAAATAGAAAAACATACAACTTAGCTAGTTAAGGTAATGAAGACAGGTGGTTCCTCGCACAATGACAGGTATTCACGTGCTTGAGCACACCAATATCCTCGCTATTTGCAGTTTTGTTTCGTTCTAAACCTACCAAGCATCTCATCTTAACCAGCTGAGATATGTGTGACACAGAACATTTACTGGCGCATATTTAGTAGAAACTAAAACGCTATGGCAATAAAGGTTTAAAAATACTACTCAGGAAAATCATGTGATGATAGCAGGCAAAATTCTTAACCCATCTTTTGCAAAATTCAAATTTTTTTAACTAACAGGTAACAGGTAGCACAGCTATTTCGATCTCTGATATAATTTTTACACCTTTACAAGTACTTGGCGTGTGACTGTATGGATGAACAAAGAGCAAAAAGCCGAACACACAGAGGAGTACACCGTTGCAGTCAAAAACCGCCAGATTAGTAAGTTGGTCAAAGCGTTATACCTAGTGATTTAAAGACCTACCCATTGCATTGAACTTCAAAATCTTAAGACTCTTGCTAACGAACGTCACTACAACAAGCTAACTAGTTTTAATTGGTATATTTAATTTGCTCAATTTCTCCCACAAAATGCTTGGCTATAAAGAAGTTAAACAGCAAGTGAGGAATAATTTGCTGCCTCATAGTTTCAACTTTCCTTAGTTGATTATTTTTTTAAAACAGATTTATTTTACATCGACTATACTTAGCTTAAGCGCTTAAGGTGCTCATTAGGATGGATAAGTATTTTAAATTGGAATGATAACCTTGGCTTTAAAGCAGCTAAGTTAGTTTAACTGCTTTTTAGCTAAGTATTTTTTAATAAATGTGGTAATCTGTACCGAAGCCAACATTTAGAACAATTATTTAACTAAAAGGCCGCTAAGGATAGGCTAACGGCCTTTTTGTGCATTATTTTGACACAAAAAATAGTAAACAGGCGTAACTAAATCAGAAAAAAAATACTTTTTTTTTTATATATTAAAAGGATTTGTCTATAAATAGTAGAGTATTTTAAATACATAAGAAAATATCTTTCGATGTGTACAAGAATCACTATTCTAGGTATCATACTTTTCTAGAAATAACGTTTTGCGCGTTTTTTTTCTGTTTTCTCGAAAGTTACTTTCTGGGCTTAGCTGCTTTTTAGTTAGTGGCATGCAGAATATTTGTCATAATAATGAAATACAATTTCAAACAATATAATAAACGCACAACACGTTTGCAACTGCAAATACTTTATCCACAATCTACTTAGTTTATTACTAAGGAATAAAAATCTTAAACAAAGCCTCCCAACAAAAAGGACATCTTCCCGTAAAGTTTCTCTTTAAAAAGTTCCAAAACTACACCTTTCTGGACATCAATGGACGCCGTTCCCGAGTCCATAGTAGTTTTCAGTTGTCTTCAGAGGAGGGGGAAGTTATTACCGTCTTTTGTTCAGCGTACCGTAAGAGCGCAAGTTTTACGGCAGACGGCAAACAACAGATAGTTAAATGTGCAGGTGTGTCAGAGAGTTTATTAGCTGTATCAGCTTGGGAATAAAGATTGTTTGGCCTTACTTCTTTGTGCTGGATAATGTTATTTAGAGTTAACTTAGTTTTATATTTAATTTTATCGTCATTTAATCCGTAGGACTGCTGTCCACAATCACTGCTGGACAGGCCTCATTAATTTCCAAGATAATGAGGGGTTGATGATGTACTCGCTACGCTCGGCTGGTGGGTTGGCGAGCGAAGTAAGGACAAAAAATCGGTGAATTGCGAGTAAAACTCGCGCACGAAGGGTTTCGTAACATCGTGTGTAAATATTCTGTGAATATTTCAAGCATTGCCGTTATTAATATCGATCAAAAAGCGGCAAATAAATCACGTTTGTTGTATGGAAACTCTCCTTAAATTATTATTTTATTCTGTTTTTAGTATTTGTTGTTATAGCGACAACAGAAATACATCTTCTCTAAAATTTCAACTGAGTAGCTATCACGGTTCATGAGATACAGCCTGATGACAGACTTACAGACAGACAGACGGACGGACAGCGGAGTCTTAGTGATAGTGTCCCGTTTTTACCCATTTGGTACGGAACCCTAAAAATGACGCTGCTGCCCAGATGGGCAGGGCAGAATCCAATAAAGGGTTACCACTGGAAGATTCCAGTGGTAACCATTTATTGGATTCTTACTGTATCTACGGGCAAGAGAGTAGACGCAACTTTTAGCACAGATACATTTCAATGAAAAAAAACTTAAGCTATCTTAGATTTTCCTCACTGTAACGGTGTGAGTCCAGAGGTGCCGTCTCAGTCTCGAGCTACTCCGAATGAGCAGTGCAGCGCTGGTATTCTGACGTTACCTTTTTCAACCTCACCAGCTACTAACAAACATAGCAAAACAAACAAATAAAAACCAAGATGAATATCACAACATTTTACATTAAAAAAAAATCAATCAATCAATCAATCATCACAGCCGTAGAACATCCACTGCTGGACAAATGCCTCTCTAATAGACTTGGATATCCAAGTACTGATCATAAGGGGTTGTTTCCATACTCACCACGCTTGGCAGGCAGGTTGGCGAGCGCAGTATAGGATGTTGATACACCGAAAGACGCTGCTGCCCATCTTCCGGAGGTATCCCTTGGCAGATTCTTACTGAATCCATGGGCAATAGAGGAGGGGCAACTTTCTTCTGCCGGCACCCCACAGCAGCCAAAAAAAACTTTTATCTAAACTAGAAATATATAGAAAAATATTCTATGACGACAAATTCCATTATAAAATGTATAAATTAAAAATAACGTAAGGTAATCGTCACGTTTAAGTCATTTACTCTGAAGTGCGGCTATCTTGTTACCATGCTGTCAGTAGCATAGCAGTGCTCAAGTGATTAGTAACAGTGTACGCTGTAGTTAACTGCCTGTGATGCGTCCCGGAACGTGGTGCAGTGGAATCGGAATCACAGTATTGAAATCAATTTTGTTCTATGCTTCTAATTTTGTTACTTGTAATCCTCTGTTAGGTAGAACATTCCAAGCAAATGAAAAACCTAATCAAAAATTTACGATTCCGGTGGGGTTCGAACCCAAATCCGTCAAATCGATCCTTGACACTTCCTAAAGCCGGAAGTGTTTTAACCACTAAGCTACGGAACCCACGTCTGTACACGGCGCTCTAATCGGTGCTCAATCGATGTCACCTTATCAAGAACTTCGGCGGTACCCTACGGGGTATATACTAGAGTTCTCCTGTTCGTTGTCTGAAGTAGGATACAGTAGCAATGCCTAGAGATATCACTTTAGCTTATTTTATAGTTTGTGGTTTTTACAGTGTTAAATCACATCTAGGTAGAACATTTCAAGGTAATGGAGTCTTTTTATAATCAAGTAAAGCCATTAGACGCTATTTGAATGTTCTGCTTCTGCGTTCAGTTTTTTCGCGTTCAGTATTTATGTAGCAATGTTATGGTTGTCTTTAGCGATGCCTAGTTGTTTACTATTACTCACTTATTATTAACTAAACGTTTGCTCTATGACTGTCAGTGAGTAATAAAAGTGAAGATTATTTAATAATGAACACGACATCAAAAAAAAATTCGTCACACTTACATCATTAAATTAAGGATTTAAATCTTTAGTGCCTTGCGAGTACACTACAGAAGCTCGACTGTTACCTTACTGTCAGTTGCATAGCAGTGTGATTCTCAATGCACTAACGTGATTAGTAAAAGTAAACACTATTATGAACACGACATCAAAAAATCATTAAAAAGATCTTTACATTTCCGTCATTATCTATAAGGATTTAGATCTTAAGTGCGGCTACCTTGCGAGTACACTACAGAAGCTCGACTGCAATCCTACTGTCAGTTGCATAGCAGTGCTCAAGTGATTAGTAACAGTGTACGCTGTAGTTAACTGCCTGTGGTGCGTCCCGGAACGTGGTGCAGTGGAATCGGAATCACAGTATTGGAATCAGTCTTGTTCTATGCGAGTAAAGCAATTAGACGCCATTTGAATGCTCTACTAGTGCGTTCAGTTCTCATGTGTTGCTGTAGTATTGTTGTGATTTTTTGCGATACCATGTTGTATAGTATAATTACTCTATCGCTCGCTATAAACAAATTATGATATTTTTTTATCATTAGGAAAATCAGTATTTATTTCTACAACGAGGAGGACAAGCGAATATGAACTCTGAAGAAACTGTTTGAGAAGAAACTGATTGATATATTAACTTCAAAGTCTGCCTCTATTTATTTAGTTCACTTTCTTATTTATTAGTACAATCATCATAAAATACATAGTTAAATAGTCTTCCAAATTCTGTGTAATCTTTGACTTTTCTACTGCTCCAATTCACAGTTTCAACTCTACTTAGTCTCGACATGTGAAACTAATCAATTTCCACTGTCTCAACATAGTAAATTATGCCTGTGTGTTTCGATGCCAAGTTGCTACCATTCCCGAACGCCATAGAGCATTCAAGCTTGCACCAATAATTGTAGATCAATGGTTGGGTCAGCTGGATTCACTGAGAGCGACCGCTTGTGCCTCTATGTATACTGGCCTCTTACGTTGAATCTTGTCTTTAATGGAACTAAATAAATAAAACGGCATATAACAAACAGCTAAGGAAAGCTTGTTTTTTTTTAGTTTACTCTTGCCTTTGTGATTTTAGTGTTTTTGTTGAAGTAGATTATTTTATCTGTAAAACTAAAATGGAATCAAAAGTGCTTGTGATGAAACAAAGCAATTTAACACATTTCATCATTCCAGCCGTAAAAAGTCCACTACTGAATACAGGGTAGTTGCCACACGCTTGGCAGGCGGGTTGGCGAGCGCAGTACGGGATGTTAAGTACGGGATTAATACAAGACGCTGCTGCCCATCTTCCGAAGGTATCCCTTAGCAGGCTCTTACTGCATCCACGGGTATGAGAGGAGGGGTAACATTCTACTGCCGGCACCCCACGGCGACACAACACACTTAGCGATCCGAAAAATACATTGCTGGTCTCGTTTCATTAGATGTATGATTATAATTTTTCTAATCTATTATTTTATAACATTTTACTGTATTATATTTTAATATCCATCAATGTTTTGGAGGAGGGCGCTGTCACTACGACGCAGTTTTTTAACTTTTGTGGTGGCAACGTTCACATCAGTTTTTGTAACAAGTTAAATGTTCTAAATAAAGATTTTTAATGTTATTTCTTTTTATCATAAATGATATACATAAACGCGTTGGCAACTGGTATTCATACTGTACGAGACGCTGCAGTGCCCGGGATGTATGGCTTGCCTAGCACCATCCGCCTAGTAGCCTTATTCGGCTATTAGTCAGAGAAAATAACAGGCCATTAAACAAGCTGATTAAGCCGTGGTTTTCCTTCGCCATTAAAGCATGTAATCAATTTGCAATTTGCATTTGAAAGAAAAGTCCATTGAACCACGATCGGTATCGAACCCTCGACCTTCCGATCGATAGTCGGAAGTACATACCACTCGGCCAATACCTCTCACGAATATGAAGCAAGAAAATAATCGCAGTAATTTCGGAGTTATAAATATAATATAAATAGAGTAAGGAATAACCGATTGCTTACACTTTCAATAAAATGCAAATGGCGGTGAAAATTCGAGAGCAGACACAAAAACGTATGGAGGAGCAGTCTGCAAAGTTTACCTTTGAAAAGTTTCACCACGCACCTGTCTCCGTATCAATGGAGAAAAGCGACGGATCTTTACAGCAGCAGCCAAAAGTTTGGAAGGAAAACGTGTAAAATTCTGTAGGTAAAAACTGGCATACAAAAAATAAAAATAATCATGCTATTTTTATCGTCGGCCGAGAATGCGTCGCGTCGACAGGATGATCTCGTCACCTTAGGACTAAGGAGGATTTGTATTGATGTAATCTCCTTTTGTTTGTAATTTATATCAAATTCCGATATCCGATATTCCATATCCAGTAGGTCTACCATAAGTTTTCACAATCTATACTCGCTAGCGACTGTACTTAAATAAATGTATAAAAACTTGTACAGCGCCTCTAATGGATAGTTTAGTGCTAAAATTCACAGTAAACTATACTACAGCGACTAGTTTAGGCTTCATTTTCTTAGAATTTAGTACCGTGAGTTACAAATCTGACATATGTCATAGTAACGTACTATTACTACTGTAGTAACAGCAGGCGATCTAACAGTGACAACTCATTGGCAGGCGGGTTGGCGAGCGCAGTTCGGGATACATGGAATCGAAATATGTTGATACACGGAAAGACACTCCTGACCATCTTCCAGAGGTATTCTATAAGAAGGCTTTTACTGCATCCACGGGCATGAGTGGAGGGGTAATACACCGGCACCCCACCGCACGGTTATACCACTATCTTACAGTTATTACTGGGGCTTCTAAAAGAGCCACAAAATATTAATAATTAATAATATGCGTAACATTGTCGAGGTCGGCGCCTGTTGCTTGGTGGACTTTGCATCACTATGTTTTGCGAAATCTTGTTGAGATGAGTAGGCACTTATAAATACAACTCAGTTTAGGTTGCAATACAACCTAAACTGAGTTGTATTTGTAAGTGATAAGGTTTAAATTACGTTGCCCTAGCTTCATCGCTTTGTACTCTTTTTTGTCGGATTCATACAGGTAACTTTAATATTATGTTGCAATTATAGCAACTTAAGTAAATATTTATACATTTTATAGTCATAGTGCTCGATAAATAGAATGCCGTAGGGTGCTGGCAGTAGAATATTAGCCCTGCTCTCATGCCCGTGGATGCAGTAAGAACCTGCTAAGGGATAACTTCAGAAAATGGGCAGACAAAAACGACTGTTAAAAAATAGCGTTCCCCCCCCTTATCTCCGAAGTTTGAAAAGATAAACCCCCTGAAACTTTTATTGCTAATATGTGTGTATGTAAAGATTACAGGAAAATTATAACAATGATTTCTTAAAAACTATATAAGTTAGAGGGTAACATAAATAGTTTTTTAGAAATCATTAAAAATGTAAAAAATCTACATAAGTTTCGCTATCAGACAAGATATGGCGCTGTCAAGGTTCTCCAACAAATATAAACCGCTTTAATCATTATATTATATTGTGTGATGGCATGGAACCCTCGGTGCGCGAGTCCGACTCGCTCTTGCCCGGTTTTATTTTAAGTTTTAATACTATTATAAATCATTCCATCTTTGTTACCTCAAAACTCCGTTGTTTACGAAACTCCTTGATTTTGAAGTCTGTTAGAAAGTGACTCCAATTCATTGCCTGAACTCTTCTGAACTTTACGCCTTGCAAGATGTACTAAATTATCAGGCCTTGGATTATGCCTGTAATTGCCTCTGCCTAGGCAAATAGCTCCAGTAAACTATTAATACGATACCGATTGATATACAGAGGTACCAAATCCGGATTTAGCTAATATGCGCCGTGAGGCTAAGGGGATACACAAGATTTGTAGGTACGTGTGCAGGTGTCTGTTAGAGCTAGTAATTGTGAACTGGTAATTGTATGTATTTGATAAACAGAAATGTACATGAAGCCGTGGGGTGCCAGCAGTAGAATTTTGCCCCTCTACTCTTGCCCGTGGATGCAGTAAGAGTCTGCTAAGGAATACCTGCGGAAGATGGGCAGCAGCGTCTTTCCGTGTATCAACATTCCACACTGCGCTCGCCAACCCACCTGCTAAGCGTGGTGAGTATGGCAACACTTCTCATGGAGATCCATGAGGGAGGCCTGTGTTTAGTAGTGGGCGTTTTACGACTGAAACGATGTAGAGTGGTACATGTCTAGGTTGGAATAATTAATTTGAAAACACATGTTGACAAGTATTATTTTATTCTCGCGTAAAATACCGTTGTTGTTAATATTTTGTTATATTTTATACTAATAAATAAGATGTTAATTCATTAATTAAATAATAAAGTACTGGTTTGTGCTTGCCGGTTTGCATGCATTGTAACGAAATAAAAGTAGCCTATGTGTTAATTCTGGTCAACATCTACACGAGTGCAAAACTTGAGCTCAATCCGTAAGTTACTTTTGGCGTGAAGAGGTAACAAACATCCATACATCTTATACTAACAAACGTTCGGCTTTATAATAATAGTGTGAGTAATGAATGAGTCGTTGTGGGGTACCAGGTAGAATGTCACCTCTCCTCTACCAACACCCTTCCTGCGCTCACCAACCCGCCTGCCAAGCGTGGTGAGTATGGCAAATATCCCTCATGAAGATCTATGAGGGAGGCCTGTATTCAGTACTGGACGTTTTACAGCTGAATTTATGAATGAATGAATTTACACCATATTTTTCTATATTTTTAATGACAGGCTAAAGTTTCAGTAGGCTGACCATATCTGTCAAAGATCCGATAAGCGACGTGGTAAATGAATTGAGATCGCGACTCGGCAAGCGTAGTGTGGGATGCCCATCAGCTAGATTAAGTATTGGTTTGCGAACGGTCGCTAGCTAGATCTGACAAGGCCTATATCCAATAGTCGACTAATATCCAATAGTCGAGGTATATAGTTGATGATGATGATTATAAAAATACCTTTATTTTTACCAGAAGTGACGACTGACTAGAACATACATAAGTACACAGTACAATAGAAATTTGCCGTGGGTTCCAGCAATTATATAATGTTGCCTCTGTTCTCTTATCTGTGGATGAAAAATGAGTTTTATTAAAATATGGGATTATCGGGTATTTATCGCGTAATTACCTATATTTTATTCCCTAAAAAAGGTAATTACGCGATAAATACCCGATAATCCCATATTTCAATAATGTGTTGTGATCGCGAAAGTTTAAAAAAGAAAAATGAATTTGCCATGCGATATTCCCGGAAGATAGGCAGCAGCGTCTTTCCGTGTATTAACATCCCGTACTTCACCTGCCAACCCGCCTGCCCAGCGTGGCAAGTATGGTAACAATCCTCTAATGATCTTAGAGATCCACGAGGGAGGCTTATGTCAAGTTGTGGATGTGGACAGCAGTCCTACCTAATACAAAAGCCAGTTGCAAGTGTATTCATAAAGTATTGGGATCGAAAGCGTTCAAAAAACCAACAAATGATTTTGGTAAGCTGGACGATATGAACTACAAGGATAATCCAATGCACTGATAAAAAGTAAAAATCGTCGAAATATTCCAACACAACACAATCGTTTAGACTCCTATACAATATGGTTGATACTGATCGGATAACACACAACCTAACTATAGCGGACGTCCTGATGCATGCGAAATAATAGATCGCATTATTTTATCATCGCCATAAACAAAAGAGCATCAAATGATTGTGAGATTATCTCGACCATATTCAATGATATTCAAAACGAATTGACGTCATTATTATGTAACTTGTACGAATACACCTCTACTATTGCTTTGTTGTTGGTTCTAACCCCAAGAAGCAAAACCACGTACCTTTATAAGATTGTTTGTCTCACTGTCTGCCAAGACCCTTTTTCTCCGAAACGGCTGCCTCATTACTTTATCTACCAGTAGTCATAGCCGACTAATATGCGTATCAGTCGGCTACTGAGCCACTGATGTAGTTAAGCAAGGAGGCAGCCGTTTCGGAGAAAAAAGGAGGTAGAGATTTTGATTCCCGCCCCGATTGTTTGTAATTCTTTTGCATATATTTATCCCGGATCTGGGTATTATGTACCTTATTATATATATTTACATAAAAAAAAATCAAGTTTTCTATAAATAATCTCGTTTCCATAATAACATGCTTAGTTTGGGACCAGATGGTGTTTAGTGTCGAGCAATATAAAAAAAACTTTGTTAAATCACTACACTGAAATTTGGAATGCTAGGAGCTTTTATGGACCAAATAAAAAATTAGTTTTTAATGATAAAGCGTTTGAAATTACAAAAGGCCTTGATTAATTCAATACATTTTTAAATATTGGATGTATTTAGATCAATAAATATATAAATCGATTCTTTTGTATCCCATAGTTAAGTTTATGCATCTCTTATAAGAAGTTTATAATCGGTACTGCCATCTAGCGTCAATTCACCAAGAAATACTACTGAGAAAAACTTGTACCTTCACTTTACTCTTTATGTAGTTGAAAGATTATATTCATAGGTACCACTATTTGTCATACGTATATTGTTTCGTGTTTGTTGTATGTGTATTTGTTATATCCGGTGTAATTTTATACAACCCACTTTTTGAAACAAACGTAAGTCATTGACACATAAAAGATATACCAGCAAATGGCGTATAATGGCTGAACATTGCCTAGCATAAATATTTCATCAAATATTAAATCTCCTAATTTCGGAACCCTTGGGGGCGAATCTGGCTCGCACTTGTCTGTTATACTTTTCGAAAAACGGGTTCACGTGTTTTAGATTATCCTAAGGCGTTTATCAACATTATTTCCTTATTGAGACTTCAAACCGCTGACGGAGGTAAAACCACGTAAAACTCCCTTGAGTTCCCGCACGCATATTTTCGCAAACATTGAACTCCCAATAATTTATGTTATATAGCCTAATCCGCGAAACAAAAAAACCCACCCAATTTCCCTTTACCCGCAAAAAGGCACTGAATAACACTCGGCTGACACAGAACGCGGGCGTCTCGGGAATGTTGCTAAATCTTCCCAGACTTGGATAGGAAATGTTCTCTTTATCTTACACCATCCTGTTCGCGAGGCCCACCTTCCGCCCGTTCCGCCTCGCAGCACTACACACCGGAAGCTGACGGGGATTTATTTAGAATAAAACACGCTACATTTTTACAGAGAATTATAGGCGTGAATTATTTTAACGTGTTATTTTACTTGTCAGACAAGGAATAAGTTTATTGATTCACGAGGTGCTGCTTCCGGTTTGCCGAACTAAATCACAGTTTGTAGTGAAATGTGTACGGCTTTTAATGCGTTGTGCCTTGATAAAAAGTACCGAAGATCTACTAAATCCGTTCAGTTACAGCGTTCATCATCTAAGCCGTAGGACTGCTGTGCACACCCACTGCTGGACATAGGGATCATGGATCTCGAAGATCATTCATCATTTCAGCAGTAAAACGTCCACTACTGAACTAAGGCCTCCTTCATGGATCTCCAAGAGGGGTAGCTGCCATACCCACCACGCTTGGCAGGCGGGTTGGTGAGCGCAGTACGGAATGTCGATATACGGAAAGACGCTGCTGCCCATCTTCCGGAGGTGTCCCTTAGCAGGATCTTACTGCATCCACGGGTAAGAGAGGAGGGGTGATATTCTACTGCCGGCACCCCACGGCAAGAAGCTCGAAGATCGGCTCAAAGATCATTAGAGAGTTGCTATTCTTGCCACACTTTGCAGGCGGGTTGGCGAGCGCAGTGCGGGATACACGGAAAGACACTGCTGCCCATCTTCCGGGGGGTATCCCTTGCCATATTTTTACCGCTTTCACAGGAAAGAAAGGAGCGACAACATTCTTTAACCGGCACTCCACGGTGGTTTCAGAAATGAGTCTAAACTTCACTCTCTAAAAGATTTTATATTGTGTTACTAACTGCATTCAATTTAGATTGCTGTGTATTTTATCATCGAAAGATTTCGTTTATCATTTAAAGTGCATGGATATGTATCTATACTAATATAATAAAGATAAGGTAATCTTGAGTTGCAGTGCCATAATCGTCTATAATCCTTCATAAATATTTAAATCCAAAACATGACATGCAACAGAAATAAATATTTTACTCAAATTATGACTGCAGTTTTGCAGCGAACATAATTGTCAATGTAGTGTTTTTATTTCAAAAACCGCGTACACTACCACCATCCTTCATCTATTCATCAAACCAACGTCACATACAAACCAGATGACAGACGTACCCCAATTGAGGCATTGAAAAATTCTATCGCAATAGCGAGTGCATTGTTGCCGCAGCACATATGCGCCGAGGATAATCATCAATCACTCGCTGCGAATTGCACATGGCCATCCGGAATGTGCTCTGACCATTTGCGTCCCCGGCCAGGATTAGACCGAATTAGTTGAATCGAATTCTGTGCTAAGCGCTCTGCGGAGCTATGTGTTACGCTTCCGGATTACGTTTCTGCTTCTCTGCCTTTACGCTGAACAACGCAATGAGTTATACAGTACAGTAACAATAGTACCATAAAGTCCACGCTGTATGCTTGAGCGCTTGCCCCATCAAAGGTCCGAAATGTGACCTGACCCGACCAAGATCAGCCCGCATTAGTTGCATCGAATTCCGTGATAAACGCTCTGCAGAGTAACGTTTCTGCTACTCTGCCTTTACGCTGGACAAAATGTAAGGCTTTTTGCATCTATTATAGATGATTTATATAGCGTCAGCAACTGGTAATCATGCTATACGGCCCGCTGCAGTGCCTGCGACATTGTTAGATGGATTAGGCACCTATACCATTCTCTTAGCATAGCAGAGGAAAGATGAGGTCAATTTATGTCTGAAGCTAAGTCGCGGGTTTCCTCACGATGTTTCCTTCACCGTTAAAGCACGTGTTAAGTATGCACATACATTTTTTAAGAAAGAAAAATCCATTGGTGGGCCGGTATCGAACCCACGACCTTCGGATTGAAAGTAGGGGGTACATACCACTCGGCCAACACGGCTACGCTGGACAACGTCATGAGTTATACAGTACATCAACCATAGTATCATGAAGTCACGTAGTCTGCTTGCCCCATCAGAGGACTTTATTTTATTTAGAACTGTAAAATTAACAGTTTCTGAACTAGTTATTGTTGAGGCAACGTTGGTTAATATGAATACTTTGGATGAAGGATGTGTACGTGGCAATCTGAAATCTACCCTCTCTCATTTGTGTCCCCGACCAGGAATAGGCCGCATTAGTTGAATCTAATTCCGTGCTAAGCGCTCTGCAGAGCTATGTGTTACGCTTCCGGGTTACGTTTCTGCTTCTCTGCCTTTACGCTGAACAACGTAATTAGTTATACAGTGCATCAACTCTATGATTGGCTATTACCATGACTTTTACATCAAGATTATTATTGCGGTAAAGTCCACGTTGGCTGCTTGGCCCAACAAAAGGCATGCGATCTTAGGAAATACTCATATAGAGGTATACCTTTACTTTATTAAGAACTGTTGAAATAACAGTTTTAGACCTAGGTATTGTTGACGAAAGCGTTTGTCAATATGAAACAGGTCGGATGGAGGATGTGCACCTATCGTTTTGAAATGTACCCTGTACCATTTACGTTCCGGGGCCAGGATTAGAATTTAGTTTGATCTTATTCCTTGTTAAGCGCTCTGCGGAGCTATGTCTTACGCTTTCAGGCTATGTCACATCTTTCTCTTCATCTCTCTCTATCTACGCTGGATAACGTAATGAGTTCTTTTGAACTACATCAACTTTAGTACAAAGAGTTTAATCACCTTTTGCCGTTTGCCTTATAAATGAACATACTAATAAAGATATGTTTATTATATGTATATCTGGTGATATCTCTAAATGGTGACCTCCGTAGCTCAGTTGGTCTAACAGCCGACTTAGATGCAGGAGGTTGCTGGTTTGATTCACAAATAGAATGCACTTAAGTATTTTATCAATCATCTTGTACCGATAACACAAGTTCTGCTTGCATAAATGTATCAGCTAGCCCCAGAGGCTAGATGACATCTCGGGAAGATGGGCAGCAGCGTCTTTCTGTGTATAAACATCCCATACTACGCTCGCCAACCAGCTTGCTAAGCGTGGTGAGTACGGCAACCACTCCCTCATGTTTTGTGCTTAGAAATTTATGAGGGAGGCCTTTGTACAGCAGTAGAGTCCTAGGGCTGAGATGATGAGATAATTATATTAATTGTATCACTAGCGACCCGCCCCGGCTTCGCACGGGTGCAATGCTGATACTAAACTGACTATACCATCATATATTTACAGAATATACCATCGCGGACTTTTTTGTAGACCTTTTTAAGGTGTACAATACTGTAGTAAATTATTTTGATCTATCTCGTAGGGTTCAGCCAGAGTTTGCAATGTAAGTGCAAAAATGTGTTTATTTACGACCTTACATTAGAAACCTCCAAAATGATCAGTGTTTCTCTACAATATTATGCATGTATTATACATATTAACCGGAAGGTTTATATGTATTATATATGCATAATATTCAGGAGGAACCCTGAATCACTCTATCTAATCTATTGAAAAACCGCATCAAAATCCGTTTGCGTAGTTTTTAAGATCTAAACAAATATAGGGTCAGACAGATAGCGGTAAGCGATTTAGTTTTATACTATGTATTGATTGATGCTTAATCCCTACAAACTTAGAAATCTTCTAGATACCAACTAGGGTTAAGCGTAATGTGCTCGTTCATAACAAGGTTCTCATTTTAAACTTAGCACCATTGTCAACTTAAACTACTGGATTAAAGTTCTACTATGGTAACTCTGTTTTCAAGTAACCCAGCTGCACATCGCCTGAAGAAATAAATTATCGATTTATTGCGGAAACAAGCCAAATTAAATTCAATTTTAATTTAACTTTGGCAGTTTTCGCTTCCTCGGAACGGAAGCTTTGCGACTTGTTTGTTTTGCAAATATCTCTGATACTTGTTTGATCGAATCCTTGGATATGGGTAATCTGATCGTTCTTTCCATAGACAGGGTTTGTATACAAAGATTTGTTACTCCACCCCTCGCTCCACAGACAAGGATATACTATCCGAGTGGACGTAATATCAGATTCAACCTGATATTGCGCTTACGATGCGGTTTGTTTGGATCTTGTTTTCTTCCTTACATTTTTTTTTCTATCCTGACTTAATACTAAAATGTCAATAAAATATAATTCAACGTATATTGAAAAAAAAATTACACCCGAAAACTAACCTTCAATAATTTACAAATGGCTAAACTGATTTTGATAAAATTTGTCTAAGAATAATTGCTAGAAAACCTTATTTCAAGTAGAATAAAACCGGCCAAAGCGAGTCGGACTCGCGCACCGTGGGTTTCGTGCCATCATACAATAATAATTTGTGTAAAAGGCGGTTTATATTTGTTGGAGAACCTTGGCAGCGCCATCTCTTGTCTGATACTCATTTATTTTTCACACGTTTTTTACATCTTGTTATGTCCATACACACAATGTAAATAATATACAATGCAAATCCATTATTGGTCGTAGGATATATATTAAATTTAGGATAATGTAGATTAAGGACTGTGGATTTTGTTTAAATAAATAAAATAAAATAAACAATAAATTAAAAACTAAAATACAATCCATATTGAAAGCCAGTCCAAAAAAGAAAAGCACAGTATCATACATAACTCATAATAGGTTAATAAACCTCTATGTAAAAGTAAAACTTACATTCTCAATTAAATCTGCTGTAAAGTAGCCATTGTCAAATAAAAATTCATTAAAAATAAAAAACTTACATGAAAAAAGAAAAGATAGTAGAACTGTTGTAGTTTTTTATCTGTCGATGTTATAAAAAAAACTATTCTAATCCTCTGATTATAGTTGGTTCGTAGATATGAGTTCGTTATAATTTTCCAATAATCTTTACATATGTTTCTAATAAATTTAAAAGTTTCAGATGTGCAAATTTCGGAGACCAGATGGGCAGCAGCATCTTTCCGTGTATCAACAACCCTTACTGTGCTCGCCAACCTAAGCCTGGCGAGTATGGCAACAACCCCTCATGATCAGTACGAAGTGATCCATGAGGGAGGCCTTTGTTCAGCAGTGGACGTCCTACGGCTGAGTTGGTGATGATGATCAAGCTAAGTTTTATAAACTAATTTAGTTAAACTTATATCATACACCCATCTGTCAGGCGCCAAGCGACCTATGTGACGCAGCTGACGAAGGAACCTCTTGTGACGCAGGTTTGATTCCTGCCTCAGGACAAATGTCTGTACGATCTGCAGAAATTTGTTCAGGGTGTTTTGTTTTTCTATTATACAGGGTGTATTACAATATGTGTACTAACCCGAAAGTAGGGGTCCATGAAAACAAGTAGTTTTAAAAGGAAAAAAAATCGGGAATTCGTATTTTTTTTAAATATTTTTATCTATAGTATTACTAGATGGTGTGATGTAAAAATGATCCTGAGGTTATAATCGGATTTTATATTTTTTTAGATTTTAATAAAAATATAACCTCTTTTATTTATACCTGTAGGTATTTTTATTTGTACTTGTACAGCAACCTCTTTGCGGAGATCAATGACCCTGTCAAGAATCAGCTGGCTTTTAGGTTGTCATTATCGTATAATCAGCTGTTAAAGTTTCGTGTAGAACTTTCGTGGTCTTTTCTTAAACTAAAATCACTTAATCCTGAAAAGTCGTAAAACAAAAGTTGTTCCTTGGGATGGTCATAATCACCCCCTTTCGAATTAGTACCTTGTATAATAAAAAAAACTATCTATTTATGTAGTACTAGCTTGTGCCCGCCGCTTCGCATGCGTTGCACCCGGATAAAAAGTACCTTATGTGTTAATCCTAGTCAACATCAATACGTTTGGAAAATTTCAGCTCGATACGTACGCTAGTTTTTGCGTGAAGAACAAACCTCCATACAAACAAACTTTCGGCTTTACAATATTAGTGAGATAATTTATTAGGTATATTAGTCATCTAGTACCCATAACAGAAGCTCTGCTTAGCTTGGGGCTAGATGATGCTGTGTGAATTGTTCAGCATTATTTATTTATATTATTATTTATATTTTTGCTCCAAAAGCCTGCAAACGGCTTTTGGAGCCATTTGATGGGAATATTCTAGCGACCCGCCCCGGCTTCGCTCGGGTGCAATGCTGATACTTAATGTAATAAAGAATATACCATCGCGGATTTTTTTACAGACCTTTTTAAGGTGTACAATACTGTAGTACATACATATGTTTATTTACGACCTCACATTAGAATCCTCCAAAATGATCAGTGTTTCTCTACTATGTATAATACATATAAACCTTCCTCTTGAATCACTATCTATCTATTAAAAAAAACCGCATCAAAATCCGTTGCGTAGTTTTAAAGATCAAAGCAAATATAGGGACAGACAGACAGCGGGAAGCGACATTGTTTTATACTATGTATTGATGTTAGGAACATTAGAAAATAGCACTCTAAAGAGATCGCGTTGTTTGGAAAAACAACACTCATTTTCCAATTATTAATTTTGGTTGTTTGGTGCGCACACAATACGGGGCAGCCTTGTAGTATTTAAAAGCTGAATTAGGTATATATTTTATGCTACCTGCTGGCTGTCAACGTACATTATTATTGTTTCTTTACAGAATGCCATGCTATATTAATCTATTTCAAGAAATAATGAACTCAACAAAATATTTGCGGCAGACACCCTAGAGCCATGAAGTGCTGCCAGTAGAATGTTGCCTCTCCTCTATACCCGTGGATGCAGTAAGAATCTGCCAAGGATTGCCTCCGGAAGATGCGCAGCAGCGTATTTCCGTATATCAACATCCTGTACTGCGCTCGCCAACCCGTCTGCCAAGCGAAGAGAGCATAACAACAATTTCTCATGATTTTGGAGATCCATGAGGGAGGTTTTATTCAAAGTCAACATCAATGAGTGTTTATTCAATAGAGCAAAAAGCTTTATAGAACAGTCAATTATATAAATGAAGTACATAATTATAATATAAATGTAGAATTGATCCAAATAGAACCAACATCCATATTACCTCTAGAACATAGAGATAGAGGGCAAAACTAAACATAATAGATATGATTTTATCAAAACTGTTTATTTCTTTATTAGAACATCTTTCACCTCAATTTAATTACCAGGTAGAGAAGTGTCACCACACTTCGCCGACCGATGCACGCTGCTGCAACACGCTCGCTGTGCTCGCTTGACTCGTTCTATATTTTGGCAACACAATCAGTTACCTTACCGTTTTTTGTGAGGAGGTTATAATAATATAGTTTCTATAATAATTGGTGATTCAAACTAAGTAAGAAAAAATATAGTTTCCAAAAATAATTTTGGACCTGAGTTTCGGACATTACACACAGTCCAAGCTTGTACTTTGGATACCAGATGATTGATAGAATAAGAGCAATCAATTAAGAAAAACAATTAAAAAATATGTAACAGCTTTATCATTATTTTAAAACCGGGAAGCGAACACAATGATATAAAAAATATGTTTTTTTATATTGTAATAATCGTGTCAATGTTTTGTAATTACAAACTATGGAAATAATTGTAATATTTTTAATTTTGTTTACCTTTCATGTGCATTGTCATTTATTCGTATGTCTGATATTAGTAACGCCGTAATACGAGTACGTAACTGAGTCAGGAAATTTAATTTTGACAGCTATTTGAGCAGTGCGACCCACTTGTCAGAGTCCATGACAAGACATGCGATATTTACCTACTGATCTTATTTAGAATGAGTTTGTCGAATTTCTAAAGGTTTCGCGAAGTTCTTTAAAGGTACAGTTATTTCATTCTGCTAATCTAGATCTAAAGAGTTAAGAAATAAGGCCGTATTTTCGCAATAGAAAGCCAATTGCCATTCAAGAAACTAGTGAAAGCAAGCACGACGTACTTACGTTCTGCTTTACTAAGAAAGGGATGTGCCCCTTGACAAGACTCAAATTAACGAGGACTGGCTCCGCTCTGAATTTACATGGCGATGCATGTTGCGCTCTTAGATAGCACTGGCAACTGGATTTAGTGCTACGAATAGTTTCGGTGGTACGGACATGCATAAAAGATAAAAGTGTAATTAAATTAAATTTATGTTTTTATGTGAGCAGATACCGTAGAGCCGTGGAGAGCTGGCAGTTGAATGTTGCCTGCCTCTTCTCTCTTGCTCGTGCGTGGATGCAGTAAGAATCTGCGAAGGGTTACCTCCAGAATATGGGCAGCATAATCTTTCCGAGTATCAACATCCCGTACTGTGCTCGCCATCCCGCCTACCAAGCGTGGCGAGTATGGCAACAACCCCCTCATAATCTTGGAGATCCTTAAGCGAGGCCTATGTCCAGTAGTGGACGTGGACAGCTGTCCTATGGCCGAGATGATGATGTCTTAGGCCCAAATCTTTGTAGAACTGTTTGGACTTGTAAGGCGTTCAAACAGGAACCTAAGTAAAACTAGTTTACGAGTTAGACATCGTACCTGGAAACTAGTTTTTGCAAGTCATTTCTTTTTCCAGCAGCAGACTGTCTTAAACTGACTTTTTTGTATTTTGTCAAGATGAGGTCAATCTGAGGCACAGAACACAGCTGTTAATGAACGGATTTGGAAAAATATTTTTGGGTTCGAGTAGATACACTTTTAGTTAGGTTGATTTAGATACATTTTTTTTAAACTTATGATGGAATCCTAAAGGAATCGAGAGGACACCTCAAATTTAGTAGGTAACATTATTTACATTATTTTTAGCTTTTTGTGATTTTGCCATTTTTAGCTCAAGATGGTCAGCAAAGGTTGGCAAATTTACATTCAGATAGTATGGTTTACTGAAGTGGAACTGATGGATTAAGAAGGCCACGGATGCTTTCCGAAACCGTTCAATATTACAAAATTCGCGGGTAACGACATCGAAAGATGGCTATTAAATTATATCCATATCCACTAATAATCATACGGAAAGGGGATCTCAAAAATTGTAAGTGACGTTACTAGGTCAAGCTTTATGAAAGGTATTCATTTGCACATTAATAAACAGTGTTTAGTTTTCCTTTAAGCCGTATCGTTTTCGAGTTATTAACAAAAAATTTGGAAAAATACCGTTTTTCTCCCTTATCTCCGAAGTTAGCAGAGATAAAAACCTGAAACTTTTAAAGCTAATAGAAGTGTATGTAATGATTACAGCAAAATTATAGCGAACTCTCCATTTTGCATAGTTTTTTTAGACAAGGGGGGTGAAAAGGGGGTGAATCTTCTCAAAAATTTTAGTGAAGATACTTGGTCAAGTGGGGTACCATATGAAAGGTATTCATTTAAAAATCAGCGCCGCAACCTCATAGCTCGCTATAAGGTGGCGGCAGTACTGAGACAGTTGCCATTGTTTGACCCTATGCAATACGCTTACCTACTTATTTGTGTCGTCCTTAGTTGTAAGTCCATCTGAAATGTATTCGGTTCCTTGCTATTTTGTGTTTTAAAAATTTTTTTTTCTTTCTTTTTTACACGTAGGTAGTTTTGTATAGAAAACTCATACGTTCAACCAACCTTTACAATCTCACGCGATAAGATTATTTGTACATATGTATGCATTTTATGACTGACCTTGGCATTAGGTGTACTTAACTGAAATTATCGAAACCCACTAGATATCGTTTGTGATTAACGCATCACAAATCCAATAAAAAACAGTTATTCACCCTAAATATTCGGCTTCCGTATTACGTATCTAGCGACAGGTATGCAACAGGCGCGGATCTCGTGATCTACTATCAAGCCTCAATTTTGATTTGGTCATCAGATGTTGTTGTATATTCGTCACAAAGTTAATGTAGTTTGTCGGATCGCGATATTTGCGCCTGTTGCAAACCTGTTGCGAGATACGTTATCAGCCTACCAGTTATCCAATTTCTTCAAAATGCTCAATGTTAACTCCTTATTTTCCGACCTAGTCAGCTCACTCCAAATGATAAAGCATAGATCTTTTAAATGAAATAAATATTAAAATGTATGCTAGTTTATTATGATTTGTTTGGAACAGAGATATGGCATAAAATAAATCATACCTAAATAAACAAAACATAGATATTGTAATGTTAAACGGGCTTTCTACTAACGTTAATTATACGTTTAAGATAGGTTTCCAACGTGATCAGTTCCTGCCAGGGGAATTTTTATGAGGGAATAGAGTCTTACGTGACACCTTCTCCTTCCCACCTACGCGCTCGCGTTGCTACCATTCCTTGATGAACGTTCCCCTGGGAGGAACTGAACACGATGGAAACCTATTTTCGTCGTATAAAATTAACGTGAGTAGAAATCCCATTAATATTTAGATAGATAGATAGATAGATAACTCTTTAGTGTACACCAGACATTAAAAGAATACAACAATAAAGAAAAGTAAAATTAAATTTAGTACAATGAATAGCGTACTCACGAGTGTTTTGAATTTAAAACAAATATAATGATAATAAATCTGCTACATAACCTTACTATATTTTTGTTGTAATATATCTGATAATAATTTAAGATAAAAAAAAATCTGCAAAGTCACGCGTGAATCATTTCATAAACCTGTCGAAAATATTTTTTCAAAGCATAATGTTGGTTCGTTTTGTGACTGGTTTATTAGTTAGCTACTTATAAACCGTATGCTAATATTACCGCAGCGTTTCAGTTGAATTTTAAAGAAGCAGCAGACCTCTTAATAACCTACTCTGGGTACTTAAACAGGCTGAGCCAGGAAGCCGACAACCTTAATATATAAGGTCTTATTTCCAAAAAATGATGACTATAAATAATAAACATTTATTTTCATTAAATACAAAAGTTACTGTACGGTACAGTACAGTACAGTACAGTACTACAACATTAAGAATGTATATATTATATATACTATCATAGAACGTGGCGACGCGTCGCCACGGCATGCGTCGTCACGCCAGAAATCGGTTTCGTCGCCACGGCATGCGTTGCCACGCCAGAAATCGGTTTTACGTGCTGCTATAGATGTTTCACATCAAAAAATCCTAAAGTGCAGCATTCCAAATTTCTGAGTCGTAAGAGTTCAGTCTGGAAGTGCCTTAGAGGTTTTCCATTTTAGCTGTTTTCATGCAAAATTTTGACACTAATTGTTATATCTTCATAGTGCCTTGAGGTTACTAGCAAGATTATTGAAGGACCTGCTTACAGACCTAGATGTTTGGTATAAACATCAAGACACCTTCAGCCGTTTTGGAAAAATATGGTCTTGACAGACAGACATACAAACTTTTTCTTATTTTATTGTAGGGCCCCTAAAAATAACAATTTATAAATACTTATTGCTCATAAAAAAAAGCTTGGCTCTACAACACCCATAGCTTGGTAACAGCAAAATATATTTGTTTACTGAATTTATTACGGTATTTTCTTTTTGTTTACATTTTTTGGGCTAAACCAATACTGGTCGACGACATAAAAAGAAACAAGCTAAGATTATATATAACAAGCGTTTATACAAAACAATAACACCATTACAGCAAAACCATAGCCTTCAAAGGTCAGTAGCACTACCTTGACCAAGGCCAGGTCACTGACAGCTATGACAATAGCATTCACTGACTGTAGTAATCATCAAAAGTACTTTGCAAATAAAATTATTATAACGCCAAAAAACCGTGCCGTAGGGTGCCGGTAGCAGAATGTTGCCTTTCCTTTCTAGCCCGTGGATATAGTAATAACCTGCCAAGAGTTACCTCCGGAAGATGGGCAGCAGCGTTTTTCCGTGTATTAACATCCTGCACTGTGCTCGCCAACCCGCCTGCCAAGTGTGGTAACTATGGCGAGAACTTTTCGGCCCCATCGGCCAACTGTTTTTCGAGGTATATGGCCTGCCCATTGCCACGTCAAATTGCTAAGCGGACTTTGCCGAAAATAAATATACCCTTATTTTTAATGTATTTACCAACACGTTTTTTGTAACGTGTGTTGCTTGAGATATTCGACGACCTCCGTGGTTCTCAGTAGCCGAAACAAATTTTGCTTTTCTGTAGATAATCGACTCGAGTCTGGGTGTTTTCTGTGTATGGAAAGTATGTATTTATTTAACGGTGAAGAAAAAAACATCGTAAGGAAACTAGCGGCTTAGTCAATTTCATACGTATTGACCTCTTGAGCATCAATACCATTTACGAAAGACGATGGTAGAGGTGCTTGGCAAGCTATCTAACAAAGACACAACAGCGTCCCGTACAGCATGAATTCCAGTTGCTGACGCTGTAGAAAACTCTATTCTATTTCTACATGGTATAAATTGATCGCGTCCCGCGTCTATCTGTCCGTTGTTGATGTTGACGCCCTCGCGCGCCGCAGCGAGCGCTCGGAAGCCCGGCTTCGCATCGCGATTTCTTCTGCGTCCCCCGCTGAAGCTCCCTGCCGTCTCCGACTTGAGTCCGAATCGTCGTTGAGACCGCTACTCGCGGTGGATTGGTCCTAAAGAAGGAGGCGAAGAAGCGCGGGATAACCATCCCGCCGCCTCGCATCGCCCCAGCCGTGGGAAGGGAGGGGTCACCTAACCCCCTCCTGCCGGCGACACGGCGGCCGCCATCTGCTGCCCCAATGCTGCCCTACCCCAGGCCAGTCGCCCAACGCACAATGGGCCGACCGCCGGGGCAGTACGCCCTCCGCCAAGGAGGCGAACCCGTGGAGATAAGAGGAAGCGGAAGCCGCTCGCCTTCTCCACGCAGCAGATGCCCAAGTGGCAAGCGCCGCTCAAGGCGCTAATCAAGAACGCCCAGCTCTGGTCCCAGCATACCTGGCGGGACCCCTTCTGCACTACAGCGCCGACCATTCCTGAGGCCAACGCAAGCAACCCCACTCCTAGAAGGCACAACCACCGAACCCACGCGGCTGAGCAACGGCCCGTCGGTCCGGTTGAGGCCGCCGTAATACTCATGGGGATCCTCACTGAGATCCTGATGGCCTTCGCCGCGGGTGAAGACACGCGTGGGGTGGCGGTCCGGGGACTGGAGGCCATGCGTAGAAACTTCTATGCATAGCCCCCCCCCCGCGCACTGCACCTCCGCCCAGGAGAGTCTGTGACACCCGCCCACTTAAAGGGCTACAAGATGCGTGACCTGGGGCTGGTAGCCCCCAGAGATGAAGCTAGGCTAAGGAGACTGTCGTCTCGAGGCCTCACCCGGTGACCTCGTAGGGGCTCCGGCAGAAGAGAATGATGATCTCTCTGTCTATTTGGCTTCTTACTTCTCCTAAACCATGCAATGGATTTTGATACAGTTTCTACTAATAGATAGTTTCAAGTGTAAGGTTTGAAAGTAAAAATATTTTATTGCATATTTTAACATGAATGAACACGAGTAGTTTATAAAAAAATTATATTTGCCTCTTAAACTATATAAATTTGAATCAATTACCTACGAGCTATAGCGAAGTTAAAACTCGCATGACAAATATTTACAGCGGCGGGTGTTCACATCACACGTACCTACAAAAACATTTCGCGTGTAATATCAACCCATTGTCTCATGAAAAATAGCTCTAATCATTGCATTTAAAGTTATTTTTAAAGCACAAAAAACAATACAAAAAACAATAGAAATCCGAGAGGATGGTTGTGTCCACCAACCAGAACAACTTTTGTTCTACGAATTTGAATAATTATAATTTTTTAAATTCATCCTAAAAGAGGACCGTTAATTAGTTAGTAATATATGTATAATTATGGAGAAGCCACTGGCTCCTGAAACACAGTTTATAACTAGTTCAGGAGCCTATGGATCAAACTTGTATGCTACACTGTATTATGTCATTCAAATACCTTTTTACTTTACTTTAATTAGTCCATCCGTAATTGCAAAGCAGGTGCAGGTGCTAAGTATGTTTAAAATAAAATAATATTTAAGAATTCTATAAGCCATCTGTTTTTTCAGCTTCGCTCTAATTGAGACTAGGTGGTTATGTTTCCAGCATTATTTACTTATGGCAATATTATTTGAGATATTCCTTCTGTAACCTTCTTAGCAAGATTTATCGATTTATTGCCCGATAACTGAAAGACCGTATATTTAGTACTTGCCGGTTTTCGGATAAGATTACTCGATGTATAGCGTGTATCGCGATATGTCATTTCATTGATCACAGTGTTACAGTGCGGTTGTATGATAGAATTGTATGAATCAGTGAAATACAATGCCGAGTGATCATTCTGATGTGATATTTGTTTTACGTTATCCAATGAGTCTATAAACATAATTGCAGGTATGTTTATGCTTATTTTTTGTAATACACACTATGTAATTAAAACTAGGCGCTGACGGCGGTTTTACCTGCGTTTTTTTATGCACTAAACCCTAATTATTTATCTGAAATAAAAGTAGCCGGCTGATGCTTTACTTAGCAATCAATTAGTTTAAGATAGTTTATAAAAATCAGTCCAGCTTTTTCGAAGATTAAACAGAACGACTGGACAGACAAACGATATTTTATTTTTAAATAGAGTTTGGTATTGTATGTTTATAATTTCAGCTCTTTCTACATTACAAACTGAGACATTTATTAGTGTAGTTTAATGATATGATAATGAATAATTAACGCTGGACAATTTACACAGCATCATCAAGTTCCAAGTTAAGCAGAACTTGTAAATGTTGTAAATATAATCAGAATCTAAATGAAAGCAACAGCCATACGAAGACGTTGGTGAATAAACTGGGCAACTACCCAATAATACACAAATGTAGTGCATTTAGATCCATTATAGATGATTTATCGTCAGCAACGGGTTTTTGCCGGGGGTGCCGGCAGTAGAATGTTGCCTCTCCTCTCTTACCCGTAGATTCAGTAAGAATCTGCTAGAGGATGCCTCCGGAAGATGGGCAGCAGTGTTTTTCCGTGTATCAACATCCCGTACTGCGCTCGCCAATCCACCTGCCAAGCGTGGTGAGTATGGCAACAACCCTCTCATGATCAGCACAAAGATCCACGAGGGAAGCCAATATCCATCAGTGGATGTCCTACGGCTGAGATGAAAATGATGACACAAATAAAATATTTTTATTTTTACCCAATACAAATCATCTGTTTAGAAAAACCTACCCACTGCAATATGAGATGGTTTATCATTAATGACAAGGTCAAATGACTATGGCACTGAGCTGGCATATTCATATTTAAATGTTGGGTGTCGGCAGTAAAATGTTGCCACTCTAACTCCACGAGTAAATGGAGTAAGAATCTTCCAAGGGATACCTCCGGAAGATGGGCAGCAGAGTCTTTCCGTGTATCAAAATCCTGTACTGCGCTCGCCAACCCTCATGGTCAGAATTTTCAGATCCTTGAGGGAGGCCTGTGTCCAGCAATAGACGTCTTAAGTGAGAAGATGATGAAACGTGCTAACGTGTAATCTCAGTGCTAACCTCTCGTATAGTGGTGCTAACAATGGAACTCACGTTTTTATTCCGTTTATGTATCTATCTTATGTAATTTGATCCAAAAAGCCATATGGCTTATAATCCAACGGTATTGACACAACGTTACATCAGCTGATTTATTAGGTACATACTGATTTTGCGATTATTCGTGAACTTTATTACAAGTATCAGTTAACTGTGCATAACTCGTCTTACTACCAAAAATCCTTTACTGTCCAGGCTGTTAATGTTATGGGACGCATTGCCTGTATCCATCAGGTGTGCTCCATCTCTTCCTATTTTCAAGTCCATGGTTAAGGAATACTATTTTTCCTGTTGTCACAACTGCTTGATTCGTTGACACCATTAGTTACATATATTTGTTAGGTATATGTATTTGATATTATACATATATTCAATTACTATTACCATATGTTCGACTTTTATCAATAGAACCCGATGTTGCATATAATTATCCAATCCATCCCAAGGTTGTCTGGTGATCGCTCTTTAGCGATAAGACCGCCGATTGTCACTTTATGTTCAGTGTTTATTTGGTTGTTAATTTTGTATTTGTATATTTAAATGCAATAAAGCATTTTCTATCTATATATCTATCAAATCCATTAATACTACCCAAGCCCAAAATATCTTATTACGTGATTCGGATAATTGATAGAAAACTAAACGATTATAATAGATTTCATAATTATCATTTCCATTGAGTAGCTATGTGATTCTTTCATTAATCTTGAAAATAATTAAGAGAAAATTGTGTAATATTTAATTGCCTTTGGTAGTCACGGATCCAAGCACCATACGTGAGCTGTTTAGTCAAAGATCGAATCGTGGCGATTCTCGTTACTTGTTTTGCCTAAAAACGTAAGCAGACATTAGTATCAAACGTCTATCTTTCATTAACCTTGAAAATCATTAAGAGGAAATTGGATAATATTTAATTTTTTAAACTTTCGCGATCACGACACATTATTAACACATATTTAACCGGGTATTTATCGCGCTATTTACCTTTATTATTGCCCGACGTTTCGACAGGATTGCACCCATCGTCTTCCCGGGACCACGATAGGTGCAATCCTGTCGAAACGTCGGGCAATAATAAAGGTAAATAGCCCGATAAATACCCGGTTAAATATGTGTTAATATTTAATTGCCTTTGGTAGTCACGGATCCAAGCACCATACGTGAGCTGTTTCGTCAAAGATCGAATCGTGGCGATTCTCGTTACTTGCTTTGGCTAAAAACGGAAGCAGACAAGTATCAAACGTCTTAAAACAGACCGAAGCACTTTCACGTTTTTAAAAGTGAAACGTAATATTTAAAACATAAAATCTATAATAGAAACTATTTAGAACATTTCAGCCCTGGACCTTCGGTATCACACTATCAGCTGTAAATTATGAATTGATAGTGAAATGCCAATAGTTGGACAAAGTCCAAACAATTTAATTTACTAGGTACATTGTTAATGAAGGCTTGCGTAATCTAAACTATATACTATAATAGTATTACTATATAATATATTAAAGAGGTAAAGTTTGTGATTTTTGAGTTTGTGAGTTTGTGACGTTGTAGGGGGTAATCTCTGGACCTACTGAACTGATTTTAAAAATTATTTTATTAATGAAAATGCCACAGTATTTGTGAGTGTCATAAGCTATAAATTTACCCGAAAAATTAAAAGACTTTTTCGTGGTAGTTGGATTTGCAAAGTAAGAGAAAAAGTGACGTTGTAGGGGGTATCTCTGGACCTACTGAACCGTTTACTTGACGTATCGTTTTCGAGTTATTTACAAAAATGTTGAAAAACGACCGTTCCTTCCCTATTTCCGAAGTTTGCTGAAATAAAACGGTGAAACTTTTATAGTTAATAGAAGTCAATGTAAAGTTTATATGAAAATTATAGCGAACTCTCTAATTTGCATATTTTTTTTAGACACAGGGAGTGGAAGGGGTTTTAAAAAAAAACGTGGAGCTACTAGGTCATGTAAAGTATTATATGAAAGGTAGTCAGTTACACATTAAAAAACAGTATTTAGTTTTGCTTTACAACGTATAATTTTTGACTTATTCACAAAAACTTTGAAAAAAATAACGTTCCTCTCCTTTATCTCTGAAGTTTGCGGAGATAAACCTATGAAACTTTTATTGCTATTGGAAGTGTATGTAAAGATTACGGGAAAATTATAACAAACTCTCTTAATATCATACTTTTTTCAAAATTATCGAAAGTGTAAAAAAATTACATACTTTCCGCTATCAGACAAGAGATGGCGCTGTCAAGGTTCTTCAACAAATATAAACCACCTTTATCATATTATATTGTATGATGGCACGGAGCCCTCAGTGCGCGAGTCAGACTCGCTTTTGTCCGGTTTTATTTGAGTTATTCTCAGCAAGCGCTTTAATTTATAATTATTTAGTATAGTATAGTTAGGTAGGTACTTACTTTGTATTTACAAAAAAATATACATAACATTATTCTGCGGTTGGTTTTTTTGTTATCTTAATAATATAACTTAATGATGTTTGATTGCTTTTATTCGCAGTCCTGAGGATGGGATCCATAAAAAATCGAGGTAAATACTCAAATGCTTATTATATACAGTGGTTTGAATATTTTCAGCAAAATTTTAGATTTTATCTTTGAAACCTATTCGTTTTGTTGAAAAATTAAAAAAAATATTATTCAAGATTATGTTTATCATAAACTGACAAAAAACCCAGAACAAGTTATTTTTGTTTTCGAGTTTAAATTAAAAGTATACTATAGATAGTCCTACATTTTATCTTGTTATTTTGTGTGGTCATTCTTTCAGCTTTGTTTTTTTCCAGCAAAATTATTAGTTAATTCGTTTCTTGTTTATTAGTTCAGGGTTATCGCGGCTGAACTTTGTGATATGTGTGCGTTCAAGAACAAGAATTTGTATAAGATTATAGACACACCCTCATTATAACAGGATACATAAATTTACATCATTGTTGTTTGTGTTAATTAATTTAACAGTTACAACAGTAGCGACAAATTAAATTTACCTTAGCATCTACATTGCTATCTCCAGGGTGTATTAGTATGATTACTAAATAACTAATAAAATTGTAAATAATAATATCCGGGCAAAAGCAGGTCAGACTCGCGCACCGAGGGTTCCGTGCCATCATAAAATATGATATAATGATAAAGGCGGTTTTTATTTCTTGGTGAACCTTGACAGCGCCATCTCTTGTCTGATAGCGGAACTTATGTATTAATTACACTTTCGATGGTTTCTAAAAAAGAACGCAAATTAGAGAGTTTGTTATAATTTTCCTGTAATCTTTACATAGACTCCTATTAGCAATAAAAGTTACAGAGATTTATCTCTGCAAACTTCAGAGATTAGGGGGGGAACGCTATTTTTTTCAATGTTTTTGTAAATAAGTCGAGAACTATACGGCTTAAAGCTAAACTAAAAACTGTTTATTAATGTGCAAATGAATACCTTTCTTAAGATACCCCTTATAACCTAGTAACTTCACTTTTTTAAAAAAACCCCCTTCAAACCAACTTGTCTAAAAAGCTATGCAAATTAGTGAGTTCGTTATAAGTTTCCTATCATACTTTATTTTTATTTTATTTTATTAGACACACAACAACGCCAATAAAAATAAGTTTAGGAACTAAAAATACGATCTACGTTGCAACATTAACATATTATGAGTACTTAGCTAAACATATTATAAAATACTAAGCGGACATAACTTAAGATAATTAAGTACCGTATTAGAATTTAGCACAAAATAGCATAAATAAACAAAATATATATAATAAACAAGTACCAACGAAAAAATAAAATAATTTAATTACATACACTTCTATAAGCTCTGCAAACTTCGGAGATAACGGGGGTCTTGGTCGTTTTTTTTTAATTTCTTGTAAATAACTCGGAATAATATAGCATAAAGGAAAAATAAAACTATTTATTAATGTGCTAATGAATACCTAATGGCAAACAGTAGTTCCTGAGATTAGCGCGTTCAAGCAAACAAACAAAAAAACTCTTCAGCTTTATATATTAAGTATAGATAGTTTCTGAGATAAGCGCGTTTAAGCAAACAAACTCTTCAGCTTTATATATTAAGTATAGATAATATTTGTAGTCGTTTAAAACATCGCCCACAGCTCAGTCAGTAGTAGACCTATTGATCCGTTCTTTCCACTAATAAAATAACCGACTAAGCTGGGAGTATGATATAGGTAGGGGCAAGCCTAATACATCTAACGATATCCCAGACAATGCAGCGTCTCCTTCATCATAAATACCAAATTGCTGATGCTGTTTATTATAAATATAATAGATGTGCAAGCCATTAATAGCTAAACATGTCGTCGATTAATTAATGCCTACCTATATAGTATATACAAAACGAAAATAATTTACCTTGGCCAACTAACTATTGTTAAGAAAGTGGACAATGGCAAAGCATATTGCATCATTATTTATTTTCAGTATCTATAGCTAACACATAATGCACTCGTAGATTATCCATGCATTGTTTACTGTGCGAGTAGCTAAACGAATGTTTAGGTACTTTTATTTGAACGGGATATTTTCCATGATTTGAGTATTGTTCAATTTGTTTATTCATACGCGCAAGTTTATTCATAATAATTGCGCGTGGGTAACTCCGTCGAAATTACGAAAAATACTGAAATCACTGTAAATGTAAACAGTTAATATGTCTTAATACGTGTCGAAGCGTTGGCGGGATGAACTTGTTACCTTTGACAGAGGATGGTGGGAGTCTGCAAAGGATCGGGATGGTTGGAAGACTTTAGGGGAGACCTTTGCCCAGCAGTGGGACAACATTGAAAAATTGAAAAAAAAATACGTATAATACGGCTTTCACCAAGTAAATAACTTATTATAAGTTCTCGTCTCGCGGCCCTCGGAGGCGGCCACGAACGGTGCTCATGAAGAAGGGCCTCTCAAAATGGTCTACGAAACGTCAGCAAGGTGAAAATATAATAGTGTTTCACCATGTACCTAAACGTGGTGTAAGCCGTATTATATTTATTATGTCAAGCCACGAAAATTTCGAATCAGTTAAAATGTCATTATGAGTTTACAACCCTGATACTCGTACTCGTAGTTATCATTCATCATTTCAGCCGTAAAACGTCCACTACTGAGCATAGGCCCTCATGGATCTCCATGATAGGTAGTTGCCACACTCACCACGCTTGGCAGGCGGGTTGGCGAGCGCAGTACGGAATGTTGATACACGGAAATACGCTGCTGCCCATCTACCGGAGGTATCCTTTAGCAGGCTCTTACTGCATTCACGGGTATGATAGGAGGGGTAACATTCTACTGCCGGCACCCCACGGCACTCGTACGGCACTCGTAGTTATAAAGTCATATATTATTATCATCATCACTTTAGGCTGATGCTACAGGCTGATGCCAAGATTAAATTAAAAGGTAAAAGTTTAAACCTTGTAGAAAAAACTGTATTTTTAGGCATAACTTTAGACAATAAGCTTCAATGGGGCCCACACATAGAACAACTATCGTGTAGGCTTAGTTCTGCAGCATATGCAGTCAAAAAAATCCGCCTTCTTACAGACGTTGATACCGCTAGACTTGTTTACTTCAGCTATTTCCACAGCATTATGGTCTTATGGCTTACTACTGTGGGGATGTGCTGCAGATATAGACACCGTATTTGTGCTGCAGAAGAGGGCTATTCGTTCTATCTACAATATGGGTCCCAGAGAATCACTTCGCACTAAATTTAAAGAAATAAATTTAATGACAGTAGCTTGTCAATATATTTATGAGAACCTGTTGTACACCCATAAAAATATTGCTTCGTTTAAGAAAAACAGCGACAATCACAATGTAAATACAAGAAATAAGAATAAACTCGCTGTGCCCACTACTAGGCTCCATAAGGTGAAAATATCTTTTAAAGAGCAATGTATACGCTTCTACAACAAACTCCCAAGTGAGTTGCAGAAGTTATCATTGAATAAATTCAAAAACATTATTAAACGCAATCTGTGCAATAAATCTTATTATAAAATATCAGATTACCTAGAGGACAAAACCACTTGGGACGGAATCTGCTCCAACTCCGTCAAACGTAACATAAGACAAAATAAAATTGTTAAATGATGACTATAACGACCGAGTTAGGTTCTTCTGTTCACTTCTTTTCCTAACTCGCATGTCATCTGAAGTGAACAGATTCAATTATGTGCTTTATTCTATTTATTTGTGTTGTTTTATTTTGTAATTTGTGACGCGTCAATAAGGTCCATGCGGCCGCACTGAATAAAGTATTTTTTGATTCTTGATTCTTTATTTCGAATGTGCACTAATAAACTGATTATAAAAATTTGTTTCAGAATAAAGGCGCCCGGTGTATTAAAGAAAAAGATTTCAAGTGGTGATAGATAACAAATGCCGGTATTATTGTGATGAAAATATAAAAAAATGGATATGGCCAGCAAAAACAGTTTATTAGCTCTAAAACCCAGAACCATGAAAGTAGTTAAATTAGTTGCCCCTGACGGCGGGTGGGGGTGGATGGTGTTGATTGGAACTGCAGTTAGTAATGTGAGTACTCTGTTTTATGCTTAAATTTAAATAGTTCGTTCGAAAAAAAAAGCGAAGAAAAAACGTTTTTCCTTTGCTTTTTTTTAGATACTTTTTGATTATAATAAAGTTTTAATCATGACATATTTAAAATGGTGCATATTAGTATAATTAGTATAGACTAATGATACTAAACTAGATTAATTAGTCTATACTTTTTTTTTCTTGTGTTCTTATCATGCAATCATTCGTTTGACATTGCCGTGGGGTGTCAGTAGAATGTTACCCCTCCTCTGAATGAATGACCCGGTGGCACCCCTGCTGATATTCCATAGAATATTTTTACCAAATGATTCGTTTAACATACCATTTAATGAGTATTCAAAACATATTACTAGGATCTAAATTTCTTCAACGTTGACTGAATACGTCAGAGAATACGAGTGGCATAATCTTATATGTCGACAGTTCGACGGACATAAAATTCGCTTGAACTATTGTAAGTCAGTCGATTATACTTTTATAATGAACACTTTTATAATCGACTGACATAAAATAGTCCCCACGGCATCTTACATGATTAAAATGTGAACATTTTAATCATGTAAGATGCCGCGGGGTGTCAGTAGAATGTTGCCTTACCGCTCTTGCCCGCAGATGCAGTAAAAATGGGACTTTGGTCTAAAATTAAAAATTAAATCTGCTGAGGGATACCTCCGGAAGATGGGCAGCAACGTCTTTCCTTTCACTAACATCCCATACTGCGCTCGCCAACCCGCCTGGCGAGCATGGTGGATATTCATGGATCTTGAGGAAGGCATTTGTCCAACAGTGGACGTCTGACGGCTAAGATGATGATGATCATGATCCATGTAATTCTTACTCTATAATTTTTATTTAGTTTTATTATATGCTTCAGTCAAATTCTATTTGTACAAATTGTAAACATTTAAAATTTGATTGCTAGTTAAGCATTGGTTTGTTGACAGTATGGACAATTTACACTGATTGAAATGGTCAAAAATCCACAATGAATATAAATCCTGTGAGTCAAAATCAGTTAAAATAAAGTGATTATAAGGTTAGAAATATACTGGCAGTTGGTTTACATTTTTACACATCGAACTTGGCTGAAGTACTATGGTCGAACATATCTTACATTTATAATTGGACCCAAAGTTGTTTGTAGTGGTAACAGTTTGTTTTTATAATGTTGTTTTTTATACGACTTAATGACGATACAAGCCTTTACCTGTTATAATTGCAATTCCGCTGTGAGCACGTGTTCAACGCTGCATTGCATTGCGCCCGTCACTAAAACAGAGATGTAAAGTCTAATCTGCCCGTATTTTCGTAGTCATTTTGTGGGTTTCTGTTAACAGATATTCAATCAATCTATGCTGTCGCTGTTCAGTTTGCTGTACTGCGAAGCACTAGAAGCAATGGGACACAATACACAGGGGGCTGCCATAGTAATGAGCACAATGTTGTTCGTCTCCAATTTCGGCGGGCCTATCGCCGGCGCTATAGTAAAACTCACTTCGACAAGGTTCGTCGCGGTAACAGGAGCCTGTCTTTCCACGGCGGGAATATTCTTTAGCGGTTTCGCTACGAATATTTTGCATTTAATACTTAGCTATGGAGTGCTTTTGGGTGAGTTGTCTGATTGTTTCTTTAGCAACGTCCTAGTAGCTTTGGACGCGTTATCACTATGGTTCAGTATAAATTGATGTAGTAAGTGTTTTTTCTGTCTGGTCCATGTCTCATTAAATACGCAAAGAATTAAAAAAAAAAATCAAAAATATTTCACATAGGTAATACATGTATACAGGTATACATAGAATAAAGACTAAGTCTAGGCAGGTTTTCTGGCTTTCCCACAAAATGTCTAAATATACATATCTACGATTACTTTCAATAAAAAAAATACTTGTTTATCATTACATATTTAAAGAGACCTTGTCCTTAGTTAATTTATTAATAACCAAAGTAAAAAAAAAATGTATATGGCCTAAATAAAGCCTACCTAGATAAGTCTGCTATAACACTAAAATAATTTTTGATTCAAGCTGTACCTGAGATTAGAGAACAAACTCATCAGCTTTAAATTATTAGAATATACTAACTAGCTGACCCGGTGCCCACTTCGTTGGGCGGTAATTTATAGCCTATGACACTCACAAATACTGTGGCTTTCTATTAGTAAAATAATTATGAAAATTGGTTCAGTAGATTCAGAGATTACCCACTACAACCTCACAATTTCACAAACTTTACCTCTTTATAATATTAGTACTTATAGAATACTGTATGTGATGAACATACAAATAATACAGGGCCCAAACTGAAAACCAGCGTAGCTGAGCCTGGCCAGGTGCTAAGCAATGCTGAGTTGGGGACGCATTTACCCACGCCACATCCGCTTCTTCCTGTCCAAAATATGATTTATATATTATTGTTACTTCTTTTTTTTCTACCTGTTTTTGTTTATTTACGATATTTTTATTTTTTATGTTTTTTTTTTGTGGGTGTATAAATAAATAAATAAATAAATAATGCTGGACAATTCACACAGCATCACCTAGCCCCAAGCTAAGCAGAGCTTGTGTTATGGGTACTAGATGACTGATATACTTAATACAATATACTACATAGATAGATATTTTTATTATATATAGAAAACATCCAGAACACCCTGAACAAATATCTTATGTTTTGTGATTTGTGCGTGTGGTAAATAAATGTTTTTCTTCTTCTTCTTCTAATATAAATAAAAATTCGACTAAAAGCAAGTCAGACTCGCGCACGAAGGTTTCTGTACCATTATTTGGCAAAACAAATACTATACTATAAATATACAACTAAATAATCTCTCAATATATTTCAAGCGTCTACGTGTTGCCGTTATTAATATCGAGCTAAAAAATGGCAAAAATCTACTTTTGTTGTATAGGATAGTAGTAAATATTTACGGGGGGCTCTTTAAATATTTATTTTATTCGGATTTTTGCATTTGTTATTATAGCAGCAACAAGAATACATTATCTGTGAAAATTTCAACCGTCTAGCTATCACGATTCATGAGATACAACCTGGTGACAGACAGACAGACAGTCGGACAGCGGAGTCTTAGTAATAGGGTCCCGTTTTTACCCTTTGGGTACAGAACCCAAGACCATACATAGCAACAAACAAAATATTTAGTGTACTGTTCTAATATGCGCCATCCGTATTAAGTGTGTCTACCATGAGTTGTCATTCATACATAACATTAGATTACAACTCATGGTAGACATTTTGGTTAGATCGCATGCCGTTACTACAGTAGTAATAGTACGTTACTATGACATCTGTCAGTTTTGTAACTCATGGTTCCAAATTCTAAGCAAATGAAACCCAAGCTACAGTCGCAGTAGTATAGTTTATCCCGTATTTTAGTACCAAACTATCCACTAGAGGCGCCGTACCAGTTTTCATACATTTTTTTAACTACAGTCGCTAGCGAGCATAGATTGTGAAAACTCATGGTAGACCTACAGTACTCCCTACACGTCTATAATTAAATGCAACATTGTAAAGTTGACACAATTGATACAATATTTCATTCACGTAATCTTGAATGAAGTTGATTGCGTTTTTGTGTTTTTGTGGACAACAATGCTAGTAAATCTTTAATAGCCATTGTTTTATTGGGTTGTTATACATATCGCACCCCTAGAACAAGACAGCGCTAAGTCGAAAAACTACTTTGTTCAGAATCAACGAAAAACCGTTATCTGATTTTGTATCGAAGTTATTGACAAAATCTTGAGTGTTTCATGTAACGTATCTAATGTAAATCAATATTATATTGTTTATTTCCCTTAAGAAACGTCGAGCAAGCGATTATATGCATTTTTCGTTTTAAATCTCTATTGTATAATTATCTCATGAAATAAAAATTAACTATTTTGAGATACGTCCTTCTTGTTGAATGATTCTGATATAGTGCTCTATTATTTTACCATCTATTGGTTAAGTGTAAATAAATAATAAGGGCGTATTTGATCTGTTATCAGGAATTTTACTGTTGTTAGTAAAATAAAAGACAAAAAACTACGAAAATCAGCATCTTTATTAAAGTTTGTTTAACAATCAAAAGTTTAATAATCAACATCATCATTCAAGAACCGTAGTCTGGTTTTGGCCATAGTGATTATTATAACATGAAACAACACAGGCAGGCACGAATCAACAATCTAGAAAAATAAAACAGAGTTAACACAATTAAAGAAGATGGGAAGGAAATACTAAGTTTCACCGTACTATAAGTATTTACTACATACTACTGACTGTGTACAATGTTATACTGTTAGGTAAAAAATGCTTTACAATCTTTACTATCTTGGTAACCTACGATAATCTTTTTATTTTTATTTAAATGTTAAATTAAACAATAAAATATTAATTGACTTAAATATCATAGCATCTACCAGGTAGGTACTAATCAAGGTAAAACGTCTTTAAATCTGTTATCTAAGATGACATTTAAAACTTAGTTAAAACTTTTTATTCAGTTCTGTATTAACTTCTTAGGTATCCGTCTTTATAAGTAATATGTCTTTTATAATGAATGACATATTATAAAACAATTATAATAATCACAATGTTATAAAGATCAACAAGTACCTTCTTATTAAAATATGAGGTATAAAATGTAGAAAAACCTTGATCTTTGTAGCGCCTTGTACGATTTCGGACGCACACCACATCGCCACAAGATGGATCTGACGTTCAGCGATCTGTTTTGAGGGGTTTGATACAGAAATATACGCCTTACTTGTATTCCGCAATCGCTTAGCAATGATGGATTTCCAGCCGCTAGGATTTTGTTTCTTCTTTTTTTTTTAGCTGCGGATCGTTGTTGGTCTCGGTGACACTTGCAACAAAAGATTGTGTCTTTATGGCAGGATTGAGTTAAAATGGTGTTGCTGGGTGAGCTGCTGCTGCTACTGGAGCTTGATGATAATGAACTCAACTCTGTTGAGGAGCTCGAGCAGGAAGTAGTAGAAATTCTTCTAGTGACTACAGGAGGCCGAGTTTTTTGTTTAGCAGGGAGAGAGAAAGTGGGATCTGTATCTGAATCGTCTATGAAATCACTTTTATCTCTTGGACCAGCTAACGTACCAACCGGTATTTCTGTTACCTTTCTATTTTCTGACGAAAGATTTTATGATTCTGCAACGACTAATGCTTCCGCTGGTAATGAAATGACTGATGCCGCCACACTGGAAAGTTCAGAATCATTTTCCATATAAATTTCTTGGACAGTTAACTCGTCCTCTATTATGGTTGCCCCAATTGCCTTTTCGAGCATCAGCAGGTCGCGACCCTTCATTATCTGCCATAAAATGAGTGAAATCTAAATTAATTCAAAAACAGAGCATTATCTCAAAACATGTTTTATTTTATCCTATTACAATAAGAAAAATACTGCTTAATTTTTTTTTCTTTTAATATACAACTATAGTAAGAATTCAAAGTACTCAGAATTCATTTATAATAATTTTTGAATAAACTATGGTACATTTTAAATGTGCCATCAATAGGGCGTTATCTAATAAATTTTCACCTATTTCAAACAATAGGGAACTATTTTGGAATAATAAAAAAAAACTAACATACCTTCGTCAATAATACTGCCATATTTCGGAATACTGTTAAAACGCCAACCAGGAAAATTCTCCAATACGGGATTATCACTAAATAACTCGCAGAAAATGTCTGAATAGCTTCAAAAACACTAGATTATTCCGAAATAATTTGGCTTAGCGTAAGCGCAATACGGTTTGTTTTGATGGCGGCCTTGTTGCAACTAGACATAAATTCGTGTTCGTGGTATGACCTTTGACTCATTAATTCACTAAGAGCGACGTACAGTGCCATCTCTTGAGCGTCTGTGCGAATATAAATAAGCCTGTCTTAGTGGTATATGCGTTAAAACTTCGCGGATTCAAATATACAATAAAGTCGATTTTGAGATTTTTCGAGATAATTCCGTCTTGTTCTAGGTGTGCGATATTTTAGTCAACCCACTATAGAATAGACGCCATTGCAAGAATTAAACGAACTTTAAGCTGGTACACATTTTCTGTTTATAATTAGAAACTTTTGGCGAAGTAATAACGAGTTGTAATGGAGTTCTTTTTTCTTAAATATCGACATTTTATCATATAATTTAATGTATGTTACTTTAATTTAATATGTATGTAAATAAAGTGTTACAACACTTCTTTCACTATACGGCAGAACGAATGTGGCCTTTGAAAATTGGGATGAATTTAGTGCAGTCATGAGAAAGGAGAGTCATACATTTTTCAACGCGTGCGAAGCCACGGGCAGAAACTAGTGCGCTATAAGTAACGTAAAACCTAGTGACCGTAATAATTAAAATTAACAAAATGTCAACAATATACAATGCCAGTGATAAAGTGCAACCTCTTAAGTGGGTTATCGACACACAAGTTATATCTTCAGCAATCCATTTCGGGCCTGGTTTATATTAGCTTAAATTTAATTTCAATGTTTAATGCAAAAAGGGTGTGCAAGTGCCAAAGCTATCTATCATACTTTACATAGTCATCCTATATAAGAAACAGAAGTTGAAAAGTAAGCGTTATCGTTAATATACTTAAGAGCTCTTACACACGAACGGCATGTTGCCAACGGCATGGATAACTGCTGCCGTCGACGCGCCGGCGGCAACGGCAGCAGTCGAACTATAGCGACGTATTGACTGCTGCCGCCGACGCGTCGACGGCTGCAGTTACCTATGCCGTTGGTAACATGCCGCTCGTGTGTAAGAGCTCTAAGATGAGTATGGACAGTACAAAAAAATATTCTTTCTACGGCTATCACGCTTCTAAACTTCTGGGTCTTTTAAATATAAATGGAGTCTCCCCCGACTAACTTATGAGTTGTAAAAAATTAACGCACGTAAAATAATTTCAGGACTCGGTTTGGGTTTCATACAGAATTCTTCGTTCGTGGCTATAAATAGTTACTTCACACTGAAGAAGAGTCGCGCAGTGGGTCTCGCCAATGTGGGAACAGGTGTGGGCCAGACCCTAATGCCTCACTTAGTGAGGTATCTCTTGGAAAATTACGGTTACAGAGGCGCGTGCTTGCTTCTGTCGTCGTTGAGCTTACATGGGGTAACTATTAATTTTGATATTGCGTTTACTGTTCGCTTGTTCAACATGTTATTATAAGTGATTTTACTTGCACAATCCTTGAAAGCGTTTTGAGAGTTTAACAAACGAGAAATAAGACTATGTAACTATATGAAAAGTATAGATGTTTATTTCACATCTGTTTTGTTAAGCAAGTGACACAAATATATAAATTACTTAAACAAGTAGTGTGAAAACATATTATATATTATATCCATATAGTATATGTAAAAATAATGCAAAAGACACGGATTATTATACATTACACTGCACGCTGCAGTGCCTGTGACATAATTTTAAAAAATCATCGTGATTTGTAGATTTGTGGAACACTGCTTATACAACCTGTTGAATGGCATATGAAAAGAGTTGAAGAAGAAATTGATATAGATGAGAAACATCATTTAATTGAGAAACACAAAGATATTGTTATTAGAAAAAACTCGAAAACCTACGATCTGAACATCAATAGAAGAGCTACTGAGCCGGAGCTCACTATCGGTAACGGAATGAAGAACGGATGCAGTGAGAAGAAGTGTACAAGTAACAATGAATTGAATGTAAACAAGACTGAAAAAGAGCCATTGAAAGCAAATGGAATAAATGGTAAGCAATTATATTCAATGCTTTTATAGCAACAGATTTTGTAATAAAAATTTGGCCTTCTACTACAAATTATATAGATGATTTAAAAAGCGTCAGCTACTGGTTTTTATACTGACGGGGACTGCTAGGTGGACTTTTATACAATTTTCTTAGCTTAGTCAGCTAAATTCAAGGAAAAGAACCTGTCAATACATCTGAAGCTGACTAAGCCGCAGGTTGTCTTTTGCATTAAATAATTGATATTGACACATAGCTGAAATTTTACATAGACATACCTTATCGATTAATAAATTTGATAATGCCTTCTTTTCATCATAATCCAACATAATTAACACACAAAATCTATATTAAAATCTTTGACCCTGAAAACTTCATAATGTACCCAACAGCTGGTTTCAAACCACTGATATGATGATAATGAGATTTTTTACCACAGTACAGATAAAATTTTAATAATAGCAATTATATTATCTAGCATTTAAGTACTGTTTGTAATTTAAGGAACTAACAAAGTGGAACCGCAGCCGACCATGATGCAGAAAATATACAATTTGTTTGGTCTGTCCCTGCTGAAGAGTCCAAGATTTGTGAATGTTATCTTTGGCACGGCGATAACCACTACTTCTGTACAAAACTTCAGTATGTTGTATCCATTGTTTTTAAAGGTAAATACTTCTTAATTATTCAATTTTCCACCAAAAAACGACTTCAATGATCCTGATGATCAAGAATGGCGGTTATTACGACAGTTTCAGTGCATCAAATCGTACTTTATCAATGCAAACGCATCAACATAGAATTTTGTTTTAAGTCCTATGATAGCAGCGCTGCATCTATCGGTTTTCAGTGGTGGTGCGGAATGTGCCTATAGCATTTGAGGAGCACCCTCGATTCCTCATTGATCCCATCATCGGAACTTAGAAAATATAAACTTGTCAGCATTTGATTCTACTATTAATTACGACATGAGTAATTCAGTAATCCCCGCATCAAAACAAATTAATAGTTTGTCTTATGTTAGTTTTGAAATTAAAATTGCAATATTCTTTTCAAACAACAATAAGGGGTGTTCATAAAAAATAAAAAAAAAACTGTTATGTTAAACGGGTTTTTATACTCACGTTTAAAATCATTTGAAAGTAAAAAAAATTAAGAACGTCAAAAATAATTCCCTACATTCTAATAGATGGTGTTAATGTTACTTTTCCCTTATTTTACACATTGAAGTGACAATAATAATTGTTGTCTCATTTACTCTGCACGCTTGCTCGATCGGATGAAAACAACTTATAATATGATTGCACTAAAATTATTTCCTTTTTCAGAACAATGCCAACTTTGACAGACACCAGGTAGCGCTATGTATGTCTGCCGTCGCAGCTGCCGATATTGTGGGCAGACTGGTCCTACCGTACGTCCAAGATAAATACCAGATTAAGGCAAGGTGGATGTTTATCTGGACGGCCGTATGGCTGATTTTCATCAGGCAAAGTGAGTAGTATAAAATCTGTCCATAATAGTAATTTTATTTAATTCAAAAACTATAACTGAATTCAAATGTTAAAATCCTTGACTTGTTGCTGAAAACACCCAAGCCGGCTATAATGTGCGCTTATTATTTTTTATTATTATTTCCTTTTTATTTATTTATTAGTATTTCCTTCGATTTATTATGGATCCCATCTTCAGAGCTGGGTGTAAAAACAAGCAAACATTTTAAAGTGAAACAAACCGCCCAACCGCAAGATTAAATTTCATTATCATTTATTCATTCATACAATTATTCAATTCCACTTTTCCTTTTTTAGGACCACCTCTAAAACATGACTTACCTTAAAAAAAAATATTAAAATACATTCTTAATTGGCGGAGTAATCGGGTAACAAACATACAAAAAAAATATAGTCGGATTAAAAACCTTCTTTTTCATCTGCATCTTTGCTTCGGCATTTGTTGCGAGCGGACGTGTAGCGCGCGCTTAGGGATTTCTGTTTGACTGTTTGGACCGACGCTTTAGGGATGCGACCTGAATAGGGCTCCGCTGGCCACCGGTCTTCAGGAAGGGACTGACGCCTAATTGGATACTGAGTGAGTCTGCACTGCATTTTCTTGGATTCGATCCATCGACCGCTTGCATCGCGGCCGGCACACTACCGATTGCGCCAAGCAAAAGTGAGCAGCGGCGTCGAAATTACCGGTTCCAAGCATTAGTCATAAAGCACCTGATTTATTACACGAGCAAAGGTCGATAACGTTTTGCTTCTTAAAAATAATTAATACAAAATTTCTACGGGTCTATTGTGTAACGAACTCCTACTAAGTCGGACAACATGGATAAGGTTCCTTCAGCTCGTAGCCGGTCTGAAACGGACCAAGAATCAGATTCAAAGGTAACTAATAGAAGACAAAAGAGGAGACGCTGTCCAGAGGCTGATTTTACCACCGTCTTAACCCCTCGCCTGCGGCGCCTTGTGCGCTAAAAATGACACATCTGGGTGCGGTTTTCGTGGGTTGTACCCGCGCGCACGCCGCTCGGTAATTGATTGATGATTGTCTTTTATTTTACTACCGCAACTATTGTATCATTATAGCTTTTTGAAATCAGCTTGAAATATTCTAACTAATTAAATAATAATTAAGACTCGTTTACAAATATACACTTCGCTACTCGAAGTCAAAGTTTGAGTAAACGGATGGATCACCGATTTATGTGTAAAAACCCCTAAATCTTATAAATAAAAAGACTTTTAAATCAAATTAGTCTTTTATCTACTAAAATAAACACCATGCTAAGATAAAAGGTCAACAAAAGCATAACTTCCTATTAATTTTTACGAGAAAAATAATCACAAAAAAAGGGTTGTTTTCGGCAGCCCTAGCGCCCAGATGTGAAGAATATGAAATTCCAAGATTGTTTATGAATTCCACAAGAGTGAAGTTGCCTTTTTTATGGCTTAAGTCTCAAGAGTAGTTCATAAACAATACTCAGACAAAGCTTCTTACATCCCAAGCATACTATTTCAAGATTTATAAACAAAATGCCAGACCCCTTAAAATCTAACACCAAATACACACTATCAATTTATGTATTGTAGTACAAAGTAGAATCAACGAGTTAGGTAAAAACATTTGTATCCAAAATCTACAATATATTTACAATAGATTTGTAATAAAATAATTACCCTTTACCTTACAAAAACTTTTAGAAATTCAACAATCAAAACTTACAATTTTCTATGATATCAGCGCCAAGGATCTACCAACGTAAATGGATATGGCATTTCAGTAAAATCGGCGAAAATACTGAATGTACGAGTACTATTGAATAAAAAATAAATATCGAAAAAATCAACAGTCTGTCTGTCTGTCTATCTGAAAGTGTGTTTGTCTGTCTGTCAAATTTGGGATCTAAATTTTTTGAGTAATAAATACCTTGTCACTTTTGCAAGTCTATTCCTCTTTTTTGCAAGTTAAAATTACGTACCTACTTCATAAGTTACTGAATTACCAAAACATATTTTTTTCTTTATAGAAACGTCGAAATCGAAATGATGATGATGAATCTGACATACTGAAATGCCACATCCATTCCTATCTAGATCCGGCAAAATGGTCGTTACGCGGACTGCGTATTGGCCCGCTCCGGGCCGATGCATGGAACGCTAGTAATTACTTCACTATTTTGAGGAAATCGAATTAAATTATAACAATATAACACATAAATAACATAACAATATGTATTGTTGACCTAATTAATTGGTTTTTTAGTAAGGACAATTAGTTTTTATGCCAATCAAAGTGTTTTTGTTGAGTACTTTGCAGAAGAAAAATTGGGTGGCTGATGAAATTAGCAAGATTTTGAATGTAAACTTTATCAAAACCGACATCATTGATTATAAAAACATTAAACACTTACTTGTTCATTGTTCGTTTACGTTGAAAACACCAATTAAACACAATATACACACAAAAACCCCAACCAAAATACCGCCTTGAATTTTTGAACTTCCCGCAAAAGAGCGCGCAAATCGACTGAATTTTCGAACTTTTATTCTATGGGCGCCACTGTTGTCAATGTTTGCTACCTCTCTCTGTTCTTCAACAAACCCACTGACTAAGTTAGAGCAGTGTGGCGATAGGCGTTTATGGTTAACTCCGCGAAATAACGGAGGCAGCGTGCGTACTCCGTATCAACCCGGAGCGGGTTGGTGCGCAGATGCGCCATATTTGAATGGAACCCGGAGCGGGTTCATTCCCAGTTAAAGGGTTAAACGCCTTTAAGACAGTGTTTAGGGATCAAAAATGAAGAAATTCTTAACAAATTTACAAGAAAGTCTGGATGCTAGGCTTCTCCGAATCTTCGACAACATGAAAGAGCTTAAACAAGATGTCAAAGTTTTGAATAATTCATTTTCCGACATCGAAAAGTCTGTCCTAATTTTGACTGCAAATTACGAAATTGTCTCCGCTAGGACTATTCAACAGGAAAATGTCCTTTCAATTCAGAAAGAAAAAAATAAACAAATGGACTGCAAAATAGAAGAATTGAACCATCAATCATGTGCCTTTAAAATAGAAATAAAAAATATTCCCTTACAGCCAAAAAAAACACAGGAAAAGCTCCTACAAGTGATTGGCAAGATGCTTAAAACTATAAATGTGAATGTTCAACCACATGAGATTCGTGATGTAAGAAGGATTATTTATTATGTATTTGGAAAACCAGGTCTATGTCTTCGGACCTGTACTTCTCGAGCTTTCTAACTCTGTGACTAAAAATAAAGGGGTTAATGTATGAAATGGCCGTTTTAATGTAATAGGTAATTTGAATTGACATAGAACCTTCATGGTTTGAGATTTGTGAGTGAAATTTTTTCACTTGAAGTTCTTCTTTTAAAAATGTGCAACATTCGATTATCGACTTTCAGTTGTTTTTTTTTATTCAGCTTAGACAAGAAATATGGATAGGTAATTAGGTACTTCGAAAATTCGAGTGATTTTTGAATACGAGTTCCGACGCGGAACTAACGCGGCAGAAATAGCTCGCAATATCAATGTTGCGTTTGGAGAGGGGACTGCTAATGAACGCACCGTGCGATTTTGGTTTAAAAGCTTTCGTGATGGTAACTTTTATTTGAAGAACGAACCACGTGGAAGACCGCCCACACAGGTGAATAACAATGAATTGAAAGAGATGGTGGAAGCCAATCTAAGCCAAACTATTTAGGAATTAGCGGTGTGATTTAACGTTACCTTATCAACAATATCGACTCATTTGCGTCAAATCAATAAAATAAAATAATATGAAAAAAGTGCCTCTTTTCCTGATTTGACTGATCTGCAGAAAGAAACGCGACTTGAAACTTGTGTTGCCTTGTTAAATTGATACAGAAATGAAGGAATATTGGATCGAATTGTGACATGTAATGAAAAGAGGATTCTTCACGTTAACCGTAAGTGTAAAATTAAATGGCTGACCCCAGGTCAAACGCCGCAGTAGTAATGGTAACTGTTTGGTGGTCTCAGCATGGTGTTACTTACTATTGCTTTCTCTGATCTGATCAAGCAATAATGGCAGATGTCTACTGTGCTGAACTCCGAACAATGATATGTAGCAAAACTAGCAGTGAAACAGCTCTGACTCATAAATTGATCTTCAACATTATTGCTACATGATAACGCGGGACCTCATACAGCACGAGAAACCGTTTTAACTCTACAGGAAATGCAATTGGAAACCATTTGTCACCCTCCGTATATGCCAGACCTTGCTCCAACGGACTACTATTTTTTTGTGATTTGGACAATTTTCTACGTGATAAAAAGTTTTCTTCTCAGGAGGCAGTACAAAACGCTTTCACACAGTTTGTCAAATCTAGATCACTAGAGTTCTACCGCAAAGCCATAAATGACCTTCCTATTAGATGGCAGCAATGTATAGATAATAGTGGTAGTTATTTTGATTAAACAAATATGTAACATTACATTAAGCCTTCACGGGAGATTTATACATAAACATAGTAATGATTTATCTGCCACCAACTTCTACTTAGTTTATGCTAACGATCACTGTGATTCAGCGGCAGAATCACTAGTAAACTATCTTATAAATGTAATTAATAAACATACTCGCACAGTCAAATTACTTCGTAAAAGAGCCTCCATAAAACCATGGATTACACTAGGGCTAATACGATGTATGAGACATAAGAGATAGAATCCCAGCTAGACAAAGCTGGTATCAACGTCAAATAAATCTGACAAGCTATTAGTAGCATAACAAATTATTATAAGCCCAAAGTTTCTACTACAATCGGACAATTATTTTGCAAACGTGGAAAGAAATATAGCGCTACAATTTTCAACTGAACCTTACCATGCGTATAAATCGGAGAAAAACTCACCTAATTCTTTTGGATTGCTCGATATTAATGAAACTGAAGTTGCCTCCCCTTATTATCATCACTTAAATCCGATTGTGCCCCGGGATGGGACGGAATTTAAGCTACTATTATTAAACAGAACCCATACGTCCTTATTCTCCCACTGACATATATTTGCCAATTAAGTTTTGTAACTTCGACATTTCCTAAGGTATTTAAGAAAGCCATTATCCTTCCTATCTACAAAAGTGGTTATAAATCAATGACATCAAACTATAGGACAATCTCAATATTACAAGGTCTCTCGAAAATTCTAGAGAGAGCCCTAAACAATAGACTTATAAATTATCTGGAAAAGTTTTGCTTGATCTCAGATCGTCAATTCAGCTTTAGAAAAGGAAAATCAACTGATCAACTGCTGACGCCGTATCTGAGCTATAAAACTTTGTGGACTGTTTAGATAGAGGGAAAAAGCCCTTAGCTATTTTTCTCGACCTTGCAAAGGCGTTTGATACCGTGGCAATTCCTAGGCTCCTGGAAAAGCTTGAATCAGCTGGCATACAATAAAACCAACTGGAACTTATGCGGAGCTATCTGACTGATCGACATCAATCTGTAAAGTTAGAAAACCACCTTAGCACAGAACTTCCAGTCACTTACGGCATTCCTCAAGGAAGCATAATCGGTCTAACTCTTCGTTTGCTTTATATTTATCAAATCTGCAGGTTGATTAACGTTTGTAAACATTATCTTATATATAATGTCACCTTAACATAATATATATAAACGTTAGTTTATTATTGAACAAACCTTTTAAATAAGCGAATATTTTTTTTATATGTTATAAAGAAGTGACGCGGGGTTTTGGCGTCACTAAGCGTGGTTTCAATAATGATTTGAATCCATGTGGAATGAAACAGTACACTCACATCTAAACAATATATTATAAAACACAAAAAACACATTATTCTTATTATTGATCATTTTAGTATTGCGTTATAAAGAAAAAAATTGTGTATGAGTTTTTGATAATCTATATGACGGACCTTAATATAAAATTAAGTCAAGTAGCCTATATTGTTCTTATTTAATATTAGGTACTTTATAAATATTTTCAATGAAACTCACAAATAAAATGAATATGTAAAGATAACTCCAGAATCATGTTATTGTAGATTATGTGTATCTACATTATCTGTTATTACGCGCTGTTTTTATTTTTTTCGCAAATCTACCGTTGCCCTGTTTTGTTTATGCCCCCCGTACCTAATAAAAAGTCGATCATATCTTATCATCTGTGCCATTGATCAGTTCGAGGGCCTATGTGAAGTTGATAACAATAAGATTAATACTTCGTAGTACATGCTGCGGGTTGCCAGTAGTAGAATGAATGCCTCTCCTCTCCTCTGTTACCTGTCGATGCAGTAAGAATCTGCCACGGCATACCTCCGGGAGATGGGCTACAGCGTCTTTCCGAGCATCAACATGTTAGGGGTTGGAAAGTACAAACGGGACTCCGTTCCTGGCGATCTGGATATTGATTACCTTAACCGACACCTTTCCTCTGCGCCTTCCATCAGTAACGTTGACAAAATTAACACCATCCAAAAACTTTCCTTTACTTCTATCCCTAACCATCCTCCGTTTTTCTTTACAGCAGTCACCGCAGCAGATGTTAAAAAAGTCTCCTCTCCATTTCCTCTAATGCTGTTGAGACTGATGGTATCAGTCGTAACATGCTCATCCCCTTACTTGACCTTATCCTTCCGTCCCATTTGCATATCCTTAATTTTTCTTTATTATACGGTGTCTTTCCGATGTGTTGGAAAGAAGCTCAAGTAATCCTTACACGAATATCAACATTTCTATTCAACCCTTTATGTCAAAAGCCTTCAAACGTCTAGTTCATGATCAACTCAACTCTTTTTTTACTCTCTATAACATCCTCAATTCTTTACAGTCTGGTTTCCGAAGGCCGAAAGGTCATAGTACGGTAACTACTCTTGTTAAAATTACTGACGACATACGTCTTAGCATGGAAAACCGGCAGCTTACTGTGCTGTCCCTTCTGGATTTTAGCATTGCATTTAATACCGTTAACTTTGACATTTTCCTGGAAATACTACGTACAATTAACATCTCTCAGACGGCAGTTGACTGGTTTTACAACTACTTGCATGGACGCCATTAAAGGGTTCTCCTTATTGAGTCTTGCTCATCATGGTGCGACACTTCAGTTGGTGTCCCGCAAGGATGCGTTCTACCTCCTCTTCTCTTGGCAATTTTTATTAACTCTATTTATTCAAATCTTTCTTCTTCTTTCCACCTCTATGCTGATGATTTGCAGATATATACTCAAGCGCATCTACCAAATATTTCTGATGCAATTGATACCACAAACGCGGATCTGGGTTTAATTTCTGAGTGGAGTAAAGCGTGTGGCCTAAAGATAAACCCAAGTAAACCTCAGATTTATATAATAGGAAGCTCCAGATTAACTGAAAAAATTGATTGGCAGGCAGTTCTTTGTGTTACTTTCGATGGAATCCCTATCCCCTACAGTGCTACGGTAAAGAAGCTGGGAGTAAAATTTGACCGTCACTTATTATGGTGTCCTCAGATTCAAGCCACCTGTAGAAAACTCTATGAAACTGCTGCTTCACTGCAAAGACTACGCTATTTTCTGCCGACTGCCACCAAAATTGCTATTTCCCAGTCGCTCCTTCTTCCAGTACTTGACTATGCCAACATTTGTTACTTGAACATCACAGAGGAGCAATTGGATAAGCTTGAGCGCCTCCAAAACTTTTGCATATGGTTCATATTTGCCTCACGCAAATATGACCTTGTCTCTTCTTTTCGCACTGTGATCAAGTGGCTCCCTATCCGCCTTCGTTGAGACTCACGCATCATTTCTCTTCTTAACTCTGTTCTTTTCAATCCTTTTTCTCTAACGTGTCTCAAAGATTGATTCCTACATTTTTATAATTCCTACAATCTTCGGTCATCAAAAAACTTACCACTGGAATTTCCCACTTATCATCAATCCTTTTACACAAACTCTTTTACGATTAAAGCTGTGCTACTCTGGAACTCATTGCTTATTGAAATCAGACTCGCTCCCTCTATCCATGGTTTTAACTCCATCTGCCCACTATATAATATCTTTTTCATTCTGTCGTGTTTTTCCCCTGTTCATTTTTATGCAGCACTTAATTAATTACTTCATAATTATTAGTATTTAGTTACGTAAATATAGACTTTAATACCATCAACAACATGTTCCTACATTTTTGTGCACAACCTACTGTTTTATTATATCAACTTGTGTTTCATGATGGGTTGCCTGGAAAAAAAATATTTCAGCAATAAGGCCGCCTATTTGTACGTGTTTACTTATTTATATTTTATTTTTAAATTTATCTATGTACAATAAAGTGTTCATTCATTAATTCAATATGCCGCACTGCGCTCGCCAATCTGCCTGCCAATCGTGGCGAGATGGTGTAGGGAGGATTAGAATAAGCATAAGTGCAGCAGTGGACGTAGACAGCAGTCTTAACGACGCGGTACTTACCTAGGAATATCAATGAATAATGAATTGAGGTCGTCATGTTAATAAACTTGGCCCAGTATTTGAATTGAAATTCGATAAACCCCGTCAACCGGATAAGACCATTAAGAAGTTCATGATTTAAAGCAAGTTTTCTTTGTTACAGTTTTGGCATACCAATCAGAACTGAACCCCTTACTCGCCATGTCTTGCCTTTACGGTGTCGGACGAAGTATGACAATTGTTGCAAGAAACTTGTCTATCTCGGAAATTTGTAAAAATGACCAAGTACCGGCAGCTGTTGGCCTGGGAATGCTGTCTATGGGCCTGGTTGTCCCTCCAGTGGGATTCTTACTTGGCTGGATCAGGGACTTCACAGGAAGCTACATCATTTGCATAACAGCACAGAACTTGCTACTAGTAGTCATGCTGGCCACCTGGATGCCCGATATGATATACCAGTGGCTAAATGACCGACGGAAAATCAAGAAAACTTCAAGGGACGTTGAACTGACGGAAAAAATATAACAAATCCTTTCCAAAAATACTTGACTGCTCTTTTGAGCATTTGGTAATTTGTTTGGTAACAACTTAAAACTGTGACTTGTGGCTGTGATGAAACAACGAACAAAACTACTTAAACACAAAAGACTTTTAAGGTACTTAGTACAAACTATTATTAATTTTATGAGGACTTTACAAGTGAAAATGAATTTTATTAATGTAAATACTTTGACGATTAATTCTTCATTAATGATATCCGAGTGTGTAAGTACTAAAGCTTAGATAGATATTTGAAATTTTTAGTTAATTGTCTAGTTTTTTAGGTTATGAAATTAAAAAATAATAATATATTTTTATTGTCTTTCTTATCGATGAATAATTCATCATTCACATCATCACGAACCTATATAATAGTCCACTGGAGCAGAATGGGTTAGGCCTGTATTCAGATACAGGCCTAACCCATTCTGTAGTCTTCAGCTTGCTGCATCCAGTCTGGCAGAGATCACATTTTTACAAGGTATGAGTACGAGTCAAACTAAATAACCATAGTTTTTATTTGTATAGTGTTTAACCATATGGACCATTTTATCGTAGGTACTTGAAAATCTTATATAAATGTTTGATTTTGTCGGAAATCGAAAGTGATTTTATCAATTAAATCAGGCCCGAAAATTTTGAAAATATCATACTATCGCTTGCAGTTAAATCAGTGCATGTTAAAGCCATCTACAATTATATATATTAATGAGATATCTCGCTCATTGTCTGAAGTTGCATTCAATAACCATTTCAAGACATGTCGCTTAAAAATAAACATAAGAATAGTATTGTTTATTTTTACAATATTATAGGCAAAGTTACCCAGTGGCACCTGGGCCCGGCAGACTCGACGCGGCAACAGATCCGGAAATGACGGAACGAATTGGGCAAGGGCCTGGTTGGCAGACCGGAAGAAGCAAAGGATCAATGGATCATGGAGAGAGTGAAAAGAGGACTTTGCCCAGCAGTGGGATGTAAATAGCTGGTAATAAATAAATAAATAAACCACACTTAGGTTGCACATATCAAAATGCCATCCCACGAAGTTCTTCTTAGAACGTTTAGTGCACTCAATAACTTGAAGTGAGCGATCACTTCCAAGATTCATGGTTTATTCATAAAGCTACGCAAAGCTAGTCTGAGCAGACGGACACGAATACGCAATGTGAGAATGGTTATTTGAGAAATGAAAATCCTTGTAAGTGAAAACGTGATAGTTTTACCGTTACAACATGTTGTCTTTGATATCAGACAGTCAATATGTAGCTTATACTTGAAAAAAAAAAACCACGCTAGAGCGAGTCACACGCGCCCACCGAGGGTTCCGTGCCATCAAACAAAATTTGTGTTAAAGGGATTTCAAGTCAATAGCATCGTCAGATCGATAGCAGTAGTTCTCTGCATATACATCTGTGACAGACAGAGAGAAAGAAGTCACGCCATAAGGGTTACTATTTACTATTTTGGTTTGTAACAGTAAAGAACAATCGTTTTTACACACGTTTTCACATTTAACAAAATTTTAAACGGTAAAGGAATACATCGCAAGGAAAGCCAAATATGTTCGTTCGTTCGTTTCAGCCGTAAAACGTCCACTACTGAGCACAGGCCTCGCTCATGGATCTCCATGAGGGGTAGTTGCCATACTCACCACGCTTGGCAGGCGGGTTGGCGAGCGCAGTACGGGATGTTGGTACACGGAAAAACGCTGCTGCCCATCTTCCGGAGGTATCGCTTAGCAGGCTCTTACTGCATCCATGGATACGAGAGGAGGGGTAACATTCTACTGCCGGCACCCCACGGCAAAATATGTTATTTCCTTATAAATACGGGTGAGATGGTTTAGTTTATTGAGCATAGGGGTATGATTAAAGAATATTGTATATAAAGAATTTGTATTAAATAATTCACTGGTATCTGAAAATATCCAAATCTCTTATATGTATTATTCCATTTCATTAGTCTCCCTGGTTCCTCAAGAATTAAATTTTCAAACAATATTTTTTTTTATAAACAAAAACGAAACTGCTGAATTAAATGAAGGGCATTGTAGCGCCTTGAGGGACTCCAGAAGACAATGATACAAATATTTAATTGCCTCATGTATCCTACCTAACACCATGCAGCAGTAGTAGGTAGTAGGTAATTAGTCAGCATTCATTGCCTTTACATTGGCTTGTTGAAAGGGTACCAAGTTCAATAATATCGGACAGAATGTGTCAGAGTATGGATACCATTCGATAACTACAAGAGGACTAACACTTGATAGTAAGTCAATAGGTATTGTGTTTAGATTATTATCAGTTATCGGAATTACAACGAACGTTAATCTTTTGTTGATTCTTCTTATAATCTTATCTGCGGGCTTAGATATGCTGGTGCTAATGCACACGGTTCGTGACAATGAACGATATGTTGAGGTGAGAAGGACGCGAAGTCGCGAAAAACCTTAAAGAAACCTTTTAACTTAACTGAAGTGAATCTTCGTTATATTCCTATTGTTTAGCATTGTTTATCATCGTCATCTAGGACGTAGGACTGCTGCGAATAAGCCGGCAGGCGGCTTGGTGGGCGCAGTATGGGATGTTGATACAAACACTTAAAATCACAATAGCTGCCCATCATCTGGAGGTATCCCTTGGCAGATTTTCACAGAAAAACTTCATTTTTATTAACAAGTAGTTAGATTCGTTTAGCTGACTACAATTGTAGAAAAAAAGCCCGACCGCTTCACGAAAACATAATAATAAATAGTCAGTGTCCCTGTCCTGTCCGTAGTAATGTTCTCACCGAAGAGATTATGCTCTAAGCCGGGCATTTTCTACATTTTGCTCCCTGTTGTCACATCACACAGGCTGCTATTACGAAATAATTATCTTGTATTTGTTTTCGCGCTACTTCATGATACTAAAATTGTGGCTGGGTAAAAATTTATAAGAAAGGAATATCTTTTGGTGTTTGAAAAAAGTCGCACCTAAGTCGTTCATTTTATGTGGAGGATGTATCGATTAATTTTTTTATTAGCATTTGAGCTGTCGGACGTAGGCCTGCTTCATAGATTTCCAGTTCGACAGTGTACTGCGGCAGCGTATTTTGTATTGCTTAGTAAACACTATTATTTATGAACACAGGCCTCCCTCATGGATCTCCATGAGGGGTAGTTGCCATTCTCACCACGCTTGGTAGGCGGGTTGGTGAGCGCAGTATGGGATGTTGATACACGGATAGACGCTGCTGCCTATCTTCCGGAGGTATCCCTGAGCAGGCTCTTACTGCATCCATGGGTATGAGAGGAGGGGTATCATTCTACTGCCGGCTCCCCACGGCGGACTGATGTTTTAATGGTAAAGAAAAATTCACAATATACTTCTTCACCATTAAACACATGTGTTGCACGGCCGGTGTCGAACCCCAACCGTGTCGGATCGAAAGTCGGGGATACATACCACTCGGCGAAGACGGCTGGCCAGCCAATCTGTTGCTAGTCACGTAAAGCGAAACAAGGACTGCAGGGTTCTGTACAGTGAACGTAAATTGCTTCATATTAAGCAGCGTATAAGTTTTGACATTATAAGTTACTTCGGCCGAGACATAAGTCTCCGATTAAGAGGTGGATAGGTATATGGGGGTTTTAAAAAAAAATGGACCCGTTTTTTTATGGAAACCTTATTTCTAATTAACGCAAGTCTGCATGAAAACCTATAGATTATTAAATAAATTAACTAAATTTAATAAAAATTACATTTACACTATAATTTTAAATACATGAAAATAAACACAAAATATATAAATAATATCAATCTATTTTCAAAAGTTATCTAAAATTCGTTCCATTATGTAACTTTTTCATTGTACAATAAAATTGTGTTCTTTTGTGTGGCCATGACAACGTTACCGGACTATGGCCAGCGCAGAGGGCGCCCAGCCACAAAAGTTAGGTTGGGGCAACAAGCTCAAGGGCACCACTTAATTTCAAACCACGGCTTGGATTGTTGCCAGATTTTTATATGTAATGATAGTTAACGTCCAGGTGCAAAACTGCACCTTAAGACGGAATAGTGTATTCTTCGGCCTCGCCCGCGGGATCGGTTATTTCATGTGTGCCAAGCAGCTAGTGTAGGACGGGTTGACGTCACCTCCGGGATAGCGGCGGAGAGCTCGTCAACGGGCAAGCCAAGAACGTGTCTCGATCGACGGAGGTGTCTTCATACTATCTCAAGCCAAGCCGCCCCACCATCGAGTCACAGCCGCGTGGCAGATGTATTTGCGTTCAGCCAATCATAGAGCGCGAAGACATGGCGTTTCCACGACATTTCTGCTTTTTAACATCGCGTTACCCTATTCTTTCCGTTCCAATGTCAACTTGACATAAATCTATGTTTTGTGGCCTAAAGCGTCGTGCACATTTAAGTATTTTCTTTTGTACACAATATAGTGTTCATTTTTCCGTTCCAATGTCAACTTGACATAAATCTATGTTTTGTGGCCTAAAGCATCGTGCACATTTAAGTATTTTCTTTTGTACACAATATAGTGTTCATTTATTCAAACGCTACCTCTTTTAAGTACCAGCCCATGCATTTAGTGACAAAATAGCCCTAAAAGCTACGTCATAGTTTAAAGCGTGAGAATAGGTACTATCCAAGTGAAACTTTACACTTTACTAACGTCTTCATGTTACCAAGGAAAATAAAAGCACAGTCAAAAAAACATCAAAATCTCATTAGTTCCCATTTCATGCCGCGGCGACACTGCGGAAGCTGTATAACTAATGTACAGTAATAAACAGACGAATAGCGTATTTCTTTTTATAACTCGACAGTACCATTTTCTGGTTTATATGGTATCTCTCGGTGATAACTGGGTTATACAGGAAATCACTCAAGTAGGAGCATAAAAGGTAAACGTATTGTTGATTTTAACTTTACGACCTATGAAAAGTACCTAAACATCTCCGAATATATTTTACTGAATAATTTCTTTGACATTTATTTAAAAAGGACAGTTTTATTTTAATCATTAATATGCTTAATTTCAAATACAAGCATGCAGCATACATCAAATATAGCAGCCTACACTCACTTACTAAATAGTAAAAAGAATGGTTATGATTAGACAAAATCGTGGAAGCGATAAATAATCTTACCACAGACCATAGACCTCTCGCGTGGCCACTGAGTCCGCTGCACTGGGTAGACTGCTTAACTTAGAACGTAAACACCCAGGATCAGGAATTACTATGCCTCAGAGAATACGCGCTGCACTCTTCTTTATCCTTGTAACTTGGGATTCTAACATTAATCTTCGGGAATAATTACGTTTCTTCTGTCTGGTACTTACTAACGTGTAAATAATAGACATTTATCTAATTGGTGGTTTTGAGTACATAGATTTCAGTCTTCACGGTGGTCATCATCTCAGCCGTCTGTCCAAGTCCACTCATAGATTTCCGAGATAGTGAGGGGGTTGTTAACATACTCATGCTTGGCGGGTTGGCGAACGCAGTACGGGATGTTGATACACGGATAGATGCTGCTGCCCATCTTCCGAAAGTATCCGAAAGTATCCCTTGACAGATTCTAACTGCATCTACAGGCAAGAGAGGAACAGAGGGGCAACATTCTACTGCCGGCACCCCACGGCAGGGGGTAATTATCTTAATTTACTAAGATTATCAGTGTTTAAAACCTTAATCTCAACTTTTCAAAACGAAAACAAATCGCTTTTTGATCTTAAGAACTACGGTGCCACATACTAACACACACTCATAACTTATGACGCCCCTTTTTTTCGTCGAGAATACAAAAATAAACCTGCTTAATTATAAGAATAAGAATAACTTTATTAAACTTTGAAATACAAGACAATTAGTATACTTATCTAAAAAAAGAGACTTAACTAGGTACTATAGCAATTTATGCCAGTAAGTCTAAACCATTTGCTCTAGTTTTGGAAATAACTTAATGGCATAATAAATATTGGCGGTAGGTAAGCATACAGAATAAGAAAGCCCTCACCTCCCGTGCTTATTAATTATAGTATAATTATAACTATGCTGAACGTTTACGCGAACCATCCACCCCAACATGACAAAGTTTTTAAGTAGTATGGACAACTGACCCGCCGTGGGTTGCCGGCAGTAGAATGATACCCCTCCTCTCATGCCCATGGATGGCAGTAAGAGCCTGCTAAGAGATAACTCCGGAATATGGGCAGCAGCGTCTATCCGTGTATCAACATCCCATACTGCGCTCACCAACCCGCCTGCCAAGCGTGGTGAGCATGGCAACTACCCCTCATGAAGATCTATGAGGGAGGCCTGTGTTCATCAGTGGATGTTTTATGGCTGAAATGATGATGATGATGATGGACAACTGGTGATACTAAAAACAACTCACGCTAAGACCTGAAGGTTTTGAGCCAGGTAAATGGAATTCCCTTGCTCGGCTCGCGGCAACCAACTGCCCGTTTAAATTTGCACGGATGCTTCAAAGTTCGCGCTACTTTAGGAGGCTGCACTTGATTCGTTTACCAGCGCTGCTTTCGGTGCATTGGTGTGATAAATCTTTTATACTTGTGACGAAAATCTGAGGTTCACGTTGTGGGGACGAAATGCCTAGGAATTACAAAAACTATGTGTTTTTAGAATATTTGTTAAACTTTATATGAAATATTACTTACTTACTCTTCTGGCTCAGCGACCCAAAGTGGATCTTGGCCTCCGATACAAGACTTCTCCAGGCTTCTCTGTTTTGCGCTAGTTCTCGCCAGTTAGCAGCATCGAGTTCTCGCAGATCCGCTTCCACCTCGTCAATCCAGCGATACCGGGGGCGGCCGACTGGTCTACGCCCTAAAGGTATTCCCTGGTACACTTTCTTGACGGCTCGATCTTCCGCCATTCTCTCAATGTGCCCCAGCCAGCGCAGGCGCGAGCCTTTAAATTCGCCTATGATGTTTGGCTCTGCGATAAGGTCCTCTATCTCCTGGTTTTTTCGGACTCGCCAAGATCCATCCTCTCGTCTTGTTGGTCCAAGGATCTTTCGCAGCACCTTACGTTCAGCCACGAGAAGTTTGTTTTCTTCCTTCAGTGTTAACGTCCAGGCCTCGCAACCGTACATCAGAATGGGACGGATGACTGTCTTATATATTCTGACCTTGGTTTTTTTTTTTTTTTGGTTTTTCCAATATGAAATATTAAAGGGATATTATTTATTTATTTATTTAAACAAAATCCACAGTCCTTAATCTACATTATCCTAAATAACATATATATCCTACGACCAATAACGGATTTACATTATATATAAGAAAAAAATTAAGCAGACAGTTATAGCAAACTTAAATTAATGTTAAAAATCAAAACAAAAGTACTTATATTCATTACTTATATTTGCCAGGTTTTAAGTCTTTTTGAGCATTACTTCATTTCATTTATTAACAATTTCCATTGAAAGTGTTCACAACCATGACAGATTCAAATGCTGAGCAAATAATTCTTAGACTGTTCAAAACGGACTTCAATGATAAAATCTAAAATGTTGCTACAATAAGTAGGTACCCCAAACCGCTTAATGTTATGCTTGTTACATTTATGTATTTCCATTGATAAATCAAGGGAAATCATGGATCACATCATCAGAACTGCGTATAAAAGCAAGCAAACATTATTAAATGAAACAAAGAACTAAGTTTAAATGAAGGGCATAAAACTATACCTTTAGTGTAGTACAAATGTGTATGTAAGTGATGTGTACCTAATGTGTGGGTATTTATAAAGATTAGTGGATAGGTATTTAAAATCTTTACCATCTTTTGATGTCATTACCAGTGGATTTGGTAATATTGAAGAATTTTGATATCGATCTCAGGTCTTCTTTATCATCACCAAATCATACTTTCTGAATGCAATTGTGATCTTTACCTAAACGTGCCCAAACCGTTATATATTTACCTACATTATTTGAGGAGGTGAATGGATCCTACCATCGTAACAAAGTTAAAAAAAAAAACTCAAATATCTTTTTCTAAATTGGTTCATAAATGATGAAATGAGGTTACAAACATAAAAAAAATTCAGACGACTTGAGAATCTCCTCGATTTTAAAGTTCGTTAAAAATAAGCCTATGTGTTAGCCTGGGAAAATAATGTTCCGGATAATAATAACGACAAACTAAGACCCCTGGGACAGTAATGATTTAAACTGGAGTAATAAGCCGCCCCATCCACGAAAAGTAAATTCTCAAATGACAGAGGAATAGCCTACTCCACAGCTTACAAGGTCCTTTAATACTTGCTTATGAAGCGGTTGGAGGCATACGAGGAAACAATTTCTTTTTTTAGGATTTTTACCGTGGGTTCTGATGAAATTGTAGTACCTTAAACCGAATTTTCCTACTAAAACATCTGATGGAGAAGAATTGGGAGTATGCTCAAGGTATCTAAAGGTTGTTCATTGTCTTTAGAAAAGCTTACGATGATCGGCGTGCCTTGTACACTATTCTGAGAGATTTCAAAATTCCACAAAAGCTCGTTAAGACTGTTTACCACTGACGAAAGTAAGATGGTTAAAATTGAAGGCGAACTCACTGACGATTTTTTAACAGGTGATATTACTATGTAATTGGTCAATAGGTAGGTGATGGATGAATTGGATGTAAGTAAATAACTAAGTTTACCTCAAAGCTGCAGACGCTCTTATTCAGCGGATGAAAAGGTATTTTAGTAAATTTTATTAGTCACTTAGTTAGTACATAAAATAGGTGACATTAAAACAAGCCGAAAAATATAACTGTTACCGCCTCTAAATTATTAAATCCTTCTTAGCTTGTAAACCCTTAGTTTTCAAACTCCAAGCTAGTTAGAGGATCGCCATTATTTTCCTTGACTCGGGCTCGTCACGATTAAAAGAATTCCACCAAGATTAATTACCTGAAGCGACTTGCACAATCTTTTCTTTAATTCTTAGATTCAAAAAGCTAGTACGCTTTCCCACACTGGCTAATAAGCTAAGCATATACATAAGTAAAAGATAAAGATACTTTTATTTTTTAACACAAATTACAATTAATCAATATTCGTTAAATAACTAAGTTTAAAAAAAAATTGTGACAAAAATGGTCATTACTCAGCATAATTATACTGTGGCAGAACCGGTCATACCACAGCACTGGTCTTCCGTAGTGACCAAATTTGCGGTTGGTGGCTACCGCGCTACACAAATGCAATACGCGAATTAAAATATAATAATAAAGTACCTATTAATATAAAAAAACTCATATTTATAACTTTTGTGCATGAGATAGCTTAACAATATTTTTTAATGTTAAGGAACTATTCAAAAATATATGAGTTGAAACAATGAAAATAAAATAACAAGATTCTTTCAAATCTTAAGTTGAGTAGAGAATTATTTACATTTATGTATTCAGAACTTACTAAATTTGCACTAGTGTGGTTTGTCCGAGGCCCAGAACGACGGGTTTTCATATTGACGAAGTTAAATTGAGACTCATTAATAACTTTTTAGATTTTTTCTAAAAAAATGAACAGTTTCAGCATATTATTTGGAACGACCGTAGATTTGACAAAATAAAATATTAAATGCGTCTTGTAACATGGATAAAATCTGGAGATAACGTCTCGAAAAACGAAACACAAAATAAATGTTCTATTATAACGTGTTATATGATACTCCTTTAGGGTCAGAATGGCCCAATTTTCCCTCCGTTTACGTATAATATTACTCGTAGCTATCTAACAAATTAGTGGAACAGAGACGGTCCTAATGGCACTAAAGAAGCTTGCAGAGCTGCAGATTTTATTCTTCCTGAATAAAATCTGCAGCTCAATAGTTTTGATCAGTCCTTAAATTCTTCTTCCTTATTAAACTTTAAAATCTGAATTTTACGTCAAGCGGAGGTTAGACTACACAGGTTATCCTAGTTTGGGCACAAGTATGTCATTCACTCAGGAAATACAACTTATATCTAAGCAACTTTTTTAGATTTGAAAATTTACGTTTGTTGATGTGTCAATTAATTATCCTATTCGAACGGGTATCCTACCTTAATTTGTCAATCTGTCAAGAAACTAAATAGAGTGTAGTAGCTGGATCCTTCAAATTGTAATGAGCAGTAGGCACTTTCTTTGACGGCGTTTCCTCAGAACCTTTCAAGATTTAATTGAAATGCTTGGAAGGAATTTTTGTGGCCAACACTGGTAGCTTGATGAGTGGCCATTTCTTTAATGTGGGGGAGACAGCTGAAATGTTATTACATTGTTTAGGATTGATTAAATCGATGGTATTTTGTTCTGTTCAATGTGGATGGTAAATTGGCATTTCGTTAAAGAAAAGCAGACGACTAAAGAACCTCCTCCTTTTTGAAGTCTGTTAAAAATAAAGTGACATAATCCCACTAATATTATAAAGCCGGAAGTTTGTTTGGATGAAGAAGAAGAAGAAGAAGAAGAAATACATTTATTGGACACACACAGTAAACTTAAAAATAACTATAGTAAAAACACAGACTTATTTCTAATTTTAGCCTAGGAGTACCTACCCAGATTATATATTCTGCGTCATAGGTGACAAATAGATGGTAAGCAGCTCACTCAGCGGGTCAAAACAGTATGAATACTATTTCAAGAAGGGACCTAATGAACAAACCAGTTTACAAAGTTGTGTGAGTCCAAAGGGGCCTGACTCAGCATTATGCTCCCACACATAAGGAATGCTTGGAAGCGCTGGTTTTCAGTCAGACCCTAAGGATGGAGGTTTGTTACCTCTTTACGCAAAAACTAGGCTACAGATTGAGCTGAAACTTTGCACACGTCAATATGTTAACCAGGGTTAACACATAAGCTACTTTTTATTCGGGTACAACGCATGCGAAGCGGCGGGTAAAAGCTAGTAGGTATATAAACACAAAAAAAATTCGATGATGGATGTTCGCAAAACAACGGATCTAAATATTATATTCGATCTATCTTCCTAGCCGTAGGGCCTGTCCACGTCCACTGCTGGACATAGGCTTCCCTCATGAATCTCCAAGATCATGAGGACTTTGTTGCCATGCTAACCACGCTTGGCAGGCCGTACACGGAAACATTGCTGCCCATCATTCTGGATGTATTCATTAGCCGCTTTTTACTGCATTAATGGCCAAGAGATCAGAGACAAAATTCTACTCCCAGCACCCCACGGCCATTAGGGATTAGGGTAAACTTAAAGATTTACTATGCCGTGGGGTGCCTGCTAAGCCTGCTAAGGGATACCTCCGGAAGATGGGCAGTAGCATGTATCAACATCCCATTCTGCGCTTACCAACCCGCCTGCCAAGCCTGTTGAGTATGGCAACTACCCCTGTGGGTGAGGCCTGTGTTAAGTAGTGGACGTTTTAAGGCTGAAATGATGATGATATTGAAATATTTACGGTGTAAGAGCTAATCCTGATTGATTTGTATTCTATTTTGTAGTCTGGTTATAAGCTAATTTAGTCAGTCCACTGGATCCTACTCTTGGGCAAAGGCCAAAGAGGTAGAAACGGCCTTGTAATAAAAAACCGCGTAGTAGGTAGTAGTACTCAAGCACTTAAAGGGCAACTTTTAGGCAAAGATACGATACTTTTAAAACTAACGTAAGACAAACTATTTTATGCGACGGTACCGAAGTGAAGTTAATGTGCTCGGTCGCGAAGGTACTCACTCGCCCTGAAGACGGTTTTTTTTAAACCGAAACTTGTCGGTTTGATATCTGGCGTGATTAATCCCCAAATTTTTAAATGATTAAATATACAATTTGTGCAATTCGTACGTATCAAGTGTAAGTAAGAATACAAAGGAAACGAAAAACCCAAACATTTAAATGAATAAGCATTTTGTACCTGCTAAAATAAAGTAGCAGAACGTCAAACAAAGCCCACAATTGGTAGGGTGAGAAAGGGACCTCGCAAAAATCAATTGAACAAAAACAATGGCACAGTCCTCAGTAGATGAGCAGTTGCAAAAGAACAAATAATAATGGAAGAAAATAAAAGCGCTACATATTGGGAAACGTTCGTAGTCAATGGTTAACCGTGGTGTTTCACTGAAAACGAGTTTTCGTTGGAACCCGTGGCTTGTTCCTAACCAAACTGAGAGTTTTTTGAGCCACCAACAGAAGATACACAAAACTTAAAAAAAAACAAAGACACTGAAATAATTATATTAAATAATATAATGCTGGACACTACAAATAACACAATATAGTCCCAAAGTAAGCGAAGCTCGTAACCATACTATAAAACTTGAAAATGATAGATTACATACATACATTTATAATATACTATAAGTAAATACATACTTATCAAACATAAAAATACCCTTGATTGGGTTAGTATTCCCCAATTACAGGCATCTAGATCTAGATAAAGATCACTTTTTTGATTCTTATTTGTTAAGGTTTTTTAGTATCATAGATATTTCATAAGGAATAGTTTAAAGCTTTTGCGATTAAGCAGATTTTGAAATCTTTATTTGCTCTATCTATCAAAGCAACTGTTATGAAAACTTTATCAGAAATAGTTAGGCTCGTTACGTAGCTTGCATAAGGAACTAATGTTATCCCCGTTAACAAATAAAGAATAGATAGATAAATAGATAGAAAATGATTTATTTCACACCTTAAAACATAAATATACAAAATAAACAACTAATAATAGTGTCAATAGAAACACTGAATATAAAGTGACAACCGGTGGTCTTATTGCTAAAGAGTGATCTCCACCAGACAACCTTGGAATGGGTTAGATAATTATTTGCAACATGGGGTTGTATCCATTGTTGTGTAGATACATTATGAAACATTAAATTAAGTATTTTTTTTCAATAAAGACTCAGAAATTAAGCGGGCTTAGGAATAACCCAAGCTCGCGTACTGAATGGAGAGCGAAACAAATCCAATCAACCGCGAACATTCCGTTCGAATTGAACGCTACTTTTTATAATGCTGTTTTGCTGCAATTAGCAATGTCTTGGAGGCGATTAAGTGACAACCTCTGTGGCGGGTGAACCTGCGACGCCGAGGTTGCGGGTTCGATTCCCGGCTCGGAACAAATGTCTGTACGATCTGCAGATATTTTTTCAGGGTGTTCTGGATGTTTTTCAACATTTAATAAAAAATGTCTATCTATGTAGTGTCATATATTTAGTATATCAGTCATCTAGCACCCATAACACAAGTTCTTCTTAGCTTGGGGCTAGATGATGCTGGATGACAAGGTGTGTTATAATTTGTGTACTGATCCGAAAGGGGGTGACTCTGTCCAAGTAACAACTTTTGTTCTAAGACTTTTCAGAATTCAGTGATTTTCTGTGACAACCTAAAAGCCAGCTGATTCTTGACATGGTCATTGACTTCCGCGAAAAGTCGCCGCACAGGTACAAATACGACTGGTTCTTGGAAAATATTGAACACCTCCAAACATTTCAGGATGCGACAGGCAGCACTTAATTATCGCATACAACCAACCAATAAGACCCGGGAAGAACTGACCAACACGAGAGCTGACCTTCAGCGTAATATACGTTACTGTGAAAACGCCTATTGGCAAGAAGAACTTTGCAAGACTATTCAGGCAAGCGCATCGACAGGCAACTTCGCAGCTATCTACTCAGAAATAAAAAGAGCCCTGGGCCCTTTACCAACAAAAACAGCTCCTCTGAAAGAATCTGATTCTCTTATTACTAATTCAGAACTTCAGCTTCATCGTTGGGTGGAACATTACACCGGTCTATACTCTTATCCGATCGGCATCGAGCCCGAGGCAATTCATTTGATCCCGGAATTGCCGGTATTAAGCGAACTCGATGATGCCCCGACAGTAGAAGACTTTCATAATGCTGTTAACCAACTCAAGCGCGGTTAGAGCCCAGGAAACGCCGGCATTCTCGCTGAAGTCGTCAAGGTGCAGTGTGTGGCTCCTATTCTTTACAATATCTTTGCAAAGTGCTGAAACGAAGAATACATCCTTCAGGATATGCGTGATGCCAATATCATCACCTTGTATAAATTAAAAGGCGACCGCGGGGACTGCAACTCATATCGCGTTATTTCATTACTAAGCATTGCCGGCAAGCTTCTTGGACGTATCGTCTTGTCTAAGTTGCAAAAGCTCGACAATCGTGTATATCTTGAGTCTCAGTGTGGCTTTTGCTCCCAACGTTCCACCATTGACATGATATTAACATTCCGTCAACTCCAAGAGAAGTGTAGAGAGCAAAGAACACCATTTCTAGCAGCTTTTTGTACACTTAAATAAAGCTTTTGATACTGAGAGAGGGGCTGTACATTGTACTTCATAGAGTAGGTTGTCCACCGAAGCTCTTAAATCTAATTAAACTTTTTCACCATGACATTAAAGAGTCTGTTATTTACAACGGCAACACATCTGAACTCTTCGATAAAAAAGAGGTGTACGACAAGGCTGTGTACTGGCATCAACATTGTTTGGAATATTCCTTTCGGTACTCCTGAAAGTTGCATTTGGGGAATCTTCACAAGGCATACACCTTCACACCAGGGTGGACGGTAAGCTATTCAACATCTCTCTTTTAAAATCAAAAAGACATCGACAGGATCTTTTGTGGATGGCTTATTGTTTGCTGAAGATGCAGCTTTTGCTACTTCCAAGCAACAAAAGCTGCATCATCAGCAAACAATAAGCCATCCACAAAAAAGACTGACTGAAGCTCTTCTGGGGTGGACCCCAGAAGAGCCTTAGTCAATGGTGGATAAATTAATTGTAGCTTTTAAACTATTTTCTATGTCCATTAACGCCAACAATATCGTTATAATGGCGCAAGGTATTTACCAAAAACCAACGATTTTATTGAATGGTTTACCTCTGGAATTTATTGATAATTTCTGTTACTTTGGTTCTACGGTGTTGACCAATCTCTCACTTGAGGCCGAGATTAACATCCGCATTGGCAAGGCTTCCACAATGTTTGGGAATCTGAACACAAGTGTATGGGACAATAAACATCCCACTATTAAAACCAAGATAATTATATATCAAACCTGCATTTTATACATACTCTTGTATAGCTCTGAGACCGGGACAGCGTATGCCAAACAGAAGCGGAAATTAAATAACTTTCCCTTGCGCTCTCTTCGACGCATTTTGGACATCTCATGGAAGGATCGAGTAACAAACGGAAGGTGCTCAGTATCGCACAACTGCCCAGCATCGCCGCGGTATTAAAGCAGAGTCGGCTTCGCTGGCTTGGGCATGTACAGAGGATGGAGCCTTGTCGTTTGCCAAAACAAGCTCTTCTCAGTCGAATAGTAGACGCTAAGCGTCCGGTTGGGCGCCCAATGTTACGATTCAAAGACAGTGCTAAACGCAACATTTTATCTTTTATAGATACTAAAAACGATGGAGGAAAACTTTATCGGAAGGGGTGGAAAAAAAACAAAATACAGGAAAAAAAATACAGGACAAAATCTGGTTCAACCTTTTATCCCAAAAGCGTGATTAACGCCACCAACGAGCTACACTTCCTTTAACATCACCAGGCACAGAATTTGTCTGTCAGTTTTTGGCCGCCGCTGTCGCTCCCGCATCGGCCTTACTAGCCATGTCCGTAACTGCCGATCCTCACAAACAGACGCTACTTTAATCATCTTTTATAGATTTGAAAAGGCCAATGGTGATGATGATGATAATAATAAGTATAAACATAATTAAATATGCGATTATGACCCCAGGATCATTTTCACATCACACCATCTGGTAAAAATATAAATAAAATTATTATTATTATTTTTTAGTTTCAACTACTTGTTATTATGGGCTGATCGTATGCGTTAAGCCGTCATCAGGTTTTTTGTTTCAACTTATATAATATTTGCTCGTTTAATGTCTGACATAAAGAAATTCAGTGGGTTTAAGTCCTTATATTGTCTCAGGTTTGTAACCAAAATTGCTGTCAAGAACTTGACAAGCTTAATGTTTACACGCCTCTTTTATCTCATTCAATCAATCATTTCAGCCATAGGACGTCACTGACACTAGACAAAGCTTGAATCTCCAGAACTGCTATTTTTTATTTATATTTAGTTTAAAAAACGTCACCGTATGCCAGGTGAACTGTGGGCCAAGGCAATCACTGAATGGCGTCCTGACCCGGCGAGAAGACGACGCGGCAGACCAAGACGTAGATAGCGGGACGAGCTCGATCAATACAGAGTTGACTGGAGGGAAGTGGCTCAGGATCGAGATGCATGGAGGGAATCGGGGGAGGCCTTTGCCCAGCAGTGGGATCAGATGGGCTTATAATAATAATAATAATAATAATTTAGTTTAAGCAAAACTTAGTGAGACTTAAACTTAGCTAGGTTCATTTTATATAATAGTAACTGAGGGACAATTCAAGTTTCTTATCATAAAGGGGTTGTTGGTGGTTTAGCTCATTACAGTCAACTTAATACGTCTCTTTAAAAACTGGGAAGATAAGGCGGTATAATGCACATTTGCACTATACCGCTAGATTCCGGTATTCAACAATTATTCAACTGCTATGCTCATTTTCTGGTCTACAGTATCAAACTTCATTACAAGCCAACGTCATCTGCTCATCAAAATTTACTTCGTTGCTTTCACTGGTTCAGTATTCGAAGCTTCAGATTTATAACCTATGCATCAAAATGACTTCACCGTCATCACTCTTACAGATACGATAAAGTTCAAAATAGGGCCCTTTTGGATCCTTTGAAAAGTTTCGGAAAGTTTCTTGTTGGAACGCTGTGGGGTTACCGGTGGAAATTTAAAGTATGTATTACTAGCGCCACAAAACCGAGGGGAGGCGAGCATGAGAATTCCATTACTGCTGTTGAAGTGACACGCTCTGTGACGTCACACGAAGGGGTATGCCGACGTAGTCTCTAGTAGAGGTTACGATTGTTTCAAGGTTACTTGTATGTTGCAACTTTTATAAAATTGCAATGTTGTTTGAAGGAATTGAGGAGGGATGACTAATTTATAATCTAAAAAGAATATTAATTTTATGTAGGTACGTGTGTTTGTCACCTAACTTATCCTAAACGGTTGGACCGTGGGTATCACCTGATGCAGTAATAAGGACATTTTTAGATGAATTATGCTTGCCCAACTCTTATACCATCCCATAAGATAAGTCAGTTACATTTAGAGGAAAGAACAGAAAGCTAAAAAAGAAAAATTCAATGAAACAAATTGTAACAATATTTTTCCAGAACGTGTAATCATCAATCTGGCTAATTTCATACAAAATTGTCAGATAAGAAGTATATAATTTATACAAAATAAATACTATTAATAGATTAGTTCTGATCTATTAATAGTATAGATTTGACGGACGTGGGCTTGAATCCCACCGGAATCGTAAGATTCTTGATAAGGTTATTCATTTCCTTGAAATGTTATACCTAAGTGTGGTAAAATAATATAAAAATTACAAACTATAGCTTATTTGCCGTGGGGTGCCGGCTGTAGAATGTTGCCCCTCCTCTCTTGCCCGTGGATGCAGTAAGAATCTGCTAAGGGATGCCTTGGGAAGACGGGCAGCAGCGTCTTCCGCGTCTTCAACACCCTATACTGCGCTCGCCAACCCGCCTGCCAAGCGTGGCGAGTATGGCAACAACCCCTTATGATTGTAAAAACAAGGACCAGGCCCCGAGTCCCCGGCAGCCCCGCTAGTCGTGGCTACGGTAGCGGCCACGGTAACGGCGGGGCTAGGGGTGCTAAGAATCCCCGGGAGACGGACGGCTACCAACCCCAACGACGACCACTGGCCCTGGTAACACACAACATCCGCACTTTGAGGACAGACGAAAAGATTGTTGAGCTGGAAGAAGAAATGAGTAGGCTACACTGGGACATTTTAGGATTATCAGAAGTCCGTAGAGAGGGCGAGGACACGATATCCCTTAAGTCCGGTAATCTACTCTACTACCGGGAGGGCGACCAACAGTCCCAAGGTGGTGTCGGGTTTCTCGTTCACAAGTCACTCGTTAACAACATTGTCACCATCGACAGTGTGTCGAGCAGGGTCGCATACCTAACACTCAGAATATCTAAAAGATATTCGCTTAAGGTCGTTCAGGTATATGCGCCGACCTCGTCACACCCAGATGAAGAAGTAGAGTCTATGTATGAGGACATTAGTAGGGCCATACATACAAACAAAACTCACTTCACTGTTGTTATGGGGGACTTCAATGCAAAGTTAGGCAAGAGAAGCGATGATGAGTTGAGAGTGGGGCAATTTGGGTATGGGCAACGGAACCCCAGGGGACAGAGGCTGGCCGATTTTCTGGAGAAAGAAGGACTCTTTATGATGAATTCTTTCTTCCAGAAGCCGCCTCACAGGAAATGGACCTGGATGAGCCCCGATGGTTCCACGAGAAATGAGATTGATTTCATCTTGACCAACAAGAAACGGGTATTCAATGATGTCACTGTGATTCACAGGGTGAAAACCGGAAGTGATCACCGAATCGTTAGAGGCACATTGAATATGAACGTTAGACTTGAAAGGTCCCGTCTGATGAAATCTACGCTCCGACCCACTCGCGCACATATCCAAAACCTCGAGAGCTTTCAACTCGAACTTTCAAATCGCTTTGATTGTCTGGGTCTCGAAGAACATGCATCAGTGGACGAGATCAATAACAGGTTCGTAGAAACTGTCCATACGGTGGGGTCTCAGTTCTTTAAGACGCCCCGTACAAATAGACCTCAGAAACTCTCTGATGACACTCTTAACCTCATGGCTGAACGACGCTCATTACGACTGCAGTCTCCCGATGATGCTAAGTCACATAGGCAGCTCAATAGACAAGTTTGGAAATCCTTGCGGCACGATATTCGTACCTTTAATACAGCTCGTATTAAAGATACGATAGAGCGGAACAAAGGCTCCAAAGTGTTCGCGAGAGATATGTCTATTGGGCAAAGCCAGATGACGAAGCTGAAGAGGGAAGATGGCAGCATAGCGTCAAGTAAAGCCGATGTGTTAAGGGAAGTCGAAAGGTTCTATGGACAGCTCTACGATTCGGTCACTAAACCTGTTTGCAGTGTGGCAGAAGACCCTAGAGCCAAGCTGACCCGACATTATACCGAAGATATCCCGGACATCAGTCTGTACGAGATCAGGATGGCCCTAAAACAGCTTAAGAACGACAAGGCGCCGGGGGAGGACGGAATCACGTCAGAGCTTCTGAAAGCGGGTGGATCACCGATACTTAAAGTCCTTCAGAAGCTCTTCAACTCCGTCTTGCTCGAAGGTATTACGCCAAAAACATGGAACAAAAGCGTCGTGGTACTGTTCTTTAAGAAAGGTGACAACACCTTGCTTAAGAACTACAGACCGATCTCGCTTTTGAGCCATGTTTATAAGCTGTTCTCAAGGATCATCGCAAATCGTCTCGATCGCAGGTTTGATGACTTCCAGCGTCCCGAACAAGCCGGGTTTCGAAAAGGCTACAGTACCATAGACCACATTCATACGCTGCGGCAAGTGATACAGAAGACCGAAGAGTATAACTTGCCGCTATGTCTCGCGTTTGTGGACTATGAGAAAGCCTTCGATTCGATCGAAACATGGGCGGTGCTCGAGTCTCTCCAACGATGCCGAATTGACTATCGGTATATCGAAGTGCTGAAGTCTTTGTATAGAAACGCCACTATGTCAGTCCGAGTACAGGAACAGAGTTCGAAGGATATTCCCTTAAAAAGAGGCGTAAGACAGGGAGACGTTATTTCTCCGAAACTGTTTACGACCGCTTTGGAAGATGCCTTCAAGCTCTTGGAATGGAAAGGACTAGGCATCAACATTAACGGCGAATACATGACTCACCTTCGGTTTGCCGACGACATTGTGGTCATGGCAAAGTCGATGGAGGAACTCGGCACGATGCTCGAAGGCCTCAATCGAGTCTCCCAACGGGTAGGCCTTAAAATCAACATGGACAAGACGAAGGTTATGTCGAATGTCCATGTGGTGCCTGCCCCAGTTATGGTTGAGAACTCGGCTCTCGAAGTTGTCGACGCGTATGTATACCTAGGACAAACTGTCCAGTTAGGTAGGTCCAACTTTGAGAAAGAGGTCAATCGACGAATCCAACTCGGATGGGCAGCGTTTGGGAAACTACGCAACGTTTTTTCGTCCAAAATTCCTCAGTGCCTTAAGACGAAAGTCTACGATCAATGTGTGTTACCAGTGATGACATATGGAACCGAAACGTGGTCATTCACGATTGGCCTCATGAATAAGCTCAGAGTCGCTCAACGAGCTATGGAGAGGGCTATGCTCGGGGTTTCTTTACGCGATCGAATCAGAAATGAGGAGATACGTAGAAGAACTCGGGTCACCGACATAGCCAAACGGATTAGCACGTTGAAGTGGCAATGGGCAGGCCATGTAGCTCGCAGAACAGATGGCCGATGGGGCCGAAAAGTTCTCGAGTGGAGGCCACGGACCGGCAAGCGCAGCGTAGGACGTCCACCAACAAGATGGGATGATGACCTGGTGAAGACCGCAGGTCGACGGTGGATGCAGATCGCTTCCAACCGCAACAACTGGAAATCCATGAGGGAGGCCTATGTCCAGCAGTGGACGTCCTACGGCTGAAATGATGATGATGATGATGATAGCTTATTTATGGTAACAATCCATAATGAATAAACAACTACAGATTTCAAACTTTACTCCTCAAGAGATTTTAACAAGGAAACAAGATAACAAGAATACAATCTCAAATTATGAAAGTTCTTTATGCCATTAAATAAACCAGCTCGTACTGAGGCCAGGAACAGAGGACAGAACAATCCCATGCGGTTGTTTTATTCAAGTGACGAACTGCCATGCTTTCTATAGCATAGAATTAAAATAATGTTTTTTTTTTAATTCGGTCTTTGGTAATTTAATGTTAAAAGTACGAAATCGACTCAACTTTTGAAGATATTTTTCAAAATTCATTTTTTACTTTTAACATGAAATTACCAATGGCCGAATTAAAAAAAAACAGTTTTATAAACTTAATTCTTAATGGTTAATAAAATAAATGATCTAAAATGTAATTTTGTAAAATTTTTAGTAATAAACTGACTGGAAAACAGAGTAATATAGAGACTTATATTGGTAATGAGCCTTTATGAATGAACGAATGATAATAACTTTATTGCACACCAACTTAAAGATAAAACAAATACAGGAAAACTAATAACAAATTAATGTACCTACAATAGGCGGTCTTATAAAAATGTATAACGACATTAGAAAAATTAAAGTATATTGTTTTTCGCTCAGTGCTAAACATGGTAATAAATGCCAGCAACGTTTTTTTGAGCTAGTCATTAATAAGCCAATACATCTTACAGTAGACAGTTCGTTTTAAGCTCACCAACGTCAAAGTCAAGCAATTATTATTATATTGCCGAAATAGAACGGACATCATCATTAAAAAACTTCATAGACATAGTATTTAGTTTATTGGTTGGAAACTGTAATTGGAAATACATTAACCACTCATGCCAAGTACTGGGGGTCGAGCGAGCCATTATTAAGGCTCACGAAAGGAAAAATTCATAATTTCGAGGGTGTCATTAAAATTAACGTAGAGAACGAATATGACAGAACATGTGAGATAAGAAAAAAGTTCATTTTGTGCTATACGTAAAAAATATACATACATTACTCGTATGTAACTAAACGAACAAATCAATAACTATTGACAATACGATTGGGCGTCTCTCAGCATAGGAAATAATAAAGAACCTGCAATAATTATAAGAAACCTACTTCCCTCATGGATCTCCAAGTATTAATGAAAAAATGAAAATGAAATGAAAATATTTACAAATATTCACAGAATATTTAAGTAGTTTTGCCAAATAATGTTAGGGAACCCTTCATGCGCGGGACTGACTCGCACTTAGCCGATTTTATACTTATAACACCGTTTGTTATTTGCTACGCCGGCTAGTTAAAAGCTGCAATTCTGTAGCAGTCGAAACAGGATTCTCTGCAGATATGTTTACATACGAGCGAGCTGCATGTTATTCTATCCCGTACAATGAGTGACTGCGCGTTATTCTAACCCTTGTAATTCTCCAAGCACGTTTGCGAATTATCGTGCTTCTGACGTGCAGGTTGTCTAGCAAATTAAATTTACCTACACGCTGTTACGCTTGGGCAGCGTAAATGAATTCAAACGTAGAATTTCATTACAATTTTTTGTTTGTTTATAATGGTCTTGTATTACGGGTATGAATCTGTAAAATGCAATATTTATGGGTTAGACGTGATTATGGCGTGTGTGACTGTGTCGAAATATCGGAAAACTCAAAAAGACTCATCTCAGCCGTAGGACGTCCACTGCTGGACATAGGTCTCCCTCATGGATCTCCAAGTACTGATCATGAGGGACTCTTGCCATACTCACCACGCTTGGCAGGCTGGTTGGCGAGCGCAGTACGGGATATTGATACATTCTGTGTATCAACATCGCGTACTGCGCTCGCTACTGCTGACCATTTCCAGGAGGTATCCCTTGGAACATTCTTACTGCATCCACGGACAAGAGAGGAGAGGTAACGTTCTACTGCCGATATCCCACAGCAACGATAATGAATCCAACAATATTTATAAATCAGATATTTTGTATTGTTCCATCCTTATCACATGGGCTATATCAGCAAGATGAATAAAGGCAGTATTTAAAAAAAGTTGCAGAGTAGAGTAGTACTAAGTAGTTGTAGTAGGTGTCATATGAAGTTTGCCGGGGCAGGTAGTATTTATGTATATAAAAAAAAAGGTTACATAGAGCATACACTTGAAAACGGATAGATTATAATATTCGCACGGAATAACATTATTGTTGTGTAGAGTGTTCAGTCGTTGTTTCAGCCGTGAAACGTCCACTACTGAACACAGGCCTCGCTCATGGATCTCCATGAGGGGTAGTTGCCATACTCACCACGCTTGGCAGGTGGGTTGGCGTTGGTGGATGTTGGTACACGGAAGGACGCTGCTGCCCATCTTCCGGAGGTATCCCTTAGCAGGCTCTTACTGCATCCATGGGTATGAGAGGAGGGGTAACATTCTTCTGCCGGCACCCCACGGCGGCAGAGTGTTCAGTGCTTTCGCTTAATTAAGACCTAAGCGATTACCTAATGTAACATCAGAATGCAGTGGCGGACTTGAGACATGAGGTCTCTATTTTATAGTAAGCATATTTTTATAAACTACACTAACATGCATTATTTAATAAATATAATACGGCTTACACCACGTACCTAACTTATTATCACCTTGCTGACGTTTGACTTAACGCTTAACATGCATTATGGCCGAGTCTCATTTGGTTGTGGGTACTTCCATTTATTAAGCCAGATGCCTTACGGCATATTTTAGTTTCTTGCTCTGATCCTTTAGCTAGAGATCCTCGTGTATCAAACCGGTTCTGGCAAAAGATCAACGTTGTGCTTAGGCTCAACTTAGTGCTGACTCAGACGCCTTCTTTGTATCTGTATTTCTTAGTTTAATTTATTATTTTGTTAATTTCTCTCTCCTGTTGTGTCTCTTATTTTTTATGTGTTTTGTTATTAATGTAACAAGTAAATGTTTTATCTATCTATCTATAGGCTCTTAATATAAACAGCGTAAAATTTCAGAGAAAAATAATTTTAACGTAAATTCATTTTTTCATATAAGTTGTCAAACATTACCTAATTATGACGCTTAGAAAGTGAATTCAAGCTGATTATTTTTTTGCTAATTTAGATAGTAGAGGTAGAGACAGTGGTTGTAGAATAGTAGTAGAAGTAGCTAGTTGAATTTTAGGTGGTACGAATTTCGCTCGGATAGCTAGTATAAGAAAATTAACCCAAAAGTAAAAGTAAAACACACTACTTATAGCTCAAAAACAGCTGGACCGATTTCAATGATGTCAGATGTTTTGGATTTGTTTGCGCTCGGATTAAAATATAGGGTATCTAAACATAATTTAATAAATATAATACAGCTTACACCACGTACCTAACTTGTTATTATCCTGCTGACGTTTCGTAGATCTTTGAGAGGCCCTTCTTCATGAGCACCGTACGTGGCCGCCTCCGAGGGCCGCGAGACGAGAATATTATATATACATATATTTTTTTTTTATTTGTGTGTTATTTCATTTTCTCATAAGTTCTATAGATATAATGTGACGTAATTTTTTAGCTGTTAAATATTTAAAAGTGCGATCAGAAAATGTATTTTATAACGTAAGCTCAAGCCGTTTTTATTTTTGATTAAGTTAGGAAGTAGAGTAGTAATAGTAGTAGTGGTTGTAGAGGAGTAGTTGATTCTAAGGCGTCACAAAGTTCGCCAGGAAAGCTAGTTCTAAACAAAAGCTCTACGTATGGATAACAATTTCCATTATTTATATACCATGTAATCTCTTCTGTAGATAATGTTACGGGTATCAAAATCCGTCCATCATTATCTCTATTATTTCCAATGTCATACTTACTAAGGTAATCCCAAGAAATGATATTCAGACTACAAAAATCATATTACAACAACAAAAAGGATGATTCTGAAACCTTACAAGTTGAATAACTCATAAGTCGTCCTAAAGCTTCAGTCCTGTATTGAATAATACCCATTCGTTGTAAGTAGTAGTGTATCATATCATTCTGAATTATTCTCGATGTTCCAATAAAGTTTGTCTGGGATCTCTGACGGCACATAATAAAGTATTACAAAAGCCAAAGACCGTCATTGTTGCTGGTACTTCAATCCGGGACGCGTGGGGCGTTCCGACGGGCGAGTCGACTGGAACGAACTTGAATTATTATTTTGTAGTTTCATCGCGTCATAGCTTTCAAGCCGTGGGATGCTGGCAGTAGAGTGTTACCCGTCTTCTCATACCCATGGATGTAGTAAAAGGCCGCTAAGGCATGCACAAAAACGCACCTGTGCACAACGCGCTCAAATGGGGGACCTCTCTGTCAGCGTTCGAACAGGCTGTAAGCGAGGTGTTTGCGGTCGAATGAAAATAGTGTTGAAACTTAGTATATAGGTCGATAGACAGTACTCTGAAAAGATTTAATAAAATTATATTTACCCTTATACACTTTTTTTGATTTTCGTTAAACTTTCTGAGTGTCCCACGTGTAGGTAGAATGTATTGTTAATCATCATTTTTCATAATTTCAGCCGTAAAACGTCCACTTCAGAACACAGGCCTAATGGATGAGGATCCATGAGAGAGGCCTGTATTCTGAAGTGTTTGAATAGCAGCGTCTTTACGTGTATCAACATCTCGTACTGCGCTTGTCACGCCCGCCTCTCGAGCGTGGTGATTATGTACTCATTACGCTTGGCTGCCCATCTTCCGGAGGTATTCTTTAGCAGGCTTTTACTGCATCCATGGCCATGAGAGGAGGGGTAACATTATATTGCCGGCAGCCCACGCTACTGGTCTGGTCACTGACTATAAAAACCGAGGTTCTTTCAACTGCGCCATGATATGAATAGCTATTTATTTCAGCCGTAAAACGTCCACTACTGAACACAGGCCTCGCTCATGAGGGGTAGTTGCCATACTCACCATTCATGGCAGGCGGGTTGGCGAGCGCAGTTCGGGATGTTGATACACGGAAAGACGCTGCTACCTATCTTTCGGAGATTTCCTATGGCAGATTCTTATTGCATTCACGGGCGAGAAAAGAGAGGCAACATTCTAGTGCATGACATGATTATGAACATCACGATACGCAGGCATTTCGTGGTACTCTCGGCCATATCGGTTATAAGATAGAATACAGTCTTCCCGGGACCATTCTTGGTGCAATCCAAGCGAAACGTCGGGAAATAATAAAGGTAATTTACGCGATAAATACCCGGTTATATGTATGTTAATAAGATAGAATACAGAATAGGTTAGGGTTTAAATTTTAACATTTTGCCCACTTGGTCATGTTTGGACGAATCGATTTTTTGTGCCGAATAATTTTCAAATAGAAGAAAGTTAAGTAAAAAAAAATTTAGGAACATTGTTTTGGGAAAAACTGTTGATTTTGATAGGTAGCATCGGAATATTACAAAGCATTATAGTCAGATTATGTTGTAGCTTCTCACACAAATCGTGCGAGGGACATGCTTTGCCATGGAAACGGGCGTCAATGTGGCCAAACCGAGTTCTATGTGGCCAATCGCAAATATTTTAAACAAGTTACGCATTTTACTAACTTAACTATGGGGAATTTTCGTATTCATATCAAATATCGGGAATATTTACGTACTTGTTAAATTGGTGGAGGCACCAACTGTGCGTCCTGTCGTGCACAAGGATACATGCGGAGATCGCACCAAAAGACAGGTACCAAACACGTACATTACGTCTAGCCAATTTTAGGACAAACATTAAGTATTGATGGTGGTTTTAAGACCGGGCATATCATAAAATACCGGCGTCTTGTGATTTGACCAGGCACTCGCTCAGACATTATTTAATAGTAAAAATGATCGTGTCGTCATTTAAAATTGACCACAGTAGAATATCAGAAATGTTTAAGCCGGATGCCTTATGTCTTATGCTCAAAATCTCCCAAAAATTCCACTCGGCGCTGACGCCAGTAAGTGGTCGAGTGATTTAATAAGGTGATCGCAGATAAACACTCCTCGAAGGGTACAAGATAAGGTTTTATGAGTTCGCCACGTCGTTTCTATGCGTAGGACTGAGAATATATGCGACATTAGGTTTGTTTTGGATACCAATTACAAAATAAAGGTTTTGTTTTGCTATTTCATCTATTCTATTTGAATTTTACCGACTTCCTGACAAACAACGCATAGCCTACAACACATCTAGAACCAGATACTTCACGATTTAAAAACACATGCTTAAAATAAAAACTTTTTAATAAACGCGGAAATTCATCGCATAATAAACCCTAAACAGACAGACACAAAGAAAAACACACATACAGGCACACAGACACACACAAATAGCGGTCAAACTTATAACACCCCTCTTTTTTGTCGGGGGTTAAAAACACGTTTTTTTTATTTTTTTTGATTGTCACTAGGAAAAATAAAGAAGGAAATCTCGCTCGTTCTAAGTTCGGGGCCAACAAACAGTCATACCTTAAATGCAGCAGACGTACATATGTAGACCTAAATAGACATTCTAAAATTGTCTGTAAAACTATGTCAGTAAGAAACCTCCAATTTGTAGCAAGGTACAATAAAATGCCACTAGTGAATTACTCGTTTTACTACTTTCATCCAACAATTTAGTTACAAAAGCAGCGGAACGGAAGACAGTCCAATTAGTTACTGTCGCATATTTTGAGTGGAACTTACTTCCTTCACATTGACCTGTTTTTTGAGGTTCAATAGATCCAGTCTGCCCACACGGGGTGAAAATTCTTGTCTCTATTTTTATTCGTAGAAGATTAACATCAAATGTGTTTATTGAAACCACCACACCTACCTATATCATGATAATCATCGTCAGCTAAAAACTCCTCTCCAAACCCAGTTTTATGACGATTCCTTCACCATACAGTCAACAAGACTCTGGAACGCACTCCCTGTTCCCATACGACATTCCAAATCCCTTCCTATCTTTAAAAAATTGGTTATCAATTTTATCTGGACTCCCTTTTTAAGCCTTCTTAATTAAGTAATATTAGAATTCGTTTATTTTTAGAAATATGTTTGTATTTTATGAGTATGTATGTATACCCTAATATTGTTTTTTTTTTTTAATTTTTGCATTTATTATTGATAATATTATGTTTTATATTTCCTATTCTATCTTATTAGTACGCCACCGTCATATACTTTGTCATATGACCAGGCTGATGACGATAGCACAACATGCGAAGACATTTTTTCTGAATCCTTTCAACAGTATTAGTATGAATGTTATAGTTGGGTGACCATATGGGGCTACCATAATATTTAATGACTTCTCACCAAAGAATTAAAAAGGTGTATCAAGTTTTGTGACTTTTTAAAACCCTTGGATGACCTGAGAATGAAACCCAGAAGTTGGTTGGCCTTAGAGGTAATGTGTTGGATGTGCGCGCGGAAGGATAGTTTTTTGCTAGTATTTTTTGGGGTTGAAATGAGATTGTCAGGAATAGGAGCAGATCTAAATATAATTACAGACATATTCAGGTGTGTAAACATTTCTAACCAGCAAGAAGTCATCATCGGGAAAATCTGTCGGCATTATTTTTTGACAGTGAGTGTAAACATTATATTTTCAGTCAGGTGGTAAATAGCAAACGCAAATATTTAAACGCAGAGCGTGTTGCGTTTCTGGCATAATAGATACTCTGATATCCTCCATGTCACTGTCCCATGATGCCTGCCGAATAACATTATATTTGCGCAAAATCGCCAATAAGATACCCCCCCCCCCTCTCATATTTCAAAGAACTAGTATCTTTGTGATGTTCTCTGAACAGATTTTAACGGGAATCTACTATTTCACCATCAAAAATACTTTAATTTAAACGTGTAAGTTGGTTTCCGTTAGGCATGTAATATCAAAGTCAGAGTTTAATAAATTTAATTTAAATTGCAACAATTTGCTTCATTTTTAATATTTTTTCTATTAACATTTTTGTAATATACTACTATCACTATCATAGTTAACTAACACCTATTATATTACTCGTATAATGTTACTTGTAATAATTAGCTTCAATAAAATACAACAATGTTTATTACACCTTTACTTAAACTTATAATGCGATTACTCACGACGTTAACTAATTAAAAACTACACTTTTTATAAGAATGGCTGGACTCTTCTCGTCCCTTCTAATGTAGATTTTACCAAAGCGCAACCAAAAAAACTTATAACCATGAAGTTTACAAAACTGTCTAGCAGCACTCTGACAAAATGCTCCGCTACGTAAAATATAAAGAAATGCGTACATTTTTTTTTTATAAAATAAACTATTTCATATTGTATTGGATTATTTTAGTTTCTTGCAATTGTAGTAAAAAGTAGAGTGTAACACACGGCGCTAAAAATCCATTAAAACTCGGTTTCTATTTACTCCCTCGCTAAAGCTTGGGAGTAAAACTACCTCGTATATAATGGGTCATTTTAGCTCCTTGTATAACAATCTACTATTAATAATAATCTTATAAAATTTATATTAAAATTGCATACACTTCTGTGAGCTTTAAAAGTTTCAGATGTTTATAATTATGATGAAATAATACCATATTAAATTTAAAGTCGATAGCATCAGCAGTGCTCAAGATATCCGTCTGTGACAGTCAGACAGACAGACAAAGTCACACAATAAGTGTTCCTTTTTACCATTTTGGTAAGGAACTCTAAAAATGACTTTAATTTCGACGGTTCGATACCATTACCTTCCTTTAACAATAAAACAATTGTCTGACACATTGTTTGTTAAAATTGGTATCAAATGGCGATCGAAGTTACCGAAAGTTCGTCGGTCAACTTAGGGTCGAGATAGTTCATCGTTTTAAAATGTACAAATGTTCAAATAAAACCAGACCCAATTCGCATATTGGGTCCTGTTTGAACAATGTTTATAGCGAACTTCGGTTGACTAAGTGTGATGACAGTTCATAATCGTCAAAAAATTTCGATATCGAAAAATACAATTTCGTTTTCCACAGAAATTGAGTTAAAAAAGACTGTTAATTCATACTAGGATGTAAACATAATGACCTGACAGCAGGATATTAAATTATTCATTACCGTCATCCTGTCAAAACCAGGCCCAGTTCGCAAATTGGCTTCTGTTATGAACAATGTTTTCTAGCACTGATTTATCATGATTTGGGGAAATTCGGTTACTAACAAAGTTATGAATTTATTACGTCCACTAACGCAGCGGTCGCAGATAACTAAAATACAAGAGGTTTGTTTCCGTTGCGAGACGATTTGTAGATTGGTTTTGGGTTTGTTGAGGTAGCGCAGTAGGTTCCTTAAAGGTTTTTACAAGCTATTTTATGTCTTTGGATGAGATAGAATAGCTAATTAGAGTGCTGAAAAGAGCAACCCTATTTTTTGTGGCCATAGTATCAAAGTACTGATACAGCGATTTCTTTCAGATTTTACTTTTCCCTGTGACTTCTCTTGATTTTGTGCTATGCTAAATAAAATTTTTTTTGGTTTCTATTTTCATCTCCCAGTAAATACGATATCTACAATAAGTACATACCCAATTTTTCATATAACTGAAATATATTAGGAAACGAAATATATTAGCCGTGGGGTGCCGGCAGAAGAATGTTACCTCTCCTCTCATGCTCGTGGATGCAGTAAGAGCCTGCAAAGAGATACCTCTGGAAGATGGGCAGCAGCGTCTTTCCGTGTATCAACATCTCATACTGCGCTCGCCAACCCGCCTGCCAAGCGTGGTGAGTATGGCAACAACCCCTCATGGAGATCTATGAGGGAGGCTTGAGTTCAGTAGTGGATGTTTTATGGCTGATATGATGATGATGATGATGATATTAGGAAACGCCCTGTCATGAAGTCTGAAACTGTCCCGTAAGAATAGATCCATTGCGACCATTGACTGGTCGTTCCTCCGCCCGACGCCGAGTATTCTCGACACGGGCGATCTCCGTGTAACGTTTAGGACCTTATATACAGGCAATCATGAGTCATGTAGCTTGTCACTAGTTTTCATACCCTGAACGCTCGAATAAACTGAACCTAAACATCGTATGTGTGGTGGCAGATTGGTTAAGGTGAACTTTAACGTGGCAGGTTACATTCTTCCGTTACAGATCAGTCGAGTACCCTAAGATAATTTTTCAGACCAGTTAGGCAACAAGGCTGGGTGGTTTTGCTATTATGCTCCACACTTGGCAGGTAGGCTAGAGAGCAGGTTGGTAAGATTAAATACACAACAAAAAACGCCACTGCATATATTATTATGAACAAGAGTACATAAGTACGAATTGCTATCTCTTTCACTCTCTTGCTCTCTTTTTGAATATCCGGAGAGAGAGAGAGAGAAAAAGAGGGAGGAAAAGAAAACTATCAGTAACCTTCTTAATAGGGTCGCAAAAAACTATAAGCATACACGGGTTCTTTGTCAAAATGTTTAATAAAACGCCCTGTCATGAAGTCTGAAACCGCCCCGTGAGAGTCGATCTGATCGAGTCATTGCGACCATTGACTGGGTCGTTCCTCCGCCCGGCGCCGAGTTGTCTCGACACGGGCGATGTCCGTGTAACGTCCTAACCTTACATACACAGGCAATCATGAGAACACGCTTTTCCATCCATGTCGTCGTATCGCACATTAACGTACTAACCTTACGTACAAGCATCCCACTAATATTATAAAGCCGAAAGTTTGTTTGGAGGTTTGTTACCTCTTTACGCAAAAACTACTTAACGGATTGAGCTGAAATTTTGGACACGTATAGATGTGAACTGGGAATAACACATAGGCTACTTTTTATCCGGGGACAACGCATGTGAAGCGGCGGGAAAAGGCTAGTGATTTAATGTAACTAACTATTTATTTCACTTGAAGTTTACACAATTGAAGTTTAACCCGTCATTTGTGACCTATATGTCTGTGAGACAGGGTGGATCGAAAAAGTCAAATAACTTTATGACCCGCAATCGATTTGCGTTGTGATTTTGAGTAGTCGCCTCATTGCACGTCTCCTATGATGATGGGTCTAACCCAAAACGGCAACACGAGTTCACGTTCCGTTGTTTTGGCGCAAACCCGGTGCGTGAGACCGGCGCCGGCGCCGGCGCGGTGTCATCAATTATGTAAGCCGAATGATCATAAAGTACTAAACTGCTATTGTTTTTTTTAAATATTACAGATTTGTTTATTTTATATTAGTTCCTCATATTAAAACATAAATGATAAAATGCTGTTTTTGTTATAAAACTCCATGATCGTAGTGAACTGACAGTCTTTAAAAAAGTATGTGATAAAACATGGTAATTGTTCGGTAATTTGGTAATTTGTTATTAATTTAGTGTTTCATGTGCAAGTGTATTATGAGTAATTAAAGAGGTGTAATTAATAAAGTAATTTTGTTTTATTGTCATAAAAATATTGATTATGAAAACTGAGCCAATTATAAGTAACATACTTAATTAAATATTTAAAAAACTTGTGAAAATCCCGGTGCGTGGGCAATTAATGATGTAAGTTAAACTGACGTCACACATAGCGGGTTAACTTAGATTAGCATTGATGTTTTGCTGTGGTCGGTGTTGCGCCCTTTAAGGCAATTATGGCGCCACTGAAAATCAGTGCCGTGTTCTCACGGCGGCGTGTGCTGAGTTGATGACTAATTTATTTCTCATAAGATTTTTATTTTGTTTTTAGGCTTATTTCTTATTTACCAATGGTAACTATGAGAATAATTTCTACTTCTATATAAGCAGCTTGTTACTAGCTTTCATAACCTGTTAGCTCTTAACGACTGGCTCCGTGGCTCAGTTGGTCTAATAGCCGACTGATACGCAGGAGGTTGCGGGTTCGATCCCCCCGCCGGGGATAAAGTGTTTGCTTTATCTGTAGATATTATCTATGTTTATTGTATAAACTATAAGTAAAGTTCGACAGTTCAAGTAAAAGTTTCTAGTTAAATTCAACAAATGACGTCCTTAATTTAAGTCAAATTCTAGATCGCGCTATCGAAGCGTTTTAGGTTTTTACATAGTCATTGGATCAATAAAACTAAATTCAGAGCTTGAAAGAGAGACTGTTCCTACATGATACGGTTGTTTTATTGAACACCTTTAAACCAGTTGGGATTCTGTACAATCTAGTACCCATAATACAAGCTCTGCTTAGCTTGGGGCTCTATGATGCTGTGTTAACTGTCCAGCATTATTAATTTATTTATATTATTCTCGGGTCAGGTTGTTTTGTGTTTATGAAATAAATATATTAAAGTTCTATCAACCACCTGGTGGTACTCTTAAGAGTACCAAGTACCGAGCTTGTGTTAACAGCTCAAGTTGTACTACTCTTATTACAACGTCTGCATAAGTTGGGGCTAAATTTTCGCGTGTAATGTCCAACATTATTTATTTATTTTTCTTAATTCCCATGGAATCGTGGCAACATCCCATGGGATATTAGTTTAGTAAAAAGTAGAACAGGAGTGTAAAAAATACTTAACATTAGTTAGTAACACCCCTATCCCAAGCAGACTTGCTACTAATTACTTAGAAATAATTTACCCTCGGCGACATTTAATAGGACGTAAAGTCGGAAAAAAAGATGAGTCGGTATTCAGACAAGCTTTTTATCTTCTCTTCTATTTTATAAACTACTTTATTTTATAAAACTGGAAGGCATAGTTATTTTTAAGCGGCGAAGCTAAGGAATGATGACAAGAAAAAACATAGATATGGCCAGGGAGGCCTTTGCACAGCAGTGGGATCCGTTGGGCTATTTAGATTAGATTAGGTAGGCCAGACCGGATTGGTATGATCGAATCGAAAGATTTAAAATAAAATACTGAAGTCCAAATGTATTAAGACATTCAAGGCAAATTAAATAGGTTTATGTGAAACTCCACAAAATTATTTGAGATTTAATTTAGTGATGTATTGAAAGTTGGCATTGTTCTTTGTCTTGTAATGCGATTTTTTATCAGGCAACTAAACTTTTAGTAGCCAACTCTAACCTAAATGCTGTTTTTACATTACAATTTTTTTTTACATTTCTTTACATGTATTTTACAATGTGCCAAAACTTTTTTCATCACAATGATACATAGACCTACATTAATATTTCTCGGGTTAAACCGGTTAAACGGTACAAGTAGCGCCATCTATCTCAGGGTGTCGTAAGTTACTCGTACTGGTGCCAGTTTTCAGCCAACATTTTTGCGGTTTCTTACTTTTTTGAAGTTTCTAAAATAAAACTGTCAACGTCAAATTAGGTCAATGTGGACTGACTTAAATTTAGAATGGTACTAACGGCTATATTTATAAAGCAATTAACGCAATTCTATTTAGCTCAAGTTAGAAAGTGCATACAGAATTTACACCATTAGGTATTGTGAAAATAAAATTTGTAAGATACTAGACCTCTTTCTAAAAAAACATTTAAGTTCAAATCAGGCGAGACTGGTAGAAAACTGCAAAAATTTGCAATTACTGTAAAGATTTCGGCGAGGAATTTGGCTGAACTATTCCACGCATGCACTTACAGAAACACGTTAAAACGCCCTCTGCAAACACTTTATGCCTCAGAATCTTTAAATTAAAATCAACATCTAAAAAATTCAAGCAAATGGACTGACGTGTGCTGAGTTTTACAGCTGCAATAACTCATAAGTCATGGGCGTAATGTGCGTGAAATAGATTCGGGCGCCCTCTCGCGGCTCTAGAAGGAATGTTTAAATTCAGTGTGCCGACCCGCTGGTTCGGAAAGCTAAATTAGCCTGCCAGGAGGATCGCGTTGTTTGAAATATTATGTGAAATGATATGAATATCGCAGTAATCGCCGTTATTTTTGAGGGCAATTCTTCGGGAATCTATCCATAGTAATAATATAGTATAATGTTAAGCAAAATAATTTAATTTTTAGCATTAAAAAAATCGATTGCTTCTCCCTCTAATTCTCATAGGGTGAAACTCTTAATTAATGTTAAATAATTGAGATATACTCAACTCATGCCGTGGGGTGAATGTTACCCCTTCTCCCATGATTGTGGATAAGTGGTAAGAGCCTGCTAAGGGATCCGAAGGTTGGCAGCAGCGTCTTTCCGTGTATCAACATCCCGAACTGCGCTCGGCAACCCGCCTGCCAAGTGTAGTGAGCATGGCAACTACCCCTCATGTAGATCCATGAGGGACGCCTGCGGCTGAAATCATGAGAAGAAGGTTACGAGCTCGTACCTAACTGTTTTTTTACCGAATATTTTTTGTTTTTTTTGTGTGTGAAAAGAGGAAGCGTCTTGATCGCTATGACCAACGTGTTATTAAGAGCAGTAAAGAAAATCTGATGTGAAATTATAAATTAATATTAGGCAACGCTGTTGTTATTGAGCGTTACTCATGTGCACCTAAACGCTGATGATAAAATGTGTTGATCGCTATGAGCTCTTGGTATAAAATTTAACTAATGATTTATTATATGATTTATACATACCTCCGGAAGATGGGTAGCAGCGTATTTCCGTGTATCAACATCCTTAACTGCACTCGCCAACTCGCCTGCCAAGCGTGGTGAGTATGGCAACTACCCCTTATGGAGACCCATGAGGAAGGCCTCTGTTCATTAGTGGACGTTTTAAGGCTGAAATGATGAATGATTTGTTTCTTGATTTTGTTGTCCATAGCCAGTAAAATATTAACTAAAATTATTTGTCTCTTGTTAAACAATATCCAGATTAAAAAAAACTAATTTTAAATACTAATTTCAGAGGAGATGCAACATTTTAATGCCGGTGTCGTGGCGCATGATACCTCTCCTCTCCTGCTCATGGATACAGTAGGAATCTGCCAAGGACAAGCATCCTGCGCTGCGCTTGCCAACCCGCCTGCTAAGCGTGGTGTGTATGGTAAGAACCCCCTCATGATCAGTTCTTGTAGATCTATGAGGGACACATTACTAAGGACACAAAAAAAATGGCCGCCAGTATGACCAGCCAAATAACATAAGAATTTATAATTTAACTTGACACTGGCGGAATTGTGTAAAACCAAACACAAAAAGCCATAAAATAAAAAGACAAGACAAGACAAGACAACATTACTAATTGTACCTTTAAGATACAGGTTATTATATTATTGTAAGAAAATATTAATATGCAGAAGTTTAAAATTTACAAAACATCTACATAATCATGTTATTTACTTCAATATAGCACCACAATACGCATCAGAACGCAATTTTTTAAAATACCCAATTAAATATGTTTTTAAAAATATATGTGATTCGATCGCGAAAGTTTTAAAGCCCCTAAGCTTTGCTTCATGCGCCAACCAGGTCGCAATCTACGTACTAGTATAACACCTCCATACAAATATTCTAACGATCACAAGAGCGTTGCATCCACACTCCCTATTACCACCTATTCCAGCAGATAGGAACTGCTTGTTTGCGTACAAAGTTACAAGCAAACTAAGCAGCTAAGGTTTGAAGTTCCTGTATTAGCTTATTTTCAAATTTAATTGAGAAACCGCCTGGTTTTTATCTGTGAGGTTTGATTAAAAAAGCTTCGACATAAACCCACATCGTCGCAAATATCGAGTGGTCCTCCGTGAAATCGAATAAGCGAATTATCTTAAAACTGTATTCGTGGAAGGGTAAAATTCACTGTCGAAATTAATCGTGCTACACCACGATCATAATGCGATTTTAATGCTCCGTATACTACCCGTTGACTACCCGATACACTAACTACCTGGTGTGGTAATTTAATACATTTTTACCGTAGCTTTCTAACATGCGCCAACAGGTCACAACCTACCTACGTATAATCCTTACATACAAATGTTCTAATGACCACAAGAGCGGTGCATTCACACCCGCTATTACCACCTATTCCTGGAGATAGGAACTGCTATTTGTACAAAGTTACAAGCAAACTACGGTTTCGAGTTCCCGTACTAGTTTTCATACCGTTTGTTTGGCTTACAATGTTTTATTATGCGACTATTTTCAGCAATCGCGTTGTCTTGCTTATTTCTAAACTTAATTGAGGTAATCCCTGGATTTGTGTACAAATATCCTGTAGGTGTCCGATTAAGATGCATTGATTTAAGATCGCAGAAGATGTCCCAACGAAACCGTATTTTAAAAAGCTGGAAATAGTGAACTTTTCAGGCAGCTTTGTAAGTAGTAACATGGGGATTGTTTACCAGGACAAGTGACACTCATATGTACAATACTCGCAGAGCTAACAAGCTCTACATTCTACCTCGAACTCTCGCGAAATCTGGGAAGCTAAAGCACTTGTTGTGTCCGACTGTGTATAATAACCTGCCTAAGAATGTAATAAAGGCAACTAAGCATGACGTCCATCAAATGCAAACTGAAGCACTGACTCATTGATAACAGCTTTTACTACAGCTATCAACAATTCTTAGCAATAATTATGTAAATGACAGGATACTCTGTTTCGGCAATGTAAATTGACTGTGCTATGAATTAATAAATTTTTATTGATTTACTTTTAAGTAATTTGTTTTGACGACCTCTGTGGCGAAGCGGGTTAAAGTCCGCCTGCGAGGCAAGAGCTTGCGGGTTCGGTTCCCGCCTCGGTACAAATGTCTGTAGAATCTGCAGATATTTGTTCAGTGTGTTCTTGATGTATGTACATATATATTAATAAAAATTATATATTTACTATAACATCTAGTACCTATAACATAAACTCTGCTTGGCTTTGGTTTAGATGATGCTGTGGGAATTGTCCAGCATTATTTATATATATGTATACATAATTATTTTATATATTTGAAATTGTTATTCATTTTGTAAAAACAGGGATTACTCACGTAGTATTTGTAACGTCGAAGTTGCTCTCAAGTTAATTTGGAATTGTTATATGAATTTGTAAGTGAATGTATTGAAGTTCATTATATTTAGTAAGTTTAATTTATTTTGATTTCTATAACGATAATGTTACGTGACACAAATATCGAGCCGTCCTCCGAGAAATCCAATGAGCGAATTCACTCCTAATTATATGACTAAAAGGTTCAAATTCAATGTCAAATTTCGTAGTGGTAAACCACGTCTTGCTACTTTGGTGCGGCGCATACTATCTAGTTAGATTGCACAGACTAGCCACCTGATGTGGTAATTGAGTTTTACTTTTGTCTCTGTTTGTGTTTTGGTCTGCAATTAACCATTATAGTCGAAACCATGCTGCGAGTACCTAAAATACTATGCAATACTTTTTGTTAGCCTATATACTTCTACAAACGTTAAAATATTTTGCGCTACTCCTGAAAACCGCAATTCAAATCATTTACCAAAAACTGTGCACCTTCTATTTTTTACTTGCACTTTCAACTCTGTAGCAAAATTAATCGCAACTTCTAAATACGGCAAAAGGCGCAAATCTTCAAGTCAATATATTTCAGAAAGTTAAACCGGGCTGGGGTGGGAATCATAAAAAATTGGTCCCGGCATAACGGGGACTTGGCTCTGAAGCGGTCATGAATAATCCTCGCGTCAGCTCCACGCGAGACCAGTGCCCAATTAAAAACGTACTCTTTCCACGATTTTTAGCTTAGAATATTGTATAATAAGCCAATAAAATACCCCACTTAGGGCCCTGCTCGCCCGGCCGATGAAATATGCACTCCTCAAGCTCATTACGGTATGAATTAAGTGCAAGAACTGCGCGCTTACGAGTAGACCTTATTCGGATTAAAATTACTGACTTGCTCTTGCCTCCTTGACTGCCTCCATACGCATGGACTATTCGGATTGAAATGGCCGACTTTCTGGACTAAATATAGTCACCTAGGAGTAAGCGCTTCGTATTAATGCTTGTAACTGCTCTGCAGATATTTGTATCGGGTCTGGGTGTCTCTCTCATTTTGACTATGCTTATTTTAGTACTAGATATTTGAAAAGTCCAGCAAGAAAAAAGCTAATTTATAGACTAAGGTTTGTTGTCTTTCCTGAGGGATCACTTGAGGGAGATATTAGGATGATAATCCTGATGTCTCCCCTACGCAGGCAGCGGAGATATCAGCACTTTTTAAAACTGTTTTTAGTGCTTTTGCTTCCCCACAGAGCTTATTCAGGATGTTTATACGTTTATCAAGTAGGTCCCTACTCAACCGACTATGGCTAATCGTTATGTTTTTTATAATAAAGATCTAGATGTCTTGCGCAACAACCACTATCGGTGTTCTTAAAAACAACACCCAATCGTTATTATATACATAAATTATTGTTTATTGTGTTCAATGAAAATATGTCTAAATCTCCAAATAGTCTGAGTTTCGTTATATCATATTTTTTTTATCATTTCAGCCATAAAACGTCAACTACTGAACCCAGCCCTCCCTCATGGATCTCCATGAGGGGGCTTCATGGGTTGCCATACTCACCACGCTTGGCAGGCGGGTTGGCGAGCACAGTGTAGGGAATTTTGATACACGGAAAGACGCTGTTGCCCATCTTCCGGAGGTATCCTTTAGCAGGCTCTTACTGCATCCACGGGCATGAGAGAAGGGGTTACATTCTAGTTAGGACCTAAATGCATTTAACGGCTAATCCAAATTTTACTTACATTAAATCTTCTTAACATTTGGCGATTCGTGATTGCGTCAAGCTACTGAATGCATCGGCCTCAGAGAAGCTGCCATCCTAGCTATAGGTACAGTGTATATATCATTTAATATTTTTTTCATGTAAGAAGACATACTATAAGCTCTCCAACAACGATTGTACTGTATCGACGTGCTGAAAGTGAATTTTTTTTGAAAGATTGACAATTTTTCAGAGAGATTCTGTGGCTTATTATGTAGGATTAATTATAAGTGTAGGAGTGATAACGCCTATGGTTCAAGTAAAGAAGTAAAAGTACAGTTGGCGTCAAAAAGGTATATCGTGCCATGTGCCAATTTAAAGAAGAGTTAGTCCTCTACCTGCATCAATATTCAAATAAATTTTAGTTAATATTAATCATAAATAGATTTTTTATTATTTATAGGCCCTTGCCCTGCATGTGGGACACATGAGGCTTATAAATGAATAATAAAATAAACATATGTGCATGAAAAAGATATACACGTCATTAAGCTGTTTACAAATTACAGACACTGTGACCAACATATTACTGAAACCAATGAAAACATTGAAAATTGTAGTCCTAAGCTTTGCTCACAAGTGCGCCAAAGTAAACACAATAGGCATATTGCTTGAGTGTGTTTGTTTTTATCTCTGGAAGCCGAGATCTTGTAAACAAAAAATTGTAACACATTGTGCTCCCATTTCAAAGCGATGACAGCCATGAGAAAGATTGTTTCTTCCATATATAGCAATGATGTTTGATGATTGGTTAACGGTATGTTTAACACTGAAAATGATATGGGTTGTCGGCACTACGTACATTCTTTTGTTATGCACATTACAAAATGTTTGTGGCACTTAGTACACTGTTTACCTGGACAGTCTGTTACCTGATAGTCCAGGTTAACACCTAAAAAGTTTTTTTTTCGGAAACTTGACTGAATTTACTACATTTTGTAGATATTTGTTGGTTTTTTTTATGTACATAAAATAATTTAAAAACGGTTGACATGATTTATGCAATTTGCTTTTAATAAGTAAAATAATGGTGGCGATTCTGTTGTTGCACTAATTAGCTGAGCTTTTTGTTTTTTTTTCTCCAGAAGATGAGCAGCAGCGTCTTTCCGTGTATCAACATCTCGTACTGCGTTCTCTAACCCGTCTGCACGTGGTGAGTATGGCAACAACCCCTCGTGATCATTACTAAATGATCCATGAGAGAGGCCTTTTTCCAGCAGGTGTATGTCTGACATCAATGTGTGTTAAATTAAGAAATATTGTTTATTTCTATAATTTAGCAGTCATCAAACATTGATGATTGGTTAACGGTTAAACACTGAAAATTTTATTTTTAGTTGGTGGTGCCGAAAATATATTTTTTGGCTAACTTGACTATACTGAATTGAAGGAAGAAACATTTACTGTTGAAGTTATTGCTGGCCTGAGAAAAAAAGAAGAAGGTACACGTTGGGAATACATTTTAGAAATTTGTTTCCATGTTGAACCAGTAGTACACGTTGAGAAATAGTTTTTTGTAATCCCCATCCTGTACCTGTGGTACAAGATTTTAATAGTACAGGATGGGAACCCATCACTGAATTCAGGTTTCAGAACATTTATTTCTCAAAAGAAAACAAAAAATTTCACTTACATGAGAAATTATTAACTAAGTTTAACATAATTCGTCGTACTACTAATCTATTAACGTTATTCATACGAAACTATTAAACTTTACTTTTGAATTTACTACATTTTGTAGATATTTGTTTACATTATTTTGTGTAAATAAATAATGTTAGAATCGTTGACGTGTTTTCTACAATCTGCTTTTAATAAATTACCTATGTTAAAATGAGAAAGATTGTTTCTTCCATAACAAACGAGGATGATTTTTGATGATTGGTTATCGGTATGTTATGCACTAAAACCGCTATTGTCCAGGTGTTTCCAAGTATATTTTCGGAAACTTTTTTAGACTATATTGAATTTACCTAGATTAAATAATTTTTGAATCGTTGGCAATTTTTCTGAAATTTCCTTTTTTAATTTTATGTCTGTTAAATTGAGAAAAGTTATATTATAGCAATGATGTTTGATGACATGATGACTGATTAGCGCTATGTTAAACGTTGAAAATTTTAATAATAAAAAAATCGTTTGTTTTTTACCAAAGTAAATTTAAGAGCCTTGGGGTGCCGGCAGTAGAATGTCACCCCTCCTCTCCTGCCCGTGGATGCAGTAAAAATCTGCTTAGGGACATCTCCGGAAGATGGGCAGCAGCATCTTTCCGTGTAAGAGCATCCCGAAACTGCGCTCACCAACCCGCCTGCCAAGCGTGGTGAGTATGGCAACAACCCCTCATGCACTTAGATCTCTAAGTCAATGAGGGAGGCCTATGTCCAGCAGTGGATATCTTACGGCTATAATGATGAATATAAGAGTATTTCTTAAAATGAAATTGATTTTACCTAAAATTTACTTTGGCACAAATCGGTCACCTCAGCTAGGCAGTTATACGAGTAGCATAAACTTAGCAAGCTATTTCTGCGCTGGTATTCTGTGGCGCCGTTGAAATCCAGGTGTTTCCGAATATAGCTTTGGAAACTTGACTAGATTGAACTTACAACATTTTGTGTAGATGTAATATTTTAAGAACCGTTGACATGTTTTCTAAAATTGCCTAATTTAATTATAATAAGTCAAGACATTCATTGATTCTAAATGTTTGTTACCAAAATACTTGTTGTTCATTTAGATATTATAGTTATGTCAATTATAACGTTATAAAGTGCCGGGTAGTAAGATATTACCAGGTATTTATTTACTTACATACCTAAATATATAACGCGGGTGACTATTGCAAAATCCGCTTAAATACGTGTTAGTAAAAATATAAGTGTGTAGCATAAAACTCAGTAAAAATAAAACCGGACAAGTGCTAGACTCGCCCACCGAGGGTTCCGTAGGTAGGTATGTAGGATCATTATAAATATTATAAAAGTTTTAAAAATGCACAAAAAGATTCGGTCACCCGTCCAATTTATGACCGCGCGTCGGGTTAGGGTTGCCTAACCTCGATGATTGATTTTGTATTTTTTTTAAGGATTTTTTTTATGATTCCGTTGTAAATGTATAGTTTTAGGATTTTTACCTGTATCTACGTAAGTTTATGACGATATACATATATACCTTGCCGAATTTCAGAATATATAGAAATATTGATTTTTATATATTTAAGCTATGTAAAAATCAATATTTCTTTATATTCTAAGGTAATCAGAAAAAAAGATACGACCTTTCCGCAAAAAAACGCATCTTTCGACATTTTAAAAGGAATCAATATTCATAGGGTACTTCCCATAGACCTAGGACCTATGAAATTTGGCAAGGTATAATCGTCATAAACTGTAGATACAGGTAACAATCCTAAAACTATACATTTACGAACTTTGTAATGTGCATTATATGAATCATAAAAAGAAAATCCTTAAAAAAATACGAAGTCAATCATCGAGGTTAGGCAACCCTAACCCGACGCGCGGTCATAAATTGAACGGGTGACCGAATCTTATTGTGCATTTTTTAAATTTTCATAATATTTATTATGATCCTACATACCTACGGAACCCTCGGTGGGCGTGTCTAGCACTTATCCGGTTTTATTTTCTAGTTCTAGGTCTAAGGGAAGTACCCTATGAATATTGATTCCTTTGAAAATGTCGAAAGATGCGTTTTTTTGCGGAAAGGTCGTATCTTTTTTTCTGATTACCTTAGAATATATGGAAATATTGATTTTTACATAGCTTAAAGAAGCTGTAGATTTGAGTATATTTTATTTCAACTCAATATCTTTACATCCTATAAGGGTTCCGTTTTTTTCCTTTTGAGGTACGGAACCCTAAAAATATAACTGAACACATAAATATTTAAAAATGATAGCAAAATGCATTGCTCTTCTGAAGGCGACTTACACGAACAATTTCTTTAAAAGCCCTTAATATCTTTTTAAGGGTTCTTATCGCAAAAAGGGTGGTAAAGTAGTCGCATCGTGAACATCATTTAGAAAAAAAAGCAAGAGCACACAGTTTTAAATTTTAAAGGCGAGCGGCAGATAAGGACTTTGCAATGATGCTGTTAACAAATTCCGTAGGCTTAGTTGAATTCAGTTTGAACTCAATCATTAAAAAGTTTTAGTTTAGGTTTTAATAAAATTCAAGTGGCATAAATTTTATACATTGGTTTTGTGGCATACAAAAAGTGTTTTTATTGTAAAAAATAGAGCAGTTAATATAAGTTTTTTTGGTGTGTTGAAGATAAGGCCAGCAGTGGGTGTCAACGGGTTACTATGATGGTGATGTTATCATTCATCATCATTATTGATTATGAAAAGTTTTATTGGGTGCTGCTCAACAATGAGATGATTTGGGCTGTCAGTTAACAGTAACAGTAAAAGTATATATGTAGGTATTAAACTTCTTATTTGGAATTTGTAAAGAATGTATGAAGCGTTCTCTTTCTATCAATGCACAAGAAAAAATTAAATATAATTTACCTATTGCGTAAACTGTGGTACTTATCAGGATGTCGAAATACAGAATTATAGGTCCACCACATTTTGCTTAGACTAAGCATGCAATTATTTAAATCGGGTCAATTATTTAATATAATTTAAAAAATATTACATATTCTGACTTTATAACGTCAGATTATTAATATTATCCAAAAAAATCATTAGGTTTATAATAGGAGTCTCTTCTCTTCTCGTCTTCTCTGATTGTCTGTCTGTTTGGCTTTCTTCTCCTTCTATACCAAGAAACGGATTTTGATGCGGTTTTTCATAAATTTGAAAGAGGAAAAAATACGCTTTATTGCTTTTATTATTAATTGACTGACAGACATATCAGAACTACGATTTGCATAGTTTCATTCTACTTCCCTTTTTGTCGTAGCTGCCTGTTAAAGGAACATTATATTCAGAACACATTTTTATAAAGCAACCTTATAAAACGCAACATACATCGCGGTCGCGTGCAAAACCACGATAATACAAAAATGAAGACGGACATTTTATATGCTCGTAAGTAGACACTAAACAAACACGAAGATACCTGTACCTGAAGTAAGTTCATTCTTACCTATTATCATATTTTACTATCACGTTTTATTTCGGTTCGGTTTTGGAAAAACCTGATGCAAAACAAGTCTATTTTGTGGTTATGCGATCAAAATCGAAAGGGCACGTGGTATCTACATAAACTAGGAAAGAATGCTGGACATTTCAAACAGCACCATCGAGCCTCAAAATAAACTTTGTTATGGGTAGCAGATCATTGATAAACGGATTTCCCCGGCGGGAATCAAACCTGCAAAGCGAACCTTTGCGTAATCAGCCGGAAATTAAACCACGCGGATTATTCTGAATAAAGCTACCTTTGTGAAAATTTCTGAACCTTGGCTAGAATATAAATAAATGAAATAGGCAATTTAAGAAATACCCGGTTGGGTATTTCTACTACTAGACTGGATCTGTTGACTGAATCTACTGAGAGTTATCCGGTATTTCTTACGTAGTCTACGTAAGAAATACCGGATAACTCTTCTGTTATCCGGTTCAGAAACTTGTTTTCTTATTTGTGACCATTATTCTAGAATTGTTTTAATCTGTCTGATATCTGGTCACTTGGGCAAAAGTTATCCAAAGCGAGCGAATTTAAATAGGTGCTCTATTCAATTGGATTTTGTTTTGTTTTTCTCTTGTAAATTGACATTTCAATATGCCTTTATGGGTAAATAGCGCTGCTAGAGGCCGTTGACTGCTACTAGGCCTATAACGTATTATAATAAAAACACAAACTATCTTCGTTTTAACTTTTATTTTAACATTGGTCCGTAATATTTTATGTTAAAAATGTTATTTTAAATTTTATTTTAATCTATAATGCATTTTATAATTTTACCGAATGGATCCCACAAGACAGGAAATGACCTCGCGGCAGACCGAGACGTCCGTCGATGGAGAAGAAGAAGAAGAAGAAATACATTTATTGGACACACACAGTAAACTTAAAAATAACTATAGTAAAAACACAGACTTATTTCTAATTTTAGCCTAGGAGTACCTACCCAGTTATATATTCTGCGACTGACAAATAGATGGTAAGCAGCTCACTCAGCGGGTCAAAACAGTATGAATACTATTTCAAGAAGGGACCTAATGAACAAACCAGTTTACAAAGTTGTGTGAGTCCAAAGGGGCCTGACTCAGCATTATGCTCCCACACATAAGGAATGCTTGGAAGCGCTGGTTTTCAGTGGAGAGACAAACTCGACGCATACATACCTGGAAGACTGGACCACAGTAGCTCAAGACAGAGAAAAGTGGAAGGAAGGAAGGCTCTTAAGATCTAAGTTAATAATAATAATAACCATCTATAATGATCAATAAGTTGTTGAATTGTTATTATCTCTACAACTAACCCCCTAGCAATCTTCCACTAAACCAAAGCTATTATAATAGCAAGTTTATTAAACTACAGCTTAAGACAACTAAAACTACCTGAAGCTGACCGCTTAAATAGCCCCGTAGCTCTATGTAGGTATTATTATTGCATAACTCTTGAAATTTATAGTAGCTACGCGGGTAGTTTGCTCGGAATCTACTGATACAGGATATTTGGTGAAACATGGCTTAAGAGGGGCCAATCCAACTTACTTTTCATACAACCGCTCGTACGTGGGTGTGGCGTCGTAATAGATCTTTCTATGAAACTTTTGATCTAATAGGTATCTTGTGCATATCTAGGTTTCTATCCAAGCAAAAAATCAAAATTTGGAGAAACAAATTTTATATAAAATTTGGAGAAACTAATTTTATATAAAATTTAGAGAAACTAATTTTGAACCTAGATATAGTGCACAAGATACCTATCAGATCAAAAGTTTCATAGAAAGATCTATTACTACGCCACACCCACGTACGAGCGGTTGTATGAAAAGTAAGTTGGATTGGCCCCTCTTAATGCTTTTAAGACAACCTAGCTCCGCTGGTTTCACATTCTGCAGGGGTACAAGGTACAGAGTCCAATTATATTTAAAATTTTGTAAAAGGTACAGAGTCCAATTATATTTAAAATTTTGTGCAGATCTGAGTCTGAATGTAATTTCAAATGAAAAAAATACAAAAAATGTATTAGAGTATTCTATCAATCATCGGACTATCTAAATTATATAAAAGAAAGTCGGGTTAGTTACACCATTTATAGCTAGAAAACGGCTAAACCGTTAAAACGATCTTAGATTTTTTTGGATTTGTCTGCGCACGTATAAACATAAGGGCTGTTACTAGTAGTAGAGCAGTAGAAGTTACTAATAGTAGTCATCATCATCACTTCCGTCTTAAAAACGTCCACTACTGAACACAGGACTCCCTCATGAGTCTCCATGAGGGGTAGTTACCATACTCACCACGCTTGGCAGGTGGGTTGGCGAGCGCAGTATAAGAATAATAATAAGAAAATATTTATTTACGACTCATAAGTACACAGGTAATTAATACTAATTTAAACAGAATAAAAATCTTATGAGACATAAACTGGTCACCAACTCAGCACACGCCGTGAGAACACGGCACTGATTTTCAGTGGCACCATGTTTGCCCCACAAGGCGCAACACCGACCACAGCAAAGACATCGAAAGTAATAAGACATAGGTATTAAACAATTTACATATGTATGATGAATAATCTACTAAACACGAAAACAAAAAGTAACATAATCTTAACTTAAGTACTATATATGTATATATTTTAATACAGCTTTAAATATAAACCTAAAAACGACCGCTTATGAAATGGATCTTTGAGAATTTAACAAGTGTTTTTTTAATTTGGTTTTAAAAGAAATCAAACTAATTGAGTTTCTTATAGGAGGTGGGAGATTATTCCAACATTTCGTGGCAGCGTATCGAAAGCTGCCACGAAATGCGGTCGTTTTATGGCGAGGACAGATAAGTAGTTGGGCAAATCGGAAATGACGATTAGAAAAATGTAATTTTTCATATAAGTAACTTGGTAGTTGTCTATTTATGACTCCAAAAAGCAATGTAGCAAGGTGAACAGTACGTATGTTGATGCACAGAAAGACGCTGCTGCCCATCTTCTGGAGGTATCCCTTAGCAGGCTCTTACGGGTCGGTATTACTGCATCCACGGGCATGAGAGGAGGGATAACATTCTACTGCCGGCACCCCACGGCAGTAATAGTAGTAAAAGATATAAAAATTAAGTATAGCAATTAGTAGTTTTTGGAGTTCCGTACCCAAAGAGTAACGGGACCCTATTACTAAGACTCCGCTGTCCGTCTGTCTGTCTGACGTGATTTTGACTGAATAATGGTACGGAACACTTCATCCGTGAGTTTGACTCGCACTTGGCCGTTTTTTAAGTAATAAATAGTAGTATAATAGTTCACCTAGTATATTGAAATCGGTCCAGCCGTTCTCGACTTTGGTGTTATAATTTCATGGGTTTGTGAATATGACCATTCACAACACTTTATTTAGGTTTTGTCAGTCTCTGACTAATACTCTGGTTTAAGGTCAACCTCCGTCTTCGAAAACGAAACTCATTTCAGCCTCTGGTCTCGTAAATAAGTAATGAAAAATTAATTGTTTTTGCTACCCACCGCTACAAATCCCCGTATGTGATTTACTACGTAAGATATAAAATCGTCGAAAAACACTTTTGTTTTTCGTAAGTCTAAATGACTAGACAAGCCGAAGGCCACCGGCAGGGTGATTTGATTACGTATCTCGCGACAGGTTTTGCAACAAGCAATTGACAGCAATATCGCTGTCAAATGTCAATTTTGTTTTAGAGAACAGTAAGGAATTGACATTTGACAGCTATATTGCTGTCAATTGCCTATTGCAAAACCTGTCGCGAGATACGTAATCACCCTGCTGGTGTTGAGCGATAACCACTAGGTGTCGCAGAAAACCAGCGCACGTAGCGCCATCGCTACTGTGCACATGCTGAGCGATTTCCTTTTTTGTTTCCATGTCTGTATATTTTTAATTTTGTTGTATTATTTATAATGTGTGAAACAAAATAAACGTTTTTTATCTTTATCTTTATCTTTATAACCTCCTATTACAACCAAACTGTGATCAATAAACACGTGACCAACGCTGCATTGCATTGCGCCCGTCACACTGATACATTAAATTGTAAGGTTTCATGTGCCCGTAATTTACACAAAACTTCAAATCATAACATTAACTTAATTTAAATAAGTCTACGCAGACACCATAATTTATATGCAGACTATTTTCAGTTCACTACTTCAGTAGTAAAAACACATTACCGCTAAATAATATATTTGCACCGCATTGTGGGAACAAGATTCAAGCTCATTTATTTAAAAAGCAGAGACTGAAAAATTAATTTGCGTTTCTACCAAAATTTGCGTAGTAATAAAAGTTACGCTTGTCTAAACTGATAGTGAGGTTTTTGTCATATATTCAAGTCTTTTTCTCATTCTTCGGTCTCTGAGGATGATTACGTTATAACGCGACTGGTTTGTAACAGCCGTAATTCTCGGTTATCGCTATCAAAGGTCTACTTCTTCTTCTGTTATGGCATTTTATATTTAGTTTAGCACTAATTATCCAGTGTCAAGTAACGTAAAGTTTCGCAAAAAGGTAAATTAAACGTAAAAAAGTAGAATTGTCCGGCTTTCCCTGTCAAAGGTCAATTCTTTCTTCCTTTTATTTTCCTTCTTTTATGGCTTTTTGTGTTATTAACACAATTCGGCTAGTGTAAGTAACATTAAGTGATGAGGCGTTTTCATTAAAAAGTAAAAACTTCAAAAATAGTTCCCTTGAAACTTATAGGTGGCATTAGTTTTCTTTTACTGGTAGGAATGGGACAATTTGAGAATGACGGCAATTGTGGTTAACAACAAACTTGCTTTCTCTGCTTGCCAGCCCCATCTGTTAGGTTTAGTAGAAAACGCTTTTTTTCTTTTTTACTGAAAACGTCTCATTGACGTTTGACAGTGATGATCTCGAAAATTACGCCCGTTGCTAAATACGTAATAAGCCTGCCAGCCGATAGTCATCATCATCTCAGCCGTCAGACGTCCACTGCTGGACAAAGGCATGGATGTCCAAGTAGGTACTGATTATGAGGGGCTTGTTGCCATACTCGCCATGCTTGGCAGGCGGGTTGGCGAGCGCAGTACGGGAAATTGATACATTGAAAGACGCTGCTGCCGATCTTCCAGTTGTATCACTTGGCAGATTCTTACTGCATTCACGGGCGAGAGCGCAGATGCAACATTATAAATTGTTGCTCTACATAAACTTAATTTTAATAATTATATAGTTAATTTTAGTTTAATTTATTTATTAATGTACCTTACAAGGAGTTGTAGGCACAACAAAGTTCTCAAAGATTTTGGTTTGTTATTACACCCTCAGAATAATAACAATATTGATTTTATTTATTTATTTCAATATTCAAAGCGGCGGGGATAAGCTAGTAATAACATAAAATAACAGTCAATCTAGCAGTGAAAGGGAGGCAAGGACAGGTAAACTAAGCTACAAAACCCCAAATTAATGGCAATTTTGCTTATGCTTCTTCACATGCTGTGTTTTGGAAACACATGATAGGTATAATTATATTTTTCTTCAAATCTGACATCAAGAGTTTATTAACCACACCTTTGAATATTGATTTTTGAATAGTGTTTGAGTAAGGCGGTGTTTGCTTTTTTAATTGAAAAAAATACATTAAAAAAATATTATTTTAAAAAAAGTTACACTTAGTGGGGTGCCGGCAGTAAAATGTCGCCTCTTAGCAAGAGGCTAGACTCTTACTGCATCCATGCAATTGGAAACTGCCAAGTGATACCTTCGGGAGACGGGCAGCAGTTCCGTGTATCAACATCCCGTACTGCGCTCGCCAACTGCCTGCCAAGCGTGACGACTATGGCAATAATCCCATCATGATCTTGAAGATTCATGAGGCAGGCCTGTATCCAGCAGTGGATGGAGACAGCAGTCCTACGGCTGAGTTGATGGTGATGATAACAGTTGAAAAGCTGACCTTACTAAATATTTAGTACGAATAATAATTTTATTCTTGCTAAAGACAGAGTTGATTAAATAAAGTATTATGAGAAACGATTCGTTCATTTCATTCATCATCATCATCATTTCAGCCGTAAAACGTCCACTACTGAACTAAGGCCTCCCTTATGGATCTCCATGAGGGATAGTTGCCATACTCACCACGCTTGGCAGGCGGCTTGGTGAGCACAGTATGGGATGTTGATATACGGAAAGACGCTGCTGCCCATCTTCCGGAGGTGTCCCTTAGCAGGCTCTTACTGCATCCACTTGTAGCAGAGGTGGGGTAAAATTCTACTGCCGGCACCCCACGGCTAACTGCCGGCACCCCACGGCTCATTTCATTAGTTTACAGTAAAAACTACGATAAATTTAAAGTCAGCTGTAAATTTTATAAATAAGGTTTTCAAGGATACATCCGTTTAGATTAGAGTGGTATGCGCCCGCAGCCTCTTGTGGCCGGAAAGGAAGATTCACCCAAATTCAGAGTAACGTTAACCATCCAGTTACTTTTTAGGGATCCAGAAGCTTTTTAAGTGATGCAAAACGGACCTACTAACTAATGCACCAACTTGGTGCGGCCCTCAGCCTCACAGCTCGTGGTATTCTGCAGACTAACATAACCTGAGTATACCGAGGCAGAGCACCCCTCGTGTCTAAGCACAAGTAAATCACTTAGAACGAGGAGACGTCTCATTGACAACACACAGGTTTGTTGTTGCGTTTTATGTTATTATGTAATTTGTTTATATTGTTATGTTAAATATTACCTCTATATTAAGTTAGAATATAAACTTGCGCATACAAATTAACTTTGTTTTTGAAAATAAATGAAATGAAATGAAATATATGCTATTATTGAAACACTGCAGTTTGTGGGACATTGTTAGACGACCTCTGTGACACAGTTGCTCTATAGCCGACTGAGACGCAGAAGATTGCAGATTTGCAGCCGGGGGACAAATATTTAGCTTATAGATATCTATGGTTTTCTTAAAAAAAATATTTAACCTATTCTATCAACTATCAGGTTTCCAGCATTATTTTATTATTTATAGTCTAGAACATTCTCTCAGCATAAGGAACAGATGCCGCTAAGACGCATTTGAATGTAATTTTTTGAGTTTATCTGATAGGTAACATATAAATGTAACCGCCTTACAGATGAAATATTTAGCTTATAGATATCTATGGTTTTCTAAAAAAAAATATTTAACCTATTCTATCAACTAACAAGTTTCCAGCATTATTTTATTATTTATAGTCTAGAACATTCTCTCAGCATAAGGAACAGATGCCGCTAAGACGCATTTGAATGTAATTTTTTGAGTTTATCTGATAGGTAACATATAAATGTAACCGCCTTACAGATGAAGTCTTATTGAAATAACAGCTCTTTCTATAATTCCATAATCTTTCCGACCGTGGATTTTTTTAATGAGAAATGTATGTGCACATTTTAACACGTGCTGTGACGGTGAAGTAAAACATCGTGAGGAAACCCGCAGCTTAGTTGCCTCAGACGTATTGACCTATTCTTTCCTCTGTTTAATAGCTGACTTAGCTAAAAGGATGGTTTAGGTGTTGGGCAAGCCTAATCCATCTTACAATGTCCCAGGCACTGCAGCGTCCCATATAGCATAAATGCCAGTTGGTGACGCTTCAAATATCATCTACAATAGATGCAAAGGCTATAATACCTAGTTACTTGCTTCACGTAGTATCATAAATACTGAAGAACCATACACATCACAGGCTTCACACACTTCTCCGCTTTTTAAATATTTAAATGCAACCCAACGAGTTGGACGTGGGTTAGGGCGCCTATTTTAATATAATTTATGTGCAGCCGTCCGTGCGTTTTAGTTTTGCATCATATATTAGGTATATCTCAGAACCTCAGGTATGAATGCTTGCAATTTGTAAAATTAACATTTTTAGGAGTGAACACGTGCGGTCGTAATTTCAATTAAGCCACTCGACTACAGAATCTAGGCGAAATAAATTATGCATGCCATTATTTCAGGTAGATACAGGATAGGTACAGTCATATCTTATTTCACACAGTATTAAACTTAAAGAAGGATATACTCTCCTTTGAATCCTATATCCTTTGAAGGATACCTACACCGGAGGCCGGTGACCGAACGAAATTTCGCTCCTTCAGGGATCGCGCAGGCGTCGGGGACCGGGAACAATATCGAAAAAACTTGTTTTGTTTATTTAAGGGATATGGCCTGTAATCTATTTGGCATCTTATTCTTAACAAAATAAACTACACTTTGAATGTCATTGTGAATTTTCAACGCGCATTTTATTGTTTCAAGGTCGTAAACATCGCCTGCCCCCTTCACACCACGATCGATGAAGATCCATTTCTATTTAACGCACAAGCAGCTAATCTTAACAAGGACTAAGGAGCCTAAATTTTTACCGCCTAAAACGACAGAGCATACAAAGCTTAGCAGAAAGAGTCGCTGCAAAATGATCGAAAGGTAACTGGACAATTCTCTCGATACAATTCCTTTTCCTCGATCAGCTGATTGGACTATTATTAATATGAAAACAGATTGGCAAGCAGCAGAATACAAAAAAATATAAAAAAACTACCTACTCAAGCTCTTAGCAAAGTAAAGAGGTAGAAAAACTTATTTAATTTTGCGTAACATGTTATATAGATTCGATTTTAAATAGCCGTAAGTAAGTACATGCACCCTGCAAGGGCACTGCAATTGTGTTTAGGCCTATGTTAATAATATCTAGTATTAAATAAATCGTCAATTTATAAATATATTTAATTACATTTTTGATGCAATTAAGGTACAGAAAAGTTTTCCAGTAGAATTAAGAAAATAAGATTAAAACGAAATTTTTTTTTTCTTTATACTGTTAGCCTGTATCATTCCATTTTTGGGTAAAGGCTTCCTCCATTCCCTCCACCCTTCACGATTTTGCGTCACCTTTTGCCAGTCCTTCTTGGCAGCGTCCAGCTCGTCTCGCCATTGTCTTCGTGGTCTACCGCGACTCCGTCTCGCTGTCTCAGGGCTCCACGTGGTTATATTGGCCCACAGCGTATCAGGCATGCGAAAGACGTGGCAAAAATAGTATAGAAAATTAAAAGTATGTTAAATTAAATATCACAAAATGTCTTGTCTTGTCTTTTTATTTTAAGGTGTTTGGTTTTACACAATTCCGCCAGTGTCATGTTGAAATTCTTATGTGATTTGGCTGGCCATGTAGGCGACAATTGTTTTCTCATGTCAAAAGGTTAATAAGAATAACAATCCACAAATGTAGTATCTAAAGTAAAAAAAATGTTACAGATATAAAGGTCAAGAATCACAGAGAATCACTATTGCTTGTCTGAGAGAAGTTGGCCAACTGCATAATAACATTTTTATAATAAAAACTATTTGAAATGTTTGCAGAACAATGTCTTCTTCATTTTAATTTTTTTCGCGAGGTTTATTAAACATCTTTACCAATCTGTAATTTGGGCTATTACTTTCTAGCTTAAGTTTAGTCGCGGGAAGAATAATTTTATTTTTATTTCGTCTGTTATAGTTATAATTTTACTGGTTGATGTCAATATTTGAATTAAAAGATTTTTATATTTTCTCACGAATGTCGCTGTAGGTAGATTGATGGAAGTTTTAATATATTTTTTTTTAATAATAGCCTACAACTTTCTTGTTGTATAGTTTATAAAAGTAATCGTATACATTTCTTCTGCATCATAAATAGTTGTTCAAAATCTATACTACTTAAGATATGTTACTGTATCTGAATTTTGTGATGTAGGTCTGTTGTCTCCCCTGTTGGATCCCCTAGAGGATATCAGGAAAAAAATATCCTGATGCCTCTCCTAGGCAGGGGAGATAACAGACCTTACTTTGAAAAAATTATTTTAGGACTGTTGTTTCCCCGCAGGGCATGTTAAATATATTTTTACGTTTATCATAAATTAGGTAGGTAGATACTTAGCAAACCGACCATAGCCAATCGTTATGTTTTTGACACATGTCAAATATGACAGAACATGTCAAAATATGACAGTAAAGGTAAAAAAATAAAAGTTATTGTCAAAAAATTACAGTAAATGTCAAAAATTACAATAAATATAAAAATATATATGCCATCAGGATTTTTTTCCTGATATCTCCCCTACGGGATCCAACAGAGGAGACAACAGACCTACATATCGAATATCTTGACTTAGATCCTAAATATCAGGGCTTAGTGGCGCAAGTTTCTTAGTGTTTCACTTAATTAGAGAAGTTTCTTTGTCACGTCCCTTTTTAAAGGTCTTTGGTATATATGTGATAATTTAAGTCTTTGCTGGTGTGATGTCACGTCCGCAACGCGCAAGCGCAACGCTACCGGAAGCCGGAAGTTGCGGTGTTGCGGCGCACAATCTGGAGTTGGTTGGCGGGAAACACTGAATCAAGTGCAGCTTGAGCTTTCTGTTTTATGTATCGAGCTGGAAAAGATAAATGTAGAGTTTTGTGTGATATATATTTTGGCAACGCCGCGGGGTACCGGCAGTAGAATGTTACCTCTCCTCTCTTTCCCGTAGATACAGTAAAAATCACCCAAGGGAGACCATCAGAAGATGGACAGCAGCGTATTTCCGTGTATCAGCATCCCGTACTGTGCACAATCCCTAATGATCAAGATGTCGATACACGAAAAGACGCTGCTGCCTATCTTCCGGAGGTATCCCATGGCAGATTCTTATTGGATCCATGGGTAAAAATTTTGTCGGAAAAGAAAACACTGTTATCCAAATTGGGGTTGAGGCGACGCATTATTAAACAATTATTATAATATATTATTATGACAAACAAAGAAAATATCTAGTTTGCATACCATGCATACCCAAACCCACACGACACGTCGTGTGGGTTTGGGTATGCATGTTGCACTAACAGCCTGGTTCCCCCTGCATGTGCATAATTAGCGGGCGGGAGGGCGGTGCATATGCATCTCAGCATTAGCGGAATTAAAACTAGATATTTTCTTTGGTTGTCATAATAATATGGATTTCCGCAAAGTAACGCCTGATTCTATTAATTATATAATTTATTATTTAAATTATAATAGTAAAACGCGGACTGAGGCCTCCTGCATACAAACTGATGCAAAACGCTACTTCAAATTGAAAAGTCGTAAGCGACAAAACAATAATTTTCGTTTGAAATAAAAACTTTTGGTAATTATTATAAATTCTTATTGCCGTTTAGAGAGGGTGTATAGACTTATAATGTTTAGAAAATTTTGAGGCAGATATCGGTTTTGTTTACCTGTAAAATTAAAATCTATGTTTTTATACAGTGTAGATACCTATGTGATGTTTTCATGTTGTAATGTTAACCAATAGAGTAAAGTAATTTTCAATTTAAAGTAAAAAACATGAAAAATCAGACACATAAAATATCAACTTCGAAAGTTTTGCTATTGCTAAAAAAAATCTTGACGCCATCACGGTCAATGCATCGTTTCCAAATGCACCATTTGGTTCTGCGAAAGAAAGATAATAGGAAGTTAACGCCTGACTAACCACAAGAAAGAAAGAACTTGGAAAGTAAACATTTTTCTAAATTTCGGGGAACCTGTAAGAGCTTTGGCCTAAAATGTATTCATTTTAATATTGTCAAGCCATTTTCACCTCTCCCGTATATCACATTTCCTAGAATAAAGTAAATCCTCAGAGCACTCACATTTCAAATATAAGTAGCAGAAATATTCCTTTGTAGGTGCGCATAGCGGGACACATGTCGAAACTTCTCAAGAACTTCATCCGTACGAAGAGTAAAGCCTTGTACTCTGTGTTCCTCGCGGCCTTAGATTGTCTCCATAATTTGATAAAACAGGTATAACTTTTATTATAATTGTCATTCGGGTGAAATGAAAGTTTTCTGTGGAGGTGTAGTTAAGCGCGTAAATATTTAGAACCATTTTGCGGATTAAATTTTGGAGGATTAAATAGATTAGAAAATAATTAAGCAGGCGCTACGTATATGAATAAAGTTAACATTAATGGTCCCTTATTGTTTAAGGACAGTCTATCTACAAAGTAAGATGAGCTTGTGTTTTGAGTAGTAATCTAAAATCTACCCGTAAAAAAACAGCCAGAAAACTTGCGACACAGATAGCCTAATCAGCTTGATCTAGCTTTGTGCTGAGTCAGGCGCCTTTTTTAGCCCTACTGCATAATCTATTTGTGACAGTTTAACAGAAAATAAATGTCACGCAAAAAAAAAAAAATATGCATGTTTGTTTTTGACGGATCTGAAAGGGTTATTTAACCACTATAAGTACGTGTTCTCTTTTATAACCGACTTCAAAAATAGGAGGAGGTTCTTAAGTCGTATGTATTTTTTTAATCTTTGTTTCTTTACTCATAGAACTCCGTTTCCGAACCGATTTGTTTTTTTTTAAGTTCGAATAGACATTTGTTCCCATTTTTTTTAAATCAGTTCTGATGATGGTAACCATGAGTAATCGGGGGAACTCTTCGAATATTTTATATGGCGTGTTTACCTCCAAGTCAAGCATTTGCGTTTGAAAAGTATGCTTTGGTGAAGTTCTTCGTTTCAATAACATTCCGATGAAGAAGACTACAAATGGTTATCGAAACTCTTCAATATTACAAAATTTACAAGTGACAACATCGAAAAACGGTTAGGATATGCCCATCGTCTAATCATCATCATCATCAGGGTCACTGAAATAAAATGATTTCAACAGGCACTATTGAAATTATTTAAATTTAAAAATAAAAATTGAGTAGGCTCAAGGAATAGTTTAGTTATATGTCTTAAATTTAAACTTAAGATTGTGTTTTCAAAAATGTTTCATTATTAACATCATCATCTCAGCCCTAGGACGTCCACTGTAGCTACATGGCTTCCCTCAAGCATCTCCAAGATCGTGAAGGGGTTGTTTCCATACTCGCCACGCCTGGCAGGCGGGTTGGCGAGCGCGGTACGGGATGTTAATACACGGAAAAACGCTGCTTTTTATCTTTCGGAAGTATCCCTTGGCACATTCTTACTGCATCCCAGTCCAAAAGAGGAAAGGCAAAGTTCTTCTACCGGCAACCCACGGCAAATATATATTTGTATTAATTACATATATTCCATTCAAAGTAAAATATTACTAAGACAGTAAAAACTTAAGAATGTATAACCTACTTTGTTAGAATTAATAACCTGAGTCTCTAGGTATATTACTTTCTTTACATATTTAGTCGTGGTCTCAACTTAGTTTTATTTTATAGTTGATAGTATACAGGGTGGATTTTTGTGACGGGACAATAAGGGCAGGTCCCTTAACCGTTATAGTTACAGGAAAACGCTCCGAGGAGACCATCCATAACATTTTTAGATATTCTGAACTGCATATAAAATTTTAGAAAAAACATTGTAGGTACAATCAGCATAAAATGGTAATTTTACACAGAAACATTTTTTGATGCGAATCAACCCTGTTTCTTAGAAGGATCAAACTCACTTTTCCTTTCACTCACTATACCCATACATATCGGTAAGAGAGTCAAACTTCTTCATTGGCAAAACTTTTTGTTCTGTCTAAACCGCTTTAAAGAGAAGACTGGCTGAAAAAAGAAGTCCAGTTTTAACTGCTTACCCAAGCCACAGCTACCAGCAACTACAGCCAAGTACCTAGGTATGACGCTTGATGCAATGCTTCGCTGGAAAGCTCACGTCAAGAAGAAAAAAGATTAGTTAGATCATCGCTACAAACAGATATACCGGCTGCTTGGAAGACAAGCTGCTTTATCGGTATATAATAAGATAACTCTATATAAACAAGTTCTTATGCCAGTATGGACCTATGGTATACAGCTATGGGGCTGTACCAAAAAAAGTAACATCGACATCATTCAAAGATTCCAAAACACTCAGGGATATTGTAAATGCACCATGGTACGTAAGAAACGAAGATCTTCTCCAGGACCTAAATATAGACTTCGTTGCTACAATTATACAAAAATACGCAGAAGCTCACGAAAAACGACTTCATCATCATGTAAACGTTGAGGCAATCCAGCTCCTAGACAATACAGATCAAGTAAGAAGGCTTAAAAGAACTAAACCTTTTGAGTTAGTGTAGTGAAAAGTGATTGTGTAAAATATATTAAAAAATAACACAAGAACATAGTGTCTTCCCCTTAAATAGAGACAGTAAGAAAAGTGCCGTTGGACACATTCTTAGATATAATTTATTTTATAAAACTATGTCAAATTAAAATTGTCCATTAGCCTTCTTGGCTAGATTGTAATATTATTAGCGTACAATTATGTATTATTATTGTACATTGGCCGTGGGATAGCGGCAGTAGAATGTTACCCCTCCTCTCATGTCCGTGGAAGCAGTAAGAGCCTGCTAAGAGATACCTTCGGAAGATGGGCAGCAGCGTCTTGCCGCGTATCAACATCCCGTACTACGTTCGCCAACCCGCCTGCCAAGCGTGGTGAGTATGGCAACTACCCCTCATGAAGATCCATGAGGGAGACCTGTGTTCAGTAGTGGACGTCTTATGCCTGAAATGATGATGATGATTGTACACTTATCAATAAAAAAACTGCTAACCCGATTCATATAAATCAATATAAATAATATCTTCAATACATTTATAATGTTTGCGTAGAGAAAAATATAAATTTTTTGTTGCAATTTCTAAACTTTTTTTTTTTAAATACTTTTAATCGAGAAAGTCTAAAAAAAAGTACAACAGTGTTTAGTCGCTGAAAGATACATTAAAAGGATATCAAATGATATCCATCCAATAAACTTAACCTCTTCCACTTGTTCAGTACAATAACGAGTGTACTTGTAAAAACGGTAATTGTGAAATCGGAAGTCATTTTGAGCAATTTATTTCGTAAATCACCTAAATATCCCCTAACTAGGTGACGTCTGTGATTTCAATGATTTTATTTTATTTATATTTTATTTGTCTGAGTTCAAATTTTTTTAAAATCGATGCAACTATAATTCATGTAAGTAAATTTGCTTCTTTGCTTTTGGCATTGTGGCATTAATTACTACTGTTTATTTTGGTATTGTCAAAAACTAAACCTGTTAAACCCATTTTATACTCCCTGCATAAGGTCCATGCGTGTAAACACGTAATCGAAACAACGACTGATCTGTTTTATATTCTAAAACTTTAGTTGGCAATCAGAGTCATGATCACAGTAAGAAATAGGATTATTTGGCAACAAAGAATATTTCGAGTTGGTTAATCGTTGTTTTTTACAAAATGTATGGGAATTTTTTTCGCGATTTCTGACAATTCTAGTACTTAAACCCCAATTAGTCCAATAAAGACTTTTGATCCTCATAAAAACAAGATCAATTTGACATCAAAAAACGTTTTGTTGTAAAATTACCATTTTCTTCCTCACTGTACATTTTTTTCAAAATCTGTAAATGCAGTTTAGAATATCTTAAAAAGTTATTTCATATCTCCTCAGAACGTTTTCCTGTAGCTATAACGATTAAGGTACCTGCCCTTACTGTCCTTTCTCAAAAATTCACCCGGTATTTCCTACAGTTATGTTCCCCAACTAATGCTTATATTAAATTTTTCGAATAAAACAAAATAATCAGGGTAGTTAATGATTCTAAAAGGGTTCTCTATTTTGTCTCCGAAATTTTATATCCAAACAATCCATAAAATGTATTTTCATAATCATCGTTTGCCCGAATAATCAGGATCTTTAAAATAACGATCCATAATATAGTTACCACTAATGTCGGTCTCCATAATGATTAACATGCATAAAGTCATTCGTAATAAATAATGGAATTCATAAGATAATAATGTTATAACTATTATATATAAATTATAATAATTTAAATATTAATAACCTTGTATGTTGATGTATTTAACACCTCAGAAGTTAAAATGCTTGCTTAGTTATATTTATTTTAATAATGTTTAGTCAAGAGTAATTTTATTGTAGGTTCGTGTTTTTATTTTTGGGGTTCCGCACCTCAAAAGGAAAAACGGAACCCTTATAGAATCACTTTGTTGTATAGACAACAAAGTGATTCTATCACTTTGTTGAATCACTTTGTTGTATAGACAACAAAGTGATTCTATAAGGGTTCCGTTTTGGCAGACGATAGCGTCTGTCTGTCTATCACACAGACAGACCCTTTATCTCGAAAACGTGTAGGGGTATCGAGTTGAAATTATTTTCATATGGTTTTAATATAAACTCGATACCAAAGTCTAAAGTCTACAGTCCATAGAAGCTGTAAAATAATCTAACTTGTAAGTTAACTTAAAAAAGATACCTTATTTTATTACGACACGCATAACAGAATCAAAATAAAATTTGGCAATTAATATCGTCGTATACAAGAAGTACAGAAAAAAATCTGATATCGTTTGAAAATGGATCATAAAAACATGTCTATATTTAAAGTACATAATCAATCATCGAGGATAAGCAACGGTTTATGCGGTAATAATTGTATCGGAACAGAACCTTCAGTGGGCCAGTACGACTAGTACTTGTCCGGTTTTAACTTGTATTCCAAAGAACAAGCAAAGAACGGATTTATTTAATCATTGTTTATGAACTAACATGGAAATTTTCATACCACCTTCTTAGTAATATTTTATTTGAAATATTCACTTGTCAAAAAAATGTGAGAAATAATCACTTGTCAATATTACGCAAGTGTGTGTTGTCAAACGCTAGAATTGTAAAATATGTTATCCTTTGCTAAAAGGGGTATTTTATCAATATTCAAACGCAAATTCAATACATCACGGTTGTGTTTGACTCAAGGAAATGACGTATCGACTCCTAATCCGTTCTGTCTCGAGCCGGTCGAGCACGAAAGTCATACCGTCAGGAAACATAATAATGCACAGCGACAAAGACTTTACGAGTTCGGTTTGTACGTAGCAGCATGCATGCCAAAGTACGTGCAAAAGGTACAAATGCAGCACACAGACGAATTGGAAATAATGGTGGTGCCAGATGGCATGTTCCAAGTACTAAGCTTCCTGCGCGATCATCAGCACGCCTGCTTCAATACATGCTCCGCCGTCACCGCAATTGATGTACCGAGCCGCGAATTCAGATTTGAAGTTAATTACAATATACTTAGCTTTCGATTTGGGGAGCGCGTCCGAGTGAAGACTTACACAGACGAGTTAACCCCTCTTCACTCCGCTACTTCTATCTGGAAAGTATGCCAATGGTTTGAGAGAGAAGTCTTTGACATGTTTGGGGTTGTCTTCAGTCATCACCCGGATTTGAGGAGGATCTTGACCGACTACGGCTTTCGTGGCCATCCTCTTAGAAAGGATTTCCCATTGGTTGGGTACACTGAAGTTAGATACGACGATGAACTTAAGAAGTTAGTTTACGAGCCTGTTGAATTTGCTCAAGAGATGCGCCATTTTAATCTTAATTCGCCATGGACTTATATGGAAAACTTTCATGAAGGCTACAACGCGCCTTTGCCGCCACCGAAAAAGAAGTAGCATGCTTTTCACAAATGAATACAGCAGTATTAAACGTTATTATAATTGGAAATGTCTAACATAATTATATTTTTTTGGGTTTTAAATATTTGTCTTAGTTATTTAGAAATTTACTTTATTGGAACACAAAAATGACCTCCCAAATAAAATCCAATGTATCAAAAACTATCAGTAGGTGTGTATTTTAAAGGTTTGTACCTAACCCAATTTACATCGTATAAATGGGCTTTTAAAAAAGAAAACAGTGTTTTCTACTAAACCTAACAGATGGGGCTGGCAAGCGGAGAAAGCATGTTTGCGGTTAATCACAATTGCCGTCATTGTCAAATTGTGTTTCCTACCAGTAACAGAAAACTAACGTCATCTATAAGTTTCAAAGAAACTATTTTTGAGGTTTTTACTTTTTAATGAAAACGCCTCATTAGTCCCGCAGAAATATAGTTTCCTTCTTTTATATTGTGGAAGACGTCAATGTGACAACTAAAAACTGTTTATTATTGTGCAAATGAAGCCCTTTCACACTTAGATCATATTGTGAAGATCATTTATATAATTACAGTCTAATCCCAAATACAAGCTAGGCACAGTTAAACCGGGTGGATGTGCTATGAATGCTCTTGACGTTCTGCGATGCCTGCGTCAGGATAACTGTTTTAGACATCTAGTTTAGAAACTGCAGCTAGATAGACATAACTTAACCAGCCTTACTGATTTTCGGCCATACCTGTACCTATACATATATCTTTAACTTTCATCGCAATCTTCCACTGTATCTATAGTCGACATTTTAGTACAAATTCATACTCCATACCTTCTTCTCTTCCTAGATATTTTTTCCTAGACAATTTAAGACAAATACTTGCTTTGAATTTCTGAGTCAATAAAGCAATTGAACCCACGAAAACAAGTAGTTTATAAGGATAAAAAAGCGAAAATTCGTATATTAGACACTGTTGTTAGAATACTTAAATATATTTTTGAAAACCTTCTTAACATATGTACATAAAATACCCAGAAACTACAAACATTGGTCCCTCGGCGGGCATCGAACCCGCACCACTATTGTTACCTTGTCTACTCTGCGCACTAGCTCTACTCTTTTTTAGGGTTCCGTACTCAAAGGGTAAAAACAGCACCCTATTACTAAGACTCCGCTGTCCGTCTGTCTGTCCGCCTGTCTATCTGGCTGTCTGTCACCAGGCTGTATTTCATGAACCGTGATAGCTAGACAGTTAAATTTCGTCATGATGTATTAATGTTACCGTTGTAACAACAAATACTAAAAACAGAAGAAAATCATGTTCATTATTCTAATTTCATTGCATAAATATTTATTAAATATAAAAGTTTTTTAATTTAATTAGATTAAAAAAAATGTGATTGTGATATCAAGGAAATAATTTTTCACTCCTATTTCTAGATTGCAAGTTTAAAGCAGAAATGAAAAAAATGTTTGAGTTACTCGTTGTAGTTTTCTTGTTTATAAGTATATCGCCAATTTTTTAATTAAATAATAAGCAAAAAATAGTTAAAAAGGTGTTTTTAAGGCTTTTTATTTTTGGGGCCTTCAGAGACCCCACGAAACCTACCGCGTAAACAAAAACTGCACGACTGACCGAGGGTTGGGGGGGGGGAGGCTCTCATACAGCAAACGTGATTTTTTTTCCGGTATATACTCGATATTAATACTGAACGCTTGAAATATTCACAGAATATTTAGTTGTATATCCACTTTAAAAATAAATAATTAAATTAAAATAAAACAAATATTTGAAAAGAGCTCCCATGCAATAAACCTGATTTTAACAAGTAATTGTTGCAAATAATGGTACGGAACCCTTCGTGCGCGAGTCCGACTCGCATTTGGCCGATTTTTTTATTTTAAATCACTACCTTAACTCACATGTATGAGTTAGCCAAGGTGATTCAAGTAGAGCAATCACAACTGTCAACGTTCATATTGTTTTTTGTTTCATGCGATTCATTTATATATAAACATATTAAAGTATATTGTTTCTTTTGTACTAAAAGCGGCTGATTTTTATGATTCCCGTAGGGAATACATAATGATAGTGGTTATTTTGCAGTGATATATTTATTGTCTTAATTTCACTGCCTGCGTGGTTCAGTTTACAAATTTGTCTGTAAATATCAGGTCACCAATTATAGACCCATATATTTACTTCCAGCATTGTCTTAAATTGTAGAAAAAAATGTAAACAAACGTCTAGTCGGGTATTTGGAAGATATGTCGATTCTGTCTTGTATGCAGTTTGGTTTTAGAGCTAAAGTATCTACTTCCGATGCAGTTCACTAATTAAGTGGCTATCTTAAACAAGAACTTGATCAGAATAACCATACAGTAGGGATATCTCGAGACCTCGCTGAAGCGTTTGACACTGTTTCCAATTCCATACTATTGCGCAAGTTTAAAACATTAGGTATCAGAGGCACGCAACTGAAACTCTTCAGGAGCTATCTTGAAGATTGTTCTCAATGCGTAAGGATCGGTGGTGTTCTCAGTGATGATCAGACAAATACTGACTTTATTCTACCCCAAGGCAGTATTTTAGGACCGACCTTATTTTTGATTAACATCAATGACCTCTGTAATCTAAAATTAGATCATGGTAGAATAATAACATACGCTGACGATACTGTTCTCCTTTTTCCCGCTAACTTGGACAATGGAAGTATTTAAGTATGCGCAGTATGGATTCAATATTGTAACTAAATAGCTTTAGCACAATTTACTAACATTAAATGCAGATAAGACGCATTATATTAGGTTTTCGATACGTAAACATTTAACAACTAACTTTAACATATAACTGATCTAGGTCAAACATTAATTATGCACACCATTGCAAAATATCCCTGGCACCCATTGTTCATGTCCTTCTTTAAAAAGCACCAGTAAAATAAAAAACCTTTGCACAATTTAAGACGAAACCCTATATTTTAAACCACACATAGGTAGAGTTCGCAAGTTGATTTTTGTTTTAAAGAAACTACGCCATATTGCGGATCGGAAACTTATTATTAGCATTTACCAGGCCCTTTGTCAATTAATTGTATCTTACTATATTACGTCATGGAATGAACATCGTACTTAAACAACACGCAGCGCTCCCACATAGCACTGAACCTACTAATAAAAGGAGGAATAATGTCTGCCCTAAGCAAACAGGTAGAAAACATGTCTTTTCTCATAGATTTTATAGTTTATTTATTAGGGGGAGAAGCCTTCTATTATGCATAGCGCTGGCTGTCTGTCTGTTGTTCTGACCTGTATTTGAAATTTTGAAATGTTAATTGTTTTTTTTGTTTCTTCCGCAACCTTCGCCCCCCCCTTTTGGTGCCCCCCCCCTTCGCCCCCCTGGTGCCCCCGTACCAATGCTTGTTTACAAACTATCCTTAATTAAAAAACAATATTTAAATACATTTACTAAATAGACATAATACCGTAAATAATACACATACATATAATATATACATAAATTAATAAACCTATATATACCCCATACACCCCCCCCCCAATGTTTCTGTCTGCGCCAGCATATTTGCATCGCAACCCCCATTTAGAGGTATACGATGCGCCGGAACCCTCTACCCGTAACCCTGGGACGCGCCACGTCGGAGTCCACCTCTCAACCCACTGGGACACCCCAGCAGGTCCGTGGACCCTATAACTACCCTACAACTACCCTACCACTAACTTACAACTACCCTACAACTACTAATTTACGCATCGAAAGGTAGCCTATGTCCATCTCCATGGTCTAATCTCCTATTCTTAAATTCCAAATCGGTTCAGCGGTTTTGACGTGAAAAGGGAACAAACATACTTATATACATACTATATTCTTACTTTCACTTTTATATATTAGTAGGAAGTAGGATATGAAGTAGCTTAAGTATGTAGAGGTATTTACAATAAAAATGTGTTTACATATTCTATCAAACATATGGTTTCCATAGTACAAGCTTTGCTAAGCTTGGAACTAGATGGTGTTGTGTAGTTTCCAGAATTATTCATCATCATCATCATCATCATCCACTACAGAACACAGGCCTCCATCATGGATCTCCATGAGGGGTAGTTGCCATACTCACCACGCTTGGCAGGCGGGTTGGCGAGCGCTGTACGGGATGTTGGTACACGGAAAGACGCTGCTACCCATCTTCCGGAGGTAACCCTTAGCAGGCTCTTACTGCATCCACGGGCATGAAAGGAGGAGAAACATTCTTCTGTCGGCACCCCACGGCCAGTATTATTGTTTATTTTTTATTATTTTTCTTGATTATTTTGCATCTAAACGAAAACAACATTCATTTTATTTGTTTGTGGACGTCTTTACGCACGTGTTTAAACTTATTTAATTAACATTGAACAACTTATTTATACAGCCTATTTTATAAAATGTGTACTAAGCCGAAAGAGGGTGATTCCGACTACCCCAAGGAACCACTTTAGTTTTAAAACATTTCAGGATTCGGCGATTTTTATTCGAGAAAAGATCACGAAAGCGTTAACTACAACAAATATACCTAGAACCACAGATATATTTTTATTAAATAGTAAAACAAAAATCATTGATTACTACCTCAGGATCAATTACTCTACATCACATCAACCAGTAAAATAAAAATATATTAAAAAAATACGAATTTCCGATTTTTTTCCCTTCAAACTACTTGTATTCGAGGGCTGAAATCCCCTTCTTTTCGTTTAGTACTCATATTATAAATCCTGTATAGTACTTAAGTTTTATTAAAGTATTTTTCAATGACCAGCAAAACATTTATTAATATTGAACTGGATCGGTTGTAATGAACTGGATTCTTAACATGTTTATATACCTATTAAAATAGGTAAATAAACATGTTAAGAACTATATAAAATAATCAAAATGGGATATTTCATTTCAGTGCACTCAAAATAATTTTCTCTATGTTCAAAGTTAGACAGATTCTTTCGAAGAAAACTCAATAAAACTGATACATTCAAAGAAATTTTCCCAAGAAAATAATTGAGAAACATGACTGTATCGAAAAACAGTTCAGCCAGAAAATAATCAAAACCAGAAACTCAAATTTCCCAGGGGCAAATCCATTAGCTATATCTGATAACCTCATTGGAATCACTCCGTTAGAAGAATATAATTTGACTCTGGCAGAATGAACTTAATGAAATGAAGATAGAATAATTAGCCGTCTCCGTTTAATTTCCAAAGTTATTAATTGAGGCGTTAGCGCGAGGGCCGTCATCTGGACGCAAATGAACGGACGGGGACATCTTAACCTGTACGCCAAATGACTTCCTTTGTAAGATTATTTTCGGTTGCGATGGGTTACGTTTTGCAGATTTTTGCACTATGTAAATTCACTTATAAAAAAATATTAGCTGCAGATTTTCTGTCTAGTATTATACGAATAATATCTTCAGACTTTTTCACCAATTACAAAATATTCGGAATTGAAATTTTCAAGTTTTATTGTTTTTTACGTCAAAAACTGCTCAATAAAACGTAGATTTTTATTTAACAGGTTAACGTAACCGATTTATGCCTCATAACTTTGTATACATATTATAAGTCTCTAGAATCAAGAATCAAAAAATACTTTATTCAGTGCAGTATTGACGTTTGTAATCAGTCCGCATCGGACTATTGTAATATAAACAATTGCATTCAAATAATTTGTTAACAACGCGTCACCATGGTGCAAAAATTCCAATAAAGTAGGTAAGACCGTAGATAATCTAACTGGGTTGTTCAGTGCTCGTATCAGTTCAATCAGTCGGACATCTGCGTAAGAATTACGGCGTGGCGTCGGGCTGAATGAACAATCGCTCAGTGTGTGCCGCGCTTCGGAGACCGTCGACCGCTCCCACAGGACCGCAAAGTGGGTACCGGCAACTTTGACGCGAGAAACGCCGAGCTTTATGGACTGATGTAAGGTCAGTTAAATGTATTTAGAAGGCGATTGGATTTTAATTTTAAACTTTTTGTTCGATTTTTGTAGTTGTGCCAGTACTCGTAGGTTTGAATGTGGAAGATTTTTTTTGTAGTTACAGTTATTATTCGTTTGGAGTTAAAAACATAGAAAGTGAGTTTTCTTTTGTACTAGTAGTTCAAGAAGTACATAGTAAAAGTTTAAAAATTAAGATGAAAATTGAAAAGTTGGAAATATACACATAAGTTCGAAAATAAAATAAGGGGCAACATTTTAAATTCCTATAGAAAAGACAAAAGTGACCTACGTAAAACCTTGTGCGTGACGTCGGTAAAAACATAAAAATCTCCTTTTGTAATGTAATTGCCACCAAATTAATTCCGTTAATTTCCGATTTGGTAAAAACTCTTGATTTTCTTCTTAAAACATAAATAAACTTTAAACATAAAAAAACACCATACAATTAATTACTTGTACCATTGATATTCCTGAAACAGCATCCAATTCCAATTGTCATGAAGAATTAAGGCAAGTCAAACTAAATTGAACTTTATATTAAAGACGAAAAAGTCGCTTCTGTTCAACAAGGTTGTATTAACTTCAAACTATTTCTTCCCGGGATTTGTAAGTAAGAAAGTGTTAATTACATTGATTGTCCGTATCCTATTGAAGGAGGGGAGAAAGTTTTTCGTTGTTTTCGGAGTATTCTCGAAGAAATCAGCTTCCAATTATCATGGTTGCACTAACACGGCGCTTCCGGAGAGGGAGAGATAAGGGGAGATAACAATAAAAGTTACTTTAGCTGTTATTTTTTATTAGGTACTACATCTATAGCCGTGGGGTGCCGGTTGTAGAATGTTACCCCTCCTCTCCTACCCGTGGATGCAGTAAGAGCCTGCTAAGGGACACCTCCGGAAGATGGGCAGCAGCGTCTTTCTGTATATCAACATCCCATACTGCGCTCGCCAACCCGCCTGCCAAGCGTGGTGAGTATGGCAACTACCCCTCATGGAGATCCATGAGGGAGGCCTTAGTACAGTAGTGGACGTTTTACGGCTGAAATGATGACTACGTCTATGTCATTTAGAAGGGATGTAATAATGAATAAAGGGACCGTTGTCGTGGGGTGCCATTAGTAGAATGTTCTCTCTCCTCTCTTGCTGTGATGCAGTAAGAATCTGCCAATGGATGCCAACGGAAGATAGGCAGTGTCTTTCCGTGTATCAACATCACGTACTGCACGCACTTGGCGAGTATAAACAACCCCCTCCTCTTGATCTTGGAGATCCGTGAGGCAGGACTAGTGCAGCAGTGGACGTAGACAATAATAAGCTGCTTTATTCTTTAGAAGTGAAGATCACACATTACTGATAACTCATACATTTATTACTCAGGTCTTGATCTTTTCAGAGACTTTTTCTCCTTATTCACCTTGTAGGCTTCGGCCATTTTCTTCATGTTTACTTTATGTATTGTTTCATGATCAACAATTATTTTTGGGTAGTCTACACCTATAACACACCCTGCAGTGGTTTGTATAGATTTGAGTGCCTTCCAAGGATCGAAGATGTGCTCAGTGGGATACTTCTTCAGTTCTGGTACATATTTCCTAGACATATTCATATTTTGGACAGCAGTCCTACGGCAGAAATGTGAAATGAATGATGATGAAAGGGACCGTTTTCTTTGTAGCCCTGTGGGATAGTTGTTGTTCTAATGTTTTGAAGAGACGTTTCTAGTATAAAGTACGTTCACAATAAAACAAAATCAAGACTAGGTCAAATGCGAGACACAAAGTAAGAGCGTACCCTATAAGCACATCATTATCCTTTGAGGAAGTTGTTAAAAATAAATCAGTTTTAAATCTTACAAACTCCTTGATGTGACAATAGAAATGAGAAATAAATAGATACTACCTCTTACGACCTTCATTGTCTTAATTAAAATACCAAGAAAAACACATTTAATTTCAATAAACTCTTTTACTTCTTCATCATTGACACTTAAGGATGAACGAATCGCCCATCTTTCCATACAAACGTGGAAGGATAGCTACTCCACTGATTGACGTTAACCATCCAACACTAAGGATTATATCAATTTATCTCGTCATAATCTATGTTTGTATACACACCAAACCGTAAAAAAAGTATTTATTTCAAAAATACAAGCTTTTAAACTTTCGTATTTCAACACTGATTTTAGGCCAACTTTGGATGAAGAAACTAAAAAATATATAGAGAAAGAAAACTCAAAAACAAATACCGTTCCGACATAGTTTAATTATTCAAAAGTTGAAATAAATATTATTTTGAAAAGATTACACTAAAGTTTTTCTATAATAATCCTTGTGCTAAAAGTCTATTCACATATTTTTGCGCGGTCGGTTTAGGAACGATAATCATTGTGCATTTCATTCTAGCGCGCGGGTTAATACACTATGTCAGGTAAAATAGCATACATTTAGGCCGCGCCCACTGACGACTTTGCCTCCGCGACTAGTTGGACCTTAAATTCAAAAAAATAATAGAAGAAGCGAGGTTTCTTTTTCGCTTCTCTCCCTCACTTTGAACGAAACGTTTTCTGAAGCGAACGGATTCAATTATGTGCTCTAATACATTTAAATGTGTTTTGATTATCTTTTATTTATTGACTATTATAAAAATATCTTTAATGTAACTAAGAAACACTTATTATATTGGCTTTGAATTTTACATTGTAAATCCTGACAAATGATAACGGTTTTGCGTTTTTTCTTTAGAAAAGTTAAAAAGTCACGGGATTTATCTCGTCTAAGAAAAAAAGTTAAGTTTACAATCTGTCTTACAAACTCATAAAATGACAAATAAATAAATACTTCTTTGATGACCTTCATAGTCCGAATGCGAACTAGCCGTTTTCAGTTAAAAGAGAAAAAAAGTGTTTTTTTATTAAAAACCCTCCGATGAAATACCCAATAGAGAGGATATTATGTCATTTATTTAGTCTAAACAACAATTCCGCCAAAAATATTTATATTTACATACATGTTTCATTTTTGTTACGGATCCAGCCCCATTTTAGGGTCCGTAGTAAAACAAGAAACACTTATAATTTCTCTTTGCCTGTCTGTCTGTCTGTCCGTCTGTCTGCCGCTTTACGAAGAGACCATTAGTCCTAAAAATCTGTAATTTTGGGCATAAAAAATAATGACGCCGAGATAACGGTACCAAAAAAACGGTAAAAAATTAATAATAATTTGAGGGTGCCTAGATAATGTAGTTCGTATGATATTTTGGTCTTGATTTTCTCATCGTGTCGTGTATCATTGAGTATGTATATAAAAGGAGATGGAAGATGGTGGGCCCAAATGTAAAAAGTTAAGATATTATCTAAAAAATTACCTAGTCATATTTTTTATCTTAGAATTTGAAAAATCGGAAAATCTGGAACCGGAGAAATATGGGAAAGATAGTTTTCGTGACATTATCGATTGAGTAATCGATTACACAGTTACGAAAACAAAACCTTTGCACTAAATAAACTCGCATATTTTATATATTATGAAAACTTCACGAAGAGTCTTGCAAGTTTATTGTTGGTAACGCTGTATGTATTATAAATCTTTTTACTGAATTCGTTATGAAACATTGATTAAACTCGACTGGAGAGCTACTTCTTTATTAATTTAAAGTAATTGAATGCACTATATATACTTAAATGCAATAAAGTGCATGTAATTACAGTCATATTAATAAATAAAATATCAATTAATTACTGAAAAAACAATATTCATGATTATCGATTTCATATCAATTAAAATTAGTTTTCTATTTTTAGTCTATGTCACTGGCATGACAGCTGACTGACACTGACACTAAACAGTTGCCAACTGCTTTAATGCTCTTGTTTGCTCACTTGTTTCTTGTTTTCGATGCGTTCTGAGTGCCTTACCGATTGTTCTTCATTTTTCACAACCATTGCTTGGTATTTTACGGACCCTGCCTACCTTGTACGACCCTTGCTTTCACACTGGACACCGAAGATCGCTCACACGTTTGATTTGGAATTGTTATTTTGGATTTTACCGCACATTTCCTACTAAATATATTAACTATTAGTGCAAAAGCACATATTTTGCACTTCAGGAATCAGCTGTTATTTAAATATTGTAACATAACCTCACTTTTACATAATTTATTTTATCTCTGTATTCAGATTGACAAAATCCGCAGAATTTTCAGTGAAAGATTGATAATATATAAATTATGCTATTAATTGACATAACTTTCATCTTTTTACACCTAGGCCCAAGTTTGTATGTAATCGTTTCAGTCTCCTTTAAGAGTTTGTCACCATCATCATCTCAGTCATATGACGTCCACTGCTGGACATAGGCCTCCCTCATGGATATGCAAGTCCCATCATGAGGGAGTTTACAATACTAGGCGGGTTGGCGAGCGCAGTGCGATATGTTGATACACGGAAAGATGCTACTGCCCAGTATGCCTTGGCAGTTTCTTACTACATCCATGGGCAAAATAATAGAGGCAAAATTCTACTGCCGGCACACAGGGCTGGCAAGAGATGTCAGGCAAAACTCTACTATTAGGGGATGCAAAGATAGTTTTTCGATTTAGGGTTAGGTTTGTGATTTCACAAAGTTAATATTAGATGTTAATATGTTATGGTAAACGTAAAAAACAAACCTAAATTTCTAACTACAAAGTGTAACTACGGAACTCTTCACAGTGCGTGGTCCGACACGCAGCTGCCTTAATGTATTTTTTAATTGGCTTGAATAAAACCATTTTTTTTTTATATGCCGCTTCTTCTTTTCATCCTAGTTCATAGCAAACTTTGTAACTATAAATAAAAACATAGCTACAATCGTGCAACTATTTATATTTTCAACCCCTGACAAAAAAGGGGGTGTTATAAGTTTGACCGCTATGTGTGTTTGTCTGTCTGTGGCACCGTTGCTCTTAAACGAGTGGACCGATTTGAATGTAATTTTTTTAATTTGAAAGCAGGCTTTTCTGCCATTTTTTATCAAAATCGGTTAAGAACAGATAATGTGGGATACAAAATATGGGGGGTGAAGGAGAGGATAAATAATCGAATGTTTCCAAATATACCCGAATTTGGTATGAAATGAAAGGAAATGATAATCAATATATATATAAAACTCTTCCGTTACTGAGTGACTGACGGACAACGCACAGCCTAAACCACTGGACCTAGAGACTTGAAATTTGGCACACATATACCTTGAGTATTCTAGAGGTGCACTAAGGAGGGATTTTTCGAAATTCATACGGGAACGGGAACTACGCAGGTGAAACTGCGGGGTGCGGCTAGTTTTTTTATATGATTTAACGACTTCCGCGACTCCAATATGTTGGATAAAATCAGGTACAAGTAATATTCAAGTTTCAAGTTTGTTTATTCACAAAAAATATACATACATGTGCACAGGATACAAATGAACACTGAAAAATGCAGTAGTATAAACTGTGTCGCAGTTTCCAGTGCCCATTATATATATATTAATGAATGAATATTGTATTTTGGTCAGTTTTTAAGAAATTCAGATAATTTTGATTTTGTTGTCCCATTTATTTCTAGTACATTGAAATTATACGAGATTGACTTTGAGGAATTTTACTTGTTATAACTTGGAAACCTTGTTACGAACTTCAGAAAATAAACATTGAAAACGGGGTTATGCCTACACTAAATAAGTTATTTCGTAGAACGTGGAACAACGTAAGATTTGCGGCGAGTAAAGTTTTCAAATTTTCCATAGTTTGCGACACATTTATATAAGCTCCTAGTAACTTACTTAAGTAGCGTGTGACTGTATTATTTATACTTATAACGGGTAGGTAAATAAACATTTCTTAGTCGTATCTTTTAAAAAGTTTTTTTATAAACAAGTTGAGTAAAAAAAACTTTTTAAGTAATTTCTTTTTTTACTTGTGTAATAAGAATTAAAGGGTTAAGAATCGCTTAGTTACTGAGTTCCTATGGCTTTTTTCCAGCTCGATCATCAGACCCTGGTCTAGCACCAAAGTATTCATCAAGGCAGATAAAACAAATCCAAACTCATCCTCAGCCTCAAATGGGGTTGTGTCGTTATGTCGTTTGTGTCGTTGTTGTGTGTTAACTACCGAGTCCCTATGGCCACCTTCCAGTTCCATCATCAGATCAGCTCCATGTCATAATGATTTTGCATTGTCATCCGATTTACACATGCATGCAAAATTTAAGCTCAATCTGTAACCGTGAAGTGGATAACTTGCAATATTTGATAACAGACAGACATCGGGACAGGTGAAACTAAATAAAAGCTCGTAATAAAACACTTTTCTATATTTTCAAATACTAACCGCACTTCGCGGTTTCACCCGAGTAGTTCCTGTTCCCATGGGAATACGAGGATAAAATATAGTCTATGTTCATCAGAAATTATTTAGGATTCTAACGATAAAAGAATTTTCAAATCGGTCCAGCAGTTTTGGAGCCTATTCAGTGCATACAATCAAACAATCAAATCTTTCATCTTTATTATTAGTGTAGATGTAGGTATTATAAAAGTAAAAGACAGCATTTTCGGTCAAAATTATAAAATACTTTACTCCACCTCGCACTTATTACTATTTGTAATGAGAATTTACAATTAAATAAATCAGGGCGAGAAGAGCGAGTCGGACTCGCGCACTGAAGGTTCCGTGCCATCATACAATCAATATAATATAAAACTCTTCCGTTACTGACTAAGTGACTGACAGACAACGCACAGCCTAAACCACTGGACCTAGGGACTTGAAATTTGGCACACATACCTTGAGTATCCTAGAGGTGCACTAAGGAGGGATTTTTCGAAATTCCCACGGGAACGGGAGATACGCGGGTGAAACTGCGGGGTGCGGAGATAAGGGGCGGAAACGGTATTTTTTTCAACATTTTTGTATAAAAGTCTAAAACCATACGGCAAAAACTGTTTATTAATGTACAAATGAAGCCCTAAAAATTCAAATAGTTATTGAGGTGTAGCTTGGTACTTATATATACACTGTAAATAAATTACCGTTTGATCCATTAAAATGTGTCAATTACAGACATACCATGCATGCATAATATATTAAATATTCAAAAGTTGCCGTGGGGTACCGGCAGTAGAATGTTACCTCTCATATCATGGCCATGGATGCAGTAAGACCCTGCTGAGGGATACATCCGGATGATGGGCAGCAGCGTCTTTCCGTGGATCAACATCCCATACTGCGCTCACCAACCTGCCTGCCAAGCGTGGTGAGTATGGCAACTACCCCTCATGGAGATCCATGAGGGAGGCCTGTGTTCGGCAGTGGACGTTTTACTGCTGAAATGATTCAAAAGTTCGGCTCACAAGTATATCTGTGAAATATTTAAAGGTGAAAACAAAGGCTAATTCTCAACCTTAAGTTCAATATCAGGTTTAAGCAAGCAGACATCAGAATAAGCTCTCACAGTGCTTAAACACAATCTGCTTAGTCTAAATGTTTCGGTAGGTACAGTTTACCGTCAGACGGTCGGAAATTTCTGACGTAAACTTTGTTTCCATGGCTAACTTGGACCGTGGTTCATGGAACAAGTCGCCTCAAGACCAAGACAATGTACAATACCTACATCAAAGGGAAGTTCATAAAATTATAACGTCTTAGCTGAGAAATTCTAGTCCGAATTCGATTGTTTCGAATCGCAATAACATTGAATTTTGTAGAAGTTAGATGATTAGCTTCTCAACTTAATAGCGCTACGTGTTTTATTTATCGAAAAGTGTGAAATGGTAATTCTTGGAAGTCCTTAACGTGAGCGACAAACGAATGTGCGATTAACGTTTGCGCGACGAAAATGTGCTGCGACTTACCATTGCTCGAATGCACGCATGTACAGTACATGCGTACTTTAGAGCAATGGTAAGTCGCAGTACATTTTTGTCAGTAATTGAAGCAATTATTATAATACTAGCTTTTGCCCGCGACTTCGTCCGCGTGGAAATACCCTTTTTCACGCAGAGCCACTTTGATTCGAAAATACATATAAATCCCATTTATTCCCTATCCCGTGGGAATTTAGAAAAATCCCTTCTAACATATACCTTGAGTATCCTAGAGGTGTACACCTCTAGGATACTCAAGGTATATGTGTGCCAAATTTCAGGTCTGTAGGTCCAGGTTTCAGGGTTTAGGCTGTGCGTTGATATAATATCAGTCAGTCAGTGAGTCAGCCAGGACTTTGAATTTTATACATATAGATTTATAATTTGTAATAAACTGAGAGACGAAGGGTAAGCGATTATCGCACATGAGTCTATCGAACTCATTATTTGGTCCCTTACCATCTTTTTAACCGACTTCAAAAAAGAGAGCAGGTTCTCAAGTCGTCTGTACCAATTTTATAATAAAATTTAAATAAAACCGGGCAAGAGCGAGTTGGACTCGCGCACCGAGGGTTCCGTGCCATCATACAATATAATATATGACAAAGGCGGTTTTATATTTGTTGGAGAACCTTGACAGCGCCATCTCTTGTCTGATAGCGGAAATTATGTAGAGATTTACACTTTCGATGATTTCTAAAAAAGTATGCTAAGTAGAGAGATTGTAATAAATTTCCTCTAATCTTTACATTTACTTCTAATAGCAATAAAAGTTTCAGAGGTTTATCTCCGCAAACTTCGGAGATAAGGGGGGGGGAACGCTATTTTTTTCAACATTTTTGTAAATAACTCAAAAACGATACGACTTAAAGGAAAACTAAAAACTGTTTATTAATGTACAAATGAATACCTGTCATATGATACCCCACATCACCTATTAATTTCACAAAATTTTTGAAAACCCCCCTTCCACCCCCGTTGTATAAAAAACTATGCAAATTAGGGAGTTCGCTATAATTTTCCTATAAAGTTTACATACACTTCTATTAGCTATAAAAGTATCACGGGTTTATCTCTGCAAACTTCGGAGATAAGGGGGGGGGAACGGTCGTTTTTTCAACATTTTTGTAAATTACTCAAAAACAATACGACTTGAAGGAAAACTAAAAACTGTTTATTAATGTGCAAATAAATACCTTTCATATGATACTCCACACGGCCTAGTAACTTCACTTAAAAATTTTGAGATCCCCTATCCGCCCCCCTGCAGTCAAAATAAGGATATTTATTAACATTTTTATATATGCTATGTTAGTAAAAAAGTGTTGTCTTTTACCATTTCAAATTTCAAGTCGATAGCATCAGTAGTTCTCAAGATATCCAGTTGTGACAGACAGACAGACAGACAGACAGACAGAGTGATTCTATAAGGGTTCCTTTTTACCATTTTGGTCCGGAACCCTAAAAAGGTGATGTGTTAAGTCTTTTGTATATTTTTAAATCCTTGTTACCTTAGAACTCCGTCGTTTATAATCCGGATCGGAAATTCTTTTTTTGGTTAGTTTACTTTTGATTAGGTTTACTTTGAATTAGGTTTAACTTTTTCAAAACTCAGTTCTGAAGATGGGATCCATGAGGACTCCAGGAAACTCCTCAAATGTTGTAGGTAAACAAAAGGCGATTTCAGCATATTATTTATCTCAAGGTCAAGTATTTGCGTTCATCCTTATTAAACCAAGGAAAATATTCAAACGTAAAATGGTTTAGCCTTGTTCGCGTTATTGCAAAGGTGCTTATTAGGGTTCCGGACCAAAATGGTAAAAAGGAACCCTTATAGAATCACTCTGTCTGTCTGTCTGTTTTTAATTTAACCATAATCTGTAAACTATGTCTTTTATTAAAAATAATCACCTTCTATGGCATTCATTATTGTACTACTCATTTATGTAATACACCAATTGACTAACAATCATCATCTTCTTGCCCTTATCCCACGCTTAGTATAACGTGTTTTCCTTTTCCACTCTTCCCTCTTAGTCGTCATCTTATCACACACTCCTTTCAATTGGTAAAATAAATGAATTACTAACAATCATTACTTAGCAAATTATTAGATTACCTAAAATTTTACATTAACTAAGTTAAGAAATACTTTAATTTATTTGACAATTTTCCTTGTTTCTTGCCCTAACATACATAACTTAGTGTTATGTTAATTTGTGTGAAAATCCTTAAAATCAATCCAATGCTACCCAATATTGACGGGGATTATTATTCATAATTCCGAACCCTTTGAACCGCCTGTCACATTGTCAATTTCAATACACCTGTTTCAATTAATTTAACCAATAAAGAATGAATTTTGTACAGAATGTATTAACAAAACAACATTCTAAAATTAAATCTTTAATCATATAAATGTACGTACATACGTAAATATTGTGAAAGGTTTTTCTTCTATGATGAAACCATGATGAAATATTATTTAGAAAGTTCCAGTAGAGTTAACACATATTCGATATTTTTCTTACATTTGTCGCACGGAAAAGTAGTTACCGGTGTTCGATCGCATCCGCACTTATTTCGCACGCCTTCTGAACTCATGTCACTGTTATTCTATACTCAAATGGGCGTTTCTACATATTCAGAAGAAATGTGCGTTGTATCGCACCATTATTGAGTGATCACGAGTATCATGAACATCACAAGTGTATCGGAAGGGACCAAAATGCGCTCCTTGTGCCATCCGACCGCTCTACGCGACATGATTACGTTCTGGCACACAAAGTGACTTGTATCATTATCGTAATGTGCCACCGTTTCTGGCTTTATGCATGTTTTGCATGATCGTTTTAGATAGATGTAAACGAGGGGATAGTAGAAATCCGGACTTAAACAGATACTTGTGACTTCCATTTTTTGTTAATGTGCATGACAAATATTTTTTGGGCAGTTGTTTGCTTGCTCTGACTCTTTAGTCCTAATATGCATAATCTGGGCGACTGCGGTAAATATGTTAATTAAATTTTTATCTTTTGCTTACAGTCTTGCCGCGAGGCCAGGCTAAGCCTGAAGAGTTGGCGTGACCAGAAATATGCAGCAATCTTGGTCGATATACTTACTCGCTGTCTTTATGCTCGGACTAGACTCTAAACTAGCTGGTAAGAAAATATTAGTTACACTAAACTAAAATGTTAACTTCTCGTGTTCTTTACTGACTAAATATACATTTTCAGGGCAAGCTTTTCAACCGGAATTTGCTGAACCATTGATGAATTTGACCGTACCTATTGGTAGAGATGCTACATTTAGATGTCTTGTGCAGAACCTTGGGGGATACAGGGTGCGTAAGAATTTGAATTAAAACCAGGTGGTATTGAAACTATTTATTTATTTACTAAACAACAATTGACAGGTTGGCTGGGTGAAAGCTGACACGAAAGCAATCCAGGCTATACACGTGCATGTGATAACAAACAATCACCGAGTGGGTGTTTCGCATAACGGGCAGACAGTCTGGAATTTGCATATCAGAAACGTACAGGAGGAAGACCGCGGCCAATATATGTGTCAAATCAATACCGACCCTATGAAGAGCCAGGTAACAAATGTTTATAAGTAAAATTATTAATCATTATGTTTGTTTTATACAGAGTGTAATAAATGTGTAGTAACCCGAAAGGGTAGTTTTAAAAGTCTATTTTTGGTAGAAGGTATATTTATTTGTACCTGTACGGCAATTTTTCGCGGAGGTCAATAACCCTGTTAAGAATCAGCTGACTCTTAGGTTGCCATTATCGTATAATCAGCTGTTGAAGTTAAACTTTCGTGGTCTTTTCTTGAATAAAAATCACTGATTCCTGATGGGTTTTCTCTGATGTTATATTTTTTAAAATTTTGGTCATAAATTTATAAAAAAACATGGATTTAGGCTGGAGTTAGTTGTATAGAGGTTGCGGTTTATTTTAATATAATAAAAAAATGTTCTGTTTTCCATAACATTTATCAAATTACCAATCGTATAAACCACATTTTTTTTTGTAAAAAACGTAAATATTTTTTTTTATTGCTGAACAAAGTTTAAATGTCTGAGCCAATATTGCGAACGCGTCGTCTTAATATTGTGCCAGGATAACCTTTGATACTACTCATCATTTTTCGAACAACGTCCGGCTGACTCTTTCCGTCAGCGTCGGCTGGGACGACGGATTCGATTCTTTTCGCGGAACAAATATATTTTTCTACTTATGTATTTACATGTATATTATGTATTTACAAAAGTATTTAAGTATTCTATCAACCCATCTGGTTGACCATGAAATAAGCTCTGCTTACTTTGGGGCTAGATGTTGCTGTGGGAAATGTCCAGCATCATTTATGTATTTTTTGCGAATGAGTATTTTTTTAAAACGAACTTTTTCTCAATAAAATTTATATTACCATATGGGAAAAAATATGAATATCTCCTTGATTAATTTGACGTTGAAGCACTCCATTCAACCACATGATGTGGTGATTTATTTGAAACCTCACATTCAGACTTTCGGTTAAAACTGCGTTTTTGTTGGCCGTATCCACGAATTCTAACTTGTCTGTACAAAAACTCAGTGGTCATTATTTGGGGAACAAACATTTTTCTGCTTTTATGAAGTACATCATCTAACGGCCCCCATTCTTCAGTCGGTGATAATATGGTTTTCAATTTGCCCCGACGGTAGTATACAAACATTTGAAAAAGCATTCCAAAAATTATGATTGCATGATAAAGTATTAATATTGCATAAACGAGAAATAAATCAATTTCCATACCCAATAATTTACTATGGTAAGAGTTATGATTCGCCTTTACTTCTTTGGCCGCCCATTTACCCTGCAATACTATAGCAAACATTATCGGATTTATTAACCAACATATTTTCCAAAAGTAAGTAGCCTTCACACCAATCATGAAAATTATATCAACGTTGTGTTTTCGTAAGCCGTAAATCCAGTATAGAGAAAAGGAGAACAAAAAGTTATTTGTTTCTTGCATAATTTCAGTGACATCAGTTAATACTGCAGTCAAATCCGAGCAAAAAAATGGCCACGATAGAAGGTTCACAAATATCATCAAAATGGCGCTGCTTAAATCTTCATATTTCTTGGCAAATTCTATTTTCTGTACTAATTCTTTCAAAAACATATACATAATCCAAAAATTTAAAAACAAACATAAACATATTGCAGAAAACCATGCAAAGCTCCAAAATAGCGTGCCGTTATAATAATTCATAACCTCTGTGATACAGGCAAATGGTGGAAAAAAAGTACTGGTACCGATTTCGATAATACTCTGTTCCTCGCCATGAAAATAAATCATTGTCTTAATACCACTAAAAGCTATAAGTGTGAACAAAATTACCGCGAAAAGTGCAAAAAGAGATATTGAAATTGATGTCATTATTGCTGGACTTCGGAACGGGACATCTCGAGATAGAAACGAAACTATTCCACAGCCTGTTCCAACGCAAAGGCAACCTCGGTGTATGGATTGCGTCACATCAACAAAAGAAAGGTGCTCCCAATTCACAACATTAACCGTGGCGTACCAGGTTCCACTTGTTGATAAAGTAACGAAAAACAAAATGAACAGCACGATGCCAACATATACGGCCAGCAGCTTCGCAAATATATGAACGAACATTTGTTTTTTTATCGAGAAAATATACACTATGAAACTCACTGTGCTACTCGCAATAATAATTTTCCACGGTAGCATACAACTAAAGGAGTTTGCCGATACATAGTTTCCGATTTCACGGTCAAAAAAACAACTGCTTGCAGTTTTCATGCCGCAATCTTCATCATATTGAACTTCTGCTTCTATGCAATGTTGAAATACTGATACATTTACATTTTTCACCATGCATTTCATATTGCTAAATTCCGCACAGGAATGCCAAGGTGGCGGGTCGAATGCAGAAAAGAACGTATAGTCCAAGTACCAAGAAGTCAGCACAAGCATATAGATAGTCTTCAGGCAAACTAGCATAATTGTTGCAATTCCCACATAATGAAATAGTGGACAAAAATCCCACATTGTCAAAACATTGCAGTTTGTGTATTGTGCAAGGCAAATTTCTGAATAAAGTATAGGTATTCCAATAAAGACTATGGATAACGATGTCATGACGACTTGAATGAAGAATCCCATTACAGACATCTCTGCAGGTGCGAACATCACAGAAGTATCGTTTAACATCCATGCCCATAAAAGAAACCTGTAGTTTCTATAAGTGGATTGCAATTTTGACTTATTATTTTCCCTGCTGTCCATTGTGAAAACTATTCCTGTTTGCACGGTCGACTGGATAATATTGACATCAATCCAACATTAATCGACGGGTGCGCGCGACCATCTAGTCATCTGTCAATTTGTTTAGCACATCAACCGGAATCAAATTGCAATTAGAGTAAACATGGGGGAGATAAAGTGAATTAAGGCACGCAGGGACGCAGCGGGTAATGATTCGTGCATGGTGCACCTAAATTATTGCGCCGCGCTGTAATTTATACGCGGGCCTGATAACGGCATAAATCGTGCTCGCCGACAGCGCTGCTCGCTTCAATGTCGACGTTGACGCAGCATGACGCCACTTGACACAATGCTGTTTCAATAATGTTTGGGCCAACAAGCAATTTGGAGAAACAGCAGGCAATATAGTTGAGACGTCAGCACAGATATTGAGTCCCATGCATAAGTCGGAGTACAGGTCAACGTTTTTATTAAAATTACTAGCTCCTCCAGTTAAAGATCCGTCACCGTTTTGTTGTCTATCGTTGATATAATGATAAGTGTTTACATTTATTTACATTTTACAGTTATTCACCTTTGTGGTTGACAGGTAGAAAATGCCTTCGGCATTATGTCCACCAATTGTACCCTTATTTAGGTTTGTGTGCAATAAAGTATTAAATAAATAAGTGTTCTATAACATGTTAATAAGATTTTAAGAATGTTTCTTTACGCAGATGGGGCATTTGGAAGTAGTGATACCACCGGATTTTATAGCTGAAGAAACATCTAGTGATGTTATGGTACCGGAAGGTGGTAACGCAAGAGTATCATGTCGTGCCCGCGGCATGCCATCCCCTCGCATCATGTGGCGTAGGGAGGACGGGGCCGACATCGTTATGAGAGACCCCCATGGAGCCAAAACAAAAGGTACTAATATCTATTATTTTCTGTTTCACTACTGTACTGCAGACTACTGTAGAGATAAATGTATCTATTGTTACAATCATTATCATTATCAAGATGCCATCGATAGCCGTAAACAATCTATTCCTTAGTACAACAAGGCACACTTGTGGCTTCGCTATGTCAGTCAGTCTGTCTGCGGCTTTACGAAGAGACTATTAGTCACTTAAAAACGGACACAAACACAGACATTTAAGAAAATCACGCAAAGATAACGTAAAAAAACCGGGGTAGGTATCTCCCATACACAGATGATGGAGATGGAAGGAGTATTGTCGTAGGATGGAGGGTATCGTGGAATAGGTATTTAAAAAACCATTAAGGGGATGCAAAGACAATTTTTCGCAAACGAAGCTCTGGAGTTCCGAAATATTAAAGTTTTTTGTCTACTACCTACTTCAAAATTAAAAAAAAAACTGCTAGCTTTACATATTTGAAAGTATGATGAATGTAGTTTTAAGCTTGATCTTTCTAGGAAAACCTTAACGAATAAGCTAGCTTTTTTTAGTTTTGGGGTAATTTTCGCTCTACACCTGAATGTTTTGGTGAGCGTAAGAAGACACACATCAGCTTTTAACAACGGGTCTACACGGGTAACTATGGAACCCTACACAGCGCGTGGCCTGACACGCACTTAGCCTTATTTATTATTTATTAAAACTAACTATACATTTACTATTTTAGGTTAGTTATTCTGCTTGACCGGTCAATTCCAGTTCAGCGGTTTATTGCATTAGATCTTACAGGATTGGTAGTATTATTAAAAAAAAATATGACTTGACTTACTTGCAACTCTTTAAATTTTATTCAAATGATTAACATACTAATACCAATTATACAATACTGGACTGGATTTTACCCAGAGCGCCATCTAGGCCCAAAATAAGCACAGCTTGTTACTCGTATATAAATGATGATAACTTACTAAAATACTTTTTTTGTAAATTTATACCTAACATACATAAAAAATACGAACATACATACAAACTATTACTAATTTTCTGAATATTTAATGTAATCAGAATGATTATTTCTTAAAATCACAGCACAAAAAGACAACTCAGATTATAAGGAAATCGAAGCAACAACGCTTGTTTTATAAATACGAGTAGTTACTAAACAGTTGGTGTACAGCGAATCGCTTGATACCTACCTGAACACATTAATAACGACTACAGGTAAGTGGTTGTCCCGTGTTGGGAACAGGGAGGGACCTCAGTGATTAGAGCCTTTAATGAAGGAAAAACAAAAGGTACGCTTAATTAAGGCTGACAATTTATTTTCACTGTAATGTAAAACCTCGGTACTGCGATTGACCTCACGCCATGTTGGATACGTCTGGGAATTTAATTTTACCGGGTTAATGGTATAAGGAGCAGGTAAAAACGTTATTGGTTTTCGGAGTGCTTAGATAATATAATTACTTTATTGGCTGAGTACGTATGTTTTTACTTTTGCTTGCGAATCGGTCTCATGGTATCGATTTGCCAGGAAATATTATAATGTTGTGTTATGTTGATTCATCATGTTTAGACAGTAAGCTATGTCGAGTTTGCATTAATTCAGTGCAAGCTGTAGCTCTTTATTTAAAAAGCACATAGGTTTAAAAAGCAAAATCTTGACTATTTTATTCTATATTATGATTTATTGTTTGAATTTCCTCAAATAAATGTACTATACTTATGCACTACGGCCTTTATGTAGGATATCATAAGTTTACAGTTGCTTATGTTACTTTACATTTTTGATCTAAAGTTGAATTTTCAATTATAATTATTATTATCGTCACCATTATCCACAGTTTGCTTTGATCTACGGCTGTATTTAAGCCTCCACCAGTTTGTGCCATCCACCACTATCCTCTGCGACCCACACCTCGCTACCTGTTTAGTAGCGTTGACAAATTATTTTTACATACTTGCGCTCATTCGAGCGAACCGTAGAGTAATCAAAAAGGTTTATCCAACTACAGAATAATATTTTTGTCCGATCAAAACAAAAGCTATTTGGTCGTTTAAAACTGAATCTAATATTGGCTGATTTTGAATAACCGTGTTGTTTCCCAAGGTTAGTTAAGGTAAACTTAAAACTGACCAACCCTGACAATTTTATAAAACCCAAAATCGCCAATATTAAACATATTGGGACATTTAAAACATACTATATAAACCTTATTTAACAATCTTGTGTATTTGTGATGTAATTTAATTTACATGTCCCAATTTAATGTGTGATGTTCCCTTTGTGGAATGAATATATATTTTTTTAAGTAAAGCCTTATAGAATAGTTGTAAACATTTTACCATGCAAAATTCATCATTTTGTCAACAATTCCGAGATACGTGTACCTAATCGCTCAATCGAGACTCCTCTTGTTAGAGATGTCAAAACAAATGCAGTATAATCATTCCGTGACTATGATTAATGGATGCTTTGATTCATTTATATGAAGTACCTATTCACTTAAATGCTACTTGGGATGTCTTTTTTGATGGACTGTGTAAAATTAACATTTAAATTTATTACTTTGTTGATTTTGTTGAGATTCTAGTTGAGAGGATGGTATAAGGTGCTGGTCAAGCCTTCTCCATCTTATAGTGTCCAGGCACTCCAGCATCCCATAAAGCACGAATAATTGATATTCGTGCCAAGTATAATATATTTTATAGGATATTCGTATCGCGTTCGGCGTTTTTGCTCCAGAATGTTGGTAATTTGGTGTAATGTGACAGTGAAGTCAACGCCACCTAGCCAAATCGGTAAAAGATACATTGCCGTCTCCAAACGTAATGATCCTCAGAACACGTAACTCAATTTTGTCAAAACGTGAAAATATTCGTCATTATTTCGCAAAACGAGATGTAAAGGCCTTACTTTACGCAATTTCAAACAAACGTATTCGTTTTAGCTGCGGTCTACGAAGAAGAAGTGCTGATATTGAACAAAATATCAAGGTCTGATATGGGCGCTTACCTCTGCATCGCAAGCAACGGCATTCCACCATCTGTAAGCAAGAGGATCACCATAAAAGTACATTGTGAGTACTACCTTTTAACATTTACTTAGACTTAAAACTTGCTTATTTCACTGGGGGCAGTAGAATGCTGTCCTTCCTCTCTCTCGCCAGTGAACGCAGTAAGAATCTGCCATAAATACTTCTGGAAGATGGGCTGCGGCATCTTTTCGTGTATTAATTTTATCGATTCATCCGGAATAAGAAATTTTAATATTGTCATCTTGCAATATCCAAACCTATTCAAACAATCAAAAATATACTTGCAGTAACTAAATCACACCTAATATTAAGTAATTAGCAGAAGTAAAAAGAGGAGGTTTAGTGAGGTACCTGGGAAGGTAGAAATATTATGGTATTTTCTGGAAGAGAGGGATCACTTGGAAACACAATTTTCGAAAGCGAATGAATTAAAATTTCGAAACATCGGGAAATAATAAAGGTTATGTACGAGATGAATGAATACACGGTTACATGTATATTAATAACGAACGAATTCAATCATTATGCGCTTTATTTTATAAAATGTGTTATGGTTTTCTTTTATGCATTTGGGGTCCAAATTCTGACTCTGATCTAGTTCTTTAGGTCTCATGATATGCCACATATCTCAAATGCGCTTTGTAAAATAAGTCCGTGTGGTAAATCGACACTTCCGCACTGCACGTTGCGGCACTGACAATGTTTGCGGTCATTACCGCAACAGGGCATTATACTTCTTCGAATGAGTGTGTTCACTGAAAGTTGGACTCAAATGAGTAAAACTGTTGGTATGTAAAGTTTTATGGTTGCCTAGTTGTACTATAATAAAATGATTGATTATATGCGTTCAATCAAAGCTACTACTTGCTAAACTAGAAGACGGAACACTTTTCTAAGCTATTTTGTTGTGTTTATATTTGCTAGTATTTTGTGTATTTTTTGTTAGTTGGTTGAAATAAACAAATAATTAGGGGGCGAAGGCCCCTTATGTACATACATATATGCATAGCGCTGTCTCACTGTGTATTTGACGATTACAACCGAACGCGTTGACCGATTTACATGAAACCTTTTTTGTTAGTACCGTCTTAATGAGAGAAGGTGACTGATTGATTTTGGTGACCCTAGAGTCACAGGTACCGGAGTTATTGTAAAAGTCTTCAAATGGCCGAAAACGTCAAAAACCCAAAAATTACATTTTTGACCTTTGGTGCATTTTCAGGCCTTCGCCCCCTTTTCTGGTGCCCCCGTACCAATGCTTGTTGGATTTGTTATTAAAAGAACTACTCATGGTATAATCGATATATCGTTATGTATTTCCGTACAAAACATTTTCTTAATAAGTACATATTTTTATAAAAAAGTGGGAAATTGGTGTCTAATTCAAATATTTAAAAAATATGACATTACAAGATACTCTCTAGTAAGTGATGCGATAGCAAAACCACTTTTTGCGAGGTGATGCTTTCCTATGGGCTATAGTTGTAAACACCACATTCATCCATGAGGGGTAGTTGCCATACACCATCACGCTTGGCACGCGGGTTGGCGAGCGCAGTACGGGATGTTGATACACGGAAAGACGCTGCTGCCCATCTTCCGGAGGTATCCCTTAGCAGGCTCTTACTGCATCCACGGGCATGAGAGGAGGGGTAACATTCTACTGCCCCCCACGGCAAACACCACATTAAATAATATATACTCACTATAACACATTGAAATATCTGCCTGTTCAACCAGTTACCATGTAGTAGAAACGTCGAAAGAACTTTCAGCGTCACACTTAAGTTTTGTCTTACATTTTTGGTATTCATGCACTCCCCGTGTGTAACAGACTTTTTCCGGAAATGTTTTCAGGCAGCATCATTCTCGAGCGAAATAGCTCTCGACATTCGGGTAATTGTTGTTTATCTTGGCAACTCTCAGAGGTTTCGTGTTATTAATGGTGTTATTCAATGTCAGCAAGAAGTAGCTTTTAATTATTTTCTGCCTGTTAAAGACTGTTTGCGTCTTCGCGTCAAGTCGAGCGGATATTTTGCGTTCATGCAAGATTTCATTTTAATATCAGGATCTGATCAGGGGCGTCCTATTTAATTTTGTATACGTGAATTTATAAATGTCCAGCTGTTATTTTGTACTGTTTACGCAAGCCGCGAAAGCCCACTCAGTACTTTAGTAAACAGTGTATTTGTGAAATGGCTCCAAATATTTTACTTTCAGGCTGTTTTGTTATTCGTTGGTTTTGTAATTTGTGAAGCTGCTGCAAATAAATATGAGTCGGTACGGAGTTGCCAAAGTACGCACTAGGTACAAGTTAAAATAACTTATTTGTGTCCCATGTTTATCCTCGATGGAAGCGTTCAACTTGCTATACAGGTAAACTTTAAAAGCCTTACGGAATAAAGACAACCTACCGAGAAATTGTTTCATCTAACTTTTCTGTATGGTTATTTTATTTGTATTATTGCCCGACGTTTCGACATGATTGCATTCATGGCCCCGAAAAGACAGTCTTATCGATGGCTGCAATCCCGTAACGCGATAAATACCCGGTTAAATAAGATTTTTTTATTACTTACGTTAAATCATTGGATTTAGTTAATTTAAGAAATATGTATATTTTTAATTAATTGAAATTATTGTAAGTTTTATTCATAAAATAAAAACCGTGTTGGCTGCTTTCAATGCGAAGGTCGTGGATCAGGCTGTGAACTATTTTTTCTGTCTTGAAAAATGCATGTTTACATTTAAAACAAGCTTAACGGTGAAGGAAAACACCGAGAGGAAGCCCGCGGCTTAGTCAGCTTCAGACGTATTGATCTGTTCTTTCCTTTGACTAATAGTCGTCTAGGCTGAGAGGATAGAAGATGTGTAAGCCTAATTCATCTAACAATGTCTTAGGCACTGCAGCGTCCTGTAAAGCATTATTACCAGTTGCTGACGCTGTATAAATCATCTATAATAGATGTATCATCATTTCAGCCATAAAACGTCCACTAATAAACAAAAGCCTCCCTCATGGATCTCCATGAGGGGTAGTTGCCATACTCACCACGCTTGGCAGGCGGGTTGGCGAGCGCAGTATGGGATGTTGATATATGGAAAGACGCTGCTGCCCATCTTTCGGAGGTATCCCTTAGCAGGCTCTTACTGCATCCACGGGCATGAGAGGAGGGGCAACATTCTACTGCCGGCGCCCCACGGCTATCTACTGCCGGCGCCCCACGGCTAGAATAGATGTATATTCCTTACTTTTTATTAATAACTGGTATAATTGTACAGTTCATCCAGTGATCCAAGTGCCGAACCAGCTGGTGGGGGCGCCACTGGGCACTGACGTCACGCTGGAGTGCCACGTCGAGTCTTCGCCCAAGTCCATCAACTACTGGGTGAGGGATTCCAGTAAGTCTCTTTCATTTTTTATTATATTTTATATAATTATTTGCATGCCGTGGGATGCCAGCAGTAGAAATAAGCTCCTTCTCTCTTGCCCGTGGATGCTGTAAGAACCTGCTAAGGGATTCCTCCAGAAGATAAACCTACAGCGCTCGCCAACCAGCCTGCAAGACGCGGCGAGTATGGCAAGAACCCCCTCATTATCAGTACTTGGAGATCGTTGAAGGAGGCCTAAGTCCAGCAGTAAACGTCCGACAGCTGAGATGATGATAACGAAGAGCTGAACCTAAGTGCGAAGAAGCAAAGCAGTAGATACTGAAAAAACATTTTCTGGTCTTGAAATATGCATTTTGTGTTGTGTATGAATATGTATATAAAATGTTTGCAATTTCATGTTAAGCTATAGCGTCATACTTCGCCCATTTGTTTGCTACTGTTAAACTTAATTAATTTATCAACAAAAAAAAACTTCAATGACCTTAATGCTGATGATGATGATAAGTAGAAAGGTAAGACCATAATGTATAGGTATGTGGGTTTACTTACCTACATATCTTTCGTTATCACCATCTGTGAATGTAAGACATTGAAGAGTTCCCATGCCTATCTGTGGCCTTCTTAGTCTTTTTTAAACTTTCGCGATCACGACACATTATTAACACATATTTAACCGGGTATTTATCGCGCTATTTACCTTTATTATTGCCCGACGTTTTGACAGGATTGCACCCATCGTGGTCCCGGGAAGACTGACATGTTATAAAGGTAACCGCAGCAAAGCGAAGGTGTCTTTTCAGACTACCCTCAGTTGGTCTTCATAAATATAGTAACTTGAGATTAAGGCTGTTTCACACTGGGACAGCACACTACACTAACTGTATCAGCACACTTAGGTTGATTTATACGTCGAGTACACTTGGCTATCACTGGCTTCCATGAGGCAGAGAGTCTGAAGCCGTCTTCACTATTGAAATTAGGATACTTCTTAATTTCAATTGCTTCCCGAACCATTCTCTTGTAATAGTGCCCCTCGTTGGCTATAACTTTGGGGTTGTGGAGTTCAATCCAGTGATTGGGTCCTGAGTCCACTACATGCTCAGCTATAGCAGACCTGGTCACTTGTCGATTTTTCACCGCTGCTATGTGTTCCTTTACACGTTCAGCGACTGTGCGCTTCGTTTGGCCTATGTATAGCGCGATAAATACCCGGTTAAATATGTGTTAATAATGTGGCCTTCTTATCACTTTTTTTGTTGTTTATATACCTACGTTTACTACTTTATACTCTCTAAATGCTTGACTTGTTTCTGAAAATACGGAGAAATTGTCGATCAAACAAGTTTACCAAACTTACCGAAATATTGCAAACCGAAAACTCAATTAATACCTGTTACTTCTTCTAATAACTAGATCTAAGGGTAACTACGAAACTATATACAGTACGTGGCCCGACACGCACCTGGCCTAATTTATTTTAATTTCGGTTAAAAAGTACGCTGGCAAACCCGCTATGTCACCTGCAGACGTCAATACGTCTGCAGGTGACATAGCACACAGGTCAATACCTGTTATTGCCTCTGGATATAGCTAAGCTGAAATACATAGGTGCAAGTACGTATGCTAGACAAGCCTAATCCATTTAAACTGCAGGTTGCGATACAGCAGGTTGTTGATTATGTCTAAATATCTATATCGATAACTCAGTCTAATATAATTTTATAGATCAATAACACCTGAGCTTATTGCACAGAACAGACCTTTAATGCTTTGTCTTTTAGAATAATACTGTCAAACTCAATCAGAATAAAACCGGACAAGTGAGAGCTGGACTCGCCCACCGAGGGTTCCGTAGGTATGTAGGAACATAATAAATATAAGTAAAAGTTTTTAAAATGCACAAAAAGATTCGGTCACCCAAAAATATATAAATTCATGGGATTCATATGACCGCGCGTAGGGTTGCTTAACCTCAATGATTGATTTCGTACTTGTTTTAAGTACTTTTTTTATTCCATTGCAAATGTATAGTTTTTGAACAGACAGACAAAAAGACAGGCAAATAAACAGACGGTTAACAAAGTGATATAATATCGTTTTGAACCCTAAAAATATTTAATTCAGTGCGACCGCTTGGGCCTTTTTGATCCCTCAAAAAACAAATTAAAACAACACAATTTCATAAAAAACAAAAGTGTCAAACTCAAAATATTTTAGGCACATAATTGATTTGTTCGCTTCAGATGAAACGCGATTTTGGAAAAAAGCGAATATATACTTGGTCGTTTTAGTCATAATTTAATAATAACACAAGGGAATTTTTCTAACTTAATTAAAAATGTTAAAAATGTAAGCGTTCTGTTCTGTTCCTCATCTTATTACTTAAAAGGGGATTTCAAATACATATATGGTTTATGTGTTGAATATGTTACAGAAACAATCATTGTATTTATATGTAACAATTTTATTTTCGACTTATTACGTTTGACGGAGTTGGAGTAGAATATGTCCCAAGTGGTTTTAATTCAAATTTACTCATACCTCAATATTTGAGACGTTTTATAAGTCAACCCTGGATATAATAGATTTTGATTTCGAGTGTTGACACAAAAGACGTAAACAATCTCCTATATCCATATCCCATCTATTATTCGTTTCATGTCCCACGAAGATAATACGTCAAACTGTAAAGGAGGGACGCTTCAGTATCTCAACTCTGTGATAAAGTGGACCTCTGAAAATACGCTAGGAGTTGTTAAATAGTACGGTCTTTGTCGTATATTGTAAGGTCTCGGTCATAATGTAAACTACAAACAATTTTTGCACGATGTCTTCGTTTAATGGTTCCGGACCAAAATGGTAAAAAAGGTAAAAAGGACCCTTATGGTGTGACTTTGTCTGTCTCTGTCACAGCTAAATATATGAGGAACAACATATACTATCGACAAACAAGCGACAAGCTTTTTTATTACATATATTGTGTAAATACGTTTTAAGTTGACATTAAACTTTAATGGAAAATGTTTATTTTATTATTTTTAGTGGGTACGTTTAAATAAAAGCTTGTCTGTTAAAAAGTGTTTTTTACTTTCAATTTTTTGTTCTTATTTTAAAGGGGAAGTTTAGACCTACGCTCACATCCTGCATTGGGATTCAAGAAATTCAATCACATTATTTCCATAGTTTGTAATAACAATGTATTGTGTATTGTTCCCCTGATGCTATCACGACTCTAGCCAGCTTCTTCAAGTAATGGAACTCGACTCTGGGTCGTTGTCAGCATTCTTAGCATCCCCGAAGGTGATACTGATGTTGAAAAAAAGGGCATGATTCTTTTAGCTCTTGTAGTCCTGATCTTTATCTTGCGTCACTTTGGCCAAGCAAATTACAAAGCGTTACTTTAGTACGTGAATGTAGTGAACACTTACTTTATTCGTCCTATTAAGGTTGGTCAAACAGTTCCACTGTACTAGCGTCATGTGACCGAAGCTCTTAGAAGGCATTCTCATGTCTAAAGCAAGTTTACTGCTCCCCCGGGAGCCCCCATCTGCCAACACGCAAGTCTTAACCACTTTAATCGCGAGTGAGAGTCGTTTAGAAGCCATCTTGTTAGGGCTATTTGGTAGAAATTCAAAAAATATTTACAGCTTTTATATTTTTTAGACCGAAAGATGATCAATAGTTTAGATTATTCAAAAGTTTATTTGATTAATAGAAAATTGATTATTACAAATAATTTTGGCTCATGATGACATTGCGTTACATCCTTTGCTTATGTATAACAATTCAGTTACTGTTACTTCTAACGTATGCTAAACAAGTCCACATAAAATACTTGATAACAAATCAAGTTTTTTAAACTGTTTTGTGCATATGTGTGTACTCATTCTTGGTTTATTTGGTTTTGTTCGCGAATGAGAGGATGCACTCGATTTTGCATTGCATTAGGACATTTGTGATTTTTTTCGATATATTTTTTTTATTTAATAAAGACAAAATAGAACAGTCTTCAATCATTCCTGTAGACCATTATGACTGGTAGCAGACTTATGCACCAGATCATTTGTTTATTCTACATTATTAAAATTAACAACAGCAACTGTAAAATACAAGAAACTACACTGCCTGGGACATAGTTGGAATATGTATGCCAGCGCCTATAAAATCCTCGTATTTTTTAAAAAAGCCCTCTTGTACGGCACTTGTGTAATGAAAAAATGGGCCTGATTAATTATTTTACTCTATCGGATACAACGGGCCCTGATAGTAGTTCCACTGTTCATCAGTCATATATTAAACTGTTAGGTAAGTTAACAAGCATTTGGACAGTACCTTTTACCTATTGGTTTTTTCACAATTACTTTGCTACTGGTTTTACATTTTTTATATCTGCAAATTGACGATACTAATAAGGCATTATAATGTAAATGTAAGGAATTAATTGATGGAAGGAGTGCTGGAGCTATCTCTAGCAACCCCTTCATTTACTTCTCCTTTCCTTTGATTTACTTTACACCAAAGAAACGATGGATGGATTGTGTAAATGAGGATATGAAAAAGAGGAGTGAGTGACGAGATGACGAGATGAGGAGAGTCGAGGCCAGGAAGATGATTATGAATAAGGCATTATTAAGGAAAAATTTCAACAAGTAAGCTTTTCTTAAGAATTATACATGAAAAAATAACCATCAATTTAAAATTTTAAGCTCGATCTTACTTTGTTATGTGCATTTTAAAGGCTCCCAAAAAAACGTTTTTGCCATAATACAAAACTCAGTAAAAATCTTATAAGATGTACAAAATTACGAAAATAACAGAACTCTGCAAATGAGCAGGCTCTTTAGTTTATGTAAACCATTATCCTAGAAACGCCCATTCTCAAGAACTAAGTTATACTTTGGCGGGTAATTAAAAAAATTGGCACGAGCCTCTTAAGCTTGCAAGTAATGAGATATTAACTTCAAATTTACGATTGAGTCCGCATTTCTCAAGGAAATTGACCTATTGTGGTGGATAAGACAATGCCCGTTAGTTCCGACCGAGTGGTGGCTTACGAGCTCCATGCCGACAATGCTTTTGTAATTTATCCTTTACAGATGGTATTTATTACTCCACTTTTTAGGCAGATATGGCGATCGAGAAGAGAAAATTATGTTTTAAATGTATATGCCTGCGCCAGATGACTAAAAAATTCAAGCCTTCGTGTTAATTTGTTTTTTTATGACCCTGTCATCATGATAAAGTATTGATTACACTAAAGTTGGTTACCAGTCAACGGGAGAGGCTAGCTGAGCACATGACTTTGAGGAGGATGAGGGACTTGATGACTATGAGGGACAAAAATGGAGTTTAAAATATGAGGATGATGAAAGCTAATTATTATGCTTCATCATTGTGAATTAAAATGTGTGTTTAGTAACGTGGCAGTACTTTATCGGCCTGTCATCTGACCCTTTATTAATAGAAAGGTAGTAAGTAGGTAAACGGAAACTTTACTGTTATTTAAGATGCCATCCAAAATGGTGCATCCCGTCTAGATATTTTAACCTTTTGAAGAATTATTTTATGAACTATGAACTATGACTGACTGGAAAAACTTCACGTAATATCAATAAGCTTATTCTAAACAAATGGCATCATCTATTTAACAATGAGCGGAAATTATATATCCCTTAAAAGTGATCAGACCTGAAAACATTTTAAGCAACCGGTGTAATTCCAAATCTGTTGATCGAAGTAGCCTGGAAGTTACTGAATCAGATAGGTACTGCGGGCTTTCGAAAACTTTGTTACGTTATGTGTACTTGTGAAGATCTCAGTTCACGAGCGCGCGTGATACTACATATTTATGTATTTACAGAAGAAAGGACAAAGTGTTTTAGTAGAATAACAAAAATACTCTTTGAAATTTAATAAACATTATTATTGTTATTAAATGAAAATAACTGGTTTAACTTATTAAAGAAAAACTTTATTTTATAGCAGAACATATAATTAGCAATACTTTCCGGTTAGCGATGCGCATAGAGTACAGAGTATATCAAAACTATTATAGATACAAAAATATCCACAGATAAGCTGCATATTAGCACAGACTATTAAAAGGTGTAATTTCTACTACAACACTCCTCCTAAATTAAAGCCTTCTTATTAATTTATTTAACAATACAAACAATATTTCAAGATTTTCTAACTATATGGCAAGATTTCATTCCTATTTTATCTCTTATATAACAAAATTTAAGCTTACACAAAGGTTTAGTAAATATATCTGCTAATTGTTCCTCACCACACACATATTTTAATTCAATAATTTTATCCTCATATTTTTCTTTAATGAAATGAAACTTTATGTCTATATGTTTACACCGTTTGTGAAAATTAATATTTTTAATAACACTTATAGCACTTTGATTGTCTATGTTCAAGCATACAGATTTTTGATTAAATTCACCAATGTCACACAATAATTGTTTGACCCACAACGCTTCTTTAGTGGCAGCACAGGCAGCCATGTACTCTGCTTCAGTGGTTGAGAGGGCAACTGTCTGCTGTTTCTGGCAGTTCCATGTCACTGCTGCATTGTTTTTGATGAAAACATAACCAGTTACTGAACGTCTCGTACTTGGGTCATTGGCGTAATCTGCATCACTGTAGCCTATTATTGTATTACGCTCACAGTTTGGCTTGTAGTACAGGCCATAATCTTTTGTTTCTTTAAGATATTTAAAAATCTTCTTTACAGCATTCCAGTGATTTTCATTGTAAGAATTTAAAAATCGACTCACCAGGCTAACCGCATAGGAAATATCGGGTCGGCTTACTGTAGCTAGGTGCATCAAGGATCCAACTGCCTCACGGTATGGAATATTCTTTTCATTTTCTCCTTCTTCTTTTTCCAATTTTACATGTGGATCAACTGGGATGCTGTTGGGTTTGCAATTATCCAAATTAAGTTTATTTAATAACTTTTCAATATAGCTTGACTGGTGTATGAAAATGTGCTTGTCACATTTCTCTATCTCCATACCTTCGATCAAATATAACCTAGATATCGCGTAAGCTCACTAAAAGTGACCAGACAAAAGAGTGCAAAAATTCATTGTTTGCACTCTTTTGCCGTCAGTATCGCGCCGACTGTCACGCGTGTAACAATGCCGAAATGTTTCGTAAAGTTGTAAAAATATCACGCTCGCAAGGAAAAAACAACATGGAATCTCGTATTTTCGGAAAGTATTACATTTTTACAAGTACATAGAGTGATTAAACTTCTAAATAATCTAGTAATCATCTCTAAATTAGTTTTAAAAAAAATTATATCCTATTATTTTGGCTTCGATGTTGTCTCTTTCACACGCGTAATGTAAGACAAGGACAAATATAACCTTGGTTCAGAACAATAACATTGTAAAATATTGGAGTCGCCTTATTTTTAAAACATTTTAATCTAAAAGTAGTTTTAAATAACAGATTTCACAAAAACGAAATTCAAAGAGAAATATGGCGGTTATTGGTTAAAGAAGAACGCAATGACGAATATTATACACCTAATGACTCCAGTGTAGTTTGTTCAGACCATTTTGCTGAATCAGACATGTACACCACAAAAAATGGACTTCGAAGAATGTATAAAAATAATAAAAAATAACCCTAATACGTGCCAGTTTAAAGCAGCATACAAGATGTTAGCTCATTTAGAGCTAAGTAGTAAATTCAGTGGGAATTGTATACCGCTAAAAAATATTTCCATTCTGCAAACTACTTCAACCCAAAATATTAATAATACTTGGAGCAGTCACCTGACGGTGTATGAAAATACGAGTATGAAAATGAATTGTTATTGTTTAATGTATAAATTATAAGTTAGGTTAAGTAAGGTTAGTAAAAGGTTCTAGTTAAATTCAATAGATGACGTCCTTAATTTAAGTCAAATTCTAGATCGCGCTATCGAAGCGTTTTAGGTTTTTATATAGTCATTGGATCAATAAAATTTACGAGAGAGCTTGAAAGAGAGACTGCTTCTACAAAATACGGTTGTTTTATTGAACACCTCTAAATCAGTTGGGATTCTGTACAGTTATTATAATTGTTATTAGTAAGAAATGAAATGCTATTAGTAAGTAATAAATGAAAGTATTTTTGTTATCAAATTATTTACCCTTTGAATTCATGTATTACCTAATGCCTCGAAGTTTGGGTTAGTAAAAATATTAACTTAAATTGTTCAGTCGTTGCTATATGAAAAGAGAACAAACAATCTCACTTGTATATGAATGTATTTTGGAGTCAATGGAGAAAGGTTATTACAAAAAATGATAACTTGAGCGAAGCCAGGGCAAGCTATCTAGGTCATAAATTTACAGTAAAATAACAGTTCTTCATAAATTTCATAAAGCAAAAAAAATATTATACGAAAACTACTCCATTGGATTTATGTTCTATCGTAGTTTTGACAGATATATCGTAGTTTTGACAGATTTCAAAAGTAAAAATCAAGCCGTTTTCTTGCGTAGTTTCATAAGGTAATGTTGTATCTAGGTTATATTTGATCGAAGCTCCATACCAACAAAATTTCTGGGAGGATAAGACTTTACTTCAAATATTGACTGTAAGTCATTAATCAGTTCATTTGATGTTGATATATCTTTTGAAAATATAAGCCCATCATCAACATACAAATACAGGTAACATTTGTTTCCATTGATAGTGCCAACATACACACATTGGTCTACCTTACTATTTACTAGCCCAAACTTCTTTAAAACTGCATCAAATTTTGAATTCCAACATCTGGGAGATTGTTTCAGACCATATAATGATTTATTGAGCTTACATACCTTGTGAGTATCAGCTGTTAATCCTTCAGGTACAGTCATGTATATGTCTTTCTCGAGCTCACCATATAAAAAAGCTGTTTTGATGTCTAGTTGAGTTATCTGTAGATTGTGTTGGGCTGCCTCTGATAATAATAAACGGATGGAATCATACCTGACAGTTGGCGCAAATGTTTCCTGGTAATCAATGCCTTTGCTTTGAGCATACCCTTTTGCACAGAGCCGAGACTTGTATCGTAGACCAGATGGTTCTTCTTTAATGCGAAACACCCATTTGCATCCAATTACTCTCATATGAGGAGTTCTTTCAATTAATGTCCATGTATTGTTTTGTTGATGAGCTTGAAGTTCTTCTTCTATTGATTTTATCCATTTTGGAGCTTCCATAGACTTTATTGCCTGTTGATAGTCTTCAGGAGCTTCATTGTTTAATAATTTTCCATCACAGCAGAGGTAAGTACTTAGTTCTTGGTTCAGAGTATTTTTTAATTGTTTTCTAGTTCTTACAGTTATATTCTTTTCAGGCGAAGAATCTATACTGTTATCAGGGATGTACTCACTGTCTGATTGTGATCTTCCGTCTGTAACAGTGTCAAATGAGTCATCTGTTGAGATTTCTTCAACATCTTTGGTTTTTATACTGCATTCACTTGTGTTTAACTCAACAGGAACATAGTTTCTTTTGACTGTAGACTCTAAAAATATTGCATCTCTACTTTTAATTGCAGTTCTCGAGTTTGGAAATAAAAATCTATAACCTTTTGTATTTTCACAATATCCAATAAAAATTACCTTTTGTGATTTTGGATCTAACTTCTTTCTCTTCTCTTTCGGAAAGTGGACCATTGCCTCACATCCAAATGTACGCATATGGCCGACATTGGGTTTCTGACCGGTCCACATCTCTTCAGGTGTTTTGTAAGACAGAGATGTTGTTGGAGTGCGGTTGACTATGTAAGCAGCAGTATGAATGGCTTCAGCCCAGTACATTTTAGGTAAATTGGCATTTAACATCATACATCTTGCTCGCTCTATCAATGTCCTGTTCATACGTTCAGCAGTACCATTTTGTTCTGGTGTGTAAGGTGTGGTAGTCTGATGAATTATTCCTGCACCTTTGAGAAGTTTTGAAAAGTTTCCATTTAAATATTCAAGTCCGTTGTCTGATCTGAGAATTTTAATGTTTCTACTTAACTGATTCTCAACTTGGTTTTTAAATTCCTTGAATTTTTCTAGGAATTCTGATTTGTTATACATTGTGTAATCAAATATCTTCTTTGAGTAATCATCTAGGAATGTTACAAAATATCTGGCTTTGCCTAGAGACTGAGTATCCATTGGTCCACAGACATCGGAATGGATGAGTTCAAGCAGGTCTTTGCTCTGTGACCCTTGACTCTTAAATGGCAGACGTGTTTGTTTTCCTTCCTGACACGTTATACATTTTACATTCTCTTTTATTTGGCTAAGCTTCAAATCGGCAGTATTTTCGGTCAGCTTTTTCATGCTTTGAAAATTCAGGTGACCCATCTTCTGGTGCCACAGGTAAGTGTCTTGCTCAATAACATCTGATATGCATGCATAGCCGCCAGGCATATTCAACCGGTACATATTATTTATTAAGCTTGCTGTTGCTACAATAACATTATTTTTGTTCAGTATAACACAGCCATTCTTATTAAACTTCACTTGGCCACCATTCTGTATGATCTGACTCACAGACAGCAAGTTTGTAGCTAGTTCAGGCACATATAAAACATTTGTAAACAAAATTTCATTTTGTTGGCCTCTTTCGTTGTAAACAGATAAACTTATTTTTCCAGAGCTTTGCACATGCATTGTTTTATTATTTGCAACTTTGATGCTTGAAATGTGTGATGTTGTTTCTTCACTCATAAGATTGTGTTTGGTCATATGAACAGATGCTCCAGAATCAACATACCAGACATCAGAGCATTTGGAAGATGCCATGAATACAGCTGCATAAGAACTGTTATTTTTTAGATTTGCATTATTCTTATGATCCTTGTTGTTTGATCTGCATTCAGGACTTTTATGTCCATATTTATTGCATGTATAACAGCGGGGGCCTTTTGAATTTTTCTTGTTTTTATTTTGTCTTTGACTTGAAGCAAAAGCTGATGTATCACTTTCAGCTTTGACATCCTGTAGGATCTTAGACTTCACTGAGTCAGAGCTTATCTTCATACCTGAGCTCTCTATGGCAATTATCATTGGCTTGTAAGTTTCAGGCAGGCCGGACAGCAGGAGTGTGCCAAGCCATTCATCATCTACATGGAAGCCAATGTTTCTCAACTTATGTGCTGTTGTAATGATTTTACTCACGTATTCTTCTACGTTTAAGCATCCAGCTAATGTAGTATTGCATAAATCTCGCAGTAGACCAACTCGGCGTGTTAGCCCGGAGTCATCAAAAGCGCGTGCCAAATTATTCCAAACTTCTTTTGCAGTGCTTGATTCTTGTATATGAATATAATTTATCGGATCGACGAGAAGGATAAGCTTAGATCTGGCTTTCGTGTCGCGTTTTTGGTCAATTGAATCTGAATTTTCAACGCAGTCCCACAACTCTTCGTGCTGTAAATATGTTTTGACAGCAAAACGCCATGTGGCATAGTTATCACGGCCCGTTAACCTTTCAATTAATGCCATTGAACTTGTTGATGACATCTTTTGGTTGTGGATTATCACGGATTTACTTGAAATATTGTTCAGAAACTGAGCACGTTGCGTGTGCAGATTATGTCTTTTCTTTTGTTCGGCACTGTTTTTATCACTGGGTCTTTATAGTATTCACTGATTTTACAAATCGGGCTTACTGGGCCCATAACCTGTTATTAAATGAAAATAACTGGTTTAACTTATTAAAGAAAAACTTAATTTTATAGCAGAACATATAATTAGCAATACTTTCCGGTTAGCGATGCGCATAGAGTACAGAGTATATCAAAACTATTATAGATACAAAAATATCCACAGATAAGCTGCATATTAGCACAGACTATATAGAAGGTGTAATTTCTACTACAACAATTATTATTCCACATATTTTTTTTGTAAACTCATAAAAATACATTTTTTACTATAAAGGAATATAAAAACAAATACTCTAAAGTAAAGATTATATCAAAACGGTGAATCACCGGTTTTCACGGCCGTGGTTCAAGGCTCAAGCGGTCGGTGACTAGGGCTGCAGGGAGAGGAATCTCCTTACTATACGTGCCGAGTCCAGGAGTACTGCCTTTTGGATCTGGCTCTTGATCCAACTGCCTAGCGAAAGTCTCTCGAGATGTTGATCGAGACTCTTCGCTATGAGTCCGTTAACGGAAACGGCTATCGGAGCAAAGTCGCTGAGGCAACATCCCACTTGGTGGCAATCTCGTGGGCTAAATCAAGATATTTGTTGAGCTTATCTTTCTCAGCTTTGACGATATTGGCATCATGTGGAATGGTGACATCAACGAGTATTGCTTTCCGCTCCAACCGATCTATTAAAACGATATCAGGCTTATTCGCAAGAATAAACCTGTCCGTAACTATAGATCGGTCCCAATCTCAAATGATCATGGCTACTTGATTATGTCTGTGCAAATAAATACTCGGAGTTAAGCAAGATGCGAACATTTCGAAAGTACATGCCTGTGGAACTCCCCAGGATGGTTACATGCCCGACATATTATGTCAATTGTCCCGTCTTTCATGATGTATTTTCGGTAGTTGTTCGTCTTGATTACCTCATCCATAATTGCACAGACAAACCCTTCAGTTTCTACGAAGAGACCACCGAAACGTAGCCAATTCACTGCCGCTAGGAGATCTACATCAGGCCCCACAATAATCCGAATATCCCATGTAGCTCCTTGTTCTCCCATATTAGTCAGGTTCTTTGTTTCATTCCGCTACGATCCTAAAGGCTCATCACCGATGGTTGCCGCCAGTTCTCTTTAGCTAAGGAGAGAGGAGTAAAGTTTTTGTCAACTACAACCACATCAGGATGCACCTCGCACTCTGTTATGATTAAGTAACTCCTGAGATTGCACACCACGTGGTTGTGGCGGGTTTTAGCGTAAAGAAAGCCCCGGCTACACTTCCGAGGGATATACATACTCATAACCGACGAACGAGGGTGTCTCATGCGGTGAGCAGTAAACATTTGACGAACTTTACAATCCAGGGCATCCTATTCTGTCTAGTATGCCGAACGTGTAAATGAGTGGGGGCATAACCCAGCCATTGTAAGTAAGCACGCACCTTGTTACCGTCTGACAGAAAACTATTTAGAACTTTCGTAAAGCGACAAAAAGAAACGTTATTTCACTGCCTTTTTTATGTCCCTATCAATTTTTGCCGTTTTTTGATCGATTTTAATAGTGGCAACAGGTAGACGCTCGATATATTCACAGAATATTAAGTTTTCATTATTTTACCATTATTTTTGTTAACTACAGGGACAGAATGATAAACTTTTCGGCAAAATTATTACAGACAGAAATTTTATTTTCCTCATGTTAAAGAAATGAAAATGGAAGAGCTTACTTTCTTTTTCAAAGAATGAATTACAACTCCTTTACATATTTGAATATTTGAGTTTAGCTTAAGTATTTTTCTAAAATAATATTCTTTTTCCATGGAATTTTATCTCAAAAACATTTTATGTTTAATCAGCATACATAAAATAGAACCTGCTATTGCTAATTGATTTAGCAAAATATTTGGGTTTTCTATAATTATTCGTAAGACTTTCTGACGAGCACGTAGTGTTAAGCGCAGTGTCAAGCGTAGCGTAGGACGTCCACCTACTAGATGGGCAGACGACTTGGTGAGAACCACTGGTTGGCGGTGGGTGCAGATGGCTTCCAACCGCAGTACTTGGAGACCAATGAGGTAGGCTTTTTGTCCAGCAGTGGACGTACGATGTCCACTTGTTATTTTGATACTTTAGAGTTTGAAAAGTTAATTATTTAATAATGACGACGCATTGACGATAAAAGATCTCATCTTTTTTAGCAGTGACAAAATATTTGGAATTGGTTTTGAGTATTTGGTGTTTTATATTTAAAATTGGTCAGTTAATTTACACGATTGGTTAACTATTACAACAGAAAAAAAAACAAAAACTAGTCTATAACAAGATACATTTGCCAAAAAAGTTTTTGGTCATTATAAGTCATATAAGTTATAACTTTGTTGTACCTGAATAAAAAGTAGCCCACTTGTTAATCCTGGTCAACATCAATATGTGTGCAAAGTTTCAGCTCAATTCGTAGACTAGTTTTTGCGTGAACAGGTAACAAACCTTCATCCAACCAAACTTTCGGCTTTATAATATTAGTGGGATTCCTTTTCAAAATGGTTTTTGAATTTTACAAAATGACTAATAGTTTTAAGCGAGAATTACTGTTTTGGCGCTTAGGCCTTCTAATTTCAAGCTAGCTTTTCGCCTCAGTTTTCAGTTTCGCGTAGTAATTTAAACAAATTTACGTACAAAAAATAATTGTCTATCAACGTGACGCCGAATTTCAGTTCATAAAAATATATCAATCTATAGATATTATTAAAACACATTAATCTGGTTATTTATTGCGTAAATTACCTTTATTATTTCCCGACGTTTCGCTTGGATTGCACTAAGCATGGTCCTGGGAAGACTGGTTTTAATAATGTAGTGATCGCGAAAGTTTAAATAAAACCGGCCAACAGTGAGTCGGACTCGCGCACCAAGGGTTCCGTCGTCACACATTAAAGTATATGAGAACGGCGGTATATATTTGTTGGAAAATAAATTTTGACATCGCCATCTCTCGTGTGATAGCGGAACGTATGTAGATATTTTACATCTTCGATGATTTTAAAAAACTATGCAAATTACAGCGTTATAATTTTCTTGTAATCTTTACATACACGCCTATTAGCAATAACAGTTACAAAGGTTTATCTCTGTAAAGTTCAGAGAGAAAGGGGGGAAACGCAATTTTTTTAACGTTTTTGTAAATAAGTCAAAAACTATATCGCTTAAAACAAAACTAAAAACTGTTTAAATAATGTGCAAATGAATACCTTTCATATGATACCCCACATGATCTAGTAACTTCACTAAAACTTTTGGGAACCCTTTTCCACCCCCCCCTGTCTTTAAACTATGCAAATTAGAGAGTTTGCTATAATTTTCCTGTAATCTTTAAATATACTTCTTTTAGCAATAAAAGTTTCACGATAAATAACTCGAAAACTATACGGTTTAAAACAAAATTATAAGCTGTTTATTAATATGAAAATTAATGCCTTTCATAATAGTATGATACCCCACATGACCTTCTCTTAAAAAAATTGAGACCCTCATTCCACCCCCATCATAATAAAAATATTTTTCATCATTTTATTTATTTATTTATATCATAGCATATAGCATCAGTAGTTCTCAAGATATCCATTTGTGACAGACAGAGAGACAAAGTGATACCATAAGGGTTCCTTTTTACTATTTTGGTCCGGAACCCTAAAAAGACAAATGATGACGGTTACAAAATTTATATTTTTATGAATTGTTGATCAAAAGATATGATCAAAATCAAAGATCATTACAGCATGTAAATTTATTTAAACACGGAGCGTTCGTTTATTCAACTGATGAACCCATATTTTATTCATATTTCCGCAAAGCAGTACATGGAGCACTCTATACTTTCTAAAACACTGAAACTTTCTTACATATGAGCCCTGCTCCATCCAATTTCTCTTATTTAACACAAAATACTCACTCGTGTATCACGATGTTTTACATAACGGTTTTTAATATTAGGGTAGGTAATATACGTGTTTCTGAATCGTTAAAATAAATAAATGATGTTGGACATTATACACAGGACAATCTAGGTCTACAGTAAGCAGAGCCTGTTTTATGGATCAATTCGTTGATACAATAATTAAATACATTTATAATGCGTTCATAACATAAATAGAAAAATAACTAGACCAAAGAGTATATAAACACTACGTTTTGAATTAGACCAAAAGGGACAATTACCTAAAGAAATAATAAACATTTTTCCCGCGCGAGAATCGAACTGTCAAAACCGCGCCAATTGCGCCACGAAAGTAGATAGATTTGTAGTAGAAGAACTTTTGTAGTAGAAGTTCATCCGGGGAAGTACTACCACCCTTCTACCACACTTACCACCACACCTATTTCTGCCGCCAAGCAGTAATGTATTGCTGTGTTCCGGTTTGAAGGGTAAGGAGGCGGGTGAAATTGCGGGCACAGAGACCTTACAACTTCCGTAATTTCACTGGCTCCTTCAAACCGCAATGTTGCCGGCAGTAAAATGTTGCCTCTCCTCTCTTACCCGTGGATTCAATAAGAATATGCCATGGTAATTATGCCGCCTCCGGGATCTTTCGGAGGTATACCATGTTCTGCCCATCTGGGCAGCAGCGTCTTTCTATGTATCAGCGTCCTGTACTGCGCTCGCCAATACATCTGTCGAGCGTGGTAAGTAGCAATGGACGTCCTACAGCTAAGATGATGATGATGATGTTGATTAACCCAAATGATGGTAGGTAACATGCATATTGCGTTCAATAACCGTGTGTAGTCACGGAAGCTCAAGATCGTAATTCTATCACATAAAACCAAACGCGACTCAATAACATTGGAAAAGTAGACTTACCCCGAAGGTATCATAATAAAATCGCGCGTTATGTCGCCCCGGTGAGAATCCATTAACACTTTGGTACTCTAGCGGAAAATAAACCAAGCAAACTACTATGATAAAGTATGGCGTTTTATTAAAGATTCCTTTTGTTTCGTTGAAGTTGCAATTCTTATTCAAAAGCACGTCTTCAGATTCATTTTTATTACCCTAGATTTGTTAGATACTTAGCCAGTCCATAAAGTAATAATGTATAGTACCTACTTATAATTCCATGGTTCACGGTTTCATGTTGATTTTGATGACTTTATGTTACTTAGCGAATACAGTGGGAAAGTTATCGGAACTAGCAATATCTATAATAAATAGTAATAACAAAACAGCCACGACCAAAACACATTATTATCTTGTGAATTGCCTATAATTGGCATATATATTAATTTTAGAACTGGTTTACTGCTGGCGTTCCTTTTAAAAGAACTAATAAGTTGTAATTCCCCGTGTTGATAATTAATATGATAGTGTAATTTCCAAAATGTGAAATAAATTTTACGGATTCGTCAAACGATATTAATTTCGCCTTTATATTTCCTAGATGTATGTATGTAATTATTCTCCGTGGAGCTGCCCAAATTTTTTATAAGATTTCGATGAAAAGAAGGAGTAGGTGTGTATTTATCACACCTTAAACATAAAAGAATTAAGTATGAAACTAAAGAGGTAAGACGGTAAATCATTTACAATTTTCAACGCAATAAAAGTGTGGTGTGGTGGTAAAAAGATGCAACGCTGGTAAGAATACCTTTATAAAAATGAAGTATTTAATTAGTTAAATATATTGGTTAAAATAAAGACAATGCAGCATCATAGAAATAATATCCCCAGCAAGTTTTACAGTAGGGCTGTAATGAGGCGGATAGAGCCGCTATTGCTCTGTTCGAAGCCAGCCGTCTGTCGTCCCGCAAAGTTTTCCATTCGGCACTTGTCGTGAGAAATTTACGGGTTAATTTTCAATGGCACGGTTTGAGCTTCTGGGGAATTTTAAGTTCCACATTATACTTGGCTCGCGTTCACTGTAATGTTCCAAGTTTTCTTATTTCTAATGTAATGTAGATTGCGGGTCTTTTGGAGGACACCGATACCTTTGGGTCACTTTCTAATGATCAACTTGTAGGCAAATACATATATAGGTAGGAAAAATTGTACCTTTAGAAATAAATGTTATTTTTTCAATTCACAAGCTTTAAAATTCTCTTGATTCTCTTGATCAACCAGAATTACTACCAAAAATTATAAATTTATAAATCCATTCCGATCACGCGAAAGGAATACTTTCACGTAATCGCGTAAACGCGTCCGCTGACATGGATTCCTGGTGACAATACGAATGACGGTTCTTTAATACAAATGACTAAGCCGCGTCAGCTCCTCAAGGGGTTTGCTTTCGTGAAGAGTGACGCATTACTTTCACGGGGAATTTCGAAAACGTGGCATTGTAAAAATGGTCCTATTTCAAAATCTTACATAAAATAGATGCATAGGAAATGGAGTCATTCAAGGAAATTTACAATGAAGATTATTATCTTTCTGTCTTCTATCTTCTATCTATATTATAAAAGTGAATGTTCTAAAATATAACCATCGCATAGCCCATACCGCTGAAGATAAAATCTGTAATTTAGCATGTTGGTTTTTATATTGCAAAACCACTCGCCGAGAAGGGTTTTTTTTATAATTTAACCCTTAAAAGCGTGTCAAAGGTATGGATTTTTTTTTCATGATTTTAGTTTGGTAATTTTTACATAGTATTTTCAGTAGTCTGTTTCAGTTAAGTTCAAGCAAAGCGAACGGGCGACAACGCAGCAGTGTGTATTTTACCCGAACCATTTGCGTTGTTGGTCCTTTCATAACTCAAAATATATTTAAGGTGAAATTTATAAATATAGCTCAAACGGTTTTCAAGATATCAACATCTAAGAAACGGCATTTTTCGAGATAGATAGCTTGCTAGCTAGCTAGAGATAGGTAGATCAAAATTCTAACCCACTTTTACATGACCTATAAAGTTCAAATTTGGCTTCCAGCTTAGTAATTGTGTATACAAAGGAACAAATCAAAAAACTGTAAATTTTTAGGATTTCAAATTTTTTTTAAACATCGTTTTTTAATTCAACACAATCCTAATTGGGTCAAATTTAGAAATTACAATTTTACCCCTTTGTGTTGACCGATTGATCTGGAACTCGGTACAAACATTTAGTTTTGATGACCAAACAATGTTATATGATCAGAATCATTGTAAAATCAAGATGACTGCCACCACAAAATGGCCGATTAAGCAATATTCTACTCAATACTTACATTTTTTTCATCTTTCCTAATATGGGTGTCATATAAAAGTGCTTACTCGTAGAATACAACAGTATATCATAAAAAATCTAATTCAAAATGGCCGTTAACAAAAAATGGCGGACGTAATTATGTTTTACACCTTATATCAAAAAAATGGGCTTGACTTGTAGAATACAGTAGATTGTCATGAATAAATCACTATCATCATCATTATCTTCTCAGCCGTAGCACGTCTACGGCTGGACATAGGCTCATGGATCTTTAAGAATTCATCATGAGGGGTAATTGCCATACTCACCTCGCTTGACAAGCGCTAGCAAGTTTTTTTCCAAAAAGTAATAATAAAACATAAATGTTAAAATGGGAGCCAAGTTCAGTATTTAGAATGTCGTGGTTGTTGACTTCGCCCACAAAAGAATTGAGATCTAAATGACGCCAAGTTCCTGAATCTTGAATCCTGAATCCTGAAACTTATTCAATAGAATATTACTAATAACTTAGGATCAGTTTAAGCTCTCAAAAGAATTGAGTCAACAACCAAGACATTCTTAATATTGAACTTGGCTCCCATTTTCACATACATGTTTTTGAAAGGATAAAGAAATACATTATAATTTTTTTTTTAAACTATTATTTCAAAGGGTTTAAAAAAAATTGGCGCTTAGATTAGTAACGTAAAATATATAAACACGTGTTTGAGGTCTTTTTAGGGGGGTGTATAGGGTTGGCAGAGCTTGTATGGTTTTTTTTAATGATTTTAGTCTGAAAATTTTCAATAATATGAAATACTATATAATTTAAAAAAAATGCTGAAACACCTGCTTCTTTGTATGTATAAAAAAGTACGTGTTTCAGCATTTAGCAGGTTGAAGATTTGCAAAGCTTATGTTTCGTACATTCAAAAACATTGCCGTTACTCTGTGATTGTAGGACGGCGTAAGATTTGTTAGATTAAATAAATACACACGTGTTCGTGTTAAAGTTTGAGAGATGCGTCATAAAAAGATCCAGCTACCACACGGCATCTGCCAAAGCACCGTGTTCAGTTTCCTTCAGACAAAATTTAAGAAATGAGTTGTAAAAATGTTCAGCTACCGCAGCTTCTGTCAAAGAACTGAATTTTGCACTCGTTAAACTAAACTTGACAGTTAATTCATAAAAAAATTCTGCTACCGCGGCGTCTACCAAATTACCATATTTCAGTACCGTTAGGTAGTTTGTCGGATGTGTCATAAAAATAATTCAGCTACCACAGCACCTGCCAAAGCACTGTATTTCATTTTCTGAACAATAAACAATCTCAATATAAATTTTAACGTGAAAAAGGACGTATCAAAAAGTAATAAAAGTTCGTCTATGCGAACTCTTTTAATTTTTTTTACTACGAGCACAAAACTTACTTTAATTCAATATTACAGACCTATTGTACATAATATTCAACTTTTAATTAAAATAAATTTGCAAAATCCGGCAGAAATGTCTTCCCGATAAGAGTGTTGGCTCTCTTATCTCACAAATAGGTTTCCCTAAAGACCTTAAGAGCCGTGTTGTAGTTCAACCCTTTTTATATAAGTGACTTTTTTCATGTTCTTTATCCGAAAACGGATAATTTTACCTTTACTTCATAACGTTTATACCAGTGAGGGGTCATGATATTTAAGTTTATTAATACTTGAGATTGAACGGTGATAGTTCAGGGGTATTTGGGTAAGGGTCATCGGACATTGACAGGGACATTTAGTTTTACAGTGCGGATTATTTAAGAACTTATCCAAATAATGAAACGCTAGAGGAAAATGGATGTGATTTTATCAGTATGAATTCCATCAAGCGTTGAAGATGCTTCTCAAGAGAGGCTTATAAAAAAACTTGCTTTGCTATTGAGGACATGGTAAGGTTTTTAACCAGCAAAATTTAACAAACCTTGGAATGTAGTAAATATAAGTTTACAAACGCCACGTATAAAGCGCGCGTACAAGACATAATTTCATTAGCCGGTACGACATGGTCTGCAGAAGCTTTGTTGCTTAGTCCATTACTGGATGCAGCACAGGCGTGTGACCTCAGGGAGTGCCGGTAACAGTCACAATAACTTGCACAGTGTGTCCGATACAGATTCACTGAATTCCTAATACTAGTGGACATGACAAAACTTGTACGTATAGTGCTTTGCCAAGATTAAATTAGGAATTTCTGCATGAACGATACGCTAACATTATTGTGTAGGCACCCTGCACTATTGTGATGTCGTTCGGCGCTTGACAAATTATTTCCCTGGTGCTATTCAATTAGTCTCTACTCTGATTTGTATAGAGAAATTAAAACAACTTTGAGTAGTTTTTGGCGCGGAGCGACTATTTGACTTCATATAAAAGGCTTTGTGCTCTCAAGCGCTAATTATGAAAACGCATTAGAGCCCCAAGTTGTTTTACATCTGCGTTATGATGGAGGAGGCTTTGTCGAGGGCGGCGGATCCAGCCTATTGTTCGTCAACTTGCCAGTGACTGGCGCTTTCACATGAACCCACCGCGAAAGCCAACCACAAACTGCACAATATCACCATTTTCGTTTGTCATCAATCTATGTTATGCCCCCTGACATGTAAGTGTTAATTAAGCAGGCCTCACTCAAGCGTAATTAAGAGTGTAACATTGTTATTTTAGACATTAATTGAGATGAAATTTCTTGTTATAATGAAACGGTCGGGTTTTGCGGAGTAATTTTGTTCGAAGGCCATCTTCCGCACGTCGTAAAGCCGAGTACATTGGGAGTAAACAAAACAAAGTTTCGATCGAAACGAAGATTAGGAAAGGCGTTACTGGTGTTATCGTTTCCTTGTAAAGTTCACGGCGGAGTCGGGAGACTTAAATTAATGCGGTTTTAAACGACATCTCGACGCTCTATTGAAAAATATCTCAGTTTTGTGAGGTATTTTATTGCTTGTAATAAACGGAGGAGTGAATGGTGTGTCAATACGAGAGGGGTTAGTACGATATGTCTGAAAGAAAGCTAGTCGCTTTATCATTTGCACAACAGGCACGGAGGCTTAGGTAGCTTGGAGAGGCCGACGACATACTTATGTATCGCTACAAGGAGATTGTTTGGACTCGGTTTAGGTGTCCAGGAAATGTCGGCGATTTGGCGCTACTTGAAAATATCGCTTTCCCGCAGCCCACCATTAGTGAGTGGCAGTTAGAACATTGTCCACCTTATCTTGTAACCTAGTTTTGCTGAAATAACTCAATTCATTGAGTTGGTTCAATGGTTCAATGGTTCATTTATTGGTAAAATTAATATAGTTTTACATGTCAAATAGTAGATAATTAAGGTACAACTTAATTATAATAATACACTAAAATACATCATATATTAGCAAGTTACATAATTAATTATAATATTTTAATGATTAAGTTATACATTTCAACTAAACATGACACCAATGAATAAAATTGAATAATAATAATTATGTCAAATTATGAAAGTAGCAATATGGAATAAGAATATAATATCATGTCAGGAATTCATCAATCCTGTAGAAGGATTGCTTGATCAGCCAGTTCTTTAATCTATGTTTAAAGGATTGCGTTGACTTAGTACTAGTGATCGTGGTTGGGAGACGATTGTATACCGCTGGCCCTAAAACATGGATCAGTTTCGAGGTTGTTCAATGAATATAAGTTATTTTTTTTTCTTTCGGATACTTATGGAAATTCAGATGAACTATGGAATATCCCGATCAATAAAAGTTTCAATTAGACACTTTACATATTTAAAACCTAAATATTTTATACCAGTCTGTTTAAAAAGTATACTTAAAATATACTATGTAGATGAATAGATAAATAGAAAAATCTTTATTGCAGACCTTAAAACTAAATCGCACCGAGGGTTCCGTTCCATCATAAAATTATAACATTATGATAAAAGCGGTTTATATTTGTTGGAGAACCTTGACAACGCCATCTCTTGTCTGATAGCGGAACTTATGTAGATTTTTTAAACTTTCGATAATTTCTAAAAAAAACTATGCAAAGTAGAGAGTTTGCTATCATCATCATCATCATCATTTCAGCCGTAGGACGTCCACTGCTGGACAAAGGCCTCCCTCATTGATCTCCAAGTACTGCGGTTGGAAGCCGTCTGCATCCACCGCCGACCAGCAGTTCTCACCAAGTCGTCTGCCCATCTTGTAGGTGGACGTCCTACGCTGCGCTTGCCGATCCGTGGCCTCCATTCGAGAACTTTGCTGCCCCATCGGCCATCTGTTCTGCGCGCTATATGGCCTGCCCATTGCCACTTCAACGTGCTAATCCGTTTGGCTATGTCGGTGACCCGAGTTCTTCTACGTATCTCCTCATTTCTGATTCGATCCCGTAGAGAAACCCCGAGCATAGCCCTCTCCATAGCTCGTTGAGCGACTCTGAGCTTGTTCATAAGGCCAATAGTGAAGGACCACGTCTCGGTTCCATATGTCATCACTGGTAACACACACTGGTTGTAGACTTTCGTCTTAAGGCACTGAGGTATGTTGGACGAAAAGACGTTGCGAAGTTTCCCAAACGCTGCCCATCCGAGTTGGATTCGACGATTGACCTCTTTCTCGAAGTTGGACCTACCTAATTGGACTGTTTGTCCTAGGTATACGTACGCGTCGACAACTTCAAGAGCCGAGTTCTCAACCATAACTGGGGTAGGCACGACATGGACATTTGACATGATTTTCGTCTTGTCCATGTTCATTTTAAGGCCTACCCGCTGGGAGACTCGATTGAGGCCTTCGAGCATCGTGCTGAGCTCTTCCATCGACTTTGCCATGACCACAATATCGTCGGCAAATCGAAGGTGAGTGATGTATTCGCCGTTAATATTGATGCCCAGCCCTTTCCATTCCAGGAGCTTGAAGGCATCTTCCAAAGCGGTCGTAAACAGTTTCGGAGAGTTTGCTATAATTTTCCTGTAATATTTACATACACTTCTATTAGCTATAAAAAAATCAGGGGTTTATCTCTGCAACTTCGGAGATAAGGCTGAAGGAAAGCTATTTTTTTCAACGTTTTTGTAACTAAGTCGAAACTATGCAGCGTAAAGCGAAACTAAAAAGTGTTTATTAATGTGCAAATGAATACCTTTCATATGAATTCCACATGATCAAGTAACTTCACTCAAATTTTTGAGACCCCCTTTCCACACCCCTGCAACCATAATAAGAATATTTTTCAACATTTATAAATTCCATATTAGTGAAAAAGCGTTATCTTACACTGCTTCAAATTTCAAGTCGATAGCATTAGTAGTTCTCATGATATCTATTTGTGTCAGACAGACAGACAAAGTGATACCATAAGGGTTCTTTTTTACCATTTTGGTCCGGAACCTAAAAAGGGGAGAAAATTTATCACGCAGATGTAGTTATTGATTAAATTTGATTTTGTTTTTATTACTAAAGTTTATTAAGTATTAAAAACAAAATCAAATTCATGATTTGGACAATATTTTAGACTAAAGATACTTAATAATTCGTTACTTTAGGTGTGTATTTCTACAAAGTTTCCATCAACAGATCTTTAGCAAATTTGCATGAAACCATCCTTAAAAACGCACAGATAAAAAATGGAAAACATCACATAAATCTGTACGCAGGCAAAGACTTCGACGGATATCTTATACATATACATAAAACAGTTGTCAACTATAAAAAATGTTAATTATTGTCAACAGATGAAATGGTGATATCCTCAGGCAAGTACGACGTGGATAACGAGATGATCAGCTCTTTCGAGAGTCGTATGGCTCTGACTGTGCGTCAGCTATCGTTAGCTGACGTCGGCGGTTACAGGTGCGTCGCCAAGAACTCACTGGGAGAAGTAGACAGCGTGATTCGACTCTATGGTAAGACTTACATTTCATAGTATTTTTGAAACTTTCGCGGTCACAACACAATGTTTCTATGTTGAATTAACGGGTATTTATCACGTGATTACATTTATTTTTATCCCGACGATTCGACCGGAGTGTACCAGTCGTATACGCGGGAAGTCTGGTGTAATGAAGTTATTAAGCCAAGCTAGGGCGTTATTCATTTTCAGACTACCCTCAGTTTGTTATTATAATTAGAAATTTATCATTAAAGCGAACTCGCGTGTCATCTGAAGTGAACAGATTCAATGATGTGCTTATTATATGAATTTGTGTTGTTTTACTTTGTAATTTGTGACACGTCAGTAAGGTCCGATTGCCGCGGGGTGCCGGCAGTAGAATGTGACCCCTCCTCTCATGCCCGTGGATGCAGTAAGAGTCTGCAAAGGGGAACCTTCGGAAGATGGGAAGCAGCGTCTTACAGAGTTTTAACAACTTATACTGCGCTCGCCAACCCGCCTGCCAAGCGTGGCGACTATGGCAATAACCCCTCATGAATACACACACAAGGACGGTCCTGGCTACGGTAGCAGCCATGACAACAGTGGGGCTAGGGGTGCTAAGAATCCCCGGGAGACGATCGGCTACCAACCCCTACAACAACAACTGACCCTGGTAACACACAACACTTTAAGTACAGACGAAAAGATTGTTGAACTGAATTAAGAAATGAGTAGGTTGCGCTGGGACATTCGGGGATTGTCAGAAGTCCGTAGAGAGGGCGAGGACACGATATCCCTCAAGTCCAGTAACCTACTTTACTACCGGGACAGCGACAAAAAATCTCAAGGTGGGGTCGGGTTTCTCGTCCACAAGTCACTCATTAAGAAAATTGTCATCATCGACATTGTGGCGAGCAGGGTCTCAGAATATCTAAAAGATATTCGCTGAAGGTCGTTAGTAAGACTATGCACAGACCTCGTCACACCTAGATGAAGGAGTTGAGTCCATGTATGAGGACATTGAGGACATTAGTAGGGCCATATATACAAACAACACTCACTTCACTGTTGTTATGGGGGACTTCAATGCAAAGCTAGGCAAGAGAAGCGATGATGAGTTGAGAGTGGGGCAATTTGAATATGGGCAACGGAACTCCAGAGGCCAGAGGCTGGACGATTTTCTGGAAAAAGAAGGACTATTTATGACGAATTCTTTTTTTTAGAAGCCGCCTTATCGGAAATGGACCTGGATAAGTCAAAACGGTTCCACGAGACATGAGATTGATTACATCTTGACCTACAAGAAACGAATATTTAATGATGTCTCTGTGATTCACATGGTTAAAACCGGTAGTGATCACCAAATCGTTACATAAAATATTGACGTTAAACTTGAAAGGTCCCGTTTGATGAAGTCTACGCTCCGACCAACTCGCGCACATATCCAAAACCTCGAGAGCTTTCAATTCAAGCTCACAAATTGATTTTATATCTCGAAGATAATGCATCGGCGGAAGAAATCAATAACAGGTTCGAAGAAACCGTCCATACGATGGGGTCTCAGTTCTTTAAGACACGTCGTACAAAAAGAACTCAGAAACTTTCTGAAGATACTCTTCATACGCTGCGGCAAGTCATACAGAAGACCGAAGAGTATAACTTGCCACTATGTCTCACGTTTGTGGACTGTGCGAAAGCCTTCGATTCGGTCGAGACATGGGCGGTGCTTACGGCTCTCCAGCAATGCCGTATTGACCATCGGCCGACGATATCGTGGTCATGGCAAAGTCTATGGAAGAACTAAGCACGATGCTCGAAGGCCTCAATCGAGTGTCCCAACGGGTAGGCCTTAAAATGAACATGGACAAGACGAATGTCCATGTTGCACCTACTCCTGTTATGTATAATCCAACTTAGATCGTCGCGTTTGGGAAACTTCGCAACGTTTTTACGTCAAACATACCTCAGTGCCTGAAGACGAAAGCCTTCAAACAATGTGAGGTCCAGTGTTGAGATATGGAAACGAAACGTGGTCATTCACTGCTGGCCTAATAAATAAGCTCAGAGTCGCTCAACGAGCTATGGAGAGGGCTATGCTTGGAGTTTCTCTATGCAATCTTATCAGAAATGAGGAGATACGTAGAAAAACTCGTGTCACCGACATAGCCAAACGGAGAGAGGCTGGTCCTGTAGTGGACGTGGACAGCATTCCAACGGCTGACATGAAATGATGATATAACGATTTGAGTCTTTTTGAGTTTCCCGATATGTCGACGCAGTGTCAGACGTCATGATCGGGAAACTCAAAAAGAGTTGAATCATGGTAAATATTGCACTAAATGGTAACTAGTTGATAAAGTTTAATATTTATTGAAACTAGAATAGAACTCCACAATACACCTAATTACACAGCACACATTTAGGAAACTCCGACAGCCTGTATGTTTTCGCAGAATTTAATTTCCATATCTACATTTCCCAGGAAGACAAGAACGCTTTATGCATTACCAAAATCAGAGTGCTGAAATTTTGTATTATTGTTAGCTGTAATATCCGAGTAACTTTGCATATAGTACTAGTTTCCCATTTTGGACTTAAAATGAAATTTATGTAAAGTTTATAGGAAAATAATAGCGTATTCTCTAATTTGCGTAGTTTTTTAGACAAGGGGGGTGGAAGGGGGTTTTCAAAAATTCTGTGAAGGTACTAGGTCATGTGAGGTATCATATGAAAGGAAATAATATGCACGTTAATAAACAGTTTTTAGTTTTTTTTAACCGTACAGTTTTTGAGTTATTCATAAAAATGTTGAAAAAACGACCGTTCACCCGAAGTTTGCAGAGATAAACCCGTGAAACTTCTATAGCTAATAAAAGTCTACTTATGTAAAGTTTATAGGGAAATTATAGCGAGTTCTCTAATTTGCATAGTTTTTTAGAAATCATCGAATGTGTACAAAATCTACATAAGTTTCACTACCAGACAAGAGATGGCGCTGTCAAGGTTCTCCAACAAATATAAACCGCCTTTATCATATATTATATTGTATGATGGCACAGAACCCTCGATGCGCGAGTCCGACTCGCTCTTGCCCGGTTTCATTATCGGTTGAACACCGATCTGTTCTAGTTGTTGATTAAAATATATAACACCTCAGAGTTAATGTTGCCTCGCAGTTAGTGTTTCGGGTAGATAATGCCAGCGCGAAGCTTGTTGTTTCATCTACGACTGGAAATGCCTTTCTTTGTGTAAGCGCTAAATCATCTCAGCCGTAGGACTGGTGGACATAGGCCTCGCTCATGTATCTTCAAAATCATAAGGAGTTGGTTGTTATATTCGCCACGCTTCGCAGGCGGGTTGGCGAGTGCTGTACGGGATGTTGTTACACGAAAAGACGCTGCTGCCCATCTTCTGGAGAGAGAGGGCAAAAGAAAAGTGGCAACCTTCTACTGCCGGCAGCCCACGGCAAAGGACTAAATGGTTAGGTTATTGTACATTTATAGGTAGATAAGTAAATAGGCATTTTTGAGGGTTGAAAAAAAATTAAACTACTATTTAATTCACATATTTGCTTCCATAGAAATCCCTGGACCAACGACTAGAAACACAACACCGTTTCCGAAGAAAGAGGACTACAAATACTCTACAACACTAGAAGGCCACAACCAACTAGGCCCAGAACGGTCGGACGACGAATACGACAGAGAACCAGCAACAGAATTAGAAAAGCAAACGAACAAAGCTAACTCCACTAGAAATAGAACTTATTCGCCCACAACTTCAATTCACGAGCAAAAACTCAGCAATAAAGTTCGTAAAATTATCAACAAATTCGAAATAGATGGAGTGCGCGGTGCAAACTGCAGCTTTGTACCGTGCTCAGTTCTGTTCATTCCAACGGTAGTTTTTGTAATTGCTTTCGTTTTAGATCTAACGTAGAATATTATATTGTTGTTTTATAAAATACATTCTTGGCAATGTACAGTAAACTACAATAGATAGCCCGAACCTGTATTGTCACGTTAATCGAACATATCGCACCTTTAGGGGCCATCCATGAATTGCGTCCCACCAATTTCATGATTTTCGCAGCTGGTCACAGCCGTGCCACAGCTGGTCACCTTTGAGCGACTCCCTAGTGACGTCACATCTTTTGTAAACCTATCTAGAAATCGTGAAACTAAAACAGTAGCTCAGATTTTACATATATTTTAATATGATAAACAAAGAAAAATATCTAGTTTATCATAATAATATGGATTTCCGCAAAGTAACGCCTGATTCTATTAATTATATATTTTAATTTTAATAATTTTTTGAAATGTGACGCCATTTACACACAAATTGTGACACTTCGTCGTACGCCTCCCTCTCTTTAATTTATAAATGGCCCCTTTAGGTACAAATGGTTAACGGTTAACATACTTAAAATTTGTAAGTAATTGTTCGAATCTAGTTAATCTATTTAAGTATTAATCGCTTTAGTTAGATGAAATTAAATGTTATGCTACATTGTCATTAAAATTATAACAATGAGCAAAGCTCAAGTACATTCTTGATTAAGGTACTCTAACTCTATTCCATGACAATAAGAGGTTACCCCGACCTATGGTGTTTTTTACACGAATTTCTTAGCGGTGGACTATACGTACTTATATTAAGTGATTGTATTATCATCTCTTAATCTATCCTAGTCCACTATTGGACATAATCCTCTTATAACGTTCATCAAATTCCCTTTACGCAACGAGGTTTTGCCTATAATGTTAACAAAATTAATTGAATATTTTGAAACTGAGGGAAATTGATATTGATGGAAAATTTCCGTGTTTTGATGTTAATATCCGATTGATGTAATATTGCCATTAAATTACAAAATAAGGTTCTGGTCCTAAGTATTATGTACTTAAGCTGTGGGGCAACAGAAGACAGAAGCCGACAGAAGAATGTTACCCCTCCTTTCATGAATATAATGAATTATCATTCATTATAATTCATGATATTCATGACAGGAGATTAACATAAAAGAGAGATAGATACAAGATTATCTTAACTAAAACAGCGTAATTCGTGCAGTAAAGTTCAATTTACTTTTAAAACAAACTGCTTATAAATTGGTGTCGATTCCGTTGTTGCACTTCCTTAAGCTAATTATAATTATAGTTTTGACGTTTCTAAGTGTAGATCTGTTAACGTAAGATTGGGTAAATTGTTCCGTTTAAATTTTTGAACGGCACCAACCGAATAGCTATCTGTATCGTTAGTCCGTTTTACGCAGGTTTACTTAGCTTTAGTTAGGAGACTCGCCAAAAGAATTGACACCATTATAATGCAATAAGATACCTAACATTCCTTTTTAACATTTTATTTAGGTTCATTGTTTATTATTTAGCAACAATTAGGTTGAATCAATCATACCATACCATTCGGCATGCCCACTTATTTAATCTTGAAGTAAATTTGTAAAAACTCATGAATTTATGTAAATTTATTTTGTCTAATAAAATTCTTTAACCACAAAATAAATTGTCCCTGGCTTCTTATATGAAAATCGTACACAAAAATAGTTCGTATTTAGTTTCCAGGAACATCGTTGTTTTGTTAGGTATGAGTAATAAAGAGTAAGGAGTGGGTAGTCAGATAAATATTGATTTATCTGACTACCCACTCCTTACTCGATGTTCCTGGAATCTAAATGCGAACTATTTTTGTGTTGTGTTATCTTGTTTGGGTCGTATTGTTATTTGGTCGCCTTCATGATCCATAAATTATGTAGATATTCATTTTGTTAAATACGGGGACTCCCGCGCGGAAGGTTGCCGCAGCACTCGGAAGGGTGCTTACACAATCCTAAGGATGATTTTCTTGAAAAATCTAAACTTATCGCTTCCACCTTACAATCATCATCATTATCTCAGCCATAAGACGTCCACTGCTGGACAAAGGCCTTCCTCATGGCCGAGTACTAATCATGGTATGCCATACTCACCACCCTTGGCAGGCGGGTTGACGAGCTGTGCGGGATGTTGATACACAGAAAGACGCTGCTGCCCAACTTCCGGAGGTATCCCGTATCAGGCTCTTACTGCATTCTTAGAAAACTTCTTGAGTAATCTCCATATTCATGCCGTGGGGTGCCGGCAGTAGAATGATACCCCTCCTGTCATGGATGCAGTAAGAGCCTGCTAAGGGATACCTCCGGAAGATGGGCAGCAGTGTCTATCCGTGTATCAACATCCCTTACTGCGCTCACCAACCCGCCTGCCAAGCGTGGTGAGAATGGCAACTACCCCTCATGGAGATCCATGAGGGAGGCCTGTGTTCCATCAGTGGACTTTTTATGGCTGAAATTGAATGAATCCCATATTTCATATTATGAATAGTTCACCTCACCTTCATTTTGAAAGTGACGTAGATATGCTTATTGTATCGACGCTTTCTAAAAAATATATATATCGGCATTTATGTTTATATAATTATTAAAATTTATTCACTTTATCAACTTTAAGGAAATAAGGCTTTTTTAAACTTTCGCTACCACAGCACATTTTTACAGTATTGGATTATCGGGTATTGATCGCGTATTTACCTTCATTTTCATCCCGATGCTTCAACAGGATTGCACACATCGTGGTCCCGAGAAGACTACTTAGTTCCCTACTTAAAAAAACTCACTAATCTCTCCTATAAGGAAATTGAAAACCTTGTTAAAAATATAAAGTTTTGGCGAGGTACGAACCAGCGTTAGTCAAATCGATACTAATAAACGACAATCCAATAATACTTGAACTTAAGCCCGAAATGTTTTTTTTTAAACGACGAAACGACGAAACAAGCCGACGGCCAACCCGACGTTAAGAGCTAACCTCTACCTATTACAACTGCACAACCACGGTGATCACTAAGCACGTGACTAACGCTGCATTGCATGGCGCCCGTCACCCCGAGACAGCTTTAACCGCTCAGCTACGAAACCGTGACGGTCCGAGTGTTGTTAGATCGTAATTATTTTCGGTCGAGCCGGTTAATATAAGGCTTTTAATCACATTGAAATATTCTACCTTAGTATGGTTACTATGATAATTACAAACTTAATCAATGATGTTATTCTCAGAGCTGTAATGTTATTAAATAAAAGCCCTGTCAAGAATTTTGTTCTCACATAATTATTGTAATTACATTACATTTACAATACAATAATTACATTACATTTACAATAATTATGTAAGAACAAAATTCTTGACAGGTTTCAGCTTTCACATGTTATAAATTAATTAATATTTTATTTTTTTACACTACTAAATGACGAGACAAGCCGTGGGCCCAACTGATGTTAAGCGGTAACCTCTACCTATAACAATTGCAATGCCGCGGTGATCACCTTTACTAAGCACGTGACCAACGCTGCATTGCATTGCGCCCGTCACCCTGAGACAGAGTTGTCTCATGTGCCCGTAATTTCACCGGCCCCCTTGCGCTTCAAACCGGAACACAGCAATGGAGACATTACTGCTTGGCGGCAGAAAATACGGTGGTTACTTCCCCGGATGAACCTTTCACAAAAAGTTCTACTACTACTACTAAATATAATATAAATTGTCCTCTATGCTTACCACATACATAGCGTTTTTTTTTAATTCTTGCTATTTCAACTGAATTTGATACAAAGTCTATAACTACCTTATTACCTACCTTATGTTATATATAATACACAAAGTTCTATACAAATTTGCCAGCTGCAACAAGGATCTTTTGAACTTGTATAATACTTATAATGTAAAAACATGATATACGTAACTTTTATCTAATAAATATTATGATATATTTAACCATCGGTTTTTTATTGAATATTTAATAAGAAAACGTAACGAACGAATTATTTAAACACACTGTTATATTTCTTGCCACGGATGCAGTGATAATCTGCCAAGGGATACCTCCGGATGATGGGGAGCCGCTTTCCATGTATCAACATCCCATACTGCGCTCGCCAACCCGCCTACCAAGCGTGGTGAGTATGGTGACAACAACTTATGATCAGTACTTGGATTCCAAGTCCAGGAGGGAAGCCTTTCTCCAGCAGTGGATGTCCTACGGATGTGATGGTTATTGTATTTCTTAGGCGTACAGAGTATATCTTTCTACTGACGGCATCACCTATGCATTAGTGTATTATACCACAGATAATATAATACACTTATGCAGAGATAAATAATACACTAATGTATAGGAATAGGTGATACCGTAAGGTGCCGGCAGTAGAAAGTTGACGTGGACAGCCAATCTACGGCTGAGATCATGATGACAGATCATAGTAAAATTTAATGGGACTTATCACTGAATTTAATAGGTCAGGACAAGTTTTCTCACCCAATAGAGGTGTTGCATACTTTATAACAAAGTTTCGACTGCAATGCGTATCGTGTAGACTTAACGGCTCTGTCGATGCTGAAATGCTGAGACAGAGACCTTTTTGTGACTCAAGCATGTCACAATTTTACTTATTTTTTTTGTTATAAAACGTTTATTTGTATGGGAATGCCTGTTGTAACAAATAAGTATGTTATCTTATCTTATTTAAATTATTTTTTATTATCATCTCAGCAGTGGGACTGCTTCCACGTCCACTGCTCGACATTTATGCCTCCCTACTGAATCTCCAATATAATGAGGGGGTTGTTGCTAACCCGCCACGCTTGGCGAGTTGGCGAGTGCAGTACGGGATGTTGATACACGGAAAGACGCTGCTGCCAATCTTCTATACCACCGGAAGATTCTTACTGCATCACGTTTACACATCTAACTATGTCCCAGGCATGCAGCGTCCCGTACAGCATGATTACCAGTTGCTGACGCAATAGATGCAAAAGCCTACGGGTAGGAGAGGAGAGACAGCATTCTACTGCCGGTATTCCATGATATTTACTCATAATAAATCATCACGTTACGGTAGGTACTAAAACTGACTTCTAGGTAACACAAAATTTCCAAACATTTTTCCAAAAACAAATTTAATATCGATTATCGAATTTATGGGTAAAAATAAAAGGCTTCCTAGTTTCTTTAGCCGATATTGTATTCATTTGATATAAGGATACAGACGGTTTTTATACATTCATTTAATATGAATGCAAAAAAATAGTCCAGGTGCGTGTCGGGGGCCACGCGCTACTCGTATGTAGGGTTCTTTATTTAACGGTAGACCTATAAGTATTTCATGTATGTTTTTTGTTTTTTTTTTAAACTTTTGTTTTGATAAAAGTAAAAAAAACATACATGCAGACTTAACTTTTTCAAATTCACCAATTATTTTCAATAAATCGGAGACACCGCTTGTTAAAGAGGATATCTCACACCCGTCCATCTCATTTTTAGTCAGTGATGTCTTAGTACCAACTCTTAAGCCCAAATTACATTTACGTTATAATTTTTACAGAGCTCTATATGTTGAAATCCATATGTTGTTGAATAGGCATGATTGGTCCTTTATATCGGCAGAAAACAGTGACAATGAAAATGTCATAACGCATTTTTACTCCATACTATATGATTTAATTGATGCACATGTACCTTATGGGCTGAGTTCAGGTAGTTATAACTATACTGTATGGTATAGCAGTGCTCTTATAAATATAATTAAAGAAAAATCAAAAGCTCATCGTAACTGGAAACGCTATCAAAAGCCCCTTGATTATGAGAATTTTGTAGCCCTCGGGAAAGAACAAAAAAAATATATTTAGGATAAATGTTACTTAACATACCTAAATTTTACCCAGGTAAAGATTAAAGTACTAACGAAGATTGTTTGGTACACTTCTATTAGCTATAAAAGTTTCACGTGTTTATCTCTGCAAACTTCGGAGACAAGGGGTGAACGGTCGTTTTTTACCTTTTTTGTTAATAACTCGGAAACGATACGTCATAAAGGAAAAATAAAAACTGTTTTATAATGTACTAATGAATACCTTTCATATACTCCATACGACCTAGTAACTTCACGAAAAAATTTAAAACCCCCCTTCCACCCCTGGTCTAAAAAAACTATGCAAATTAGAGAGTTCGCTATAATTTTCCTGTAAACTTTAGATACACTTTTATTAGCCGTAAAAGTTTCACGAGTTTATCTCCGCAAACTTCAGAGATAAGGGGGCGTACGGACGTTTTTTCAAATTGTTTGTAAATAACTCAGAAACTGTTTAATAATGTGCAAATAAATACCTTTCATATGATACCCCACACGACCTAGTAACTTCACTTGAAAATTTTGAGATCCCCTATTCGCCCCCCTGCAATCATAATAAGAATATATTTTAGCATTTTTATAAATGCTATATGTAGGTGTTATCTTTAACTATTTCAATTTTCAAGTCGTTAGCATCAGTAGTCTTCGAGATGTCCACTTGTGACAGACAGACAGACAGACAAAGTGATTCCTTAAGGGTCCTTTTTACCGTTTTGGTCCGGAACCCTAAAAAGACGTTATAAAACAGGCTATCCCACTTTCTGAATATATTTTATAAGTCTCACCCTGATTTTAGTAAGATATTTTTAATCAGGCTTGGATAGGCTCGGTCGTCGGAGTTTAACAGTTTATCGTCTATTTTTCACCCCTACGTCGAACGGAGAATACGCGTGAAGTTGAATATGCAATGCCTCCTCCCAAGTTACTCCTATGTTGCGGATTACGCCGAGTCTTTCCTCATCTTCATTATACGGAACTTTGCTATTTTCACACGCTGACACCCACACTGGATTGTCGCAGCTTACGGCGCTACAGCTGATTTACTTAAGGAGATTCTGAACGCAACGTCATGAGCAACAACAGGTGGGAAAATGTTGTTTAGTAAAATCTCTATCGCTACATAGGATAATTTCAAGTCGCATCCCGTGTCTGTCTGTTTGGCATCTTACTCCTCCTAAGCCACGCAAAACGGATTTTAATGTGATTTTCACAAATGGGTAGTGTTTCAAGAGCAAGGTTTATAAGTAAAACTAATTGAGGTTTGTTATTTTAAACGAAAAATTCTACTCACGTTAATTATTCGTTGAAAATAGGTATCCAAAGTGTTCAGTTCCTCCCAGGGGAACTTTCGTCAGGGAATGGAGCTTTTTACGCGGTACCGTCTCCTTCCCTCTCACGCGCTCGCGTTGCACTGGTTGCTTTGAAAGTGAAATAATTGAGGTTTGGTGTAAGTTCGCTGAACTATGATGAAGATTGTTGAAGTTATCGGAGAATTGAATGCCAACTGGGAGTTATTTTGGCGTGCGCCGCGTAAACCACTGAAGTTATGCGCGAGTGTTGTATGAGCGCGGTAGCATAATATCTAACTTTTATGGATACAGAGTAAACATTTCTAATATATATGTATATTCATCATAATTTCAGCCGAAAACCACTACTGAACCCAGGCCTACCTCATGGATCTCCATAAGGGGTAGTAGCCATACTACCACCACGCTTGGTACGCGGGTTGGTGAGCACAGTACGGGCTGTTGATAAACGGAAAGACGCAGCTGCCCATCTTCCGGAGGTATCCCTTAGAAGCCTCTTACTGCATTCACGGGCATGAGAGGAGGGGTACATTCTACTGCAGCCCACGGTACTTTGTCTATTTCATTTAACACTGCATTTTCTAAAATATTTTTTTATTAAGAAGTATGAATAATTTTATAAGCCGTTTTAACGAACATGCATCGAGTTAGAATCCTAACTTAATGCCAACATGGTGTTGATATAAACGAGTATTTATCATATATTGTTTTAACATCTTCAGCAGAACGAAAAAGAAGCATCATAATGATCCACAGCCTGACTTCACCCACTGCTGGGTATGGACTCCCTTCGTTGGTGACATCCGCTACGATCCGCCAGTCCTATCCATCGTCTGCCCGCGACTTTATGAAAAAGAAGCATTGTTGGTAAATTGTGTCATAACAATCCTCTTAACCGTTTTCGGCTACGGCGACCTTATTTCTGCATATGAGTGTGGATGAACTCTAAGATGACTTATGCAGCCAATTTTGGCTTTGAATTGTGTCATATCTGGTTTCTAAGTATACAACCTGTGCCAAAAAACCCTACGATTCCGAGAAGGTTGTTCTGTCCACCAACCTCAACAACTTTGGTTTTACGTCTTTAGAAAATCATATTTTGTTTAACTTGTCATATAAGATGACCGATGATTGGTCCAACCTGTGCAAAGCAGAGGCGAATCGCTATTATAAGTAAATAATTAAACCGAGCAAGAGCGAGTCGGACTCGAGCACCGAGGGTTCCGTGCCATCATAAAATATAATATATGATAAAAGCTGTTTACATTTGTTGGAGAACCTTGACAGCGCCATCTCTTGTCTGATAGCAGATTTTTTACACTTTTGATGGTTTCTAAAAAATGCAGATAAGAGAGTTCGTTATAATTTTCCTGTGATCTTTACATACGCTTCTATTAGCTATAAAAGTTTTAGGGGCTTACCTCTGCAAACTTCGGAGATAAGAGTTGGCAACAGTATATTTTTTTTTTTTTTGTAAATAACTCAAAAACCATACAGCTTAAAATAAATATATAATAAATAAAACTAAAAACTGTTTATCAATGTGTAAATTAATACCTTTTATACGAACCACATGACCTAGTAACTTCACTAAACATTTTTGAGACCCCCTTTTCGGCCCCCGTACAATAATAATGAGAATATTTTTTAACATTTCGATATATTCCATATAAATGAAAAAGCGTTATCTTATACCATTTCAAAATTCAAGTCGAAAGCATCAGTACTTCTCAAGATATTCATTTGTGACAAAGTCACACCATAAGGGTTTCTTTTTACCACTTTGGTCTGGAACCCTAAAAAGAACTTGTTTTTTTATCTTGCTCCCTCATTCATTCTACCATTCTCTTATTCATCTCAACCGTATGACGTCATTGTAATCATGGAGCTCAATGCGGGGTTGTTGGCATACTCACCACGCTTAACAGGCGGGTTGGCGAGCGAAGTACGGGAGGTTGATACACGTAAGGACGCTGCTGCTCATCTCACAGAGGTATCTCCTGGCAGATTTTTACTGCCTCGACGGGCAAGAGAGGAGGGGTAACATTCTGCTGCCGACACCCCACGGCAACGCAAGACGTTTGGACAAATTTTTGCTTCTATGTAGTAATTTGTTTTGATGTTTGGGTATTTTCTTTGTATGATAAGTAGGCAGGAGTGCTGTGGCCACTTTAAGGATATGCGGCTATTATAAAATATGTACTTACCTTTAAAAACCTTAGGGTTAAATCTGGACAAAATCTCCATTTCGGTTTCACAATTTTTTAAATATGACTTAATGACGACACAAACCGAAGGCTTATCTCATGTTAAGCGGTAACCTCGTGGTATTGCGGTTGTAATAGGTAGCTAATACAACCGTAATACAACTACTTACTGCTATACAACTACTCTACCACTACTCTACAACTACTCTTCAACTACTCTACAGCTACTCCACAACTACTCTACAACTATCCCACACCTACCCACAACTACCTAACAACGACTCTACAACTACTTACTACAGTAGTTAGTAGTAAGTAATATAGTTACTACTACGAAAATATTTTGAGTTTAAGTTTAATCACAAAAAAACTTTCCGAACGAACCTTTAGTATGTAAATTGTATGGGAAAAGGAATTTGCGTTATTATTATTTTTTCTGTGACTTTATACGATTTTTAAATAGCTTTTATGATAAACCAGGCTCAGATAAATTTAAAATATCTAAGATCATTGAAATCGGTCCAGCCGTTCTCGAGTTAATCGTGGTGTTTAATTCTATTCTAATAACTACAAACCAACAAAACTTCATACCTACGCGGCCTATGCCAATATTTTTTTAGGTTTCTTGACTCTTCCAGCAAGGGAAAATTAATGTAAGGAAAGCCACGGCTAAGTCAGCTTCAGACGTATTGATCTGTTACTTCCTTTAGATAAAGGCGACTAAGCTGAGAGGAATGTATAGGTGCTAGGCTCCTAATCCATCTAACAATGTCCTAATCCATCTGACGCTGTAAATCATATTATAAATCATAATTTTTCACGTTTAAAAGCTCACACACTTTTCTGACAAACGATGTTTGTCACGAGAAAGAGTTGATCAGTTGTCTTCCAGAGGCTGTGGTATTATTTTGTTGCCATATATGCAAATAAGCGTCGCTAAGTTACCAAACAAAATAAACTTTTTGGTTACACAGTTGTTGGCTTAGAGGGTATGACTGTATTATTTCAACACGCCGACGACGCGGCGAATGAGGTCAGACTGAGGTTTGACGAGCTCTCGCCATTTTGATAATAAGCACTTACAAAAACATTTTTACAAAAGCTTTACGTATGTCAATAAAAAGTTTTGTGAACTTTTCATTTCTGTGTAACAAAAGGGGTATGCTCCTCTTTTAAAAGTACCTCTACCAACAGTGCCTTCTACGGATGGGTGTACTGTTTTATTAGAAATACTAGCTGTGCCCGCGATTTCGTCTGCGTAGACTTAGATGTAGTAAGCCTGCTTAAGACCGTAAATAATCCGTATAATACTCTTATACCTAGTGACCGTAGTAATAAGCAGAGATATCAGAAAAATTGAAGAATGCTCAGAGCGGGAGTCAAGTAAGTATTTTCAGTTTGTTAATTTCCAAAACAGCATGTATGTGAAATAAATACTCAGAAATTTTACGAAAATAAGATTATGTTTTCGAACCTTACCGGAATCGATTTTTTTGTGTTTTTTAATTTACTTGAATAAATATTGCTGGACAAATCACACAGCATCAATTAGCCCCAAGCTAAGCAGGGCTTGTGTTATGGGTACTAGATGACTGATATACTTATTAGATTAAAATACTACATAGATAGATATTTTTATTATTAGAAAAACATCCAGAACATCCTGAACAAATATCTACAGATCTTACAGACATTTGTCCCGAGGGGTAATCGAACCCGCAACCTCTTGCGTCGCAGGCGGACCTTCGCCCTCTGTGCCACAGAGGTCGTCGACATGTAAAACACATGCGTCATTTAACACTTTAAAAATTACAAATTATGAAATATGCTAAACTTTAAGGTGCACAATATTATGTGCGTTCTAATTACGGCCCTATCCTGAACTTTCTATTAGTAGGTAGAACCCTTGCTTACCAATTTATCAGCACATTTATCATTTAGGTACTAGAACAATAGCTCAACTCGGCGCCATAAGGCATAGCCATGGTTAATTAAAACTCGACTCGAATCCGCTGTAAATTTTACTTTTTCCACATTTTTCCACGAACTTTTCGACAGTACATCCAGTTTTATTTATTTATGAGCTTCGGCTACGAACGGCCGGCAGGCTTGACCGACAATATTTTCACATTAATGTTAGCCGTTTTTTGCGATACCAATTTACTGACATCAACCATTGTTTAGCCTCGTTTCCCTAAATATTGTTTCACGTGATCCGAAAATTCAAATGATGTTCTATTATATATATTCTATTTGTCGCTCTAACTTTGTACATGCTGTGACGTCCTGTAATTACGGGAGCACCAGGCTAATAGCATTTAGACCTTAGTATTATGTGCATTATTTGTAACCCTGTGTTAAATGTCCTATTTAAATAAATAAATAAATAAATTATTTTTACTTTTGTGACTTACTTAAATTAACATCAAATATTTAGTAACTGGTACAATCAACAGTGCAAGCAATTAGGAGTAATCCCATGTTACATTAATATTCGTTCCACTAAATGCTACTAAAAAAAATGTAACTAAGTATTTGTTGATCATTAGTATGCGCCGTGGGGTGCCGGCAGTAGAATGTTACCCCTCCTCAAGGATGCAGTAAGAGCCTGCTAAAGGATACCTCCGGAAGATGGGCAGCAGCGTATTTCCGTGTACCAACATCGCGTACTACGCTCGCGAATACGCCTGCCAAGCGTGGTTAATATGGCAACTACCCCTCATGGAGATCCATGAGCGAGGCCTGTGTTCAGTAGTGGACATTTTACGGCTGAAACGAACGAATATTATGGTATTATAATGAATTTCCGCAAGGTCACGCCTGAATCAACTATTTATTTTACTTAATCATTAAGTAAAAGTTTAAACGAGTACTTAATCTAGGTGAAACTTTTTGCCACCCCTAGTAATCCTGTGTTGTTTACCAATTTTTTTATATTTATATTTGCTTAATTTAAGTTCGGTGCCAGCAGCCGAATTTGGCCCCTCCTCTCTTGCTTGTGGATGCAGTAAGAATCTGCCAAGGGATAATTCTGGAAGATGGGCTGCAGCGCCTTTCTGTGTACCCATATTCCGTACTGCAATTGCCAACCCGCCTGCCGAGCGTGGTGAGTATGGCAATTACCCCCGCATGAAACTTACTTGGAGATTGTTGTGGGAGGCCTATGTCCAGCAGTGGACTTCCGACGGCTGACGTGATGAACAGCAATGAATTGTCACACCATTCATGTCCTTTCGCACGTTGGACTCCTATTTTCAACGTTTAATTAACTCAGTAGAAAACCTTCTATAACATAACAAAGTAACGGTTCTATCCATATTCATCATAAAGCGCCCAGAGCTATAGAGCTTTTGTCTTGTGCTCTTAAAACACACTGCTTGTTACAAATTCTGCCTGTAGTAGTGAAAATACTTTTAAGAGCTCGTTTTGTTCACATAACTTTACATTATTTTTATTTATTTATTACATACAGAACAGTAACATATAAAAGATAAAAGCATGCAAAAACCGTAAGCGGTTTGTCTGCATGCTAGTAAGTCTCTTAAAATATAAACTCACATAACTACTAAGTACCTAATATGAACAAAAACATACTCTAAAAACAATGCAGTCAGAAAAGAACAATAATACAATAGTTAAAAATGTAAACTAATCAGTTCGATTCGCATCGAGCGGTTTTGCCTGCCGATAAGAAACCGGCTTTAAAGCCCGTCACACACGTACCTATAATATATATTAATATGCCATGCTATAATGTATATTATAGCACAGATAATATATTATAGTAAGCTACCACACACGGAGACGATGCTATAATATATATTTTGCCTTCATTTCATTGATGGTCGGCCTAGCGTTTGCACGCCATGTCGTAATATGTCTTGCTATACCATAATATGCAGTAATTTATATTAATATGCGATAATATTATATTACGGTATAAGTTGGTGACGTCATAGAAATATATATTATAGCTACGTGTGTGACGGGCTTTATGCACGAGCTAGACCGACAATGTGAAGACGCTAATAAACGAGCGAGATAGACTGCGCTCACTCGTTCCTTATTCACATGTAACTAAATATTACGAAAACACTGTCATACACAAGTGAAGACTTCAAGCTGGTCTACTATCCGGATGATGCGCAAGGGGTTGCGAGTTCTACTCTGGGGGGCAAATGTTTACTATTGTTTAGATATTTGTCACGGTTCTGGGTATTTTTATGTATGACAAGTATGTATTTAGCCTTATATTATTAAGTTTATGATATAATCGAAAGAAAATATTAGTAGTAGAACTTTTTGTGAAGAGATCATCCGGGGAAGTACTACCACCATACGTTTTTCTGCCGCCAAGCAGTAATGCATGTATTGATTTGTACTTCAAGCTGAAAGGGACGGAGGCCGGTGAAACTACGGGAACATGGGACCTTGAGGGGCAATGCAATGCAGCGTGGGTCATGTGCCTGATGAACGCAGGCACATGAGACCTTACTACTCTACCTCTATGTCTCGGTGACGGACGCAATGCAATGCCTCAACTGCCCTAGATGTAGTCGATAATTTACTTGGGGCGCAGGATAGTGGTTATGTTAGTGTACTAGTGCTACTAGACTTTTCACGAGCATTTGACTCGTTAAATGTGTCTTTACTACTTTCTAAGCTTGCATATTATGGTTTTGACCCCAAATCGGGACACTGGTTTCATAGTTACCTAAATCGGAGGCAACAGTTAGTAGAATTGACCATGTCTGACGGTACAAAGTCCCGGTCGGCTCCCCAGCTTGTGCCACAAGGTGTTTTACAGGGATCAATTTTCGGTCCTATTCTTTTTATATTGTACAGTGCAGACATTGTTTTTCAAATAAAAAATTGTAACCTTCATCTACTACTCTATGTCTCGGTGACGGACGTAATGCAATGCAGCGTTGGTTACCTGCTTCTTGAAGGTAGAGGATACCGCTTAACATGACGTGGGCCTTCGGATTTATCGTCATTTATTGTAGTCGTATGAAAAAAATCATTCACACCTTCAAACAGTGGGAAAAAGTCCTAATTTTATGCTCATAAAAATATACAATAAAATACCGGAAGAACTAAAATAAAAAATAAAGGACAACTTACTCTACAATAAATTCAAAAAAATACTTTTTAAAAAATGTTATTATTTCTTGAATGAATTCATGAATGAGAAATTTTTATTATAAATCTAAGTAAATGTAGGTACCGAATTTTGACTTTAGTTCCCATAAAATTTATTATTTTATTTTAACTACCTCACCGTGAATTTTTTAAGAAATTATATAATATTGAATTGTATGTACCGTTTCCTTCAATTGAACTTGAATTGAAATTGAATGTTATTGGAATGTTATTTGAAATGATCTCAATATGAAATTAATAGTTTTGACTTAAGTCCGTATTGTTCTTAATTAACTTGACTTAATTTGAGTATTATTTTATCTATGACTTATTAAATACCCACTGAATGTTTACTCACTATTTATTGACATAAAATCAATGTAAATTATTTAATGATCTAATATTATATAGCATATGATTCTTGAAAACTGACAAAATTTGCAACGCTCTAACAGGGTTCATATACGTATGTTACTTATAATAATTATGTATTACCTAGGTCTTTAAATCAAAAACCATGAAGCAATGAATACATAAATTACAAAATTACATAAATCATGTGCTGAACAAGTTTGTTTTTACAAAAACAGTATTTCAGTGTCTTATCAATCCTCCGGGACCCATAACACAAGCTCTGCTTAAACTGAAACTAAATTGTGTGGAAATGTCCAGAATTATTTATTAATCAATAACTTAATATTTCCTTCATTCACCGAAACCTCGCAACAGGTATAAAGACCACATCTATTTTATTCTTAAATAAACGAACGCTAGGAACTAAACAAGCAACTCTTCAGTATAAAGGTAGCGAGTAACAGCCTCGCAGCAGAGAAAACAACTGGCGACCCACGTCTTGAGAGGTCCGTAACGAGAAAATAATCAATCTTCTGAGTCCACTTCGAGGCAATCAACAGTCTGTTATTGCGTCCGATCCGATAAAATAGCCGATGTATCAAAGAAGACGGGCAGTGCCGTAGTACGGTTTGTTAAGTGGTATACAGGCTACCTGTTATATAATATTAGCGGCTGTGGCGTCTCTGAATGAGACTCCACAGACGAAAGCAAGGGCAAACGAAAGTCTTATTACTATGTAATAGTATTATCTTAAGGCAAACCATTATAAAACAAATTTCTGAATGTAATTGTTTAAATTACAATATTGAAATCTGGAATGAAGGTGGCCGCCTGCATACAAATATACCCGAAAACCTAGCTTGAAATGAAAGACGTAAGCGCCAAAACAGTATTTCTACGTTTTTACAGACCTGTTTTGGGGTTTTCGAGGGTTCCGTACCATCATACAATCAATACCATTTGTGTTAAAGGTTGTTTATCTTGGAACCTTGACAGCGCCATTTCTTGTCAGATTTTCAAACTATTTTTTTCTAATCTAAAATTAAAATTTTTCGATTTTTAAAAAAACTATGCAAATTTTGTTCGCTTTGATGTTTCTTCCAATCTTAACATATACTTTTATCTACACTAATAAAGAGGAAATATTTGATAATTTGTATCAGAGACTTTAAATTTTCAGGGGTATTGGTGCAAAACCGCTTACTAAGAAGGGAATTTTGAAAATTCAAACTCTAAGTGGTTCAAAAGGCTATTCAAAGTTTTTAAAGTTGATTTTACTAATGTGTCATATTCCCAAAACTGTGCACGGTAGACGTTTGAAATGAATTAGAATGTAGACTCCGCATTCAAAATAAGCAATGATGAATGATCACGTATTTTCCCGTTTTTTTTGTTGTGAACTCAGGTGCAGATTTATGTAAAAATAATGGTAAAATTATTAAAAATATCTTATATCTCCAAAACCGTGCATGGTAGACACGTCTAATAATTTGGCATGTAGAATTCTCATTAAAAATAAGCAATGATAAGTAGCAGAATCTTCAAAGAAATGTGTTAGCCGTGAACGCTATTTGGTAAAATTATTAAAAATGTGTCATATCTCCAAAACCGTGCATGGTAGACATTTAAAATATTCGAAATAAAGAATTCTCATAGAAAATAGGCACATATTTTCAAGTATTCTTGGTGGTTGTAAATAAAAAAATGCCTCAACTATAAATGCATTTTTGATAACTGCTATCATGTTAGTACTGGTGAATATATTTATTTTTAACACATTCCGCCCAATTTGCAATCATAATTAGAATATTTTTTTAATATGAAATATAAGTAAATAAGCGTCATCTAATACTCTTTCAAGTCTATAGCATCAGTAGTTCTCAAGATATCCACCTGTGACAGACAGACAGGCAGACAAAGCCACGCCATAAGGGTTCCTTTTTATGATTTTGGTCCGGAACCTTAAAAGCTACCAATTTGAACTAAGAAACTAAAAAATTCATAACCTACCTAAAATATATTAACTACAGAAAAAAGTTGAAATCACAGATTTGACAAAATTACTTTTAACAAGTTATTCTTTCACGATCTCCGTAGTAAATTAGTATCAGTTGCTTAGTAATTTTAGGGAATAGAGTCTTTAAAGGCACATTATGATAGGTTAGCCCTATCTAGATAACCTTGCATGAGCTATGAAAATCAAATTGCCTTTTGAAACTCACGGCATCATCGACGCACCGTTCCAGTCGAAAAGCATCTAAATCTTTACGTGACAAATTATAAATCCTTCAAAAAACTACTTTTGTTTTCCGTGTTACAGAGGGATGCTAGTATTGATAACTCTTTAGCATCAACTGTAAATCCTGACTACGGCCCTGATACCCGAGATTCAATTACCACAGAGCTATCTCTTAGACGCAGTAAATCGAAAATGAAAATGGGTGCAAGCCTACGACTCGAGCATGTCAACAACAAGACTGCAATATCGACGTTGATCGATAGCACTACACTGCGGGACATAAACAAGGATGTTTGCTATTTGTCCGTGTTTACGAAATAGGGGTTAAACCCTTTTATCTAAGAATGTCCCCCCTTACGCAAAAGCGCTTCTTCTTCTTCTTCCAATGGTAAATGGAATACTTGGGATAACTTCAATATCAAAGAGGTTCCAGGATAGTTATTTATCAAAGGATGTTGAGCTTATAACTGTCAGGCGTGACCATGGCTTCTCAGCATGGCATTGCCTACGTAACCTTTGATCTACAGCTAAATAAATAAATAATGCTGGACAATTAACACAGCATCATCTAGCCCCAAGCTAAGCAGAGCCCTAAGCCCACACGATGAGATAAACAAGAAAAAAATATCCCCATCTTGCGTGGAAGTGATGTGCCCTATATTTTTTTTTGTACTTTTACCAAGATAGCAGTACAAAAAATATGTCATTATTTTATTATGTCCATGCAAAGTTACAGCTTTCTAAGATTGAATAGTCTCTTTGTAAAGCCCCAGTTGTACTAGTAAACCCTAAAAAGAAAAAGGTCCTGCTCAAAAAACTCCTTCCAACACTATTTTTCTTATGAAACTAATGAACTCGAACTTCAATTTCATAGGTGCGGTTTAACGGGACATTTTAATGCAATTAGGCGTTAAAAGCCTCGTTTGGCGTCCCGGGCGACAATTCCAAAGCAAGTATATATTATTGAACGTCGCTAGATATACATAGTATCGTGCAGTGCTGGCAGGAGAATGTTGACTCTCCTCTCTTGCGTGGATGCAGTAAGAATTGGATACCTCCGAAAGATGTGCAGCAGCGTCATTCCGTGCATCAACATCCCGTACTGCGCTCGCCAACCCCGCTGCCAAGAGATTATGGCAACAACCCCCTCATGGACCTCCCGGGACAGCAGCTGAATTGAGCTATTAAATTTACATAGTATGGGCATTTCTTTATTAATTTCGTCTACACGCTTGATTCATTTTAGTACTTTGAAAGTAGCACCAGATACAGAAAAAAGTACGAATAATTACGTATCACGGTGGTGTGGACATATGATGAGGAGGGATAATTGTTATATTACGGAGAAAATTCTAAGAAAGAATGTGCATGGACCTGGCCCTAGGTGGACTGAAGAAACCATAGTTAATTTGTGTATGCAATGAAACGAGTAAGAAAGAAGTAAGTGATAGCTGAAGTGTAGATAAGCTTATAGAAGAAAATGGAAAATGGAAACGCTATCCCAACTTCACTTTAGCGTCGGTTAAAATAAGCAAGAAGTTACATCACCTGATGCTTTACAGACTGTTCTTTTGTTCAAATAATTACATAGTACAAACATTATTGGGTAGTCCCAAGAAAGTTTGTACTAGGTAACGAAATTATTACATGACAACGCTGGAGAGTTTCAATAGACTGTCTATTGTAAAAAAATACCTCCATTGTAAAACAAAATTTTTTACACATTTTAGGTCTGGGAACGTTTTTAAGTAATTTAATCTAAGCTCAACAAACAAGTTGAGCTAATTAAGTTGCTTAAAACATTATCAGTCTGTGACACAACGGGCGCTTGCGATTTTATACTGTCTTCCGACCTCCTTTTACAGCTCCTCAAAGATTTATTCAAAAATTAAATGAAGCGTATTCGCTTTCAGTTTCCTTTTAGATTAAACCTCCTAATAAGGTTCTTGCCTTCATACAAAATTGTTATAGTGTGTTTAAAGGCCAATTTAAGCAAGTTTAAGCTCATTTTGTATACATAAAGAGAAATTAGGCAATCTGTTTCTTGTCTCGTTTTATCGGAGTCTCGTGTAGCATTATTTAAAACGCGGTACTACAAGGTCGGCTGGGTTCTGTAATGAGAGGAGATTAACAAAAAAAATATGCTTGGAAGATATTCATTGATTCATTCATTTCTGCCGTGAAAAGTCCACTACTGAACACAGGCTTCCCTCTTGGATCTCTATGACGGGTAGTTGCCATACTCACCACGCTTGGCAGGCGGGTTGGCCACGCAGTACGGGATGTTGATAGACGGAAATTCGCTGCTGCCCATCATACGGAAGTATCCCTTAGCAGGCCCTTACTGCATCCACAGGCATGAGAAGAGGGGTAACATTCTACTGCCGGCACCCCACTGCAGTGGAAGAAATATTAATATTAGATTATGTAGAAGACAAATGCTTGGAACTCCGATACAACTATTAACTATTAACAAGTGCTGTAGGTTCCAATTGCTTCTTACCACAGTGCTTCATCATCATCTATTAAGCCGTAAAACGTCCACTACTAAACACAGGCCTCCCTCATGGATCTCCATGAGAGATAGCAGCCATACTCACCATGCTTGGCAGGCGGGTTGGTGAGCGCAGTATGGGATGTTGATATACGGAAAGACGCTGCTGCCCATCTTCCGGAGGTGTCCCTTAGCAGGCTCTTACTGCATCCACGGGTAGGAGAGGAGGGGTAACATTCTACTGCCGGCACCCCACGGCTAATACTACTTTACTTACATGTATAAAATTATACAATATTAAGTAACGTGATTTTATATTTTAACATAATTACATAGTTTATTGAAGAATTGGAAGTAAGCCATTCAATTACATACATCTTTTTATTTATAAGAATTAAAAGTAATAGGAGATGTTATTAAAAATAATATTTGACAAAAAAAGAGCGAATAAAATGAACAGGAGAAATCTGTGATCTTACACGCTTTCTCACCTTTCGACTTGGTCACTCACTGACCTCAACTTCCATCAGCATTACTGCGACCGCTTCATCCCGACTGCGAATTGCCATGTTTATGTTGTGTATTTTTGTGTTATTTTGTTGATAAGGCCTTTTGAATCAACTGAGCTGTCGCGTCGTCCACACAGTTGGTCGTGTAGTAGACGCAACTACCTATGTGCATACGCTACGTCTATGGGGTTTCTATGCGTGCACAGCAGTTCTTGACTTATGTCTGTTGCAAGACTTAGGTTTAAGTAGTGCTAATTCTAATTCTAATTCTAGGGTGGGGGGGGGGGGTTACCAGATCTGCACTGACGTCCCGCATTGGGGTGTATTCTGCATTGTCCCTCGAGGTGCTGCCTCGACCCTAACCTAACCAGCCCAACTCCTTGAAATACCGGAGAAGGACTCGGGGTCGCCGGCAGCATTCCATGAGCATCCCCGAAGGGTATGCAAATGTTGTGGAAGAAGAAGGGCATGACTCCATGAGCTCCTGCAGTCCTGTCTAGTAGTGTTATATGAAAGAGGTTTTTTCAGACTATATATCGAAGCTGGTAGTAGTCTCCAAGGAGTATGACTTCAGCGGCTCCCGTCAGTTTGGCTGCCATATCTATAGCCCCAAAGTGACCCATCAGGGCTTCATGCACTTTTACCCGACCACAATTACCAGCGTCAATTGGGCCGTTCGCCAACAATCTGGCCATAGTGCGCACTCTGGTGTTTATCTTGGGGGCAAACTTTTCTCGCATATCACAAATTATGTTAGCCGCGCTACGGGGTGGCTTTTAGAAAAATAAATTTCACAATCAAACTTAAATTTAATTACTTAAAGATATGAGTCTTGCTCGAAGTGTGAACAAAGAATACAGAAACTATAAAAAGAAAGCTGAGAATGACAGTAACTCTGCGAACTACGTACATGTTAACGCAATTGCAATAAAAGAGGTAGAAGAAGCTATAAAACATCTAAAGCCCGCAAGTGCTCCTGGACCCGATAACTGTCCTGCGTTTATTTTGAAGGGTTGCAAAGAATATCTAACAGTGCCTATTTGTCATATCTTAAACCTTGCTCTGTCTACTGGTGATTATCCGCGTCAGTGGAAAATCTCTAGAGTCAGACCAATTCCAAAAGCAAAAAATACTTCTAAAGTAGACAATTACCGTCCCATTGCCATTCTTTCTGCGCTTGCTAAGCTTTTTGAATCAATACTGCATAGAATGATATCTCCCCAAATACAACCTTTTTTATGTGATACCCAGCATGGATTTAGAGTGAAGCGTTCCGTTAATACTAATTTGTTGACCCTCGTTGATTTTATCTCTCATCAATTAGACAAAAGTAAGCAGGTTGACGTTGTTTATTTTGACTTCAAAAAGGCTTTCGATAGGATGGACAATGATGTATTGCTGCGAAAACTTTGTAACATTGGTTTCTCAAGTAAATTGCTGAGGCTTTTTGCTAGTTATATGCGAGATCAGCAGCAGTTTGTTCAACATGGTTGCTTTGTTTCAGTCAGTTTCGTCTTATCTTACGAGATCAGGAGTGAGTCAAGGTTCAATATTGGGCCCGCTTTTGTTCGGCATTATGATAAACGACCTCGAAACTACGCTTAAGCATACGAAGTGCCTGTTGTACGCCGATGACTTAAAGCTGGTTTATGGGCTTGAAAAAATTGATGACGCCAGATATTTGCAAGAAGACATAGACTCGGTGTTTGAATGGAGTGTCTCAAATAAGTTGCTTTTTAACATGGATAAGTGTTGCACTATGACTTTCAGCCGCGCGCGCATGCCGTTTCAAGCGCAGTATTCCCTAGGCGAGGAGCGCGTAGTAAGAGTATATACTGTCAAAGACCTTGGCGTCACGTTTGATACACGTCTAAACTTCCATGATCACTTGAAGGCAATCGCTACTGACTGCTATCGTAGGTTAGGCTTCGTTCTTCGAAATGCTCGCGAATTCCACAATGCGGCTGCCATAAAGGTAGTTTATACTGCTCTTGTACGAAGTAAGATTGAGGCGGCATCAATAGTATGGCATCCGTATGAGAGTACCTACGCCTTACGATTGGAAAAAATTCAAAAGGCTTTCTTGAGATTTTTTTACAAGAAACTCTATGGATATTATCCATTTCTCTATCCCACAGTATTTTTACTTGGTATGCTAGGTTTTAATTCCCTAGAAACAAGGCGTAACTACAGCCTACTAACGATCGCTTGTCGGTTGCTGCGTGGTGTATCGGACTGCCCTGAATTGGTAGCTCAAGTGGTAAGATTGTATGTACCTGAAGTTCCTAAGTATTATCTGAGGCCCCGAAGCCATGCCTTACTGGCTGTCTACCGAGCGCGCACGGTGGCGCACAGGAACTCGCCCCTTATTCGAGCATTAATATTACTAAATGAGCTTCTGGCGTCAGCACCACTGTGTGATATATTTGCAGACAACTGGAATGATATGTGCAGAGTTTGCCTGAGGTATTGTGAAGAGGTTGATACCGTAAGAATAAGTACCATTTGTTAATATTTTATTGTATTTTTTCTGTTTTTTATTATTAAGGTGTAAGATGTTTGTTGTTTGTGTAAATTTAATTGTTTACTTTACCTAAGTATAGCATAGCGCATTGGTTATACTGTAATGCCGTGTTATTTCTTTAATAAATAAAAAAAAAAAAAAAAATCTAATTAAATCCGAGGTGGCTTGCCGATGACGTCAATTGCACATGTTACCGTTCACGTTACGCTGATAATGCATCTTCATGTGAACTATGAAAAGTAGGTTAGTGCTATGGCAGCAACTTCCATACATCAGGACTGCGTAACACACGTAGCACTTCGGTGGTTGCTGTTGTTACCAGGTCTCGCTCACCGCTGAAGTTTTTGATAGCCCAAGTTCTCTTCCCACAACCTGGAACTCTGTTGATCCAGGTTATTTTGGGTTTCATTTGCTGTTCGAAGGTGTTGTCGGTTACAGTACTCCTGGGCTGGTTTCATGATATTATATTCATTTTGTGTTGTTCATACAATTTAACACGTGTTTGATTAACCTGCACGTTATTATAATTAGCCAAACATGTCCAAAGACTGCGACCCCAGGGAATTGTACTCGTAGTGCTAAACAAATACCTATACCGTTAACTATTAAACCTGTTTCATATAATACACTAATCCTAGCGGTAACATAATTAATTGAAGCAAAATAATAATCAACAGAGCAGATAGTAACTACCTCTGTCTTAATGAACATTTACCCAAAATACGCTACCAATTTGGAATCCAATTACAATCAAAAGATAAATATTAATAGCAATATTACTTTATTGCTGCCGCTTACCGCAACAAATACCATACTATCTACATCCAGATCACCGTTTCCATCACACAACGAGAGCGGAAATAAGCAACCAATAATGTATGGATTCATCAAATTTATTATTTACGATGTAATAATATCTCACAGACAGGCAAATAAATACTTATACAATGGGGCCTTCTTTTATTGTTACTTCTTTCAGTTTGATTCTTAGAACATTGTTGGTTTTTAGGGTTCCCTACCCAAAGGGTAAAAACGGGACCCTATTACACTAAGACTCCGTCTGTCTGTCTATCACCAGGCTGTATCTCAAGAACCGTGATAGCGAGGCTGTTGAAATTTTCACAGTTGATGTGTTTCTTTTGCCGCTATAAAAATATATTTTATAATTTTTTAAGGGTTTCCTTGACTACAAACGTGATTTTGATTGAATACTGGTACGGAAACCTTCGTGCGAGAGTTCGACTCATACTTGGCCGAGTTTTTTTTATATCTGCTAAACATTGAAATTGGGCGATAGAATTAGGCGACTAAATATATCTAATCATCTTCATCTCAGCCATAGGACAGCTGTACAGGTCCACCGCTGGACATAAGCCTCCCTTAGAGATCTCCAAGAACACGAGATGCTTGTTGCCATACTCGCCACGCTTGGCAGGTGGATTGGCGAGCGCAGTAAAGGATGTTGATACACCAAAGACGCTGCTGCCCATCTTTTGGAGGTATCCCTTAACAGCAATAAGAGTATACCTTCAAAAGATAGGCAGCAGCGTCTTTTCGTGTCACAATGTCCTGTACTGCACCCGCTAACCCGCCTGCCAAGCGTGGCGAGTATGGCAACAATTCCCTCATGATCTATAGTTGGAAACTCATGAGGGGAAGCCTATGTCTAGCAGTGGACGTCCAACAGCTGAAATGATGATGATGATAACTATAAATCGTTTTTTATTAAAATATTTTAAATCCTGACTATGAACTTAGGATCATCTTCACATCACAGCAAACAAAACTAAAACAAAATAAAAAATATAACCAAAACAAAATATTTAAAAAAGATTTTTTTCCTTCCAAAACTACTTGTTTTCATGGGCCCATTCCTCTTTCGGGTACACATATTATAAAACACCCCTGTATAGGTATAGTGTTGCAGGTAAGGAGGTATGTATAGATATAGCCGTAGGGTGCCGGCAGTAGAATGTTACCTTCTCTCATGCCCGTGGATGCAGTAAGTGCCTGCTAAGGAATGCTTCCGGAAAATGGGCAGCAGCGTCTTTCCGTGTATCAACATCCCGACTGCGCTCGCAAACCCGCCTGCCAAGCATGGCGAGTATAGCAAATACCCCTCATGTAGATCCATGAGGGAGGCCTGTGTTTAGTAGTGGACGTTTTACGGCTGAAACAGCCGTGACGATAGATAATAGAGTTGCAATTTACAACATTGCACGCGCATAACAAATGTGAGTACAGCATGCAGTAACGAAATCCGTCCATTCTCTAGGCAAGTGCCCCAATTCATCGGGATTGAACTAATGCGAGATACAGAGTGAATCTCGGTTTAGTCCCCAACGAGCTCCGCAGATACCAAATCTGACGGCTAACAAGTATGGTAAGAGCAATCCTATATCTGAATTAAATACGAGAATACTGCGATTGTAGCGCGACTTGCAATGCAAATCACTAGTTTATTTATTTGGTACTTGAAACAGAATGCGGTAATTACAACAATGTATTAGATTTTCCTTTTCTGAGGGCTTATTCAATGATAAGTCAGGTATTTTAAGATAGCTCCTTTTCATGCCTCTTAAAAGTACTTACTAATAAACTCTTTTAAATCAATCCATCTTCGCCTTTTTCTTTACAACTTCTACATTGATTTTGACATGTTTACCAGATCAACTAGACAATGACATTTCAGCAAAGATTTTTATTAACATAAATAACCCAGAATATTATCGAAGTCGCTAACAAATGTACGAATGTACATACGAGTAAATAGAAGTGAGAGAGTAAAGTTTCCTTTCCGCTTCTTCACTTGGAAAAAAAAGTTTTCAGAATTGAATTATTATACGCTATAATCAATTTATATGTGTTTTGTTTATCTTTTTTAGATAGATTAGACTAAAAACCTTATTGACTTTGACAAGAAAAGAGTAAAATCTATGAAACGTTTTGAGACAGACAACATTCCAAAGCATGTAAACAATATCATTTTTAATAAGCAGTTTCAACATGATAACAAAAAAAAATACTCACAATTAAATCAATAAAACATTTTTAATTATTAAACTTAAAGCTAGCCTGAAAAAGCCTTAGCAAAGCCTTTCTAAGCTTAAACCAAATAAAAAAAAAAAGAATATAATCTAACCTGTCTCTATGGTCAAAATGGTCAAAATATATATAAAGGCCTTACTTTTTACGGTTCCGTGACTCAAAAGGAAAAAAAACTGAATTCTTATTTACTCTGTCTGTCTATCCGTCTGTCGATTTGTCATGACCCTTTAACTCGAGAACGTGTGGAGATTAAGGACTTTAAATTAAAACCATATACTCAAATATATATAAGCTGTTTAAAAATCAATATTCTAAGTAAACCTGAAAAAAAGATCCGGCCGTTTATGCCGCAAAAAAACCCATGTTTCGACATTCTCAAGGATATCAAAATTCACAGGGTCCTTCCCGTAGACCTAAAACAACAAAATTTGGCAAGCTTTATCGTTTAATACTATAGATACAGAGAAAAATCCAAAAACTATACATTTGCAACGGAATCATAAAAAATCGTGCGTAAAAAATGAACGAAATCAATCATTGAGATTAAGCAACCCTACGCTCGGTCATAAATTGCATGGGTGACCGAATCTTTTTGTGCATTTTAAAAACTATTACTAAAATTAATTATGTTTCAACATACCTACGGAACCCTCGGTGGGCGAGTCCAGCTCGCACTTGTCAGGTTTTTATTTGCCCCGCTCGTCCCTTCATCTCCTTCAGCATGCGTTTGGGGTCCTCTCTCTCTTTTGCCCCTGAAAGGCGTCGGTTATGTGGCAATATTTTTTTATACTATTAAATGACGAGACCTGATGTTAAGTAACTTCTACCTATTACAACTGCAATACCGCAGTGAACGTTTATGAAGCACGTGACCAACGCTGCATTGCATTGCACCCGTCATATAAGACATAGAGTTATAAAGTCTCATGTACCTATTATTTCACCAGCCACCTTACCTTTGAAACTGTAAGACAGCAATGCAGACAACTGCTTGGCGACAGAAACAGGTATGGTGGTAGTAGGTATCTCCCCGGATGAACTCTTCACAAAAAGTACTACTACGTATAAATATAATATAGTAAGGTATTATTGTATATAAGTATTTATTTATAACATGCTTTATATTATATATATATGCGTGCACATATATAATTATATATTATGTACATTATATAGGGTATTTTTTATATTTACTTTTCTTTTTAATCTCACACCATTTTACCCCACCACATTACCACAATCCAATCCATCGAAAGGTTGTCTGGGAGAGATCGCTCTTTAGCGATAATACCGCCGATTGTCACTTTATGTTTAGTGTTTCTCTTTTTTTTTGGTAATTTGTTTAGTTTAAGGTGTGCAATAAAGCATTTTTTATATTCTATCTATCTATCTTGGTCATTCAGTATTATGTTCTTGCAACGAATAATATACTAAATAAGCGACGAATGCATCTCGAGTGATTCATACATAGAACAGAAATTGTTAGTTTATCGTCTCATTTTGTACAAATTCTTGTTATGGTCTTAGAAAATATTCACTCACAACCTTATCTCGAAGCATTAAAGTTGTGATTACCAGAGCACTCGTTCACCTAAGTTTTGGTTGTATCAGATAGGGGCTGAGCACGTGTCGTGAGTCTCGCGTCTTGGTTCTGTTGTATTAAGCAGATTGGGTTTGTTTTTCCACATGCTTACGTGGGAGCGTCTGCGGCAATATACAGCTTGTGATTATGTTTTTCAGGGAATAGCCACTACTCGTAGGTACAATACAATACACTACAATACAAAATACTTTTGCACACACCTTAGCAAATTACAGAGAAAAAATTACAATACAAAATTGGTATAAGGGCTGGTCTAATCGCTTGGAAGCGATTTCTTCCAGACACCTACGTACCTACGTGTTAAATAATTATTTAATTTGTCAACTGAAAAAATAAGAAAATCTAAAATGTTGCTGAAAAAACAAAAACGCTCTCATGTACGTACGCTTCTTACATTTAAATATTTCCCTTTATTATTTTTTATTATATTTACCTCAATTTCTTTTAGAATTTTATTATGTCATTCCTCATGGATCCCATCATAAGAATCAAGTTTAGAAATATGGGACAACCTCTGAAACATGGCTTACCTTATTAAAAATAATCTCCAATATCCATTCATAATTGGGGTAATCACGTAACAAACAAAAACAAACGGCCAAATTGAGAACCTCCTTCTTTTTGAAGTCGGTTAAAAACCAATTTATGTTTATTCTTTCTTAAAAAATGCCCAGAAAATGCCCAGTCTACAAAGTCACCGACACTTAGCATTCCCAGATTTTCCCCTAGCTTTATCAAACCCACAATAATAAATTTAAAAACTCCATTTCCAAGTGTAATTGCTCAGCGCGTAGCTCTTAATGCTTGGTAATTGGGTTGAAAATGTGCGACATTACTGCGGCAATATGCAAGCGAGGACTGGAAGGTTGGACCAGAGCTAACCACAAGGAATCATAATTAAATAACTGTAAGTAAACTTTTTAAAGTTATTTAATTTAAGAAAATACTTTATTAGTTAATGTTTTGTTTCTAAAAAATACCGATTTCAATGACCCTACCGTAGATTGCCGGCAGTAGAATGTTCCTCTATTACCCGTGGACGCACCTGCTAAAGGATACCTGCGGAAGATTGGAAACAGCGTTCTGCCGTATATTAATATCACGTACTGCGCTCGCCAACCCGCCTACCAAGCGTGGCGAGAATGCCAACATCCCCTCATGATCTTGGATATCCATCAGGGAGGCCTGTGTCCAGGGGTGGACGTGGACAGCTCTACACCCTGAGCTGAGATTAATGATGATGATTGAATGAGCCGGATGATAATGATGATGGGCATGACAGGTAATATTCTTCTTACCTATCTTTTGGTACCGCCAACCTTGAATGACCACCCATCCGTGTGATCATCAGTTCGACTTTTTAAGTACACGCCCGGAATTTAATTCAGTATTAACGAATTGCTTTACAAAATGACTAGCTGCACTTCGTGGTTTCACACGCGTAGGTCCCGTTTCCGTCGGAATACGTAATAAAGTATAAACCTTTGTTACTCAGGGATATTATTTCTAATGGTGAAAGAATTTTTAAAAATGGTCCAGTAGTTTTTGAGTTTTTTCATACAAATCTTTCCTCTTATTATCTTATTATTATCATATTAGTATAGATAGTATAGATTGATTTGTGGTTTCCATGAGAAAAACAAAATGTTAATGTAAGTGGTTTAAAATGCTGTGAAATGCCTTGGTATGTAGCATCTAAAATATAGTTTATTCATACAACTGGGTCAGTTGTTGTTAGAACAAAACTAATTTTACCTAATACGGATTTATATTTACATACTTACAGATTTCGCTCTCTGGGTGAGCTTTCACACCAGAAGACAATACTTTTTTTTAAATTACGGTTTTACAAATATAATAATTCGCTCGATACACATCAAAGATGGCGTTTTTGAGCACCAGATAGCGTCGAAGACGTCGTCGACGCGAACGTGACGCGAGCTTTAGCGAACATACCAGAAGCGCTAAGTGTCAAAATAGCGGGTGTACCGTAACCTTAGACGAGATATCGTACTTTAATTTCTAAATAATTTCGTTGAGAAGGATATACATATATTTTGAGATAGCTAGCTTTTTTCAGTAATCGGTATAGTTTAATGTCGCTATTATTAAGGTACACCCGCCATTTTGACTCTCCCTGCAGTAAGCATAGATCAGGTTCAGCCCAAAGCGTGAAATTGCAGAAGTTGGGTCGTGGTTGCAATTTTCACAGTTGTATAAAATATTGTCAGGCGCAATATCAGATGGCTCGGGTGCGATGGATGCGCTCCTGGCTTTTTGGCACGTTCGATCGGTTTGCACTCCGCTGTAGTGGCGTTTACACAATATATGCAAAGGGTAAACAAAATGCAGATTTTTTTGGTGAGCGTATGCATGCCAATTACAGTTTTGCTGCAGCTTATCGTAAGTTTATGCTTTCGAACCGCAGAAATATAAAAGATCATGGCCATCTCCAGCAATAGAGGTACGATCAGAGAAAAGACATTAAAACCACGCGAAATCACGCGACCGTAATCGCAAACTCATTATGATTACTATAACAGAAGCGGAGTTGGACGAACATACTACGGGCCATCAGAGAAGGTGGATCATTGCTGGCATGGGTCTTGTTAAATCAAAAGTGAGAAAATGCAGGTTAAGAGATTTTTGGACGCAGTGGCAAACTACATTAAAACTAATAAAACAAATTACCTACGATATATTCCACTAACCGTACTCGTAGCTTCCAAAGCAAAGCCGCACATCATTTTATTATGACATGTAAAAACAAAAATAAATAAAAAATTGCAACTACTCATGAGTCCGATTTCCAATAAAACCGTTCCTATGCTATTTTAACAATTATTAACAGACCCATCTATTTATAGTTCTGAGAACCCTGCTTTTTAGTGGAGTTATTTAAGAGTAGTTCATTGTCTATTGTGTACAACGCTGGAATAATAAGTGACATCTGTGTTCTATTTTCAGAATCACAAGCCATCTGAAACGGCACATAGCGCCATCTATGATTATTACTGGGAACTTTAACGGTAGCAATGCTTTCCATTTACGTCACACTTTGCTCTTCCATCTGGGGTGGAATAATTTCACCCTCTCAACACAAAGTCAAATTCACTCATTGCTGGTTTAAAAAAAAATCACTAGATGGAGCCTTTTTTGGTTTTATAATAAATATACTGATAATATCCACGTAGGTATACATACTTACGTACTTAGCTTCCTAGAGAGAAAAACTACAATGTGATTGGTAGAGTATCGTAATTAGAAAGCTCGATGACAATAAGGTCATGTTAAATCACAATACTTATTTATAAAATAAATTTATTTAGCAGCGGCTACACCTACTTTTTCACTTCTGAAGGACTTTAAATATCGGTGATCCACCCGCTTTCAGAAGCTCATAATAATAATATTTTTATTTTGTTCTGCAAAAATCGAAACCGCGATTTCGTACATCTTGGCCTGCGTTGAATTAACTGAGCCCCAGAGGTCGTCATATTACCTATCTGAGTCATATATAAAAAATCATATAAGTCATATAAGAAATAATATTTTATAATTATAAGTCTGTGGGTACGCAGACATTAGAATCAGCTATGTTTGTGTTAGTTTCCTAAATTTTTTGAAAATTTTAATTCAAAGTTTCCGCAGACTGACAAGGTTATCGCAAAATTATAAACTAATTTGGAAAGTTCAAGCGAGCATATATTTTAGCTAAATAACTTTGATGTTCCTGAATACCTAATCGCCAAAGTCACTTGGGCATTGTCTTTTAAGTTTCAAAGTTGGTCTAATTCTATAGAAATCAGTTTTTAAATGTTTTTGATAAACATTACTTTATTCTCTCTCTCTCTCTCTCTCTCTCTCTCTCTCTCTCTCTCTCTCTCTCCTTGGAATTTATTGTTTCCATCTAATAGTGGAGTCTACCTTTATGGCCTTTTCATTCCACTTCGCTCAATTATCTCTATCTACCCCCATACTTATTTACAGAACTTAACTGTCAGTTGATTTTACAAAATGTAATAATATGACAATCAAGTTGAAATTAAATTAAAGCAGTGTTTATATAGGTACTTGTTTTTGATTGTCAATGATTGTAATTAACAACTTCATAAACAATTCGACAAAGCATGAAACTTGCGGTTGGTGTCCGATTAAGTTCTAACAAGTAGAGTTCAAGATAAGGGGAAGTACCTACCTATTGAAATTCCCAACGCATTCGACCAAACGAACCAAGTTTTTACAGATTCTTAGACTGTGGAGCCGAACGAGTTTTATAAAATCGTTTTCCTCTCGTAACTCCATGCACAGTATTTTTTTGTTAACAGTCCTAAAATGCGGTTTAAAATGTATATTTCAAACTTTACCCAGGTTTTTTATTTGTTTGCGCGGTACTCTTAATATAACATCAGCTATCCGCCAGTAAAACTCCCGTCAAAATCACATAACAGACAAACAATTTCGAAATAGGTTTTTTGTTTACAGGTGTCGTGCAAACTTTCACATGCACTTGCGAATGTCGTCAACCCTTCCCGCTATCGGACGACCACGGCAGATTAAAATACCTAAAGGTAATTTGTACTGGAGCGATCCAGTCGACACCTCGTCTTAAAATCATCATCATCCTCAGACCGTAGGTGTCTTATGCTGGGAGTAGGCCCCTCTTTGTATACGCCATATAAGCTGGTCCTGTGATATGCTAAGCCAGGAATTGCCCGCGACCTAGCGAATGTCGTCGACCCTTACCGCTTTCGGACGACCACAACGGGTTAAAATACTCAAGGTAATTTTTGGTGGTGCAATACAGTCGAAACGTTGGGTTAATATAATCATCATCATCCACAGCCCGTAGGTGAGTCATCATCATCATCATCATTTCAGCCGTAAGACGTCCACTCTGAACACAGGCCTCCCTCATCAGGATCAGGATCTTTATAAGGGGTAGTTGCCATACTCAACACGCTTGGCAGGCGGGTTGGCGAGCGCAGTACGGGATGTTGATACACGGCAAGACGCCGCTGCCCATCTTCCGGAGGTATCCCTTAGCAGGCTCTTACTGCTTCCACGGGCATGAGAGGAGGGGTAACATTCCACTGCCGGTACCGCACGGCCAATAGGCCGTAGGTGAGTAGGTCTCCCTTGTTGTGTAAGCCATAAGCTGGTCCTGTGCTATGCTAAGCCAGGAATTTCTTACAAGCTAGCCAATGTCATCGACCCTTCCCGCTATCGGACGACCTCGACGGGTTAAATACCTAAAGGTGATTTACTCGAGAAATACTCTGTTATGTGTATTACGTCTCTTACTTTATTAGGTTTCATAACTCATATAACTTTTAACCGCATTAATTATGACTATCCCTAAGTATACAATCTCATCACTTGTTTTACTGAGTTAATTATCAAAGTTTTCAAACCACTTCATTAACCTTTATGAACGTATAAGTAGATAATAACATTAGTACACAAAAGTCAGCAAATTCTAAGTTTTTCACCATACTGTGTTTGCAGGCTTCAAGTGAGCTAGTGACATTCCGCTCAATAATGCTCTAAAAATAATTATAATAAAATATATCTGGACACAGCAAACAGCATCATCTAGTCCCAAACTAAGCAAAACCATGAGAAAAAAATTTAAACTAGAGTGTTGACTGTTACTTAAATAAATTTAATTTTTTAAATAATTATGACCAGACCTCTGGTCTGTTATCAACAATTATCCGCAACTAGAGCAAACGTTTGTCCTGTGGCGGGAATCGAGCCCTTATATGCCATGGAATTCATCAAAAGTCAGGCGAGTAATTTAAAAATAGACCCCCTGAAAGCTACTCCATGGAGCTCCTGTGATGAGATGGCAACCTAGCCGTCGAAACCAATGCTTTCGCTGAACTTACTTCTGATTAGGTCTGCGTTTTATTTCTGCCGTTTTAATACAGCGCTTAGTAAAACTTTGCGCAGCTCCACCACAACTCTAACACGGCAATTCGCTAAGTTTTTTGTAACAAAGTCAACTTTTTGACTGAGTTTAATGAACATTTTAGGAAATCTAGCACATGATCTTTTTGTTTTCATATTAGGTAAATATTGGGAATGCTCACGTACTTATTAAATTGGTGGAGGCACCAACTGTTTCAATCTTTAGCGGGGGCTTTCTTCAGGGTCGAAACAGTTGGTACCTCCCCAATTTAACATTCCCGATATTTAATATGAATACGATATTTCACGATATATATTAAATAGATCTTTTTATTGGTGTTCAATACAAGCGTATTGCCATGGGGGCAGTAGAGTGTTACCGCTCCTCTTATGCCCATGGATGCAGTAAGAGACTGCTAAGGGATACCTCCCGAAGATGGGCAACAGCGTCTTTCCGTGTATCAACATCGCGTGCTGCGTTCACCCACCCGCCTGCCAAGCATGGTGTATGGCAACAACCCCTCATGATCAGTACTTGGCCATGGGGGAGGCATGGACAAAGGTCCAGCAGTAAACGTCCTATGGCTGACATGATGATGACATACAATAAGTACCTATTGTTTCCACGTACAGACAGCGCCAGCATCTTAAAGCAAAAGCGGGAACTAAGTTCTTGAGTACAGTCTGTATTTAGAGCATATTGATAGCAGCTCCGCGTCTATTGAAATTCAGGGGTGGCACGAACTCTAGATTTGTTTTGAGATGTCAGTTTCCAAACATTAATTTACTCTAATCGTTGCTCAAACAGCAATGTCAATTTTGACAGCAATATTGCTGTCAATTGCCTGTTGCAAAACCTATCGCCAGATACGTAATCACCCTGCCGATATCACCTTATCAAGAATTACAGCGGTACCCGACATGTGTTTTGTAGCTTAGTGATCAAAGCACTTCCGGCTTTAGGAAGCGTCAAGTATCGATTTGACGGATGTGGGTTCGAATCCCGCCGGAATCGTAAAAAATTTCGATAATGATATTCATTTGTTTGAACTTATACGGGTTCGAAATTTATGTTAAAAATAAATTTTCTTATTTAATGTAATTGTAAAACTTAAACACCCCCAACAGATTAATTGTGGTCGGAATTATTATAGCTGATATTTTCAAACGGTTGCACAGATAAGACATAGATTTCCGGTTTCACGGTCAAACCTCATTCAAATCAGTTTATGCGTTTGGGAGCTGCGACGATACAGACAGGCACTCAGATATACAATACAAACTTATAAAACTTCTGTCCACTCACATATATGTTATTTCATAGAAAATATACAAATATAATTTTTCCTTATTATTTAAAAAAATACTGTTGTATTTAGTTGGTTCTTTTAAGAAAAATGTTTCTGTTAGGGAATAGCGTCAAATAATTTGAATGTTATATGTTATTTTTGAGGCTATATATTTTTCTTCTAAAAACAATGACTTTCTATGATCAAAACATTCTACCTCACAAAATATAAATGCTGCCCAAATCCTTAATAACCCGGTTAGTAACGCAGTGAACGAGTATAATAATTAGCTTGTTTTTCATAGACGCCGGTCACCAGTAGTTAAAATGAAATAACCGCCTCAAAAAGCTTAATATCATTACACGAAATTCCGTTTCTTCGTAGAATTCCGTTGAGAGCGGAATGTTCACTGCAGAACACGGAACTACCAGGCACTACAATTTACTCACTGATTCTACGAGCGAAACCGAGAATAAAACTAACATTTCAGTTTATTTCAGGCAAGAGATGCAAAGTGCCAAAATATCCTCCATACCTAAAAATGCTGTTAAATATCCTACTAATTAACCATCACAGTTTTGTATAAAAATTATGTTTAAAGGAACATAATATTTATGGTTAATTCAATCAGTGTTTACAATTATGAATTAAATATCGAACCAAAAATTTTATATGGGTATCGTTTCGACTAACTTGGGAGTGCTTATTACGAAAATAATGTTATTTTTTAAATCCAAGATGGCGGATGCAAATGTCAAACCAAAATTTTGATATGGATATCGTTGGGGTGCCGGCAGCAGAATGTTGCCTTTTCTCTCTTTTGCCCATGGATGCAGTAAGAAACTTGTAGAAGATGGGCAGCAGCATCTTACCGTGTATCAAAATCACGTACTGCGCTTGCCAACCAACCCGGCTGCCAAGCGCGATGAGTATGGCAGTAACATAATAGCTCATTAATAAATTACAGGTAAATGCTCCTTTCAGACTGCCAAGATCAAAAGCATACAATCTTTTTTCACTTCCTTACTATAGAACTAAGCAGGGCAAGAACGCCGTTATCCCAAGACTCTGTCATAGTTATAATGCTATATCAAAAGGCAATTCTTTGGACATCAGCGACCCTATAAATAAATTTGACAAAACACTAAAATCCATATTGCTTGTTAACAATTATTAATTGCTAAAATGTTATTCTGTTCGCATCGCTTATTTACATAATACTTAGTCTTACTTTCTGATGTGCTTACTGTTAAATAGTTTTGTTAACAAAACTTAAAAAAGTAGCTATGTGTATTTTTCATTCGCTCCATTTTAGTAAACTCGTGTACCTACACACTTTGGAACTTTTTTATATTGTTATAAATAATTACCTATAATACTCTGGAACTATTTTAAACTGTATAACCTACATTCTTATTAAGCAAAGAACATGCCTTCTCTAAGTTACTTATTTAAAAAATGTTTTATGTTGTAGATTTCATATTAGCTAGTTTATTTTTGATTTATACTTCAAATTATTAATTTTAGATATTCTAGCCTTGTTAGCTGAGTTGCTTTTTATTTGTGCGCACGTTGTGGCCGCCTCTAATTGAGGAAACACTAGCCCTAAGTACCTATTGTTATAATTAAACCTCATTATTGTGTATCTCTTGTTGGTAGCCCAAATAAATAAATAAATAAATAACCCCAACATCTTGGAGATCCATGAGGAAGGCCTTTGCCCAGCAGAGGACGTGGACAGATCTTACGGCTGAGATGCTGATAATAATCATGGGCATGGTATAATAATCATGGGTTCATAGTTTAAGAGGATCTATGAATATAATAACTATAATTACTTCAAAAATAAAACTCAGCATAATAATAATCACACCTAATTCAGGCGTCTATTCGGCAAAGGCATTCATATCCGTGTCATTAATTTAAAGTTTAATCGCTGCGTATAATCAAGGACAAGAAATAATTAAACCATACAGATGCCTCACTCTATACTAAGTACACTCGTGTAATTCTTTCGGGTTACGTGGCTTTGCCGGATTAAACGTAAGCAAAAAATATAATAATATAACCATACCACAGACATAGTTAAAATACAAGATAAACATATACCTATAATCCAACCAAAACCAAGATAGAATGTATATATGTATATACTGACTAGCCACTGAAAGTTGAGTCAGCTGATAGTACTGATGTCAACTATTTGATATTATTCGTAGTCAAGAAAACAATTTTCATTATTAAATCGTTAGTAAAAACTACATGCTAATTATAACTGGAGTATTCTCGTTAGCTACAAAAAACCAAAATAAACATAGAAATACTTAAATTCACAGTTAACCGAACTCTATTACAAGTTGTGGATAACAAAAAAGGAAATTATTGGCCAATACAACATGATAGTATAATAAAATAAATAATAACTTTATTTCAGAACAAATCGTAGTTATACAAAAAATACAATATATAATATACATAGCAATGATTCCTGCAATAGTTTAAAATGTATTAAAATGTGACGCAGTTACCAACGCCAGAACTATTACTGATGAAGCTACAGCTAGACTGGTTTATTTTAGCTACTTCCATAGTGTGATGTCATATGGTGTTCTGATCTGAGGAAGGGCGGCCGATATACTGTCTTCAATCTTTGTCCTTCAAAACAGGGCGATTCGCGCCATTTACAAAATGAAACCTCGCGACTCACTTAGAGAACTATTTATGGAAATAAAAATTTTAACTGTTATATCGCCCTATACTTATTTATAAAAACTCACTGCACGCACACAAAAATATAACTAATTTAATCAAGATATGTGATGTCCATAGTATGTATTTACAAGAAACAAAAATAAATTTCACATCCCTAAATTTAGGATACAAAACGAAAATAAATCATATAAGAGAAACTATGGGCGTTTCTATAATAAGCTTCCATCTGAGGCGAACGAACTATCTATTATGCTTATTTGAATGATATTGACACTTGGCCGAGTGTTGCTCGGTTCAACCGCGATAAGAAATGATGTCACTTTCAATATCCAAATCATCCAATATTATACATTATATAAAGACAAATTTTGTAACAATGAATAGAGTGAAAGAGTGAGGTTTCTTTGTTTGCTTCTTTCCCTCACTTGGAAAAAAAGTTTTCCTAAGCGAACGAATTCAATTATGTGCTTTATTCAATTTAAATGTGTTTTGTTTTCATTTTGTAAACTGACTATTCTAAGTAGCCTTTTGCTCTATTGAATAAACACTTATTGACTTTGACTTTGACTTTTACCCACCTCAAGAGCTAGGTGGAGTGGTTCCTAAAAATTATGAACAAATTAAAATAATAAGTGGAAGGAAGAAAAGGGTAAGGCTTTATGAAAAATAATCGCTAAAGAATAACCCAAGTTCTGTTGTATGGAGTAAGGTATCTGTAAAAGTAGTATTTTTATATCCGTGCTCAAGGTAAGGTTGGTGAGGGTGCATAGCCAGTGTAATGCCTCAGCTCAAGTTAATAATATCGTCAAAGCGCGTCGCTGCAATTATCCACATCTCAAGTAGTGTTGTACTTCTAGCAACATTTGTATCGACTTTATTATAAGCAAGCCGCTCTCCGCGGTTTCAACCACGTAGTTCCCGTTCTCGTGGGAATACGGGCACAAAAAAAAGCTTATGTTACTGAGAGATAATGTAGCATATAAACAGTGCCGTGGGGTGCTGGCAGTAAAGGTTACCCCTCCTCTCATTCCCGTGGATGCAGTAAGAGCCTGCTAAGGGATAACTCCGGAAAATAGCAGCAGCGTCTTTACGTGTATCAACATCCCGTACTGCGTTAGCCAACCCGCCTGCCAAGCGTGGTGAGTATGGCAACTACCCCTCATTGAGATCCATGAGGGAGGCCTGTGTTCAGTAGTGGACGTATTACGGCCGAAATGATGAATGTAGCATTCTAATAGTAAAATATTTTTTCCAATCAGTCCAGTAATTTCGGAGCCTATTCAATGCATACAGAAAAAAACTAACAAACAATCTTTCCTCTTTATTATTAGTGTAGATGTAGACAAAGCCCTTTCATAAGCCCAGATGACCTAGAAACTCCACTATCATACCACTGGATGTTTACCAACAAATCACTGACAGATCAATCAGCTGACAGCAGGGGTTAACCAATGACATTCGTTTGATATTTTTTGCTCTGTCATTGGTCTATCGTTTGGGGACCGAGTCACTCTCGTCCCCGGGAAAGCACCCTATAACGATACCCCAAACGTAGTCCCCGGGTGATGCAAATCAAGTGACATCTAACTGGTGGTACACCCTCCAGACAAAGTCGCGACGCTAAATGACTTCGTCGTGTTCCGTTGCGTTGTCTGGTGACACCTTCCGAAGGTCGGGTCAGAACAGTTATTGCGTCCCTGTAGTAGACCGTACATGATGCATACGAAATTCGCCACATTTGGCGGCTAGCCGCGGAGAGATCCGAGGCACGGTGCACCGCTGGCCGACCACAGGTAGTAGGGGGCCCAAGTAGTGACCAGCCACTCATGAAAGGCTGCCCCACCAACTAACGAAAAATCCCGGAGTTGCGCCATCGTGCTGATTGGCGACTGGATTAAAGGGCCCGATGGACATCTTTGGAAGGCTCGGGCTTCCCCGCGGTCTCCAGGCTTGTCCCCTAGAAATGTTTGTGGTTTCAGTTGTGCATCTCTGGGTCTACAGTGCATGACGCCTCGTTCTACTGCCGAATTTACACCTTGTTTACTCCCAAATATGAGAAACAAGCAAAAGAAAAACGTTTCACAGCGGTTGCACTCCCTCTCACTCAAGGTAAACTTCTGCAACATAAGGAGTTTACACTCAAATCTCATACCAGTCCACTTTTTACCTGGAGCCTAATAAACCCCACCTCTTGTTTCTCATGGAGACGCATATTGTCTGTCTATCCGATGCTTCATATCTCTTTTACCCAGGTTACATACTAGAGCACAAGTTCAAACCGCGTGCGGGTGTTTGCGTATACGCCCGGGATGACATGTGTTTTCGGCGTCTCCATAAATTTGAAGACCCCCTAATTTCTCTGTACTTTGGGCGTTGGCGAATACGGGTTTAGATAAATTAATCTATGCATGTGTTTACAAATCGCATAGTGTCTATAGAGAATGACTTGAGGGAATCAATTAGTTTATATTGCTTAGTTAAAATTGAATACTTAAAGAATATTCTACCTGTTTCCCGACAGGCGCTCGGCGATAAAATCAGTTGCTTCACAGATCAAGTTTTTGAAAACTTTGATATAAATGGTTATATCTCGAAAACTAGATAAGTTAAAAAGGCACTTAAGTTATTGAAAAAAATTAATAGTGTCGCGTTTCGAATTTCTAGGGTTTTTTGTAAGTCTGACAAAAAAAAATACCAACATTGGTTCTTAAAGAATGTCTATAGTACGTGCAATGTTATGAGGTGTTTTACTCGTACATTACAATACAATACAATACAAAACACTATATTGCACACCTAAACAAAATAATACAGAAAAAAAAAACATTACACACAACACAGTAGATTTTGGTTAGATTTAAAGAAAACGCAGAGCAAAAGCAAAAGTTGTCAATGCTTACGGCCTGATTAAAGTTTTTCAAAAAAAATCGAAGCAATGAATAAAAATAAAAAAAGTCTCAGACCCATTTCTTCCGTTATTTTGTTATAATTACGTCACCTTTTCTTGTGAAGGATATGAGAGCATTGTGATTAATTCCAGTAATAAGCATACCTCCTTTAGTTATTTTTTTAGCCAAAAGAAGTGCAAGAATCAGTGACAAACATTTTCTAAAATATCGCTTTAGACGGATGAACGGTCTTAAAATAAACTATGGATTTTACTTTTTTAGCTATGTAATGAAATAATTTCGAACATTGCTATAACAATGAATCGAGGCAACATCTAACTCGAACCAAACTGCACTTATCACCGCAACGTTCGCATCAAAACCGATTTTAGCAAACTGCAAACTTCTCTAATATCGACAATATCGATAAAAACGTCCCCTGGGAGGCCGACATCACTGGTAACTTATGTTCTCTTGGTGTTAATTTCGTCGTCTGACAAATTCGCCTAAGGCAGTGCGCAATCCCACACCTTTTTAACGGCCTGCCACCCTCTTAAGGCTTTCTTTGCTGTATATTGCTTCATAATTTCTATTAAAACCAGGCTTGTATCTGGCTTATTATACGCTATTTTAAAATAAAATAGTACTGAAACATTGTACCTTTCGTTTGTTTGTTGTTGTTAGTTTTAAGCCAAAAAATTTAATTGTCAACTTTCTTGGGGGTGCTTATTACGAAAATAATGTTATTTTTTAAATTCAAGATGGCGGACGCTAATGTCAATCCAAAAAATTTATATGGGTGTCGTAGAATTTCGATTGTCACTGTTAAGGATTTGTTTGTAGGGGTTGGTAAAGAAAATCTCGCGAGCTGCTTGCAGCTCGTGCACAACCTAATCCCTAGTTTATTTATATAGGTGCAATTATCCACATCTCAAGTAGTGTTGTACTTCTAGTTACATTTGTATCGACTTTATTATAAACAAGCCGCTCTCCGCGGTTTCAACCACGTAGTTCCCGTTCTCGTGGGAATATGGCACAAAAAAAAGCTTATGTTACTCAGGGATAATGTAGCATTTAAACATTGCCGTGGGGTGCCGGCAGTAGAATGTTACCCCTCCTCTCATGCCCGTGGATGCAGTAAGAGCCTGCTAAGGGATAACTCCGGAAGATGGGCAGCAGCGTCTTTACGTGTATCAACATCCCGTACTGCGCTCGCCAACCCGCCTGCCAAGCGTGGTGAGTATGGCAACTACCCCTCATAGAGCTCCATGAGTTAGGCCTGTGTTCAGTAGTGGATGTATTACGGCCGAAATGATGAATGTAGCATTCTAATAGTAAAATATTTTTTCCAATCGGTCCAGTAATTTCGGACAATGGTATTGTGCCGGCAGCGGCCTACAAAAAAAATATTATGATCTTAAAGATTATACTAGTTAACAATTAGGAAAATATTTTTTGTAGTTAAAATGTTATGATATTCATTATTTATTGCGAATTACTTTATGCATCTTAATTATTATGGATACCGATATTAGTGGTAATATATTAGATCTCTGTATCATAGATCCTGATTATTCGGGCAAACGATGATTATGAAAATACATTTTATGGAATATTTATATAAGGGATATAAAATTTCTGAGACGAAATAAAGAACCCAGTTCGAACCCACTCGGGAATACTTCCTTAATGGCCGCACTATAAGCTTCGATTTATTTGTTTGGTCCATAAGATTTTCGATACGTTTATCTCCATGTATTTATTTTGACGCTTATCCAATTCGTTTGTTAAATATTGGAGTTTTTTGTTAATAAAGCCCTCATCACCTATTCATCATCATCATATCAGCCGTAAGACGTCCACTGCTGGAGAAAAGCCTCCCTCATTGATCTTTAAGTACTCATGCGGTTGGAAGCCGCTGCATCCACCGACGACCAGCGATTCTCACCAAGTCAACTGCTCATCTTGTAGGTGGATGTCCTACGCTGCGCTTGCCGGTCCGTGGCCTCCATTGGTGAGCTTTGCGGCCCCATCGGCCATCTCACCCATTTGTTTCTTTGATTCGAAGAGCCAGCCGCTTTAAATTATTTTTGGTGCAATTTTACAACTTCTGGCGTCGGCATATTTGGTTCCTCCGTCCCACACCCCAGCACTCAATCCACGCGCATATACAGTTTCATGTTACGTTCATACCGTAGATACACGAACCTCATCAGTAAAATTATAAATAGACTTGAGTTTGTCACTATTATTTTTCATTAGCTATTCTGGCTCGATTGTAAAGTCATCATTTCAGCCGTAAAAAGTCCACTACTGAACAGGCCTCCCTCATGGATCTCCATGAGGGGTAGTTGCCATACTCACCACGCTTGGCAGGCGGGTTGGCGAGCGCAGTACGGGATGTTGATACACGGAAAGACGCTGCTGCCCGTCTTCCGGAGGTATCCCTTAGCAGGCTCTTACTGCATCCACGGGTATGAGATTGTAAAGTATATTTGTTTATTTTGTAACCAAATAAATAATTTAAGACATAATATATTATTTTTGAAGTACTGGAACAGCTCTCGACATTTGATGGTTAGTCCGTTTAACATTGTTTTTAGTTAGTATTCTTTGACTAAAAACGCAGGCCTTGAGAGCCTTCCTTAAGAGCTGTATGGAAATTTCAGAGAGGCATCCACTAAATTAGACTTTTTTCAACTATCAGACCAGGGTGTGGCATAAAAATTAATTTCACATCGCTTTTCGATTAGGGCCACCTATGCAGATTTTTTTTCTGCTAGTAAAACCGCGAGGTTCAGCTTGTGTAAATATATAAGTGCTATAAATTTGACGTTTTTTTTTTATACTCAATAACGACACCAACTGCACCCCCTTACCCTTTAACCCGGAACACAGAAATGCAGACATTACTGCTTGGTGGCGGAAATGATGGTTGTACTGCTCCTTACGAACTCTTCATAAACACTTCTACTACTACTAAAGTGCCGTGGGGTGCCGGCTAGAATGAATGTTGCCCCTCCTCTCATGCCCAGTTGCATGCAGTAAAAGCCTGCTAAAGGATACTTCCGGAAGATGGGCAGCAGTTTCTTTACGTGTATCAACATCACGTACTGCGCTCGCCAACTCGTTTGCCAAGCGTGGTGAGTATGGCAACTATACCCCTCCTGAAGATCCATCCCTATGTTCAGTAATGGATGTTATACAGCTGAAATATTGACTACTAAACTACTTTTCTCTTCCCTTTTCTAGGATAACATCCCATGAAAGTTAGTTAAAAATTGTAAATAGTATGTTCCCTAAATTGCTCAATCCACTACACCCGCGAAACAGATAGCCCAGTCTGCAACATTATTATCATATTCATGGCAACCCTCAGCTATTATGCAATTTTCAAGTCATAACTCAGAATCAGTTCGTTGTTTTGCCATGAAATAAACAAGACTTGCATGTTATAGGATGATCCAGGGTTTCAAAAAGAATTTTTAAGTCGGTCTAAACTGGGCTACTTTATATTTTAAATGTAAACCAATAGGTATTATTAATAGAAAAGAAATCCCAACCAAAACTTTTCTATTCCGACTTAGATTTGGCTACAGTCGTCAGGTTAAAGATCTTGACTGCTTATCGGTTATAGCACGATTACGCTATCTAGAGTAGTAGAACGTTTTGTGAAGGGTTCATTCGGGAAAGTACTACTACCACCATACCTTTTTCTGCTGCCAAGCAGTAATGTCTACATTGCTCTTCCGGAAGGGTAAGGGGGCCGGGGAAATTATGGGCTCATGAGACCTTATAACTGCATGTCTCAGGGTGACGGGCGCATTGCAGGACAGCATTGGTCACGTGCCTTATGAACGTTTTAACCACGTTATTGCAGTTGTAATAGGTAGAGTTTATCGCCTAACATAAGGTTGGGCTTGTCTCGTCATTTATACGAGTAAAATAATCTAGCAAAAATCTCTGGCGATATTTGGCCACATCTTCAATGTCTTATTATTATAGGTACAGTACACATCCCGCCTTATTACTTCCATATTTCACTCCAAACAAAGATTGTGTAAAAGAAAATACTTCTAAGCGATAAAACCGCCTAAAAAAAATACATGACTGGTACTGGTACAACAGTACCAGTATTGTATTTTTTATATTTATTTATTTATTTATTTTTATAGTGTGCAATGAAGTATATTGTTAAGAATATATGTATATGTGAGCCACGTACGTTACGTATAAAATTACATAATAAAAGTTACATAATTTGTGTACTACGCAACCCATGACAGGCTAGTCGAAGTTCTTGATAACATCATATTGGTTGAGGACCGATTTAGGATCGAAATTTCTGATAAGGATTTTCGTTTTCTTGAAATGTTCTTTCTACTCGTGTGGTTAAACAATATAAAAGAACTTTGACAGCGCCATCTCATGTCTGATAGCGGAACTTATGTAGATACACTTTCGATGATTTCTAAAAAACTATGCAAATTAGAGAGATCGTTATAATTTTTCTGTAATTTTTACATACACTTCCATTAGCTCCGATGTTTCAGGGATTTATCTCTGCAGACTTCGGAGATCGTAATCATGCAAATTTTCGTTTGTAAATGTCAGATAAAATCTACAAACATTTTTGTATAAAATATTTAAAAAAATAGATGTCAAAATGTTAAACAGGTCTTAAAATTCAAAATCTATTTAAATTGGAGTAAGGTAACACTGAAATGCCGTGCCGTGGGGTGCCGGCAGTATAATTTTGCCCCTCCTCACTTGCCTGTAGATGCAGTAAGAGCCTGCTAAGAGCTACCTCCGGAAGTTGGGCAGCAGCCTCATTCCGGGTATCAACATCCCATACTGCGCTCGCCAACCCGCCTGCCCAGCGTGGTGAGCAACTGCCCCTTATGGAGATCCATGAGGGAGGCCTGTTCAGTAGTGGACGTTTTATGGCTGTAATGATGATGATGATGAACACTGAAATTTCTTATCTACACACTATAGAGCTCAAACGTATAGGTGTGTGATAAGTACCTCCGTCATCAATCCTTGTGTGTTTTCTTTTTCCCTTCTACGAGACACAGAACAATGAAACGAAAATTAATAGTCACACCAATAGTTATTAAAACTGAAATTGGATGTGTGAATGCCTGTACCTCTTTCAGGGTTTAACAACTGAATGGTACATATACATATGTATGTGAAATATTAATCGGTCTTTTTATTCGTGTACAACGCGTAGAAACTGAAATTGAATCAAAATTTAAAAGTATGATCGATTGAGGAATCGGCTTACTTTAGGATCATTTTAATAGTAACTTTTGATTATTTATATTGCTTAGCCAAGTATTTAGATAACTTTTTTACAATCATAAAGGAGGGCTTTGTCGCTAATACGATTTTGACGCCCATTTAGATATTTTGTATTAAAAGAGCGTATTACAGCTGAAATAGATAAGTTTAGTAGCCGTGGGGTGCCGGCAGTAGAATGTTACCCCTTCTCTCCTACCCGTGGATGCAGTAAGAGCCTGCAGCTAAGGGACACCTCCGGAAGATGGGCAGCAGCGTCTTTCCGTATATCAACATCCCATACTGCGCTCACCAACCCGCCTGCCAAGCGTGGTGAGTATGGCAACTACCCCTCACGGAGATCCATAAAGGAGGCCTTAGTTCAGTAGTGGACGTTTTACAGCTGAATTGATGATGATGAGATAAGTTTGACTCTTATAATACAAATAAATGAAGACCAACAAACAGTTTTGTCATGTTCACGTATTTTCACTTCTTCATGGGTCTGCAAGTACTGATCATGAGGGGTTATTGCCATACTCGCCACGCTTGGCAGGCGGGTTGCCGAGCGCAGTACGGCATGCACATGAACACAAAAAGTCGCTTATGCCCATCTTTTGAAGGTATCCCTTAACAGGTTCTTACTGCTATCACGGGTATGAGAGGAGGACATTCTACTGCCGGCACTTCACGGCATAAATATTTTGTTTATATGTATATAAACTGGTGGACCAAAATGATAGAAAGGAACCCTTATGGAGTGACTTTGTCTGTCTGTCTCGGTGCAAGAGTCCGACTCGCTCTTGGCCGGTTTTATTTTTCTTTTGCATGAGAGTTTTGGCTTCAGGGAGCGTGCCAGAATTTTTAACCAAGCTTTAGCGGGATTGCGAGAACGCGAATACGTACATATATTAAAATCAAGTCCTGTTTTACTCTCATTCATCTTGTAATTCTATTTTGTTTGTAGCGAGTATGCTTTATAAAATATTTTATTTGTTAGTTTTAAAATTACAGGATTTTATCGCGTACCTTTTTATCATTTTCCCGACGTTTCGAACACATTTCAGCGTTTTTGGTCGCGGGAGGAAAAATTGATAGCGATAAAACCCTATAATTTTAAAACTTAAAATTATGTTAACAAATCGCGAAAGCTTAACAAGTTATATTTTATTCGGATCAAACAAACGTAAAATGAAATAAGAAGAAAACTGTTTTAGGTTTCATTAAGTTAGAGTGAATAAACATTTTTGTTACATAAAGGACAAAGTGAAATTCCGAATAGTATAAAAACGTGAATGGAGGTACAAATATTTTCTGTGATACAAATTTTAAATGTCTTAATTTTTTGTTATATCTATAGGTTATAAAAAAATATGTATTAAACATGATAATCAACCAATAATTATAAGAACAAAGAGAGCATTGACGTTATTTTTAGGGTTCCGTTCGATGAAGTGTACCGGCATAGATTCGTCGAGGTACTTACTGGTCTTCCGAGGTAATGACCCATTGACGAAACGTACCGTCCGAGGCATCAAGGTTATTGAATATCGAGCTAACGTTTTTCAAACTCGAGTACGAAACCCATAATACTGTGATATGTTGTTTGAAATTTGCGGGAAAATTTATTTGGAAAACAATCACCGCAAAATAAATCAACAAACGGGTCAACTACGGGTCATCAAGCAGTCATATTGAATTATCCATCACAAAATGCAATCCGAACGAATTAATAATTTAATGCGTGAAAGATAATTAGTGCAAATCAAACACACCAACAATAATTATCTCAAAATGGCAAACAATCGTTTAATTACCCACTGGCATGGAAACCGCCAAATTAAGCTCTGGAACTCCCGTGTCGTAAATATGGTTGCGATAATTAACTTCACTTACGCTTGGGATGGCCAGGTAAATAATAAAAGGGCAATTATAACGCAAATAAAATAACAATGAACTAACATTTGCATAATTAACATTTGGGATCGCGGAAGTAGCTCTGAAAGCTGCTAAGCTGAAGTGGGACTGGGCTGGCCACATCTGCCGCATGCCGAGTGAGCTGTGGGCAAAGATAGTCACGGAGTGGCGGCCTGACCCGGCGAGGAGGCGACGCGGCAGACCGAAGCGCAGATGGCGGGACGAACTCGATCAGTACATCGTTGACTGGAGGGAAGCAGCTCAGGATCGGGATGTATGGAGGGAATTGGGGGAGGCCTTTGCCCAGCAGTGGGACCCAAATGGCTCAAAATAATAATAATAATAATAACATTTGCAGAGCCGTGTTAGAAGGATGCAACGATAACAGTTTATTCTTGCCAAGACTTTGTTACTCCTAAGCACAGCCTATTATATAGCCTAGCTAGGAGAAGAGGACTTTACTCAGTAGGTATGAAATAAATTGTACCTATGCACAAAAGTAAAAAAAAATTCTTCGCCGTAACACGGTTTAGATTAGCACGGGATGTATGTCGGAAAACTCATGGTGCTGATCCAGATTATTGTCTTTTTTTCTTAGTAACTCAACATTTTAGGAATTCAACTTTCTGTTCCTAAAGGTATATTTAGCTAGTAAGACACTGTGAAAATTGTAATGTTCGTGGTAATAAATCATTATCATCATTTCAACCGTAATACGTCCACTACTGAACAAAGGCCTCCCTCATGGATCTTCATGAGGGGTAGTTGCCATACCACACTTGGCAGGCGGGTTGGCGAGCGGGCAGTTGGTGGCAGGCGGGTTGATAATAAATAATAAATAATAATTAATTCATTATTCTGATATCCATTTGTGACAGACAGAAAGACAAAGTGATACCATAAGGGTTTTTTACCATTTTGGTCCGGAGCCCTAAAAACCCGGCAAAAAGACAAGTCGCTCATAAAACACTGAATATACTACCGCACGAGTACAGGTGAAGTTTTCTTTTTACTGAAATGTAAATAAAGAAAATTTGCCTAAACAACTTTCCGTTCAAATGGAAGGCACTTTCCCGTTTATCACGTTTTCCTGTTTTCCTCAAAAATTTACTTTACTTATGCTTATTTTATTAAGCTCATACCTGTTATGCTGTAAAATTATATACTCTTTGTAAATGATATACAATTTTAATCCCTCCTTTATATATTTTTAAACAAAAACTAAAAACATGGTTATAAGACAATTGCTTTTATGATGTGAATGATTTTTTTAATTATAAGAATACATAAAGTCTTATTATAATGATTAGGTGTTTATTCATCAAATGCACTAATTTCTCTATTATATCATTTTTGTTATTGTTTATGATTTATATTATTATTATTTTTGACATAGACATATTATTTATTTGCTACTTAGCACACAAAAAAACACAATCAAACACAAGACAAAATAAAATTGCAAAAGGTACAAAACTTAATCTATAAAAAAATACATTAGGAAAAACATTAGATAAAACAAACAAACACTGCTGAATTGCGTATGTGCTACAGTAGCAAAATGGCCACGACTCAGCATTGATGCCCAGTGTTTGAGACACAGGGCGCTGTTATTCTATGTACCTATGCAATTGACGAGCTCTGTGGCGCAGCGGGCGAAGGTCCGCCTGTGACGCAAGGGGTTGCGGGTTCGATTCCCGCCTCGGGACAAATGTCTGTACGATCTGCAGATATTTGTTCAGGGTGTTCTGGGTGTTTTTCTATATATAATAAAAATATCTATCTATGTAGTATAATGAATTAAGTATATCAGTCATCTAGTACCCATAACACAAGCTCTGCTTAGCTTGGGGCTAGATGATGCTGTGTGATTTTTCCAGCATTATTTATTTATTTATTTAATTATCATTTTATTCATTAAGTATTAATTAAATTGGACAAAAATTTGCACGCCTTAATTTGGTAGAATGTAATTGAACTGTGAAAGACTATAAATATATATATATTTTAAAGTATAAGACCTATTGTACATACATTCTATATATCTATATCTCAATATTATGATTATGAATTCGATTTTGTATATAAATAATGGTCGACATTTTACACAGCACCATCTAGCCTCAAAGTAGGTAAGCAGAGCTTATGTTAGGATGTACCCATAACATAAGCTCTTCTTGTGTTGTGTTCACATTAACATTAACATCCCGCACTGCGCTCGCCAACCCGCCTGCCAAGCACGGTGAGTATGGGAACAACCCTCTTATGATCAGTACTAGCAGTTTCATGAGGGAGGCTATGTCCAGCAGAGGACCAGACCAAAGACAAATATCTGCATATAATGTAAAACGGCGACTGGGGCGACTGTAGCAATTATATTGCCTGTGGTGACCATGGCAACTATTGCTACTGTGGCGACTATGGCGACTGTGGTAACTACGGCGACAGAGGCGACCGTGGTAATCGTAATGCCCGTGGCAACTTTGGTATTTGGGGCTAAAGTGGGGACTGTGGCTGTAACTAAGGCGACAGTGGCGAATATGGCGACAGTGGTGACTGCGACTGGGGCAATAGTGGCAATCGTAGCGCCTGTGGTTGGGATTTAAGAAAATTGGATAATGTTAATTGCAGAAAACCTTTTTTTTTTAAAAGTTTTGAAAAAAATTAGAATAACCAATGCCATTTATCATTATTTTGTTTAAAAAATTAAAAAACGTATCTTAATTAATAATGCAAAGTACCGTAAACTGTTTTTACCTCTTTCCTCCTAAACTATCAATAACAAGATTAATTTGGTACAAACAGACACAAACACACTAACTGTTCGTCAACTATTTGTTACTAACAAAATTATTATCAGGCACATTTCAATGGTCTTACTAGTTCATCTTCGTCAAACTAAGTTAATTGAGACACAGACGTTTGTCCAAAATATATCTCAAGAAAACTTTGAAGTATTTAAAGAATAAAATTGAATAAAAAATGATATTGATAAAGATACTTCATTCGCAAAATAGTTAACAACACCGCCGCTCGTCTAGTTTCGTTAGGCGCCTCGATTCCAAATCCCGAAAGAGTTGACTTAATAATAAGAACGAGCCGCGAAAATCGCTTCGGTTAAAACGAGCCCCGCGGGAGACGGCCATCGTTCTACTTTACTCTTGTGATACTTGTGGGGGAGAAAGTATTATAACTAAGTTTCAGATTAAAAAAGGTTTTCACAGCGCAAAAACGTAAAATGCGATTTTATGCGCTCAAAAATATAATAAGGCGACGCATTGAAAAAAAATTATTTAAATCATTCATCATTTCAGCCATAAAACGTCCACTGAAGAACACAGGCCTCCTTGATGGATCTCCATGAGGGGTTGTTGCCATACTCACCACGCTTGGCAGGCGGGTTGGTGAGCGCAGTATGGGATGTTGATACATGGATAGACGCTGCTACCCATCTTCTGGAGGTATCCTTAAGCAGGCTCTTACTGCATCCATGGGCATGAGAGGAGGGGTATCATTCTACTGCCGGCACCCCACGGCATCATTTGAATGTTATTGTTTAAATTACATCAGTAATTGGATTGAAGGGCGCATACAAACAGCCGCAAAAAGCTAGCTTGAATGAAAAATCGTAGGCGCTGAAATGGTATATTCCACGTTGAAAATAAATTTTATTGGGTAATTATGTAAAATCCAATCACCATTTTGAAAAGTGTATATAGAATCATATGTTTTAATTGTTTTTTTGTAAGTTGACGTGTCTTTGTTTTGTAATTGCAAACTATGGAAATAAATGAAAGAATTTCTGAAAAATTTCTATGTCCAGAAAATTTACAGGCATAAACCGTTTTGTTCACCTGTAAGATGAAAAGCTATGTTTTATAGCGCAGTTTTTGGGTTTTAATAGTTCACCGATCGAGTAAACCATGTATCAAATAATAAGTAAAAATAAAAACATAAAATATGAATTCCGAATCTTTTGTATTTCAGAAAAAAGTTTAAAGCCTTGAGTTTAATAATTTAATTTTATTAGAAAAATAAATATTTTTTTATATTGTTTTTACTGTTTTAACAAAAAAGCTTTTATTTAAACGTACCTAACGTTTAAATAAAAGCTTTTTTGTTAAAAAGTTTTTTTTGCACTTAATTTATTTGTCATAGGAACTACAAGAGTTCTCATTAGTTCCTCGGGTAAGTGGCAATATCTCACGCAGTGTGTAAAAAATCGAGCCAGAACAAAACAGATATGCTGCCCTGCAAACAACAAGTGTTCTATGCTGAGACCGTCATGTCCCGGGGACTAACCACGCTTAATATTTCTCAAGATTAATTCTATGTACCTGTTTTGTCGTTACTGTGACGTGGTCTCTCAAGGTCCGGATCATCCTAGCTACCATTCACGGACACAATAATCACAATCATTTATTGGTGTGTTGGTGGTAAAAATGAATGAAAACATCGCGGAAAAACCCGTGGGTTAGTCAGTTTCGGACGTGTTGACTTGTTTTACTTCCAAAATTAACGTTAGTTACTCATTTTGTAAATAGAGTGGTCACGTAGTATTATAACGTCATGCCATGTCGGCCCCACGCGCGGACGGGCATTCAATCCGTTCATGATGATGTTCTTAAGTCTAAATGGGTCGGAATTAACTGCCGTGTTATAATACTGCGCGAGTAACCTCTGTATTGCCGTGGGGTGCTGACAGTAGAATATTACCCCTCCTCTCATGCCCGTGGATGCAGTAAGAGCTGCTAAGGGATACCTTCGGAAGATGGGCGGCAGTGTCTTTCAGTGTATTAACATCCCAAACTGCGCTCGTCAACCCGCCTGCCAAGCGTGGTGTGTATGGCAACTACCCCTCACCCGTGAGGGAGGCCTGTGGTCAGTAGTGGACGTATTACGGTTGAAATGATGATGAACCTCTATATTTACAAAAATATTTTTCTTAGTATTGAACTGTTCTTTCCTCTGACGAAATAGCTTATTAGGATGAGAGAATGATATAGAGGTAGATGTGAAGAAAATATGTGAGACCATCTTTCCACCCCCTTGTCTAAAAACAATGCAAATTAGAAAGTTCGCTATAATTTTGATGAGAGGATGATATAGATGTGAAAATATGTGAGACCTCCTTTCCACCTCCTTGTCTAAAAAACAATGCAAATTAGAGAGTTCGCTATAATTTTCCTGTAATCTTAACATACACTTCTATTATCAATAAAAATATCAGGGGCGTGTCTCAACAAACTTCGGAGATAACGCTATTTTTTTCAACAATTTTGTAAATAACCTAAAAACTGTTTATTAATGTGCAAATGAATACCTTTCATATGATATGATACCCTACATGACCTAGTAACTTCACTTAAAATTTTAGAGACCGCCCTACTTGCAATCTTAATAAGAATATTTTTAACATTTTTATATATTACATATTAGTGAAAAAATGCTATCTTATACTATTTCAAGTCGCTAGCTCAAGATGTCCCCTGAATTCGTGATAGACAGACAGACAAAGTGATACCATAAGATTTCTTTTTTACCATTTTGGTCCGGAACCCTAAAAATAGCATGAACTGTACTTATTGGATAGTAAGTACAGTTCATGCTACGTAAGTACAGTTTATGCATGAACTGTACTTATTGGATAGTAAGTACAGTTCATGATACTCTACTTAATTTCGTTGCTTACCCTTGGCTGCAAACTTTCCAGGATTATGGACTTACTGGTAAAAAACTTGATTTGAAAAAGGCTGCTGCATTTTTATGCAAGTTTAAAGTGCTTCACTTAGAGCGTGAAGCGAAACAAGCGCTTAAGTTACAGAATATTAAACTGATGTTTATGGGCTAACAACTATTTTTATGTAGAACATTCTAGTGAATTTAGGTGGATTATAGTGAATAACTTTCGAGTTTGGTTTCATAATAACATCATTAAATTCTCTTAACCTGGTTGCCTGAAGAGATTGCTTCTAGCAATAACGCCGCCTATTGCATTGGCTTATTATTATATTCCTAATGATTCTGTTTGTTGTTGTTATCAAAGTTGATATAAATCGTTGGTTGGTTACAAGTTATAATTTTCCGTTACATGTGGTGATTAATAGAGCTATCTTTATTTTATAACATGTAGGCAAAACATTATAGAAGTGACCTTTCATATGTGCGGGACAAGAATTGCATTTGCCTCGCTGTAACACAGTTTTGCACTAGCACGGAAGACAAGATTTTTTTTTAGCTATATGTATACTAACAGTGTTTTTAGTACACTGAAAAAGTTACAAAGACTTTTTTCAGTGTCATAATTTTTTTTTTGACACTGATAAAAGTATTTTCGTTTATTTAAGTGTTTACTGTTAATTTCATCATCTCAGCCGTAGGACATGCCTCCCTCTTGTATAGCTATACGTACTGATCATGGTTGTTGCCATACTCGCCACACTTGGCAGGCGAGTTAGTGAGCGTAGTATGGGTTGTTTATACACGGAAAGACGCTGCCTTCCATCTTTTGGAGCCCTTATCAGATTCTTACAGGACAAGAGAGGATGGGCAACATTCGTCTACCGGCACCCTACGGCTGTTAATTTAAGTTTGGAATTTTCATTGTAAAATCAAATATATTCTTCTTCTTCACCATAAAAGACGGTTTATACATATACAACCTACAGCAACTATACACCAGCCACTTTGGATGTAAAATGTTTGTAAATAAGTAAACAAACCGTCATACTAAAAAAAATATTGATTCCTAAGGGTTGGTTTTTTGATAGAATAGAATAGTGATTTATATTAAGGGAGTGGTCACAAATTCCCAATAATTAAAATTTTATAAATACGAACAGAAATAAAGTTTTTTTTAGTTTAAGACATTGACAGTTTGTTGACAAACATTCTACATCGAAATTGGCGAACGAATATCGTTGTCTAACCATGTTTAAGTCGCCTATGTCTCTACATTCAAATTAAATAAGGCTTGATTCGGTCCAGTGTAAAATTCGAAATAATATATGTTTACGGCTCAATTGCTTAAATTTACATGAAGCTATAATAGTTTGAAGCATTTGGTAGGACTTCTGTTTACTTTCGCTTTCAATTATTTAACCTGATGTTTAGTTTCAATTTCAAATATTGCTCAAAGCCTGTCGGAACGTCCTAGTATAAATTATGTTATTGATTATGTCAGTCGTCATTAGTATCCTGTAACATGCGACACAAACAAATAGGTGTTCACTTAATAATGATTTGCTCTGACGAAAAAGCCTATTTACCTGAGCAAACCTAAACTAAAATAAAGCCTTATTGTGACGGAGCAAAGCACATGTTGCTTTGGACGTTAAAGTTTAAATTTGATACAGCAAAGGCTGAGAGCACGGGTATTAGGGCTGCCTTATGGCAGTGTATTAATTTTGAACCGTAGTAACTTAGGTGGTGACAGAACTAAGACACCAACACATAACTCACTTTGTAACGCAAATGAAACTACGTTTAATTTACTGTTATAATTTAGGAAATTCCTTCACGGACCAAAATGTTGCTAGCGTTTGTGAAGGCTTCGTGTAATGAGCAATTCCTTTGAATTGATTTACAGTTTGCACTTTTGAATTATACGAGTTTCTATAATGAAGCTTTTGATTTCGCAGTTAAAACTTATTGATTGCAGTTGAAATCAGTAACAGAAGCCAGAAGCAGACCAATACAAGGCCACATGCCCAATTATCAGAATAAGAAACTTTTAATTTGTGTCACACAATATAAAACAATACAACATACAATAATAAAATTAGGATTCCTTATAACAAAACGGTCGCCACTCAGCTATTGTTACAGAAAGGCTGTAAGCCGTTACTATAACGCTGGTATTCCGTGACGCCAGCGTGCGCAAGGGAACATCTGTGACATTATACAAAACAACAAAGTAGCAAAATTATACATTAATGACCAGACAAACAAACAAAACAAACAACTATTCAATAAAATCAAAATTATTCAAGTTTCTTCAAGAATAAAATAACCATTGAGTCCAAATATTTTTTTCAAAACGGGCTAAGTCACTCGCGCCTATCCAACCACCTTGGCAAAGTAATAAGATGGAAAAGAAACAACTAAACAGGTTAACAAACGTATACTCTCCTTCATCTAAACTTGTCTCCTTATTCCACTGGAATTGAACATGCAACAGCACGTGAAATTGGCTGCAGAAAAAAGAAAGAAAATCACATGAGCGTATCATCGCGGGCCTCGGTTCACGAACTACATTACAGTTTACATAAAAACATCGTGTTGAACGACAACGGGGCATCAACTTTCCCAGCGAAGACATAAGCGAAATTGAATTACACATATTGAAAAAGAAATGTGTAGCTTCTTGGTAGGCGTGGTTTTCTGTAAGACTCCTCCTACCCAGTGATCCGCGCATATCGCTTGGTACTCAAGTCTTTGATACTCTGCGCTGTCGGTGACTGAGCTGGCTCAGTGCGAAGCCAACTGCGCGGTGGGACTGCGTCGCGCTTACGCGGAACTTCCGATCATCACGACAACTTTGTGCTTTCTAATCTTTTCTAAATCAATTAAACAAGCCTTGTTACAAACATGCCACGTGATTGAGGACGCCGTAGAATTGATTGACAAAGTGGTTTGAACTTGATTAACTGTTGAAAACTATTTTCATAACAGTTCGAAGTGAATATTTTTGTGTGAGTGTAAGGATGCTGTATTCGATTCGATAAAACCTGATTTTATATAATTTTTAAAAAAGGTGAGTCGTACTTAATGTAAGTTTTAGAATAAAAACGTAATACATTATATTTTTTTCTTTAGGTTTCATAGAGTATCCACCATTACTGTGGATTGTAATCAAATATACAAAGCATGTGAATTACAAATTAAAAGTAAGTGGAAAATTCTGTAAGAACCGATAAGAACATCAATACAAAACGCGGTTCATAATGAGTACCGATTATATTCAACAAGGAATGTTCACGCAATTAATGAAAATTGATAATAAAATGCAATAAAATTGATAAACCACATAGTTGTGATAATTTAACTTTTAATTTAAGATCGCTTGCTTATATAATGCACAAATCCATCAACCAGACTGCATTGTTCGTACTAAACGCTTTTCACGAACAAATACACTAAATTTATAGGCACATTTTCTATACGTCGTTAGAGTATGTTATTTATTAGGATTATTTATTGTAATGTTATGAGTTCAATTTCGTCGATCATTATCAAACTAAGTAAACTGGGACACTAGAGAGTTGTGAAGTAGCCAGCTGACCCACATACTTTTAGTATCTATCATCATCTTAGGACAGCTGTACGCGTCCACAACTGGCCATGGGCCTATCGCATGTATATCCAAGATCATGAGGGATTTGATCACTCGCCATGCTTGGCAGGCGGGTGGGCGAGCGTAGAACGGGATCTTGACGCACGCGGAAGGACGCTGCTGCCCATTTTTTTGTGGTATCCCTTGGCAGATTCTTACTTCATCCACGGGCAAGAGAGGAGTGAAAACATTTTATTAACCTACTATTTTTAACTACGTTTCTACACAAATAAATTGTGCTGTTGTTTTTGAAAAAAATATCTCACTAATATTATAAAGCCGAATGTATGTATGTACACGTCTTCCCTCAAAAACTACTTTACGGATTAGACTGAAACTTTGTACTTATTGTTGATCAGGAATACACACATAGGCTCACAGACCGTCTGCTGAGTGAATTTGATTCAAATTCTTTAAAAAAATATTTTCTCTGCATAGATTACATTCAGATTCTTCTGCATAAACGAAAATGCAGTGCACACCAAGCCTGTCACTCAAGCCTTTAGTAATAAAATTATAATTTCGTAATAATTTCGTCGATCTCTTACAGCCAGAATTATGTTTGAAGTAAGATTTATTTTATCAAAATGGTACACAAAACACATGGTACATTCAAAATAAATAGATAGTGAAACTTATTTTCCTTGCAGCTTCGCTCGAAAAGTCGAACCTGTGTTATGATTTGCAAAGCTAGATTCTTCTTTAGAATCTTATCTTAAACTCTCAATACAGAAACAAATTTAACAGCTAGCTACGAAAGGTCCATGAAAACATGTACCCACACCACACTTTTGCACTAAGTCGATTTTGAACCTACTTACTAAATTAGTTCATTAGTATTGAGGCCTTAGAAATCTGTTTTAGATGATATAAAAAGCGTCTGCAACTGTATTTAAACGGGATGCTGCAGGGCCTGCGTCTATTAGGGTAAGCAACAAAAAAATATCAATCTGATTATTCCTTTCCAACGTTGTCCGGGATACAAAACTAATATTTTTACCAAGTCGTTCATTAACTTAAAAGCTTCTTCAAAGCTTAACAAGGCGCTCCGTCAGTTTTATAAAACACAGCCCAACATAATTTAATATTCTATTCATTTCTGTATGAAATGTGCGGGAATTTTTGAAGCTTTGATAAAAAAATCGGGAATATTTGAGTCGCTGAAGGTTATATATAAATCATAAATTATTAAAGCAAAAGGAGCACAATTTTTGCTCATATTTATTTGAAAGATTACACGAGTAACACTTACCCTGTGCATCTGAATTATTTCGTAGTAAAAGATGCAAAGCAAGTATGGGTCTTAATAAGTCAATAATGTATTAAAATGAACACAATAATTCCAAGATTAAGAAAACAGTTTTATTTACTGAGTAGTAATCAGAATTATTATCAGGTTATTCGTATATAGAGTAAATGCGGTAAAAATAGTCTGCGAAAAAGACTGATACACGAGAATGATCCTAAAAGGGTTTCTTTTTCATCGTATCCCAAGAATCTATGCCTTTTAGTTAGCTTTTCCGAGTTTCTACGAAGCAACCAACGCTTCGCAGAAACTCGAGATAAATATAACGTGGGTTCAGATTCATAGCGCATGACCAGATTTTTTTATAAAGAGCTATTTTTATAAGATAAGATAAGATAATTTCTTTATTTAGATTATAAAAGAACCTTTGTTCAACCACTTCCATTGGCGCTATGAATAACGTATAAGATATTCACTAGATTTAAGCACAGGGCGTTATAAACCAATTTGACAGTTGGCTTTAATAATGTGTTTTCATTGAAAAGAAAAAACGTGAAAAAAATATTTTCCGTATTTACTGTACTACAAAATGCCTGATATGTAGATATACTTATTGGGTAAAAACATGAATAAAGTCACGGACACAGTGAAAATGTTTATAAAGTTATTCCTGGTTGAAAAAAATGTTTTGTAGACAAAAATCGTGCGTAACCACTATAAATCGAGCCTCTCAAATTAGAATCAATTACACCTGATTACGGACAAAACTGTTTTTACTAATCTCCATCTAAATAGTGTGAGGAATACATATTAAATGGGCTTGTAGGCTGGCCGTTTCCTGAACAGTGAGTAATTTAAAGACGGTAGCCCTCGGTAGCCACTATCTGTGGGCACATCCATTACCCTCAAACAACCGACCAGAAGTGTGGCATAAATTATAAGGAAGAATACTTATACGCTGATTTATATGTAGCTGTAAATTTTAGGCACTAAGCGGTGGTAAGGTTATTATGGCGCTCACGTGATTGCCGGTGATAGGCAAATTGATGACGTCATTATATTGTAAACGGCCACGATGTGCCTGACTGAGCTAACAGAACACGTGGTGTCTGACTTCTTCATTCAGAGCTGTTCATAATGTAAATAATGCTGTAAATTTCACACAGCACCATATAGCCCCAAATTAAGCAGAGCTTGTGTTATGGGTAAGGTGGTTGGTACATCACCTAAATACTTTTTATTCTTGTGAACATGTAGTCATTATGAGACAAACTTACGATGTAAGGGTTCTTTTAAAACACTATTGACCAGCGCTGCTTTAATAAAACGCTAACAAAAATTACTGGTCCCTTTGAGACCTAGATTTATAGGCCACATTCCACTTTTGTGGAGATGAAAATTTACGCTTTTAGTAGATCCACTTCCCACGGTTTAATATGAAGTTATAGCCTTTTTCAACGGCCCGTTGTAATTTGCGCTTTTTTTTAACTAAATGGTCTTGTCATGTTTTCAGACCTCTTTGCAATTAGACTAATATATAGAATGGCTTACTTAGACAAATTAAATTCAATTAACTCATATATAAGTACATCTCTTATTTAAGTAAGCTAAAAGGTTAAACTGGCAACTCAAATCAAATAAAATTCGTTTGTTTGCCACAATAAAATCATTTAAATTAATGCTAAATGTTATTTGGAAATATATACTAAGAGTTAAATTATCAACAATTTATTATATAACAAGTAATTCATTTCAATCGTATGAGCAATTTCCTGTTATCATACAGTATAGTTTCGTCTTAAACAATTATACCTTTTAAGGTTTTCCGTTAATCAGGTAGTTTTAAATTAACTAGATGTCCCGGCGAACTTCGTATCGCACCTACTACAACCACTACTTACAACTAACTACCCTACAACTGCCCTATAACTACCCTACAAATACCCTAAAACTACCCTACAACTACCCTAAAACAACCATAAAAATACCTTACAACTACCCCTCAACTACCCTTTTTTTTGGACACTTATTGGGGGCGGAAATCTGCTAGGTCAGATGCACATGCTGCGTAAGGGCACAGCATGGTTATGTAAGGTTGTCTCCTGACGACTCACTAAAACCATCAGATGGCCGGCCTCGGTGCACTGGGTCTCCGGTTCCTCGTAAATAACACTCCGGAGCCCCTATCGCACCTTGCCTGAGCACGTCCCGGGGGCGTCCACAACTAACGCCCCCTACGTCTCGCAGAACTTACGATGGTGCACAGCCATCATGCACCATCGCCCTCCCTGGGTCCATCTGGGATAATGAAAAGTAGCCTATGTCCGTCTCCATGGTCTACTCCTATACTAAAATTCATCCAAACCGGTTCAGCGGTTTTGACGTGAAAAGGGAACATACATACACACATACTTACTTTCACTTTAATATATTAGTAAGTAGGAAGTAGGATATTGTACACATTTTAACAAGACTTCTCTTATACCAATATATTTATTTATGGCATTTCTCTTATTATTTTAGGTCAGTCATTTGTCAAAATATGTCAAAAATAAAAAATCTTTTACATAATGGGTTTTTAAAGGATTTTTTAACTTTTCCATTTTTTTAATGACTACTTTAAATTAAATTTTCATATAATAAAACAAATACGAAAAATCTCGTTTCTTGTAGTTATTATTTTAGAAATGAACAAGCAGTAACGAATATAAAATGTATGACATACAATAAATATACTCTATATCATCATCATCATCTCAGCCTATGGACGTCTACTACTGGAGACATAGGCCTCTCTCATTGTTCGCCAAGTACTGATAATGAGGGGGGTGTTGCTATACTCACCACGCTTGACAGGCGGGTTGGTGAGCGCTGTACGGGATATTGATAGACGGAAACACGCTGCTGCCCATCTTCCGAAAGGGATACTTTCCGAAAGATGGGCAGCAGCGTCTTTGTTATTTGTGTAATAGGTTGATTCTCTCTGCATCCACGGGCAAGAGAAGAGGGGCAATATTCTGTTGCTCTCGCAGCATACAGACACCCCATGGCATATAAAATAATCTTTCCGAGACAAATAACCGCAATGGGAAATGAGATTTAACCTGTTACATTAAACAAAATCATCATAATACCGGGTAATAGCTTTGGAATTGTAGGAATTAATTTGAAATACCCCTCAGATCAACTCACATACGCCACAGAATAAGAAAATATTCTTAACATTTGTACACAACAATACCTGCCTCGGATTATTTGTAGTAAATCCAAACATTTCTCTCATGATTCGGTTGTTTTTGATCTCGTCAAAGCTCACTCACTTGAATGCATAATCTTAAGAACATAAAGTACTGTCCGCTTGACCGAATTCTACAAGACGGAAAACCATCGTTCATTTCATCTTCAAACCCGGAAAAGCAGTGCTCCTACTCACAGAAATGGAAGTGCAGATTCTAAGTAACAAAGTTATTTACGTGATTTTGCTGTGAAATTACGAAAAAGCTTGTATGTTATAGTGTATGCGAAGCGCAGTATGGCATGTTGATATACGGAAAGATACTGCTGCCCATCTTTCCGAGGTATCCCTATAGATTCTTACTGCATCCACGGGAAAAAGAGGAAAGGCAAAATTCTACTGCCCTTCACCCCAGTTCTGTACACCCCACGGCAGTTCTTACACGCTATCAGGTCAATCAAGTACAAACATAATTTCTTATATAAACCTAATTCCATCCCTATATTTTCTTTTTAGGGGATAATTTTATAAAAAATACAAATACAAAAAAATACAATTTTTTTTTATTGCATAATAAATGGGGTTTACAGTAAGTAGTGCCCTGTTTCCTGTGTTAGTTTTCACTGTGTTACAGGATAACAGTACTCTATTCCCTATAAAGTTCCATGTAAATATTCCTTAACTAGTTGACTTATTATAACTATTTATTATCTTATTTTATCTAACACTATTATTTGACAACAACCAACATAATAAAGAAGAGAAGAAAAATTGCATTGTGTGTACCTAATGTAGGTGAGTGTGTGCGCGTGTGTGAGTATATGGGTAAGGTATATGTATGTGGTGAGATGAGTAGATGTAATAAGTGTATTTATAGGTATGTAGTTTAAACTTATTATTGCAGTCTTAGCAATAGTCTCTCTGCTTGATCATAGTTAAATTCGTCAAGCCAGACCGCAATGGCGATCTTAAGTTTGTGAATGGTAAGCCCTTATAATTTAGTTTTCTTCAGTAGTGAGTTGTACAAATAGGGAGCCAAGTGATTATAATGTCTCCAGGCGATGGCACTATTGCATCTTGGTACAGGGCATTTGTCTAGTCTTTTGTTAGTAATAGGCAAGTTGGGAACAGTCTCCCTATGGTATCTTTCGATACATTTACTAATGTAGAGCTTTCTAACAGAGAAAACATTACACATTTTAAAAAGCTCTGTAGTTGAGTATCGAAAAGGAAGGCCCATCATTACCTTGAGTAGAGCACGTTGTGCTCTTTCCAGTTGTATTATGTGCGTCTTCGCAGCACCACCCCAAGAACGGATGCAGTATCCAATTATACACTCGCCTAGGGATTTATAGGTTTGGAGCAGCAACTTTTGATCTGCAACTGTACGAAGAGTTTTAAAAACCCGGATCAGCTTCCGTATGCGTTTGGATACCACATCAATATGCGGCGCCCATGAGAGCCTACTATCGACAACTACACCGAGGTATTTGATTTGGTCAACACGTATAAGAGCAGAACAGTCGCAATTCATATTATTAATGTTGATGCTACGGTTGCAGGGGTAAGTATGTGCACGTATTGTAAAGTCGCTAGGCTCTCTACCAACGTTAGTTTTTTTGAAACATACGTATTTTGTTTTTGAAGCATTTAACGTCAGTAGATTGTTTTCAAGCCACGCAATCACTAGAGCCAGTCCTTTTTCAGCCAAGTCACGAGCATTATTCCAGGTAGAGCCATGAAAAAGCAGGACGGTATCATCTCCAAACATGAGGATATCGGTGTGCATCATATGTTTTTGGCATAAATCATTGATGTATGCCAAAAACAAAGTTGGACCAAGTGTAGAACCTTGAGGAACCCCATATTTGGAGATAGCACTATCGCTTTCATAGGAATCCACCCGTACTTGTTGACAACGATCAGTAAGATAATCGGTGAACCAGTCGTGCGCAAGTCCTCTTACTCCAGCATTCTCTAAACGGGCTAGTAATATCGGGATTGACACCGTGTCGAAAGCTTTTTGTAGGTCTAGGAAAACGCCGACACATTTCTCTCCCTGATCGAGGTATTGCGTAATAAGTGATGACAATCGAAGAACAGCGTCGTCTGTTGACCTTTGCCAACGAAAGCCGTATTGGAAAATGGAAAGAAGGTTGTTTTTTTCCAAGTATTGAGTCAGTCTTTTATTCGCCACTTTTTCCAAAATTTTTGATATTGTAGGTAACAGAGAAATAGGCCTGTAGTTCGATGGGGATTTTTTATCTCCTGCTTTCAAAAATGCTGAAACAAATTTTATTTGACAATGTTAGTACCAATTATCAAGGTTCTTAAGTAAAATAATGTTTCACCGCCTATATTTTCTATATATTATTATTTCACTCAAGGGGAATGATGTTTTTAAATTCTGAAATGCGCTTGATTATTTTATGTCCCAATATTTGTCCAAAATTTCTGGTAAATCAAGTAAACAACTATGATTTTCTAACCTTACAAACTCGAATCCCCTAATTTGCCACTCAGAGGGTGATTTTTGAGAAACGCTTAACACATGTTTAATAGTTTTGGTATCTCTATTTATGCGAAATTTCAAGTAAATCGAGTAAATAAAAATATCCCGGAAACTTTTCATCCCCTGTATTTTTACTTAGGGGATGATTTTTACAAAATTCTGAAACACTTTATTTAGTTTGAAATCCTGTTATTTTTGAAATTGTTAAGTACTTTAAGTGACAAATAATGATTTTTGTGTACAAACTTCCATCCCCTATTTTAACGCCTTTTGGCTTAATTGAAGCAACGAAAAGTAATCTAATGTCTAGTCTATTCCTACTCTAAAATTTATCAAAATCGGTTCTGCCGTTGTGACGTGAAAACGGAACATACATTCATACAAGGGAAAGTGTGTATAATGTAATAGTATGTCAATATATATACTAATATACATAACATTATACCTCTACATACATCTACACTTTCACATTTATATTTTAGTACGGTTAGGATATACTACGTAGGGCGCACTAAAAGTTTCCGGAATTAATAAGAAAAAAATACTATTATAGGTCAAAAAATAATTTATTGTTTCTCAAAATATTCTCTTTTTGCGTAAAAGCACTTTTTTACGCGATTAAACCAATTTTGAAAAATTTTGTGCTACTCCTCCGTGGTGACCTCAGACGTGTTTTTCAGACTCTTTGACAGCCTCTTCTGGTGGTGAAAATCGTTGACTGCGTAATTAGTTCTTAATTTTTGGGAATAGAAAATAGTCACAAGGTGCCAGGTCGGGGCTGTATGCAGGATGGCTCATAAGTTCTACGTTTTTCACCTTCAAAAATTAGTTTGTTTGTCTGGCCGTGTGGGAACTAGCATTGTCGTGATGCAAGATGATACGGCGTTTCCGGTTATTTTTACGGAGTTCTTCAATAATTTCTGGCAAACAAATGGTCGTGTACCAGTCACTATTCACGGTACGGCGATTTTCTAAAGCAACAGTAGCTACGTATCCAGTTTTATTAAAAAAATAATTTATTTATTTATTACTCATACATAATTATAACATTACAGAGCTTACTCCATTGCGTTATATTTTGACACTTTCTTAATAGTAGGTAATGTATTATAATAAACATTTCAAAAATACAAAAATAAACTCTAAAAGGTACATAACATAATACAAGAAACAATCATCCGCTTAGATTCACTTTTCACGCGCGCCGCTTTGGTTGACTTTGGCTCATCTTGAACGACCCATATGCTCGATTGCTGCTTTGTTTCGGGATCGTAGCAATAAATCCATGTTTCGTTATCTGTTACTATGTCCCACACCAAATTTGACGCACCGTCGTTGAATCTGGTAAGCATGGCACTGCACCAAGTGACGCGGTCCGTTTTTTGAGCCTCGGTCAAATTGTGTGGGATCCACCGTGAGCACAGCTTTCTCACACCCAAATGTTTGCTTCGTCGCCAAAAGCAGATTGAAGCCGAGCGATGCTCTGTTGAGCTGTCAAATTACACTTAAAATCGTAGAAAATCATACTACGAAAATTTTTCCGAGTCAAATCCATGTTGATGTAGACACGCAATTTTTTAAATGGCGCCACAATGTAAAAACAATTATTGACAGTCAGATGAAACAAACTGCATTCTACAGCTAAAGAGTTCCATTTTCAAATGTTGTAATTACTTTTAAAATACTGTTTATGTAAGTGGCCAGTTCCGGAAACTTTTAGTGTGACCTATGTATAACAAGTATTGGTACGGGGTAATAGAAAAGGGGGCGAAGGGGTCAAAAATGGCATTTTACGGTTTTTTGACGTTTTCAGCCATTTGAAGACTTATTTTTATGGTGACCTTTTGAGGTCACAATAACTCTGGTCCCTATGACCCTAGGTGACCCTAGGTGACCCTAGGTCACCAAAATCAATAAGTCACCTTCTCTCATTAAGACGGTGCTAACAAAAAAGGTTTCATGTAAAACGCGTTCGGTTGTAATCGTCAAATACACAGACAGACGGACAGACAGACAGACAGACAGCGCTATAGTCCCCTAACATACGTACCCAAAATTAATTAGTGCTAAGTTAAAACGATATAAAATCATTTTAATTTTGCTTTAACTCATAAAATATTAATTTAAATTATATGGTTTAAAGAACAAATATTATCTATATGAACTACTTAAGATGTTTAATAAACTTATTTGATTGTTATATGTACATATGTATATAAAAGACTTTGCAAATAATGCATATTTTTTTTATCAAAATTTTAATTGAAAAAATGGTTAATTTGTGTTAACCATTAAAGCTAGACATATGCTGTCCCTGACTTTTTTGTAGAACTTTTTAAGCGAAATAATTCTTCCATACATTACTTGCACTTAAATAAATTCGGCGCACGCTAAAACAACTCCCAGTCGGCAATAAATTGTCCGAGATGTTCAACTATCATCGTCATAAATATGATAGATTTACGCCATTTTTATAAAGAATTGGTGTAACTTGCACCAAATCTTTATAAATTTTAGCTTCCCCCTTCCTCCTGAATTATTTTAGCTATTAGTGAAAACCGCATAAAAAATCTAGTAGTTTAGTAGTTTCTGAGTTTTGCGCGAACAGACAGACAGAAGCGGTGGAGGACAATGTTTTATAACATGTAATGATTCAATCGATCAGCACATGGTTGACTGGAGGAAGTGGCTCAGGATCGAGATGTATTGTGGGATTTGGGGGAGGCCTTTGCCCAGCAGTAGGACCCAAATGGCTCATAATAATAATAATAATATTGATTCACAATCAATATTACTCGTAGGTATGTACACCATATTTCTTTGTGTGCGAAATAACATTACCGTTTATATAAAGTAAAAATTATAATTTATGTTTTTATATCTTGTACATGACATTACTTTAAATCATTTTAGTACGAAGTACGAAGTCGTCAAACTCGAAATGACGTAGGTAATTATTTTTTCACAAATTGCCGGGATTATTTTATTTTATAACATCAAAATGATTGACGTCCAAAATCAATAGCTGACCAATAAATGTTACCCGTCACGAAACGTATCTAGAATTACACGCGCGGCTCATCAAAATTGATGGTATAAGTTAAAAGCGTTGTAAATGAATGTACCTTTATCTTATAAAATATTAGACATCACATCTAACAATGTCCCAGGCACTGCAGCGTCCCGTACAGCATGATTACCAGTCGCTGACGCTGTATAAATCATCTTAATAGATGCAAAGGCCTTACTATTAGACATGTTCATGTAGACAAGTACTGAACTGTTGTTTCTACAGAGTATTATTAAAAAATATTTCCAATTTTTTTTTTTTATATATGTATGTATATATTGTGTTAGTAATGTTTCGTGATAACGAAAATTTAAAAAAATACTGAGTATGATTGCCTCAGCTGAAATGTTGGTGTTGGGCAAGTATGTATGTATCTTACAATGTCCCAGAAACTATCGCCCCGCACAGCCATTAACAGATTATCCCTCGAATATTTTTATATTTGTATTTGATTATCATACAAACTCTCAAAGCTATAACCTCAAGCTGTAGCAAATTACTCAAACTATTTAAAATTAATAAGGCCAGTTGCGTGTCGGGCCATGCGACGTGTAGGGTTTCGCAGCTAACCGTCTGACCTGACGTTGTAAGAAGTTTTAGTTTTTTTACGTTTACCAAAACATAATGATTTTTACATTTTAAATGATTTTTTGATATAAAGTATTTCGATATCTTCGGTAAACCATAGCACATTAAAATTTTTGAGTGACCATTTCTCTGAAATTATAATATAATAACATAAAAACGGGAGTTTATCGCGTTATACCTTTGATTATCCCGACGTTTCGACTGTGTTTCAACAATCGTGGTCACGGGTTGGCTGGAGATTTCATTGGAGTGTCCATCAAGAAGCGATGGTGGTTTTGCAACTACCCTCACTTTGTCTTCAGAACTCGGTATGCCCGCGTTTACATTGCGGCACACAACACTAACAGTATCTTCACTATGCAATGTTACATCATGACGCGCACTACACCTATTTATCACTGGATTCCAAGATATCGGGAGCCTAAATCCATCTTCACGATTGAAATTCGGGTTTTTTGATTTCGATTGCCTCACGAATAATTCTCCGGTAATATTGACGTTCATTGGCAAGAATTTTAGGATCGTGAAGCTCAAGGTGTTCTGCTAACGCTGATTTATTTACCTGGCAGTTCTTAACTGCAGCGATGTGTTCCTTTATGCGTTCGGCTATTGTACGCACATTTCTCTGAAACAATAAAACTAGCTTAACCGATATAGTTTTCCTAGAAAGTTCATGGTTAAAACAACATTCATGGTTTTATTTTCAGATTTGTAAAGCTAGATTTAAATTACAGATTCGCTCGAAAAAAAGTTAAATCTTGAATATTTCGCAAACGGAACCCTAAATCGAAAAAAAATCTGGCCAACCCACCTACCAAGTATGGTGAGTAGAAAAAAGTTTAAAACTTGAATATTTCGCAAACGGAACTCTAAATCGAAAAAAAATCTGGCCAACCCGCCTGCTAAGTGTGGTGAGTATGGCAACTACCCCTCATGGAGATCCATGAGGGAGGCCTATGTTCAGTAGCGGACGTTTTACGGCTGAAATGTTAAAAAAATATGATTATCTAATAATGTCCCATTCGGTGTTGTGCAGCGTCCCATGTGTTAAATGCTTAGACTACCTTCATCATCTAGACACGATTAAGTTAAAGTTTATTTACAAAATCGCATATATCCCGCAACACGTATCCCGCGAGTCTGATATGTCGGCATGCATGACGTCACAGTTTTTGTACGACACGCTACACCCGCCATTCATTAGCCAACGCTGTCCACGTCAGCATTAATTACAGGATGCCGTTGACGAATGACATGTGAACTCTGATAGCAGTTGGTTATAGATGTTTTTATTTTTCGGTGCGGAACAAAATTGGAAGTGATTAAAAACACGACATTTCGAAAGTGAAATTATTTTTTAAATAGTGAAGTTTGAGAATTAGAAGTCGGCTAACTACAATTGCTGAACTATAAGGACCAATTCCTTATAGTACATAAATTGTAGATAGCAGACTATTAATTCTCAAACTTCGTTTTCAGGGTTCCGAACCAAAATGATAAAAAGGAACCCATATCGTGTGACTTTGTGTCTGTCTATCACGAGTACATATCTTGAGAACTACTAATGCTATCGACTTAAAACTTGGATTGGTATAAAATAACTCTTTTTATATAATACAGAATATATAACAAAATTAAAAAGTATTCATTTATGATTGCAAGGGGGCAGAAAGGGGGTCTCAAAAAATTTAAGTTAAGTTACTAGGTCATGTCGGGTACCATATGAAAGGTTTTTATTTTTCCTTTAAGCCGTATAGTTTTCGAGTTATATACAGAAATGTTGAAAAAATACCGTTCCCCTAACACTTATCTCCGAAGATTGCAAAGCTTATCTTTGAAATCTTCGGAGGGAAGTTTTATAAGCTCATAGAAGTGTATGTAAAGGTTAAAGAAAAATAATAGCAAACTCTCTAATTTGAATAGTTTTTTTGGCAAGAGGGGCGGATAGGGGGTCTCAATTTTTTGTGTAAGTTACTAGGTCACGTGGGGTATCATTATGAAAGGGCTTAATTTGCACATTATTAACAGTTTTTAAGTTTGCTTATAGCCTTAAAGCCGTATAGTTTTTTACTTAATTACAAAAACATTGAAATAAGAACCCCCCCCTCCCTTTTTTTATCACCGAAGTTTGCGGAGATAAACCCCTGAAACTTTTATTGCTAATAGAAGTGTATGTATGTAAAGCTTACGGGAGAATTATAACGAACTGTAATATATGTACACGAGTTCTGCTATCAGACAAGAGATGGCGCTGTCAACGTTCTCCAACTAAAATATAAACCGCCTTCATCATACAGGCACGGAACCCTCGGTGCGCGATTCGGACTCGCTCTTGACCGGTTTTATTTATTAACTTGTGATCTTTGAGAAAAAAAGATAGTAGTTACCAGAATTTTTTGGTTAGTTAAAACTAATTAATTACATAACTAATTTGTTTAACAGTTTAAGAGTTATCAAAGTCATATTCCTTTGTTCTACCTAATCTATAGGTGAACCTGAAAACTAATATTAACAAGCTACTAATTACTTGATCCGTATGAGCTTGGTACCATTAAAGCTTAGGGGCACTTAGCATTAATAAAATATATTCATTAGCTCTTCATACCCAAGAAATATTTACCTAGAATGTTGCACCGATTTCTAATGAAACCGAATAACTAGCCACGAGCTATGAAACGGCTTAACTAGTATGCACTCAACCAATTTGCCTGATTCTCATGCGGTCAATCATGCTTTAGCCCATTTAGATAGACAACTCATCATTTTCATGTCGCTAATCACTATATTGGTCTGCATCGAGTTTCCAACCACAGCCAGCTGATTACGCGGGATTATAATTGCTCTTACAAATCAGCTTGAACTGCCAACGTCGATAGCTTAATGTTTTCAATCGATTATTCATTAATGAGTATTGTGTACATTTTGACATGCCTACGAAATCGGATCGAGTTGTGTTAAAACCGTTTGTTAATTTGCGCGTTTATAAACCATATTTAAAACTGCCGTGGGGCTCGAATGTCGCCTCTCCTCTATTGCCCGTGGATGCAGTAAGAATCTCCCAAGTGATACCTTCGGACTACTGCGCTCGCTAATCCGTCTGACAAGCATAGTGAGTATGGCAAGACCCCTTCATTATCTTGTACATCCATAAGGCAGGCCTATATCGAGCAATGAACGAGGACTGCTATCCTGCGGCTGAGACACGGGAATATGGCTGAGATGTCATTGAGAACGGAATGATAAATAGTTACTTTGCTTTAACACTGTTTTTACTAGCACGGGAAGTATAGCCCCATGGTGCTAATCTAGATTTGTTTCCTTTAACATCCGTCAAATTTATCTGTTTCTGTATTACTTTTAGCTTAAACATGATTATGTAATGTTTCTTGTGTAATTAAATAATCTATATTTATAATAAAGAGTGGCCCATTTAGATTGGTCAGTATAAGAAAGTCTGAAACTATAAGACATAGTATGATCTCTTCTTAGGAACCAAGTCAACGATTTTAGTATCAAGAAAAACTGCATTAAAAAATGTACTTGTACTCAGCTAGGGAATCGAACCCGGACGTTTTGAAAATACGCTCTGTCTAAAATGCATTGTCAACCGGTGTTAAGGGCTGGTTTAAGGGTTTGCTTCTTGCAGTGATTCTTGAAAATAATTGCATGTTCAGTTTTTAAGATACTGTGTATCGTGATAGCAACGAAACGTACAAGATATGCTACCATGACGTTATGGACTAAAGATTTTTCAGTCAGCTACAAGTTACCAAAACTAAATAATTGTACTGGTCCGTCACGAGTCCAGACATAAAAAAATCATTCTGCTAGCCAGGTCAGTCGACTAAAACAAAACAAATTTAATCAAAGTTTAAACATGTAACCCAAAACGTATTCAATTTAATCTCTTGTTCACAAAAAGCAGTCGAGCGAAACAGAGTCTTAAAAGTTTGCCTCTTCGAATAGTTCCAGGTCGTGCAAATTGAAATAATTCACCCGGGTGGGCATAACTTTAGAGCTTTATGAATGAGAACAGAGGGGTGTCTGTACAAGGGATATTAACCTTTAATTGAAATCCTCATAATAAGCAGGGATAATTTTACAGTGATCATAGTAATATTCTACATTATTGAAATCCAATAACTTAAGGAAAACGTGAAAAATTAGCGGTTTAGGGCCGGCGCAGGATGGCACGTAATGGCACCCAGCATACCCAACGACGCTAACGTCAGTCACCGCACCACGGCACCTGTTTTAAACCTTATTTCAATTAAATTAGCTATCATAATCCTACGACCTAAGTGGCTCGCGGGACGCAGCGGCCGGCCGCGGCAATCCGTGGAATGAAACGGCATGCCACGAGGTGCCGCGGCGTCCCGTGGCGTCCATCCTGCGGCGTGCCGTGGTAAGATTGTATCAAAACAAATTGATATGAATATAAGTCATTGAAATAATGATAAAATTAAATTGATCACGAATAAAAGCCTATCCCTTAGCTTGTCAGTTTCAGACGTATTAGCATGTTGTTTCCACAGGATATCTAAACTAAGCTGAGAGAATGGTAGATGTGCGTGAAAAGCCATATCCATCTAAGAATTCCACAGACACTGCAGCGTCCCAAATAACATGACAATCAACTGGTTGTGATGATACCAAAAAATTTTACATGTGAGAGGCCAATTTTGTTCATTTTGTCTACTTGTTGGCCAAGTGTGAGGCAATCCTCAAGGCCCATGAATTTTGCCAAAATCTGTGCAAAATCACATAAAAGTCCCATATATCTCTGAAATCGTTACCCCATTAAAAAGAGCATTAAAGACATTTAATGTATGGGATGACATTAGAGAAAGGCAACCTTTCTTAATTTTCTCAAATTCTGTTGAACCTTCATCGGGACAAGTTGAACCGTAATCAGCTGATTATCTCTTTGGAACTGGCTTATGCGGTCAAAGTGGTAGCATCATTACCATTTCTTATCCTGTAGCAATCTGTCACAGTTTTAAGGATATTCTGTTCACATACTAACGACGGTTTATACCGTAAAACAATTCTGATTCTTAGTAAAAAAATAATTATACATCGCCTCTATGATCAGTAGATAAAGCGAGATGGGTTGCGTTTAGTTCCTTTTATGATTTATTTTAATATTTATACTATTTGCATGTAATAAATAATTTTTATAAATTTAAGTAAGGCCTTGGCATCTATTATAGGTAAGATATACAGCGTCAGCTGGTAATCATGCTCTACGGGACGCTGCAGTGCCTGGGATATTAATTTGTTTATTTACATTTACAAATTTATTGCACTGATAATAAGATTATTAGCATAGGTTCCAAAGTAGATACTTTGGAATCTATGCTGAAACCGAGGCCAATCTTTGGTTTAACGTAATAGGTACCCACGATACACGATTACTTAAAGTGTCCCGTGTCACCTTTGAGGTTTATTTATTTATTTATTTATTTATTAGGGCACAAACAGTATACAATAGACTTAAGATTAACAAAGATTATAAATTATGGATACACCAATCAAGCTGCCACTAATTCTAAATAGTTTACAAAAAATATTTAATACACTGCGGACATTAATATGTTTAAGTAGTGATATGTAAGAAAACAAACAAAATGTAAACAAAAATTAATAAGAGAACATAATACTAATCTAAAAGAAAAACATGTTTTTTAAATTGATTCTTAGATAGCGAAAATAAATCACAATCAGAGAATATTTCATTATGCAACTTACTTACTCTGGGAATGAAAGAATTAGATGCATAATTCGATTTCTGATTATATAAAGCGAAAAGATTATTGGTACTGCGAGCATTTAAACGAGGGCATTTAAAACTTAATCGACCTAGTAAATATGGTGAGTCAACTAAACCATTCAAAATTTTAAACAGAAACATTTGATCCTTGACCGTGCGCCGGCTTTGTAGTGTGTTCGAACTAATAGTTAGAGATGTGTCGCAATTTTTAATTTTAAATTTAAGATGTTTAATGAACTTTGATTGTATTCGCTCTATGCTGTTAATATAAACTTGATAGCGAGGATTCCAAACACTTGATCCGTATTCCAAAATGGGTCTTACGAGTGAATTAAAAAGAGCTACCATTGTTTTACTATCACTAAAATCTTTACCGACTCTGAGCACAAATCCCAATAACCGATAAGCTTTATCAGTTATATTCTGAATATGTGATCAAGCCATAAGTAGGCTAGTGCTTGAAAATCTAAATCTCTTATAAAATATTACGTGTAGTGTGTGTTTACGCACGCAGCCGAGAAGGAAATGCATAATTTGGTGCTGGCATTAATTAAAAGCCTGTGACGGGTGGACGGACAAACACACAGTTTAAAATTACATTAAGTTTCCTTATATAGAGCTTGAAAAACCGAATAATCATAATATTCGAACTCGATGCGGTCATTTAAATTACATTTAGTGGCGCACGCAGCTGGAAAGAAAACGCATAATGCAGTGGTGGCATTAATTACAAGCCTGTGCTATTACACGGACGGATAGACAGGCAGTGTAGGCTTACGTAAAGTGACCCGTTTCTTAGTTTTTTTTGTTCCGAGGAAACATCAATATAAACTCTTCCGTTACTGACTGAGTGACTGACAGACAACGCACAGCCACTAAACCACACTAAACCACTGGACCTAGAGACTTGAAATTTTTCGCACACATACCTTGAGTAGCCTAGAGGTGCACTAAGGAGAGATTTTTCGAAATTCCCACGGGAATCGGAACTACGCGGGTGAAACTGCGGGGTGCGGCTAGTTCATACTAGCCGCACTCCGATGAGTTTATAATAATCCGTATCGATTTCGATGACGGCGACCTTTTTTACTATTTGTTAGGAGCTTAGGGTTCGCTAGACCAAACTTGAATGTAAAAGCCCTTCAAGAGTGATAGTAGAGCCAACCGGCACCATTGTGGGATTGCTTGGGTCTATCTTTAAGGAGTTCGCGTTGTTCAAAATACATTTTAACACTTGTAATATTGACCCGGAATGTTGGGACGAGCTTGCTTTACAGCGATCAACTTGGCAAACCACTACTACAAATAATTCAAATAAATTAGGCCAGGGGTGCGTGTCTAACTAAAGAAGCTAGCTCAACCCTTATAGACTTCCTAGAAAGTTCATGGTTAAAACTAAATTCGTAATTTTTTTAGATTTGTAAAACTAGCAGATTAGATTTAAGAGTCTCGAAAAAAAGTTTAAAACTTTAATATTTCGCAAACGAAAACCTCAATAGAAAAATTGTCTTCACAACCCCTTCATCGTTTCAGCCATAAAACGTCCACTGATGAACACAGGCCTCCCTCATGGATCTCCATGAGGGGTAGTTGCCATTCTCACCACGCTTGGCAGGCGGGTTGGTGAGCGCAGTATGGCATGTTGATACACGGAAAGACGCTGCTGCCCATCTTCCGGAGGTATCCCTTAGCAGGCTCTTTCTGCATCCACGGGTAGGAGAGAAGGGGTAACATTCTACTGCCGGCACCCCACGGCAACCCCTTAATTGTTTTAAAATACCCATTTGACACACGATGGTAAATTCCCGCCTTACGTGTATCGGAGGTGACCCACAAATGAATAATTTTTCAGCATTTTTTTGTAGCGTTATCTCGGCGTTGTTATTTTATACGACTATCAAAATAACAGCTTTCTAGGACTAATATAGTCTTTCGCAAAGCCAGTAACCCTAAACAGGCTAGTGCTTTAAAAACTAAATAATCGTAATATTCGAACTCGATGCGGTCATTTAAATTACGTTTAGTGGCGTACGCAGCCGGAAAGGAAATGCATAATGCGGTGCTGGCATTAATTACAACTTCCGGTGGCCAGCGCGTTATCGCAACAACGCTGTTCGGCGATTTTTCACCCGACCTGTGTTTAAAATAATTGATTTATATATTAGTGTTAATATTTTTCAAGTTTTCCGTTCCATTACATTACATTCAAACAATTTGAAATAAATAATGCTGGAAACACAGCACCATCTAGTCCCAAACTAGTTATAAATTTACCCGAAAAATTAAAAGACTTTTTCGTGGTAGTTGGATTTGCAAAGTCAGAGAAAAAATGGTTGAACGAAAAGGTTTCTTACGAACGCTGCCTTAAATATGAGAGGTATATGATTGAGTTCTAGATAAAAGTTTAAAAGCTTGATACTGATAAAAAGAAGATGATATTTATTGGTTTTATTATTGACAATTATGAATTCTTATCAAAATATGTAAGTTTATTGTCTCAAGCGTTTAAAACAAAAAACTTTTCCCTTATCTTATACTGCATTTAATTTGGACAAATGGTTAAGGAAATAATACGACATAAGTATGGAACCGCGACCGTGTCGCAATCTATTAAGTGATATTTCTATTAGACGGTGTTTTTCTTAAACAAGACGTTAATATTTTAAGGCTACACTAGTGGCGATTCTGTTTTTGCAATAACTAGCTAAAGCTAGTTTAATTGTCGTAAAACTGACTAAAATGACGTATAGCTATTCGGTTAGTGCCGTTATAAAATTAAAACGGAACAAATAAACACAATTTTAGCTGACAGTTCTAAATTTAAAAACTTTTCTCTTTTGCCCTCACTATTAACTTTCATAATTATTTTCATAGTTTTTTAGACAAGGGGGGTGGACGGGGCGTTTTCAAAATTTTTGTGAAGGTCATGTGGGCTATCATAAGAAAGGTATTAATTTACACATGAACAAATAGTTTTTAATTTTGCATTAGGCCGTATAATTTTCGACTTATTTACAAAAACGTTGAAAAAAAATAGCGTTCCCCCTTATCTCCGAAGCTTGCAGAGATAAACCCCAGAATATTGAATTTTTAATAGGAGTGTATGTAAAAAGTACAGGAAAATTATAACGAACCTTCTTATTTGCATAGTTTTTTAAAAATCATCGAAAGTGTAAAAAAATCTACATAAGTTCCGGTATCAGACAAGAGCTGTCAAGGTTCTCCAACAAATATAAGCCGCCTTTATCATAATATTATATTGTATTGTGGCACGGAATCCTCGGTGCGCGAGTCCGACTGGCTCTTGCCCGGTTTTATTTAAATACAATTTTTTTTCGTAAATAATATACTTATAGATAAATACCCATACCCGAGACAAATATCTGCAATGATTATAAATTTAATTTTTCAGTTCATAAATAAACTTGTTTACTATAGATGTAGGTAGTACACCACAAAACTAGGTAAATACTCAAAAGGCTCAATAAGATTATTAACTTCCTACGTTAAACAAATCTTGTGCTATATTTACAGTTCCATAAATAGGAAAACCAAAACTAAAATTGCATCAACGAGACCCTACTATATAAAAGCATTCCATTAGTTCTCCGCCGAGTGCCAAAATGCACACATCCTATTTCATTCAACAAAATGAAAGGCCAAAATACAACCACAATATCCATTTAATGATTACCTTTGAGCGATGCCAAAGAGTGGGTGATCTTTCTGGATAAGACTAATCATCATCATTTCAGCCGTAAAACGTCCACTACTTAACACAGGCCTCCGTTATGGATTTCCATTAGGGGTAGTTCCCATACTCACCACGGTTGGCAGGCGGATTGGTGAGTGCGATCCGGGATGTTGATCTTCCAGAGGTATCCCTTAGCAGGCTCTTAGTGTATCCACGGGCATGAGAAGAGGGGTCACATTCTACTGCCAGCACCCCACGGCCATAATAAGACTAATGTTTTAGTAGATAAAGTCTTTTTTTTTACAAGCGTAGTCGAAATATATAAGCCTAAAATAATTGTGTGCATACCTACTACACATCTTTGTAAGAGACTGGTGCCTGGTGTAGGTTCTTTTGAACCTGTATTACAGATCACCAGGCTATAAATCATTATAGCCTGGTGACCACAAAAGTTTCACGAATGAGTGTATATATCAAAACACACTCATTTGTAAAACTTTTGTAGCGCAGCGGGCGAAGGTCCGCTGGCGTCCCAAAAGTTTGCGGGTTCGATTACCGCCTAGGGATAAATGTCTGTACTTATCTGCAGATATCTTTTCAGGGTTTTCTGGATGCTTTTCTATATGTATAATAATAAAAAACCTATCTATTTATTATAAAATATAAGATTATATAGAAAATAAGATTTTTTATATTTATGTATTAAATATAAGAGTTATCTAACACACATAACACAAGCTCTGCTTAGCTTGGAGCTAGAAGATGCTGTGTGAATCGTCAAGCGTTATTATTTTTTATTTTAGATTTTCTGTCTACTGGATAACAATGACTTTGAAATGTATATATTAAAGATTCGACGTTTCACTTGAACATGAGACATATGCCTCCCTCATATTTATTTATTTATTCTAATTGCTATATGGGCTTCCAGATTAATCCAAGGCGCCCAGACACTATACTAACATAAATATGAGGGGATTGTTGCTCGCCACACTCAGAGGATTAAGCTAGCTTTTTTATTTTCGGAAAAATAGTCGCTCAAATAAGTGATGCGGTTTCCCGAACATACCGGAATACCTTAAATCGCAAACTCAATTATTTCCTGTTTTGGTAAAAAAAATATTCATGTTTAATTTTAATGTCTAGTCTGCTAAATAAGCTTTTTAAAATATATACAATTTACAAGTTTTTTACAACACATATAGATACAATTTTGAAAATACAAAAAACACGTTGTTGATGTGTTTATATCATTTGATTTAGCGGCTTTAGCCATAAAAATGACTCTTCCATAAGCTCGTATATAATTTGACTCAGTGGCTATGCCCATAAGAATTACTCTTTCAAAAGCTTGTATATCAATCGACTTAGCGGCTATAGCATAAAATAATGACTCTTCCAAAAACTTGTATAACATTAACCGTCCCGCAGTGGGTACAAGGCTCACGATACAAAATCTTTGATATCAAATTCTTTTAGAGCAGACCGAACGTAGCCCCCGCATTTACTCATATTTTTGCTAACGTTCGACTGTTTCTGCGGCTCTCACCCGGAATGTGAATAAAGCTACGTATATTTTACCATTTTACTCGCACAAAAATACCCGAAATTTATCATTTTAGGCATTATGTGATACTCTTTTATTTCGTTTTGTTTTAAAGGTTCAACTGATATACAATTTACAGCGGAATTGAAATAGAACAAGTACATAAGTGAAAGCATTGAAAATGTTTTATTCAGAGCAGAATCTATTGCGATTATGCTTAGGTATTCTTGCATTATGCAGGAAAATTGACTCCGCTGGTCTGGCAGGGATTGCCATAGCATTTCATAAATAAATGGTGATTTATGGTTAGAAATATCTATCGGGTACATCTTAGATAAATATTGCTCACGAGTAAAAACTAAAGTTGAGTAACTTTGCGATGGATTTTTTTGGTGGGTACGCTTGCAAGAAGAATAACCCGTAAGTTTTGCAGTAAGAACCACCCGTTCTTACTGTTTTCGAAACGATAGAATTATTTTTGTACGTAAATCTAACATTAAACTTTTTATAAAAAAATAGATGATCAGCCAATAATAAGCAGTATGAACATGAAAAACATGCGTTAAAGAAATAATCTAACTCATAATAAAACATACCATTAGCACCTCCAGTATTTTTACAACACCAGCCAAAATAATCCAGTATTTTGGCTGGGCAATTTATATAATATTATAACTACAATTATATTTCAACAAACCAAAATTTTCGTCTTTTTCATACTATCGCGATCAAAATCTTTCGTTTCGTATTTTCTAGTATAGAATTCAACAAAAAAGAAAATTATTTAAGGAATAAAACTCGTTTTGTGTATAAAATAAATATTCATAGAAATTGTTATAATAACAATATTTATGTATTATAGATATTTTTAAATTATCTATTATAAAGCCTTTTTTAGGGTTCCGGACCAAACTGGTAAAAAGGAACCTTTATGGTATCTCAACTCTCTAATTTACATAGTTTTTTAGACAAGGGAGGTGGAAAGGGGGACTCAAAAATTTTAGTGGAGTTACTTGCTCATGTGGGGTATCAAATTTGCACATTAAAAACAGTTTTTTGTTTTGCTTTTACTGTATAGTTTATGAGTTATTTACAAAAACTTAAAAAAATAGCGTTCTTCTCCCTTATCTCCGAAGTTTGCAGAGATAAACCTCTGAAAAGTTTATTGCTAATAGCAGTGTATGTAAAGATTACAGGAAAAAATTATAACTATCAGACAAAAAATGGTGCTGCCAAGGTTCTCCAATAAATATAAACCGCCTTTATCATATATTATATTGTATGATGGCACGGAACCCTCGGTGCGCGAGTCCGACTCGCTCTGGCCCGGTTATATTTTATTTAAACCCAAATATTATTCAACAGGACCTACAACTGATGCAAAATGAGAAGTAAGAGCACGTGGCGACTAAAGAGTGGCAGTAGATGGCTGCGGTGGTGAGGCAAGATGGCGGCGGGACAGGCAGGGGGGGCACCACTCGCGCGCATCCTCGTGTTAGCAGTTCTACATGTCAATTTTGTCGGTAAGTCTGACCTAATCTGATCAGCCTGTTGGATCCCACTTCTGATGATTAGACTCATATTAGCAGTGCTACATGTCAATTTTGTTGTTCATTATAGGTTTACAGGAACTCCGAATAAGACCCATCGGTATTTCCATCCTTACTTGAGGTGCAACATTTGTTTTTAAGGTTACAGGTTACTTAAGGTAATCTCATCTGGGTCGAGTAGGAACTTTATAGTTTCTACTTCTCAGGAACCCGACAAGCTTCATTAGAAAAAACGAGTGCTCTTAACTTAACTAAGATTTAAGCATTCTACAATCGTAAAGTACAATAATAGTTTAAGTCATGAAACACGATCCATGCAAACGCTGTGAAAGCTTGCACTTTGCGGAATGAGTGCAAGTGCAGAACAAAGCTGGACGCACCCGCGCGCAACTGTCGTCAATATACGGCTTGGTTTAAGGTGCAGTTTTGAACAACAGCGACCCGCGACCGAGACCTGCAACGCTGAAATGCATCACAATGGTTTGCTGCCAGAATAACAACGCTAAATGCTTCCACATGGTCGGTTGAAAGTTGAAACAAAACCGGTATTCCGTGGAGCTATATGAACGGATGGCATTGTTTTTTAAACATCATCTTTATGCACTGTCTGTGCATAAAGATGATGATCCTCGTTTGTTTAAGGTTACAACCGGTATTAAATATAGGCAATAATATTATAGAACGAACAGAAAATACAAAATAAGAAAATCTGAAAACCGTTAACATATTTTGATTTGCTAGTGAAACAGGAGAAATAATCCCAAATAAACTAGTATTGGCATTTCGACACAAACCACCAGTTGACAAGTCTGACAGTTTTTTGTCGGTGTTGTAATAGCACGCGGTCGCATGTTGTGGTCGCTTTGATCAAAATGGCACCTTTAAATGTGGGTTTGAATGTGTTTAGGGCATGTTTAGGTAGGCTGTGGTGCCCTAGGCAAATATATGTTTAACTTGAATTCTGTCTTTATATTAAGCAGCTTATTATTTTAGGATATTTAACGGTTTTACTTGGATAAAGGGTAATATCAAAAATATCAGCACTGTGGATAATATCAATATCTATTTGTTACGGTCACATGATTTACTTTATATGTTGTATGATTAAGCTGGGAGGATGGCATAGGTGCTGGGCAAGCCGAATCCATCTAACAATGTCCCAGACACTGCAGCATCCCGTAAAGCATGAATGAATGTTGCTGACCTGACGTTGCATAAATCATCAATAATACATGTAATATAGATGTGTAGGTCTTTATAATAAAATAACATAAACACGGCAATTTATCTCGTAATACCTTTGATTATTCCCGACGTTTTGACTGCGTTTCAACAACCGTGGTCCCGGTTGACTCGGGTTGTGTATTTATACAGTACTAGAAGTCGCCCGCGGTTTCAACCGCATCTTTGTTTACAGCTCCGCTCCCGCAGGTCGTAGCGTGATGTTATATAGCCTATAAGCCTTCATCGATAAATGGGCTATCTAACACTGAAAGAATGTTTCATATCGGACCAGTAGTTCCTGAGATTAACGCGTTCAAGCAAACAAACAAACAAACTCTTTAGCTTATATATTAGTATAGATTAATACTGCATGGGACGCTGCGGTGCCTGAAATATCGGTACTGTAATCAATAATCATACGCAAGGCCTTTTACAAAAATATTATCTAATGTTGAGATGATCCTGTGTTTTATGGGGCTGTTTTATTAATTAGTTTAGGATTACATATTTATGTCACTATATTTTTAGTAGCTTTTATTTTCAGCTGTTTATTTAGGTTTCTTTTTATTTTCTTCTTGAAACCTGTATTATTTTTTTTATATAATTATGTAAACATCGACACTCAACAAAGCTACCTAAAAATCCAGCGTTGATCCTTAATTCTTGGGAGTATTATTAAGCTGAGGTAGGGACATTTGAGCTCACAAAGTTATATATTATTTATTTTATTTCTTATTGTTGCTTTGTAATGTGGATTAATATTATTTGTTTCTAAACGTAAAAGTTTCTTTAATTATTTAGTAGTAGCTATCCCATTTGGATAAAACTGAATATATAAATATATATATCAGAATACTTAAGTATTTCAAACATAGATTGAAATAAAACTAGGAAACGAAGTTCTATTTAAGCTATTTTTATTTCTACGTATATCTAATAACATCGTGCTACGCACAAAAATACCAGCAGGCTAAAACTCGCAAATAGATTTTTCTGTAGACACATTTTAAAACGATTCATTCGACGATGATAAAATAACAAAAGGCAAACGTTCTCGTAACATGGATAACCCCGTCAGGAGTCAAAGCGGAGCTCGGAATCCTCATTGAAAAACGGCCCACGGGTCAAAATGTCAGAGCGTATAGTAAACGCATGTCCCCCTGTGATGTATAGATTATAGATAGATTTAGCACCGTGCTCGAATAGAAGTTTTATAGCCTGCCGTGACGAGCAGAGTAGAGCGAGAGCTCGTTGAACTTGACCTACTGTAGTTACTTCAATATACGTAAATAAATCGTATAATATAAGTAACAAAAAGGAAGTATTCCCGTTTGAGCACCTATGCATTGAGCACCAAAGGCATTCCCATTTGAGCACCAATCAAGTGAAACAGTTTAGAAACGTAATTATATATCAAGCAGAAATAATCACTGTACCGATACAAAACTTATTTAAATAATTGATTGTACCGCTAAAAGGCTATCAAAGTTAGTACGGAAATAAGTAGAACTATTGCTTGAAACTTTATTAGCCCGGGGCTTACCTTTAATACAACGCAAGGTAGAATTGAATTAATTCTGTTGTAAAATTTTCACTTGCCACCTTATCTCCCGTCGTATTGTCGTTTTATTGTCCCTACCCTCGAACCATTAGCGAAAATGTCACAGGGCATTGTAATCGCGGCCACGGCCTGCCCGTACAATGCTGCGGCCATCCAACCCCCGTACCGTGTAGCTTTACCTTTACGCTATCATACAAATCCGAGTTTCTATAATAAATGAGGATGAACTCAACCGTATTTACCAAATGGATACTACTTTATCCACAAAACCGTATTCAAATTCGAGCAAAGTGGCTCTGAAATCGCGCTACTACCCAGAATGGTAACATTTCTACAAATTGTATAAGTTACATTTCGAATTCTACATGTACTTGTAAATCTCACGAGTGATTCCCGTCACGTTACTGGTGAGTGGCCGACAAAGGGAAGGGAGCTTGCATGCATACCTTATACCTTTTTGGTTAATCCCTATACTTATGTGAAACACGACACATCCGCGCCAACACTGAATCATAAGTACATGTTAACACGATTTTTGTACATTTTCTCTGGGGCTAATTTGTCAAGGTGAAAATATATTGTCACGTATTTCATTTTGCTCATAATGAGGTGAATTCCCACACCGTTAATATAACGCGGTGTATTTATTCTTGCTACTTTCCACGTCGGAATGTCACCGGCGCTCTCCTTACAATTAATCACAAAGTCAATGAGCCGCTTTGTTTGGACACCGCCGATGAATAATCCTTCCCTGGCGATTTACTGACAGGCGCAAAAATTGCCTAAAAGTTATGGTTTTTATAAGTGCCCTGGAAATTTATGACAATGAAATTTGCAATTTTAAGAATATTTTTAAAAGTTTAATACGCAATACGCACTTATAATTTTACCGCAGTTTCTTACAGGCCCAAGAATTTCTAAGTAAAATAGTAGACCAAATGCACGTAGTTTTCCATTAAAGATAGTTTTTGTGTTCATGCTCTAGAACAGAGCATTGTTTAGAACTCGTATATTTTATATTTTTTATGGTCGGTTCTACTAGTTCGAAACAATATACATACGATGGGTCAAGAAACCTATAAACTTTTACATGCAATAAGAAAATGCGTAGAACAACCAGCAGAAGGGCAACTCTCATATTTATTGTTCTTATCTTATTTGCATGCAATTTTGAGTATTGCTGTCCTTAAGGAAAGCACGCCATGGATGTTTGTTTTCATTGTACAGTTCCGGACGAAAATTATTGGACCCATTAAAATATTTTTTTATTGATACAAATTTCCGAATTTTTGCCGTGGGGTGCCGGTTTTAGAATGTTACCCCTTCTCTCATACCCAGTGATGCAGTAAGAGCCTGCTAAGAGCTAGCTGCGGAAGATGAGCAGCAGCATCTTTCCATGTATCAACATCTCGTACTGAGCTCGCCAACCTGCCTGCCAAGCGTGGTAAGTATGGCAACTACCCCTTATGGAAATTCATGAGGGAGACCAGTAGTGGACATTTTACCACAGTTTTCAGGCTGAAATGATTAGTACGAATTTGTACCCAATGAAATGCATTGCATACGTTATCAATAGACCCGACCCATTGATAAACAATTATTTGAATTATTAACATACATATAACCGGGTATTTATCGCGTAAATTACCTCTATTGTTTCCCGACGTTTCGCTTGGATTGCACCAAGCATGGTCCCGGGAAGACTCTGTTCCCGGAATACCCGGTTATATGTATGTTAATAATGTGTTGTGATCGCGAAAGTTTAAAAAATACAATTATTTGAATGTAATTATTTACATTACAATGGTATAACGCAGACCGTCTACATGAAAAGTGACACGGAAAAGCTTGAAATGAAAAGTCGTAAGCGCCAAAACAGTAGGAAGGGCCTTATCTCATTATTTTAAATCCTATTGCCATTTTAACAAGACTTTCAAGAGAAAACTTACAGGCATAAATCAAATTCGTTCATCTGTAAGGTGCAATAAATATTTTAATAGATCCGTTTTTGGTATTTTTTTCAAAAACGGGTCTATAAATAATATCTATCCATAAAACAGGAAATAAATACTTTAATAAAAAAAAACATGTTATATAACATAACATAATAGGGTGCAAAAGTTTTAATTTGAAGTGAAAAATATTAAAAATCTAAAACATAGAGGTATAATAGAAATTCCGATTGTTTTGATTTATAGCTAAAAAAATTGGTAATCCCTGACGCTGATATGGTCAATAAGTTTTCTTAAAAAGGTGATATACTTTTTTAAGATAATGGATATTTCTAACAACATTTACCTCACACGAGTGTTGGAAATATAGTAAATACCTATATTTAAGTAGCTATCTAGACCGTCGGCTTACAAGGTCGTATTAGTTCTTATCGCGCAAGTTTTAAAATAAACAGTGTGATTTTATAACTATGAGCTAGCAACAGTACATAAACACTTACGACTTATTAACATATACACGCAATAAAATTATTATTGTTAAGAATGTCTACTTTTCACTTCACTGCTAAGTTAACGCATAGGCAGAAGCTTTATTTACTTTGGCACGTGTAATGTAAACTAATACGATATCCGTTAAAATGAAGTGTTGTGGTAACAAACAAAGACGATGCTGACTTGTTTATAGAATACACCCTCATAAACATGCAGATTGCGGATGAGACGCGTTTTTATGTAAAATTGGGGAAAGGGAGCTATTTTATTTATTACCCTCCTTGACTTTATACATCACTGTTGGGCGGCGCGGCGTGAAAATGAAAGATTGTAGAGTCATAACACCAACATACTGCGATCTCCTAAGGCTCTATGGGTAAAGTAATATTTATTGTTTGTGTGGCGTGTACAATTAACGTTATTTGTAATGCATAATGCAATGCAGCGTTAATCGTGTGCTTAGTGAACGTGATCACGGCAGTAAAATGAAAAATGAAAATGAAAAAGTATTTATTGACACAACAGACATGACATCAAAACTATTACATTATTTTTAGTGCTATGACATATGATGATAAACCTCATAACTGGCAGTAGAAGGTTCCCCCCTCCTTTGTTGCCCGTGGGTGCAGTAAGTATCTGCCAAGGCATACCTCAGAAAGATGGGCATCAGCGTCTCTCCGTGTATCAATATCCCGTACTGCGCTCGCCAACCCGCTTCAAGCTTGGTGAGTATAGTAACAACCCCCGCATGAGTACTCGGAGATCCATGAGGGAGGCCTTAGTATCCTACGTCTGATGACGATGTTTAAATAATAGAACAGATGCGCTAATTAAATAATATTTTGAAAAAAAAAACATAACCATCTATCATAGAACCTCATCTTTATTAAAATACCTTTAAAATTGGTTTTTCATTAGTACCGAGAAACAAACCGTAAACAAGCTCCCATGATCCATGTGTGCGCCCAGCAGCCCAATCCTCATTTAACTTCGGAAGCTAACATCACCTACGTAAGCCTAACTCGCCGGAACATCCAACTAAAAGTACACAATTGGAGGACTGGACTGTCACTAGGGGAGTTACGGATGAGTCTCGGGTAATTAAAAACGTGACCGTCGTCACTGTCCCGCGTAGAGGTTTTATCAACTTGTGCCAACCCTGTTTGTTGTTAAAAAGTGATGATGGGTGCGTGATAGCTCACCGGGAGGAATGTTCTGGAATTTGTTATAATTTTCAATGTTAATACGATAGTTAGGAAATGTGAATATTGTAAAAATCAAGATGAGGATATTTTTTTTTCAAATTGTGTGCATACAACGTTTAGGTACAGGTCTTCAAATGGAAAGGTAAGTTTGTATCCTTTTAGGACATCAATAACTAAGATTTGTTTGATGTTTACGCTGCAAATTAAGAAGTCGAAGAGTTAAGAAGCGGCTTAGGTAAGACGCAGTGAAGGTTTGCAATAATATAGCTTACCGGGTGCAAAATTTTTAATCAATATTACTATTTGATATTATGGGCGCGAAAGTTTTCACATATGTAAATAAATAAATTAACCAATAAATAAAATAAATATAAAACTACTACCGGCAACACACGTCAGGTTTGATGTATTTTTTTTTATTTAGTACTTATTGTATAACTATGAGGTGGATTTAACCTTGCCTAATTTTCTTGTCTTTGTATATTGCTTAATGCGTATATACATAAGTATATCTTATTCTTTCTTTCTTTCTTGATGTCAACCTATAAAACGATGATCGCAAAGATAAAACTGTGTTTCGACGAAAAACTTTTTAGTTATCACTGGATAGTTAGTTGTTTTCTTGTCTGTTAATCTCATGACCGCCATGTTGGATTTAGAGTGATGTCATATAATTTTGCAAGTAACTCTCAGCAAGGCCTTTCATTTGATTACCATATTGTAGGAGTCCATTAAAAATAACTTGTCCGCCATCTTGGGTGTTCCACCATTTTGGATTCAGAGTGAAGCCATTTAATTTTTTGAGTTATTCTCAGCAAGCCCTTTCATTTGATACCCATACTACAGGTGTACATTAAAAAAATAAGTAGTTCGCCAGGCAGTCTAGGACAGTACATGACAGTCCAGTCCAGTCCAGTCCAGTGCAGTGCAGTGCAGTGCAGTGCAGTACAGTCCGGTTCAGTCCAGTCCAGTCCAGTCCAGTCCAGTCCTGGGTGTTCCGCCATGTTGAATTCAGAGTGACTTCATTTCATTTTTTGAGTTTTGCTGCTGACCATGCATTGTCATCCACAGTAAACATGTATACAAAATTTTAGCTCAATTGGTTGGAGATATCTGCTTCAAAGTTGAGTTGCAAGATTCCGCAAACAAACATAGTTACATACATACATACAGGGCAAGCTAAATAAAAGCTTGTAAACATACCTAGACCCGGACCAAAATATCTGCAGAACAACAACATACTTTAGTCCCGTGGCGGCAATCGTACCCGCTACCTCCTTTGTATAATTTGTATATTCCTAAGACCAAGTAAGTCACGGAGGCAGTCGTTTCTTAAACACAACCCTCACTACTTTGTAATATTCATTCATTTTATAACATCTATAACTTTTATAATGTTAGTAAACTGGAAAAATATGGCAAGAAATTTTATGCGATGTAAAATTGTTATGGGAAGGCGCGGGTCAGACGTAAACTGGACGCTTGAGCACATCGAATATTTTTATTGACTGTTTATCGATACTGTGGGTCTTTAGGGCTTTAGTCGGTGAAGTATATATTTAACGTTAACATGACCCTTCTAAAGCCGGCTGTCGACTTCGAGATGTGATGGGTCATTAATGACCTCATTAATGAATCATTAATGACTCGCAAGCCTGGTGTTGATTGTCATTAATCGAATCAATGCGAAAAATAGAAATAATAATGCTGGACAATTCACACAGCATCATCTAGCCATAAGCTAAGCAGAGCTTGTGATATGAGTACTAGATAACTGATATACTAAAAACATTATACTTATTACATAGAAAAACATCCATAACACCCTAAAGAAATATCTGCAGATCATACAGACATTTGTCCTGAGGCGGGAATCGAAACAGCAACCTCTTGCGTCGCAGGCGGACCTTCTCCCGCTGCGCCACAGAGGGCGTCTAATGTCAACCAAGGCCAGCAATCTCATTCAAATGGAGTCGTTCATAATCTCGCTCATATTATCGCAGGAGAGCCCAAATAATGAAGTTAAAATGCGGTCAACTTTATAATATGACTGTAAATAATGTTAACTCATAATAATATTCGAGTAGTAGCAGAACTTTTTATGAAGAGTTCATCCGGGAAGTCAGGGACACCACCGTATCTATTTCTGCCGCTAAGCAGTAATGTCTGCATTGCTGTGTCCAGTTTGAAAGGTAAGAGGGCCTGTGAAATTACGGGCTCATGAGACCTTACAACTTTATGTCTCAGGGTTACGGGCTCAATGCAATGCAGTTAACGTGCTTAGTAAACGTGATCACTGCGATATTGTAGTTGTAATAGGTAGAGTAGTAATTGTAATAACTGGATATCCATGAGGGAGGCCTATGTCCAGCAGTGGACGTCCTACGGCTGAAATGATGATGATTATGATGATGAATAGGTATAGAGAGTTGTAATACGTACATATATTAAAAACCAATATTTCGAAAAATTTTCAAATCTTAAAAATTTACAGTTTTCTGATTTGTTCCTTTGTATTAACAAAATTATCAAGCTGTATGCCAAATTTGAACTTTCTGGGTCATGTAGAATTTAATTAGAATTTTCATCTATCTCTAGCTAGCTAGAAAGCTAGCTTCCTATCTCGAAAAATGCCGGTTTTTAGATGTTGACATCTCGAAAACCGTTTGAGCTCTATTTATGAAATTTGAGCTACTAGTAAGTCTCATAGAGTTTAATAAATGAATCAAATTTCATTTGTTTGCGTTTAAAAGTTTTTTGGTTATGAAGGGACCAAATTAAAAGCGCCTCCAAATAGTTCTGGTAAAATACACATTGCTGGGTTGTTGCCCATTTGCTTTGCTTGAACTTGGCTGGACACGCTTCCGTGTCTAGATTTACCACAAACTATGGGATATTGTGCAGAAACAGGTTATTACTATGATATATCCAGAAAAATATCTGCAAATCATACAATGGAAATAAAGCCTCTTGAATCGTACCTTATTGGTTTTCCGACGCCGCGTTGACCATATTGCACATTCTTGCTTCTAAAACTATATCATTGTAGAGACCAACCTATGTATTAAAATTGTTATTTAAGTTAAATCATACTAAAGTTGTTAAAATATTTAAACAAGCTGTCCACTGCGAGTTCAAAGAACTCATTAATCCTAACTGACTGACGCTCTAACCAATGAAATAGATTTTTTTTTCGTATAGGTTTGTGTTTGACCACTTTTGCCTGATGTAAAGCAATGATGTCTAGGATAGGACACGCTTGCCTAGAAAGTACCAGTGTTACATTACAGTGTTACAGTACATTTTGGGTATCTTCAAATCAAGGGTTGATTTGAAGATACCCAAAATGTACTACGACTACTCTATTTCTATCTACTTTTCGGAGAATACTGGTAATTTAATAGTACATAAATTAGAATAGATGGCATTGATTAACATTTCCGTATCGATTCGAAAAAAGACAATCAACACCAACAATGTAAGGTTTGCGAGCGATGACTGACCCCTCTCTCTTGCAGGAGGTATCTGCTTTACTTATACATATGTAATTTTATTGCTGTATTGGATAATCGGGTATTTATCGCGTAATTACCTTTATTTTATTCCCGACGAATCGAACGGATTGCATCTGGTCGTGGTCGCGGGGAGACTGGCGTGCTGAAGTTAACGGCAGCAAAGCGAAGGCATCTTTTCAGACGTGTTTCAGTAGTGTCTCTCTTTGGAAATAATCTTGGGATTGTGGAGTTAGATCCAGTGATCCCAAGATTATTTTCAACGAGAGGCACTACTACAAGAGAATGGTTCGGAAAGGGATTGAAATTAAGAAATATCCTAATTTTAATCGTGAAGACGGCTTCAGACTCTTTGCCTCATGGAATCCAGTGATAGCCAAGTGTACTCAGCGTGTGAATAAACCAAAGTGTGCTGATACAGTTAGTGTTGTGTGCTGTCCCAGTGTGAACCGGCCTTAAATCTCAAATTTGTAATTATGAAGACCAAGTGAGGGTAGTCTGAAAAGATGCCTTCGCTTTGCTGCGGTTAACTTCAGCACGCCAGTCTCCCCGCGACCACGACCAGGTGCAATCCAGTCGAAACGTCGGGAATAAAATAAAGGTAATTACGCGACAAATACCCGATAATCCAATATAGTAATAATGTGTTGTGATCGCGAAAGTTTAAAAAAGACTATAATGTCATTTATCCAATTAAAATAAAAAAAGCGTTAAGTAATAAAACTGCATTTAAATAACTCATATCTAAGGTTTCATAAGTTACTAAACACTGTTCGACACATGAAACTTTGCTGACAAAATTTATTCATGGCATGATCCCTCGTAAATACATTTAGGGAGTTTATTGTCATAATGAACTTGATACGGCTTTGGGAAATATCCGGTTAATACGCTTAGTTCAGCTGAAACATTTGAGTCTACAAGTCAAGTATTGATTAATTAATTTTTAAAAATAAATTTTCGATTTCAAATTAATAAATCTATGTATTGTAACTGGTAACACCCAAACTATATCAGGTACGCCTATTGTAATGAATTATTTCCCTAGATTTATCATGGATCCCATCATCAGAACTTAAAATTTTGCATATATATTAGAATGTAAAACTTTAGGGACCTGTGTTTCAGAATTCCTCAAAAATCATCCCCTGGTAAAATCTAAAAATAGAGGGGATGAAAATTTGTTTGCGAATATTTTTTTTTCACTTGATATAGCTTGATATACTTGTAATTTCGCATAAATAGTTAGATACCAAAATTATTTAACATAGTCATGTTTTAGCGTTTTTCAAAAAACACCCCCTAAGTGGCAAATTAGGGAATGAAAGTTTATAAGGTTGGAAAATCATGTTTTTTTACTTCATTTACAAGAAATTTTGCACAAATATTGGAACATAAAAATAATCAAACGTATATAAGAATTATTAGGTGAATATTTCAAAAATGGGGATGAAACTTTGTATGGGAAACATAATTGTTTACAGCAATTGATCCTTGAATAATAGTAGGATATATGGATCGTATTAGTAATTAGTAGGAATAGCAGTAGGTTTTGCAAAATATAAAAAAAAAATTGACATGGTATTTTCACGCGTTCAGTTCGCAACCCAACGAATGACATTGTTCCGCCATAAAGTGCCGATGTAACCAGATGTGGACATTGAATTGTTATGGTATATTTGGCTATCATTAGGAGACCATCGAGGAAACATCGAAAAATCATCGAAAAGTGATCGCTGCCTTTTCTTTAGACCTATAAAAGAAGAGCAGTTCCACCAGACATCTTAAAAAAATCCGCCATAAAGTGCCGATGTAACCAAACGGTGGTGCAAAATTCACAGAACAAGCGTAATCCAATACCTTGTACGAGATTGGTACCATAAATCGGGAAGTAACCCGACTGAGACGGCGAAACATGCAGATTTCTGCCTTTCTTTCCTCGTGGCGGGCGCCGCGAAGAGCATTCCTGGCACCAATTGAAAATTCCTCTAGATTAGTTGAACGTACCTCGTACTACATTACTGAGCTTTATCTGTATCGTTTGAATCTAAAAAAATGTGGATATTGAATTTTTATGGTATATTTGGCTATCATTGTCATCGAGGAAACATTGAAAAATCATCGAGAAGTCATCGCTGCCTGACATCTTAAAGTTTTTGTTTGGTAACAACTTCCAGTAGGCTTGGTTTTTTCCGATATATTTTACAATTTTCTGGAACTTTTCTCTTGAAAAACTCTGTTGATAAAAACCGTAAAATCCATTTTTAAACCGCGCAAGAAGACGAGAGCTGGGGCCACCTTGCCCATGGACATCTGCAACACCATCTAATAGTTTTTATGTTGAGCCGTAGACACGTCGGTTACTACTAATACTAACTTAATTTTATATTGTTAGAATAATCTCATAGTTTGTAATTTGTATATCGTTTAACCATACTTAGGTAGAACATTTCAAAGAAATGAATAACCTTCAATCAAAAATTTCACGATTCCGGTGGGATTCGAACCCATGTCCGTCATATCGATACTTGACGCTTCCTACAGCCGGAAGTGCTTTGACCACTAAGCTACAGAACCCATGTCGGGTACCGCTGAAATTCTTGATAAGGTCATATTGGTTGATATTAATAACGGCAACAGGTAGAAATATTCCTGAAACTTGAAAAATTCACGAAATATTAAGTTATTATATTCATTTTAAAAATAAAATAATTAAGTAACAAGGGCTCCCATACAACAAACGTGATTTTCATGTCGTTTAAATATTAAAGGTAGCCGTAAAGCCGTATGAAAAGTGATAACTGAAAATCTCAACCAAAAGTGTTATCTCAATAATAAGTTGTTTTGCCAAATATTGTAATATACATGAATATAGAGATTACAGAGCATTAGAAGGACATTGCTACGTCATAATACAAGGAATCCTAGTTCAGATACGAATGTTTCTTTTCTTTTTGTTATCAATGAATATTATTAATATTCATTTTTATATGATGGCTTAAAGTAGTACTCAGTAAAATACATGAGACATATCAGGGACTATACACCTGTTATGAACATCCACTAATAGAACCGTACGACATTTTTCCTGAGGCTTAAAGAACAAAAAAACGTTATAGAAATACTTGCGAAATGTATTAAAACAACAAAGAGTTAAATTAATATGACCCACGCTAACACGTTTATAGCAAACCTGCCGTTATAAAGATAATAAATAAAACCGTTTAAAACTTTTTAATATGTTAAAAGAAATTTATTCACCGAGAACATGTCCTATCAAAATATCTCGAGCCACATGTTATGTCGGCGCATTCTTCTCCTAAATTGAAATTCTCGAACGTTCCCCTTCGCAGCGCGGACGGGGTCACAGCCAAAAGACAAATACTTTGAATGTTCGATTAATGTTATCTAACATAATTTTTCGTGACGGTTTATGATTCGCTTGATTTAATATCGGGATATTTAGGTTCTTGTCCGGGAGGGAAAACTTTTACGGTATTTTTAGTAATTTTTTTATTATTTTCTTAGAGCGGGTTGTTCGCTACCGGATTGCTAAAAGCTTGTAAGCCTTACGTGGCACTGGTTAGTTTGAAAAATTACAATCATAGTCGGAAATTTATGACATTTGTTAAAATGAAATTGACTGTGTATTGCTAAAAGCTTGTGAGCCTTACATGGCACTGGTTAGTTTGAAAAATTACAATCATAGTCGGAAATTTATGACATTTGTTATAATGGTAGGTATTGACTGTTATTTTTCAAATCAATTGGAAACATGTCAACCAGTGCCGGCAATGTTCTGCACCGTTCGCAGTGGGTAATCCGTTTTACTAAGCATAAGAGTGGTAACCACTCAGCAATAAATTCGGAAGAGTGGGACAGTTTAAGCCTGTAAGTAAACCAGTTTTTTTTAGTGTTCACATTTTCTGTAAAATTCTCCGTACCAGCAATTAAAACTCCGCCTTTTTTCTATCATACCGTGTAATACTAGACACGTTCAAACGGTAAACACAAAGAGAAAACGAACTCAAAACTCAGTCGAAGCAAAACATCGTATTCCTAAGTAAAATTTTATTCAGCGTTGGAATCGATATCGCTATCAAAATGCAGTAGCGCTGGTGCTTCCAAGCGTCCTTCATACCAATTCAAAGGACGTGCTAAAACGAAACAAGCTTAACCCACGCACTGGCCTGTGAGCCAGAATTTCATAGTTGCCTTGCGTCCACACAGGCCTCTCTCATGGATCTCCTTGAGGGGAGTTGCCATACTCACCACGCGTGGCGTGTGGTTTTGGCGAGCGTAGTACGAGATTTCGATACACAAGAAGACACTGCTGCCCATCTTTCGGTGGTATCCCTAAGCAGGCACTTACTGTATCCACGGGCATGAGTGGAGGGGTAACATTCTACCGCCTGCACCCCACGCCTATTATAGCCAGAATTTATTTTCATTTATAACTCTTTTTATAACCACGACCCGTCAAGCATGTTTAAATGTCATAGCGGCAAGGTGATTACCTCAGGTGATTACGTATCTCGCGACAGGTTTTGCAACAGGCAGTTGACAGTGTCAAATGTCAATTCCTTGCTTTTCTCTAATACAAAATTGACATTTGACAGCAATATTGCTGTCAATTGCCTGTTGTAAAACCTGTCGCGAGATATGTAATCACCCTGCGGAAATAATTGAGTGTCCATTAAAAACAATCTTTTCAATTTCTTGGGCCTCTCAAAGCCCAACCCCACGTCCGTGCTGATCATCTATGCCACGTGAGGGGCGGACACTTGCAACGAAACGACTAGCGAGTGACCAAAAGGGCAAACCCATGATGATGAGAACGATAAAACTAACCCTGCTTATGATACTTGACTGACAGGAACATACATAATTCTAACAGAACACTGGCAGAATTATGTAAAAAACCAAACACAAAACGCCATAAAAGAAGAAGAAGTAAAAGAAGAAGATTTGGTGTGACCTCTGTGTCATTAGAAACCCATCCCTATAAATACCTTCTTCCTGCGGAATTGCTACTAAAACAGCAGTAATTTTGCTGTAGAATTTTCATTAATTTATTTAATACGTTGTACTCAAATACAATGTACAGTGGAGGACTTACTGCTAATGGCATTTTCTACCAGTCATCCTGGGCGAGTCAGGACAAAAGAGAAGGGATTAATAACGAAAAACATTTTTAATTAACATGGAAATAAATATATATTCTACTGAAACTCTACTACTAGCATAATAATATATATGATATAAAAATACATCAGCAATTGAATTGAGCTATTTTATTATCATAAGGTCTAAAACAAGAAAAATTCAAACTTTAAAAATAAAAATGAAACGAACTTAAAACTCAGTCGAAGCAAAACATCGTACGTATTCTTAAGTAAAATTCTATTCAGCGTTGAAATCGATATCGCTATCAAAATGCAGCACCGCTGGCGCTAGTCGCTTCAAAGCGTCCAACAAACCAGTTCAAAGGACGTGCTATAACGAAACAAGCTGTACTTTCCCACTCAGATCAATGTATAAGGGTAAAATAGCTCTGTATGAGCATTTGGTGAAAAACTCTTCCTATCTTGCCTTTGTGTGAACGGCTATCGAGCGGTTTCCTTTGAAATAGGTGGTGTTCGTTCTGTTATTTTGCATAATACAGAGGGCTTTTACGCTGGAATTAAATTATGTTGTTGCTTTAGCGGTCTGATAGTGAACAAAAAAAACAAATACGGTTAGTATTTTATTCTATTGTCGTTTTTAAAACGCATATGAAAAGTATTTGCCCGCATATGATTTATTGGTTTGAGAAACCTTATAAGTCGTACCGCTACTATGAACTGATGTGTAAAAACAAGTGAATGTTAACCCTGATATTTGAAGGAACTGTGCTGGCTGGGGTCTGGAAAGTACCGCGGGGAACAATGCACCTCTATGCAGGACGTTAGTGCAGATCTGGTATCCCCCCCCAGAATCGGAATCAGAATCCTCTTCTTTCTGACTTTCGTTGTCAAGGAACTACGTTGCTATTCACTACAAAAATAGCTGTCCACTGTGAGATACAAAGGAAACACAGGGGAAAAAACTGTGATATCTCGCAGGCGGAGTAATAAATTACCCCGCACATCTCGCAGTGGACAGACTATACGAAAACTCTCTGTATTTAATTTTTACACTCTCATTAAATCCCTGTAAAGTAAAACGAGTGGCAATTCTGAAAGTCAATACATTAATTGGTATGAGTATTATACCAACGAAATTACCTTTGATTTATGTGACGTGCTGTTGTGGAGGAAAATCTCGACCTCTGTTTGTAAATTTGATTTAAAACTTCAGCCAAACCTGCGCGTCAGCAACGGTGAGCGACGTGAAGCGGGAGCGTCTACTATGAACTAAATAAAACATAATGATTTAAATCGTTAGATAAAATAAATAACTTAAATCATTGTTTCATGTGCTTTAAGGTAACCACCTTACCTAAAGTACTTAGGTAGAGTTCTGTTAATAAGGCTGTGAGTCTACAAGTTTTTCTTCTTATTTAAAAAACATCAAAAATTATTCATACTATTTTTCTTTTGAAACTTGTATCGATAGATAAATCCAGTCAAATCGTATAAAGTCAACCTACATCACAACTTCCTTCCGAACTCTATTCAATATACCAGCTACATTTATCATGTCCTTCGCTCCTTTGAATAAAAATTAATGCACCAACTTAACGGAAAGTAATAAATAACAACATAGTTTTCCGCATATTTTAAATTCGTGGAGAATCTTAAAATTGAGACTCGGAAAATTTACGTATTCAGTTTGAATAAATCATTGGAGCGTAGCATTTTTATGTTAGTGCTTTTTGTAGAATAAAATGATATAACAATGGAAAACTCTAGAGAAAAATTACAAAGAGGTGAACCAAAATCCATTTGCTGCATACAACACGATTTTAATATATATTTTAAGACATTTATTTAACTAAGATATCATCAATATTGTAGGTTTTTCGAGTATTCCATAATAATACTTTCCTTACTTTGTAAAAGTCATAGCCTTTCACATCGTCACAAGATTTATACAACGTCAGCAAATGATATTCATGCTGTACAGGACGATACAGCACCTTACACAGTGTTAGTTGAATATATTATTGAAATCTCTTAATTATGTAGTTTTTAGGTTCTATTTTAATACAATCAGGGTAAATGTATTTCTCATGGAGATCAAAAAAAAATATTACGAGTACGTAATAAGATGTTTTATCTCCTCTCATCTAACTACGTATAATTAGAGTTTGAAATAATATAAATATATAAAATATATTATGATGGACATTTCCCACAGCACCACCTAGTCCCAGCAAGCAGAGCTTGTGTTATAGGTACCAGAAGGTTGATGGAATACCAACATATTTTTTTGTAAATTCATACTCTCATACTTAGAATAAGCCCATACCAGAGACAAATATCTGCAGAAATACTACTCGGACCAAAAGGTCCCACGCATGAGCGTGGTAATCGAAACTGCAATTAAAATCAAAAATCAAATCAAATCAAAATCAAAATAGTTTATTTGCCAGAATTGTATTCTTATTTGCCAGAATTGTATTCTGGCAAATAAACTATTTTGATTTTGATTTTCTCCTGGGTCCCGACTGCGCAACGGAGGTCGTCCTTATTGTTAAACAGTTTTTATTTTATCTGGACGCCTTATTAACTTTATCATCATTTATGAGCCACACGTCAGATCGACGCCATTATAATAATAATCCCCTGAGCCACACTTCGGCCTACATTAAACAGCGATTTATACGACAAGCGCGAAAAATGTAGCACAGTTTCATTTTGTCACAAGTAGGTGAAAACTCGCGAAAAAGTAGATGAAGCAATTATTTAGCTTAGTCATGCATTGTATTTCCGCTCATTAGGTGTATATTTATTTAATTTACAACGGCTGGGGGCTGGCGATAAGCCGTGGAGCGTGCGCGGGGCTGGCTTCGTCGACTGAATAACAATGGGAAATGGTGTCTAAAATGCTGCTGTATGCAAAAGAAAATAGTATTAGTGAGGTTAGCAATGGAACTGTATCATATTTAGAGTTACTCCTTAAAACATACAACGTTACAGCACTTTTGCTAAACGGCACAATTTTAAAAATAATGGCACTACATACAGCACTATCTAGTCCCAAACTAAGCAAAGCGTACAGATGATTGATATGAGTATAATAATTACAAACCGTTTTGCCCTTGACAATAATAAACTCGACACTAAAAATTTAGTTAAGCTGCACTTTATCGAACAAACGTTTGAAGTTACTCACAAAATGGTTTTGAAATGATGTAATTATAAGAAGAAACGTACATTATTAATCATAATTTATTCACGACCAAAATATTACAAAAGAATGAAAGATTTGATATGGTAAAATTAGTATTCAGTAATATTATCAGAGTTGGAAAATAAAGCCCTCAGTGGTAGATTACCCATGTACCGTGGCAAATACAATTAACTCAAATTAAAGGCCCTTTGTTCCACAGAAGTGGCATTACAATGTTCATTTTGTGAGCAAAGAAACGGAACAAGGCTAGTTTTACAGGAAATGTTTTTGATATACGATAATAATAATTTTGTAAAAGCGATCACAACACATTACGATACACTTGACTGTGAATAGCGGTTGTTTAGTTTGATAACAACATAGCATACGCGGCTTTTAAAAATTTGGATTAAATAAATAATGGTCTTGTTTACTAGGAATTCAACAACCCCATAAGAAGAATCTTCGTGACCCATATAGTAAAATAAATGGCCAGATGTTAATTTATTGGGATTTTTACCTTTCATCTAACCTCCGATAGACCTAAAACATCCCATTTGATGGATTCCGTCTCCGTTAGAAATTCCAAAAATCGTTCATCCATGCTTATAGACCTGGCGTTGTAACACGCCAGGGTTGGGGTCGTGGTGTTTTGGCAGCTGGGCAACTTCCAGAGATTTTTAGCACCTTCTGCCCCGCCGGAACCGTGACCGCTAAGGACTGAGGGCTGAGGCTTTTTGGCAATAATCATATAATAATAGGGGTTTGGCCTTAAAACGCCACGCTGGCCTGTGCGCCTTGGCGAGTTTTTCGTCATATCCTCGTTGTTTGTCAGCAGGGGGCACCACGTGCAGGCGAGGTTGACTTGGGCGGCTAGACGTAATTCCGTCCCATACCCCCCGAAATACTTACGCTTATAAATTATTTAAAAACAGACTGCCCCATAGGCTGGGATAATATATAAACTCGTATAATAGAGCAAAATTAGGACTTCTTAGTAAACCGCTCACTCATATTTTCCACTTAAATTTTACTACCTCAGTACTCCCTAAAGCTTTTAAAAAAATAATGATTTATAAATCAGATGGATAAGCATGTAATGGGCTATTATCGGCCAATATCAATAATACCAACTCTCTCAAAAATTTTAGAGAGGGCACTTAACAATATCAGATGTCGTGTCGAAACTGAATGATGTTGTCGTAGAATGCCTTGATAAAGGAGACAAATTTATGGGTATTTTCATGGATCTCACAGAGTCATTCGACACGGTTTCCTCTGCTTCTTGACAAACTAGAAAGTCTGGGATTAAGAGACAAGTAACTAGAATTGATGAAAAGTTTCTTGAACGACAGGAAGCAGAGTGTCAAAATCGGGGAATACGTCAGTGATGAGCTACAAGTGACTTACGGAATTCCACAAGGCTCTATTATTAGTCCGACTCACTTCCTGGTCAGAATGGTTTTGACTTGGTAGCCAAATCGCTCTACCAAAATATACTGACACTGAATGCAGCTAAGACCATATGTAACGTTCTCATTGCGTAAACATGGATAGCCAAAAAATTACGATCACACTATAGAGTGCATTGAAAACAGTACAAAAACTGCTTCTGTGCAATACCCAAACAACAAGACACATTTAAATACCTGGGCATTAAAATTGACCAACACATGACGTATGGACCCCATATCAACGTACATAATTTCAGCTAGAATACGTAAGCTGATAGTCTCCTATCTATATTGATAATCTCCTTTAACTTTATTTACATTTAATTAGCTTTATTTACAACAAATCAATATTCCTCCGCCGATCCGTGATCTAAGTAGCATTAAATTTATGGTTTTAAACGTAAGATCAAATCATTTTTTATCCAACATCAAAAGACCTTCGGCTACCTTCGGACCAATTTATCTATGTATTTTGTAAATCTTATAAATATACGAATATATCTTATACGTATATCTTTTGCGTTTGGTTTTGTTTAATCGATTGATGTAATTTTGCTGCCAAAACAGGCAGCAAAATTACATTACAAATTACAGGTTAATCTCTATGTTGATGTACTTCATTTTTAGTTGTAATCATTTCTCTCTATTTAACTTACTTCTTATTGTTGCCACACTATTTATTTTCCTTTGCTCAAATGGATGCTGTTAAGCATAATTAGTCCAAGCGCCATTTTCACTTTTTTGGCAAATGACATAAACGCGTTTTTATTAACAGGAGAGTTGAATTTGCTTTATCTGAAAGTAAATCTATATACATCGACGCTTCTATTTGTAATTTAACATATCACAAGAAAAAAGTATAAAATAAATATTTATTTTAAAAGATATAGCTAAAAATGCACTTGGACTCGCGATAAATGTGATGTTTTTATTTTGCAAAACGAGTCCAAGAGACATTTATGTCGTTTAGACTCCTCATGTGTAACTAAATTTGACAGAATAGGTTTATCTGCATCTAAAATCAGGGTAAAGAGGAGAAAGCTAAATAAAATACTAATTAAATGACACAGGTAATGGCAAGATTAATATCCAAAAAAAACAATCTTAAGACAAACTAATTTAACCAAAAAAATTTAAACATGTATTCTTTAACATAGTCCCAGATGTATTTTCTTAGACAAAGAGACGATTCAAGATGATATTAGTCAACACCACCCTCACCCCAGAACCTGTCTAGTACCTAACAACTTACAATATAGTAGATGGAGTAGATGCTAAATCTTCTCTTCTTCAACATGTTCTGGATCAAAATCGAAATTACCATCAAACCCTTTAACGTCATCATCAATCGTATCGTCTGTAATATTTTTTTTGTAAAATGACTTAGAATCTTTTGGGTTATATGGGAACAGTTATTTTTAAATCTTAGTTTTTTCTCCGAAACAGGCTATCCATTAGGCCAAAGAGGTTTAACCATGTCTTTACAACGGTTCTCTATTTCGTCTCCGAAATTTTACATCCCTAATATAGTATTTCATATTTTTTTTTTCATAATCATCGTTTGCTCGAATAATCAGGATCTACGAGTATAATATAGTTACCACTTATGTCGGTCTCCATAATGATTAACACGCATACAGTCATTCTCAATAAATAATGAAATCCATAATATTATTAACTAACTAAATCATTTTATTAGAATTTGATTTATAATTTGTTCAGTAGTGGACGTTTATCGGCTGAAATGATGATGTTGATTATTAGAATAATTGTAATATTCATAACATTGTATGTTGATTGTATTTAGCACCTCAACAAGCAAATGAAACCGCTTGTTTAGTGATTTTTTTTATTGTTGTCAAGACAAGAGTAATTTTATTTAAATTAGTCTTCAATTCAATTAAATTCCTCAGGCGGCCGCTCACTACGGTTGCTCGTATTAAGTATTTTGGAGTTTTACTTAAATATATACCCAGTATCTACTTTATATAGACAGTAGCGCAGTTGGCCCACGAAAATTGCCCCCTGACGAAAAATTCTTCACAGGCAGTGTTTTTGGATGGTTAAAAAAACATAATAACCTACTGTCTCTCCATCTCGGTTCTGTCGCAAGCAGAGTTTTTGGTTGGCTATAAAAAAACCTAATAACCTAATGTCTCTCCATTTCGGTTCTGTCACAGGCAGTGTTTTCGGTTATTTATAAAAAAAACCGAATAAACTACTGTCTCTCCATCTCGGTTCTGTCACAGGCAATGTTATCGGATTGTTATAAAAAAAACCTAATAACCTACTGTCCTTCCGTCTCGGTTGGAAATCGGAAGTTTTATAATCGTTCGAAAATATTCGGAAGAATAAGTTTTATGATTCGTTATTATGTATGACGCATATGTTTATAACGATGAAAATTATGGAAATAATATATAAAATAGCTTTATGCGTAAAGAGCATAAGGATGAACAGTAATGTTATCTATGGGACCATAATATCCTGGATGGTGATGTTTCAGAGACACTTGTTATTGATTGTGATTTTCGGACAATCGAAATTTTCGGAGACAAAATGGGCACCCCTTTAAAACATGTACATATGTCCTTTCGTACCTTTTTTTCTCTCAACATCAATTCCTACTGTGTTTCTACCACTATGGTATTTACGCAGTCATGGTAGTTACAAGACCATGCGAAAAATGTTTGTATGATTGGTTTGCGTTCGAAACCAAACTCATGTTTTTAGTTTTGCAAAACCAGTCCAAGTCACAAATAAATGTCGCGTGGACTACTGATGCGTAACACTATGTCGTTTGGGTTTGTTATGTATAAACGGAAAAGTGTTTTTTCATTATTAAATTTCGTTGTTAGTTTTGAATTGGTTTTTGGGCTTGTTTTGCGTATCAAAATATCTCGTTTGCTATAGAAGGCGCTTGGACTGGGTATTAAAAAATACCACTCAGAGTGAAGCTTGCTGCATAAAAGTTTTTTCTATGGCTAAATTATGTCTTGGAGATTACGAAAATGCAAAAAAATTAAAAAATGCAATTTGGCGCTTGGACTCATTATGCATAACTGTATCCAAATGATCAAATGAATAACTCAGAAATATATTTATTATCATCGAGTGTTTTTGGTATTTGTATTTTTTTTTTGTAGTTCTACTGCGCTACCAACTTGAACTACTTCTATCACTTTTATATTGCTTATCTTACCTAGTTCTTATTGTGTATTTGTATTTATGTGTAAAGGAATTTTGCGACTCACAAAGAGGTTCCAACGGAAGATCAGCATTGTTTTGTGATGTGCAAAACAACAAATGCTGAATTGCACGCCTATTTGTGACACAACAATATCCATAATGTTTAGATATAGATTAATTTTGTATCGTGTCATAAATAAATGTTTATTTATTAAAACCTTCTCACGCAGCAAAAAAAAACCGGCAGATATAGATGTTCTCAGCAAAAGACGAAAGAATAAAGTGTACTCAGTGAAAAAAACTCGGAAATGTTTTGCTCATCATCACACACTACTTGGCACCTTACGTCTACAACAAATTAAACAAAATTGTACCTCTACATAACATGACACAACAAGAATGTAAAACAAATATAACATCCTGTTTGCGAAATATGGAATATATTGAGTTTTTGTTATCAGTTAAAACATAGGCTATATAACATATAATTTAGTAAATTAAATAGTAATAATATAGATCGTAAGAAAAAAGGGTTACATTTTTGAATATAATGTAAATTATATTTTGAATAGGTACCTTCGTATTCCGCTAGAAGTCGATGTAGAGAGCCGTATCTTAATACTGTGGAAACTTAGTAAGAGTGAGGAGTCAATTATGTTTGATCCTAATAGGTTTATCAAATTGTACTTAGAAAATTTACACTGTAAATAGCTTATTGTACCTTGTATACTGTAATAAATAAATTATCTTATCTTCTCTTAAAAAATATTTATTTGGGTTTTTACCGCGTAATTACCATTATTTTTATCCTGATATTTTGAGCAAATTGTACTAGTCGTGGTCGCGGGAAGATAATCAATGTACGTACTAATAATTTTATTGAAATAATACCAAGATTTTTTACATACATATGTTATACATTATCTAGATGATTTATAAAGCGTCAGTAACTGACTTTTATTTTATAGATGACGCTGCAGTTCCTGACAAATTTTTAGATGGATTAGACTTACCCAGAACGTATACCGTCCTACCAGCTCAGTCAGGTATAAGTCAGAGTAACGAACAGTTCAATATTTATTAAGGTGACTAAAAGCCGCGGGTTTCATCCACGACGTTTCCCTTCACCGTTAAAAGCACGTGTTAAAGGTACACATAAATTTTTCAAGACTAAAAGTCCATTGGTTTACGGCCGGTATCGGATCAATTCGGGGGTACATACACTCGGCCAACATGGCTTTGAAATTATGGTAATAGAACAGCGCCGTGGGGTGCCGGCAGTAGAATGATACCCCTCCTCTCATGCCCATGGATGCAGTAAGAGCCTGCTAAGGGATACCTCCGGAAGATGGGCAGCAGCGTCTATCCGTGTATCAACATCCCATACTGCGCTCACCAACCCGCCTGCCAAGCGTGGTGAGAATGGCAACTACCCCTCATGGAGATCCATGAGGGAGGCCTGTGTTCATCAGTGGACGTTTTATGGCTGTAATGATGAATAGAACACTGGATTTTTTATTCAAATAAGCCTTACATTCTCGCCATGCCTGATCATCGTGCGTTTGTCTGGATTTTTCTTTTTGCACTTATTTTATTAACGCAAACAAATAAAATGCTAAATGCAAATACGTCTGAGTGAAAAGTTTTAGTTGTTATGAGAAAACCACATAAGTTAAGACTGTGTGCATTTTTCTGTGGATATTTTTCCCAGGTCTGGGTATTTTTATGTTTACACATACAAAGAACGTATTAATATAAAAAAAATATCAATTATCGTGTAATTATGATTGATGAAACACAAGCTGTGCTCACTTTGGGGTTAAATGGTGCTATGATGCAATGTCAATTTTATCTACTTCCGATTATTATTAAAAAAATGCAACATCAAATAGAGGTTAGAGAATGAAGGTCCCCCCAGGGGGGACCTTCATTCTCTTCAGGAGGGCCTCCTCTAACAAATTTTGAAAACAATAAAAGTATTTAAAGTAATAATAGAAGTTTTGATGAAAGAAACTCTTACTAAAGCATTAGAATAAACCCCCGGTATTATGGAACAATTATCATGTTTCACTTTCGAACACTAAACTATTAATTGTATTGTCAAACGGGCGCAGTGCAGCGCGCGCTGCTAAAGTGATGGAAATTGCCGAGCAAAGCTCAATCTGATGACAGTTCCCTGTTAGGAACTGAAATAATGATTAAATGGGTCGAATAATTTCTGGTTTGATATTTATTCAGAGTAATCCGTTTGCATCTATTATACATGATTTAGAGCGTCAGCAGGTTTAGCAATCAATCACAGTAAAAGTTTTGTTTACCTTATGCTGGTCAATTCACACGTTATTATCTAGCCCCAGCTAAGCAGAGCTTGTGTTATACTAGATAACTGATATACTTAATACATTATACTACATAGAAATATTTTTTATTATTATTTTTTATTATATATAGAAAATCATTGTCTTCATTGTCGTTCTCTCTGCCATACAAACTGCCCAGGGCTTCGAGGTTCAACCTTTTTCGTCTGGATGGGTTTAAATCCAACCTTGGACATCACGCACCCTTAACAAGAGTCGCAAGGCAGTATAACCAGTATAACGCTGTCAGCAAATCTAAAAATGTAGACATATTTACTGACAATGTGTCTAGGCTCAAGACCCACTCATCCATTTGTAATTATCTAATTTTAATATTTAATTTTACATAATTTTATTTTATTCATTTATTTTGTTTAATTTTTTTTTACCATTTCTGCATTTATTTCTTGAATTTTGATTTTATTTAAGTCTTAATTTATTGTGTAAACATTTTATCCACACGTAGAACGTTACGCGCCTATGATTATTTGATGCATGTTGACATGAATTTTATTAAGGCAACTCTAAGCTAGTTTTAGTGTACACTATGTTGGTGATCAATAAAATAAATAAATAAAACATCTAAAACACCCCGAACAAATATCTGCAGATCGTACAAACATTTGTCCCGAGGCGGGAATCAAACTCCAGCTTTGCAGGCAGACCTCCACCTGCTGCGCCACAGTGGTAGTCTAGTAAGTTAAATATTTCTAGAATATTAAAAACATAATACCATACAAACTAGTAAACAAACATTAGATTCTTAACAGTGGTCCTCGCACTAGGCCAATATCGCCGATGTCAATCTAACATGTTAAAAAAAACCCGTCACTATACAATCAACCTACTAACCGAAAACTCCTTCTCAAAGTCAAAAAATTCTAAGCATCCATTCAAAATCAGGTTACTGTCTGAGTCCGTGAAACCTTTTACGAAGAATCCTTATGTACAACACGCAAGTTGACCCACGTCAGGATGAACGCGTAAAGTGCCTCGATAACCGGCGAAACCGCAGCCTATCGCTTTTTGATAGCATCACTTTGCCCAACTTGCCATCTGGCGGCCATTAGGTACGGATATTGAAAAAGTGAGCCACACCAATACGTACGAATATCTCGCAAAATATCGTCCAACACGTGTGTAACTGTACAATCTGTAGATTTCATTCGCTTCTTTTTATTTAACTGTAAATGTACATGCTTTCAAATCGCTAACGCCAAACGAGGAAGACCCATGCTCCGATATAAAGATTGCGCAAAGAGAGACATGGCAGCGTTTAACATCAAGCGCACTGACTGTCATCACAGGCTGAGAACAGACCAGAATGGAGGAAAAACTTACACGAGGGTCTTAAACACCACGACCAAACCTGGTTTGTCTCATTAGCCGAGAAACAAGCGAGACGGCATCGGCAGGCATACATCCAATCCACCAACTGCAAGGGACACCCACGTCTGCCAAAACTGCGGTCGCGCCATGAGGTCGAGGATAGGACATTTAAAAAAATGCCCAAACCACAGGCATTACCTGAATCGTCTGTAATAGGTGAAAAGGCCGATGATGATGATGATGATGACATGCTTTCAGATTGAAAATTAATAATTTATTTTGAGCAGTTTTTTTATGTTGGAACAGTATCACCTATTTTTAAAGTAAGGTTAAATAATGTAAGTGCATTCTTACGATATTGTACCATCCATTTCATTCAGTGCTGCACTTATAAATGTTATACACTATGTATCTTATTGTAAACTAGCAGTGCCCGCGACTTCGTCCGCGTGGACATAGTTGTAGTAAGCCTGCTTAAGACCGTAAATACAGTATAATACTCGTAATAATAGGCAGAGATATCAGAAAATTCTAAGAATGCTCAGAGCGAGAGTCAAGTAAGAATTTTTAGTTTGTTAATTTCCGAAAAAGCGTGTACGTGGAATACTCAGAAATACTCAGCATTTTACGAAAATAATAGAAAGTGCTCTATAGGTAAATATTTTCTTTATTAAATCTTTTCAAAGTACTCTCCTCTATACAAAGTTTTATGCAAACCAGTTATACCGCCGCAGACACCACGTTTAAAACCTGCTTTAACGCTGACAGCGCATCTTCCGGCGACGAAAATTGTATCCCTTTGAGCTTATTTTTATTTTCGGAATGTCACACTGGGCTAGGTCAGGGCTGTAAGAAAGGTGACCCAGGAGTATGAACGGCGAGCTGCCTAGGAAGTTAGGAAGTCCCTCGTTTTGAGTGTGGTGTGCGCGGGCGCGTTGTCGTGGTGTAGTAGCCGGAGCCCTGTATTTGGTCGCTACTTACTAAAACAGATTCTTCTTATCCAAACCTGTAGGTATTTTTACGGGATGATAAGGCCTGGAATTATCAAAACGACCCAAAAACAAAGCGCCAGTCGACGGTGTCGGTGTTTCAAAACGAATCAACGCCTACCAAAGTTAAACGTCGTATAAGCGAGGGAATAATCTTGATCGCGAGTTTTTTTTAATTTGACTGGCTATTTGGTATCAATTTCTTTACAGAACCAAAGAAACATCAATTCCGAATGGTAAACTATCAAAGGCTTGGCAGAAGTTTTCTCTGATAACATGTTACAGAGAAAACTTTTGCTAAGCCTTTGATAGTTTACCATTCGTTTATAAATTAATATAATAAATTAATAAGGCCTATTTCGGAAACAAATATCTTTATTTGATTTGAGTAAAATTGGTATTCATGCTGTATGGCACACTCCAGTGCTATGTGTAGTCTTCTTCTTCACTTCCTCTTCAGCAAATCGTAATTTCTGAATTCCTTATTGATGAGCTTAATATGCCAAAATATATGTTTACTAGCGATCTTGGATTTTGGCATGGATTGAGGAGTTTCCTCTTTTTTTCTCATAGATCCCATAATCAGAACTGAGTTTTGAACTAAATTGGACCTAATTCAAAGTGTAACTATTCGAACTCAAAAATAATTTTCCAAATAGGTTCATACTCGTAAAACACGGAGTTCTAAGGTAACAATAATTAAAAAAATATATACATATACAGTCGACTCTCAAGTTGATCAAACCTTTTCTCTTTTTGAAGTTGATTAAAAATTCCAGCCTCACTATTTACAGCTGTATCACGTCTTCTACGGTTGAAAGGACCTTGTTGTTCTCCACCCCGACACACCGCCCGTGAGAACCCGTGAAGTGTCACGAGGCACATGGCTTCACGGCGGTATAGTGATATGAGATTTCCAACTAAACTTAAAAGCCAAAATACTTTTGATACTGTAAGTCGACTTTGATAAAGTAAACACTAAGGGGCCGTCTCCACGAGCGAGGGAATCGCGGCGATGTTATCGTCGTACCACTTATTTCTATAGCGCGGACTCGTCGCGATTCTCTCGCTCGTGGAGTCGGCCTCTAAGAGAGTGTATAGAAATACGTGGCACGACGATAACATCGCCGCGATGGGAATCGCCATTCACATTTTGGGGCCGTGTCCACGAGCGATCCCTCGCTTGGCCCCAAAATGTTATTCAAAATAATGTTTAACATTTTTCAGTAATAACATATTGCATCAAATTAGTGGTTTTTGCGTGATGCCCTCACAAACAACAAACAAACCGGCAACCAAAAATTTGGAAAATTGATTTTTACCTTTTATCGCTTTTTCCTCACTTATCTATTTGCAAAAATATTTTAATGTAAAGACGCGAAAGGCTTACGATTTTATTATATGTATAGACTGTATAGACTAAAGGTAACTATTTACATGCATAACAAAGCTTAAACAGGTGAAGTAGCAAGGATAAACTTACCGTGGCAAGATAAACTTTAGCAAGATTGACGGCTCATAATGAGACTTTTCTAAAAGCACAACACGTTAAAATACAAGCAAGTGTTTTACTCGTTGAAGCAACATAGCACTTTTATCCTCTCGGCTTAATTGTTATACTGTTTATCCTTGTACTCGGCGGTTTCTTTTATTTATATGGCGCAGGTAATTCGTTTACTCGTGAGAATAGTTTCAACACGTGCCTTCGTCTAGACGATTGACCGTAATGGACTTTGTGCCCGGCCGAATGTGGTCTATCGTTCCTGAGTTTTTGCCGCGTAATAATGAAACTAGTAGAGGTTTGCTTTTGTAGTTCAATCTTGATTCTCACGTAAAAATGAGCTATATGCTACATAGGTTTAAAGTGCGATTCTCATTGTCTGGATTGTGTGTTGAGGTGTAGTTGATAAACTTTACAAAGCTAACCATTGATGGTACATAGACCTCTATGTTATGCTCATGTTAGTTAATGTAGTGCGGTCATGTTAGCCGAGTGGAATGTACCCCCGGCTTTCAATCCGAAAGACATGGAATTGATACCGGCCGTGAACCAATGCATTTTTCTTTCTTGAAACATGTTTATTCCTTTTTAACACGTGCTTTCTGTAAAGGAAAACATGGTGAAACCCGCGGCTCAGGACGTACTGACTTTCCTCTGACTAATAACCGACTAAGCTGGGAGGTTTGTATAGGTGCTGGCAATCCATCTTACAGTGTCTCCAGGCACTTTAGCTTACTGTAACAGCATGTACATATACCAGTTGCTGGCGCTTTATTAATCTGTATTCTGATGTAAAGGCCTTACTATAAATAGAGCATTGCCTCATCCAAAGGATTTGAATTTCTAAATTCAGTTACGGCTCAACGTTTCCCTTATTTATACAATCCGGAAAATATTTATTGGGCAGTGAACATGAAAATAGATTTATGTTTTGATGGACTGAGCATTGCAGAACAAACGTTTGCGATGATCGCATCTGTTGTTTATTTTATTGCTTGTTCGCGCTTCCATTTTTTCGATTTAGATTGATTTGTTTCAAAAACAATTTTATGATTTCAGCGCTATGTTACAGAAACATGACGAATGTTAGTTTTAGTTTTGACTTTTGATTTAAATGAAAACTATTCAATGCAAAAGTGGTATTTAAACTGGAATAGAGCAAGCGACCCTGTTACATAAAATATTCTATTTTACAAGCCACCGTTATATCAACTAATCATAAATTTAACAAGAAAACAAAGTTATAGAAAAAATCGACAAGAATTGGTAAAACCAATCTCATCATTTCAGCCGTAAAACGTCCACTACTGAACACAGGCCTCCCTCGTGGATATCCATGAGGGGTAGTTGCCATACTCACCACGGTTGGCAGGCGGGTTGGCGAGCGCCGTATGCGATGTTGATACACGGAAAGACGCTTCTGCCCATCTTCCGGAGGTATCCCTTAGCAGGCTCTTACTGCATCCACGGGCATGAGAGGAGGGGTATCATTCTACTGCCGGCACCCCACGGCATCCCTCAGCAATTAAATCACTCGAAATATTTAATGAGCAGTGCTAGTTCGCGTCGGAAGTGACACTTAATCGCCTTAACTTCGCCTCAAAACTTACCCAAACGAGTCGGAACGTGAGTTAACCCTTACCCGATGTTTAAAGATACCTACACTGCATCAAAGAAGTTGAAGAATGTGTAATTATGAGATTGTTTTCATTTAGAAACAATGTTGTCGAAGAATTTCCTTACTCCGATGGATCTCGAGGCCCCAAACCAGAATTCTTGGTTTCGTTCAGCATTGTTTGTCGGTTATTGCCTGCCTTTCAATCTTGTAATATATTTTTCTGTGATTCAACTATTTAAACTATTTCTCTCTCGTTTTTTAATATCTGTTAAAGCGTATTAAAATGTAATAAAGGACATTCCTCGACTTTCGCTTTCATTTAAAATCTTAAGATTTTTTCTCATCGTGAATATTTTACAAGCTTTACAAGCTTTTTAAATGATTACTACTTGGCTAGGTTATTTACATGCGCAGCGCATCCAGATACAGTTAATTATATGTTCATCATCAACATTTCAGCCGTAAAACGTCCACTACTGAACACAGGCCTCGCTCATGGATCTCCAAAAGTGGTAGTTGCCATACTCACCACGCTTGGATGGCGGGTCGGCGAGCGTAGTACGGGATGTTGATACACGGATAGACACTGCTGCCCATCTTCCGGAGGCATCCCTTAGCAGGCTCTTACTGCATCCACGGGCATGAAAGGTGGTGTTACCCTACGGCTTGTTTAACCTATGTATTATTATATAAACCGTAGGGGCCCAACAGGGTCGATGCCCGCAAGCTAGGACCGCGGGGAATTTCTGAAAAGTAAACCCGTAGTCCTAGAACGCAAGGGGCAACTGAAGGAAACAGGTGTGGCTTTAGTCAGTAAAAGTCTGACACGCCCTCCCGTTCCATCCAGAGCGGGAGAAGTCATTAGATGATTTCCACACCTAAAAAAAATATAATAATATTATATATACTATTTATTATCACATATCATTATTTCTTTTCAAAAATATTCAGTATAGCAATGACAACTTTGTATACAAAGATATGTGAATGATATAGCACCTACCTTTTAAAAAGTTTATTTAATAACAGTTCAATAATCTCTGCCTAAGGATAGCTATCCACGTCCACTGCTGGCCATAGGCCTTCCTTATGGATCTCCAGAATCCGGGGGTTTTGACATACTCCATAATAATTCAACAAGGGGGTTGTTGCCATACTCGCCACGCTTGGAAGCTGGGTTGGCGAGTGCAGAACGAAATGTTAATACACGGCTATCCGTGTATTAACATTTCGTTCTGTCGTGTGAGCGTCATACGCTGCTGCCCATCACCCAAAAGTATGGTATGGCAGATTCTAAATGCATCGATCAGCAAGAGAGGAGAGGTAGCATTCTACTGCCGGCATCCCACGGCACAGTACAATAGCTAAGCAAATTGGAATACTTAGCTTCGTATTCGTTATGCACTCAGACAACAATAACGCAGAGTGTCTCGAAGTGTTTTGGGTCCGAAATAAAGTTTGCTCCAACATTTAACTAGTTTGGGCTTGGGCAAACAAATCTAGAGTGCCCAACGTACCCAGGACTGGACTAACTTCTTGGTAACGAATTCAAATACATATATCTAGGTAAATATTTGTTTTGAGACTTGAGAAGCGAGGTAACCGTTGAAGTTTTATTATTTCATGCCTTTGGGTGTAGTAAGTCTTTCCGTGTATCAATATCCCGTACTGCGCTCGCCAACCCGCCTGCCTAGCGTGGTGAGTATAACAATTACCCCTCTAATAAAAAGTTAAAACGATAATTTGCAACTAAAAGATTCAATAGATCAAATTGTATTTTGTTGCTCACCGAGAAATCCGCAAATTGTGTTGGTAAGAAATTCATCTTTGTTTTTCCTTTACTGTAGAAACCACAATTGTTTGGATATTGGATGTCGCGGCCTATAATAATAATAATAAATAATAAAATACGTTTATTTCAGGCAAAATACACCCATAAAAATACAAGATAAATTAAACTAAAATACAATAATACAGGACCTCTTCTAAATTAATTTTGCTAACTAAACTACCAAATGACTTAACTAATGAAAAATAAGGAATATTTACAATAATTATTTGGCAATGTTGCATTAATTATGTTATTATTATTTAAATAAGCGTGCATCCTTGATGAATGATACATATAGATGCAGTCAAACCTGTTAGCGAACACGCTCAGAATGCTGTTGGAGCTGGCCCGGACCCTGCGCACCAGAGACGCCCCCCGCTTGCGCATGGTGGTGTAGAAACAGTCCACACGCGCCTCGGCGAACATCCCTGACGCGCTGCAGAACCGGGGCAGCCCCATCAGCACTCTGAACGCTATATAATGAATATGTCCTTACCATAATTATTATCATGTCAGCCGTAGAACTGCTGTCATCATATCATAAAGTAAGGGAATTTTACCAGTCTTTAATTGAGGGTAATAGGTAAATAGAGTGCATGTTGGGCCACGTGCTATTTAGCGTTCCGTAGTTAACCGTAGACCTGTTGTTAGAAGTTGGTATATGTTTTTTATACGTGCATCAAATCATAGTAACACTTTATAATTGAGCTTTAGGTTAAAAGGATTCCGGTACATATGTTTGGTTTGCGTTCCGTTCCGTTTCACTTCATTATTTCAGCCATAAATGTATTGAAGGGTGAAAGGATGCGTGTCTATTATATAGTTTTTATTTTCATTTTCTTATTGTTATTTGTTTGACGGAGTAGACGGGACTTTGATTTTTCTGTCATCATGCCTATTTTCTGTCGTAATGCAAACGTAGCATTCTTTTCTTTTGTTTATCCTTTAATAATCCATAAGTCGTCTACCCACATTATTTTTTTCCTTTGTAATATTCTTCTTCCTATAAGTGGAAACTTATAATTGGCCATAAGTGCGCATGTGCTGGTTGTACCGGCTACATGTATTAATTTAACTATTAGTTTTTAAGGCTAGCTGGTAGTTTTCCTAAAATGTGGAAAAAAAAATAAAACGTTTACTACTGAACACAGACCTCCCTCGTGGATATCCATGAGCGGTAGTTACCATACTCACCACGCTTGGCAGGCGGGTTGGCGAGCGCAGTATGGGACTTTGATACACGGAAAGACGCTGCTGCCCATCTTCCGGGGGTATCCCTTAGCAGGCTCTTACTGCATCCAAGGGCATAAGAGGAGAGGTAACATTCTACTGCCGGCACCCCACGGCAACCGTTTCACTTATTTGAGCCGTAATTTCTCCGAAACTTTTCGTATATTTATACTTTTCTACTTTTCGTAAAAAGCCCATGGTTAAAACTTTATTTACGATTATTTTCAGATTTGTAAAGCAAGCAAGCAGTTTAGTTTTTAGAGGGGGGATGCTAGATAAAATGTTTGAAACTTTAATATACTTCGCAAACGGAACCCTAAACCAAAAAATTATCAAAAAATTTAAATACCTATTGAATGATTCAATGATACAATGGGAAAACCAAGAAAAAAAAGTATATCACCAACTTACCTGTATAATGAGGTACCACCAATCAATAATTTTTGGCGATATTATTTTATATGTCCATGCAAATTACAGCTTTTTAGGACTCACAGTCTCTTCGCAAAGTCGCAGATAGACGGACAGACAGACAGACTAAACAAAACTATAAGGGTTTCTTGTTGTAACCTTAAAATAAATAAAAAAAAATATCAAATAAAACTATGACTTAAAAACTTAAAAACGTACACTATGACTTAATAAAAAACCTGTTAATTGTCAAATAGATAGATATTATGCATCAACAGGCACGTTGTCTTCCGTATCCTAAACGTACACGATAACACTTCTGTACAACGAGATAAATCTTTAAACAATGCAGGCCGACGCATCTCCTACCGCGAAACAACAATAGCCACTCGTAATTCACTCCCAAAGGCTTCGCACGGTCACAGCTTCGTGTGAGCCTCGACCTCACTTTTGAAACTCATCATCATCTCAGTCGTAGGACGTCCACTGCTATGCCAATACGGGGAGGGCAATCTTTAAGGATCATGAGGGAGTTGTTGCCATACTCACTACGCTTGGCGGGCGGGTTGGCGAGCGCAGTACGGTATGTTGATACACTGAAATACGCTGCTGCCCATCTTCCGCAGGTATCAGACAGGAGAGGAGTGGCAGCAAGTCGTCGTAAACAACATACTTTACCGTCGTATTTTCAACATCGTCCCAGCCCTAATCGTGTCACTGGGCAGATGCCAAGTGACACGATGTCGATGAGACGAATGTAGCAGATGCTACAAAGCTAAGTTTTACTAACTATAGCAATTCACTTCCCTCTGCTGTTCAAAGGTCACTTCCCACCACTCTTCTGAAATAATATTACTATTAACTATACTTTTATACTAATATTATAAGGAGGTAAAGTTTGTGACGTTGCGAGTTTGTGAGGTTGTAGGGGTGAACCGAATTTGAAAATTATATTACTAATAGATAGCCACAGTATTTGTTAGTGTCACATAGGCTATAAATTAACCTGAAAAATGAAAATACTTTTTTGTGGTCGCAGGATTTGTAAAGTAAGTCGGTAAGTTAAAATTGTTTTACGAAAACGTTTCTTACGAACGCTGCCTTAACGAAATGGGGTATATGTTTGAGTTTTAGAGAAAAGTTTAAGAGCTCGATAATGCCTACAAGAAAGTCAGCGACAGCCTATGTCTAACTTTTATATTAAAGATACAAAAAGTAGTTTTCTATATTATTCAATTAATTTAAATCGTTATGTGATGTTTTGTTGGTCATATTATCGACAATAACATAAGCAAATTTACCTTCTCAAGTGTTTAAAACGAAAGACATTTCCTTTTACTGCATAAAATTGGACAAATGGTTAAAGAAATAATACGACCTAGGTATGGAACCACGACCGTGTCGTAATCTATTGAGTGATATTTCTATTAGACGCCTTTTTTTTAAACAACGTCAATCTGTTATATTAGGTTACAGTATCCTGTCAAGATCTCTTTTGCCATGACGAATAATAAGTCCCAGGATCAAAAATTCTCTTTGGTGGGTACTTGAGAAAGCAGTGTTTTTCCCATAGCTATAAGTTGACTTATATCTCGGGTTGGAACTCCTAAAAGACAATCATAACAAGTAAAAATGTTTACCGCCCAACGAAGTGGGCACGGGTTAGCAAGTATATTATATTATTATTATTTATCTACACAGCTACGCCGTAGAACGTGCTACCATAATGCTACAGTTAAAGCTAGTCTACGGTCTGCTACGAAGCGTAGCGCCATGCCTAAACATTGAAGCGCGGCTGAGCGCGGCGCTACACATACTCGTAGTTTTGTAGCATTCATCACTGACTAAACTATGTAGAGGTACTAACTTGTATGATAAAAACTGTTCAGTTTATTGTTAATTGCTCAAGATGGAAGAAAATAAATATCAAATTTAAGACAACGTAACTACGGCATTACCGTGGGGTGCCGGCAGCAGAATATTACTCCTCCTCTCTTGCCCGTAGATGCAGTAAGAATCTCCCAAGGAATGGCTCCGGAAGATGGGGAGCAGCGTCTTAACGTGTACCAACAACCCATACTGCGTTCGCCAACGCACCTGCCAAGCTTGGCGAGTATTCAACAATCCTCTCATGATCTTGGAAATCCAGCATGAGGCCTATGTCCAGCAGTTCTACGGCTGTTGTGATGAAATACATGTACTTAATTTCATTTAAAATATAAAGTTATTTACCTTTTTCAAAACTAAAATTAAAACATTGGTTCTTTTGCATTAATTGAGCTGGTTCACCATGAGCTACGTACCAGTTGAGAGGCCGAACGGAATCACTGAACCAAATAGCAAATGAAGCCTCGATCGGTAATATCCATATTAAGGTGGGTTCTGGTTTTCGTTTCGTATTCAGAATTCAAACTGAAACTGAGATCTTAGATCAATGTATAAAGATTCTAAAGATAGCAAATTATATACAGATTGGGTCAAAATTTTGGCAGCCTTTACTTGAAACGTTATTTTTTTTCTTTGATAGATTTTTTAATCATCATCATCATCATCAGACATCAACTGCTGGACACAGGCCTCCCTCATCGACTAAGAGCTCCAAATGATCATGAGGGATTGTTGCCATACTCACCACGCTTGGCAGGCGGGTGTGCGAGCGCAGTACGGAATGTTGATACACGGAAAAACGCTGCTGCCCAACTTCCGGAGATATCCCTTTGCCGATTCTTACTGCAATCACGGGCAAGAGAGAAGGGGTGACATTCTACTGCCGGCACTCCACGGCAGTAGAAAGGTTTTTAAGTCAGGGTTTTTAAATACAATTATTAAAACTGTTATTTTTAATAATTGTATTTAAAAAAACCCTAATAACCGTTACAACACTCGGCTCGCTCTTTATTGATTTATAAATATAAAAGTTAGAATTTTCTTTTCTCTACTAAGACAATTAGTATCCTTCCAGAGCAGACAAGATGTGGAAATAACAAGACGAACTGAAAACGCCTGGAAGGGCTATTGGTCTATGAAAGATCTAATGAAAGGCGATCTGCCACTGACACTCAAAAGAAAACTCATGGACATGTGCATTTTGCCAATCCTCACCTATGGCGCACAGACCTGGTTCCAGCGGCTTTGCAAAAGAGCAGACTTGGGGTTTGCCAGCGAGCGATGGAGCGCAGTATCCTAGGAGTCAAATTGTCAGACCGGATAAAAAATAGTGAACTGCGCTCCAAAACACAGATCGCAGACGTCGCCCAAAAATCGGGCCAATTGAAGTGGGATTGGGCGGGTCATGTCTGCCGCAGGCCGGATAAGTCGTGGGCTAAATCCACTACCGAATGGATCCCACAAGACAGGAAACGACCTCACGGCAGACCAAGACGTCGATGGAGAGACGAACTCGACGCATACATGGAAGACTGGACCACAGTAGCTCAAGACAGAGAAAGGTGGAAGGAAGGAAGGGAGCCCTTTGCCCTGCAGTGGGACAGTACAGGCTCTTAATAATAATAATAATAATAATACTAAGACAATGTCAAACAATCCCCTACGGGCAGAGATTTAAAAGTATCAGATTTTTTTAAAGTTAAATCTTTTAAGACAACCGTCCCCATTTCATTTCTTTTGTTATAAAATCTCATAGAACGGTTTGTGGCTTCTGTATCTACCTACCTACTTATAGGTACAGTACTAGGCAAGTACATTACTGTCCCAAAAGCAATTTCTCTTACTCAAGATCAGAGACCAAAACATTCATCATTATAATAAAACTTTTAGGTATCTAGACCAAAAGTTGTTACAGTTTTGTGGTAATAACTTCTTGTCCAGTTTGAGCCAGTGGCAATAGATATATTGTTATGATAGCAGAAGAGCAGCTGTGGGGTGCCGGTAGTAGAATGTTGCTCCTCCCCTCTTGCACAGGCAAAATGGCAGATTCTTACTGCATCCCGTAGATGGATATATGTGATAGAAAATATGTAGAAAATAGCATATAGGTCATTCAAGCCCTGGGGTGCCGGCAGTAGAATGTTACCCCACCTTTCATGGCCGTGGATGCAGTAAGAGCCTGCTAAGGGATACCTCCGGAAGATGGGCAGCAGCGTCTTTTCGTGTAGCAACATACCATACTGAGCTCACCAACCCGTCTACCAAGCGTGGTGAGTATGGCAACTACCCCTCATGGAGGTCCATGAGGGAGGCCTTAGTTCAGTAGTGGACGTTTTACTTCTGAAATGATGATGATGATGAAATACAGTTTATCCGTGATCATGCATAATAAGGTTATAATTGTCCTTTCCTTGACAATTGTGTAACTAACAGAAATATATCACAGGCGCTATCTGTTAAGCTGCAAAGAACTTTTGAATTAAATAACGTATTTCTCATATACAGTTCACTTATAATGTTATTATAACTAAATTAAATCTACGTCCGAGCTGGCATTTCTTTTTTAGTCTGGGTTTCGCACGGTTGTGTAAAATCGGTATAACTTTATGAATAATTTAATGAATATTATAATTACAGACGATTTGAGACATTGAAAAATAAATAATGGGTTTAGCACAATCATGTTCGAATTCAAAATTAATCAAAATATTTTCTCAATGTTTAGGAAGAATATATAAATAACTTGAAATAAGCAATTTAGTTTTTTTTTCGAGTATATCGCCTGTGTCGTTTTTAAGATAACATGATCAGTAAAGTTTTGCTACAAATAAAAAATAAGTGATTTTTGCATGAAATATAAGTTCGAACTACTGCTAGCTTTGCTAATAGTAACGTCTGCAAATGAGGATTTTTCTAAACGCCTTCAGGCTGCGGTCACGAAGTCAGCGGCGCGGAAAGCGGCGCTGCAACGCAAACTCGGTCTCGAAGCGGCATAGTGTTGTGTTTATGAAAAATGAGTGTTCACTTGGTCGTAAACAAAATGTCTAAGCATTTTGAAAAGTTGCGGGGTCGCTTAATAAATGGAAAACAATGCAACGCTACGGCACTACAGTGTTACAGTTCCATATAAATGTATGCATTGAAACGCGCCGCTACAGGGCCGCTGACTTCGTGACTGCAGCCTTAAAATACCCCTTTTGCTTTCGAAAAATCATCGTAGTTTGAGTGAGTGTATTAGGTACTCGTTTTTGCCTTTTATTGCTATACCAAGCCAATAAAGAGAAGGCCAGTAGGGAACTTCTAAAGTAAGGAATCATGTTGTGTAATTGTTTCGTCTCGCATCGTTTCTTTGCTTAGAGGAGAAATGTGAATTATTAAAAGAACGAAGGCTACCAGGGCCTTCGCAAATGAAAATTTATAAGACCTAATTAGATTTCTTTCTGTAAATGCGCTTTTTTCCGAGTCCTAATTTGGAAATAACTGTATAAGCCATCAATATTTATGAAGTTTTAGGTCCTTTTTATTTCAGCCTGGAGTCAATTGGACTTATCACTTATGTGATATTTAAAGATAATCATCAAATCTGGAGAAATCTGGAGTATTGTACTACGTGCACAAACATATTTATTACACAAATAATTCTAAATAAAATAATTAAATTTAAAATCTACGCCTAGTATATAAAATAAAATTATTTTATTTAATTATACCATTCCGGTTATGATATACCATAAAACATATTATTTTGACAAAGGTCGTCAATTGACATTTTGCACGATCCCAATGCCAACAAAGTGTTGTGACATTTTGTCCAGCGACATTCGTGCTGTCTCTACTGACCTCGTAAGTGCTAAAAGTTTTGTTTTGAATTTTATTAGTAAGGAAACTAGTTTATCCAATTAATTTAAATTAGTTTTATGAGCCTACATTTGGTTATTAACAACCACATCTCTCCTGATCCGCCTGACCGTTCAGCCGTCGCACATAAACATACTTGCGTTGAACCTTCAGACCGCGCGGCCGTAACGCGCAGCGCGGCGCGCACGCCCCATTTTATACATAAATGGTTATATCTTGCTAACTACTACAGCTACTGTCAAAAAAATATACCACATGAATGCTAAAACTATACGGAATTGAAACATTTACAGGTCGTTGTATTAAAAATAATCATATGGTATCAAAAACTGTCTAAACATGACAAAGTAGGTCGATATTCATATTTTTTTTATTCATCCTTTCTTTCATACTTTAATTTTCAGTTATACGCAATCATGTTTAAATATTATTAAACTAAAAGAAACAAGCTATTTTTCTTTTTTATATCAACCAATCATTACTTTCTCTTACAATAACCACCAGAATAAACCAAAACAAACCACCTCTGCTCTCAAAATGTCCACGGTATATGTCGATATCCAGGAGGAATGACCTGTAGAACGTATTGAGTTTAACATGTAATCTTCGATATATCAAGTATATTTCTAAGTAAAAAGTAAATAAGGCAGATAATTTCTAATTACTGTACATCTTTTATATACTATTTCATTAAACATAACAATATTCTTATATAATTACAAGCTCTAACGACCATTGGCGCCATGCGGCCAACATGTCCAAATTTGTTGCTAAATTTTACCACCTGTACGTGACACTTTATCCTATAATCTATACATAATCGTACGACAACGGAATCCAAGATTGTTTTTACATACAATAAACACAGAGTAAATCAGTAAATGTTTAATTCTCACGACATTATTGCTGAAAGTCCTTGGGCACAACACAATTTCACAGCGCGCACTGGTCGTACTGACTTTGCATGGTCACACACTTTACACTGACATCTATGTGTTTTACTGTCAACTATTTTATTGGGAAGCCATCTCTCAATTCAATTCGTTCTAAAATTGTATCTCATCATATCGGGGTTCTTTCGGCTAGAATAAGAAAAATAATTAACATCATGCGAAAACTGCGATATGCTGCCTGCTTCGAAACGCTCAAAAGTTTATTTTGCCCTCTGCCAGTCTATCATAGTCTACTGCATTTCATGTTGGGGCAGCGCCGCAAAAACCTTTATTATTCAAGCTGAAAGAGCTCATAGTTCAGTCCTAAAAATAATGCTTCGTAAGCCTTATCGCTATGCGACTTTAAGTGTCTATATAAAAGCTAATGTTCTTAGTGTACGCCAACTATACATCTTAAAAACGTCCCTTTTAGTACATAAATTAGTAATTTCCTCCCCTGAGCATCAGTAATTATTAAATCGCAGTACATACAGACTCAAAACCCCAACTGTTATGACTAAATTTGCCCAAAGGCTAGGTAATTTCAGAAAATTAAGCATTTACAATAAAGTTGTTAAATCCTACTACATAAAACACACATCAGTACACAAAGCAAAATCTCTTTTAAATAAATACCTTTGTACGTTAACATACGATGAAACAGAGGAGCTTCTTGTCATTTCAGGTAGTAGCTACCTAAATAAGAACGAGTATATTTAGAACATTATTGTTATTATTTTAGTGTATATACTAATTATATATTTATTTGATTTAGTTTTTAATAAAGTTATAATTTTACAGACCGTAAAAATGTTTATGCAGTTGTTATTTTCTTGTGGTCTGGCTTTCTCAGTACGGGCTGAGCCTAGTGAGGAAGCCGACAATAACCTTACGCAGCTATTAAGTGCCCAGCATAACATTTTTTGTATCCACAACTATAGACCTATTCTATGCTCTTTAACTTGTGTTTTTATTAATATTGTGATAACTAAAATAAGAATAAAAATATTTACAGCCAAAACAATTTCTGTATATTTTTTTATCAATATTTTTTCATTTTTATTTCATCTCTAAATCGCTAGATGGCATTTACGAAAAATGGCGCTTTACGCAAGCTTTAAAAACGTCTGTTGATACCAATGGTATCCACAGACGTTATGCACGATTTTTTTTGATAGTTACCATAGTATCAACGGACGTTTGAGCGGTGATGGAAAGAGACGAAACTTAAACTTTTCCTTCCAGCAGCAAAAGTCTTAAACATTAACGATAATATTTTGTTCAAATCATAACAAAAAGATAATAGTTAATGGTTTATTGGTTTCCTTAAATATTTGAGCGCCAACCTCGCGCCGCCATCTAAGGTATTAGCATAAATAGCGCAAGTTTATTCAGTGCCGGTCGATTCAATCTGAAAATAAACCGCGTGGGTACGGTAAGGGCTCTACTACACTGCGATAACTTTTTAACGCCGTCAGTGCTGTGATTCACAGTCTTATACAATATGTTTATTCAGCATACAGCTAGGCTATATGTCCGAATGAGTAGCCATCACATAATTAAATTATCTGGTCTAGTAACTTGCCACTTGGCAATGGAACATACATTTACATGACTAAGTGGCAAGTGAGTAGCATGGCGCATAGATTGTAGCTTATATACTCTGAGTTTGTCACTTTAACCGTTTGGTTGTAGGATTAGCTTACAATCACTTATTTAATTTAACCGATGCAGAAGTACTGATTTATTTATTGTAGTGTTAAGCCATTATATGCAATAAAGGATCCTCGAGCAAATCGACAAAAATCTTAAAAACTTACGTCGACTTGCTTGCTTCACATTTTTATGTTGAACAATTAGTATTCAACAATTAGTATTCATTTTCATTCACCATTACTATGGTGAATGGTGATGTTGTTGAAGAATACTTACACAGAAGTATTATTAGTGCTGTTATATTAACAAAGTCGGTGTTATATTTCATTATAGTACCTACGAGTAATATAATCTGAGACCAACTAACAAGCACTTGATATTTAAAAAATATATATGTCACTTTGTAACTCATTTGCTCTATTCCACTGGACAGTTCCACAAGTGAATCTGATTCTATTTTTTGTTTCACTCTAGTCCATTATAGCGATGAATTATTTTCCAATACCATTTTCAGCAGAAGACGAGCTCCGTGACTCTTACAAAAAAAGAAAGTAAAATCAACAGGACTGCTGCATCATGAGCATCCTGGGCCATTATAAAGTGTTATATCAAATGTTGAAATACCGTCCGTATAAAAATGTCTCCCTTGACATCGAGTAGGCATTGTCCCCTGCGAATGGATGGCTCGAGGCGTCAATATTCTACGTGACCGGTTGTGTCCCGTTCACGGAAACATGTGTCGGAAGTCAGGACTATCTATTTGCTCCTAGAATAGCGATACTGTTGAATTATTCGTGTGCGTCGTAAACTATGCGATTACATCTTACATCTTGCTTCAAGCGGCTGAGATTGATGGTATGCTTCGAATTGTAACATGTTTTAAGGCAAATGGATTTATAAATCAAAACGTGTATTAACATCTCATCTGATGTTAAATTGGGTGAAGTTCCTAATACGAGTACCTTGCGTAGTTGACACTGACAGATACTGACAGCTCTGTAATTTTAAGATTACAATGTTTTGAGTGCAAAATAAAAGGGTTTTATTGATTTTTTTCTACCAAAGCAAATGCTGCGTTGAAGAATGAATAATGATTATAGCACAATACCATAATAATCTTTCATTCTTTCTTCAATGATGACAATGATTACATCTTACGTCTTTCTTCAAGCGGTTGAGATTGATGGTATAGCCATTGAATTCTAATACGTTCTAAGGCAAAGGGGTTATAAATCAAAACGTGTCTAACCGTCTCTTCCGATGTTAAAATGAGTTTTGTTGCTAATAGCTCTGTAATTTTAGGAGCACAATGTCTTGAGTGATATAAAACGACATTGTCACCAAGCAAGCTACATTGTTTCTTCCACGTTTATTATTTAGATATATGTACGTTGCATCACTAGCTCGTTCTAAGGATCCTTATCTGTATCTATACTAATATTATAAAGAGGAAAGATTTGTATTTTGTATGCTGTATGTTGTATTTTGTATGTGTGCAACGAATAAACTAAAAACTACTAGACCGATTTTCAATTCAATCCCAGTATTCCCACGGCAAAGGGGACGCGGGTGAAACCGTGGATTGCGGCTAGTGGTAAGACAAAGTGACTCAGGTAAATCAATACTATACAAAAACTTAAGGCTTGACTCCGATCTCTAAAAGATTGTATTCATAGGTTTGTTTAAAGACGTTAGTCCAATTGCTTCGTATTGCATTTGCGCACGGCACAGTACCAAAAGTGTACTACGGTCATCGACTGTTCGTATAATTTAAAACAGACTAGTAGTAGACTAAAAGTTAGCGTTGCTGTTAAGTTAAGATAAGATAAGAAAATTCTTTATTGCACAAAAACATGTACATAGGCGAACTTAATGCTATTTAGCATTTTCTTCCAGCTAACCTTTGTGTAGTGCAGAGTTTTATGGTGGTGCGAAAAATAAATATGATTTTGAGTAGGTAATTTACAAATAAAAATTAACATAAAGATACATAGATAATAAGATAAACAGCATAATATAAGAAATATATCCAAATAATAATACATACAATAAGTATAATTACAAATAAATAAATAAACATAAATAAATTGCTCAATTTTGTTGACCATTCTGAAGGAATATAAAATATAAATACAGTTTGGATTTGAAGATTCCGATAGACGAAGCCCTACGAATTTCCACTGTAAGTTCCCTAGAAATGAATATTAATATATAGGGCCAAGTGCGTGTCATCCCATGCGCTGTGTAGGGTTTCATAGCTGCTGCCTATTCAGCTTTTTTTTAATTTACCAAAACATATTAACAGGTATTTGTTGAGTTTTCGGTTTATAAACCGTATCACTTATTTGAGCGACAATTTCTCTGAAACCAACAAAAGAGCTTCACCGTTAAAGTTATCCTGGAAAGTGTATGGTTTTTACTACAGTAAAGTATATATAGTATTTCATTTTCAAATGACTTGTGAGTTGCACTATTCATTGTTATGTTAAACGGGTTTTCTACTCACGTTAAATACGTTATGCGTTGCACTGAGTGCACAGTGCAACGCGAGCGCGTGAGAGGGAAGGAGACGGTGCCGCGTAAAAAGCTCCATTCCCTGACGAAAGTTCCCCTGGGAGGAACTGAACACGTTGGATACCTATTTTTCAACGAACATTTACCGTGAGTAGAAAACCCGTTTAACATAACAATATTATATAGTATGTATATACAATACAGTGTAGTTATAAACTACACCTACATTATTTTTCAGATTTATAAGGCTAGTTGTTTAAATTTAAGTGACGTAAACGTTCGAAAAATTTTTAAAATACAATTTTAAAATTCCTATTCAACGATACCCTACGCGATGACAAAATCAATAAAAAAAGGTTACCCCCTCTAACGGGAGGTACCCCAAATTCATTATTTTTCCAGTTTTTTTGTATCGTTATCTCAGTGTTATTATTTTATTACAGTAAGGCCTTTGCATCTATTATAGATGATTTATACAGCGTCAGCAACCATGCTGTACGGGACGCAGCAGTTCCTGGGACATTGCTAATTTTTTATATCCATAAATTACAGCTTTCTAGGACTAATGAGTCTCTTCTCGAAAGCGAAACAAGAGTTCCTTGTGTAACTATTTAGACACTTAGGCCACACATAATTTTTTTATAAGAAAAACAAACTATTATTTAACGCTGATCTGACCTGACATGACCCTGTTGAAATTTCTAGTAATATTAGTTTAATGTTTCAGCTTTAGGTCTGGAGCCGGACTTCCTGTACCCACTGGAGAACGTGACGATAGCCCAGGGCAGGGACGCGATGTTCACGTGCGTGGTCAATAACCTGGGAGGTTATAGGGTGAGTGGCGACTCCGCCACTGCCAGGGTGTGTATCCAACTGATTAATACAGCCTGCATAGAGCAGCACCCTTGCACTCTCCTGGATTGAGATCTATGTTTCTATCAAATGAAATCAAATAATTTATTAATTAAAACTCTACATTCCGTGCTAGTTAAGGTCTTGATGATTGCGGTAAATATGTAATTTGTAACTGTGCTATTAAAATATGTTTTTTAATTCCTTTATTCAAAGTCAAAGTCAATTTTTGTTTATTCATTTAGAAAAGGGCCACATAAAGAATATTAATTTACTTGTACATAAAAAAATATATTTTAATTGAATAAAGCACATTATTTAATTTATAAAACATTTTTTCTACGAGTAAAACATATTCAATGGCACTCAATCGTTGTTGTGAAAAAAATAGAACGTTAGTATGAGTAGTTCAAGTTTTTTTTTTCAAAAACTAATTATGCTTAAATTTGGTTTTAAAATTTAAAAGTTTTATCCGAATCAATCCATTCAAGTTTTACAAGATTTGAATTGTAAATTCCATAAAAGGTACAATATTTGTAAAGGAAATAAATAAACAAGTACCAAACAAAATCAGAAACTATAGATCTCAACCAAAATAGTCTTCTGCACTTTCACACTTCCTAGCACACAATCTTCAAAGCACTTCTTCAGCACTCTTTCAGAGCCAGCACTGATATTCCTCTATCCTAGAATAGTGCTCACAACTATGTTTGCACAATAAATTGTAAGTTGGTCCACAATAGTTGTAGCTCCTAGATTACTGAGCACCACTTGCACTAGACACTTGAACACTTGCACAATCAACTAAGACCCAAGAGCTCAACAAAAACATCCGAACAACACAAATTGAATTGATCTTGGGTTTGAGTTATGCACACAGCACAACCTTCTAGTGTATCCTCTGTTCTTCAGAGCATGCAATGACTACTACTTTTACATATTATTTAGCTTAATACTTTGCACTTTCATTATTTTATTTTGTTTCAAAATTAAAAGACCACAAAGCCTCTATGATCGAACTCTTGGTTGAACGATTAATTTAAGTTCCAAAACAGGCACTTTACCAAATTAAAATAAAGCCGGGACTAACCCCCTTAGTCCCCGTTCAATCATTTCGAGAGGCTCCGCTCAAACTGTCCCGAGACTTAATCTTTATGTGCCTCACGACTATGTACGCAGACGATATTTCCTATATCGCATACGAGATCAAAATGACTCCCTAATATTATTTGACCCGTATATAATTTTGTTCAAAACTTAATTACGCACAGTTAATTTAGTTAAGACATGTACAGAAATAGAACCAAAGGGGCTATTTAGCATAAAGTATAGCCTCGTATGCGATACACTAGCTGAATTTTAACAGCAACATTGCTTTTTACTACACGTAAACTATTGTGTTTTGATCGCGTAAACATAGTTATTGGCGGTAATCTTACGTGGTCCCGTGGGTTCTACAGAAAACAAGATACCAAGCTATAAAGGAGATATAAATACGGTTCCTGTTTGCGAATCTATTCGTACAAGAAGCGAGATTCGATAATAGTCTCTTTGGGGCCGTTTGAGCAGGTCAGTCTATTTCCTCACGATACACTATCGAGTCTATAGGTATGTAAGCTCGTGTATCGACTAAGTAATCAAAATCGAACAGGACTTATAACTTCAGAATGGATATTAGACGGCGTTCCCTTGTGGTCGTTTCGTATTAGTGGAAGCGTCCAGATAAAAGTATTTTATACAGTATGAGAACGGCTACACACATTACTATATCAACTTGTACAAGAGCACACAGATATTATAAAATTCATATTCACAATCGACGATATGCACCGCTGGTATGGATGAGTTGGAAAATTGGTAAATTATTTTTCTGTTTTGTTTTCTTTCACGATGCACTTTCAAGATTATAAGTGAGAAATTTTGCGAAAGTAACTAACCTTGAAATTGCATCGCTGATTTCCTGAACTCTACAACCGATCTTATTAAGATAACATTGAAACAATGAAGTAAGAAAATACGGTAAACACGGTTCTAGAGAACAGTCTGTAAAAAGATTTTAATTTCAGATAATTTATAATTTCTACTGAATTTCTGTAGATATTTAGCGTCACTATACTCAGCAGGATTTATGAGCAGTAACAGCAACCAAATAAATTATAGTATTTAAATGATTATATTTGCCGTGGAGTGCCGGCAGTAGAATTTTACCTCTCCTCTCTTGCCCGTGGATTCAGTAAGAGCCTGCTCAGAGATACCTCCGAAAGACTGCGTATATCAACATCGAACTGCGCTCGCCAACCCGCCTGCCAAGCGTGGTGAGTATGGCAACTACCCCCCATGGAGATCCATGTGGGAGGCCTGTATTCAGTAGTGGACATTTTACGGCTGAAATGATGATGATGATTTAAATGATACCTTACAAATTTATAGAGCAATATTAGCTAAAATCGTTTTAATTAAACTCAGGTGACCATGAATATAATTTTCAAACAAACAAAGCTAAGATTATTGTTTAGAGAAAGAGAAAACTTTGCCCAGAAAACAAATAAGCAGTCGTACCTTCTCATTTTCTGAGTATTCCAACGTCTCAGATTTAAGAAGCTTGTTATAAGTTTATTTAGGTGATCCTTAATATTTATTATGCTTATAATTTTTTTACAAAACCGGCTGAGTGTATTGGTCGCATCATTATTTTCTAAGCACCTATTAGTGACACTTCTATTAGTGTTCTTGCACTAGCACTATTAAACCCGTAGTTTCAATATAATTCTATTAATTGCACCTCTATTAGTGCACAATTTCTTACAGTTTACCTCTCTCTCCCTTAGATCAATAATTTTGAATGAAACAAAATCTTGCATTTTAATATATGAAAATTACAAATACAGATTTATGCAATGTAATATAAATCTAAGGCCATTCTAGCTCGAGTCGGCTTCCAAATGCAATAAACATTTTCTACGATAAAGTTTAATACCCTGACCATGTAGAAAGCGTAAACGCCATATTTCTGTCAGTTATTTTTTGTACGCGCTATGCAGGAAATTAGCTCCTATTGCGACGTCGACGCTTTTGGTAAAGCGAGTGAACGAGGGCGTCCCGCGCGCCATACCAGAGACCAGATGAAAATGTAATTAAAAATTCCATGAGCATTTTCCGCGCTCGCAACAAGATAGTGTTGCGCTCTCGAGGATCGTTGTCGTTACTGCCTCTTGGGAAGCATTCACTCGTAATTATTATCCTTAAACTTTTGCAGCAACATACGTGATCTGAGATAATAGCAGAAATGTGGCGTTCCGCGATATCGTAGCTACTGAACATTATTTTATACGTGTGCTTTTTGTTCGTGTATTGCATCCGTCGCGATGTGGGAACAGGTCGCTTGGATCAAGGCGGATACGAAGGCGATCCTGGCAATTCATGAGCATGTCATCACGAACAATGCCCGTCTGAGCGTCACACACAACGATTACAACACATGGACGCTTAACATTAGGGGCGTGAAGCGCGAAGACAGAGGACAATACATGTGCCAAGTTAATACCGACCCCATGAAAATGCAGGTAAAATATTCCACTGTACAAATACCTAAATGCTTTAAGTGCAGCGTGTTTCAAACGATATATTTGGCGTCCTAATGGAATTGGTATTTCTATACTCAGGTATTTTTGGCAGACGAATAATATTTTATACTATTTCACCGTGGTCAGTCACGTGGTCATCCATTTATTATGCCGAAAAGTTGGTAATTTCGTACAACTTCGTTTAAATAATGGCGTTGGATTTATGAAGCCCTTCGTGACCAGGCGTGATACCGTTATGTTGGTAGTATGTAGATTATGTCTAAATACATAATACAACACTAAAGCAGAGTTGAAGACAAAGTGAACCCAAGACTTGCATAGCACAAAACTACATCATAAATAATCATCGAGCACATATGCAATAGAGGGGAAATAAGGTCATAAGAATTCAGAAACACATTAGTGCTTTCACTAATGCAATGACAACTGTATCTCGCCTTTGACAGTACAGAGCCAACAGCCGACCTGTGTACTTTTCCGTACAATTATGAAATATTTTTGGCGGAATCGTTGTATAAACAAAATAAATGACATTTCCTCTCTAATGGGTCTCCTAATCTCTAAAATCAAAGGTCTCGTAATCTCTCTAAATAAAGAATGGTTTCTCCATCCACTCTGTATTTATCATGTAACATAATAATATTTCTGAATGTATCATTATGCATTACTGTACTTACATTAACAAGATATATGACACAAAGTAGGAACAATAAATTATGTTCAGAGAAGTATACAAATATATAAACTAACATGATACTCCACAAGTAAATAGCTAAAGATAGGAAATGATAAATGTATTATATAATATACATTTATCATTGGCCCTGGGGCCGGCAGTAGAATGCTACCCCTCTTTTTCTGCCCGTGAATGCAGTAAGAGCCAACAATATTAGTATAATTCTGTTTTCTATATCAATTGTTCCTAATAAAATAAAACTTCAGCAAAAATGGGTGCTAACGATATTTTGTATTTAGTTGCTAAATAACCACCAAATAAAGAAAAGCTTATACGATCGAAATTTCAGACAGCATTTCTGGAAGTGGTGATCCCACCAGACATCATCTACGAGGAGACGTCAGGGGACATGATGGTGCCGGAAGGTGGGTCTGCTAAGCTGGTCTGCAAGGCGCGGGGATTTCCCCCTCCCAAAATCCTTTGGCGCAGGGAAGACGGCAGCGACATCATCTCCAGAGGAGGTCCACAGGGAAAACAAAAAGGTAAGTCACTTTGAAAGTTTCGTAACTTTTAGAAATTTATATTTTAGCATAAGACGTTTCCTTAAGCCGTAGACTTCAAAACAATTACTGGCTATCGAATCATTTGTATTTTATTTCATTGTTATGTTTTGTGATCTCTGAATATTTATTAGGTTCGATCTATTTTTTTCGGTCGAAACTTAGTTGAGACCTTTGAATCCTCAGCTACAATTCGACGTAACAAAAATGTTAATAGTTTCAATCAGATTCTGTCAATTTAACGATGATGTATGTAGGTAGCTGGCCGATAGAGTAACGATTGAAGTATTGTTCCCACAATGACACGAGTACTCTATCATGTTGCAGTGGTCCTATCGGTCTAGGGCAGGGATTCCCAAACTGGGGCCAGTCGCCCGCGTCCATAACTCGTCTCCATCAGGATGGTAAACCAACTGGCCGCGATGAACTTCGTATCGCACCGCACCCCTATTGCACCGCCACCTACCGAGTCCAAAAATATAGCTAATGTTACTCCTAATTTGACGACCTCTGTGGCGCAGCGGGCTATCATCAAAGGTTTGCTGGAAGAAAACTCTTCTTAAGCTAAGCTCGCCTTTGTACATGCCATCTAGTTAAGTATTTTTTTTGTATATATTAACTAAGTGTACAATAAAGATTAAAGACGATTAAACCCCCGTAACTCAAAAACTACCCCCTAAATCAAAATTCCCCCACAACAATCGATTTGTTTTCATGTAATCTCCATATTTAACTTAATTTGTAAGATGTAGCTGCCTGTAATTGGGAGAACACTAGCTCATGATTTTTATTGCTTTTACTTTTGTAATTTTTTACTTATGTATCTTCTGTTGGTGGCTCAAATAAATAAATAAATAAATATTTTTTTAATTTAATCAAAACCCAACACCGTTCAAGGGTTATCCTCAGACCAAAATTCCTGACACACATTTAAACATACAAACATTCAGCCAAAACGCCTAGTTGCCACTAAGAACTTCGTTCGCTTCGCTTTCTCGTTCAATAAAAGGAAATGCACAAATGGTAAAATAAAACCTCGTAAACGCTATTACCTAAGGTCATTACCGTTCGCGTGCTATTTAAGAATTATTCACGCCAATGAAGTGCAGCATAAACTCAGGTTAGCCGCGATAATTCTAATTTATCAGATAAAAACCATGGGTTGCCTTATGTGCGGCAAAACGTAGGGAAATTAATGGTGCAGAGCCGTGCGTTAACGTATAAACAAATTCAAACTCCAAATATTTACTAGATCTTGATAAAAAGTTAGTAATTATAATAAGGTCAAGCTTATTCGCGCTGTTATACCCACGTATAGCTATTATTTGAGATTGTTATTTATTGATATCAAAATGTATCCTAACGCCATCTAGTGGTCACTTAATGTAATCTTATATCTAGTATCTATGATTTGTCTATGATTTCCGTTTCCTTTGTCTATGCTAATAAAGTTATATCTGTCAGTTGTCAACCTGAAATCCCACGTTTTATTAGGTTATGGGCCCAGCCCCTTATTTTTCGGTAAAAAAAGTCAGTTAATTGTTAGTATTTTCATTGAAAATGAGTTCTAATTTTCTCGCGAACGTGCCAAAGCTCAAAGGTCGCGAAAATTACGACGATTGGGCATTCGCTGTGGAAAACTTGCTGATTCTTGAAGGCGCCGACAAGTACTTGAAGCAAGACACGTCTACCCCTGGAGCAGCAGACGCGGCAGATGTAAAGGCGCGTGCGAAGTTGGTTTTGACGATTGATGCATCGTTATTTGTGCACATAAAGCATGCAAAGACTACGAGGGAATTGTGGACAACGCTGAAGACCCTGTTCGACGATTCCGGTTTCTCGCGGAGAATTACTTTGCTTCGTCATTTGATATCGATCAGACTGGAAAGCAGTGAAAACATGACGAATTATGTGACTCAAATAGTGGAAACCTCGCAGCGGTTAACTGGTACAGGATTCGAGATAAATGATGAATGGGTTGGTTCATTGATGCTAGCTGGATTACCAGAACGATTTATGCCTATGATCATGGCTATTGAACACTCAGGGATCAAGATTTCAACGGATTCAATTAAAACTAAACTATTGGACATGGAATCTGTGGACGTGAGTGAAACGGAACGTAATTCAGCATTGGTTGCAAAGAGTTGGATAAAAAAGAAATACAATTCTGGCAGCACTAGCAAGCATGGACAGACTCCCCAGATGTCAACGTCAAACTCAAATGTAAACAAAACTAAGAAAACAATTACATGTTACAAATGCAAGGAAACGGGCCATTATCGGAACCAATGTCCACTTTTACAAGAAAAAGCAGATAAGAGGAAACAGTCTAACGCTTTTAGCGTTGTTTTTCTTAGCGGAAACTTTACTAAGAGCGATTGGTACGTGGATTCCGGAGCCAGTATGCATATGACTGCCAACAAACATTGGATAAAAAATCCGTGTTTTTCACAAAATTTACCGGAAATTGTTATTGCGAATCAGACAAAAGTTCCTGTTGTGTGTTCAGGAGATGTCGAGCTTATCACAAGTCACAATTATGAAATTAAAGTGAAGAGTGTTTTGTGTGTGCCAAGTCTTACAACTAACCTCTTATCAGTCAGTGAATTGATCAAAAACGGAAACAATGTCACCTTTGAGTCAAACAAATGCCTGATAACAAATAAATTAGGCAATTTAGTTGCAGAGGCTGTACTGATTGATGGAGTCTACAAGATGTGTATTAAAACAACTGAAAGCTGTCTACTTACTCAGTCAGCTGTTGATGGTGACACATGGCACAGGCGACTAGGACATATCAATAACAGTGACATGAATAAAATGAGAAGTGGATTGGTTGAAGGGATGGATTATTCAGACACATTTGTGACAAGTAAGTTGAATTGTGAGATTTGTTGTGAAGGAAAACAGGCAAGGTTACCTTTTTCCACAGGTACACGAGCCACAGAGATACTTCAACTTATTCATTCAGACATTTGTGGTCCCATGGAATGCAACTCAATTGGCGGTGCTAGATATTTCCTACTGTTCATTGATGATTTTTGCCGAATGACATTCATTTATTTCTTGAAGGCAAAGAGTGAAGCATTGAATTATTTCAAAGAATTCAAGTCGATGGTAGAAAATAGGCAGAATAAGAAAATCAAAATCTTTAGAACTGACAATGGACTCGAATACTGCAGTAAAGATTTTGAAGATTTTTTAAAGAAAGAGGGCATACTCCACCAGAAGACTAACCCTTACACACCAGAGCAAAATGGTCTGAGTGAGAGGTCTAACCGAACCATTGTCGAAAGGGCTAGATGTCTACTTTTTGAAGCTGATATGGAAAAGAAGTTTTGGGCAGAGGCGGCCAATACTGCCGTTTACTTAAAAAACAGATCAGCAGCTTCGGGCATTGATAAGACTCCATATGAGATGTGGACTGGAAGAAAACCAAACTTAGAGCACATAAGAATATTCGGTAGTCCTGTTATGGTACATGTGCCGAAAGAAAAAAGAACTAAGTGGGACAGAAAGTCCAAGAAACACTTACTTGTAGGTTTTTCTGAGGAGGTTAAAGGTTACAGAATATATGATCCAATAAAGAGACTAGTAACAACCAGTAGAGATGTAGTCATTCTAGAAAAGAAAAAGAATCAAAACTCTGTCACCTTCTCTGTTGAAAACACAGATTCAGTAGGGGAGTTAATGGAAGAATCTGTATTTAAATTAGAACCTTGTAACAAGTCAATCTCTGGCGAGTCAGACTACCTAGATGTTGAAGATGAGGATGTGCATACTGAAGCAGGAGAAGAGCAGCAACATTCAGAGTCATTCACTTCCCCATCTATGGAAGTCAATGAAGGCAGGCCAATACGAAAAAGGAAACAACCTGAGAGATATGGATGCTACACCAATACATGCACCAGCTACATAGGAGAAGATGGATTGTCTTATGCAGAAGCTATCAGTGGTCCTGAGAAACAGCAGTGGTTGCAGGCGATGGCAGAGGAGCTGCAATCATTTAAAGACAATGATGCTTGGGAAATTGTTCAAACTCCAGTTAATGTGAATATAGTGCAGTGTAAGTGGGTGCTAAAAAAGAAATTTGATTGTGACAATACAGTGAGATATCGTGCGCGACTAGTAGCTAAAGGTTATACGCAGAGAGCTGGTGTGGACTATCAAGAAACCTTTTCTCCAGTAATCAGACATTCAACCTTGCGGTTATTATTAGCTTTGAGTGTACAGTTAGATATGGATATCATACATTTAGACGTCACAACAGCTTTTCTTAATGGTCATCTTAAAGAGAACATTTTTATGCATTTACCAGAAGGTTTTCCCTTTGAAAATTCAAACAAAGTTTTGAAATTAAAAAAAGCTGTTTATGGCTTAAAACAGTCATCATTTGCTTGGTATCAGAAAGTAGAGGAAACTTTGTGTACTTTAGGATTTTGTAAAAGTAAGCTAGAACCTTGTGTTTTTATTAAGAATCATAGCAAAGATAATAAAACCATTGTAGGTATATATGTTGATGATTTTTTGATATTCTCAAATTGTAAATCTGAAAGTGACAGTCTAATAGAAGCTCTGGGTCAAAGATTTAAAATAAAGAATCTTGGTCAAGTCAAAAAATATTTAGGAATGCGAATTAGTATAGAAAGTAATTCAAATGTTATTACGATAGATCAGGAGCATTATATCGAGCAATTATTAAATAAATTTGATATGAATGAATGTAATACAGCTGAAACTCCTATTGAATTTAAATTAAATATAGAAAAGTCAAACATTTGTGAAGAGAATTTGCCGTATCAAAAATTAATTGGTAGCTTAATGTATTTGGCTGTAATGACTCGACCAGATATAGCTTATTCTGTCAGCTATTTAAGTCAGTTTAACAATTCTTATTCACACATTCACTGGAATTATGCAAAAAGAATTTTAAAGTATTTGTTAAAGACTAAAGACTATTGTTTAAAATATTCCAAAGGAAAAGCAGAATTACATGGTTTTGTAGATGCCGATTGGGCAAGTGATGCTATTGACAGAAGGTCATACACAGGATTTTGTTTCATGAAATCTGGATCTGCTGTTTCTTGGGAAAGCAAAAAGCAACGTACAGTAGCATTAAGCAGTTGTGAAGCAGAATACATGGCTATGTCAGAAGCTTGCCGTGAAGGCATTTATTTACAGAACTTAGAGTTAGAATTAACAGGATTTTGTAATAAGATTATACTCTATAATGATAGTCAGAGTGCATTGAAGCTGGCAAATAATAATCAGTCTCACAAACGATCTAAACACATTGATGTGCGTTACAATTTTATTAGAGACACAATTATTAATGGTATTGTTGAAACGAAATATTTGCCAACTGTTGACATGCCCGCTGATTTATTGACCAAGGGATTGTCTGGGGTCAAACATTACAAGTTTATGAAAAAACTTGGTATAGTTAGAAAGTAGGTAATATATTATGTGTAGATGGAAAATTTGTTATTTTGATATAGTAGGGGTGTTATTTATTGATATCAAAATGTATCCTAACGCCATCTAGTGGTCACTTAATGTAATCTTATATCTAGTATCTATGATTTGTCTATGATTTCCGTTTCCTTTGTCTATGCTAATAAAGTTATATCTGTCAGTTGTCAACCTGAAATCCCACGTTTTATTAGAGATAAAAATTTAACTCGCTATAGATGTCTCCGTTTATTTGGTTTTATCATTGGAAAATTTAAAAACCATACACCAGAAAGCTTTTGTATTTAGTACAATACCGACGACTGTTTTAAGTTATGCATCACAAACGCAAACTATTTTAAATTATAATGTCATTTTAATATAATGTTTTTTAGGAAAAAAACGTGAATAATAAAAATTAAAAAAGAACAGTTATTTGAGAACATACTCGTAAAACATAGAATCAAGAATCAAAAAATACTTTATTCAGTGCGGCCGCATGGACCTTATTGACGCGTCACAAATTACAAAATAAAACAACACAAATAAATAAAATAAAGCACATAATTTAATCTGTTCACTTCAGATGACACGCGAGTTAGGAAAAGAAGTGAACAGAAGAACCTAACTCGGTCGTTATAGTCATCATTTAACAATTTTATTTTGTCTTATGTTACGTTTGACGGAGTTGGAGCAGATTCCGTCCCAAGTGGGTTTGTCCTCTAGGTAATCTGATATTTTATAATAAGCTTTATTGCACAGATTGCGTTTAATAATGTTTTTGAATTTATTCAATGATAACTTCTGCAACTCACTTGGGAGTTTGTTGTAGAAGCGTATACATTGCCCTTTAAAAGATATTTTCACCTTATGGAGCCTAGTAGTGGGCACAGCGAGTTTATTCGTATTTCTTGTATTTACATTGTGATTGTCGCTGTTTTTCTTAAACGAAGCAATATTTTTATGGGTGTACAACAGGTTCTCATAAATATATTGACAAGCTACTGTCATTATATTTATTTCTTTAAATTTAGTGCGAAGTGATTCTCTGGGACCCATATTGTAGATAAAACGAATAGCCCTCTTCTGCAGCACAAATACGGTGTCTATATTTGCAGCACATCCCCACAGCAGTAAGCCATAAGACATAATGCTGTGGAAATAGCTAAAGTATACAAGTCTAGCGGTATCAACGTCTGTAAGAAGGCGGATTTTTTTGACGGCATATGCTGCAGAACTAAGCCTACCCGATAGTTGTTCTATGTGTGGTATAAATTTTGCTAAACATATGTTGAAAACTGCATATCGTATAAATTGGAAGATAACTGATTTACTTACGCCGGAACTACGGTTCCGGCATTACGGAACCCGCGCATAGCAAAGAGAAACATTGTTATAGATAAAAAAATTATACGATTTTTTAATTACTATCAGTAATTAAAAAAACTTTGCTCAATCGCTTGTTTATAGTATGTGTGTGTACATTAAAAAGGTTCCGTACCATTATTTGGCAAAACAACTTGTTTTTGAGGTAGCACCACCCACTTTCGGTAGTGATTTTTAGTTATCTACTCACTTTTCATACGGCTATAATATTCAAACGGCATTAACATCACGTTTGTTGTATTGGAACCCTTCTTAAGTATTTATTTCAGTTTAATTATTTATTTTCAAAATTATTATACAACTAAATATTCTATGAATATTTCAAGCGTCTACCTGTTGTCAATTATTATTATAGTTTAAATACATTATCTGTACTTGTATTTTTCCGTACCGATCGTCGTACTAAGCAGACGTGTTGTTAAAGTCTTTACAAAAATACGAAAATCTATTTGCTAAATACCAACGTTCATCCATTCCATTAAATCTCAGTTTCAATTGGACCAGTTAATAACTCTTACGACCTTCACACGCCGAGTAAAAAACTGCACCCCCTCTTCATCCCCGCGAGTAAACGAGGTAGTCTTATTTTTATATCTCGCTCGCACGTCGTCACTACACACAGCACAAGTGGACTAGAAACATGAGTGTTGTACGATCACCCACTGGAAGTGACATCAATGCTGGGGTCAGTCGCAGTGACTCGCAACCAAACCTTGCGGGTCACGATTTTGAATTCACGCAAAACAAGCCTATCCTGCGTAGTAAGAAGCGGAAACAACCCGAGGAAGATGAATTTATTCGCACAGAACTAAGTGAGATGCGTAAACAAATGACTCAAATGATGAATATGCTAACGTCGCTAACTGCCAACCAAAATGAGTTCTCGCAAAGAATGTCCACCGATATCAACACAATCAAGGAACAGTTGCTGGATGTGAAGCTCACGACTGAAAATCTAGTAAAAGAACAAAATACTATAAAAACAGATGTACAGGCTTTGCGACACGATAACACTGAAACAGAAAAAAAGATAGAAAGCTTGAAAAATGCTTTTGAACAGCTTCAATGTGATGATAACAAACAATCATTGCAACAGTCATCATGTAATGCGCATGAAGATGTCATAGCAGAAATAAATGAACGTGAGATCCGAAGTAGAAATATTATAATCAAGGGAATACCAGAACCGACTTCTTCCAAAAAGGAGGAACAACATGCAACAGACAAACAGGAAATTCTGCGAGTCATAAGAGCAATTGACTCTAGCTACCCGGAGCCACAGTACATAATGCGTCTGGGGAAGTACAACGCGCAGAAAGATCGACTACTGAAAGTTTGCTTCAAATCACAAGACACAGCCAAATCGATTCTCCGTAGAAGAACAAATACAAACCTTGAAAATATAACAATCTATTCAGACACTACACCGCAGCAACAGCGGTATCTAAACAACTTGAAAGATGAACTCCAACGGCGAATCCAAAGCGAAGAAAAGAACCTGACTATCAAGTACGTCAGAGGTAAGCCCAAAATAGTTGAACTACCTCCAAAAAACTAAATGCCGGAGAATCTCTCACAAATAAAGGTACCGACCACCCTGGCATGCAAAAAGTAGCTATAACTCATCAAGTAGTAAATAGTTTTGATGAAGTAAATACAAGCAGGAAATCGTTAAGATTTCTCTATTTGAACATTCGCAGCATTGTTAAACCAGGAAAATTTGAAGATCTGCAAAGCGTATTACAATCTTTCGAATCAGATTTACATGTGGTAATTTTAACTGAAACTTGGATAAAATCCGATGAAGAAGCAAAGAGATTCTACATCCCAGGTTTCATACACTACTATAATTATCGACGCAAATCAAGAGGTGGCGGTGTGTCAATATATGTTAAAAAAAATCTCAAACATAACCTCATAGAAGACACCTACCAGAACTTCAACCACTATATCTGGGTTCATATTGAAACTTATTCAATAGATGTAGGAGCAGTTTACAGACAGTCCAATAATACAAATCTAGGTGAATTTTTGGATACCTACTCAGAACAGCTGTATAAGCGAAAAAGGGGTCTAATCTTCGGAGACTTTAACTTTGATCTTCTAAATGCCAACATTGCAACTGATAAATACATAGAAGTTGTTCAAGAAAATGGCTATAAATTTTTAAATAAAATAGAATTACCTTACTGCACGCGAACCGCTAAATCATCACATACTATCATCGATCATGTATGCACTAATCTTACACAAAACAAATACCATCTTGCCATTATTGACACACTGCTGTCAGATCATCGCCTGATTTACTTTGAGCTAAAGCTATATCAACGAGAACCCTTACAGAAGATAAGTAATGAGGCAGTGAACTATGAAAAACTACACAAAGTCATCTCTGACAAGGAACAAAATAATAAAGATCACAACTATACTCTATTGGAACATAAATTATTGACAGCTATCAAAGAATGTAAAATAACTAAAACGAAGATTCAAAACCCTCCTAGACAAAACTGGATAAATAAGGATATTATTGCTAAAATAAAAAGAAGAAACATATTATGGAACGAACACAAAAGACATCCGACAGATAAAGAAAAAGGAGAACTATTTACAAAAGAAAGGAACAGAGTAACTACGTATATACAAGACACAAAAATAAACTACTATAAGAAAAAATTTAGTGAATGTGTCAAGGAACCTTTGAAAATGTGGAAAATAATTAATACCCTCACGTGCAATAAAATCACAGATACGGCTTATCCAAGTAACCTAGTAATACAAGATGAAATAATTTCTGATGCAAAGAAAATATGTGAATGCTTTAACGATTTCTTTGTTAATGTTGGTTCTAATTTGGCTAAACAGATAATTCACAATCCTATTTCATCTAATTCAGCGGGTAAAACTGTAACTGTAAGTAGCTCCATGACATTGGATCAGTTTACGTTTGTATCGGAAGATGAAGTTTTACGAATAATTGACAACCTAAACTCTAATACAAGTTCGGGAATAGACGAAATCAACACAAAGACTATTAAATGCGTAAAACATCTGATTCTTGGGGAACTCACACACTGCATAAACAAATGCCTATCCCTCGGGATATTTCCCAATAGCTTGAAAGTGGCAAAAGTTACCCCAATTTATAAAACTGGATCAAAATCTGATCCAAGTAACTATCGGCCAATTTCAGTTCTCCCTGTGTTATCAAAAATTTTTGAAAGAGTTCTTTACAATCGTTTAGAAACATATCTAGCATCTAAACATTTTCTATACAATAAGCAATATGGTTTCAGACCTAAGTCGAATACACTTTCGGCCACTATAGATCTTGTAACGAAAATTAAACTCGGTTTTGATAAGAAACAAATAGCGTTGGGGATCTTTATAGATCTTAAAAAAGCGTTTGACACTGTCAGCCATACAATATTATTGGATAAACTTTTAGACATAGGTATAACGGGAACTGCACATGACATGTTAAAATCATACTTAACAAACCGAACACAAGTTGTTAAAATAAGTAAAACTAAAAGTGATTCTAAACCTATTACATATGGCGTGCCACAAGGCTCTGTTTTGGGACCGCTACTTTTCCTTTGTTACATAAACAATGTTCATCTCATTGGGACTCGAGGCGATTTGACATTATATGCCGACGACACCTGTTTGTTCTATTTTGGAAATTCTCTAAGCTCAATTGTTCTTGAAGCTCAAGTCGACTTAAATTTACTGACCGATTGGTATGAAACAAATCTCCTTACGATAAATACTTCGAAAACAAATTATATTATTTTTGCACCCAAAAACAAAAAACTTGATGATTATCCAGCACTCAAAATTAATAACATACCAATTAAACAATCTGAAAATGAAAAATATTTAGGACTCCTATTGGATAGCAAACTGACGTGTTTACCGCATATTTTAAAAGTCAAATCCAAAATATCATCCCTAATTGGATGTATTAAGGGATGCGTTCGGTGTTTACCTCACCAAGTAAGGTACATGATATACAACTCACTTGTAAAACCACACTTAGACTATCTTATAGAAATCTGGGGGGCAGCTGCGAAAACCAATCTTCAAATCATACAAACTACTCAAAATAAATTACTCAAGGTATTATTTGGCTACGACTATCTCACTCCGACTGAAACTCTTTATAAGGAATTAAAATTGATGAATATCAAACAATCCTATATATTTTTTACTTGTATACTCATACGTAAAATACTACATAAACAAATACATACGAATACCGTCTTCACTAAAATACAAAATCCCCAAAAAATAAAACTTAGACGAGTAAATGATATACAGCTTAATTCAACACGCACAAGGTACGGCCTTAAAAGTATCATGTACGAAGGCGCTAAATTATATAATCACCTGCCAAGAGATATTAAAGACGCGAAAACAATGGGAACTTTTAAAAAATTACTTAAACACTTTATATTAAATAAAACTCATAATAAAAGTTTTGTAAGTATGAATAACCTTTATTTAGATTGGTATTTAGTATTTTAGATTAGTAGGTACGACGAATTATGTTAAACTTAGTGAATAATTTCTCATGTAAGTGAAATTTTTTGTTTTCTTTTGAGAAATAAATGTTCTGAAACCTGAACCTGATCTGAGTTAATAACAGGCAAAAAACAGAAAAAAAATCACGTTTGTTGTATGGGAGGCAAATATTTGTTTATTTATATATATAAAGTGAATACCTATACAACTAAATATTCTGTGAATATATCAATCGTTGCCGTTATCAATATTGAGCAAAAAACTTCAAAAATCATTTTTGTTAAATGGAAGCTATTTATTTTATTCTGTTTTTAGTATTTTTTGCTATAGCATCAATAGAAATACAACATCTGTGAAAATTTCAACTGTCTAGCTATCACGTTTCATGACATACAGCCTTAAAACAAACTAAATAAATAATTACGACAGATCAAAATTTATGACAGTGCTCCGCAATTTTTCCAAACAAATTGCGAAGTACATGCTAAAATAACGACAAAGTTGTATTACTGCTCGTCTTCCGTGATCAATCACAAAAATCTCTACATTAAAAATGCATCATACTAGTATGATAATAGTTATAAATATTTTTGTGATTCCATCGTATAATTTTTTCTGCTAACAACCAACGCATAGAAATGCATGCTCGTGAAGTGGTAACCTGTGCTAGTCGGACCCTTCTCAAATTGCAGAACTCAAACTGGTAAAGGTTTACCCTAACCCAGTTTCCACTCACATTTTAGATTAAACTCACTATTTTAGATTAAAATGTTGTTGTAATAGATTGCTTCGTTAAATATGTGAATTGGGCTATTCGAATGAAACTTTGCAAATGATGTTATATTAATGAAAGATACAATTTAGACATTTTTAATATGTTTTTTTGAACAAGAGTGGAAAATTCCAACAAAGAGACTAATGAAAAGCTGTGGAGCCAATGACCTACCTGACTGTCTCTACTAGTGACCCAGAAAACGGGAAAACTAGTGTTGCTTTAGTAAGAAAACTTTTAAGTGTAAACTTGATACCTTCTGAATTCAAAAATGAACACTTATTTAACGCAAAACGCAAGTTAGCCGAACATATTCTAAATATTTACACCAATAAATAAACATAATATGCGTTAGATAGGTACCTTAAGGCAATTTCGACTTGAGCGACGAACTGTAAATTAGACTAAGTAGGTATCTCATGTAAGTGACTTTTGTCTTGTTGAGAATTAATTTTAACAACCCTAAACCTAAAGTGGTGATTATAATGATAAACCAGAAAATTATCTTCCAATTCGTGTATCCCTTCTTAAATTCCTGTTGCTGACCAGCGCAGACAAGATACAAGTGAACAACTTGAAATAATCAAATGTTTAGTTATATAATCATTTTAAAAATGTCACGAAATGACGAGAGGAATCAGAGGCAGCACTTACCGTATAAATTATTCCGCTAACAACCAACGCATGGAAATGCATGCTCGTGAAGTGCCTCATATAACTTGTGCGAGCCGGACCCTTCTCAAACTGCAGAGCTCAAACTGGCGAAGGCTTACCCTAACCCAGTTTCCACTCACACATAACTATTTTAGATTAAAATGTCGCTGTAATAGATGGCTTTATTAGGCGAATACGTGAATAGTGCTATTCGTGTGAAACATTGCGATTGGTGTTCTAATGTTGAAAGTACAAATGTTTGTTTTTAAATTGTATGAGAATCTATACACGTGTGAAAAATTCAACAATCACAAAATTTAAAAGTAGTGGGGCAATGTCTCTTCCTTCGACTACTTTTCTAATGCAAGCGGAAAAACTGATGTCGCTCTATTAGATAAACTTAAAACGTTTAAAGAACATTCTAATCATCGACGACAAAGGCCTCCCTCATGGATCTTTGTACTGAACATGAGGGCAGTTGCCATACTCACCACGCTTTACAGGCGGGTTGGCGAGCGCAGTACGGCATGTTGATACAGGGAAATAAGCTGCCCATCTTCCGGAGGTAACCTTTGGCAGATTTTTACTCTATCCACGGTAAGAATTGTATGTATATATTTTGGAATGATAATTGTAAATCTTAATTTTTTTCTTCTAAACTGATCTTTTTAAAATTTCTAACAATGTATTTTATAGGCCCAAACCAGTTAGCAAAATAAATGAAATATGAAATAAGAAAAGAGGGGCAACATTATACTGGCGGCACCCTAGGGCATTTTGTTAAAATATCATATTTGTATGAACTTAACTAGAACTCTAATCCTCGTCAAAGTCATCACAAATCGCTTAAAAAAACATTAGCAATTTAGAACCAAACCATGTTACAATATAAATCAGCAAATAAAATATTCACTATTGAATCTTAGCAGTAAATCACACCGCAGTACCTCGGCAACTCCTATTACCATTCACACCGCCCTTCCTAATCCCACAGGATTACAATCTCGAGACGGTCCGGGAATAATTACTTACTCATCCGTGCTTCATCCAAAAGAGGGATAACCGGTTAAAAGAGTCACCACACTAAAAGCTCCGCAAATATCACGAGGCACCATTTATTTTATTCCAGAATTCACATATCAAATTAATCGATTCGCAATTCTAGCAGGCTCGGCGGCCAATCCCATTTATCAAATTGAAAACGGTGGGTATTTTTGGATTGCCGATGTTCAAACACAAATACCATCAACTGAGCTACGTGAACATAAAAATTATACAAGCAAAGGGAATTCGTGACGAGTAGCAATTGGAAACTATACTGACGGGTGATTAATCAGCAGGTCCCACTTAACCCTACCACTGTTCAGTCCTTCTCTTGCCATCAGTCAATTCATTAGACTAACAAAGTACCACCGTAATGACTTTCACGAAGCGAGCACTTCAATACACCTAAGATCCGAGCGCAGCAGAATGTTAGCACATTGTATACAGTAGTAGGTATATTTTGTATGCTTGTACTCATGAAATATTATTCAGTACCTAGTCTATATTACTAGGAATATATTATGTCCGTTAATGTATCATTAATTCAGCCCTTACTTACTTAGGTGAGAGGTACTACCGTGCCGTGTGCGTGCATACATGTACGTTTGCCATGTTTCCCAGATCTGTAGGTAAGAGAAGTATGGCTTCTTATTAGAATCAGTACGATAATCGGAGAACACTACCAAGTAACTTATCCCTTTCTTGACATCACCGTGCTACTTACTGGCGCAGAAGAATTATTTGAAATGTTCTTCTACCACCGCACTGCTCGCCACCGGCTGTGGATTCATCCTCACACCTTTGTGGTCTTGCACGCTGCGGTCCTAGAGGAATTTTCTCCCGCAAACAGTTAAGTTGTGGAAGGAGCTACTTGCCGCGGTTTTTCTCAGATACTACAGTATGAGATTCTTCAAAAAGGCGCTTTGAAAAAATTTAATCACGGCAGCGCGATTGTGACTCCTCAGGGGTCGCAAACGTCCATAGACTACGGTAACCGCTTACCATCAGGTGGGCCGTTAGCTTGTCTGCCACCTTATCATATAAAAAAAGACAAGATGCTGAAAAACGACCCAATGTTGATACTTAAATGTTTGTATTGGTGTAGTCGCTTTGACATATAACGTAATGAGGAAAGGAATCAGAGGCAGCAATTACCGTACAAAAATGTATGTATGTCAAGGCAAAACCCGACCTCAACCAATTTCAAATTAAGTAGCATCAATAACAATCATTAATTTAAGTGAAGAAGTCTAATTAAAGAAGCCGTTACAAGTTACCTCCATAAATCTGGGCACGGAACAATACAGGCTATCCATTACGAAGGCCAATATTTCTTCAGAATATTCCAATGAGTTAAGTTTTAGGCGGAGTCAAATATAGTTTTTAATAAGTGTTAGGCACTTCCTTTTAGTCTCTTTGATGTCAATTTAGTTTAACGTTCAACCAATAGGCAGTAAATAATGTATGTTAATATATAATTAGTTACTGGGTAAGTTTAGTAACAAAATTTATGATACTTTTAAAATTAACCTGTTGTACTTACAATTATTTTTTGGGTTCCGTACCTCAAAAGGAAAAAAAACGAAACCCTTAAGGGATCACTTTCTGTCCGTATGTTTGTCTGCCCGTCTGTTTGTCTATCCGTCTGTCCGTCTGTTTGTCTGACCGTCTGTTTGTCTGTCCGTCAGTCTGACCCTTTATCTCGAGAACGAAAGTATAAAGTATAGTATCGAGTTGGAATTATAACTATACTCTCAAATTTACAGCCTCTTTAAACAGTGAAAAACTCGATATTCTAAGTTAACCTGAAAAACAGATGTCAAGGTATACCGTCTTATATTGTAGATACAGAGAAAAACCAAAAAACTGTAGCACTACCAGGTAGTGTCACGGGAAAGTAAAATTTCCCTTCACTCTATTAGTAGTGCCAAGCAGTAGCCTAAGAAAATAAATGAAACATTTGCAATAGGACTATAAAACATCGTCATTAAAAAAGTACGAAATCAGGTTAAGCAATACGTGCGATCATAAATTGGATGGGTGACCGAATCTTTTTGTGCATTTTGAGAACTTTTTCTAAATCAGATTAGCTAATCTATAATAATTATTATATTCCTTCATACCTACAGAACCCTCGGTGGGCGAGTCCAGCTCGCACTAGTCCAATTTTTTTAATAATATGCTTAATAATAACTACGTATCCGTAAAGTCAAATTTATTCCGACACGTTTTGATTTTTCAAGAAAATCATCATCATGGTATTGAACGCCCGTCCACGCGTGGGCCACCATGATACATACTCAGTGTATAAACGATAATGACGTTTGGGAATAAACATCGATGTTGTAATACCATGGACCAAGTAAATACAGGACTGACAATGTCCATACTAGTATTTACTTGGCCCATGGTAATACTTAGTTAGTAACCTCGGTATTTAAAAAATCAATTTATCATCATCGTCATTTCAGCCAAAAAACGTCCACTACTGAACACCGGCCTCCCTCATGGTTGAGGGGTAGTTGCCATACTCACCACGCTTGGTAGGCGGGTTGGCGCAGTACGGGATGTTGATAGGTACACGGAAAGACGCTGCTGCCCATTTTCCGGAGGTATCCCTTAGCAGGCGCTTACTGCATCCAGGGGTATGAGAGGTAACATTCTACTGCCGGCAACCCCACGTCAATGAATTTATGATACTCATTAATTCAATTACTGTTCGCTAATAAGTTTAACACCGTTAAGATTTCAGTACCGACATTTAATCTACCATATAATCGTTTATCCTACTCCAAAATATTAATGTTATTTTTGTTTACGCTGTCTATTTTATACCTTTTAAATGCTACAAATGAAAGTACAGTCAATAACAGGACTAACCGTTATTCCCCAGTAAATCCATGTACAAAATCGGTATAATGACAAAACAACAATATAATGACGACAGAAAACAGTATAACAAAGGGGCATTATTCAAAATCTGCCCTTTATTGTTCGCATAAAACATGCGAGCTGTGACAACGGTACACGTAGGTATCTATATCTATTTGTTTCATGGAAATTATGCAGATAAGCGAATGAATGGAAACTTAGCTGTTGATGCAAATTAACTCTATTCGACGCCTTTCATCTACTCAACAAAGTTTGAAATAGATACGAGTGGTATATAACTGGTTTACGCGGGCTTGTTAATAACCATTATGGAGTTGGATTGACTTACAGTTCTGTGTCAGGGAAGCCGGAGATCATTAGTTAATAGGTTTGATTGAATGCTTTGACTTACCTACATGATTAAGTGATTAGTTTTAATTATAGGAATTTATCACGTGCCTTTTTAAGGGTTTCCGTTGTAGGAACCCTTGTAGTTTCGCTATTCCTGTCTGTCTTCTGTTTTCGTCCTTTTTCATTTTAGACCAAAGTCGTCAAACCCGGTTTTACAGAGACTATTAGCCAACAACAGCTGCTCTCTAGGACTAATCCTAGGAAGCTGTTATTTTTAACTTTGTTTTTTGACATATAAAATAATCACGATAAAGGTATGTTAAAAAATACCAAGATAACAGTGTGGTGAAAAATCTGTTAAAATTATTCATTTGTGGTACCTCCCGTACAAATAAGATGGTGATAAACATTTTTTTTTTGATTTTTTCTTGGGTGGTGTAGCATTAAATATGTATTTTAAAACATTTAGGGGTTGCCGAGAAAATTTTTGATTTAGAATTTCGTTTGCAATTTATAATGTTGTTTTACCATGAACTTCCTAAAAACCAAACGACGAAGCTAGCTTTTGAAATTTCGGAGAAATTGTCGCTCAAATAAGTGACATGGTTTACCAAACATAGTAGAAAAAAAGTTGCTCAATTAAGTAATCATCATTTCAGCAGTAGGACGTCCACTGCTGGACAAAGGCCTCCCTCATTGATCTCCAAGTACTGCGGTTGGAAGCCGTCTGCATCCATCAATTAAGTAATGCGGTTTCCCAATACCTTAAACCGAAAACTTAATTAATTTCCGGTAGTATGTTTCGGTTAACGTAAAAAAACATACACCAACACAAGAGGCCTATTGGTTAACTGCGGAACCCTACATAGCACGTGGCCTGACACGCACCTGGCAATTTTTTTATATTTTATTTGACAATTTTACTATTTTGTGTGATGCGAAGATGATCATAAGGATTTTTTTTACGTTTTATTAAAAAAAACCTCTGTTTGGTTACAGGTATTATTACTTATACCTGTACAGCAACTCTTAGCCCTGATAATGATCCTGTCAAGAATCAGTTGGCGTTAAGATTGTCGTTATTATCGTATAATCAGCTGTTGAAGTTAAAACTTTCGTTGTCTTTTCTTGAATGAAAATCACCGAATTTTAAAAAGTCGTAGAACTATTTATAGTTGCTCCTTGGGGTGGCCAGAATTGCCCCTTTCAGCTTAGTTCACATATTATAATACACTCTGTATAATAATTCTTTAATTAAATAAAACCGGGCAAGAGCGAATCCGACTCGCGCAACGAGGGTTCCGTGCCATCATACAATATAATATATTATGATAAGGAGAACCTTGGCAGCGCCATCTCTTGTCTGATAGCGGAACTTATGAAGATATTTTACACTTTTGATTATTTAAAAAAAAAACAATGCAAATTAGAGGGTTCGTTATAATTTTCCTGTAATCTTTACATACACTCCTAGCAATGAAAGTATCAGGGGTTTGTCTCTGCAAACTTCGGAGATAAGGGAGGGGAACGGTCGTTTTTTCAACATTTTTGTATATAACTCAAAAACGATAAGGCTTAAAGGAAAACTAAAATTTGTTTATTATTGTGCAAATAAATACCTTTTATATGATACCCCACGACCTGGTAACTTCACAAAAATTTTAAAACCCCCCTTGTCTAAAAAACTATGCAAATTAGAGAGTTCGCTATAATTTTCCTAATAACTTTACATACACTTCTATTAGCTTTAAAAGTTTCACGGGTTTATATCTGCAAACTTCGGAGATAAAGGCAGGGAACGGTAGTTTTTTCAACATTTTTGTAAATATCTCAAAAACGATTCCGAACGAACCCTGCAATCATAATAAGAACATTTTTTAACATTTTCATATTACGTTATATCAGCCAAAAAGTGTTATCTTTAACAATTTCAAATTTCAAGTCAATAGCATCAGTAGTTCTCGAGATATCCATTTGTGACAGACAGACAGACAAAGTGATACCATAAGGGTTCCTTTTTACCATTTTGGTCCGGAACCCTAAAAACCGCCTTCAAATCATAAAATTCTTGACTTGTTGCTGAAAACACCCAAACTATATGCGCCTTACATCTTTTATATCTGCTTATTTTCCTTGATGTATCATCAGAAGTGCAAAAACAAGCAAACATTATAAAGTTAAACAAAAACAAGGTAAAATTTAGGGCATGAAACTATGCCTTGAGGGACTCCGGTGTCTACTATTACAATTATTTAATTCCTCATGTATCCCATCATCAGAATAGAGTTGTGAAAAACATGGCACCACCTCTGAAACATGTCCATTTTTATAATAGACTAGCTGCTGCCCGCGGCTTCGCCCGCGTTTTTAAAGGATGTAAATCAGCATTTTTTTTGGGACTCATATGCAAAGTGGTTAAGGTAATAAGTAGATGAAATCTAAAATATGTGTCTGGTCACTATAGAAGAGTCTGTATTAACTTAACATTAGAAGGACAAAACCTACTACCTACGCTAAGGGTTGCCTCAGCCTCAAAGTTCTGAAAGTTTACACAACCGGTACTACCTACTGGGAAATAAGTTACATTATCTACTATATGAAGTCAAAGCGTGTGTGATTTCGCGGCCTTATTTGTGGCCATCAGTGACTAAACTTAGTCTTACAAAAAAACTTGAGAGTCCTACACCTAACCTCCTAACATGAGAGCCTCTGCCCACGGCTTTGCCCGCGTGATGCCACAACCAAAAATAGCTTATATACCTGCGTATATAGCTTTATTTACAATAGCTCAAGGGCACAACTTAGGTTCGAACCACGGCTTGGATTGTTGCCAGATTTTTATATCTAATGATAGTTAACGTCCAGGTGCAACAGTGCACCTTAAGACGGAAGAGTGTATTCTTCGGCCTCGTTGGCGAGACCGGTTATTAAATGTGTGCCTAGCAGCTAAAGTAGGACGCGTTGACCTCAAGTATAGCGGCAGTGATCTCGTCAACGGGCAAGCCGAGAACGTGTCTCGGTCGACGGAGAAAAGAACTCGTGGGCAATGGCTCTATCGGGTAGTCGGAGGGTAATCCGGAGATTAACGGATTGGGGTGTTCCGCCGCCACTTCATAAAAACGCTTTGAAGCAGTTTTATTAAAGTGTTCGATGGACTCGAGTTTGAGATCTCGGTGGAGGTCTTCATTGCGCATGTACCATGGGCAGCCCGTGGCCCTGCGCAAGAAAATATTTTGGATTACCTGAAGGCATCTAAAATGACGGGACTGGCCAAAGACGACAGAGGAATATGTCATTATTGGCCGTACAACTGTTTTGTAAAGTGTCACTTTATTTCTAAGGAACATTTTACTCTTCGAGTTAAGGAGGCTGTTTAACCGGCTTAGCACGAACTTGGCGCGATTAGTGACAGACCTTATGTGGGGATAGAAGGTGATACATCTATCTAGGATAACTCCTAGGTAGCGAGCTGACCTAACCCAAGGGATAGGTTTATCAAATAGGAGGAGAGGCTGGAGCAAGTGGGGACTCTAAGTAAAGTGCACTGCTGCACTTTTCGTCGGGTTCACCTCTAAGCGCCACTTTCTGAACCAAGCACCTAGGGTGGCTAGTGCATGAGCGCGCGTGGACTTAGCCGGTTCTATTTATACTCCCGGCTGCCGCGACCGCACCGCGGCGCTGGATATTTTACTTTTTTATGTTTAAATTAAAGTTTATGTAGATGTTAGTGCATAAATTTCTATAATAGGTATAAGCTCAATCAGTTTAATAAAGAATGGTTAGGTAGTGAACCTAAGTATATATAAAATTTATAATTTAAACAGAAATAAACACGTTTTTTATTTGTACACTTAACATGTTTAGTACTTGGCCAGTTTTTATAATTCATGGTTGGTATATCTTTAAAGTAAGTACTATTTTCACACCAAGTTTGAAATAGGAAGGCCTAACCGTTTGTACGACAGAGCTAAAATAACAGTTTATAAAACGACCACCTTTGTTTTAATTTTTTGAATATTTTATTTTCTCTGTAAATTTCAACCTGCTACCGGTTACAGTTCAAAAGATGTAGCTCTTTAAAGGTTTTTTTCCATAAACAATTTTCAAAATTAAAGGGTAGGGGGTCCCCTACCCTCTAATTTTGAAAATTCAAAAAAAACTTAATCATGCCATTGCTTATTTCATTGCAGAAATCTACATACGAATTTTCAAATGTCTATCGTGAACGGTCACGTAGATATGTCATATTTTACTCTGAACTTTAAACTCAATTTTGAACCCTTTGAAGTGCGAATTTTCAAAATTCCTTTCTTAGTGAGCGCCTACATACCAAGACAAACATACCCTCCAAATTTCAAGTCTGTGCGATCAGCGGTTTAGGCTGTGCGTTGATATCTCAGTCAGTTAGTCAGTCAGTCAGTCAGTCAGTCAGGACTGTGAATTTTATATGTATAGATTACAAACTTTTCTAGCCGGAAGCTAAATCAGGTACTTTGGCAGTAGCTGCGGTAGCTGGAAATTTTTATGACTCATCTTGCAAATTTTACCTAATGGGAACTGAAAACGGTGCTTTGGCAGACGCTGCGGTATCTGGAATTTTTTTATGACCCATCTCGCGAACTTTTGTTGATGGAAGCCAAATAGTTGTTATTGTAGAACTTTTTGTGAAGAGTTCATCTGAGGAAATATTACAATCGTACTTCGTAATTTCTACAACCAAGCAGTAATGTCTGCATTACTTTGTTCCGTTTTAAAGGGTAAGGGGGCCAGTAAAATTACAGGTACATGAGACCTTAGAACTCTATCTCAGGGTGACAGGCGCAATACAATGCAGCATTGGTCACCTAGTCACAGGCTTCGTGACCATGATCACCGCGGTATTGCAGTTGTAATAGAAGTTACCGCTTTACATAAGATGGGCCATCGGCTTGTCTCGCCGATAAGTCGTATAAAAAGGTACTTTGGCAGAAGCTGCGGTAGCTGGAAATTTTTATGACTCATCTTGCAAATTTTACCTACTGGGAACTGAAAACGGTGCTTTGGCAGACGCTGCGGTAGCTGGAATTTTTTTATGACCCATCTCGCGAACTTTTGTTGATGGAAGCCAAATAGTTGTAGTTGTAGAACTTTTTGTGAAGAGTTCATCCGGGGAAATACTACAATCGTACTTCGTAATTTTTACAACCAAGCAGTAATGTCTGCATAACTATGTTCCGTTTTAAGGGGTAAGAGGGCCAGTAAAATTACAGGCACATGAGACCTTAGAACTCTATCTCAGGGTGACAGGAGCAATACAATGCAGCATTGGTAATCTAGTCACAGGCTTCGTGACCATGATCACCGCGGTATTGCAGTTGTAATAGAGGTTACCGCTTTACATAAGATGGGCCATCGGCTTGTCTCGCCGATAAGTCGTATAAAAAGGTACTTTGGCAGAAGCTGCGGTAGCTGGAAACTTTTATGACTCATCTTGCAAATTTTCCCTAATGGGAACTGAAAACGGTGCTTTGGCAGACGCTGCGGTAGCTGGAATTTTTTTATGACCCATCTCGCGAACTTTTGTTGATGGAAGCCAAATAGTTGTAGTTGTAGAACTTTTTGTGAAGAGTTCATCCGGGGAAATACTACAATCGTACTTCGTAATTTCTACAACCAAGCAGTAATGTCTGCATTACTTTGTTCCGTTTTAAAGAGTTAGGGGGCCAGTAAAATTACAGGCACATGAGACCTTAGAACTCTATCTGAGGGTGACAGGCGCAATACAGTGCAGCATTGGTCACCTAGTCACAGGCTTCGTGACCATGATCACCGCGGTATTGCAGTTGTAATAGAAGTTACCGCTTTACATAAGATGGGCCATCGGCTTGTCTCGCCGATAAGTCGTATAAAAAGGTACTTTGGCAGAAGCTGCGGTAGCTGGAAATTTTTATGACTCATCTTGCAAATTTTCCCTAATGGGAACTGTAAACGGTGCTTTGGCAGACGCTGCGGTAGCTGGAATTTTTTTATGACCCATCTCGCGAACTTTTGTTGATGGAAGCCAAATAGTTGTAGTTGTAGAACTTTTTGTGAAGAGTTCATCCGGGGAAATACTACAATCGTACTTCGTAATTTCTACAACCAAGCAGTAATGTCTGCATTACTTTGTTCCGTTTTAAAGGGTAAGGGGGCCAGTAAAATTACAGGTACATGAGACCTTAGAACTCTATCTCAGGGTGACAGGCGCAATACAATGCAGCATTGGTCACCTAGTCACAGGCTTTGTGACCATGATCACCGCGGTATTGCAGTTGTAATAGAAGTTACCGCTTTACATAAGATGGGCCATCGGCTTGTCTCGCCGATAAGTCGTATAAAAAGGTACTTTGGCAGAAGCTGCGGTAGCTGGAAATTTTTATGACTCATCTTGCAAATTTTACCTACTGGGAACTGTAAACGGTGCTTTGGCAGACGCTGCGGTAGCTGGAATTTTTTTATGACCCATCTCGCGAACTTTTGTTGATGGAAGCCAAATAGTTGTAGTTGTAGAACTTTTTGTGAAGAGTTCATCCGGGGAAATACTACAATCGTACTTCGTAATTTCTACAACCAAGCAGTAATGTCTGCATTACTTTGTTCCGTTTTAAAGAGTTAGGGGGCCAGTAAAATTACAGGCACATGAGACCTTAGAACTCTATCTCAGGGTGACAGGCGCAATACAGTGCAGCATTGGTCACCTAGTCACAGGCTTCGTGACCATGATCACCGCGGTATTGCAGTTGTAATAGAAGTTACCGCTTTACATAAGATGGGCCATCGGCTTGTCTCGCCGATAAGTCGTATAAAAAGGTACTTTGGCAGAAGCTGCGGTAGCTGGAAATTTTTATGACTCATCTTGCAAATTTTCCCTAATGGGAACTGAAAACGGTGCTTTGGCAGGCGCTGCGGTAGCTGGAATTTTTTTATGACCCATCTCGCGAACTTTTGTTGATGGAAGCCAAATAGTTGTAGTTGTAGAACTTTTTGTGAAGAGTTCATCCCGGGAAATACTACAATCGTACTTCGTAATTTCTACAACCAAGCAGTAATGTCTGCATTACTTTGTTCCGTTTTAAAGAGTTAGGGGGCCAGTAAAATTACAGGCACATGAGACCTTAGAACTCTATCTCAGGGTGACAGGCGCAATACAGTGCAGCATTGGTCACCTAGTCACAGGCTTCGTGACCATGATCACCGCGGTATTGCAGTTGTAATAGAAGTTACCGCTTTACATAAGATGGGCCATCGGCTTGTCTCGCCGATAAGTCGTATAAAAAGGTACTTTGGCAGAAGCTGCGGTAGCTGGAAATTTTTATGACTCATCTTGCAAATTTTCCCTAATGGGAACTGTAAACGGTGCTTTGGCAGACGCTGCGGTAGCTGGAATTTTTTTATGACCCATCTCGCGAACTTTTGTTGATGGAAGCCAAATAGTTGTAGTTGTAGAACTTTTTGTGAAGAGTTCATCCGGGGAAATACTACAATCGTACTTCGTAATTTCTACAACCAAGCAGTAATGTCTGCATTACTTTGTTCCGTTTTAAAGAGTTAGGGGGCCAGTAAAATTACAGGCACATGAGACCTTAGAACTCTATCTGAGGGTGACAGGCGCAATACAGTGCAGCATTGGTCACCTAGTCACAGGCTTCGTGACCATGATCACCGCGGTATTGCAGTTGTAATAGAAGTTACCGCTTTACATAAGATGGGCCATCGGCTTGTCTCGCCGATAAGTCGTATAAAAAGGTACTTTGGCAGAAGCTGCGGTAGCTGGAAATTTTTATGACTCATCTTGCAAATTTTCCCTAATGGGAACTGTAAACGGTGCTTTGGCAGACGCTGCGGTAGCTGGAATTTTTTTATGACCCATCTCGCGAACTTTTGTTGATGGAAGCCAAATAGTTGTAGTTGTAGAACTTTTTGTGAAGAGTTCATCCCGGGAAATACTACAATCGTACTTCGTAATTTCTACAACCAAGCAGTAATGTCTGCATGACTTTTTTCCGTTTTAAAGGGTTAGGGGGCCAGTAAAATTACAGGCACATGAGACCTTAGAACTCTATCTCAGGGTGACAGGCGCAATACAGTGCAGCATTAGTCACCTAGTCATAGGCTTCGTGACCATGATCACCGCGGTATTGCAGTTGTAATAGAAGTTACCGCTTTACATAAGATGGGCCATCGGCTTGTCTCGTCGATAAGTCGTATAAAAAGGTACTTTGGCAGAAGCTGCGGTAGCTGGACATTTTTATGACGCAGCTCTCAAATTTTACCTTACGGGAGCTGAATACGGTACTTTGACAGACGCTGCGGTAGCTGTTTTTTTTATGACGTATCTCTCAAACTTTTCTACATGATTTTTTGAATATTTTATTTTCTCTTTAAATTTTTATTTAAAGAGAAAATAAAATATTTTTTATTGATGATTAATATTTTTTATTGCTTATTTCATTGCAGAAATAAGCAATGACGTGTTTAAGTTTTTTTTTGAATTTTCAAAATTAAAGGGTGGGGGATCCATTGTTTATGAAAAAAACCGTTAAAGAGCTACATCTTTTGAATTGTAACCGCTAGCAGGTTGAAATTTAAAGAGAAAATAAAATATTCAAAAAATCATGTAGAAAAGTTTGAGAGATACGTCATAAAAAAAACAGCTACCGCAGCGTCTGTCAAAGTACCGTATTCAGCTCCCGTAAGGTAAAATTTGAGAGCTGCGTCATAAAAATGTCCAGCTACCGCAGCTTCTGCCAAAGTACCTTTTTATACGACTTATCGACGAGACAAGCCGATGGCCCATCTTATGTAAAGCGGTAACTTCTATTACAACTGCAATACCGCGGTGATCATGGTCACGAAGCCTATGACTAGGTGACTAATGCTGCACTGTATTGCGCCTGTCACCCTGAGATAGAGTTCTAAGGTCTCATGTGCCTGTAATTTTACTGGCCCCCTAACCCTTTAAAACGGAAAAAAGTCATGCAGACATTACTGCTTGGTTGTAGAAATTACGAAGTACGATTGTAGTATTTCCCGGGATGAACTCTTCACAAAAAGTTCTACAACTACAACTATTTGGCTTCCATCAACAAAAGTTCACGAGATGGGTCATAAAAAAATTCCAGCTACCGCAGCGTCTGCCAAAGCACCGTTTTCAGTTCCCATTAGGTAAAATTTGCAAGATGAGTCATAAAAATTTCCAGCTACCGCAGCTTCTGCCAAAGTACCTTTTTATACGACTTATCGGCGAGACAAGCCGATGGCCCATCTTATCTAAAGCGATAACCTCTATTACAACTGCAATACCGCGGTGATCATGGTCACGAAGCCTGTGACTAGGTGACCAATGCTTCATTGTATTGCGCCTGTCACCCTGAGATAGAGTTCTAAGGTCTCATGTGCCCGTTATTTTACTGGCCCCCTTACCCTTTCAAACGGAACAAAGTAATGCAGACATTACTGCTTGGTTGTAGAAATTACGAAGTACGATTGTAGTATTTCCCCGGATGAACTCTTCACAAAAAGTTCTACAACTACAACTATTTGGCTTCCATCAACAAAAGTTCGCGAGATGGGTCATAAAAAAATTCCAGCTACCGCAGCGTCTGCCAAAGCACCGTTTACAGTTCCCATTAGGGAAAATTTGCAAGATGAGTCATAAAAATTTCCAGCTACCGCAGCTTCTGCCAAAGTACCTTTTTATACGACTTATCGGCGAGACAAGCCGATGGCCCATCTTATGTAAAGCGGTAACTTCTATTACAACTGCAATACCGCGGTGATCATGGTCACGAAGCCTGTGACTAGGTGACCAATGCTGCACTGTATTGCGCCTGTCACCCTCAGATAGAGTTCTAAGGTCTCATGTGCCTGTAATTTTACTGGCCCCCTAACTCTTTAAAACGGAACAAAGTAATGCAGACATTACTGCTTGGTTGTAGAAATTACGAAGTACGATTGTAGTATTTCCCCGGATGAACTCTTCACAAAAAGTTCTACAACTACAACTATTTGGCTTCCATCAACAAAAGTTCGCGAGATGGGTCATAAAAAAATTCCAGCTACCGCAGCGTCTGCCAAAGCACCGTTTTCAGTTCCCATTAGGGAAAATTTGCAAGATGAGTCATAAAAGTTTCCAGCTACCGCAGCTTCTGCCAAAGTACCTTTTTATACGACTTATCGGCGAGACAAGCCGATGGCCCATCTTATGTAAAGCGGTAACCTCTATTACAACTGCAATACCGCGGTGATCATGGTCACGAAGCCTGTGACTAGATGACCAATGCTGCATTGTATTGCTCCTGTCACCCTGAGATAGAGTTCTAAGGTCTCATGTGCCTGTAATTTTACTGGCCCTCTTACCCCTTAAAACGGAACATAGTTATGCAGACATTACTGCTTGGTTGTAAAAATTACGAAGTACGATTGTAGTATTTCCCCGGATGAACTCTTCACAAAAAGTTCTACAACTACAACTATTTGGCTTCCATCAACAAAAGTTCGCGAGATGGGTCATAAAAAAATTCCAGCTACCGCAGCGTCTGCCAAAGCACTGTTTACAGTTCCCAGTAGGTAAAATTTGCAAGATGAGTCATAAAAATTTCCAGCTACCGCAGCTTCTGCCAAAGTACCTTTTTATACGACTTATCGGCGAGACAAGCCGATGGCCCATCTTATGTAAAGCGGTAACCTCTATTACAACTGCAATACCGCGGTGATCATGGTCACGAAGCCTGTGACTAGCCCAATTTTGAACCCCTTGGCGTGCGATTTTTTAAAATTCCTTTCTTAGTAAGCGCCTACATACCAAGGCAAACATACCCTCTAAATTTCAAGTCTGTGCGGTTTAGGCTGTGCGTTGATATATCAGTCAGTCAGTCAGTCAGTCAGTCAGGACTTTGCATTTTATATATATAGATGATTTTTTAAATATTTTATTTTCTCTGTAGATTTTAACCTGCTAGCGGTTACAGTTCAAAAGATGTAGCTCTTTAAAGGTTTTTTTCATAAACAATGGACCCCCTACCCTTTAATTTTGAAAATTCAAAAAAAAACTTAAACACGTCATTGCTTATTTCATTGCAGAAATCTACATACGAATTTTCAAATGTCTATCGTGAACGGTCACGTAGATATGTCATATTTTACTCTGAACTTTGAACCCAATTTTGAACCCCTTGGCGTGCGATTTTTCAAAATTCCTTTCTTAGTAAGCGCCTACATACCAAGACAAACATACCCTCTAAATTTCAAGTCTGTGCGGTTTAGGCTGTGCGTTGATATATCAGTCAGTCAGTCAGTCAGTCAATCAGGACTTTGCATTTTATATATATAGATGATTTTTTAAATATTTTATTTTCTCTGTAAATTTTAACCTGCTAGCGGTTACAGTTCAAAAGATGTAGCTCTTTAAAGGTTTTTTTCATAAACAATGGACCCCCTACCCTTTAATTTTGAAAATTCAAAAAAAAACTTAAACACGTCATTGCTTATTTCATTGCAGAAATCTACATACGAATTTTCAAATGTCTATCGTGAACGGTCACGTAGATATGTCATATTTTACTCTGAACTTTGAACCCAATTTTGAACCCCTTGGCGTGCGATTTTTTAAAATTCCTTTCTTAGTAAGCGCCTACATACCAAGGCAAACATACCCTCTAAATTTCAAGTCTGTGCGGTTTAGGCTGTGCGTTGATATATCAGTCAGTCAGTCAGTCAGTCAGTCAGGACTTTGCATTTTATATATATAGATGATTTTTTAAATATTTTATTTTCTCTGTAAATTTTAACCTGCTAGCGGTTACAGTTCAAAAGATGTAGCTCTTTAAAGGTTTTTTTCATAAACAATGGACCCCCTACCCTTTAATTTTGAAAATTCAAAAAAAAACTTAAACACGTCATTGCTTATTTCATTGCAGAAATCTACATACGAATTTTCAAATGTCTATCGTGAACGGTCACGTAGATATGTCATATTTTACTCTGAACTTTGAACCCAATTTTGAACCCCTTGGCGTGCGATTTTTCAAAATTCCTTTCTTAGTAAGCGCCTACATACCAAGACAAACATACCCTCTAAATTTCAAGTCTGTGCGGTTTAGGCTGTGCGTTGATATATCAGTCAGTCAGTCAGTCAGTCAATCAGGACTTTGCATTTTATATATATAGATGATTTTTTAAATATTTTATTTTCTCTGTAAATTTTAACCTGCTAGCGGTTACAGTTCAAAAGATGTAGCTCTTTAAAGGTTTTTTTCATAAACAATGGACCCCCTACCCTTTAATTTTGAAAATTCAAAAAAAAACTTAAACACGTCATTGCTTATTTCATTGCAGAAATCTACATACGAATTTTCAAATGTCTATCGTGAACGGTCACGTAGATATGTCATATTTTACTCTGAACTTTGAACCCAATTTTGAACCCCTTGGCGTGCGATTTTTTAAAATTCCTTTCTTAGTAAGCGCCTACATACCAAGGCAAACATACCCTCTAAATTTCAAGTCTGTGCGGTTTAGGCTGTGCGTTGATATATCAGTCAGTCAGTCAGTCAGTCAGTCAGGACTTTGCATTTTATATATATAGATGATTTTTTAAATATTTTATTTTCTCTGTAAATTTTAACCTGCTAGCGGTTACAGTTCAAAAGATGTAGCTCTTTAAAGGTTTTTTTCATAAACAATGGACCCCCTACCCTTTAATTTTGAAAATTCAAAAAAAAACTTAAACACGTCATTGCTTATTTCATTGCAGAAATCTACATACGAATTTTCAAATGTCTATCGTGAACGGTCACGTAGATATGTCATATTTTACTCTGAACTTTGAACCCAATTTTGAACCCCTTGGCGTGCGATTTTTCAAAATTCCTTTCTTAGTAAGCGCCTACATACCAAGACAAACATACCCTCTAAATTTCAAGTCTGTGCGGTTTAGGCTGTGCGTTGATATATCAGTCAGTCAGTCAGTCAGTCAATCAGGACTTTGCATTTTATATATATAGATGATTTTATGAATATTTTATTTTCTCTGTAAATTTTAACCTGCTAGCGGTTACAGTTCAAAAGATGTAGCTCTTTAAAGGTTTTTTTCATAAACAATGGACCCCCTACCCTTTAATTTTGAAAATTCAAAAAAAAACTTAAACACGTCATTGCTTATTTCATTGCAGAAATCTACATACGAATTTTCAAATGTCTATCGTGAATGGTCACGTAGATATGTCATATTTTACTCTGAACTTTGAACCCAATTTTGAACCCCTTGGCGTGCGATTTTTCAAAATTCCTTTCTTAGTGAGCGCCTACATACCAAGACAAACATACCCTCCAAATTTCAAGTCTGTGCGATCAGCGGTTTAGGCTGTGCGTTGATATCTCAGTCAGTCAGTCAGTCAGGACTTTGAATTTTATATATATAGAAAAGTAAATAGAGATCTTTATAATAATTTTATGAAATCTAATGGAAATTTATATTTTTATATATTTTTTTTTATTTCATTCTTATGATTTTTTGATATTTGTAATGTATTTGAATTTTTTGATGATAGACATTTTTACTTTTTTATATATTTTGTTCAATCATTCAATTCAGTGATTTTTACTATTATTACTATGTATTTTGTATTGTGTTATGAAAATTATTATTTAACAGATCTGTAAATATATACATACATACATATGTACCAATAAAATTGATTATTCTGATTATTCTAATAGGCGGATAAATTGCGTAACAAACATTCAAAAACAACATACATTCGAATTGAGAACCTCCTTCTTTTTGAAGTCTGTAAAAATAATTTATATGTAAAAATAATAATCTTCAAATCGGGAATGCGCGAATAATAATACCTCTACTACATTAAGGTACACGTGTATGGTACACCTGTGACCCCGCAACACAGGCTCTTTGAGACCTAGTGCGGGGAACTGAGCTTATTCGGGTACAACTGCTACTTGTCTTACTAATGTTAAAATAGTTAATGTACAGTATTGTAACTGTAGTAAGTACCAAGACATGTATTACTATAAAATAAATAATTTGTATTTGTATTTGTAATGTTGGTGATTACCGCTGAGGCGCCATTGAGTCCTGAGTCGTTAGGTGAGAGTCTTAAGAGAGCCGAGGACGGTAATCATCAATACACAAGTGTATCATACAACGTTTTTCAACATACTTATGAAGAAAATAATACTAAAAAATCATTTTATTTAGTAGATAAAAAGTTTTTTTAGAGATACAATTAGTAAATGTGCAGTTAGTAAAATTATAATTAACTGTTTTTGATGGCTTAGCGGTCTCATCAGATAGATTATTTACTGAATTAATTTCATGTTGTATTGTTATTTGAGATGGTTCATTATTATTTTTAGCATCGAAACTTTTTTAAGAACAATGTAAACTCAACCAATAAAATAAAAAAACCCTATAACTCACTTGTGAATTATAGCAATGAAAAAGTCAAAGTTTTATTACAGGTGTCATTATGTGCCTAATTGCGGTGAAATTAGAGCCATTTTATGAGCAAGTGTGTTGAAAAGTTAATTAAATAGTCGTACAAAATTGGGATTGATCTACACTCTCATCAGATACTCCAAAATTAGAAACGTAGCTAGGTACTAAACGAACTCTTAATTAAAAACATGACTTGGGAACAAGATACGATAAGAAAATGTTGCTTTTCCATTATACTTGAGGGCACTTTCTAAAGTAGACCGTAGATTTAGTTGTCTTTCGTAAACTTCGGTCAAAATGTAGCGGAAAGTGATTCAGTGAAATTAATTTCAGTAAGACTTAGGTAATTACAAAATTATTTACTTTTGGAACTGGCTTATCTGGTTCAATATTAATCTTGAACTAAATCAAACCGATACGATAGGAGTTACGTCTTATTAGTTCAACTACTGAATTGGATATAAATTGGCCTTTCAAATTTCTAATAATATTTTTGTGCCATGCAAAAGAGGAGTGGTAGAATGTTGTTAAAAAACACCAATATAGCCAACTATTTCGAGAGGATGGCATACTCTTTTAGATCATTTTTGTTTTGTGTAGTTCAGCGAAAGGTTAAAGTTCCTATAAGCTAGCTGTTCAAATAAACGAGGTAACAAACCCAGACACTGTTCCGCCCTAAAGTTGATTCGTTTATCTATAGCCAACCACTACCATGGGTTCGTTGGTTCAAGTCTCTTGACTTATGACACATCGACAGGGCAAGTTTATTCAACGGCCCGCGAGGAAGGTGAATCACAAATACATGGAGTAGACAGTATTATTAAAATGTTTTTGTATTCTTAGTGCTTTGGGTAAGGTTATAGCTTATTTTTGTCAAACTATAGTGCTATTATCATTCCAGCCGTAAAAAGTCCACTACTGAACAGGCCGCCCTCATGGATCTCCATGGGGGGTAGTTGCCATACTCACCACGCTTGGCAGGTGGGTTGGCGAGCGCAGTACGGGATGTTTATACACGGAAAGACGCTGCTGCCCATCTTCCGGAGGTATCCCTTAGCAGGCTCTTACTGCATCCACGGGCATGAGAGGAGGGGTAACATTCTTCTGCCTGCACCCCACGGCTTATAGGTGCTAAGTGACATTATATAATGCAGGAGATTCATTTTATATGAAATGATGTATAGATGAGTAAATAAATAAATTGAAATTGAAGAGAAGGTTAATTTAGCTGCACTATAAATTGTATGATAAATAAATTTCACGACCTCTGTGGCCCAGCGGGCGAAGGTCTGCCTGCGATGCAAGAGGTTGCGGAGTCGATTCCCGTCTTGGGACAAATGTGTACGATATGCAGATATTTTGTTCAGGGTGTTTTGGATGTTTTACTATAATTATATGTATAATAAAAATATATATGTGGTATAATGTTTTTAAGTATATCAATCATCTAGACGTCACAGAGCACGAGCTCTTAGCTTGGGGCGATTTATGATGCTGTGTGACTTGTCCAACATTATTTATTTATGAATAATTTATTTGCATGGATACATATCTATGAGTTCTAGCAAGGTATTTAAAATTGTAAGAAATTACTGAATTCTGCTGAGCTGTGAAATTTCTGAGTTCAATAAAATAGAAGAAATATCCGATGGACATGCATGGAGAGATAGGGGAGAGGTCTTTGCTCAGAAGTGGGATACTTATAGCTTATTGCAATTTTAAAATAGTAAAAGACAAAGGTGTAGTTTGTTGTTTTAGAAATAAGTCGATTACTTACAGGTCACAGTCAAATTGTGAATAGTTATTAATTCATTAAAGGAGAAGTGCAAGCGAGACTCGCAGACCAAGGGTTCCGAAATTAGAAGATTATTATATTTGATGAAATATTTAAGCTAGGCAGAGAATAAGACGTTCAGCCATTATACGCCTTTTGCTGGTATATCGTTTTTGTGTGTTCAGCAATACTTATGAAACATAACCTTTCAACTATTTCGTATTGAATTTCCGCTATATGGCGCTACCAGATTTTCCCAAATATCTAAATTTCAGAATGTTTACTTTTCATGTGCTATTATAAGCTTCCAGCATTCCAAATTTCAGAGTTAAGAGACTTCGGGAAGTGCCCTAGAGTTTTTCCATTTTTGCCATTTTCATATACAAAATAAAACTTGTTGCTATAACTTCTGATTTGCCTGAGATGGAAACTTGATTTTTGAAGGGCATCATCTGCCCGCAGCCCTGGCATGTTCACTGTAAATTTCAAGTCGATATTTGCAGCTGTTTCAGAGAAAAAGGGTTTTGACTGACCGACAGATAAACAAGACATCCTATAAGATCCGGTTTTTTCTTTTGAAGCCTTAAAAACCAGCTTTTTATAAACTTTCGCAGTTGTAAAATCTATAAAAAACAAATATCCAATCCATCGAAACTTCCTATACAGGTCAGTTGAAAATACTTACATACACTAAAATGGAACAAGGCATGAAAAAGAGGACAGATGATAAAACTTAATTATATTATTTTATAAAAGTCTACTTAGTTTTTTCTACACAATGGAAAAGGCTTTCCTCCCACTTTCAAAAAAAACATAAAATCATGTACTTCATGCAATACACATTGATTTGAAAAAATGAATCCTTTTCATTCCCATGCTTATATTTTTCTTGTATTAAGATATAAATAATAAAGAAACGGTTAAATGTTACCAAAAAGTGACGTTCAACGCCAGTTACCTCATAAGACGTTAATGCGACCGCTTATCGCGCTGTAAAATTAAGATACACGAGTAACTAAAGCAATAAATCAAAACGGTTTAACAGCGAGCGTCTCCACAGCACCACTAGCCGGCCATGTTTACTAACGAAGCGTCGTCCAAGAGCTCTACACTCTAAACCATCACCCGTTTCCTTCAGAAAATATTGCCCCGTTTTATCCCCTTGTTCGAATAATGGCTGTTAACTTTCTATATTACATGCTTATACGTGCTGTCCACTGCGAGATAGAAAGAGTAATCGATTACTTGCAAGCCTTACCTTGCTAGCGTAGAATTTATAGGATTTTTGCAAAATCAAATATTAAAATCAAAAAACTACAATCGCTCTTCTTGACGTAGACAACCGTTTTACATATTTTTTTCTCTTTAGTTAACATAATAAAATATAGAGAGTAACTAAAGCAATAAATCAAAATGGTTTAACAGCGAGCGTCTCCACGGCACCACTAGCCGGCAGTGTTTACTAACGAAGCGTCGTGGGTCGTCCAAGAGCTCTACACTTTAAACCATCACCCGCTTCCTTCAGAAAATATTGCCCCTTTTTATCCCCTTGTTTGAATAATGGCTGTAAACGTACTCCAGTGCCATTTGAAGGTATCGGGCTTCAGGTCGAACCACTAACGGGACTTGTTTGCCTAACCGTCAACTTTTACCAAGTATTTCCTAACAGTTACTGGAAATGTAAAGTAAGCACTAGATCGAGGGGTGTTCAAACAGTTCTACGCTTTGCCTAATAAAAAATAATGTTGGTTTTCGTTGCTGTGTTATTTTAAAGTGTGGGAGGTAATGCGATTATTTTCTTGCTGCGTTGGGAGTTTTATGTTAATATTTAATTTTAATCTGGTTCTTACTTATTTATTCAGGTGTAGGTAGGTTAGTTACGTTAGAGACCAAAATTTTAAGGATAAATATTCAAAATAGAATCGTCTAAGGTCAATTGAGTTTCTAATTAAGTTTTTCTTTGACAATTTTAATTCTGGTTTAAGGCGCTATAGTGAGCCGACGACTTTGAGAGTTTCGTTCTTTCGTTCGAAAATTGACGCATATGTACAAAAAATATTAGTTATAAATAGGACAAGAGCCGCGGCCAACCGTGGTCATAATAACGCCATCTTTGCTAAGTTTTGTATAAAAAAGGTTCCATTTCATGCAATATTGAATACTGGCTGCCTCCCTGGGTCAGTTGGTCTAATAGCCGACGGAAACGCTCGATTCCTCCCACGAGACTAGTGTTTGTGTTTATTCTACAGTAGGTCTTTTATGAGTTTTGACAATCTACTGTACTAAGCTACTGTAGGTAAAAAAATGTATGAAAACTTCTACAGCGCCTGGATAGTTTGGTAAACTATACAACAGCGACTGTAATTTGGGCTTAATTTGGTTAGAATTTGGTACCATGAGTTACAAATCTGACAGATGTCATAGTAACGTACTATTACTATTGTAGTAACGGCAGGCGATCTAACAGTGTCAACTCATGGTAAACACACTGATATTTGTCCCGGGTATTTTAACCTTGTATAACAACTGTATTTATAAATAGATGCATATTTCAGTATTCTATCAACCGATCGGTCCAATAACACAAGCTCTGCTTACTTTGCGGCTATGCTATGGTGCTGTGTGAAATATACAGCATTGTTTTTATTATTTACCTCTATATTGCCAACAATAAGATCACTAGAATCCTTGGGGTGCCGGCAGAAGAATTTGACCCTCGTCTCTTGCCCGTGTATGCAGTAAGAATCTGCTAAGGATACCACCGGAAGATGGGCAGCAGCGTCTTTCCGTGCATTAACAACCCGTCCTACGCTTGCCAACCCGCCTGCCAAGCATGGCGAGTATGGTAACAACTGACCAATACGTAGTGATCCATGAGGGAGGCTTTTGTCCAGCAGTGGACGTCCTTTTGTTAAGAAGATGATGATGATGAAGATCACTAGAGGTTTGTTTACCTTACAGGGAGGGTAAGTGCAGTCCTACAATGTGTTTTATTGGTTGCAGTGACGTCACTGGAAGGGGACATCGTAAACCTTACAAAGGTGACCCGCTCCGAAATGGGCGCGTATCTTTGTATCGCTGCGAATGGGGTGCCACCTTCTGTCAGCAAAAGGATAATGCTGCATGTCCATTGTAAGTATTTTTTTTTATTTATAATCCTCACGTTTGGTAGGCGGGTTGGTAAGCGCATTACAGAATGCTGATACACGAAAAGACTTCTTCAATGTAATTTTTGTAAAAATAATAAAAATTTAATTTCGAGAATCTGCTAAGGGATACCTCAGGAAGATACCGGAGGTATCCTTACCCTAAGCAGATTCTCATTGCATTCGCAATCAAGAGACTCCTCTCTTGTGTTGACCCTCCGGTCAACACTCCGTTTCCCTCTCCCCGTTTCCCTATTTCCACCCCACGGAATATCAAACTTGAATATGTTAAATCAAATCAAATAGTTGTTAATTTTCACCAAAACTACATGAATATTTACAGTAATTAAATAGTTTGGCTACAATACTTTACTGAATGTCCGCATTTTTCATTAACTACCAACAAAGTCACGGTCAAAGGTCAAAGTGAATAAGTGTTTATTCAATAGAGCAAAAAGCCACATAGAATAAATAGTCAATTCAAAAGAAGAACAAGACAAATTTTAATTTAATAAAGCATAAAATTGAATTCGTTCGCTTCAGGTAACTTTTTTTTCCAAGTGAGGGAAAGAATCGAACAATAAACCTCACTCTTTCACTTCTTTTCATTGTTCAACCGTCAACCATCACATACGTAATTTATTTATCTACAATTAAGTACTAAAGTTTGAGAAACTCATTCCTATCCAAACGGACCGCATATAACATCTATAGCTAACCACACACAGACCATTATCCACCATTAAGAGAAACCGTTGAAACAAAAAGGTGGTTTGCATGCCAGTCACGTACCAATTCAATCATCGATAAAGTCTACCTGAGTAAAGCACCGACAAAAAGCATTTACCGAGCTCACTTATCAAGAGATCGCGGGTCTAATTTATAACCAGCCCTCTGAGTATGTATTTTGCATTCACTGTCGCGTATTGCCAAGTACATTATTACAGAATTGGTCCGTAGCTTCGCTCACGTAGTTGTATTATATAGAAATTTGGCCTTCACGGGACGCCCCTGGTAGATGTAAAGCATTTTGGTAACTAATCGGGTAGTTCGCGACGCGAGCTTCGTTCCTCTCGCAAGCGTCGTCATGCACAAATCGGTCTTACTATCCCCCCCTTAGAGGTTTCACATCAAGAAAATATATAAGTACCTCAGTCTCTTTAAGGACCTCCACTGTTTTGATGGTCAATAAAAATAAAAATAATATAGTTTTTATTATGTATAACAACAAAAAAAATTTAACTTAATAATGTAAATTTATAACTAAGTGGTTTGTGTAGCTGCAAGAACCCCTCTATGGATGAAGGCCTCCTCCAAGGATAACCAATCCTCTGGATTGTGCTGTTTGAAGCCAGTTGGGACCAGCTGCCTTGTTGATTTCGTCTTCCCATCTAGCGTACGGTCTCCCTTTCTTTCTTTTACCTATTAGACCTCTCCATTTGTCACCTTTTTGGTCCATCTCTGGTCGTGACGGCGCGAGTTATGACCAGCCCACTTCCATTTTAACGATAGGGCCTGTACTAGTCTGTCTGTAGCTTTGATTATTTTTAAAATTTTTGTACGACGTATTTTTTTTTTGAAGGATACAACTAACATGTAATAAGTATTGGAGTTTAAAAGAGATATTTAAAAGCAATTTGCCAGTGAACATTAAAACCAAAGTGCTGATCTGTCTTCTACCTTGCTTAACATATGGCTGCCAAACGTGGAAGTTCGACAATAAAACTAAATAGTCCGGTCAATCTAGACATCCAAGGTTACATAAATTCCCAACAAGCTGAAAGTTGGTATAATTGTTTAAAACATAATTAAAAATTAAATTTGAAATTTCTCCATTATTTCCGTACCTGCAAAAAATTTTACTCAAGGTAAAAAAATGTTTTTCGCGATTTTCAGCAAAACGGTAAGTTTTATCATAAAATTACCCCAGACAAAAATTGTAGATCATAAAAGTATCTATAAAATATGTATTGAATTTTTTTTCTTAAGAGCCACCGTTTTTGAGATATAACGATTCAAAAAGTTGTAAAAGTTGTAATCGTCATAATATGCATACACGTTGGCCTGTTTTGTTCTCTGGCGTGTACATATTGTCAAGGCCGGTTGTGCTCTAATGTTAAATCATTAACAGTAGAGGATTCGTTTGATTCCAGTGAGGTGACATTACATCGCTATTGACGCAATTTACTTAAACACTGAATGAACATGAAGAAGAACAAGAAGAAATTCTCATCTTCATCTTCATTCAAGGTGTAAGTACTACAATAATTGAATAGTCTCCCTTGCTAGTTTCGGCTACAGTGACTATATTTCTGCTTATGCGTGTGGACGGACTCTAATATGACTTATGCAGCCAATTTTAGCTTTGCACATGCGCCAATTAATAGCACAATTTAATTCACATTTCAATGGTAGGCGGCTCATTTTGGAGATGGTCTCGTCACTCGTCTAGTTCACACCTTTTTTTACGGTGGGATAATGCTTATTATGCATAACCTCCAGCCCGAGGAGAGCTAGAGGATTATGTTGGGCTCGCCTCTAGGCTACTAACAAACTGCTAGTAGACAGTGGCATACCAACTAAAAACCCACCTTTATTCCGTCATTCATCTGCCAGTCGTCGAACCATTGTCTGCGGCGCACCACCACTTGACAGGGTTTGCAGGTTCCCGTTTGGATTCGACCGCTACCCGTTGGTGATTATCCGTCTTTGACGGATCCTTGATGAGCGCTTCTGAGGCGAGTGATGTCCTGTTGCATGTGTTGCATGTCTTAAGGCAATGGAGGCCTGTGCAATGCTGGGAAATATTTTACCATTAAGTTACTCATACATTTATACAGCGTTAAATATGTATATACTTAGTTCACGTTATAAGCGGGAGTTACACAGTTATTGGATAGTTTGGCAAGTGGGATTCCGTCAACAGAGACATGACCGGGATTCTTTGTTCCATTGCAAAAAAATACGTTCATTACTTTATAAATAAATTGGATTACCGGGTTTCATTACGTGTTTTCTTACATTTCTTCAACGTTAAATATACACTAAGTACACGTAATAAGCGGGAGTTACACAGTCGGTTAGTGAGGCAAGTGGGGTGCCGTCAAGACAGACATGACTGGAACACGTAAGCAATTGGGAGATTTTCGTGTTATCACGTATCATCTACGGCGCGTGCCTTGCATCTTAAGAGGGCGTTCAGTGAAAGTTTCACTGAGGAATTTAGTTTTCGGAATGGGTGGCTTAGGATGTATTTACTTAGTGAGGGTATTGAAATATAAATGAAAGTGGACCGTAAAGGTTTAAGAAGTAAGCGAAGTGGCCCGAACTTTTTGGAACTCCAAACGAAAAAAGCAATCATAAAAAGTAACCCTTTGGTTTTAATTCGACTGTCTGTCTAACTGGAAAAAAAATATCAACTTTGATACCTTCAGTATCAAGTTGATATTTTTTTTATACTGAACTAAGAGAAATTGTCTTTTTTAAACTTTTGCGATCACAACACATTATTAACACACATTTAACCGGGTATTTATCGCGTAATATACCTTTATTACTGCCCGACGTTTCGACAGGATTGCACCCATCGTAGTCCCGGGAAGACTGACATGTTGGAGGCAACCGCAGCAAAGACCATTAGACCCTAATCTCAAGTTTCTATAAGTATGAAGACCAAGTGAGGGTAGTCTAAAAAGACGCCTTCGCTTTGCTGCGGTTACCTCTAAGAGAAATTGTTAAGGCTGATTACTCAGATAAAAATAATAATAATAACTTTTTTTATAGAAATAACTTACGGTTAAGTAGTACATATTACTAATATCTAATTTAATCAAAGAAATCTAATGAATTTAGCGTGTGCCTGAACTAGGTGGTCCTGTTTTTCAGGCAAAAACTAGGTCACAAGCAAATAAAGGACAAAATTATTTTTCCTTAGGTGATGGTATTAAAATAACGACACGTTTAACAAAAATGAACTATATACTAAATGAAAGATGCCGTCATACTATACTCTTATGTGAAACTTCCAAATCTAATAAGATGCCCGTTACTTTTATAATAATAGATCACTTTTGTAGATAATTATTGCAAAATTAATAAACAGCAACACTGAAAAGTGGTAATCCCACCTACTAAGGGTAGTCCTGCCTGGCCATAAATGAAAAAAAAAATTAGTAGTGATCGCTCAAAATAATCGATTAAATCTATACTTTTGCCGTGGCCAATACTAATCGATAGATCGCTTTTTAACCTAACTGTATGCAATAATAATCGATACTATTGATAACAACAAATACATTATTATAGAGGTACAATCCAGTAGGTGTGCGCTTTTCTTTTTGATAATAACCCAGGTAAACAAAACAATTGACATGGCCGAAGTTCAGGTTTTTTAACTGTCAATCAACTTGACAGATAAACCAGATCATTTTGTCGTTCCAACAGACGCAAATTCGTGAGTTTAAGTATTTTTAACAAAATAAAACGGGCGTGAACTAAAATCTATGAATAGCATAGAATACACATAATGACATCCTATACCATGTAAAGAGGGTAGCTCTCTGGGCTTTTTGATGGACTCTACATATTCTGTGAAGCTTTCATCGTCTAACTTTTGAGCCAGTAGGTGTACTAAGAGCGGATCCCACGTAGTAATATCGACTCCAAGGTTGGTAATGGCATGTAGCGTTTCCTTTGCCACGTCGTGCAGCTTCTTGATGCTAGGAAGTGACTGCTGTGGCATGTTTGGAATCCCAAGAAGCGTGTTGATATGGGTGGTGAAAATCAGTTTTTTGTTCCCATAACGATGATTTAGGATTTCCCAACAAACCTGGTAGTTCTCCGAGCTTATCTGTAGATGGTGAATCAGACGCTCCGCTTCTCCAATCACTTTGCCTTTTAAAAATTGCATTTTTTGCGCGCTGGACAGTGATGGATTTTTGTCGATCGCCTCTGTGAATAGATCCTTAAACGAAACCCAGCAGTTATAAGAACCGTTGAAAACAGGGATACTCATCTGAGGAGCTGAGCTTTCTCTGTGCTTTACAGACCACATCTTCGTGTTTATTTTTTCGATCAGCTCGTTGTAACTCTCCTCCTGCATACAGAACTCTACCTGGTATTCGGATTCGTCGCCTCCATTCTCAGCTTCTATTTCCCAGTGTAGCTTGTCGATGTCACTCCATCGGCTTTCCAAAGATTTTAATGGTAAAACTAAATGGTTAATATGTATGATACAATTAACAGAACGTCTGTTAGTTGTACTGTTATTTTTATACCAAAAAAAATTCTCCTACAATTACACTAAAATTTTAATAGATCTGATAAGATAGCATAAAGAAAAAATAATTAAAAGATGAAACAGGTAGATAGAAACAGTTGCTTCGTTTACGCAGCCGGAAAAAAATATTGGGTAACTTGACCATATCCATGATCCATTAATGATTATTATAACAGTGAAAATAAATTATTCTTCGAAGCCGATGGGCGCTCTGAAAAATGAATCTCTTATCAGACGCGATCAACCATTTGCATTCACGCACAGAACGTGAAATCAGTACAGGGAAATAATAGATGGTGGTGCATTTGCACTATGAGTGTAAGCAGGGATGTAGTCAGATACCGACGAAATCTGTGACTCGTGTATAACTTTTCTTTTTATTCATATTTATATATTCTCTATATTCTAGCGTAGCTGCTGATTAATTCAGCGAACAAGATTTATTTTATATGTAACTTAGACTCTTATATGTGAAAACATGTCAATGGTGTTTAGTTAAATTCCTATACTTTATTTTAGTCTTACGAACTGTTTGTTTTCCTAATAAAATAAAAATAAAAAATAAATATATGCTTGCGTTTGACCGATGTTGAAGATATAACAGATACCCAAATTGTATTTTTCGGGGAATACTGTCTCAAAACAAAACAACTTTAGTTTTAGAAGTTTCCAGGATTCGGTGAATTGATGAGATAGAGCGGAACAATGTCTCTGAAGTGTTTGCGAGTGTATTGGGCAGAGACAGATGATAAAGGTTTTATGGACATCTCTACGTTTTGGTCACTATACTTGTTTGCAGTGCGGCTGAAGACCCGGGAGCCAAACTGACTCGACATTCATCATCTCAGCAGAAGGATGTTCACTTCTGGACAAATTACAATGCTTGGCAGGTCAGAGAGGTCAATGTCCAGCAGTAAACGTCTTTTGGCTGAGATCATGATAATGTAATAAATAAATCTAGCATATGGTTTTGCACTTTTTTGAAGTCATCATATAAGTTATTTACTGTTTTGTTAATTTTGTTAGTTATATGAGTTCATGGGGTAAACCTACGCTTTGTGCTATTTTCAGGGACCACTATAATGATTTTAGATCATTTGCACTAGTTATTAACTAAACATTAAATGAAGTTGACATAGTTTTTTAATGTTTCGGTTTTGGTTCGGTTAACCACAATTTGATTTCGTGTTCCGTATTTGTATAACGTGGAGCACAAAATAGTCAGTTTTAGTTAAATACCTTTTTTTGGCAAACTTTCGCCTTCTGTACAACCCTGTTAGCGTCATTTCCATTTGTAGGGGTAGCTTTATACTATTGGGGATTGGCTGATCAGCTCCGAAATACGGTTGCTATGTAAGCTTCTGTTATCTACTTTAATGATACTGCAACTAAGTTGTAAATGTGAATGCTGTTGCGATATCGGCACGCGTTTCCAGCTTTTGAATGGTTCGAAACTTTTACTGAATACTTTTTCGTAAAACATGCTGCAATATGTATGGTTCTTTTTGGGGTTAGGCTAATGATTTATTAATTGTAAACCTTCTTAATTTTCACTCATAAATTAGGTCATGTACGAGTGTATATTAAATTTAAAATGTCACTGATTTTTAGGGTTGACAACAAGCTGTCTGTCTGTTCTTCCGTCACTGGCTTTGTGAAGAGACTAGTCCGAGAAAGCTGCTACTTTGCAAGGACGTATTAGATAACAACGTCGAGATAACGCTACAAAAAAATTGCTGAAAATCTAAACTAGCTTTACAAATCTGAAAAAATAAATCATTAATACAGTTTTAACCATAAACCTTCTAGGAAAACTATACGGTTGTGCTAGCTGTTTTAGTTTCGTAGAAATTGTAGCTTAAACCGAAAACTCAATTAATTCCTCTTAATATGTTTTGGTAGACATAAAAAAACTTCTAACAACAGGTCAACGGTTGACTACAGAGCACGTGGCCCGACACGCACCTGCCCTAATTTATTTTAACTTGAATTGTACTGCAACTAACTTGTAAATGTGAACACCGTTTTAATATCAGCACATGTTAACAGATTTTAAATGGTTCGAAACTTTTATTAAATACTTACATAGAACAGGCGGTTTTATATTTGGTCTTTGAAATTTTTAATTCCATAATATAATAATCCATAAAATTTATTTTCATAATCATCGAATGTCCGAATAATAAAAATCTATAATACAAGGATCCCTAATATAGTTTCCACTATAATATTATCGGTATCCAAAACGATTACAATCCATAAAGTGATTCGCAATAAGTAAAGAAATCCATAGCATTATTAACTCATAAACATTATTCTCATAATTATTTATTTGAATTATTTTCGTGTTCCATATAATTTTGTTGGCAGCCACAAACCTACTGTTTTTCCATCTCGGTTCTGTCATAGGCAGTGTTTTCGGATAATTATATAAAATAAAACCGGGCAAGAGCGAGTCGGACTCGCGCACCGAGGGTTCCGTGCCATCATACAATATAATATATGACAAAGGCGGTTTTATATTTGTTGGAGAACCTTGACAGCGCCATCTCTTGTCTCATAGCGGAACTTATGTAGATTTTTTACACTTTCGATGATTTCTAAAAAAGTATGCTATGTAGAGAGATTGTAATAAATTTCCTCTAATCTTTACATACACTTCTAATAGCAATAAAAGTTTCAGAGGTTTATCTCCGCAAACTTCGGAGATAAGGGGGGGAACGCTATTTTTTTCAACATTTCTGTAAATAACTCAAAAACTATACGACTTAAAGAAAAACTAAAAACTGTTTATTAATGTGCTAAAAAATACCTTTCATATGATACCCCACATCACCTAGGAACTTTCCAAAAATTTTGAAAACGCCCCTTCCACCCCCATTGTCTAAAAAATTATGCAAATTAGAGAGTTCGCTATAATTTTCCTATAAAGTTTACATACACTTCTATTAGCTATAAAAGTATCACGGGTTTATCTCTGCAATCTTCGGAGATAAGGGGGGGGGGGGAACGGTCGTTTTTTCGACATTTTTGTTAATAACTCGAAAACAATACGGCTTAAAGGAAAACTAAAAACCGTTTATTATTATGCAAATGAATACCTTTCATATGATACCCCACATCATCTATTAACTTCACAAAATTTTTGAAAACCCCCCTTCCACCCCCCTTGTCTAAAAAACTATGCAAATTAGAGAGTTCGCTATAATTTTCCTATAAAGTTTACATACACTTCTATTAGCTATAAAAGTATCACGGGTTTATCTCTGCAATCTTCAGAGATAAGGGGGGGGGGGAACGGTCGTTTTTTCAACATTTTTGTAAATAACTCAAAAACGGTTCGGGTTAAAGAATAAATAAAAACTGTTTATTAATGTGCAAATGAATATCTTTCATATGATACCCCACACGGCCTAGTAACTTCACTTAAAAATTTTGAGATCCCCTATCCGCCCCCCTGCAGTCAAAATAAGGATATTTATTAACATTTTTATATATGCTATGTTAGTAAAAAAGTGTTGTCTTTTACCATTTCAAATTTCAAGTCGATAGCATCAGTAGTTCTCGAGATATCCAGTTGTGACAGACAGACAGACAGGCAGACAGAGTGATTCTATAAGGGTTCCTTTTTACCATTTTGGTCCGGAACCCTAAAAACATAATAACCTACTCTCTCCATCTTGGTTCTGTCACAGGCAGGGTTTTCAGATAGTTGTAAAAAACCTAATAACCTACTGTCCTTGCGTCTCGATTCAGCCACTGGAAGGTTTTATATTTATAATCTTTCGAAAATATTTGGGATAATAAGTTTTATGATTCGTTATTGTTATGACACATATGTTTATAACGATGAAAATTATGGAAATTATATATTAGGTAAAACAATTTTATGCGTCAGGAGCATTAGTATGAACAATATCTTATTGCAAATGTTATTTATGAGACCATATTATTATGGATGGTGATGTTTCGGAGATTCTTGTTATTGATTGTGATTTTCGGACAATCGTTTTTCGTAGGCAAAATGGGCATCCAGAAACGGCTGCAAAATGCAGAGTTTTTTCTTTTCGGGGTTGGGCTAATGATTTATTCATTCTATACCTTTTATTTTCGTTTTTAATGTACCTCTACAATATGAAATTCTCTCTCGTGTTATTTTATTTCGGCAAATTGAGTTTTACTACGGCGTACTCTTTGATCCATTCACATACCTTCAAACTAAATCAAACCATCCAATAATTAAGTTTATGTAGTATAATGTATTATGTATATTAGTCATCTACTACACATAAAACCAGCTCTGCTTAGATAGATGAAGCTGTGTGAATTATCAAGCATTATTTATTGTCTTTAATATAAATTTATGCAATAATATAAATTTTAGCTACCTATAATGGTAGGTCAGTACCATCATACCCCTAAAAACCATACGTCATAACATAAAACAACTTAACTTATGGCATCCCACTAATATTATAAAGCCGAAAGTTTGTTTGCATGGAGATTTGTTACCTCGCAAAAACTACCCCCCGGATTGAGCTGAAATTGCACACGTATAGATGTAGTTCTGGATTAACACATAGGCCACTTTTATCCGGGTACAACGCGTGCGAAGCGGCGGGCAGAAGCTAGTTCATCAATAAAGTTTTTACAATTTCTGTTTTTTCATCACATAAAAAGTTAAAAAGGTTTTTTGGTTCTCTCGTTTCAGTCCAATATAGTGTAAAAGTTTTTCGTAACGTAAGCAGAGCGGAGGCCGGCCGGTTCGAATGCGTTGTCCACTAGGTATTTGCATTCTGTTATTGGCAGTTCCATGTAAACACTCGTCTGATTGGATGCTATATATTTATACGGGCACAGATACCCTATAAGCTCTCTTCAAGCTCAATTTGCATGCCAAAATGTGTAGTATGCTATGCAACACAACTAAAGAGATTGAAGTCACTCTATTTTTATTCGTTATTAGGCGTAATAAGTAATGACATTTAACACAGCACTAACCATGTAGGTCCTCCATGTAGGGCTTTCGGATGATTGAAACATTACACTCTTCAGAGACGTGGTTGTCATGTTGGGGGTTGCAGGTCACGTAATAATGTTGGTAGCTTTTTTGGTGAACTCGTAAAAGACAGTCCAGTATGAGTTTACTTGGTGTATCCACCTCATCGCAGACCTTCTACGTGCTCGAGTGCACTCGATTTTTCCCTGCACTACTTAAACTGAGTCACGGAGGTTGTCCTCTTACGTCACTTCTACTTTATGTATTATAGGATATTATTATGGCTTGTGTAGAAATTGGACAAAATGTTGCTCTATGGTAGAAGTCAATCTATTACCTAGAGGACAAAACCACTTGGGACGGAATCTGCTCCAACTCCGTCAAACGTAACATAAGACAAAATCAAATTGTTAAATGATGACTATAACGACCGAGTTAGGTTCTTCTGTTCGCTTCTTTTCCTAACTCGCGTGTCATCTGAAGTGAACAGATTCAATTATGTGCTTTATTCTATTTAATTGTGTTGTTTTATTTTGTAAGTTGTGACGCGTCAATAAGGTCCATGCGGCCGCACTGCATAAAGTATTTTTTGAATTTTGAATTTTTGTATTAATGGCTATTTTAACCAACTTAGAGCTGTCGTTTAATTATAAAACAAGGTGTGTAAAATTCACGTGCGCGACTCGCACGTAGCTTGGGAGCGGTGCTTTTGCGACGCACAAAAAATAAATAAATAATAATAAAATAAATATATAACAAAAATAAATAAGGGCGTCGGATCCGATTACGCCCTTATTTATTTTTTTACCTATATACCGAGAATTCAAAATTTTCAAACAAAAAAGTTTATATGCCGGGAAAAGCAAATTACCTTTTCTTTGGTACCATCAATCTTTCATGATACATATTTCATTGTTAAACATGTCGAGTAAGATCTTTGAACCAAAATAAAAAAACGACTTCATTTCTTAGCGCGCTGACAACGCTAGTCCATGTAAACACAAAACTCCAACTCATTAACTACGTGTTCAACTTATTAGTCATAACAGTAAAACAAACGCGAGTTGACATCCTAACAGCAGCCGAGAGAAATCTACTTCATAGAAAACGTAATTTGAAGCGAACAAACAAACTACTGCCTGCCATCTGAAACCCTTCTACTCAGTTTAATTACTTCACAAAGAATGCGTCGCGTTTGCTCGATGAGGAGACGAAATTAACGCTCTCAAATATTTAATTTAAATTTCCACCCCCCGAAAACGAATGATAACAGCGAGGCGAGTTGCGACCGCCCAAACGCATAAAAAGGTTTTTTTAGAACAGAAGTGAAGCAATTTATTCGCAGCTGTAAGTGCCCAGCAACGTGATGAGTTTCAACTTGATTCAAGATGGTGAATTAGTTGGCAGAAAACACGGCAAAAAACGAAGACAACAAATTGCGATCGATTTACAAACATTCTGCGCTCACCTTAATTAATTGTTGGATAACGGCGTAGTTTTTTTAGAAGTGTTATATGTAAGTAAAGTACCATTTCGCAAGCGATGGCTTTCGAATCTATCTATAAAATGTTCGCAACTAGTTTTGCACAGAATTCCAAAGTCAACTGGAGTCAGGTAATAGCTACAAAACGCCAAGAAATCCGAAAGCGTGTGCGCCACTCGGTTAATCAAACTGTCACTTGAAGAATTCCTCGCGGAATCCTACCGAGAAAACTCCCGTAACTTTTGATTGCTGTTAAGAATCCCTTTCTACTTATACAGTCGGAGATTGCTTAATCACCTTCTTTTACGGCCTCTGTAAAGGTGTGATTTGGTAAACTTTGTTTTACTAAAATAATTCTAAAAACAAAGCAGAAATTAATAAAGTTACCAATTCGCCAGTTCATTATGGCTCCTTTATTTGATGAAAGACGGTTCTCGTTGTTCCGCTGAGTTATTAATTAGAACAAAAAATTCGATCGTTCATATTTCGTTTCCCAAATTGGCCACTCAAACTCGTAAAAGCCGTCCGTCGGAACTTAACGACGGTCAAAGAGAATAACCGCAAATAAGCTGCGATCTTAGGTCGTGGTAGAAAATTCCTTTTTCCTTAATTCACCCTGAATAGGCCTTGGGAGTATGGGCGTAATTGTTTACATTCCAAATATAATCCGCTGTTAAAAAGAACAACTTCTCGCTTTCATTTTCGAATGTCTTCTGAGGAGTAATGGTTTATGCTTTGAGTTGTCGTGACTTTTTGGTTTTTCCGATACGTATTCATTACGTAGGCCTTGACATCTATCACAGATAATTTATACAACGTCAGCAACTTGTAGTCATGCTGTCCGGGACGCTGCAGTGCCTGGGACTATTGTATTTTACGTAGCTTATACAAGTTTAATATCCACTGCAGATAACAAAGCAAAACATTTCGCTTTACTTGAGTTCAATTGCAAGTCACGGCGACGCACCGATCGACTCAAGTTTAATTGCTTCAAACAAGTCCAGTTCAGTTGATTCGAATAGAAGATGGTTCTGGCTATGGCACATCATGCTAAACCAAACTTTAGCCTACAGACATCAACAAAGAACTTTATTTCAACGACATTTCCCATAACTTCGTGAATTTTACTATTTTTGAATTTTTATTTATTATCATTGGAGAAAGCGATGCTTTTGTTAATGCTAGTAAAAAAATATCGCGAGTGCTTACGTGCTGATTACTTATTAATTAGCGGGAATGTTGTTATTATTTATAAAATCATATTGATTGCTACTAAAATTCTATAAATCTACTTCAATAAGCTAAATAAGAAGAAGTGCAATGTGTGTTTGGGTATATTCAGATATTCTAAAGATTTAAATAGTTAATTTGGAATGACTCCGGTAGTTGACAAGAGTATTGGTACGATTGTTACTTTTTGTAGGTGCCACATGCGAGTTATTTCATTTTTGAGGTCAATATATTTTGAGAGTTTCTCCGCAATGGTGGACTGTAGGTTGTGAGTGTTGGGGATGGCAATATCGATGAGTAAAGTGGTATTTCACTTTCAAAATTAACGTGAGATATACTATTCATTTTGTAAAAACGGGATTTACTCACGTAGTATTGCATCATCAATGATGATTTTCTTGAAAAATCGAAACGTGTCGGAATAATCTTCGACGTTACAATACTACGTGAGTAAATCCCGTTTTTACAAAATGTAAAGTGGTATTGTTAGTTTTATCTAAGAGAGTGAGATCAGGTATTTTAAAGTGGGTGGTTTTATCAGTGAGAATAGCTCTATCAAAATACAGTTTATGTGTAGAGTTTTCTAATTATTATTATTTAAGTGCTTCAACACTACTTATTTAACTTTAACCACATGAAGCGGAGTTGTACCAGTTCTTCGCAAGTTCTTGGAATATCCCATGTAAACACCTGACAGAAGCAGAGTTTTCCGCAAGTGCATATACGTCGTTTCCGTATACTTACTTAAGACTCCCTTGCGTAAACATACGCGAAAAGCATGCAAACTTCGGATGCGTTAGCTGCAGGAAATATCAATAATCACTTATTTACTTGCAATTTTCTATGTAAGTGAGCAACGTAAGTGCTTGGTTGACGTGGGGCCGGTAGTAGAATGTTGCCTCCTCTCTTACCCGCGGATGCAGTAAGAACTGCTAAGGGATACTTCTGGAATATGGGCAACAACAACTTCTCATAATCAGTACAAAGATCCATGAGCGAGGCCTATGTCCATCAGTGGACGTCCTACAGTTGAGATGACGATGATGAAGTGCTTGATTCCAATATTTTCAATTTAATCGATTCGTACCCACACATGGTTTATAAGCACAAGACTCCAAGACTTTGGTTCTTCTAGAAGAATGAATACTGTTCCCATAGTACAAGCTTTTTCTAGTTCGAGACAAGATAGTGTGTTTTGTCCAGCATTTTTTATTACTAGCTGTCCGGGCGAACTTATTGTACCGCCTACAAATCAATTATCTACGTCTACAACCTAATAACTTATAATACTATTCTACTACTACTACTGCTCTACTGCTACTACTAATCAACAACATTTCTACTACTTGTACTACTCTACTAATACTACTAAAATACATATTTTTTTGGTAATAATCCATAATTATCATAGAAAAATATCCAAAATCATAATCGAAACTGCAACCTTTCTCAGCCACAGACGTCGTTACATAAATGCATCACGTAGTAAGTACGTTTCTAACGTGTCTTTGGAATTTTTAATACGAAGGATAACAGCAAAACATTAGTTCATATTATTTACTCTCTGCATTTGAATAAGCTAGTAAAATATTTCAGCAAGCATTTCATGCCAAATGCAAAGGCTTCGTGTGCCTATAGAAATTCGCTCTATGCAAGGCGCAAATAGGAAGTTATGTGAGCAAAAATTCTATGCTCGCTTTTGAGCATACGGCGAACCCTGTTTGTTTTTGCATTTTATGAAATTTGAAATGGCCAATCAATTTATAAAAAGAATAACTTTTTGGCAAAATTACTGAGGGTTTACAGCAATTTAAATCTTTTCATCAACATCCCGTACTGCGCTCACCAACCCGCCTGCCAAGCGTGGTGTGTATGGCAACAACCCCTCATGGAGATCCATGAGGGAGGCCTTAGTTCAGTAGTGGACGTTTTACGGCTGAAATGATGATGGTGATGAAATACCTCATTGCCATATTTTATTTTTTAAAGATATTATTTGCACTGTGCTATATAAAAGGCATTAAATTATTATTAAGTAACAGTTAAGTAGCATGCAAAGTTCTGGGTTTTTAAATGTATTAAAAATCTCTAAATTATATGAAAAATTTAAGGTTTTAATTTTGTGTACAATAAAGTGTTCATTCATTCATTCATTAACGTCATCTAATATTTTTGCATACATTGTATAACATCGCTATCATCAGCAAACAATGTCGTTGGTTGGTTTATTATGTTTGGCAGGTAATTTATATAGAAAACAAAAAGTAAAGTACCTAGTACGCTCCCTGGGATACTCCATAGTTTATTTCTCTTACTGACTTGTTGGAGATTTTACATTTGGTCCAGTCTTGTTATTTCTGTGATTTTGTGACGATCTTTAAAATAAGAAGATAGTAAGTCTATTCGAGTTTATACGAATACCTCGTTAGATCTACTTCGGTTTGCTGGTAGTTCTAATCATAATTAGTCTTGTAGATCTTGTTCATCTGTACTACATTTCTGAATATGAGAAGCTTCTCATACACATTTAACATTTCAACAACCTTTTTGCTGTTTGTCACTAATTGCTTTGCGCCAAGATTTCACGCTTTACATTATTATTAACCGACTATAAAAAAGGCGAAGGTTGTCTGTATATTTTACTCTTGTTTTTAAAGCTCAGTTCATAGATGGGATCCATGAAGAATCCACGAGGGAAATATTGCAGATAAACATGTAGCGATTTCAGAATATTTAGCTAAAAGTCAAGCATTTGCATTCAGAAAATATTATTTTGTGAAGTAAAACTGATTAAGAAGACACAGATGGGCATCGAAACTCTTCAGTGTTAAAATGCACTGGTGGCGAGGGCGAAAGACAGCTATGTTGTATAGATATACATTTATGGTTGCACCTTCATATACATCACCAGGGTCATAGAAGTCGGCGTTGTTATTGAAAAATTAAAGAATTATTGACTGGTAGTTTTGTAACTTAAGCTCTGAATGCGCAAGTTTAAACATTTCGTTTCCTTTTCAAAATCATGGTTAATAATATTATTGATACAAATGTTTGACATTTGATAAATTTGTTCCTAGTACGATAATTTTAGGATATAATTTAAAAGCGAACATTCAAAATCACGGTTTATATGTATATAGTTTTTGTTTTTAACATAATCAACATTGAAGTCCCTGACTAAACCTTTTAAAGGCTGTAGGCACCTTTAAACGTAAAGTTTAACAACAGTGTAAAATATTTATTTCGACAAACTTGGCACTTTGACTCAGTCGATTTTCTCAGATTTTTTTGAGGTATCAATTTTTTTTTACTTCAATTTGTTTATTTCAATCCAAACTATCGGCCGATTTTTTCCGGTAAACTTGTACTGGCCCTATATGTGAATATTATAAAATAAAAAAAAAATTGAGCCTATCTATCATCGTTATATTCCGACCAATACTCGCAGAATTCAATTTAATGTTTACTCGTATTTACCAAGATCAATTTACAAAAGCCTAGGCTTCCGCTTTAAAACAAAAATGTGTTTTTGATTTAGGAAAGTGTTTGATTTTTAAATGCGTGCAATAAGTTTGCTTTGAAAATGTTTAGTTCATTTTCAAATTTTCTTCTATACAACCAAGGTTGTTATAGTCCTAATATGTGCAATTTCCATGGTACAACTTGACTTCTGACTTCAGCCCCATAAAATTTAAATTTTCAACAGTTCACCCCCTCGTGCAAGTGCCAAATCAACTGGTGGGGGCGCCGACCGGTACTGACGTCGTACTCCAGTGCCACGTCGAAGCCTCGCCAAAAGCCATCAACTACTGGACAAGGGAGAATGGTGAGTTATCTTCAATATTTAATGATATTTTGTACAGGAATGAACATCAGTTTATAGACGTGTACACAACCTTGTAACTTAACTAAAAAAAATTGAGAACCCCTATCCGCCCCCCTGCAATCATAATAAGAATATTTTTTAGCATTTTAATATATGCTATAATTAGTAAAAATGTGTTATCTTTAACCATTTAAAATTTCAAGTCGTTAGCATCAGTAGTTCTCGAGAAATCCACTTGTGACAGACAGACAGACAGAGTGATTCTATAAGGGTTCCTATTTACCATTTTGGTCCGGAACCCTAAAAAGAAAATCGCACAAACAATATGTGTGTTCTATGTTATGTTCACCTTTACCATTGAAAGGAATTGTTTCGCTGATTACCATAATTAATAAATATTATTTCTATTATAAAACCGTATTTATTAACATATTGCCGAAAACTTAATAAAAGTAAAATTAATACTGTTTGAGGGAAAAGTATATCTTATCGACTATAGGGATATATTTGTCCCAGAAATTTTCAAAAAACTTATGATATTTGAATGTGTTTCAATTTGTAAATTTATTTTTGATAAGCCTAATGAGTCAATATAAATAACTAAAATGTTAGCATAAAGTCGCATAACTTTATGATCCTGAAAGTGCAAAATAAATGACATTTCCTCACTATTGGGTATGTCCTCGATGATGCATAGTTACTGGCGCTATGAAAACCATCTTTATAAATCTGAAAGGATTTTTTTGTAAGGAAGGATGCATCTGGTAGCTTTTGACCCAAAACGCCACTGAAGTCCTTAAACTTAGCGTATAGGTAGTAAAAGCGCAGACAGAATTTATTTTATAATCCTGCCATTAAATTGGACGAGAATTCACCAGCTGTGTGTAGAGGTACAGTGAAAGTTTTTACGGAACTACAATTTGCAACAGCGTTATCTGATATCAATAATAATGTTAAATTAAATTTTCTCAGTTGTAAATAATGCAGTTCGACCGCGATCGCAACTGTACTTCGTTACTAGGATGTAAACGCAATCGAATAGTTAAAAAACTTGTGTTAAGCACACTGACCCAGATAAACGTAGAAATACAAGATCAAATTAACCATTCAAAGAACCCGCGATAAAAGCAGAAAGAAGGTGGAAATCTGCCATAGGTTTGAACTGGATTTTATCTATACTAATATTATAGAGGGGTAAAGTTTGTGAGTTTGTGAGGTTGTAGGGGGTAATCTCTGGATCTACGGAACCGATTTTTTAAATTATTTAACTCATAGAAAGCCACAGTATTTGTGAGTATCATAGGATATAAAATGCCCAACGAATTTGGCACCGGGTCAGCTAGTAGAAAATATTTTGACTGTTCCTAATGATGCTAAATATATGGTATCTCTTTGCAGTTCATTTGATTTTGCAGCAAAACTGAATATTTAATTATTTTGTCTAACAACTGGTGTACAATAGTGCAGAGAAGAATACTTGAAAGATGTTTATGACAAACTTATAAACCTTATTAAGTTCCAAGTCCGGAACTCGAGAACGGAATAAGCAACTAATTTCATTATTCATAAAGCACATTGAAAGCGTTAAAGCACTCATTAAATAGGCAGTTATTAATTTTTCTACTATCCTCGTTTGACGGTTCTTACGGCAGGGACGGATTAAGGATAACTTCTACATCATCATCACCATCTCAGCCGTAGACACCTACTGCTGGTCATAAGCCTCTCTCATGAATGCGAATACTAATAATGAGGGGGTTGTTGCCATACTCACCACACTTAGTAGGCGGGTTGGCGAGCGCAGTAGGATGTTGATTCAAGGAAAGACTATATTGCCCACCTTCCGGAGGCCTCCACGGGCAAGAGAGGAGAGGCAACATTCATTTATATACCGTTACCCCACGGCAAGATTACTCTAAGTACAGTAATAGGATGATAGATGGATAGGACTGGCGTAGAATCGTGGCGGATGATACAAACTAAAAGAGGCTTTTACCCAGTAGTGCGTGAAGTCGGACTGTGGATGATGATGAAGAATTGCAGTTCTAAACGTATGATAATCGTACATACCCAAGATGAATCCAGTAGATTAAACGAGGCTCTATCCTGCTATTCAAAATTAAAAGAAGAAAAAAAATTTTAGGTAATTTACATTTTTAGGAATTGTTTTTTTGTAAAATTATGCGTTTCGTTTAATAATATTGGTTTCACAAATAATGGTTTGGCAGGATTTGGCCTCGCCATAACGTTCGTAATTCGTCAGGCTATAATAATTAATATTAATATAATTAATGGAATCAGGCGTTACTTTGCGGAAATCCATGACAATAAAATGCAATAAAAAATATCTAGTTTTAATTCCGCTTATGCTGAGATGCAGGAGCACCGCCCTCCCGCCCGCTAATTATGCACATGCAGGGAGAACTAGCTTGTCAGTGCAGCATGCATACCCAAACCTATACGACGACACGTGTTTCGCCTCTCCGCGAGGCATCATCAGGTGACCGCTGAGATGTTGACTGGTCGGCCGCTGGAACGAAAGTGAAGCCACAACGCAGCCGTCGCTCCTTAAATACCCCCACCGCGTGACGTTGTTGCCCAACTACTACCCGAAAAAATACGTAATAATGGAGACGACACTAAATTTGTTTGGTCATTCAACAGTGTAAACGCGCTATTATTGTTGTGTTTGAGAATCTCTAACTGCTCCAACACAGAAAAAGCTTCCGGTTGTGTGTGTTGGAGCAGTTAGAGATTCTCAAACACAACAATAATAGCGCGTTTACACTGTTGAATGACCAAACAAATTTAGTGTCGTCTCCATTATTACGTATTTTTTCGGGTAGTAGTTGGGCAACAACGTCACGCGGTGGGGGTATTTAAGGAGCGACGGCTGCGTTGTGGCTTCACTTTCGTTCCAGCGGCCGACCAGTCAACATCTCAGCGGTCACCTGATGATGCCTCGCGGAGAGGCGAAACACGTGTCGTCGTATAGGTTTGGGTATGCATGCTGCACTGACAAGCTAGTTCTCCCTGCATGTGCATAATTAGCGGGCGGGAGGGCGGTGCTCCTGCATCTCAGCATAAGCGGAATTAAAACTAGATATTTTTTATTGCATTTTATTAATATTAATCTTAAAAATGTCTTTAAACTTCATTTTTAAGTTTGAAAACTTAATTTTGTTCGAGTAGGTTATTACAGTTACAGAAAATAACTTATACAAGGTTACGAAATGACACAAATTCCCTTAAACCGTCTCTGTTCGGCTGTGGCTAGGGCTAGCTTACGAATTATGGCATTTTTATGGTATATTTAAAAGAAAAATATGCGTTTATTTCATGTCCGCTTTCATTTCACCAAGATTTATTTCTCCATTGATTATGGCGCCAATTTTACGACCATGTAATTATACCGACGATGACAGCGTAAATTATTAATGTTGGTTAAAATAGATTAACTGTTCGATAATATTTATGAAAAAACTTAAATAAGCCTTAATACTATTTATAAGAGTTGTATATACTAAAATCGTCATCATGAAAGGAAAAAACAAAGAAAGTTATGTGGCCTGATGATCCGCTTAGCAACCGGCGCCGCCCTGCGTCCGAGGCAGATGGTGTGAAATTGGCTACCGGCCATGTAGATGTGGTGGACCAGGCATCTCATAGAAATCGAGCTACTGGAAAATCACTGAAGATCTTACATTGCCAGGCTTGCTTCAGCCCGGTAAGCTTAAAACCGTAGAGAACGAGTTAACCCGTTGCGGCCTCATTTACGGTCTCAGTGAAACGCATTAGAGAGACCATTTCCTCACAGACACAAACACCATCTACTTCTCTGGTAACGACAGTAGCAGTGACCATGGAGTTGCGCTCATCCTTCCTAAGCATCTAAACAACTCTGTGAATCACCCTCGAAGGCTTTACACCTGGACTTCCTCTAGCGGAAAATACCGTTACCAAATTGATAACATCATGATCAGGTCACGATGGAAAACCTCTATCAGAAATTCTCACACACTCCCTGGAGCTGACTTTGGATCGTACTAAGAGCTCCTCATTGTCAAAATGTGGCTTAAACTAAGAGCAGTCAGAAAAGTCGACAAGATGATAAGTCTCGACGTAAGGAATAACTCAAAGTTTATGTCAGCACTAGAAAAAACTAGACCCAGTGGGTGAATGAAGACTCTGGTTTAGAAACATCGGAGCTGTGAGAAAGAACAAAGGATGCTATTCAAGCCGCCATAATTGAGTCAAAACCACCTATGCGGATACGCAAAAGATAACACTGGATGAGTGATGACACATTGAAGCTTGTGGAAGACGTCGACAGAAAGCTTTGGGCATTGATGTAAAAATCGTGAACGAAAAGTCAGCACGTGTTTAAAAAGCTTGCAAGCGACACTTAAACGCCCAATTTCGACATGTCTGTAAAGAAATTGAAGCTCACGCAAATAAACATGAGTCCTGGGACCTACATCAGAAAATCCGCTCAACTACGAAATCCCTCTCCTCCAAAACATGGGCTATTGAAAACTCTAGAGGCGAAACGGTAACAGAAATTAACACGATTATCCACAATCACACTGTTTCGAATCCACAAAACCTACTGGCGAAGAAATGGAACCAAACATACTCAAGGCCGAAGTCAGGGCTGCCATTAAACATCTAAAAAATGGACACAGGAAGAGACTCCATACCGATGGAGACAATAAAGGCCTCCGCAGAGTATGGCGTTCAGATGTACCAGACTTTGTGCAACAAGATATGACATACTGGGACTTGGCCGGAGGCATAGGCCCATTCGTTCCACTTCATAAAAAAGGTTCCACTAGAAAGTGCAATAATTATCGCCTTATTGCTTTAATTTTACATGCCAGCAAAACTTTACATACTATTTATTATACTTAACGAGCGTCTAAAGTCTTACTTAACGAAGGATATTGCATCCGAGCTAGCAGGTTTTGTGAAGGGGAAGGGTACCCGTGAGCAAATCCTTACAGTGCGCCAAATTATCGAAAAGGTACGTGAGTTCAATAAACCAACATTAATTTGCTTTGTTGACTTTTCTAAGGAGTTCGATTCTGTACAATGGCCAAAGCTCTGGAGAACCCTATTAGATACGTTTAAAACACCTTGTGGATCTTCTTAGACGCCTCTACGAGAATCGAACGGCTTCTGTGAGAGCGGATGATCTGCTGTCAAGTAATTTTCAGCCCACTGCAGGCGTTCGTCAGGGATGTATAATCTCACCGCTCTACACAGAGCTTATAATGAGAATAGACCTAGAAAACTGGACGGACGGTGTTGCAATTGGACATCTTAGAATCTCGAACCTACGCTATGCGGACCACACCATCTTGTTTGCCACTAACATACAACACACCCTGCTGACCTGCTCTGCAAGATCGAAACCATCAGTCTCGAGTTTAGTGTAAAGATCAACCGTACCAAAATGAAAATGATGATTGTCGATTGTAATAAGTTGCCGGAAGTCACACAAATCTCAAACTGTTATGTGGTCCAATCATACATCTTCCTCGGAGCGTTGATTTCAAATAATGGTGGGTACGTTGACGAAATCAAGCGACGAATGGCGATTTCCAGAACTGCCATGGATAAGTTAAGGAGGATATGCATAAACCGTAACATAACGAAAACAACTAAAATTCGTCTTGTCAGAGCGTTAGTGTTCCTCATATTCATCTACGCTGCAGAGGCATGGACTGGAAAAAGAGAATAGATGCCCTCGAGATGTGGTGCTGGAGAAGAATGCTTGGGGTGTCGTGGACAGAGTTCCGTACCAATATGTCCATACTCCAGGAACTCGGCATCGGTGAGCGGCTTTCATCTGCTGTAGATTCTCGCATTCAAATTTTCTTTGGCCACGTGTCGCGACGCGGTGAGGTGTCCATAGAACGCCTTGTGGTTCAGGGTAGGGTTGAGGGCACACGAGCACTTAGCAGATCGCCCATGAGATGGACCGACTAAATCAAGACTGCATTGGTCGATCCACTACATGAATGCACCAGAAGGGCTGCGGTACGCAACGAATGGCGTAGGATTGTCAAGGTTGCCACAGTCTCCTCTGACATGACGACCACGACTACTCTGTCAAGAGTATAACCACAGATTACAGAAACTAAAAAGAAGAATATACTAGAAAGTTTGTGCTAATCTAAAGATAATGTCACCAATTAAAACTTCTGAAAACATTAACGTTTGTATTTATTATAAATTCATACCAGATTTAGGAAAAGAATAATTGGTACTTAATCGATATGATCATAAAAATAATTTTGACTCAGCCCGTCAAGGGTTTCTAAGTTTATTTGGTGAAAGCCCTTCCGGCTTTAGGAAGGGTCAAAGATGGGTTAACCACCGAACCCCACCGGCATCGAAAAAAACTGATTTAATAAGGTTTTTCACTTCCTTGAAATATTGAAAGTATTGAAATTAAATGTCATGAGTATGGTCAGATTTTTTTTTCTTAGATAATAATACCTGCACCTACTGAGTAAAATTCACACAAAGCTGTCGCTTGTGAGCAATTTATCCGTTAGTCTGTGTAAGTTTTTTTTTTTTTTTTTTTTTTTTTTTTTTTTTTTTTTTTTTTTTTTTTTTTTATTCTTTACTATAAAAAATTCATGATTTTCTTAATATTATTGTATCCGTAAACCACAGAAGGGTTTGTGTGGAAAGAATACGTTTATATTATACGCACGTTTATATACGTATAAGAGAGAATACGTTTTTATAAGTATGTATTTTATATCTTTATGCTTGTTTCTTGTGGTATGAAGCATTACATTATTACAAACTAAATTTCTAGTGACAAATTACCAACATATGTAAAAACACGTACTAACTAATACAAATAAGGCTCTTAACCTACAAAAACATTGGCTGAGTCGGGAACTCCATTATTTCTCATTAAAACGACGCCCTCAGGATAAAAGTTGCTTATTTAGTGGTCGAGTGACAGATGGACAAAGTGCTTTGAGATGAGCTGAACTGAACGTGGCTTCAACATTTATCACGAGACCCTCACGAATGCGTTTTCACTGGGTGGTTTTTTATCAAACTGTTTAATTTTGTTTTTTAACCCTCGATAAAAAGGGATGTTTTAAGTTTGACCGCTATGTGTGTGTGTGTCTTTCTGTGTGTCTGTCTGCGGCACACGGTCTCTCACTTAATAATGTTTGCTCGCTTTTAAACCCAGTTCTGATGATAGGATCCATACAGCACGGTCTTAAACGAGTGGACCGATTTGCATGCAGCTTTCTTTTATTTGAAAGCAGGTTTTTCTGCGGTTGTTCATATACATGTTTTATCAAAATCGGTTTAGGAGTTAACAAGTAATGGGGTCTAACAGAGTGGATGAATAATCTAATGTTACCAAATATGCCCGAGGTTGGAATCAAATAAAAGGAAATGTAAAACTGACAGTTACATAAAAATCGGTCGTGTCATTTATGAGATATGGGGGTTGAAAGTAGGTGTGAATAATCGAATCTTTTCAAATATACCCAAGTGTGGTATCAAATCCAAGGGCATGAATGTAAATAAAGTGGGGCGCCTGCAATAGAATGTTGCCCCTCGTCTCCTGGCCGTGGATGCATTAAGAATCTGCTAACGGATACCTCCGGAAGATGAACAGCAGCATCTTTCCGTGTTTCCAATACTGCACTCGCCAACCCGCCTGGCGAGTATGGCAACAACCCACTTATGATAGTTCAACTTAAAACCAGGCCCCGTTACCCCGGCAGGCCGCATTCACCGTAACGGCGGGGCTAGAGGTGCTAAGAACCCCCGGGAGACGATCGGCTACCAACCCCTGTGATGACCACTGGCTCTGGTAACACAAAACATCCGCATTTTAGGACAGACGAAAAGATTGTTGAGCTGGAATAAGAAATAAGTAAGTTACACTGGGACATTATGAGATTGTCAGAAGTCCGTAGAGGGCGAGGACACGATATCTCAAGGCTGGTAACCTATTATATTACCGGGAGGGCCACCAACAGTCCCAAGGTGGTGTTGGGTTTCTCGTTCACAAGTCACTTATCAACAACATTATCACCATCGACAGTGTGTCGAGCAGGGTCACGTACCTAACACTCAGAATATCTAAGCGATATTCGCTGAAGGTCGTTCTGGTATATGAGCCGACCTCGATGAAGAAGTAGTAACTATGTATGAGGATTTCACTATTGGCCTTATAGATATATCTTAGCTTAGAGTCGCTCCATTTGGGTCACTAACCATATAGTCAGATGGATTAGCACGTTGAAGTGGCAATGGGCAGGTCATATAGCGCGCAAAACGGATGGCTGATGGGGCAGCAAAGTTCTCGAATTAATGTGAAATAAATAAATCTTTTGAAATAAATAAATCTAAATCTAATGATGCTGTTGTGTACATTGCAAAACTGAGGAAACACATTACAAAAAATACTATAACCTCTGAAACCAGATCAATTGTCGGGAATCACTTAAAAATTTAATCTTATAAACTTGTCTAGTGGTTTCGACCCTGTTTTTGCACGAATTCTTTTTCACAACAGAACGGAAAACAAAATCCACGCAACTAGAAAAATAAAATTAAACAGTTTGATAAAAAAAAAATCTTTACTTTGTCAACAATAAAACAGGCTTCAATGAGAAAATCTAAAATGTTTATGAAAATACCCAAAACGCTATAATGTTCTCGTATGCTTGTAACATTTTATCCGTTATATATATTATATAACGCTATATGGATCCTATCATCAGAACTGGGTTTAAAAGCGAGCAAACATTATTAAGTGAGACAAAAAAGGTTGGGTTTTTTGTTTAGAGGGATCATGAGGGACACCAGTACACTTTTTAATTTGTTTCTAGTTATATATAGAAAACATCCACAACCAAGACAAATTAAAAAAAGTAAGGCCTTTGTATCTATTATAGATGATTTATACAGTGTCAGCAACTGGTCTTCATGCTGTACGGGACGCTGCAGTGACTGGGACATTGTTAGATGGATTAGGCTTTCCCAGCACCTATACCATCCTCTCAGCTTAGTCAGCTATTATTCAGAGAAAAGAACAGGTCAATACGTCTGAAGCTAACTAAGCCGCGGGTTTCCTCACGATAAGACAAATAAATATCTACAGATAAAGCAAACATTTGTACTCCGTTATTTATCGAACCCAACATTCATCCTGCGTCTCAGCCGGCGATTAGATCAACTGAGTCACGGAAGTTGTTATTCGGCGGTTTTGTTTAAGTAGTTGAAAATAAAACAAAATTGAAAAATTTTAAGAAAACATTTCGTAGCAACTCGTATCATCTCGTAGATACTCGTAGCAAAATGCTAAACTCGCAGCAGAGCTAGAGAGATATTAGTAAATTTCGATCCGTGGGGTGCCGGCAGTAGAAATTTGTCTGTCCTCTCTTGGCCATACATCCCATACTGGGCTCGTCAACCCGCCTGCCAAGCGTGGCGAGTATGGCACCAATCCTCTCATAATCTTGGAACTCCATTAGGGAGGCCTTTGTCCAGCAGAAGACGTGGACAGCAGTCCTACGGCTGTGATTATGATGATGTAACAGAGTTCCTTCTTGTGCCGTGGGGTGCCGGCAGTAGAATGTTACCCCTCCTCTTATACCCATGGATGCAGTAAGAGCCTGCTAAGGGATACCTCCAGAAGATGGGCAGCAGCGTCTTTCCGTGTACCAACATCCCGTACTGCGCTCGCCAACCCGCCTGCCAAGCGTGGTGAGTATGGCAACTACCCCTCATGGAGATCCATGATCGAGGCATGTGTTCAGTAGTGGACGTTTTACGGCTGAAACGAACGAACAGAGTTCCTTTGCATCGCATTCATTACCATGTTGCAATTTATAATTTTAAAACCATGCATGGTAAAATATTTTTCCAGTATGCAAAGTGAATATTGTAAATTTTCTCGATAAAGGAAAACCCGATCACGTAAATGCTCAGTGCAGAACTACGCAGAACTATTAATTTCCTTTGCAAAACATGAATGCACATCGCTTTATTTCTTGTGTACATTTCCCGCACATAAGATGTTTCTGCTCAATTACTATAAGTAAGTATATGACGGCCTCTGTGGCGCAGCCAAACAGCTAGTTGAGACACAGGGAGACGCAGGGAAATTCCTTCCGCGGGACATGATAAAGTATGTATTTACAAAAAAAGAATATGTATGTTAGTATTCTTCCATCAACGAAACGTAAAATGAATTTTACTAGCTTTTACCCATGGCTTTAAACAAATTATACATCTAAATAGAAGATGCAATCAAAATGTTCGGCTCTGACGGGACTTGAACCCGCAACGTTTGGAGCATGTTAAACGCAGGGATCTATCGTTTCGGCTACAACTGAACGCCAGGATTAAAATCATAATTGCTAATCTCGGTAATCTAGTCTACATGTATGTAGAAGTATTCTTTATGATTTTTTCACCAGTTAAACTCAATGCTTTAAACACTTTGTAGCCAAAAAAGAACAATATATAACAGAGTTCAAATTAAATTTAATGAAATGTTGTTTTTATTCTATCCAAGTGTGCAAAAGTAACAGCTTCCAAAAATAGTTGCATGTGCACATCTGATGCACATCAAACCGGGCAAGACTGAGTCGGACTCGCGTACTAAGGGTTCCGTGCCATCATACAATATAATATATGATGAAGGCGGTTTATATTTGTGGGAGAACCTTGACAGCGCCATCTCTTGTCTGATAGCGGAACTTATGTAGATTTTGTACACTTTCGATGATTTCTAAAAAACTACCTCATCTTTATCTTTACATACACTCCTATTAGCAATAAAAGTTTCAGGGGTTTATGTCTGCAAACTTCGGAGATAAGGGGGGAACGCTATTTGTTTCAACGTTATTGTAAATAAGCCAAAAACTATACGGCTTATAGCAAAACTAAAAACTGTTTATTCATATGAAAATGAATACCTTTCATATGATACCCCACTAACGTAATTAATTTCACAAAATTTTTGAAAAATTCTGTCAAACCTATCGAATATTTTTTTGAAATAGGATGAGTTAGTCCTTTACTCTATTATTAGTATGGTGTGAATAATATACTTAATTTTACCTTGTAAACTTTGATTTCATCCGAATTAAAAAAATATTTTTCATTTCTCAAACTCGGAAAGTAGTGTTGTTTTGATCTGATTATTGGGTGGAAAATGCTGCTTCCCTCCATAGAGAGGGAAAAACTAATACTAATTACTTCCCACTTTAAAAATAGAACTGCTGTCAGCTATGAAAAGTTTTATGTCAAAAAAAAACTAATTAAAAAAAAAATCTGCGGCCATGTGACTTTCTAAACAGCTTGAAGTGAAATTTATTTAAATTTAAGTGAACTTCTTTAAGCGGAATAAGCTGCAACAATTACGTGGTGAGTTCCATATTTCAAGGAAATATAAACTTCCGACTTTAGAGTTGATTGATTATTTTTTTATAAACAGAATTTTTTTAAAGAGTTTCATAGGCTTGAAATCAAACTATTTAGTTTCAAATGGTTTTGATGTTTGTACGACGAAAAAACACAAAACAAAACTTAGTTAATTACGATCTTAACACATCCGAGCAGTCATTAAATTAAGCATCATTTTTAGACAAAAATTCAATTATGTGCTTTATTCGGTTTGAATTTGTGTTTTGTTCTTCCTTTGAAGATTTATTATTCTATGTAGCTTTTTGTTCTATTGAATAAATTCTTTATTGACTTGGACTTTGTGTATGATATTTTGAGAACTAGTTTACCCGCAACTGTATATACATATTTAATCCAGTTAAAGTGGATAGCAGACTCCAATTTTATTCAAAAATATACAGTCAGCTGATGGATTGATGGATTGTTAGACCGATATCCAATTTATTTTGACTGCAGTGTGGCCCTAAAACTCGTATTGTCACTTTTCGTATTACCGTCGTTCCGGTTTCAATTCCCGCCCGGAATGAACTGGCAACCATGACCACAGTACTCGCGACATATGTGAACGGCGACGGCGAAAAAAGAACAAAACGTTTTTGCAGTGCGGCCTTTGGACTAATGCCTGTGAATTTATTGTAATTGCTATGCAATCGAAAATCAACTTTGGCGCTTCTAGTAGTTCAATTGACGACATCCGTGTCTCAGTTGGTTTAATAGCTGGCTGAGACCCAATAGGTTGCGGGGTCCATCGCCGCCGGAAGACAAATTTTTGGTTTTCTGTAGACATTTGTCTCGGGTCTGGATGTTTTCAATAACATGATAAGTGTGTCTTATAAAAAGGAACTACATAAGTATTTTTGAACGAAACAAAAATGAGTATACTTGGGACAAAGATTTAAGCTATTTTGTATATCCATTAAAGATCTCCCTGGTTGTCATGAACGCACGGAAAAGATAGATAAACGCTTTATTGTACATTCACCATAAAACATAAAAGTCGCAAAGAGAAACACAGACAAATGTAACATACAATGGGCGGTCTTATCGCTAAAAGCGATTTCTTCCAGAAAACCTCTGTATGGACAGGATATAAGATAATAAAAAAAAGGTATGGGAAAAGTTTAGTGGTATTGAATATTTTAATTTTTATTATCTTGGATACTGACTGCAACTCAGAACTTAAATTTATCGATGACTAATTCCCAAACAAATCAGAGTGAAAGTGTAAACTATCATTGTGAAATATTTTTATATCAATATTTATAAATGCTCTACAATGTTTCTACAGTCAACGGTTGCAAAATAGTAGTTTTTAGCATGCATTTGGTTTATATTCGTAGAATGAACTGGAAGCCGCGGCCACATTGACCGCGACATGTGAGCGGCCTTCACGCTTGCGGTACATACCGACAAAACGAACAAAACTTTTTCGCAATGCGGTCTTTAAGCGTATTCTATAATACCGTTAACGGCACAGATATAAAGCTGTGGGTAAAATCCTGGTGAGGGATAATGTGTCTTTTGTATATTGAGAGACGGTTCAAGTTCACATGTGTGCTGGACAATGTCTGGAACCGATGGAAGTACGATTTCTTTTATAATTTATAAGCTCTTTGAAACCTGTAATTCTCTTCTTTCGTATATGAGTTAGTGCAAAAAATTAAAGGTATATGTAGGATTTACCAGAATTTGAAGCAAAATCGCAAGTTTAAATTTGCTTTAATTATTATTATTTATTCATCTAATTTCTCACAAGCTTTTATTAAACTTGCCATGTACATATGTATGTATATTATGTAACCACAATTTTGAAGCAGATATCTTCAACCAATTGAGCTGAAATTTTGTGTACACGTTTTTTTTGGATGACAATACATGGTCACTCTGACTTGTAAAGATATAGAGAAAAGATATAAAATAAAAGGGCTTGCTGATAGTTGCGCTGAAAACGTCCCTATAGTGCACTGAAAGAGTGCGAATTACACTTAATAGGCTCCTAAAGGACCATTTTACAAGCTTTTATTTAGCTTGCCCTGTATGTATGTATGTTTCTATGTAGGTACATATGTATGCATCTATGTATGCATGTAAGTATTTATGTATGTAACTATGTTTGTTCGCGGAATTTCGCAACTAATTTATGAAGAAGATATCTTCAACCAATTGAGCTGAAATTTTGTTTTCTTTGGATAACAATGCATGGTCAGCTATATGACGTCACTCTGAATCCAACATGGCGGAAAACCCAAGATGGCGGACTACTTATTTTTAATGTACTCCTATAATATGGGTATCAAATAAAAGGGCTTGCTGAGAATAACTTAAAAAATTAAATGACATCACTCTTAATCCAAGATGGCAGCATACTCAAGATTGCTGACTGAATAGTTATGCTTTATGCACTCTTACAATACGGGTATCAAATGAAAGGCCTTGCTGAGAGTTACTAGAAAAATTAAATGACATCATTCTAAATCCAATATGACGGTATACTCAAGATGGCGGAATAATTCGAAAAATAAAATAACGTCACTCTAAATCCAATATGGCAGAATACCCAAGATGGTGGACTAGTTATTTAATTATTGCACTTTTACAAAATGGTTATCAAATAAAAGGGCTTGCTGGGAGTTACTCGAAAAATTATATGACATCACTCTAAATCCAACATGGCGGGCATGAGATAAACTGACAAGAAACCAGCTGTCCAGTGATAACTAACAAGTAAAAAATAAATTAAGAGTAAAAAAAACTTTTAACAAGCTTTTATAACGTATTAAAAATAATACAATAAACATTTAACATTTTAAAATCAACTTTATGTTGTAGTAGAACTTTTTGTGAAAGGTTCATCCGTGGAACTACCACCATACCTGTTTCTGCCGCCAAGCAGTAATGTCTTCATTGCTGTGTTCCGGTTTGAAGGGCAAGGAAGCCGGTGAAATTACGGGCACATGAGACCTTACAACTCTGTCTCAGGGTGACGGGCGCAATGCAATGTAGCGTTGGTCACGTGCTTAGTGAACGTGATCACCGCGGCATTGCAATTGTTATAGGTAGAGGTTACCGCTTAAACTCAGGTGGGCCTTCGGCTTGTCTCGCAGTAGTATAAAAAAAAACTTAAAACGTCTATACACAATTTATGTAATAAAAAAGTGTGTCGTGAGATTAACCTGTGTACCTGTAACTTACCTGCACTGGAACAGTGCAAATTACACTTTTTAGGCTCCTAAACCATTACTAGGGACCATTTTATAAGTGTATTAGCGATAACTAAAAAGTTAAAAATAAATTAAAAGTCAAAAACTTTAAAAAAAACCAGCTTTTATTTATATGTATTAAAAATAATAAAATATATATTTTCCATAAATATATAATGTCAACATAAAACGTCTTTACAAAATTTATATAATTTAAAAGCTTGTCGCGAGATTTACCTGTGTAGTATTTATAAATACATTAAATAACTTTATCTAAATGATTTTGATTTTATTTTCCAACAATGTAAATACGAGTACCTACTTTAAATCTCGCGACAATCTATTATAATATATAAATTGTGTAAAAACGTTAAAAGTTAACATTCAATATATACCTCTATAGAATTTTTTTATTTTATTATTTTTAGTAAATATAAATAAAAGCTTGTTTTTTATAAAAAAAATACTTTTAATTTATTATGGCTTGCCACTTGCTGCAAATCTGTCAGTGTCAGGTAGGTAAAAGTGCCATTTTAATCATGTTATTATGAGAACGGGTTCAGGCAACTTTAGCTATGAGATTAACGGAAAACAAGTAATTATTATTTATATAGTAAACAACAAAGTACGTATATCCTTTTTCGTAGAAATCTGTCCATCAATCATCTGACATTGATATTTAGTATTTTTTTTTAATTAACTTTATTCAGACAACATGGAGTCCATTGTTATTTAACAAATTTACTAAAACAAATACTTAATTACTAACACAGATTTCGTTCTCTGGGTGAGCTTCCACACCAGAGGACAATCAAATTTGTTGGACATGACCTTCAGGATATTGTTGCCGCTCGAACGCACTGTAGCCAAAAGCGATGCTGTTTTTTTGAGCCAGATAGCGTCGAATATGTCGATGCGAGCTACAGCAAACATAAGGCAGACAGGACAGAAGCGCTGCGACGCGGCAGCCGCAACAGTGCCCTGAATGCATTAAGTGGCTCATTTCACATGCTTACGTTTAGAAATGCAAGCTGTTACAAAAAGCTTCTAAAATAAAAACTAAAAATTCCTACGTAGGTATACCGGCAACTCCATCATTTATTAATTCACATTTTTTTAAAACTATTAGAAATCGTTTTATTTGTTATTTTTATAACAATCAATAAAGCTTGTACAAAGAACGACGTAACAAGTTTCGGCGAATGACGGTAATATATTTTAGAGTACCTACGTCTAATCGAACAGTTAATCAAGTAGGTACAAACGTTTAGTAAAGTTCAAAATTAAAGCATTCAAACGAGATATTGAATGGAAAATTGAGATGTTTCAGCTGGAATTCCACTCGACGTTACCTCGCTAATTTCATTTGCAGCAAGATGGTCCACATCTCGGGAGTGCTTTACTTAAATTATTTCGAATGTGTTTGCTGAATGTGGACCTTATTCTGATGTCCAATGAATAAGTATTCCACCAAGCTCATTAAATTCTTGAGTAATCGGGAAGTGTTAACAACTAAACGTCCTAATGGGTTATTACGTGGTGAATTTTTATTAAATAACATCAATGTCTATTCCGCCATTACGTCCGTCTCATGATATTCAACATTCATGAACAGAGCTAAAACTATTTTCCTCCAAAACAACTGTGAAAATTCAGCAAAATGTTCGGGTACATTGCAACGCAAACATGACTCTGCCAAGCTGCCAACATTGTTCTGAAATTACAAGCGCTCGAACGGGCAATAATCCGTAAGAACGTAGTCGCTCCCGGATAATTGGTTATACCATAACCAAGCGAATACATAGTGGGCAGATTTAGATGCAGTTACAAAGGCACCGAGCTTGCTATTACGCGGCCGAACCGCCCGACCGAGCCGCGCAAAAAGCGGACCAAATTCTATTACGCCCGATATGCAACAAAGACCGCTGGCCCGCCCGCTTCAAATTGCTTTAGGCAAGTCACAATATTCACCCGTACCTATCACAATATCTGCAAATATTTATTCAAGTTATTCACCTTGTTGCTCTGTTTTAAATTTTAATTAAGTACAGCGCCGAGTCATCTTTATGTAACGAGGTTGGCTGAAAAATAATGTGAGCACTAAGCCCTCCACAACAAAACCATGCTTTGTTTAATTAGGTAAATGGTAAGAAAATATCAAGTGATCGAACTTGTAATACTTATGTATATCTTTTGTCAAATAAATAATATAAACAACGGTTGCAATTTATATGATACTAGCTGACCCGGTGCCCACTTCGTTGGGCGGTAATTTAGCCTATGACACTCACAAATACTGTGGCTTTCTATTAGTAAAATAATTTTTAAAATTGGTTCAGTAGTTCCAGAGATTACCCCCTACAACCTCACAAACTTTACCTCTTTTTAATATTATTATAATATATTATAATATATTTATAGATTACTAAAATGGCATATAAAGGGTTAATAAACTTTTCATTTATTGTAAGCATGTGGAACGTGATTTAGCTAATAAAAATGCAACTGTAACAATTACCATAAACATTCAAACCGGTAAACCGACAAATCAGTAGCAATGGTGACGTAAAATGCTTCTGTGACAGTGCTGGCAAATAGAGGGAGGCAGACGGCACTTCTGCGCCCATAAATTGCGGAGAGTACAAATTAAATTAGGTAATACACGGCTGTGACGAGATGGGACAAGCGGGCTGGACCCGACATGGAATGGGTGTGACCGCTCCGACGGCCTCTGCAAACAGCGCTCGAGTTTTTGTACTAATTATGTATATTGTTGATAAATTGAGCGTTTTTCATCAATCAGTGACAAATTAAAGGCCTGGAAAAATAGCGCGATTTATTTGTTACTGGTTGCTTTATCAGCTTAATTATAATGAAAAGCATCGCTTAACAACCTTTTATACCTTTCAGTCACTAATTATTTTTAAATCGTGAGTATTTTTAAACACTTCTCCAATACCTATTGGTGAATGAAAATACTTAGGAAGATTTTAAAGGGACAGCCCAGACATCCTGTCAGGTCGTAAGGGGCAATTAAAAACAAAGTAAAAACCCTTAAGGGAGAGTCAAACTTGAAACCAATAATAGCTACAACCTTCTAAAAATATCAAGATAATGCCTACGTACTGACCTTTTGTTTCGCACTTCCCTATGCAAAAGTATTAAAAAGAAAAATGAAACTAAAGGCTAGTTCGCATAAGGCTAGTATTTTAGTCGAGAAGCGAGTATTTTAGTAACTAAAATACTCGCTACCCAAAAATCGTTCGCATTTTGCTCGAATACAGTAAACAAGTGAGTGGTGTTTTGCAAGATGAAGCCTTGTACTAAAGGTATTTTTTCGCTCCAGCGAAACGACATTTTTGCAGCAACAAATCATTTCAGCCGTAAAACGTCCACTACTAAACACAGGCCTCCCTCATAGATCTCCATGAGGGGTAGTAGCCATACTCACCACGATGGCAGGCGGGTTGGTGAGCGCAGTACGGGATGTTGATACACGGAAAGACGCTGCTGCCCATCTTCCGGAGGTATCCCTTAGCAGGCTCTTACTGCATCCACGGGCATGAGAGGAGGGGTAACATTGTACTGCCGGCACCCCACAGCAGGCAGTAGAGTTTGCAGAAACTAATGAACTCGACTAATTCGACAGGTTCGGACTTGTTTAGTCGGTGAAGCAGTGAGCACGGACGCATGGTGGGGGTACTACTCGCCCGTTGAAAATAGGACAAAAAATTTTCATTTTTCGGACACGTTTGTTTCTAAATTACTCGCTTCTCGACTAAAATACTAGCCTTGTGCGAACTAGCCTTAAGTGACAACACTTAAGTGTGATACAAACTTGAAATCAATATAAGCTACCTACAGTATTGTAAAAATATCTAACATTATTGGTAGTGCCTACTAGCGACCTTTTCTGGTGAATCATCGTGAGGAAACCTGCGACGTGGTCAGCTTCAGACGTATTGAATTTTTATTTCCTCTTCGTTTAAACGTATGAGGACAGTATAGGTGCTGGGCAAGTCTAATCCATCTAACAACGTCCCAGGCACTGCAGCGTACCTCATGTTCATGAATATGAGCTGCTGGTGCTGAATAAATCATCTACAATAGACGTTAAAAGCTAATTTGCTTCTGACCTTTTCGTAACGTTCATCGACGTCCTACGGAGGTATATGGTACAACTGATAGTGTACAGTGTATGTACGTCTTCCGCCGGCGGCGGCGTTGCTAAGATGACAAGTGGTTTGACAACTTTGCTCTAAACTGAAAAATATCGATGTATAAAATACGAACAAAAAATTTTGTCAATGTAGAAAATGCCACAGTATGTTTTGGCATTTGTGTAAAAATAACGAATTTTATAAAGTCCATTCAGATACTAATGTCGAGGTATATAAAAGCCAACAAAAAAATTTGTCAAAATAAAAAAAACGGACAAAGTATATCCTGGTAATGAGGTAAAAGCCTGGATGAGATCTTCTTTGTTGATGACGGCTGTCAAACTACAAACGGCGATATCTCAAGAACTCCTCATCCTTGACTTTCCGTTGTGGGCTCAAATGAAAGACCTCGATGTCATCTACTTATTTGATGACAGCTGTCAAACGGCAATATCTCGAGAACTTCTTGTGTCACATTTGATGTATGTCAAAAATATATGATATACTTTTATGTTGTAATTAATTAACGTTAAAAAAAATCGTTGACATTTTTATTCCTTGTCACTTGGTAACTTTTTCATGTGGACAATTTACTACTTTGTCTTCTTCCACGTAGACATTTTATATTTTGTCATTGTGACTGTTGCAATTATTATACTACGTCATTTTTCATTTTAGAACAAAGTCGTTAAACTCGACAAGTGCCAAGCGTGACCCCCACGCATTCCGCTGCACTGTAACTTAAAACGCCCTGAAGTATCTATACAAATAAAATTAAATCGCCGAAGCGTATGTACGCAAATATTTTTCGAACAACTGCACAAAATTAGATAATTGCTTTTTGATTGAGTTCTTTTTGTTATGATAAGGTCATGTGTGTGAAAAATGTATGCACTTAACATACCCTCTACTATTTTGCGGACTTACGACACTCATCCTAATGAAACGATATACACGCAAGTTTATAAAATAAAAAATTTAAAGTAACCCCCCACAACTTTACCTAGTCTCGGAGGTTACTTAATATTTTTTGGAATGTATTTCCTCAGTTTTGCAATCAACACCATCATGCCCTTTCATTTGATACCACTCTTGGGTATATTTAAAAACATTCGATTGTTTATCCCTACTTTCAACCCCCATATCCTATGAATGGATCGACTGATTTTTATAAAACTTTTAGTTTTGCATTTTACACATCATTTCCTGACATTTGATAACAAACTCGGGTATATTTGGAAATTTTTTATTATTCATTTCCTCTTTTACCCAGATATTTTGTATACTTACTGATTTTGATAAAACATTTTGAAGAACCACCGCCGCAAAACCTTTTTGAAATAAAAAAACTGCATGTAAATCGGTCCTCTAGTTTAATAGCCACAGATAGTCAAATTTATAACACCCCTCTTTTTTGTCGGGGGTTATAAAGTGGTAGTTAGTAGTCGTAGAGAATTATTAGTTACAGAGAATTGACAGCAAGTTTATTATAATCATTCTTTTTATGCGTGCCGCGGGATGCTGGCTGCTGTGGGGTGCCGCCAGTAGAATATTGGCTCTCCTGTCTTACCCGTGGATGCAGTAAGAGTCTGCCAAGGGATACTTAAAGGAAAATAGGCAGCAGCGCCTTTCCGTGTATCAACATCCCGTACTGCGCTTGCCAACCCGCCTGCCAAGCGTGACGAGTATGGCAACAACCCCCAACAGATCATGATCTTGAAGATCTGTGAGGCAGGCCTATGTATACATCAGTGGACTTGGACAGCAGTTCTCGGCTGTGATGATGATTCTGATCAAACTCAATAGCTATACAGAACACCAAGCAAAAGTATCAATAGGTAATTAATGGACGAAGTTGCCAGATGATAAACAGTGGGCGTGTCACGAACGGGCAACGCCGAGGTGTCAGCGCCAGCGGCCACAACTGCGCAGATTTGTGGTCGATCCCGCCAAACCGTCATGTCTTCGGCTTGACCACGTTATTAATGAACTTTGATTCTGGAAGAGTGAATCGTTAAATTTTCTTGCCGAAGGGGTTAAGTTTTCGATATAATTAAATGAGATGAGACGCTATTGTGTGTTTGTAATTTATTTGTGGTGAAAGGTGGCAATTTCGCAATTTTTTTTGCTAACGCAGTGTTTTCCACGATTCCTATTCCTGTCAGGTGACGTCGAGTAAAGTTTGCAAGACAAACCGAAAAAAAACAATTTCCTGGGTCAAAAAAAGTTTTAAATATTTTTCGGGTACCGCAGCGTCTACTAGGGTTCCTCGCTTAAGAGCAACGTGAAAAATCTGTCATAAAAATATGTCAGCTACCTCAGCGTCTGCTCAAGTTCCTTAGTCAAATAGAGTTTTAAAAGTTAGCCTTAAAAACTTATTGATGGATGACAGGCAACTTTGAAATCTACGCGGACGAAGTTGCGGGAAATAATATAAAATCATGAATGAATAGTTTAACGTCAAATCTCTAACAAAACATTTTCCAAATATACCCGAATTTGGTATCAAATGACAGGAAATTATGAGTTTTATGCAAAACTGAAAGTTTTACAGAAATCGGTGCATACATTCATGAGATATGGGGGTTTAAAGTAGGGATAAACAATCGAATGTTTTCAAATACATCCTAGTGTGGTTTTAAATGAAAGGGCATGATAGTGTAGCATCCAAAACTGAAGAAATACATACCAAAAAATATTAGGTAACCTCCGAGACTAGGTAAAATTGAGGGGGGTTACTTCAAATTTTTTATTTTATAAACTTGTGTGTATTTCGTTTCATTAAGATGAGTTTCGTAAGTCCGCAAAATAGTAGAGGGTGTGTTAAGTGCATACTTTCGTGGTGGAGAACAGTACCATACCCGATTACATAGCTCCAATACTTTTATACTTCGATCTCTCCAACCCAAATAGTATTGTATAAGTAAAAAAAAGTTGTACCAGGATCGTTCAAAACAGAGATAAACGCCTTTAACTAAAGGTGACTTTTTTGTATGCAGCGTCAGCAACTAGTATTCATGCTGCACTACACGCTGCAGTGCGTCCCAGGCACTGCAGCATTGCTAGATGGATAAGGCTAGTCCAGGACCTATACCCTTCTCCCAGCTTAGTCTCTATTAGTCGGAGGAAAGAACCGGTGAATACTGCAGCTAAGCCGCGGGTACCCTCACCATATTTTCTTTTGCCCATAAAGCACGCCGTACAATATATCATCGTCGTCGTATTAATAGGATCGTACAAAACGTAGCTATTTAATATCTTCGTAAACCACGATGGCAAAATAAACATAAAAATTCCGCTGAACAAGAATGCACGCAATTTTTAATGTAGGACGAGCTCGCGACCCCGATTTAATTTAGCCAACGGCAACATCCTTTAAAAAGGCACTTGTGTTAAGAAAATATTGAGCTATGAGCTAAACATATACTTCAAATAATACTTGGTAAAGATTCTCGATCGACGATTGACGAGCTCTGTGGCGCAGCGGGCGAAGGTCCGCCTGCGACGCAAGGGGTTGCGGGTTCGATTCCCGCCTCGGGACAAATGTCTGTACGATCTGCAGGTATTTGTTCTGGGTGTTCTGGGTGTTTTTCTATATATAATAAAAATATCTATCTATGTAGTATAATGTATTAAGTATATCAGTCATCTAGTACCCATAACACAAGCTCTGCTTAGCTTGGGGCTAGATGATGCTGTGTGATTTGTCCAGCATTATTTATTTATTTATTTTATCTATAGAAATAATATTGATCTGTTTACCGAGACTTTATCGCGTAATTCCCTACTAATTACCTTGTTTTATTTCGAACCGTGGGGTGCCGGCAGAAGAATGCTAACCCCTCCTCGCATGCACATGGAGTAAGAGCCTGCTAAAGGATACCACCGGAAGATAGACAGCAGCGTCTTTTCTTGTATCAACATCAGATCAAATATCCTCCCTAACGAACATACATACTCCGGCACGGGGAAAGAAACTGGCACATGGGCTTGGTAGCCGGAACACACCCAAGAGTGCTTTGCGGCAGATTACGGCCCAAGGGTGGTAGCCAGCCAGGCGGACCACGTGGATCCTACCACCAGCAGATTTCTTAAGAATTGCGCTGGACGGAATCAAACCACAGCAACCACAATAAGGGGATCAGTGTGCGCAAGAGCCTCGTTCTCTGTTAGGCAGGGTGTGCCACGTGCAGGAGAGGTTGACTTTAGCTCTAAGATCTAATTACTTACACCCCTCATGGAGATCCATGAGGCTTGTGTTCAGCAGTGAAGGTTTTACGGCTAAAATTATAATGAATGATTATTTCCCGAGGTTTCGAATGCAAAAGAAGGAGAAGATTCTCATCCTTATTTATTGTTATTAAAAAAAAACATCTCTCAAGCGTTGCCATTCTCAGGAAATGTTAGATTTATTTGGCAAGGAATTAAGGCTTAGTTATTTCAATCCAGTGATTATAGGTCTCGAGTCTACTTAGAGCATAATTGATTGTTACAAAACGAGATTGATCGAATACAATTAAATCGCAATAATGACTGGTTGTTCCACAATATTGTACTTCAGCTCATTAATTGATCAGGTACCAATAATGTTAACACGCTCTCTCATAGCCAACATGTTGCCTTTTTATTCATTATTTTCTTCAGTATAACTGAATAAGTTACCTATTATGTTGGATGTACGTACATTGTACGACTACATCCTGAATAAGTCTGTGAGCTTGCCGAAGATACTTTTAATCCTAGAAAGCTGCAATTTTGCATGGACATAAATTTATCTCGGCTTGGCAAAGAATAAATGCGAGTTAACATGAAAAAATGCAGCAGGTTCAGAGTTCCGTTTGAAATGTGCCTCCCCCCCCCCTCTCTTTACGTATCGTTTTAACAATGAACTTTCTAACTATATCGGTTAAGCTAGCAAGCTAACTAAGCTAGCTCAATGTGAACCGAACACACGAGAACATATTATGTTTTGGTAAACGTACAGAACACACACAACAGGTCTATGGGTAACAACTTCTAACAACAGGTCTATGAGTAACTTCGGAACCCTACACAGCGGCCTCACACGCACTTAGCCTTATTTGTTTTTCATAACAATTAATCTCCAACCGCCGTGGGGTGCCGGCAGTAGAATGATACCCCTCCTCTCATGCCCATGGATGCAGTAAGAGCCTGCTAAGGGATGCCTCCGGAAGATGGGCAGCAGCGTCTATCCGTGTATCAACATCCCATACTGCGCTCACCAACCCGCCTGCCAGGCGTGGTGAGAATGGCAACTACCCCTCATGGAGATCCATGCTTATGTTCATCAGTCGACGTTTTATGGCTGAAATGATGATGATGATGAACATTTAAGCTACATCCACAATTTGTCGAATCAATGCGAATATCGGATGTGTAAACCAATTATACTCATTTTTAATTGCCCACTCAAAATACTCAACTACTTGTATCGCAGTATACCCTCTCTTACCTGCTTTTTGTTTACTTACTTTTGAACAACAATTTCAACCCGTTCCAAAATAATCAAAGCCTACAAAAGTGTAAAATCTATTACATACTTATTTATCAGTTCCACCGATTCCAAGGAAGGCTTTATTAAAGGTAATTCAGAAGAGCAACCTATTTTCGGGCTTGTGCGAAATATATCGCGGATACATTATACGGGAACATAGTATTGTTCCGTACACGACATGCCAAAACAATATTTCAATTCGATATCGGTGGATAAAGGTCGGAAGTAGCAGAATATAAATGGATGGCTAGGTTTATGCATTCGAATAAAGGGAGAGCAAATGTAGCACATTATTTTGGCTTTTGGAATTTGCTCGTAGTCAATGTCGTGTCAAAAGGATATTTATGGATCTGTACTTTATAGTGTTGGCATAAAATTTACATTTGCCAACTGAACAAGCTCCGTTTTAAAACTTTTGTATTGCCCCTATACTCAACACAAGCATTATGTCATCATAAGTTTTAATGCCGGGACGCCCGCAGAAGAATGTTGTCCTCTCTTTTGCGTTGATTTATTGAAAATCTGCCAAGATACCTCCGGAAGGTGGGGAGCAGCGTCTTTTTGTGTACCTTACAGATACGCCACCTCCCAACTATACGAAGAGTGCGAAGTTTTAACTGTAAGGCAACTGTTTATAAAACAAGTTTTATTCAGGCAGCTAAAAATAAACCCACCGAAATCAAACATAGCCTTGAAAAGACGAAATAGGAATGAACACCAACCCATGTGGTGTAAAACGCGTTTTGCACAGAAGCTCACACACAACATTTTTGTGTAATATGTAAGAAAATACTTACAAAATCTGGACTACATACAAACAGAAAAACTGCTAGAAATACTATCTTAAAACACACGTATTATCACTTCCACTTACTCACACGAAACACACTACATGCTAAACACAACACCAACAAATAGGCTTTTATTTTATTTAAATTTATTTTATGTTAAAATATTGTGTTTTTTCCGTTCTTTTATATTTTGTTATTTACATAATTATATTTTTTATGTTCAACTAAAGTCTTAAGTTATCCTATTTATATGTTTTTTTACAAAATGCTGACTGCCTAGTCTTATGTACATATTTTGCCGGAGCAGAGATCCCTCGTCTCTACTTACAAGTATTCATATACTTAGTTAGAGCGAGGAGTTGACGCATTGTCATTACATTACACAGGTTTGGACAAGGTACCCAATACTATGTCATCCTAGCGCCTATTTAAATCTTAATAATTCTTAGTGATTGATTACACTAGTATAGTATTAGTGATACCTGATTGTCAAACTAAAAGTATTTATATGAAAATAAATACTTTTATTATTTATTATTATTATTAATCCGAACTGCGCTCAACAACCCGCCTGCCTAGCGTGGAGAGTATGGCAACAACCACGTCATGATCTTGGGGATATATTAGGAGGCCTATGGACAGCAGTTAGGAGATGAAGTCCAATAGTTTCAGTATCGGGTTTTAACGTGCCTAAAGTTATTTCGTACCTTCTCTTTATAACTTCTCTGTAATAAGAGATAGTTCATTATCCGAATACACCGTCGGCTATGCCGAAATCTGCCAAGAAACATCATCATCAGATCCAGTACCAACAACACATCCTCACAAATTTTGTCCTTTAAAATATTAGTACTGATTGAATGAGTAGAGTTAGGCTTAGGATCAAAAATATTAAAGATCTTAGTATATTGTGTAGCATAAAGTACAACCGCCTGTATTTATTTATTTTTTTATTAAGGCACACAAAACAGAATACAATCAAAGATATACAAAAAAATAAAGCACATTATTGATCTAGATTGTATCCTAAAATATGTGTACACAGCAATTTACTATTTTCCTTGTTCTTGTTTCTTTCCTAAGTTCCTTGTAAACAAATGAGGAGAAGAAGATGAAACTAGACAAGTTAAATAAAATAACATTAACAGAAAGTTACAAACATGTTATTTTTTATGTAAAACTAAGACCACTCTCAGTAATGAGATCCTTTTTGAATTTATATAAATTATATATTTGTTAAAAATATCAATATTTCCACTATATTTGATTAAAAGATCGTTGTAAAGACGACACATTCTGACTAAGGGATTGTAGAATGACGTGTTATTGGTATATATCTGTAGGGCGAAAGTATACTGAAATGGATATCGAGATCTCGGTCTTATGTTAAAGTTTATGGAGTATAATAAGCTAGAAGAATCTATATTTGAGTAAATAATTTTAAAAATGGTGATCAAGTCAAGGTATTGACGGCGGGTCTCGAGTGATACAAGTTTGAAATTATTCACTTTCTGCTTATATCCTGGCAAAGTCCTGTATTGAGTATCTGTCAATCTGCATTCACTGACTGGATATAAGTTCTTTATGAAGCCATTATTTTGTTAGGTGCCCTGTGAGTGTGTTGGTGGTGTTAATGATTAACAAAATAGTAATTTGTATCTGTATTCACCAATGGTTTCTTACAGGTGAGATGATAATCACCAACGAGAAATACGCGATGAGCGAGATCAACAGCTCAGCGTACAGCGTACAAATGAAGCTCATTGTACGCAACATCCAGCGCAGTGACCTGGGCGGATACAAGTGCATCTCGAAGAATTCTATCGGCGATGCTGAGGGGAACATTCGGTTGTATGGTAAGTTGGAGTCTTTTGACGCCCAAGCCAACATCATTGGCTCGTGGTATAGCTGGCTTAAACTCTAAAAGTTGCGGGTTCGATGCCCACAGTTGATGCATTCCGATTTTCTTAATTTAGATATGACCATTCACAGCTTATCATTTTTCTAGAAATGGAGCTACCAAACCGTAAAGTAAAAGAAGAGGACGACTTCGATGTTGAAGAGACCAACGATGTCCGTTCTAGTCTCCAGGGCCCACTCAGGGAAGGCGGCCCGAGGGCAGAAGACGCCGGCTTCCTTGGAGGTGGTGGCCCTGCCCCTTCATCCTCACAACGTTTACAGTCCGCATTATTTTTAATAGCCTTAGTTCTTGTTCTGTGTTAAAGTTATTTAAAGCAGATTATGTAGACTTTCTTCAATATCGAGGAGACCAATGAATTTGCTCCAGCCTTCAGGGCATACTCAGGGTAGGAAGCCCCAGAGAGAAGGCCTTGCCCTTTCATCCTCACAACGAGTAGGTAAAGTCCGCATTATATAATCTCCTCTGTTCTTGTTCTATGTTAAATTTTATAAAAGGCAGATTGCGTAGACTTTATTAATGGTTTCTACGACATTGAGGAGATCAATGATGTTTTCTGCAGCCGGCAGCCTCCAAGGCGTCTCAGGATGTGTAACCCTGTTCTCTGACATTAGAGCGTTTTTGATTTTACATTGACGGTGTTTTAGCAAATTGTACGGTTTTGATGGTGTTTGGTGTTTTCTTTTTAGTAAAGTCATTTAGTAGTCATACCTGTAAAGTTTTCCGAGAGTTTTAAAATGGGTAATTTTATAGATTTCGATGTCTTTCCGAATTTTTACTTTGCCACCTCGTATCTCTTCCGCTCGCGCCGCCATATTGGAATACCTATTTTCAAAACCCCTAGAAACTTTTCAGGAAACCTCTTTGTTTACCAAGATAACTGGTATATTTGTGATCTTAACATAACTTATTTTTAGCTAATGATTTACTATAAACATTCCCTTTTGGTTTCAATGTTTAAGCTGTTTTTATTAAGTTTGTATATTTTTTACAGTGCTACCAGTATTATTAGTATATTTTTTACAGTGCTACTCTATGAATAGAAATAAGTTGAAGAAAATAACTGTGACCATGTTAAAGTGAATCGATATAATGGACGATTGTTAATCGAAATATTTAGTTAGGTGATAGGTGTTCATCGGGTGTCAAGCTTATAATATGTAAAATGCTTATGAATATAACATATTTCAGGAACTATAAAATAACCTTGTTATTTACTCTAATATTCCAACGTAGACGTAGGTCCAACTTGCGCTAACATTTTTGTATGATATCAAAATTATTTTCCAATTGAATGAAACTTTTTTCTCATAAATAAAAACTCTTTTGTATCCATGCCGACTTAAAGGACACACATTGCAACGTCTGCGGTCAATATCGTAGTGTGTGTAGAGCGCTTTATTAATTACTGAATGTACAGTTTCATTCTATTTAATTGATGCCTATTTTATACAAAATATATTCTAGGTAGAAATACAATAATTATGAAAAAAATAGAGTAAATATGTAAAACCAGCTCAAGACAAACTTATGTTTCGTTTTGTTTCAAAATAATGAGTTGCTTGTTCTTAATAATTGTAAAGTAAAGTGCTGTGTAAATTATATTTTAGAAATATTTAATAATTTTAATATTGTTAATGTTTTTTGAAAATGTAAAATTTTATGAAAATGTGTTTGTTAACAACGACAAGTGTAACATTTGACTAGGAAACTATACGTTTTTATAGGTATAAAATGTATAATTTGATGTTTATTTATAAGTGGTACAAAATGTATTATGATTGTTACCGCAAGTCTTTACTTATTGGCCTTGTATGAATGTAAAATATATATAATACCTGCGAAAGAAATAAAAACCGAAGTAAATAATCAAACATTTTTTCATTTCCACCGCTCGCATGTGAACAACTAAACATTTCAGGCACCTACTAATACAAAAATTAAAGAAATATAAAGAGAAATAAAGAAATAAAATAAAGACCAGTTATAAATTAGGCATAGACTATCGCCATTCTGAGCTATATCTCCCTATCTTTTCTAACACTTTACGGGATTGTCCCCCTTTGATCACTTGAGTGAATAAAGTAAAAAAGGAGAAAACCTGATTCACCTGATTAGATTTGTTAAAAATTGTCAACGTCAAACCAATAAGGTTATTTTGAAAAATAATAATTATTTAATTTATCAACAAAAAACCCGACTTCAGTGATAAAATTCTATTACATTTAAGTGGTTCCATTGATTTATCAAGGATCCCATCATCAGTACGGGGCGTAAATACAAGCAAACATTATTAGGTGAAACAAATAACGCAACCACGAGTTTAAATCAAGTTAGGGAGTCTAACTATGCATTGATGGGGAGGGACTCCAGTAGACACCATTAAAATTCTAATCATATAACCGGCTTATAAAAAGGAGCTTTGATCCCCGCCAGGGGACAAAAATTGGCTTTGTCTACATATATTTATCTCCGGTTTGAGTAATTATATATCATAAGTATGAATCTACAAATAAAATATGTATTTAGAACAAGATGTTTATGTGTACAGTAGGTAGAGTCCATTATATTAATTTCCTTTTTTTTATGTGAATTCATCATTTCAGCCATAAAACGTCCACTGATGAACACAGGCCTCCCTCATGGATCTCCATGAGGGGTAGTTGCCATTCTCACGACGCTTGGCAGGCGGGTTGGTGAGCGCAGTATGGGATGTTGATACACGGATAGACGCTGCTGCCCATTTTCCGGAGGTATACCTTAGCAGGCTCTTACTGCATCCATGGGCATGAGAGGAGGGGTATCATTCTACTGCCGGCACCCCACGGCGGATGCACATAATACTATGGTGTAAAAAAATGTTCACAGCCTGATGTTCCCGTAAAAACAGGAAGGACATCACAACATGTACAAAATTAAAGCGGCAACAGACAATAAAGTGTTATCAACGATCTTTTTTTAAACAGTACATAAAAGTAGTCTTTATGAGAAACACTCACAAGGCATATGTTTTGCCACTATCAGAATATTGAAGCCCGCCAGTTTCCATTTTGCCCCGAACTATATACGCCCGGGGCTGTCGGCTGTCGCAATGAAAATAACAAAGCCTCAGGTAATTTCGCTAATGCAAGCGGTTACACCGTATCTACATCGCACTTACACAGGCTACGCCCGAAGGTACCTATTAAGAGGGTCGGCCACACGTGATATTGTCAGACCCTTCACGAAATTGTCTATTTTGACTAAGTGTTAAATTAAGGGAGGATCGTCGTGGGATAGTTTGAGCGTATGAATTTTCAAGGAAGGCGCGCTATTCATTACATATGCTGTTGTTTCGCCGCGCGATGGAAACTGCAAATTGAAATGGGACACAATTCCAACTTGTCTTATAATCTTCTCAATTTTATAGTCATAATTTTCCATTCATATTTCATATTTCACTTATTTTGCTTACACATATATTATACAGCTTAGATCATATAATTAGCCTAAAGAAAGTACATGCACCCTGCAAGGGCACTGCAAATTTGGTTTGGGCCTATAAAATACAAAGTTAGATATTTTAAAATGATCAGTTAAAAAGAAAAAAAAGATTTACAATTATCATTTTATATTAATTCCATTCTATATTCAAAACTTCAGCTACATGATTGACATGATTTTCATCAGTCGCGACTCATCATCATCATCATTTCAGCCGTGAGACGACATGAGGGGTATAAGCCGGTTCAATAAAGAAAGGAATCTTAAATGGCGGCAAGTACTTGCGTTGACAGATAGTACAGTCAGCATACAAAATTTCAAGTTAATGTTTTTTTTTCAAGTTAAAAATAATAAAAACAAAACATTAAAGAATTTTTGTTGTTTTCGTTGGAAACATTTTCTACTTTTTTTCGGGATGAAATGACTATGTCCGTTTCTGAACTCCCTGACAACGATATAACAAAATTTCAGGAGGATTCTTATCATGATGTGGTTTAAATAAAAAAACGAATATAATAAAATTTTTAGGTCATTTATTAATACTATCTATGAGACGGTCCTTCACCAGGATCATCAATATTAAACAAATAAACTACTGCTTAAACCATTTATACTATAATAAGTATATTATAATGGTTCAATTGATTTAGTAATCGTTATTATCGTAGTTACATTGGTTTTTAATTGCATTTTATTTTAATACTGAGTTTTTAAAAAAAGAAGATAAAAAAGACACATCAAGATTGTTTAACTTTAGTTAAGTTATCTACAACAGAGTCAGAGCAGAGTTTCATACAGACATACCTTCTTTTTTTATCTTCACTATTGTGCTAATTGGTAATCCCGTGGCCATGGAAGCTCGAGCATTACTATGCTCGAATGGATGATAACGTTCCAAATTTTTTTCTTCTTCAAAATAGTTAATGACATTATACACTATTTGACGTGTGTCACTATGTATAATCTTCCCTCGCTTTCGAAGAGACATAATTACTATCTCCGCACAGTCCACAAGTCCAAACAACACAACATCAACGAAACTTAACAATAAAACAAAACTTAACAACAATAACAAACAGATAACAAAGGAAAAATAACAGAAAACTATAACAAGGTACATACTCGTAAAAAGGATCACATCTAGACAGTGTGGAAGCAAATCAAGACTGTTTTTTTTTTCTGCTTACGGTACGCGCAAGAGTGAGTAAAGACGGCACTAGTGTGCGAGCGAGAGGACATGATAAGCGCCGCCATTTAAGATTCCTTTCTTTATTGAACCAGGTTATAGTTGCCATACTCACCACGCTTGGCAGGCGGGTTGGCGAGCGCAGTGCGGGATGTTGACACGGCAAGACGCTGCTGCCCATCTTCCGGAGGTATCCCTTAGCAGGCTCTTACTTCATCCACGGGCATGAGAGGAGGGGTAACATTCTACTGCCGGCACCCCACGGCCAACTGCCAATAGTCGCGACTGATCTCAACTAAATAAAGCTACATGACTTGGGGCCTCTTTCATCATCTCCAAGTGTTGATTAGTTACTTTCCGCTTAGTGCTAATTGGCAAGTAAAACTGCCAAGTATTTTTTTTCAGTTTCACCAACGATAACAAAGCTCCAAGTAACAACTCGACGGTTAACTGAATGAACGAATGAAAACAGTCTACTTTCGTTCCATTTTCGCTGTCAATACTGTCACAAATGTCAAACGTCAAAAAGATTTTCTGACTTTTGACGTAGAAGAAATGTCAAAGCGTGTTATTTTACGAAACAACGGCAGTAGGTGTACCGTTTCCGTTTTACTGATTCTAATTTGTTTAGTTGTGGTGCCCTTAGACGAGAAGGTTGTGTCCTAGAGCAATAAAAATATATACCATGGATAAGATAAAATCAGTGGATAAAATTAAAAAAGAGAGAAGTGTTAACTTCACTTTGGAGGAGCAAAATATTCTAGTTTCCCTTGTTTTTAAATATAAAGACATTATTGAAAACAAACAAAGTGATAGCCGAGTTGCCTCCTGGTGATTTTGATGTTCTAATTCTTCTAATTGATCTTCAATTAATTCAAACAAATCCATTTTTTATAATAATAAAGTTTTTGCATAATTAGTAGGCAAGTAAAAATACACAACACAAGTATCATAACACGTTTGTAAAGCCTTATTCGGCGGCTAACTCCGCTATTGGGCAGATGGAGTAGCAAGTAAGTTACTGGTCAGTTTATGTGACGGTTAGAACTACTCGGACATTATGAAACTGTTATTAAAGTTACTTGGAACTTTAATCGGCGAGTAGCATACTTGCGACTTTACTTGGAGATGATGAAAGAGGCCCTTGGTGTTCTAACTACGAAATTGGCAGAAATCCCTAAATAAATCAGTTGTCAATAAAAACTACTAACTTTGCTTCGATGATACGGCAGGCCGATTTCGAATCTCACGACAGGTTTATGGCTTGGTGTATAATCATTCGATCATCGCTGTCAAACGTCAATTTAACTGACAGCAAGGACATTTGACAGCGATAATAACGAGATTTACGCCTGTTGCAAACCTGTCGCGAGGTACGTAATCAGCCTACCGCTCGTCTTTGCGTAAGCTGAAATGTTGCTCCAACAAGTTTTAACTTGTTGTTAATATTATCTGACCGGCATGAACTTGTAGTTCAAAGGTCATAAAATTAAGAATAAAAAAAAAGTTTTAGCTAGTTTTTTCACAGGCGGCCATAAATGTTTTTTGATGTCCTCTAAAAAAGACAGTGTTTAAATTCAGATCTGTTACAGTTCTATAATAATTTATGTAAAGATTCGATCGTTAATCTTATACATATTAAATAAAAACAGGTTAGTTACACCACTTATAACTTGAAAACGGCTGGACCGATTTTAATGATATTAGATTTCATAAAATTATCAGCACCCGGGATAACCATATTAGGCTATGTCAAACATCGTCTAACTTCACAGAAAAAATAATTATAACGTTAAATCATTTTTCTCATTATTTAAGACGATAACAGTTTTTGGATACCAAATATGTATAAGTGCGTTCAGATATAGTTTGTAATTAGGGTTCCCGGCCAAAATGGTAAATAGAAACCCTTATGATATCACTTTGCCTGTCTGTCTGTCACAAATGGATATCTCGAGAACTACTGATGCTATTGACTTGAAGTTGAAATAGTTAAAGATAACACTTTTTTACTAATATAGCATATGTGAAAATGTTAAAAAATATTCTTATTATGAATGCAGGGGGGCGGATAGGGGATATCTAGGTCGTATGGGGTTTTTGATAATGGTCACTTGATAATAAATTTGCACAATAAAAAACAGTTATTATTTTTTCTTTAAATTGTATCGTTTTTGAGTTATTTACAAAAATGTTGAAAAAACGACCGTTCCCTCCCCCTTATCTCTGAAGTTTGCAGAGATAAACCCGTTAAAATTTTATAGCTAATAAAAGTGTATGTAAAGTGTATAGGAAAATAATAGCGAACTCTAAAATCGACCAGGGGGGGTGGAAAGGTTTTAATTTTTTTTGTGAAATCACTAGGTCATGTGGGGTATCCTAACCGCTCGTTTGGTTTTTGTCAGTTTACTTGCCAAGATTTTTTAGTCGTTGTTTGGTTTTGGTAAGTAAACTGACCAGTGATTTAGCGCTGATTCAGCGTTCCACTAAAACCATTGTTATTGCTTAACTATAGTGTTTATCGACTTTTTGTTTGTTTTGGAGCCTTCTGAGTGAAGTTGACAATGACAATAACAAATAAAATTTACGTCGCCTAATAAAAAAATATTTAGTTCGATTAAATTAAAATTAAAAAAAAGATTATGCATAAAAATGCATTTTATAATTACGATTAGAATAATATTTTGTTCGAAGACACCTTTAATTATACTTTTTACACATAAATTGTGGATGGTGAAATGTTGTAGATAGAGGATCATCTGAATGATGATATGAGTGGGAAAGGAGTGAGTGCTGATTGACTGATGACCGAGGAGAGTGGAAAAGAAGAAATTTTGTCCCGACCACACGTCAGAATCAGAATAATTTCGGCCGTAAAACGTCCACTACTGAAAACAGGCCTCCCACATGGATCTCCATGAGGGGTATTCGCCATACTTCCCACGCTTGGCAGGCGGGTTGACGAGCGCAGTACGGGCTGTACATACACGGAAAGACGCTGCTGCCATCTTCCGGAGGTATCCATTAGCAGGCTCTTACTGCATCCACAGGCATAAGAGGAGGGGCAACATTCTACTGCCGGCACCCCACGTACCTAGTTTCGGATGAAAATAAATTAGTAACGATGGACATTTCACACAGTTCGCGCAGTCCAACTTGACCCTTTCATAATCCGGAGGCTTAGGCTTAGGGTTCCGAGCCTCAAAAGGAAAACGGGACCATATATAGGACCACTCGTTTGTCCGTCTGTCTGTCTGAGTCGTCTGTCTGAGTATTTTTCTGAAACAGCTGAAGTTACTTCAAAATACGAAACATCAAGGTCTGCAGGCAAATCAAGGTTCTACCTCAGGGCATTCTGAAGTTATTGTGTGAAGTGCATTTTTCTGTATGAAAATGGCAAAAAAAATAGAAACCTCTAGGGCATTTCCTTGGTTGTTGAGTTCTTTCATGGTTTTAAAAGCAAATGCCTTTTAAAATTTTCTGCTAAAAATAAATTTTTAGATATTTAATAACGTTCATGTTGGTTAAAATGACTTCTCTAATTATGCACACTTTTTTATTTAAGGATATTTTATTTTCCTAAATAGTATCTATCCATAAAAGATAGACATAAGCTGTCGCAAATTTTTTTGTAGGAATTCTTAAGAGGAACAATTCTTATATACTTGCACTTGCACATACCTTCAATGGTTTACGCGGCGCACGTGAGAACAACTCCCAGTCGGCATGAAATTTTCCGACATCTTCAACAATCTTCATCATTATTAAAATATGGGAATATCGGGTATATATCGCGTAATTACCTTTATTTTATTCCCGACGTTTCGACGGTGCAATCCGCACCTGGTCGTGGTCGCGGGGAGACTGGCGTGCTGAAGTTAACCGCAGCAAAGCGAAGGCATCTTTTCAGATTACCCTCACTTGGTCTTCATAATTAGAAATTTGAGATTTAAGGCCGGTTCACACTGGGACAGCACACTACACTCACTGTATCAGCACACTTTGGTTTATTCACACGCCGAGTACACTTCTATCACTGTATTCCATGAGGCAGAGAGTCTGAAGCCGTCTTCACGATTAAAATTAGGATATTTCTTAATTTTAATCGCTTCTCGAGCCATTCTCTGGTAGTAGTGCCTCTCGTTGGAAATAATCTTGGGATTGTGGAATTCGATCCAGTGATTGGGTCCTGAGTCCACTACATGCTCCGCTATAGCTGACTTATTTACTTGTCGATTTTTGACCGCTGCGATGTGTTCCTTAACACGTTCGGTGATTGTGCGCTTCGTTTGGCCTATGTAAGAACGACCACAGCTGCAATCGACTTTGTAAACTCTGGAGTTTACAAAGTCGATTGCAGCTGTGCCTTGCAAGTACCTGGGTACTTGCAAGGGTACTACATCCTTTGGTGATCGTAGACGCTTAGCCACTTTTGTGTGTGGACTGTAGACTGTCTTTATTGAAAACTTCTTAAGCAAGTTTCCAATTTTGTCAGTAACACCTTTCACGTACGGCAAGAAAGCTGTTTGTCTTGCAACTTCAGGGTGTTTTTCTTTGCGCTTACGAGTGGGATGCCATTTATTGGTCCTGTAGCCATTCCGTTTAAGAACCTCCTGAACATGATCTAGCTCTCCTGGTAGATGTTCAGGGTCACAGAGGTCATAAGCTCTGTTACAACATCCAAGCAATCCTTGAAGGATTGCTTGGATGTTGTAAGGCAGAGACTTAGCGTGCTGTCCCAGTGTGAACCGGCCTTAAATCTCAAATTTCTAATTATGAAGACCAAGTGAGGGTAGTCTGAAAAGATGCCTTCGCTTTGCTGCGGTTAACTTCAGCACGCCAGTCTCCCCGCGACCACGACCAGGTGCAATCCGGTTGAAACGTCGGGAATAAAATAAAGGTAATTACGCGATAAATACCCGATAATCCCATATTTTAATAATGTGTTGTGATCGCGAAAGTTTAAAAAAGATTAATCTTCATCATAATTCAGCGAACTTACACCAAACCTCAATGAATTTTATTTCTATACTTCATTCTTGAAACACTCTATTCATTCGAGAAAACGGCATTAAAATCCATTGCGCGGTTTAGGAGTCAGCGGCCAAACAATCGCGGTAAGCGACTATAAATTTATGCTATATGGAGATAGAGATTTTACCATTCACAATCGTAGAAAGTTAACACAGAATATTTTTTTTTGCTTTAATTTAACAACTACAGACAAAATGACGTCCGTACCCTTAATTGCTTCATCATCATCATTTCAGCAGTAAAACGTCCACTACTGAACTAAGGCCTCTCTCTTGGATCTCCATGAGGGGTACTTGCCATACTCACCACGCTTGGCAGGCGGGATGGTGAGCGCAGTATGGTATGTTGCTACACGAAAAGACGCTGCTGCCCATCTTCCGGAGGTGTCCCTTAGCAGGCTCTTACTGCATCCACGGGTAGGAGAGGAGGGGTAACGTTCTACTGCCAGCACCCCACGGCTTAATTGCTTAATTTCAAGAATTTTAAATAAACCATTATCCTACGCTTAGCTCTTTACTTGAGGAGTACATGTACATGTATGTAAGTACATTATAAGAATTAATAATTCCTTTCGGCGGTTAATGACCACAATTAGAAATGACCACAATAAAAAAGGACCACTTCTTAAAATGACCACTTCTTAAATGACCACTTCTTAAAATTACCACTTCTTAGAGGTACATATATGTAAGGTTTTATTTGGTGAAAGAAAGAAGTAAAACAAAAAAAATATTTTTTAAATTGGTCCACAATTGACGGAGAAATCGGTACATCCATAGAAAAAAATGTAGAGTCGAAAATAGAACCTTTTCTTTTTTTGAAAACATTTATGCTGAGTGGAATAAGGGTAGGGAGATGAAATGATATTGAAATGATGATGATGATTATTTGATATTTAGTGAATCCTGTAAGCATAATACGTATTGGAAATCGAAATTTCGACTGCGCTGTGGGTAATTAACAAAGTCCGTTAGTTTGGCAATTACAGCGCTTATGTTGGCGAGACTGGTATTGGCAAATCCGATTAGTGTGTATGTATTATGAACGTGGCTGGTTTAGACAAAGGATTATAATAATAACATAAGCAAGCAAATCTCAGATGTAATATAATATAAATCCTATCCTATCCTATAATATAAAAAAGCGAAAGTAAGAATGTATGTATGTATGTATGTATGTATGTATGTATGTATGTTCCCTTTTCACGTCAAAACCGCGGAACCGATTTGGATGAATTTTAGAGTAGGAGTAGATTAGATCATGGAGACGGACATAGGCTACTTTTTGTTGCGTAAATGAGTAGTTATAGGGTGGTTGTTGGGTAGTTGTAGGACAGTTGTAGGGTAGTTGTAGGGTAGTAGTAGGGTAGTTGTAGGGTAGTTTTAAAGTAGTTGTAGGGTAGTTATAGTAAGAAGTTGCAGTGGTAGGTGCGATACGAAGTTAGCCGGGACAGCTAGTTTATCATAAAACCAAACATTAATCCTCATCCTCCTAACAATGTCCCAGACACTGCAGGGTCTCTCATAAATCGTCTATCATCATCATAATCATCATCATATCAGCCGATCAGTAGAATGTTCACTGTCCACTGCTGGACAAAGGCCTCCCTCATGGCATAATCGTCTAGAAAAGATGTAAAATACTATAATTACGTACTGTATTGATCAGCTGGTTCCCGAATTACATGTTCGGCTCCCAAGGTTTCCTGGGAGAGATCAATAAAACAATATATAAAATAAAACAATATATGAGTACAAAGGGCAGATTTATCGCTCATAGCGATAAATCTGCCCTTTGTAAGTACTCATATATTGTTTTATTTAATTCCTTTTATTTTCATGTTTTATTTTTTTATGTGGTGTGCAATAAAGAGTTTTCTAATCTAATCTAATCTTGGCTTAGTTTTAGATGGATGATTCTTGGAAAACTATTCTTATAAGCTTGGTAAGAATTATTTACAGTTAAGGCGTTCACTTCATTAAGACATGAATTATGAATAGAGCGGCATTAGCATCTACCTCGAGAGCGACTGGAGAACCCCATTGTTATGCAAATTGTGCCGGACGTCCCGTCTGAGTATTCCCTTGATCATTATGTAAACAAATACATAGATATGGAATCATAAAAGTTTATCGGAGACCTCGACAGCTTGTGATAACAACAGGTTGCTAAGATCGTAGGACGTCCACTGCTGAACGTGGGACTTCTAAGTGCTGATCACATGAGGGGATTGTTGCCATACTCACCACGCTTGGCTGGTGGGTTGGCGACTGCAGTAAGGGATGTTGATGCACTGAGATAACTGCTGCTCATACTCCGGAGGTATTATCCCTTCAGCAGATTCTTACTGCATCCACGGTCAGGATGGGATATTGAGGAGGGGCAGAATTCTACTACCGGCACCCTACTGCAATATTGATGATTAGAAATCCGAAGGTTTGTTTAGATGTGTTTGTTACCTCTTCATAACGAGCCACTGCACCCTTAACAAACACCTCTTCAACGTCGCAGCCACTGACAGCCCCCTCTACCGAGGATGTCAGAAGGAGGTCGAATTAGCTGCCCACGTAGTGTTGAAATGCGAGCGAGTAATAGCATAAACCAAAAAATCCTCAAACAACCGAGGTCACTCCGTGAAGCCTGTGAAGATCCTAGGAAGATTCTGCGCTTCTGGTCGGAGTTGGGCTAGCTATGCTAGCCAGACACTTCACATATAATGGACCATATTAGAGACTAAATGCGGAAAATGGAGTCACACTAACTATCTCTTCAAAATCAAAAACTTCAAAATAGATCAAACTGAAACTTTGAACATTTATTTATGACTGACGCGACGTGACCACGACTATGTTAAAGGAATTTTTTTCCGTGTATTAACAACGACCAAGCCAATAATAAAATAAATTTTATTAGTTGAAAAAAAAAATATGTTTACTATACACAGCACCATCTAATCCCAAACTAAGCAAAAGTAGTACTATGGAAACCACATGAATGATAGATTAGATGCTTACTTAGATACTACATTATGTTTTGTAAAAACATATAATATAGAAAATACCCAGACCCGTGAAAAAAAACTGCAGATAAAGCGAACATTTGTCCTCGGGAATAGAACCCGAACATCATGCGTCTCAGTCGGCTACTAGACTATTATATGGCACGAAAGTCCTCCGGAAGTCAAGTTAAAAGAGCGGCCAAGCCTCCATTTCTTTTTTACCTCTTTACAATGATATCCCATCATGTAAAGGGGTAAGGAAAAAAATCGGTCTCTATTTCAGCGTGGGTTGGTAACTGACGAACCGTAAAAAGTAGTCATAAATGCGTTACGTTAAATACGTATGCAAGGTATATGTATCTACGAGTATTTATCTTGCCTACGTTCTACGTATTACGTAATACGTCTACGTAAACGACTGAGGGATGTCTCATTCAAACGAGTTGAAGTATATTTTGTCAGTTACAAAGTGGACGACGAAACTTTGTAGATTTATTCAAAATAAATAAGGTAACAAGGTATTTTCTTTACTTTGATTGAAGTGTTAACTTTGATATGAACTACGCCATACCCACGCTGAAATAGAGACCTTGAGAGAGATATATTTCTTTACCCCTTTACATAATGGGATATCAAAGTATAATCAATCAATGAAAGTAAAAAAATAATTGACACCTTAATTTTGTTTTAAATATATCATCAAAGTATTGTCGTCCACTTTGTAACGGGCAAAATATACTTTAACACGTTTGCATGAGACATCCCTTAGTCGTTTACCTAGACTATATGCATTACGTAATACCTTACTACGTATTACGTAATGTACGTACTCGTAGGCAAGATAAATACTCGTAGATACCTTGCATACGTATTTAACGTAACGCATTTATTACCACTTATTTACGGTTCGTCAGTACCACTATGTATAAAAGAAATAGCAATAAGTTACTAGACTAGATTTTCAGTCCAAAATCAAACTCGTGCTAGTGTAAAACCGAATGATGAGTAGTGTTGCACCGCCCAGCAGTATGGCAATCACGTGAGTACGCCTGCTGTGTTGATCAGTTAAGATGCGAACAGTGTCATTCACCGCATGCCCAAGGGATTTAGATACATGCTACAATTCGATTCGGGGACTGAAGGTACGTGCATTATGGTTATGAACCCAATAGTTTCTATGTGGATCGATTGGTAGAACAATATTGAGTAGTGGTACTGATGTTTATTGAGTATGTTTTCTAATAAATAGGTGGTAGATGTACTTAACTTCTTACTACCATTATACTGGCTGGTTCAGTGATTAAAATACGAAAACAAACGAAATAATTAAAAGAGTAAAAACTAAAAAAAACACGCCATATTAGGTATTGTTTTGTAATCGGTCCTTTAAGGGATGCAATGTTTAAATTAAATCTAAGTTTGATGTCTTGAAATGGGTAAAAACACATTGGAAGATTCCGTTTCAGTATCATAGATACATGTGAAGCTAATAAATGTGTGGATGATGAAGTGAAAGAATGAGGTTTCATGTTCGCTTCTTTCCCTCACTTGGAAAATAAGTTATCTGAAGCGAACGAATTCAACTATGTGCTATAATCAATTTAAATGTGTCTTGTTCTTCTTTTGTAAATTTACTATTCTATGTACATAGCTTTTTGCTCTATTGACACTTATTGACTATGACTTAGAATGAGTCTTTTTAAACTCTGCCTTGGCTAAAATACAAACAGACAATCGCAGACATAGGTTATTTAACTAAACTAAAGCAATTGTTGAGGTTCAACGGTATTTAAAAAAGGTTAAATGTACATTGTATGTAAATTTTCTGATATTTTTTATGACGATACAAATTCACATTTATGAAACTTTGAAGCCACAAGTATGTTTTTATGAGAATTCCCCAGAATTACCCAACAAAATAACATTTAACTAGGGAAGTTTGAGGTACAGGTAAAAATTTATGATCCTGTTCACTCCATCTAAGCACAACCAAAACATAACTTACGTATCGATGAGCTCGAATCGAACGTTTTCACTAAAAAGGCGATTTACTGAAAAAAGAAATCGGGCATTTTCCTCCACCTATCCAACCCGAGGTATACAATTCAGGACCTCCCGGTAAAAAGTGGTTTATTGTGTTCTTAAATAAAGTTATTCAGTGTACTTCGGCGTATTGTGTTGGTCCATTGTCGGGGCCCAGGTGTTCCAGCCGCACACATTCACTTACAATAACGTTATGAATGTCAAAAACACGCTATTTTTATTTACCCTTAAATGTATTGGCTTGATACGTGATCAAACGTACCAGAAACAATATTTTTCGATTGTGTTTTGCGGGACTATTTTTAAGAGAATGTGAGGAAATAAATATGCTAGTACTTTTAGTATTCGATTGACGCTCTTGTATAAAACCAAACAAAGGGTCGTAGGGCACAGAAAATATAGTGGTATTAAGCTTAACTTTAAGTAAACGTTAGTCATAGCAAATCAATAATTTCAGCAGTAAACGTCCACTATTGAACACAGGCCTCCCTCGTGGAGCTCCATGAGGGGTAGTTGCCATACTCACCACGCTTGGCAGGCGGGTTGGCAAGCACAGTACGGGATGCTGATACACGGAAAGACGCTGTTGCTCATCTTCCGGAAGTATCCCTTAGCAGGCTATATAATTAATACAAAGTAAGAATTTTATTGATTGATTAAGATTACGCATATGTCTCGGGATGCCGGCAGTAGAATAATGCCCCTCCTCTCTTGCCTGCAGTAAAAATCGGCTAAGGGATCCCTCCGGCAGATGTGCAGAAACATCTATCTGTGTATCAACATCTCGGTCTGCGCTGGCCAACCCGCTTGCCAAGCGTGGCGAGTATGGCAACAAACCCCTCATGATCTTGGAGATCCATGAGAGTGGCCTATCTCCAGCAGTGGACGTGGACAGCATTTATACCTAAGGCTGAAAATAATGAGATAATAAAGCTTTTAAAGGCCTTTTATTTTAAAAAGTGTGGTTTATGGATAACATTAATTCTTGGTAAATGAAATTTATTACGCATACGTACTTATAACATAATTACTTAAAATGTGCATGTACAGGTTTCTTAGTTTGCTTTTAACGACAATGTACTGTATCATGAATACTGCTAACGATGTAGTAAGGGAATGACATGATAAAAACGTATTTATCCGACTTCTGAAAAGGAGGAGGGTTCAAGTCGTCTGTATATTGATGTAAAACATATTGCTTGCCAAGCATGGTGAGTATGGCAACTACCCCCACGGGGGAGGCCTGATCAGTAGTGGACTTTTTACGGCTGGAACATCATTCCAGCCGTAAAAAGTCCACTACTAAGTCCACTAGTAAGTTGGTTTGGCTTGATGACGATTTCGATTTATCGCGAATGGCCATATCATTTGAGCTATAGGACTTTTGTCCACATCCACTGCTGGACATAGGTCTGCCTCATTAATCTCCAAAATCATGAGGGGGCTGTTGCCATACTGACCATGCTTGGCAGGCGGGTTAGCGAGCGCAGTATGGGATGTTAATACACGGAAAGACGCTGCTGCCCATCTTCCGTAAGGTATCCCTAAGCAGATTCTTACGGGTATGAAAGGAGGGGTAACTTTCTACTGCTAGCATCCTACGTCTAGCCATATAACTTGAATTAATATCTTACGAGTTTTAGCCATTGATATAAGTTTTAGCGAGATTAAAACTCTCGAGCGACGAAATAATGAAGGCGCGCGCCGGCAGCATGCTTCGACTTGGCTCCGAGACGGCGTGATTCTTTTTGACCAGTTATCTATTTTACTCTTCATACAAAATTACTGCTGATTAGTTCAAGCCTATGTGAAGCCGGGGCGGGTCGCTAGTCCCTATCCCTACTTCTACTACTGCCATATTGGAAAAATCGTTATTAGCACTTAAAAAACTTAAAATTTGGCATAATATTAGTATAATAATAGTATAATATGGGATGAAATTTTGTTTAAGAATATTTTTTTCACTTGATTTACTTGAAATTTCACATATCTAACAATTTACTTAATAGTTAGATACCAAAATTATAACACATATGTTTCAGAGTTTTTCAAAAATTACCCCCTGAGTGGCAAATCAGGGGATGAAAATTGTAAGATTGGAAAATCATACTTTTTTACTTGATTGATACAAGAAATATTGCATAATTTTTGTTTTAGTTCACGTATTTTGTCCCACTGCTGAGCAAAGGTTTCCCCCAAAGTCCTCCAACCATCTCGATCCTTCGCAGTGTCCCGCCATTGTCTGTCGAAGGTGACGAGATCGTCTCATAAATATTTGGACATAAAAATAATAAAAAAGTAAGGCCTTTGCATCTATTATAGATGATTTATAGAGCGTCAGCAACTGGTAATCATGCTGTACGGGACGCTGTAGTGCCTGGGACATTGTTAGATGGATTAGACTTGCCCAGCACCTATACCATCCTCTCAGCTTAGTCAGCTATTATTCAGAGGAAAGTAAAATTAAAATAAATAAAGTAAAATTCAAAATAATCAAACGTGTTTAATAATACTTCAAAAATCAGCTGAAATGAAAAATGCTGCAGTACATCCCAAAAGCTTAAGTTGTAATATATACCTTAAGTATTACTTAAGTTGAAATCATATACCTAGGAAATGAAATGACTTTGTTTTAAATGTTAGCCTAGACATAATTAAGGAATCCCGCGCAGGTCACCTAGTATATTATAAACAAATAACAATACTGATACTAATTGACAGTGCTGAATGAAATAATATCAAAAAGCCTCTCACCCAGTCTGGATCTAGAGAAAGAGTTATCTCTAGATTTTTGAAATCAAATATGTAAAATATTTAGTTTTCAGAACAGCAATAAACTTTGGATCTAGTGAGAGTTTTTACTCGGTCCTGTTTCGAAATTAACAAACAATTTTACTCTATCTATGTAAAACTATAACTTGAGTCATCAAGTTATAAGTCGAATTTTCTGACAGATGTCAAAATACGGTTAGCTGCTTAAAGTTCAATGTAATTGATTAATTCATCAACAAATTTTGTTCTACGACTTTCCGGGATTCAGTAATTTTAATTCAAGAAAGACCACGAAACTTATAACGAAACTTTTAACTACAACAGCTGATTATACGATAATGAAAATCTCATTCTTGACACGGTCATTGACCTTCGCGAAGACTTACAGGACCAATAATTATACACAAATAGGTTTTTTTTACTAAAAAAAAAGTCTGATAATGACCTCAGGTTCATTTAAAAAAAAATTTAAAACCAGACTTTTTTCCCTTCCAAAACTACTTGTTTTCATGGGCTGGAACCCCCCTATCGGCTTAGAACACATGTAATACACGTTGTATATCGTTCAGTATGAGCGAAAAAACAATTCGTTTTAACTGTTAACTGCGGCGACCGTTTTACCAAAATTTAAATACATTTTTCGGTATATTCCAAAGCGCCCTGGGCAGATTAAATTACCAAAGGTTCCCTTTGACAGGACAGATAGTGCGTTACCTTAACAGATATTATTAGTGCGAATATGAGTTTATTTATCACGCTTTGACGCCTAAACCAAGAAACTGATTTTCTAAAGTCTTTCTCCAATGGAAAGCTACATTATCAGGGAGTAACAAAGGCAATATTTTCTCATCGAACTCCCACGGGAACGGGAACTACGCTGATAAAACTACGGGGCGCTGCTAGTAACCAGATAAACCGCGAATATTAAAAGCCTGCACTTTGTTGATAATATAATTAGCTCCATTATATCTGGTATTTGGTATTTATTTAGTAAATTCATTTTACCTTAACTATAATGCTATAATGCACTGGATTTCTATAAAAATGATATCCTACCTACTGATTAACAATTCTTCTAAGATGAACATCGATTTCTATATTGATAGAATAGAATAGGTTTATTTTAGTAACTTAATCTATACATTACATTTTATGCATTGGAAACCCCCTTTTAAGTAAAAAGATACCTGTGTTAGGATGATATATATATATATATAACGATGTTATATTTGATCTCATAACCTATGTTTAAATCTAACATTTTACATTTTATTTAATTATCCTAATAGTCTAGGCTAGTGGTAGTAGAATAGTAAAATGAGATTTCTAGTTTACGGGGGATATCTTAATTGGAAATCTCCTTTGACTATTCTTAATAATAACATATTTAATAAAATAAAATAAAAGATAAACATATAATAAATACTGTTACGCACTACTCTAAGCTCAAAATCGTTAAAAACTATTTCAAAGCAGGTACGGATAAGAATATTCTCAATTTTATTGAATACAAGGAAAATTTCTGAGGAAACTCTATCGATGTCCGAAACACCTTTCTAATGCAAAAAAAAACATTAAATGCATTTTATAGAGTTAAAAAGTGCGTTTTAAGAGCAAAATTAATAAGCAAAATAAAATGAGAATATTCTTACATGTTTAAACATTTTAGAAATCAGAAGAAATAACATTACAAATATAAAAAAAATATCGTGCTCTACAGCTTTACGAACATAAAAAACATAATATTTGTACACCTCAGGTGAACAATATGATGTATCACTAAAGTACCTGTATCAAAGTCATAAAAAATGTTATAAAAGTTTAAAAATAGCATTGATTTAAAAATATATATTAGGGAAATGGATAATTTATATTCCTTGTATTGTCTCAAGATGTACATGGTACTGTCGAATCAAAGTTGATTTTATAATATTCTCAGAAATTTACACAAAATCGTCTATTTTCTCCCTGTAATCAAAACCCGCTCGTTTTTTGGGAAAAAAATTATAGGTGCTTCTATATTATACCAATAGAGTGGACTGAAAATTGTACATACATATACTTAAACTGCAAACCCTGATGTTACGGAATAGCATACAACCAAATCAAGTAAGCAAAACCAAGAAAATGCCGATACACAGCGACAATGTTGACGACGCTTTGTCTACAGCTACTACTACAAATACCACAGTATGCACTCATAGCATCACTTGAAAAAAATCCATGCACTTAGCACTGAAAATAAGCGTGGCTTTCGACCGCATTCACTTTTAGCGATGTAGTTTTTCTCCTTTTACGCCCTCCACTCCCATTCTCCCAACATCCCCCATCTCACTCCAACATCGCATCTCTTCAACTACACTCTGTTCGCTTTAGCGTTCGTGACACAAAGCAATATGTGAGTTAACTTCAGTGTAACGGTTCTTGTTTGAGTTGCGATTTAATGCCTCCTTAAACTGAGATGGTTTACGGGTTAACCCGGCTGAAAAGGATAAAAGTATCCTCAGTTGTTTACTTTTTGGATCTCACTCGTTTCAATAAAAACTTTCAATCCTTTAAAGTCAATCGCGCACTTTGGACATAGGTACGCTTTATTATATCGCGATTCGAACTTTTAACTCAGACGGAAATTGAGTTTGATCCCTTCAGAAGACTTTTGTCGTCGATTTATCATAATGTTTGATTCTGCAACTTCCTCATTAAAAGTTATTATCGTTTGAAGTAAGACTTTTGCTGTAAAAAAAAAAAAAAAATTTAAAGTTACCCCTTACTAAGAATCTGTCGAGGGAAGTAGCTCTTGCTCTACAAAGGTTTTATAGTGTAGGAGATACTCGAAAGACCAGATTTGAAGTAAAAGTCCAGGAACCCGTTCTTTAGAACAACTTTTCAATTATATTGTCCTCATTTCCAGATTATGAGGTAATCTACCAGTGAAACAAGCATCATCCTCGACCACAACTTGTCCAATTTACATGACGGAGGTGGCGATATCGCAAAAGAAAGTTCTCGACAACTTTTATCTGATCCCAGCCGACTGCGGCTGATGAGTTGGCACAGAACTTTATTCACTGATACCACGATATTATTCTATGGAGGCGGACATTTTTCGGTGTAGAATGGCTGAATAAAGTAAAGTAAAAGTAAAAAAAAGTTTTATTGACATAAATAATGTCATACAATGAGGTGTTTTCAATAAAAAGTAAAAACTTCAAAAATAGTTCCCTCGAACCATATAGATGGCGCTAGTTTTATTTTACTGGTAGGAAACACAATTTGACAATGACAGCAATTGTGATTAATCACAAACTTGCTTTCTCGGCTTGCCAGCTCCATCTGTTAAATTTTGTAGGAAACACTTTTTTGTTTTTTACTGAACACGGCTCATTAGTAATGTGCCGTGGGGTTCCGGCAGTAGAAGTTACCCCTCCTCTCATACCCGTGGATGCAGTAAGAGCCTGCTAAGGGATACCTACGGAAGATGGGCAGCAGCGTCTTACATAATTACATTAACATCCCGTACTGCGCTCGCCAACCCGCCTGCCAAGCATGGTGAGCTGTTCAGTAGTGGACTTTTTGCGGCTGGAATGATGATGATGAATTAGTAATGAATCCGTAGGCTCCCAAACTAGTTAATAACTGTGTTTCAGGAGCCAGTGGTTTCTCCAACAATCTGCGATATTAATTCTGTCTCACTTAGTTATATCTTAAAAAAAAGCTTAATGAAAGGAATTATAAATTGCCAGAAAATAAAACACAATTATTTATTTATTGATTTATTTAAGTTTATTTGGGAAAACACACGGAACAATAATACAATCTAAATCTTAAATATAAAGTATTACACAATCCAATAAAGTCTCCACTAATTTTTAAAACTTATAACAAACGAAGAATTGGTGGAAATTATGTTATACCTACCTAAACAAAACATGAAAAGTGTCTTACAATTGTGTGACTAAAGAAGGAATATTATATAACAACAGTATTAAATTAAAAAAAAAAAAACATAATTATAATCGGGACAGGTCTTTGCATCTGTTATGATATAATATCTGTATATATCATCAATAACACATTATTTTTTTGAGATTTGTAACATAACAAATCTGAAAAAAAATCATGAATGTAGTTTTAACCATGACATCTAGGAAAACTTTGAGGGTTAACTTTTTGAGTTTCGAAGAAATAGTCGCTTAGTCGTTACTGATGCAGTTTCCCAATAAAACTGGAATACTTCAAACCGAAAACTCAATTTTTGCCTGGTAATATGTTTTGATAAACGTAAAAAAACATACACCAACTTCTAGGTTTATGTTTAAATTTATTTTAACCTTTATTTATTATTTTCCCGACGTTTCGAACACGCGTTCAGCGTTATTGGTCGCGACAAGAACGGGGTATAAAGATTAATTCCGTAAAAACCTGTTCAGAAGCTACGTATTTTTTTTATTTGAGTGACTGGATACGTAAGATTTATTTACAAAACTTGGTAAATATGTTTATAGTTAGTACAAAATGTTTGTTAAAAGGTGGGCCTTTTAACATAAACTATAAATTAATCCTGTTATAAAATATTTGTGATATTAAATGTAAAATCGAGTTTCTTACTTACATTCGTAACTCAAATATTAGCTTACGGTAAAGAATGATTATAATATTAACTTATATCCACAATTTGTAATTTTATAATTTGAAAATTTAAAAGTCATTAAGGAGTCCGTCTCCATCTCTACCTAACTAGGGAACTGGCTCCGAGGGACTAGGATTAGGCACTGCCTACAACTGAGCAAGTACGTATTACACGAAGAGATTTAAACTGAATTAACCGTTCGATCGTAAAATTGGAATGCCGCACAGATAATTACCTGACACTCACAGAAAAGGAAGTCTCCCAGAAAGGAGATTCAAATAAGCGTAGGAAGGACCGAGTGAGGCGGCAGTCCCGTGCCACTTCGATCACGAGAAAAATAACCGATAGCACGCCACCCGACCGCGATCGAGCGAGGCAGGTATCGGCCAATTGAATTTGGGTCTCACCGTGAAGTGTTTGTGATTACGTTCGAATGTTGCGGTTTTACTGCCGTGCACTCTTTCTTTTTAATTTTCTTTCGATCAACAAATTGAAAATCTCGTTTCATTTAGTCCCACGTCAGTCAATAACAATAAATCAATTTTAACGGTACTTGAACAGCAGTTATACCGATTCTTATTATTTCAGTCGTAAAATTTAATAAGTAAATATTTTCCCAGTGTAACTGAATACAAAAGAGAAGCATCAATGATGTTGTTTTTCTTATTCGCAATAACAATTCAGTTATGGGCGGTGAATATAAAAGGTATAAAATACGAGTAAATGGAATTTTACCTAGAGATTATGAAACCTTAAAACTTGCATTTTGTGTTTTGTTAGCGCAGCACTATCGGGTGGATTATATGTGGGCTCTTGCATTCAAGACCTTCTACAGACTTCATGACCTGGAGTCGAGTTGGGACAGGGCTCGGCAGATGTGCGAGGCCGAGGGGACAGAACTGCTGGTGCCGGGCAGCCTGGATGAGCTGGAGAATCTGAAGATACTGATGAGCAACATGAGATCTTTCTCCCCTGGCATCTTTGTCGGATTGCATGACAGATATTCTACTGGGGATTACGTTAATCTCAAAGGTAGAATTTTAAATAATGTACCTACCTAAAGAGTTGTATGTTCTTAGTTCTTTAAGAAAATGTTTTAATATTTCCGAAATATTAAATCACACTAACGTAGGTAGCATAACATCGGCCGATTTTCTTCTCACACGGACGAAGTCCGCGTGGGGAAGCGTGGCCCTTGGCTGCGGTGTTCTCAATTTCGCCCTTGATTGCAATCAAGGGGTCCTCGGGTCGGCTCGACTGAGCCTGTTGTTGGGGCCCGCATTTACACTGGCGTATTGAGGCTGAGGGGTCTTTTAAGGTCCCCCTTAGCGCAGCTGCAGCTGCACGAGTGTCCCTATGCCGCTGAGGATCAGCGGTATCGGGCTCGTCCTCTGCTGGATCGCTAAAAGGACGTAGTGCAGAATCTGCAGTGCTGCATCCAACACCTGCAGGTGTTTTTTGAAGCCTGGAAGGTGGGCCTAGTTGTGCTGGAGGGCCATCGGTGTGGTGGTGGTTGCACGGCGTGGTAGGTCCAGTGTGGGTTGCGGGGTCGTCGTGGGTGGTGGTTGCGGGAGGCTGCTCCGCTACTGGTGCCGCGTTGCGGGGGGGGGGGGGGGTCCGTGTCGGTTGAAGGCCATGCTCCATCTGTGGAGGTTGAGCCACAGTGTTGAACTGTGGCTGTTGCGGTCTGGCTGGTAGCTTGTCATGGCATTCCCGGGTAGTGGTGTAGACGGTCGTACCCACCTTCCTGTTGTGGGCCTCCCGCTTGTATGTTGGGCAGCCGGTCTGGTTGGCCGTGTGAGGGCCACTGCAGTTGGCACAGTTGAGCCGGTCTCCCCTGCTTTTTGGGCAGTCGCCTGCGTAATGCAGTCCTCCGCAACGGATGCAGGTGAGGGGGCGATGGCAATGATGGCTGGAGTGGCGAAACCCTTGACAGCGATGGCACTGCCCAGGGCTTACCTCTCCAGCTCTCGATTTTGATGTCTGGCATCAACAGCACCTCCATCCCCTCGTAGATTGCAGGCAGGAGGTTTGGGGCCGGCTTGAAGACGCCCATGAAGATGCATCCGCGCGGCCCTTACTTGCCCGGATCAGTTTCACGAGCTCCGCCTCGAAGTCCTTAGAAAGGAAGTCCAAAGCTATCTCCGCTGGTGGTGTGTCGGCTGGGATGCCACAGATGGCGACCTTTACCTGGCACTCCTCGGGTCGGGAGTAGGAGAACCAGCTGAGTGGCTCCTCCAACCTTGCCGTATGGCCTAGCGTTGGGTGTGTGGCCTAAAAGGCCTTTGATGACCTTAAAATGCCGTGGCCAGTTCGGCATCTGCTCCACGACAAGAGGTGGATACCGGGACTTTTTAAGGGGTTGGGTTGGCTCGACCGACATACCTGGGCAAGTAGGTTCCGGGGCATGGGATGATCCTGGACGCGCTGCTTCCACTGGTCGGGCTGGCGGGCCCAGTTGGCCAGGCAGTGTACGGCGTACAGGTGGCGAGGCCGCCAGTAACTCGTACGATGTACATTTTGTCAAGGTTGAGGATGGTGTTGGTGCCGTTTCTTCCTCGACTAGGGCTTGCTGGTGGCACTCGATTGTCCGATTCTTCCTTTCTTCGGACGTCAACGAGTCGTCGCGTTTTCGACGATTGCCAGATGATATTGGTGACGGCGGATTTTCCCTCTCCGTTACCTGGGGCGATGGCGGGGGCAGGGGCTCGGGCGCGGGCACGGGTGTGCCACGTAGTAGCCTCTCCTGCCCTTGTAGGCAGGTCTTCAGGTGCTCGGCTTGGCCAGGGCTAAGTATCCCCTGTTTCCTAAGCTTCGCATAAACGTTGAGATCAACGTCGTCCGCAGCCTTAGGAGACAGCAAGGTGCGGCAGTTGGCGGCTTCACCGGGGGTAAGGTAGGGGGGGCATCTTCTTGGGTGGCCATGGCACCTTCGGGCTGGTCCTCTTGGTCGTAGTAGTGGATAGCGATCGCTCACTGTCCAAGCTGGTGGAGCCGTTTCGGGGTGATCGACTTCCAAGCGAGCAATCCCGAACGGCTATTGCGGTGCGACGCCTTGAGTCGCCGCTAGGCCTTCGGTGTTTAGGCTATTTGCCGGGGGTCGTACTCCAATGCGCGAAATTTTGGCAGACGGGCGGGGTCCGAGGGATCCTGTCTTCTGCCAACGTCCTCCTGCTCCATGGTAATCCACGCACTTCACCAACACAACACCCGCGGTTGCGATCGGCAAAGGGCTGAGCTCGATAGACGTATTCCAAGAATACGCTGCCGAAATCGAAGGGAAGGATTTAAAAACAAGTTCCGTGCGCGCGCGTAAGCTTAGCGGGTAGCGAGGCCAATCCAGGTAGCACAATAATCGAGATACGAACATTTATATATTTTGAAGTCCCGGCGGCATCTAAAGTTTTGATAAGCAATCTAGCAATCTCTTTCCATTGAAATATAAAATTGTATTATATTATATACTTATCCTATACATACTCTATTATTGCTACTACGCTACACTACTTTTAGTAAAAAAGGGCACCACTGGTTGAGCCCTTATTTTCTTCTTTCTAGAAATTAAAATTACAATATAATTTCGGCAGGTCAGCCCATCAAGGACACGTTTCTTGATCTGCTCTGGGTACCTGGCTCACAACATAACAACACACAGAGAGGTAACTGTGTGGTGATGACAAGAGAAGGCCTGTTCCAAGAAAGGAGTTGTCATGCTTTGTATCCATTCATTTGCAAAATCTTTGGAAACCACACAAGATTTAATAGGAAATGTAACAATTTCGATGCGGGTACGTATTATGGCAGCCTTGTCTGTCTAGTGTAAAACTGGCCAATTTAAAGCACTACCTACCATACCTTTAGGCTGAAGCTAAAGGATGTTTTTTTAGCAAAAGTAAAGTTTTAAGAGTAAATAAATAAACAATGCTAGACAATTCACACAGCATCATCAAGCCCCAAGCTCGTGTTATGCTTATCAAAGATTACTGATATACTTAATACATTATACTACGTAGATAGATATTATTATTGTTATATATATAAAAATATCCAAAACACCCAGAACAAATATCTGCAGATCGTTCAGACATATGTCCTGAGGCGGGAATCGAACCCGCAACTTATTGCGTCGCAGGCGGACCTTCGCCCGCTGCGCCACAGAGGTCTTAAAAATAAAAAGTAAATAGTTAAAATACCCCTGTGAATTTATCGGTACAACGACGCCTTTCCTTTTTAATAGACTTTAAAAAAGGAGGAGTTTCTAAAGTTTCAAAGAGTTTCTTATCGAAACTTTTGTACACTTATACAGTTAATGCTAGATAATAACGTATAACGATTAAAAACAGCCGTGTGTTGTCTGAGTGGTATGTACCCCCCACTTACATACGAAGGTCAAGAATTCTACACTGGCCGTGCACCATTGGTTTTGTCTTTCCTGAAAAATGTATGTGCTCAGACAGCACAGCACAGCACAACGCTGAAAGAGACATCATGTGGCTTAAACAGCTTCAGGCGTATTGACATATGTTCTCTCTTCTGTATAATATAAAACCGACTAAGTTGGGAGGATGGTTAAGTCTTTTTTAAACTTTTGCGATCACGACACATTATTAACACTATTTAACCGGGTATTTATCGCATTATTTACCTTTATTATTGCCCGACGTTTCGACAAGATTGCACCCATCCATCGTGGTCCCAGGAAGACTCTTCCTGGGAGCAGATGATTAAGGTACCAGCTTACTCTATCTAGCAATGTTACAAACACAATCCCGTACTGCATTAATATCAGTTGCTGATAATGTATGAATCAGCTATAATAGATGTGAAAGCCCAATTTACATTCTCATTATAGGCTCTGCGAACAAAGTCAAGTTTATATAAATCAAATATTTCAGGGTACGCTCCTCCAAAAACTAAAAAAAACGGTAAATGTTACAAATTTCACAAAGAACCGCTATCATGGGGCGACGCACACTTGATCTGCCACGAGGAAGAAGGTCAGTTGGCCATCCCCACCTCGGATGAAGAAGCCAAAATTATCACAAGCTACCTAAATGTTGATGAGATCAAGGCACCTGACCCTAACATCATGCTTTTAGGGTTCAGTGACCTAATGTTTCCGTACGAATATAGAACTTTGAAGGGTTAGTACATAGACTTATAGACATTAATATGCACAGACAACAGCTAACTTTCGTGCTCTTAAGAAAATCCTAAGAAAATAATCGATCAAGCGAGAAAAGGGAGTGAAGATAATCAAGTAGGACAATTCGGCCCTGTACGTATGTATAACACAAATGAGGAGATATAACAAAACAGATTAGAATGCTGAAGTGGCAGGCCGAATGTATCGGGATATGTATAATACTTATATAGGCATAGGCCGAAGAACAGATGGCCGATGAGGCCGAAGTTTTCTCGAGTGAATGCCAGGGACGGGCCGGCCAGCGCATATTAGAGTGTCCACCAACAAGACGGAGGGACTAACTGGTAAGGTATGCAAGTCGATGGTGGATGCAATACTTAGAAGTCCATAAGGCAGGATTATGTCCAACAATGGACATCCTGTTGTTGAAATGGTTAATCATGATGATGTATGTCTCATGACGCAATTTTCGTCTTAACATGTACACAAACGATTATAAAACACTAGCTTCTGCCCGCCACTTCGCATGCATTGTACCCGAATAAAAAGTAGCCTATGTGTTAATCTTGGTCAACATCAGTACGTGTGCAAAGTTTCAGCTCAATCCGTAACCTGGTTTTTGCGTGAAGAGGTAACAAACCTCCAATCAAACATCTTTTGGCTTTATAATATTAGTGGGATTTCAGTGACAGTAGGTTATCAGGTTTTTTTAAAACCATCTAAAAACATTACCTGTGACAGAACCAAGACAGACAGTAGGCTATTAGGTTTTCTTTATTGCCATCCGAAAACACTGCCGGTGACAGAACCGAGACCGAGAGACAGTCGGTTGTTACGTTTATTGTATCCATCCGACAACACTGCCGGTGACAGAATCAAGACGGACATACAGTAGTTTATTCGTTTTTTTAATACTATCCTAAATGTCTTCCTGTGACAGAGCCGAGACGGACAGACTAGGTTTTTTTAGGATTTCGAACCTCAGCAGGAAAAACCGGAACCCTTATAGGATCGCTAGTTTGTCTGTCTGTCTGTGTGTGTCTGTCAAGATCCTATTGCTCCGTAACGGCTAAAGGTATAAACTTTAAATTTATATTACACATCAAGGGCTGTTGCAAGCATTTCTTGTATTATATGAATCAAGTTATTTATATTATCTACATAATTTAATATTATGTCTATTATAAGTTATAACTATAAATACATTAAAAGTAAAAAACTTTTTAAGTAAAACCAGGCAAGAGCGAATCGGACACGCGTACCGAGGGTCATCATCAAATAAATAAATAAATAAATAAATAAATCATACAATATAATATTATGATAAAGGCGGTTTATATTTGTTGAGAACCTTGACAGCGCCATCTCTTGTCTGATAGCATGTAGATTTTTTACACTTTGATGATTTATAAAAAAACTATGCAAATAAGAGGGTTCGTTATAACTTTCCTGTAATCTTTACATACACTCCTGTTAGCAATAAAAGTTTCAGGGGTTTGTCTCTGCAAACTTCGGAGATAAGGGGAACGCTATTTTTTTCAACGTTTTTGTAAATAAGTCGAAAACTATACGGCTTAATGTAGAACTAAAAACTGTTTATTCATGTGCAAATAAATACCTTTTTTATGATACCCAACATGATCTAGTAACTTCACAAAAATCTTTAAAACCCCCCTTAGGATTTCCACCCCCTTGTCTAAAAAACTATGTAAAGTGGAGAGTTCGCTATAATTTTTCTATAAACTTTACACACACCTCTATTAGCTTTAAAAGTTTTACGGGTTTATCTCTGCAAACTACGGAGATAAGAGGGAGGGAACGGTATTTTTTTCAGCATTTTTGCAAATAACTCAAAAACGATACGGGCTTAAAGGAAAACTAAAAACTGTTTATTAATGTGCAAATGAATACCTTCCATATTATTATTTTTTTATTTATTTATAGTTAAAGTTTGACATCCAGGGTGTCAAAATTAGGGGCCATGTAAGGAATGCGATAGTCGACGTAGATCACCAGCCAGCTCAAGTGGGACTGGGCAAGCCGTATGCCCCAATACCTGTGGGCAAAAACCACCATCGATTGGGTTCCCCAACAAAGACGACCACGTGGTAGACCCAGGCGACGATGGTGAAATGAACTTGACTCCTATAGTATAGACTGGCTTCAACAAGCTCAAGACAGGGATAAGTGGAAGGAGGGAAGGGAGGTCTTTGCCCTGCAGTGGGAAACATCAGGCTTATAAATAAAATAATAATTTATAGTTACAAGAATTTACAATTTTATTATACAGCATCTTGAAACCATTAAGGTCTAACTAATTGCTGAAAATAGTCTTCAAGAAAGGTAAAATAAAAACAATATCTTAAAATTAGAATAATGACTAAACAAACTTGAAAAAAAAACAATACCTTAAAAGTGTGTTAGAAGCTAGGTAACCGAAACATTTCATTTAAGATTTATCAGGTGACACAAAGGTTTTTTTTAGATTTGATTCGATGTTCTTTCTGGTTAAACTATGTCTTAAATCGAGAGGTAAACTGTTTATATACCGGGGAACAAGATAAGCAGTTGTCCGCTCACCATAGGCGTTGTTCGCACAAGGTGTGCAAAGCTTATTTCTACAAATGGCTCGAGCGTATACCGGGCGTGTAACAATTTAGTTCAAGTATTCGATAAAAAAAATTCTTTGAGCAGTAAATATTTGATTTGAGAGTGTACCGGAACTATTTGATAGTGGTTAAAAAGAGCATTTTCGTCACAATAGTATTTCTTTGCGATTTTAGGTAAAACTATATTCTTAAAAATATTTAATTATAATTTGTAAATGTTGTTCTTCCGTATCTAGAGAGCCCATATTGTATATATGATTCGGCAAGTGCGTGTTAAAGCATAAGCTAAATTTTGTATGGGATTCTATTTTTGAGTAGAATAAGGTTAGCCAAAAATTGTCTTAACTTACTGCAAACGTTATCAACATCACAAAAAAATTTAAAACCCTGTTTCCACCCCCTTGTCTAAAAAACTATGCAAATTAGAGAGTTCGCTATAATTTTTCTAAATCTTTACATACACTTTCATTAGCTATAAAAGTTTCACGGGTTTATCTCTGCAAACTTCGGATATAAGGGGGGAACGGTCGTTTTTTCAACATTTATTTAAATAACACAAAAACGATACGGTTTATAGGAAAGCTAAAAACTAATTATTAATGTGCAAATAAATACTTTTCATATGAAACCCCACAATATGACCTAATAAATTCACATTTATTTTAAAACCCCTTTCTACCCCCCTTGTCTAAGAGACTTTGCAAAATAGAGAGTTCGCTATAATTTTCCTATAAATTTAACATACACTTCTATTAGCTATAAAAGTTTCATGGGTTTATCTTTGCAAAAATCGGAGATAAGAGGGGGAACGGTCGTTTTTTCAACATTTTTGTAAATAACTCGGAAACGATACGGCTCGAAGAAAAAATTAAAACTGTTTAATAATGTACAAATTTAATACCTTTCATATGATACCCCACATAACCTAGTAACTTCACAAAAACTTTGAGATCCACTATCCGCCCCCTTACAATCATAATAAGAATATTTTTTAACATTTTGGTATAATATGCTTTATTAGTAAAAAATAATAAAATAAACATTTTACATTAATATTTAATGCCAACTTATAACGTCTTTACACAATTTATAATATTAAGTCGTTACATATGTATGAAATTGGCGTTTTGTCGTACTGGCCACTTACTTCATGCATTTGTATTTCAAAAACCATAATTCATTTGTTTTTCCTCTTCTGTATTTTTTCTCTGCGTCACTCAGTTTACAAAATAGAAAACTTGAAATATCGCGTTATTTACGAGTACGAGTTCCACCGTGGCACCAGTGCTGCACCAGTGCTGCAGAAACGGCTCGAAGGATTAATGATGTGTATGGCGGCGGTGTCGCAAAAGAAAACACAGTGCGTTTTTGTTTCCAACGTTTTCGTTCTGGAAATTTCAACCTGCAGAACAAGCCCCGTGGACGGCCGGAGACCAAAGTTGATAATCAAGAATTGAAGGCTATTGTGGAAGCAGATCCATCGCAAACCACGTCCGAGTTAGCTGCAGGCTGCGGTGTTAGTGATAAAACTATTTTAATCCCCTTGAAGCAAATTGGGAAGATAAAAAAGCTTGAAAGGTGAGTATCTAACAAATTGAGTGAAGTAAATCGACAAACGCGCGTCGTTACATTACTCAACCGGCACAATAATGAAGGGATTTGAAATCGAATCATTACCTGTGATGAAAAGTGGATCCTATACGATAATCGGAAGCGCTCATCGCAATGGCTGAACCCTGGCGAACCAGCCAAATCATGCCCCAAGCGAAAACTGACTCAAAAAAAAATAGTTGTGAGGGTTTGGTGGACCAGTGCCGGTGTCGTCCACTACAGCTTTCTTAAATCTGGCCAGACGATTACGGCAGATGTCTATTATCAGCAACTGCAAACCAGCTGTGATGAAAAAGCTAAACAACCGAGGCTGATCAATCGCTCTAGGCCACTGCTGCTTCAGGACAACGCTAGACCACACACTGCTCAACAAACGGCTACCAAATTAGAGGAGCTTCAATTGGAATGTCTAAGACATCCACGGTGCTTTCCAGACCTTGCTCCAAAATATTTGCATGTTTTTTCGAAATTTGGATAACTTTTTGCAAGGGAAAAAAATTAAATCCGAAGGGGCAGTCCAAATCGCCTTCAAAGATTTTATTGATTCCCGTCCGAATGGTTTTTTTAGTAAAGGTGAGATGGCAAAAGTGCATAGATAGCAATGGTACATTAAAGTAAATTAAATATTTCATATAAAAAAATACGGCCTCGAGGCAGACCACCTGCCAGATGGGCGGACGATCTGGCCAGGGTTGCCGGACGACAGTGGATGAGACTTGCACAGGACCGTTTACGTTGGCGTGCTGAAGAGGAGGCCTATACCCAACAGTGGGTGTCAACGGGCTGATATGATGATGATGATATAAAAAAAATCGTCTTTATATTCCATTCATACAAAACGCCAATTTCATATGTAATAATGCCAATAATATAATAGCTAGTCGCGAGATTTAAGTAGGTGCTCGTATTTACATAGCTTATAGATAAAATTAAAATCAATTAGATAAGGTCATTTAATGTACTTAATAACACAGGGAATTTTTATATTATATAAATTGTGTAAGGACGTTATAAGTTGACATTAAATATTTATGGAAAATGTTTATTTAATAATTTTCAGTACATATAAATATAAATTTAAGGTATAAAAAACTTTTTAACAAACAAGCTTTTATTTAAACGTACCCACTAAAAATAATAAAATAAACATATTCCATTAAAGTTTAATGTCAACTTAAAACGTCTTTACACAATATATGTATGTAATAAAAAAGCTCGTCGCGAGATTAACCTGTGCGGCTGTTACTTGAGCTAATTGATTTAATTTTTTTTTCAAACAATGTAAATACGAGTACCTTAAATCTCATCTCTCTCTCAAAGGTCACAGGGACCGGAATTATTGTGACCTCAAAAGGTCACCAAAAAAGTAAAAGTCTTCATGAAAATGGCCGAAAACGCCTAAAAACCCAAAAATGCCATTTTTGACCATTGGTGACCTTTGGAGGCCTTCGCCCCCTTTTCTGGTACCCCCGTACCAATGTTTATACAATATATGTATGAAGTATGGATTAACAAAAACATATAACTCCCTGTTGACACCAGCCTCATTATCAGTAACATTATTGTAACATTTTACTGGAAAAAGCAAAAATTATTCAAATAGCTGCAATATTTTCGGCACTATCTCATTTTTACTTTATTACTATTATGATCGAAACCGTTCGGTTAAATATGCGGTGCGGTTGATATAATGGATTCCACTCTGAAACATATTAGAAAATTCCTGAAAGAGCTTACAAAGGAAGGCTTTATAAGTGGAAGTTTATGTAGCGGGCATACCCACTATTAATAGATTTAACTAAAAAGGGTAATTTTATTACCACAGCCATGTGAATTACAAATTGTGATCAATTGAGGTCACAATTCATCATCATCATCATCATTTCCGCCGTAGGACGTCCACAGCTAGATAAAGGCCTCCCTCTTGGATTTCCAGGTGTTGCGGTTGGAAGCGGCGTGCATCCACCGTCGACCTGCGTACCAAATCATCTGCTTCAGTAGCCCAAGTAGGAAAGCGCAGTAGGACTATCTTGTAGGTGGACACCTACAAGATGAGTCCTACTGTGCTTGAGGGAGGCTTTTGACCAGCAATGGACGTCCTACGGCGAGAAGAGAGGAAGCGATATATTTTTAAGGTTCCGGACCAAAATTGTAAAAAGGAACTCTTATAGAATCACTCTGTCTGTCTGTCTGTCTGTCACAAGTTTTACTATTTTACTAATATAGCATATATGAAAATGCTAAAAAATATACTTATTATGATTGCAGGCGGGCGGATAGGGGATCTCATAATTTTAAGTTAAGTTACAAGGTTGTGTGGGGTATCATATGAAAGGTATTCATTTGGACATTAATAAACAGTTTTTAGTTTTCCTTTTAGTTGTATGGTTTCAGAGTTATTAACAAAACTGTTGAAAAAACGACCGGTCCCCCCTTTATCTCCGAAGTTTAAAGAGATAAACCCGTGAAACTTTTACAGTTAATAGAAGTATATTTAACTTTATAGGAAAATTATAGCGAACTCTCTTATTTGCATAGTTTTTTAGACAAGGGGGGTGGAAGGGGAGTTGATAAAATGTTTGTGAAATTACTACGTCGTGTGGGGTATCATAATATGAAATGTATTCATTTGTGTGGGGTAATATATGAAAGGTATTCTTTTGCACATAAATAAAAAGTTTTTAGATTTGCTTTAAGCTGTATAGTTTTAGAGTTATTCACAAAAAACGTTAAAAAAAATAGCGTTTCTGCCTTATTTCCGAAGTTTGCGGAGATAAATCTCTGAAACTTTTATTTCTATTAGAAGTATATGTAAAAATTATGGAAAAATTATAACGAACTCTCTAATTGGCGTAGTTTTTTAGAAATCAACGAAAGTGTAATAAATCTACATAAGTTCCGCTATCAGACAAGAGATGGCGATGTCAAGGTTCTCCAACAAATATAAACCGCCTTTATATATATTACTATATTGTATGACGTCACGGAACCCTCGGTGCGCGAGTCCAACTCGCTCTTGTCCGGATTTATTTAACTTCGTTAAGTTTCATAGCGCAGATGGCGGGACGAACTCGATCAGTACATCGTTGACTGGAGAGAAGCAGCTCAGGATCGGGATATATGGAGGGAATTGGGGGAAGCCTTTGCCCAGCAGTGGGACCCAAATGGCTCATAATAATAATAAGTTTAATTATTCCTTGCCATTGTAGTAACTTTTTTTAAGTACATTTACTTAAAGCTCTGCTTTGGGGCTAGATGGTGCTGTGTGAAATGTTCAGCATTATTTATTTTTATAATAAAAGTCGGTTTTCTGTTAAAAAATTTAATGATTCTACATTGTTGCTTTTCCTTTGTCTGTCTTAAATATATTTTTCTGTCGTTTCTTTCAACTATACTGGAACACGGAAACATGTAATACGGAAGTTACGCTGTAAATCAAGTTATTTATACTTTTCGGTTTTTATTAATTCGTTTCACATGAGATCTGCAAATTTTGCGATCTGCTCAATGTGAGATCTGCACATTTTACGATTTGCTCATTTTACGCAGCCTGCACATTTTGCGACTTGCACATTTGGCTGTGGATCCTTGTTAGATCTCACTAATATTATAAAGGCAACAGTTTGTTTGTATATAGACGTATGAATGTTTGTTACCTCTTCACGTAAAACTTCCCAACAGATTGAGCTGAAACTTTACACATGTATAGATGTTGACTAGGATTAACACAAAGCTTACTTTATATCCGGGTACAACGCATGCGAAGCGCGGCGGGGAGAAGCTAGTAGAACATTAAAAAACAAAATGCTACTTTCATTAGTGAAACTTCATAAGGTAAGAATTTTCCTTAATATTTATTGCAGGTGATTCGCTAGAAAAATCTGGATACGTTAACTGGGGTTTCGTTACGGACGACATCGATGAAATGTCAAAAAAGCGATGCGGAGCCATTGCCAGAACTGGGCAACTCTTGATGGTCGACTGTAAGCTTCCAGCAATGTTCCTTTGCGAAACTGATGTGAACAGTCGGTATGCCCACATGAAATTAAATGAGGACGTTGACATAGATTCAAAATTAAAAGAAGAAGACGAGAGTTATGAGGATGATGCTGAAAACGATGATGATGCGAACGATGGTGATGGTGATGCAGGTGAACATGACTCAGTTGAGAAAGACAATGGCTCAAATTAGGAGTAATTTAACTATTAAGAATAAAATATTTTTTATCGCTGCTCCTCAATACATTAAATTTTTTTTCACTACCTTGCTACTTAAGAATTCCTTGCAGATGCTGGGGTTTAAATTTAAGAATGCTTTTTCTTTAGTTTGTTTATAATACATTAGTAACTTACGGTATTATTTTACAACAAAATAGTTAAGTTACTAAACAATTATTTTACGGCAAGATAAGGCTTTGTAAGCTATTTTTTTTTTATTTTAATTATTATTATTTTGTTCTGATCAATCACCATTCACCATTTTTGTCTATGGGTTGTCATTCAGTATCAAGTCGTCGGTGTCGATGGCATGCACATCCGTATCCGTCAAAGATTTTAATTTAACAATCACCAAACGAACCACACGCGCGTGTGAATCTTAATTTATCTGATGCATCTCCTTGATTAGTGACCATTCGGAAAGTGAATGTTTGGCAGTTTTCAGTATGGTACAAGGTACGTGGTTGTGCATATTTTGGTGTTGGATGGCCGCCTATATTCAATGGTGAACCTCTCGTAATTTTCATAGTGGAACACCTCAGACCTGACAAAATGTCTCCCCAGAGTAGCAAGAAGCCACTACTTACTTCGGCTTTAGTGCGATTGCTACAATTATTATTTATTATTTTATATAAGCCCTTTTCTTATTGCCCCTTAAATAGAGACAATAAGAAACGTGCTGATGGACACTATCTTACAGTTTACATTATTATAAAACTAAATTAGCATTAAGTTACTAATAAGCCAATCTAGCTAGTTTGTAGTATATTTTAGTATAGGTTTACTTTTGTTAACATTACACTAAAAAAAATGTATTTATAGTGTAAACCCACACAAAGGTATCATTTATAGAAAATGAAAAATGCAATGCAATGCAAGGCTTTATTCTTTGTAAGATTCCTTAAAATTCCTGTAAACAAAATTTTATTTTTAGGGTTCCGTAGTAAAACAAGTAACCCTTATAGTTTTTCTTTGTTTGTCTGTTTATCCGTCTTCGCCTTACGAAGAAACTATTAGCCCTAGGAAGCTGTAATTTTGCATGGATATACATAATAATGACGCCAAGATAACTACAAAAATACTAAAAAAATAATTAATTTAAGGAATCCCCGTCGTCCACATGTAGGGAGGCCTACATGTAGACGACGGGGATGAACTTTTTCTCTTGACTGTCCCATTGTTTATTGTTATTTAGGCATTTTAAACAGGCCTCCCTCATGGATCTCCATGAGGGGTAGTTGCCATACTCACCACACTTGGCAGGCGGGTTGGCGAGCGCAGTACGGGATGATACACGGAAAGACGCTGCTACCCATTTTTAGGAGGTATCCCTTAGCAGGCTCTTACTGCATCCACGGGCATGAGAGGAGCGGTAACATTCTACTGCCGGCACCCCACGGCAACATCTACTAATGCTATCGATTAAATTTGAAATCACGTCTACTGCAATTATAAATAAAACTTATTTTCATTGCAAAGGGGGCTGAAAGGGTTTTAAATATAAAATTTGAAGTGGTGTCACTTAGTCAAGTGGGGTATCATCTAATAGCACAATAAACAGTTCTTTTTTATATTATAATGTTGTTTTTGATTGAATACAATTTGTTTGTATTTGTACGGGCAGTCCAGAGCACGCCATTGGTCACTCAATTGCTCTCAAAACTAGACGTGATTACACTTCACCTGACCCCGCAATCACCAGTTAATGCCAGTCATCAGAGTCATCGAATGACGTCATTGAAGTCACAGCTCTGCAACGGACAGTCTGACATGACGATAATGCGAGCCAATACATTTAAAACCAGCGGAGCGGGACTTGCGACTTTGTCGATTACAGCGGCGATGAACGGATGTTAATGGGCATGAAATATCCTCATTGTTTTTAGTGGATGATAGAGATACTCTTTTTAGGGTTCCGGACCATAATGTTAAAAATGAACCCTTACGGTGACCCTTATGGATTTTGTCTGTCTGTGTCTGTTTTAAGTGGAGTTACTAGGTTATACGAGGTATCATATGAATGGGCTTAATTTGCACATTAATAAACAGTTTTTAGTTTTTTTTTAAACATATTGGGAATATCAGAAGTCCGTAGAGAGGGCGAGGACACGGTATCTCTTAAGTCCGGTAATCTACTCTACTACCGGGAGGGCGACCAACAGTTCCAAGGTGGTGTCGGGTTTCTCGTTCACAAGTCACTCGTTAACAACATTGTCACCATCGACAGTGTGTCGAGCAGGGTTGCGTACCTAACGCTCAGAATATCTAAGTGATACTCGCTGAAGGTCATTCAGGTATATGCGCCGACCTCGTCACACCCAGATGAAGAAGTAGAGTCTATGTATGAGGACATCAGCAGAGCCATACATACGAACAACACTCACTTCACTGTTGTTATGGGAAACTTCAATGTAAAGTTAGGCAAGAGAAGCGTTGATGAGTTGAGAGTGGGGCAATTTGGGTTTGAATATGAACGTTAGACTTGAAAGGTCCCGTCTGATAAAATCTACACTCCGACCCACTCGCGCGCATATCCAAAACCTCGAGAGCTTTCAACTCGAACTTTCAAATCGCTTTGATTGTCTAGGTCTAGAAGAACATGCATCAGTGGACGAGATCAATAACAGGTTAGTAGAAACTGTCCATACGGTGGGGTCTCAGTTCTTTAAGACGTTCCGTACAAATAGACCTCAGAAACTCTCTGATGACACTCTTTATTTTTTTTTAATTGAATTCTTGATTTTTTAACTTCTAAAACTACTTGTTTTCATGAGCTGGGTTAGTGCACATGTTATAATACACCCTGTATATATCTAATTAGTAGCATGTTAAAACAATCTTCAATTAATCATAAATTACAAAAATTTAACACACACGACATGCATTCCAATAACAAATAGTATGACAATAATCCAAACAATTTTTTTATATAAATTTATGTTTCATAAAAAAAAGCTCAAAGCCACGCTACGGATATGATAAATTATGCAGTGTAGGCGGTTTGATCTTTTCCCCAGCGCGAGGCGGCAGTGCTTACTATATTCACTTTAGAGTCGATCGCCGTGGAGAATGGATACCAAACTCATTCAAGATACTGCAGTTAAATCATCAATTTTAAATTATTAATTCCATTTGTGAGGCTTCCACTGTCGGACATAGGCCTCCCTTATGAATTTCCAAGCAACGATCATGAGGGGGCTGGCTGCCATACTCACCATGCTTGGCAAGCGGCTTGGCGAGCGCAGTATTTGATATTATTGCACGGAAACACGCTGCTGCCCATCTTTCGGAGGTATCCCTTGGCAGATTCTTACTGCATCCACGGACAAGAGAGGAAGAGCAACACTCTACTGCCAGTGCCACACGGCAAATATTTATTCAAAATATATTATTTCCTGAATGTTAGCAAGGACATTATAGTTTATAAACGTCTTATATACATAAACTATTAACAGCCCGAAGGCCCGAGTAGACACAATTAACCTGTAAGGCTTATTCATCATCATTTCAGCCGTAAAACGTCCACTACTGAACACAGGCCTCCCACATCCTGATGCCATACTCACCACGCTTGGCAGGCGAGATGGCAAGTACAGCACGGGTGTTGATACAAGAAAGACGCTGCTGCCCATCTTCCGGAGGTATCACTTAGCAGGCTCTTACTGCATTCACGGGCATGAGAGGAGGGGTAACATTCTACTGCCGGCACCCCAAGGCGATAATTATGGACTATCTGTAAATCTATGGCTTTTATACAACCTTATAGTAATTTGACGTGTAACTTATATTTTAATAACTTTCTGGTAGATATTGTTTCAAGGCGATAAGACTGTTGGTTGTCGATCCACGTTTGAGTGTTACTCTGCTCTATTCCTATAAGTGTAATAAAGGTTTGCTTAAAATTATATTTATCTATCTGTTTCTACAGTGCCTAGATACTTGATAGCTCTAGAATATCTGTAAGTTATTGCACTGCAAATGTAAGGATACATTTCCCAAAATACATTATATGCATGACAATTATTGGTCATAATATTTTACCTTCAAAAATATAAATAATGTCCTACATTTATAGGAAAATAAGTACCCAATAAGTGTTTCCAAGCGTCGTCGCAGGTGCTACCATCTGAATATGGTACGTCTGTGATCAGAATCGGGATGCATTTTTATTGTCACTCCACCCCTGAGTGAAGCAATGAATTTTTACTGCTCTAAAAATTTCTAGAATATTCCACTCGTTACATCGTGTTCCTTGTAACGTCGCGACGTTGACGATTTCTTGTCGGAATAATTTCGAGGAATGCAGTTTTTTGCAAGCAGTCCGGTCACAATAGACTTTTCAGTTCGTGTAAAGCTGAAAATTAGTACTGATGTTGAGTACATTGTAAAATATCCAAAGTCACCATAAATTCCAGGTGTGCTAAAAGTAATTTAAGTTCTCATTATACACGGTGTCTTAACATGACATGTGTACTAACGCGATAACAGGTTTTCGTGGGTTTCAGCCCATGAAAATGTGTTTTTTTTTTATATTTCGGTATATAGTTTTACTGTTGGTGTTACGTGAAAATGATCCTAGATTGAAAATTGGATTTTTGTTTTAATAAAAAATTTTACTCCAGCTAATCCTTTAGTAACTCCAGTTCATATTCAACCTGAATGATATTTCCTTTTTGCTTATGCTATTTTACGGTCAATTCCAAATAAATTAGGAGGAGTTATTGCTTTAGCATTAACGTATAATCAGCTGTTGAAGTTAAATTTTAACTATAAAAACTTAGACTACTACAACATAACTAATCGCAGTTTTTGCTTAAGTTAAAATCACTGAATTCAGAAAAGTCGTAGAACAAAAGTTGTTCCTTGGGATGGTCAGAATGTGGTCCCTTTCAGCTTAGTACACATGTTAAAATACACCCTGTATAGAACACAGGTCAATACTTCTGAAGCTGATCAAACCGCGGGCTTGCTTACGATGTTTTCCTACACCGTTTAACGGTAAAGCACGTGTTATTGTTGTACATATTATTTTCAAGAAAGAAAAATCCATTCACGGCCGACATCGGACTCACGACCTTCGGATCGGAAGTCGCGTCGACATACCATTCGGCCAACACGGTTTTTTTAACAAAGATTAAAAACAATGTAAATATCGGATAATCGGTTTTTTTTTCCCTATAAAAAGTAAGTCTTATCTATAAAATTGCGCAACATAGTGAAGCCATATTAACATTGACAAATTGACAACAAGTTGCATGAATGGTTAAAATACTATTTCCCAAGTCATTTCAATGACCGTCAATTTGTCAATGTTTATATGGCTTCACTTGGTTGCGTCTACAATTCTGCGCCTTTCTGCTTCTGGGGTAACATTAAGTCGTTAGTCTAACAGGGAAGTTTAAACGTATCAGAACTTACACCAAAACCAAACAGTGAATTATTCCCAATAATGTTTCGTACTTAACCCTGGAAAGGAAATGAGAGTCTTTATCTTAGGATTCACACGCGAGTAGTTCCCCGTACAGATTGTAGCGAAATGTGCCGTCACTAATGTAGCTAATGTCGTATGAAAGGGGCGCTATTGCTTTATCACGACTGGTGTGTCACTGCCCTAAATGATTTGTGGTTTTTGCGACTGATGGATTATGAATGTCAAGAGAAATAGAACAAATGCGCGATTTTTTTAAGTTTGTTACGTATATAAGATTAATTGAACAACTTTATACGAGAAATGTCCTAGGTATTTATCTTTACCAGATCTTGGTGTTTTCGCTTCTAAAAAAACAAATTTTATTAGTTATTTTGTGTACTTAGTGTGGGGTCAGAATTTACAATTTTTAGTTGTATTGTTATTTTACAAATAAGAGACAAGTACGGCGCCACTGAAAGTCATTGCATGGTTTTCACAACGTGCGTCAGACATATTTAAAAAAAATATATTATTTTTTATTCTCTATGTAAGGTAAAACCTAACCTGTTACAATATATATAACCTAATAATAGCTACCCATCTGTATGAAATGAAAATGAAAAAACCATTTCAGCATCATCATTTCAGCCGTAGGACGTCCACTGCTGGACATAGGCCTCCCTCATGGATTTCCAGTTATTGCGGTTAGAAGCGATCTGCATCCACCGTCGACCTGCGGTCTTCACCAGGTCATCAGCCCATCTTGCTGGTGGACGTCCTACCGTCGTTGGGTTTGGTAGCCGATTGTCTCCCGGGGATTCTTAGCACCCCTAACAGTGGGGTTACCGTGACTGCCAGGATAGCCAGGATTAGCGGGGCCGCCGGGGACTCGGGGCCTGGTTTTATGTTGCAATATCATAAGGGGGTTGTTGCCATACTCGCCACGCTTGGCAGGCGGGTTGGCGAGCGCAGTGTAAGGTATTGAAAACACGAAAAGATGCTGCTACCCATCTATCGGAGGTATCCCTTAGCAGATTCCTACTGCATCCACGGGCAATAGAGGAGGGGCAATATTCTACTGCCGGCGCCCCACGGCGAGGAATGAATTAATTATTTTATATTAATGGTGACTAGGCTAGGCCTCCATCGAGAAAGCCGGTTAACGAATTAGCTAAACATATTTTTTTATTTTAGATATTTATTTATTGACTATATAATTTTACAAACATCGTTAGTAGTGTTTTAAGCCTATGTTAGGTTTGTCTAAACACTATAGTTATCTTTATCAATAATGCACATCGAATAACTAAGTCCTCAGCTCAAAACCCTTGCTCTTTTTATACATCAAAAAATCAAACAAACTCGCCAGCGAAAAGCTAGCCAAAATATGAATACCCCGCCATGCATCAATTACGTAATCTTTGACCGTCGAAGCGAGGCCATACATCACTCAGCAGCTTGCCGCCGCCTCGCAATCAAATAAAATTTAACACAGAGCCGTTCAGTTTCACATGCTACGTTTATTGTGTTTGTAGCTCATCGGGTTGTACAGTTGTTGATTTATTTATGTCAAATGTTAATACAAGTGTTGGTAATATTGCATTAAAAGAAGGTTCCACTTAGTGCAAACTTGAAGGTGGTGTGACAGCGGTCAGCGATTGGCCCCAGTGTTTGGCGCTCATTTCGCGCAAATTTAGAAAAAAGATGCTGAAACTCAAACTCAAAAAATACTTTATTCAGTGCGACCGGAGCCTGCAGACTTTTTTATTGCGTCAATTTATAAAATAAAACAACACAAATTATTAGTATAAATAAAGCACATAATTGAATCCGTCCACTTCAGATGACACGTAAGTTAGGAAGAGTAGGTACCTACTTTGTCTTCACGTTGTGATCTCTACTATTAAATATATGTTTGATTGGAAAGTTGATGTTCAGAGTACGCCATCCAGTATACTTTTACTTCTTATTTTCCTTCTAAATATGTTACAGCCTAACATACGTGACTATTATACTGCTATTATAGAACTTTTGCGCGTGGGTTCCATACTTTTCGGCTCGAGATGTAGCTGTATAAAGTTATGTCTTTTAATTCAATTATGCTGACTATTTTCAGAGAAAAGAACATGTCAACACGTTTGAAGCTGACAAAGCCGCAGTTTTCCTCCAACTCTTAAGTAATATTCATAATAATACCTATTCTTAAATCAGTACAGATGCATGCCTAAAAGCACTCTGTAGACTTCTAAATTCGACGACAGAAGGACGAAACATGCACTTAACATAATGGCACTTTCCTAAACTGGAACTCTATTTTTTGGTGGATGCATCAAAAATGTATGCGATCGAAATATCCAAAGCCCTGTCCAACACTAAACTTAATTTGGTACCGACCAGCCGAAGTTTGTCCCAGTATATTCTTCTGAAAAGTAGCCTGAGTTAGTTTTTATTGACAAATTGTTTTCCGCTTTCAAAACAACCAAGAATGCGATAAGGCACGTATAATACCTTCACGTAAATAAGGCATACTAAGGCTTTTTTAAACTAACTTATAAAGATCGTTCATATGGTTTTTTATAAAAGACATACGTAAAAGTTATTTTCTTGTTTCTGGTTTAGTGCCTGGGAATATTTATTCATTTTTCAATTTGTTATCAGTCTGAATCTAAAACAAAATAAAAAACATGCAAATAGTTTTGTCCCATTTACATATATATTCTTTCCAACAAGCTACTTGCGGCTTCTTGCTGTAAACCTAAAAACAACCAGTTAACCTGATTATGAAGCTTAATGTCCTTTCTTATTACCTAAATACATACCCTTAGACATTCATAGCAAAACCAAACTTAAACTTCAGCCAAATTTGATTTGTATGTACATTCGGTGTAACAATCACTTTGTTCTTGTTGATTTTTATTCATTATGGATTGCTGACCAACTCTCATTAATATAAATTAAAATGCATCCTATATCCTATATATTAGCAAGTAAATTTAAAGTGATGCAAATTGTGTACATTTTGTACACATCGAATGTGGCTGAAGTATAATTAGATATCTGTTTTCAACAAGTGCAAGTGGAACCCATCCCTTCTAGCGTCCAATTCAATCAAAATATGTCAAATATCCGATCCGGGCTGCTATTGACAAGGTTTTGTAGTTTTTAATCGTCTGCTTCATTATGCATTCTGCACACGCCTATTCCTTGTAGGGCGCGTGATGGGTGCGTTCGGCGCACGCCGAAGCCAGCCCCAGTGACACGGGAAACTGGTAACAGCTGGCTTGCATATTCTTTGTTTTAAATATCTTATTCTTCTAATTTAAGACTTCTCTTGTCTGTCCAATTGATGCAACCATTTTCATTTATTTCTGTCCATGAGCTCTTTTTACGACATGACAGCAACTTTATTCTTCACCTGGTTCATACAACTAATATTTGGCCTTCCACTTTTCATTCTTTAACGTCCTTAATGTCGCATAAGATGGTCTATCATGTTTCTTCTTCTGTACTCCACAACCTGTAATTTAAACCTGGCCCTTATCAACATTCGCAAAATCAATAAAACACCACGGCCGTTTTGGTGGTGCAGTTTTTAGTGTAAATTCAGCTAAAACAACGCGAAACTTTAAGCGGAAAACTAAAGTTTTTGGATTTTTATTGCTTTTAAACAACGTGAGATGCAATAATATTAAAATTTTAGTCGAACCCGGTAGTATTTACAGCTGTTTTACGTACACAAACTTTTCGCGAGCGCTTACTCGTACTTGCTCCTTAGATTTGCAGCGGATTTACTGTTTGATATTACTTTCAAGTGAATTTATTAGTTTTGTTTAAATAAACGATTTAAACATTTCAAATTAGCGCCAACTCACTTTTTATAAAGTACCAACAAGAACTCCAAAACTAAATGATGCTATTTTTCCCAAATCAATAAGCGACGTGTAAAAAGTTCCCATTGCGATGTCTATTGGGATCATCCGTCTCGCGACTCTGTTCGGGACGTGTGTACTTTCGCTAAAAATGCAAATTCCTTTTCGCAGCGCCACCACGCCCCCGGTCGACGCTGACTTAGGGACCTACGAGGGGGGCTCAATTTTTCACTAAACCAAAATGAGCAAGACACACCCCTAGGAGTCGTCGAGTGCGTTGGCGTCGGCCCTTTGTCAGTATTTCATTACACGCTGTGATTTTCGGAATGAGCTCGGCTTTATGTTGATAATGTGAGAGTACTCATATGACGTATACGACCGAGAAATATAGCGTAAACTGAAACTCCAACTCAGGAATGACTAATAACTTGACATAAATAAAATCACAATCTACGTAGACCTGATATTTATAATCTTGAATCATGATTTAACTTGTTATAGTCCTACACTAAACATAAGCCTCCGAGAACAGAAAGTTTTCATATTGTCTCCACGCTTCCAAGCTTGTTGTAAAAACACTTAACTAACCAGATTGGTTGTATAAATTTATATACTGATTCAAACCAGAGCAAAATTGTAGTTTGAAGAAAAAAAAAAGAATTCTTGGCTTGCGGAACAAATTATTTACAATCTATTCTAATACCAAGACCGACTTACACAAGATCGTTTAATCAAGTGTATAGTGGCTAAGCATAACTACGAAGAATCAAATTGTATGACTAAGTCAAATTAAATTTTGATTAGCCGTTGCTTTAACTACTTTTTATATCAATAAGTCCAAAACAAACTTGTGCATTTGTACTATGTACATATGTGTGTTTTGGTTTCGCAATCGAAACCAAAACCATACTAAGCTACGTAGAAAACTGGAAAGTTTATTTCAGTTTTCTAAGATTTTAATTTTGAATCTAACTTTGCAGACCGTAACAGTGGGTAGACCTAGCATGGCTGCAAAGGAAATAGATAGGGAATGTAGTACCCTTAAATGGTTATACACCTGTATGAATTGTGTATCTTTATATTTATGTATTTTATATTGAAAAAATAAAATCTTTGGATTGTGTTATGCAAGCAACGATCCTAATGTTTGAAATGCGGATTTTCTATTTGAAACAGCATCGATCCTATCTCCACTGCTAATTTTCCAAACTATTAACACATTAGTATAGCAGCGGACGGTATCGTAAATCAGAAGTGTAAACAGTGTATTAATTACAAATGCAAACAGCGACTGTGGTCCGCCGCAGCCGTCTCTATGCTGCTAATGATTTGCAGTGTAGCCGTGGCTTTGCTAAGCGGGCTCACGTTAATACGTCGATGGAATACTCCCTTAGATCATTCGATATTAAAATAGAATATGGTCATTATTCGCCGGTTTAACTTTTAGAATAAAACGATACGGCTTTTTAAACAATACGGACAAGTACGAGCGAGACTCGCGCCCTAAGGGTTCCAAATTTAGAAGATATAATAGTAGATGCTAGTATCTATGTTAAGCAGTAGGGACATTCGTCCATTAAAGTTAATGACTTACATAAGTATGTACATTTTAAATAGTAGTTTTTTTGAAACTACATCGCTTATTAATTATCAAATTACTTGATTAGCAATAAAAAAAATATTTAGGCTTAAAGGTTTTCCATTTTCATATAACAATGTTGCCATAACTTCTAAATGCCCTGAGGTAGAACCTTGCTTTTTTAAGGGCATCAAATGCCTTCAGACCTCGATGTTTGTTATACATTTCAATTAAATACCTTTATCCGTTTTAGAGAAAAATGCTCTTGACAGAAAGACAGACAGACAAACGAATAATCCTACTCGTATATCGTTCCGGGTTTTGCCTTTTGAGGTTCAGAACCCTAAAAACACTATTTTTGTTTATTGCAGATTGACCTTTGTTTGACCACTATCTCACCTGATGGTAAGCGACGATGTGGCCGATGATCGATCACAAAGGTCTAGACACCTATTCACTCTTGACTTGCTTATCAATGCGCCGTCCTAACCTCTGGGTACGAGTGTTCGGTGTTCGGAGTTTCGGCGAATACCAGTTCTCTAACAAATAAATGTTACCTACGAATAATATTTAATAGTACTACTGTGGTACTCCACAGTAGTACTATTAAATATTATTCGTAGGTAACATTACAAGGTCGTAGGTAACAACAAATATTATTCGTACTACTACGAATGCCTTTACATCTATTATAGATGATTTATTCAACGTTAGCAACTGGTATAGTACCATAATAATAAGCTATTACGTAAGTTTAGGTACAACGTCCTTATGTTAATGCTCTCTGTGTTAAGGCATAAAGTCCCGGCAACAAAAAGCTATAAAAATGCTTAAATGCCACACCACCAACGCACACTTACATTAATATCAACAAATTGAATAGCATTTTTATTCAAACACGATCTCAAAACATTTATCTTTCGAGCGCTAAATTACTCCCATCCATTCTCAAGATGAAAAGGATCATAAAAATAATAATCTCCAAAGTACGGATGTAGTGCTATCTGGAACGATGGAAACAAAACGTTCGACTAAAAGCCTCGGTTTTAATTTCATCACCATAACTCAACCGTGTAAAGATACGGTTTCATGGAAACTCGAATAAAAAGGAGGCAGGTTCGCAGTCGAAACAATAATGTAGGTAGGAGCGATTGTAGTTGCTTCACAATAGCAGAGACATGCGGGCGTCCCCGCCACAGACGCAAAGTGAAATCGGTCCTTTCAAAACATTTTACTGCGCTAGCTTGAAAAATAAAACTGTAGAGCACTATTCAACTACCCACTGTGTGGTCGTGGAGAGTGTCTACGATAAAGGGCCTTACAAAAACCTGTGAAACTAGAGCAGTGGCGAGGGCGTAGTCATATCGTGTGGTTTATGAAATGTATTCACGCCGTTCGCGTTCAAATTAGATTGTTAGCTTAGAGAACTGGTATTCACCAGACCGAACACTCGTACCCACTGTTTAAGGCGACGCATTGATAAGCAGTTATTCGAATATAATTGTTGAAACAACAATGGTAAAACTCGGACTGAGGGGGGGCCGATTTCATACAAACTGACGCGAAAAGCTGGCTTGATATGAAAAGTTTTAAATGTCAAAACAGTATTTCTCGCTTAAAATAAATAAAAACTATTGTTAATTCTGTAAAATCGAAAAGGGTGTAAAATTATGGTTACAGAAAATTTAGAGGCATAAATCGCTTTCCTGATAAGATAAAATCCATGTTTTATGGAGCAGTTTTTGGGTTTTTGTCTTCCAATTTGACGTAAAATACATGAAAAAATCAAAGCAAAAAATATTAATCCCAAATGTTTTGTGATTGCTGAATAAATTTAAAACCCCTGACGTCAATATCGCCAACACGTCTTCTTATATAAGAAATCTAGTGATGCTTTCCAAAATGTAGGTATCATTTGAAATGAATTGCACATTCCACCCGGTCATCGGTCGGAGCTCCAGTTTGGAACAGTTTGATTTCGCAAATTGAGTTAAAGTCAAAAGCTTTGGCAAAAAGTTGGATCACATAATATCAGCAAGTCTCAAATATTCCATTCGATCCCGTTCGTAGACGCTAAGTGCGAAAACTATTTCCGGAATAGCGACACACGGTGGCGGAAACACTTTGGTTTAATAATGAAGCTATCAATTTTTTAGCGCCTCCATTATTAGAACGAAGTCTTAAGACTGCTGTGAATTTTTGTAGTAACGTTGCATATGTTTTTGTTAATGGTGATTGTTATATAAAGTTAGATACATTTTTTGAATAACGTAGTATGAAATATTTGCTTATATTTTATGGATAGAATAAAACGTGGATAGAGTGAAATAAAAGTACATATTTTACAACGATAACTGTAAACCTACGTACGTGATTAGTTAGCTCACACACAGTAAGATTTAAATGCACATTTTTAATTACATAAAGTACAGCGTATAAATCAGCCATTTACTTGGAATCTGAAAGGCAGTATTATTATTTCACTGGAAATGTATCGTCTCTTTTATCTAGCCACTGCACTGCTTGCAACTGTATTTATCTTTTCAGCGTATCGAAAATGTGCTGGCGGAAAATTGCAGTTGTGAGGAATCATTCAATCCGAAATAAGATTTAGGTTTAATTTTATGTTAGATAACATGGGTAACTACTTGTATTACCTGTTACCTCTTATATTAAATTTTGTCTGTATAGTGGTCAGTTTTGAGTTCAAGTATTTCTCAATAAAACAAAACACTAACCTAAAACAAGCGGAAAACCTTTCTAGGAAAACTACACGGCAAGCTTTTAGTTTCGGAGAAATTCTCGCTCAAATAAGTAATAGGGTTTAACAAAGATACAGGAATACTATAAATCGAATACTCAATTACCTGTTGATACGATATGAAAAAGACACACATCAACTTCTAACAACAGGTCTACGGGTAACTACGGAACCCGACGAGCAGCGTGTGGCCCGTTACGCACTTGGCCTAATCTTATTATTTGAAAGGAAGCTGTTACCTCAATAAAACAAAACACTAACCTAAACCAAGCGTCATGATATTGCATTCACCCAACGGCAAGTATCCATCGTCCGTCATATTATTTGTCAAACCCGTCATCGACACGCGCGCGCTGTGCGAGCTACGTATCGCACTCGAATATCCAATTACGCATTCGCAATATTTTCTATGCGATGACGCCTGAAACGCAATCAATCTACTCGATATGCCGTAGTGATGAGTGAGAATTTCAACGGCATTTTGATCCATGTATTACAGCATGCCGTGAGGTGCTGGAAGTACTAAGTAGCCTCCTTTCTTACCCGTGGATGCAGTATCTATCTGTGGATGTAGAATCTGGTCTTTTCGTGTATCAACAGCCAGTACTGCTCCAACACGCCTGCCAAGCGTATGACAACAACCTCTCATGATCAGCACCTACTTGTAGATAGATTCATGAGGGAGGCCTATGTCCAGCAATAAATGTCCTACGTCTGAGATGACGGTCTTTTACTTGCGTGGTGAGTAAGGCACCAAGAGAGCATTCAAGTATTACGTAACACAATTTTTGGAGTTTTATGAGCCGTGGGGTGCCGGCAGAATGTTGACTCTTATTTCTTGCCGGTGGATGCAGTAACAATCTGATATCCAAAGGGATACTTCCGGAATATGGGCAGTAGCGTCTTTTCGTGTATCAACATCCTGTACTGCTACCCCTCAGGATCTTTGGAGATCTATGAAGAAGGCTTATGTCCAACAGTGCACGTGTACTGAGATGATGATGAATTATAGTCTGCACTTGTCGCATAAAAATAAACATTAAAAAAATGCAACTGCACAGAAAAATGTGAGAAACACAATATTATTTACCTAAGTATAATAAAGAAACACTTTTTGCTGCCAAGCCGAGTGCAAAACGTATTACTTCCTTGGATTCCATCCAAAATAGGTAGCTGTTTTTAAACTAACTACGATTATTTTCAGGAGCTTTTTACACGTGATAAACAAAGGATGAATACGGCTTGGGTATTCTACGGCTAGACTTCTAATAGTTTTACCAAGTTGCTCTATTCATTATGGACTAACTTCTAGCCTAATCGTCGCACGCGTTGATACGAATTGAAATAGTCTCAGTGTTCATAATCATTGTCTCAGCCGTAGGACGTACATTACTGGACATAGACCTCCCTCTAAGATGTTTGTACTGATAAGGAGGGGTTGTTGCCATAATCACCACACTTGGTGGTTGGCGAGCGCAGTACGGGATGCGTATACACGGAAAAGGGCGGCTGCCCATCTTCTGGAGGTATCCCTTAGCAGACTTTCACTGCATCCACGGGTAAGATAGGACGAGCAACATTCTACTGCCAGCACCGCACGGCAAGTGTTAATCCTAATGTCAATTAGTTCAAAATTGTGACAAATGTGCAAAGTTTCAGATTGATTAATTTGTTCGTTTTTGCTTGAATAAGTTATCATCCATAGGTTGTAAACATCCATACAAACCAACTTTCGGATTAATAATATTATAATCCGGTCAATCTAGACATCCAAGGTTACATACATTCCCAACAAGCTGAAAGTTGGTTTAATTTTTTTAAACATAATTTATAAATAAAATTTGAAGTTCCCCATCATTCCCGTATCTGCAAAAAAAATTATTCAAGGTCAAAGGTCAAAAAAATGAGTTTTTTGCGGTTTTCAGCAAAACTGTAAGTTTTAACACAAAATTACCGCACACAAGAATTGTAGATCATAAAATTATCTATAAAATTTTTAATTATACTGTTTTTCCTAAGAGTCACCGTTTTTGAGATATATCGATTCAAAAAGTTGTAAAAATTGTTATCGCCATAATATGCATGAGTATGCCCCATTGGCCTGTCTTGTTCTCTGGCATGTAAAAATTGTCAAGGCCGGTCGTTTTCTTATGTTGTTAACAGTAGAGGATTCGTTTGATGCCAGCGAGGTTACATGCGATACATCGCTATTGACGCAATTTACTTACACCCTGAATGAAGATGAAGAAGAACAAATTAGTAGAGCTTGTTTTGGGTTGGATAACACAATGATAGAATACATCCATCAAGTATATTTTTGTTCAATACGTGCTTATCATACATTGAAAAATATCCAGGCCTGAGACAAATATCTGCAGAAATGCAAACATTTGTCCCATGGAAACTGTAACCTCTTGACCTTCTTGATTAACTGAGCCACGGAGACCTTTAGGATTAGGCCCGCCCAACTAAGTAGGTATGACCATGTATCTCCATAACGGACTATGCTCAATTGGCTCCATATCCGTCGGGATATGCATGTGGTTTTCTTCTTTATTCTATTTTATTTAATCTTCTTTCTTTTTTCCCAGACTGTCTAGAAGGCAGGTTTATATTTATTTTCGTCCAAATAATCGCCATCTTAGGTCTTCAGAAAACCTTTTACTTAAATTTCCTCCGCATAACCATTATTTTTACGGAAACTCTTACAGTCCAAGCTATATACATCTTTTCGCTTTTCCTGTAGAGATCAGACAAGCTTCGTATCTTCACTCTTTTAACTTTAGGTTAAAATTATTTACCTCTCATCCACTGCTGTAGTTTTTGCTCAGTTATTGTTGTTATTTTTACCATATTAAATCATAAACTCAGATTGAATGTTATATTTTTTTTATTAGCATTGTTATTTCCTGTTTACATTTTATTATATTTCTTACATCTTAGTATATTTATTTGGTAAAGTGGGACTAAAAATGAACGTGCAAAAAACAAAACTGATGACTAACTCCACTAAACAACCCATCATGATTAACAACAATATTATAGAGTACGTTGAGGAATATACTTATTTAGGACAAATCATCTCCCCTACACACCTCACCTCCAAAGAAGTTCAAAACAGAATTAACTCAACATGGAAAAGATACTGGTCTCTAAAGGAAATTACTAAAAATCCCACAATACCACTGAAACTTAAAAGTCGAATATACAATTCTTGTATTCTCCCTATAATGACCTATGGCTGCCAAACATGGCCCCTTACCAAAGAAAACATAAGTAAGCTCGAAACATGTCAACACAGCGTAGAAAGAAGCATGTTAAACATAAGGCGAAAAGACAAGATAAACCTAGAAGTCATAAGAAGGAAAACGAAAATAGCAGACATAACTTACACAATTAAAAAGCTGAAGTGGAAATGGGCTGGTCATCTTTTAAGAACAAAGAAAAATAAATGGGCCAAGGATGTCACGGAATGGTATCCTAGAGAAGGGAAGAGAGTGAGAGGAAGACCATTCCGAAGATGGGAAGATGATTTTAAAGAGTCAGCAGGCGCACTGTGGAGGAGGAAAGCTCGGGATCGCGAGCTGTGGAAGAGTCTGGGGGAGGCCTATGCTGGCAAGCAACACAAGCTCATTACCGATGTTTGAATTTAATATATATATGTAACGCTAGATTTAAGTTTGTGAATAAAGGCAATTGAAATTGAAATTGAAATTGAGTATATTTATTTATATATTTTTTTAATAATAGTTAAAAAATCTCTATATATTTGAAATCATTAATTTTGTATCTTCCTATTAACTTAGGTACTCTTTTTTACGTTTACATTGGCTTCTTACTCTGTATAAGGTTGCCTGGATAAAATCGCTTTAAGCGTCTTTGACATTTAATGATTTAGTTAATTTTACATATTTTTGTGTACACCAAATTGTTCATTCATTTTATTCATTACAATCCTACATGTCAACCTGTACCTGTAGATGGCGCTAACCCGTGCTTAACCGATACGATCTTATCAAGAATGTTGACTAAGCCCATAATGTGTTGTATAGCCCTGATGATTTAAGCACTTCCGGCTTTATGACGGGTCAAGGATCGATTTGATCGATGTGAGTTCGAGATCCATCGCAATCGAACTTTTTAAGAAGGGTTTTTACTTTCCTTATTTAGATGATTTAACTCTATAAAGAGTAGTTAAGTGTGGATTGAAAATTACAAACTTCGCATCAGAAGTCGAGGGTACCACTGGGCTTCATTTAAACGAATTAAGTTTTGATTGCCTTATTTTTTCTCTTCATTAAGTTAAGCCTTATCTAATAAAGTGAAATTGTAGCAATCATCGCTCTGACGTACATTATTTCTGTCTGTCGGTCTGTGCGGCTAATGAAATCATAAATCAACGATGCTGTGCGTACAATCGACAGATTTTCAGCGTGCAAATATTTTGCATTTCAACATAACTCTCGAGCCGAGTGGCGCCTTGTTAATTAATAAAATTAAAACCAGAGTTGATGAGCAGTTCAATGCTTCAATTATTTGAGTGTTTATGCCTATTTCACTTTATTTACGGAAAATGGTGTTGCTAATATCATTTTTCGGTTAAATAAGTGCCAGCATTTAGGTGTGTATAATTTGTTATTTTGGTGTGTTCAATTTGTTATTTTGGTGTGTTCAATTTGTTACTTTTTCCGTGTTTTTTCTAGTTTTGTCTAGTTTTGAAAATTGATTTTTCATGGTTTTCTCGCGGTATAAATCTCTCCGTTTTTCATTATTTTGTGAGGTCTTAATTAGTTTTATTGAATACTTACCTACAGTTTAGCAAATAAACGGATAAACATATTAATTTTCTTTTTAATTTCCAAAAACTCACTAACTGGAACAACTATGTCTTAATACAAGACTATGTTTAATAGCGGACTGAGAGGCAGGAGGTTGGGTTCGATTCCCGGAATATTCGTCATTTTCTTGCACATATTTGCTTCAGCTCTGGGTATTTCTCTAAAAAACTGACAGATTAATTATGTAAGTTAATAATTATATCTCGCAATAACATCTCATTTCATTCATGATTTCAGCCGTAAAACGTCCACTACTGAACACAGGCCTCCCCTCATGGATCTCCATGAGGGGTAGTTGCCATACTCACCACGTTTGGCAGGCGGGCTGGTGAGCGCAGTACGGGATGTTGTTACACGGAAAGATGCTGATGTTCATCTTCCGGAGGTATCCCTTAGCAGGCTCTTACCGCATTCACGGGCATGAGAGGAGGGGCAACATTCTACTGGCAGCACCCCACGGCAACATCTAATACATTTATTTATTAGAAAAACAAACGTCTGTATTTTTTTTGATTTATTTATTTACCTTCATTAAAACTGAACAATACAAAAGTAATGAAAATTTGCCATTAATTCTTAACGACTTCTCATAATATATTCGAGTATAATAAGAGCACACATCTGTCAAAAGTAAAACATTTAAATAGATCATAAAATTATTACGCGCTGCGGCCCTTGCGCCACTGCTTGTCTTCGTTTAGAAACATTTATCACTGTTCGTAAAAAATTAACAACGCAATCCTTTCAACGCGACGTCAATTATTTAAGATGCTCATAGATCAACTAGCTCTTGTACCCGATTACCGTAGGCACCTACTGGATTTATGTACGAGTATGCTCTCTACGCCGCGGCAGTCCAGCCCTACATCAAAAACGATGCACTCAAACTAATTGCATCAGCTATTGATACGGGCCTAGCACGGCGAGTATCCAGTACTGACGGATCAACCTCCAAGCAGATAAATGAAATAATGATTATAAAATGCAGGTATCACGGTAGAAAGTGTAAAGTTTTAGAAAAAAATGCTTTCAAGAGGACATAGGTGCAGAAGATGTTATTGATATTGTAGAGGTAAGTAACTTTTTAATACAATACAGTTTTTATACTAATGCAGCCTAAATTAGTCTGTCTTAAAATAACGAAAGTACCTGCGTTTCATATAAAACAGTCAAGCAACAGTCAATAGAGCATTGCGCCACTGCTTGTCTGCGTTCGAAAACATTTCTAAAACCTCTTCGTAAAAAAATTCCAACGGAATCCTTTTGATGTGACATCAATCATTTTAAATGCACTGATATCAACTACCTGTATCCGATTACCGAACCTATTGGATTTATTTACGAGTATGGTCTCCACGCCGCGGCATTCCAGCAATACATCAAAAACGATGCACTCAAAATAATTGCGTGATGCAACAGCTATTAATACGGGCCTAATATAGCAAATGCTGCCCAGTACGACAGATCAGTCTTGCAACCCTTCCAGATAAATAAAGTCATCATCATTATCATGTCAGCCGTAGGGTCAGCTAGAGTGTCTATCAGTACCTACTGGTAGTTTCATGAGGGAGGCATATGTATGTCCAGCTGTGGGCGTCCTACGGCTGAAATAACGATGATGAATGCCGAAATACCAGAAAATGGGCGCACATCCCCACTAAAATTGCGTGAAATGGACTTATATGACAGATAGACATTCAGTTCGAGCCGTTTTAAAATTATTATTCTTTTTTTTAATTTTACGTTGACGGCTCTAAATTTGGAAACGTCATATTCTAATTACAAGTAGAATGTACAAAAGCAGAATCTAGTGAAATTTCGAAATATTTAGGCAACAAAAACACGTTGTCTAGCAGAAAATGGCTCTACAATTTGAACTGACGATGTAGCAAGTATTTTAAAGCTTCGCAACTTTCCTGACTAAAGTTAAAAGCTCAAGTAGGTAGTTATATAAATTTAAAGTTTCCCAGGTAGTTCAACCGTTTACAGCATTTTATTACTTAAGTTAACATTTTTCATAAGATTTTATTATTTAAATAAAACAGTCTTGGTCGTGGTTTATCTCAACAGCAAGCCTGGCTTTTATAAATAAATAACTTTGCTTGGTTAATCAATTTGAAACATGTTTCTACTACATTTTCTTTTAAACACAAAGAACAATCTAGCCTCAAAACAAGCAAAGTTTGAGTTATAAAGTACTACTTTATTGATTGAATTAAAATACGTTATTTTTGTAACGTACTCAGTAGGTACCTTAGAATATAAAGCGCAATATAAATTGTTGTAAGCTCAAACAATGAAAAGCATATTAGAGTTGATAAATTGTCAAACTTTCAAACAAATTATGTTTTCAGCTTGTTGGTCGTCAGTCAGTACATAATGTACTATCTATCACTACATGGTATAAAACAAAGTCGCTTCCCGCTGTCTGTCTGTCCCTATATTTCCTTAAATCTTTAAAACTACGCAAACGGATTTTGATGCGGTTCATTTTTATAGATAGAATAATTCAAGAGGAAGGTTTTTATGTATATTACGTGCATAGTATAGTAGAGATACACTGATAATTTTATAGGTTTTTAATGTGAGGTCCAATACGTTATTTTTGTAACGTACTCAGTAGGTACCTTAGAATATAAAGCGCAGTATAAATTGTTGTAAGCTCAAACAATGAAAAGCATAAGAGAGTTGATAAATTGTCAAACTTTCAAACAAATTATGTTTTCAGCTCGTTGGTCGTCAGTCAGTACATAATGTACTATCACTACATGGTATAAAACAACGTCGCTTCCCGCTGTCTGTCTGTCCCTATATTTTCTTAAATCTTTAAAACTACGCAAAAGGATTTTGATGCGGTTTTTTTTATAGATAGAATAATTCAAGAGGAAGGTTCTTATGTATAATACATGCATAATATAGTAGAGATACACTGATAATTTTATAGGTTTCTAATGTGATGTCGTAAATAAACACATTTTTGCGCTTACGCACATTTTACGCGATTAGTGATAAACCACAATAACCATTTTTAATCCTTTACTTTTACATACGAGAAATAATGGCTTATTTACGAAGCGATTTTAAGAAATACAGCATTAATCCTTATCCAATTAAGTACCTTTAATACATTATATTTAATATAAATCAATATGGCCTATTACAGCACGTAATTTCATAGAATATTTTCGAAGATATTACAGATTTGAAATGCGGGACATAGCGGTTGCGACGGTACCGGCTGGTTCCGGGGGGCCGGTCAAGACTCGGTCGATACTGTTCTCGATTTGGAAGAAGCTGTTGATTTTCCTACAGAATTTCTTAGTTTTTTGAACCCGTCTGGACTCCTCATGAAATGGTGTTGAAAGTAGGTGCTCCTGTTATTTTATTAAGAAACCTGAATCCACCTAAACTTTGCTATGGCACGCGTTTGCTGGTAAAATCGCTAAAAACTTTCATAATAGAGTGCACAATACTCACCGGATGTGGTACCGAAGAAGATGTATTCATTCCCCGAATTCCTCGGATACCATCGGATTTACCGTTCGAATTTAAACGCCCACAATTTTTGGTAAAAATATATTTTGCAATGACCATTAATTAATCGCAGGGTCAACGTTGCAGGCTTAGATTTGAGCGTTGACTGTTTTCACATGGCCAATAATATGTCGCTCTTTCAAGAGTAACCTCTAAAGTAAACACGTTTCTACTGTCTAATGACAAAAAAGCTGTGAACGTTGTTTAAAAAGACATTCTGTAGTATATTAAGTATCAGCATTGCACCCGTGCGAAGCCGGGGCGGGTCGCTAGTGTTATCTATAACAATATGCCATGTTGCCTTTGGTGAAAAGAGATATTAGCATGGCTACAAAAATGTACAAAATTGAATTACATTTCTTGACTACGGATATTACAAATATCCGCTCAGACATATCCGAGCTTGTACTAGGAAAACAGAAAACAAAAGTATGCTAGAGAGTATTCACAGATAATCAACCACAGATGTGCCGTTTCCACATCTGTAGAGACATAAAGGTGTACTAACGCACCTCAATTCCTACCTGCGCCCGAAATTACTTAGTTAATGCTTATTCAACAACCTATAAAAACAAAGAGACAAGGAGAGGGTCAAACGCTATTGTATATTAATGTAAGCGACGCCATTCGCCCGCTAGTTTTGGCAAAGATGCAATTTCATTTGAATATTGTGCAAGTAGATGGTTACTGTCGTGGTGCTTTGCTGTTTGTTTTTAATAGTTTTAAATGTTACTGCAAATATAAGGGCTGGGACTGATGCTAGAATACTAAAAGTTTTAAAGAAATATATAAAGTCTCAACCATAAACGTCGTGAGGAAACCCGCGGCTTAGTCAGCTTCAGACGTAATGACATGCTCTATCCTCTGGATATAGCCGACTTGCTGAGAAGATGGTATAGGTGCTGGGTAAGCCAAATCCATCTAACACTGTCTCGGACACTCGCAGCGTCCCGTACAGCATAAATACCAGTTGCTGATGCTGTATAAATCATCTGCAGTCTTTATGCAAACTGAAGCGTTTCGCGGTCGCGAAACTCTGTTTGCGCAACGAAGCAGAACATTAATAAATACTGTAATAGAAATATGAGATTGATCACAACCAGTACAGTACACAAAATCAATTAGCCTATCATATTTAAGTAGATGATTTATAAAGTGTCAGCAACTGTTATCCCATACTCTATGATAGGTGCAGGTGCCTGAGACATTTACAATATGGATATGGTTTGCCTGTATAAAGAAGCTGAGAGATGCTCTCAGCTCATTCGGTCGACACGAAAGTTGACAAAGGCCGCGGCTTTCTCACGATGTTTTCGTTACGTAAAATAACCACATCTTTCATATTCATCACTCTCAGTCCACATTCAGTTTGCCTCCAGCAATTGAAATTGAGCTAAACTTTTGAGAGTAATAAGGCAGTCGTACGTCGGGGCAGCAATTAAAAGGAAATTTTAGTGTGTTCTGGCGAAGATCGTGGATGTCTCTCATTCCGGGTGTAAGGCGCTCGTCACCGTGTCTTTACGATTTATGCCCGCCGTATTACACGCCATTCGACACGTTGCTACCTTCAACTCCGAGCTTAGAAGAAATAAAATAAGACTACTAATTTTAAATCACTTCGCACTAAATTTAAAGCAATAAATATAATGACAGTAGCTTGTCAATATATTTATGAGAACCTGTTGTACACCCATAAAAATATTGCTTCGTTTAAGAAAAACAGCGATAATCACAATGTAAATACAAAAAATAAGAATAAACTCGCTGTGCCAACTACTAGGCTCCATAAGGTGAAAATATCTTTTAAAGGGCAATGTATACGCTTCTACAACAAACTCCCAAGTGAGTTACAGAAGTTATCATTGAATAAATTCAAAAACATTATCAAACGCAATCTGTGCAATAAAGCTTATTATAAAATATCAGATTACCTAGAGGACAAAACCACTTGGGACGGAATCTGCTCCAACTCCGTCCAACGTAACATAAGACAAAATAAAATTGTTAAATGATGACTATAACGACCGAGTTAGGTTCTTCTGTTCACTTCTTTTCCTAACTCGCGTGTCATCTGAAGTGAACAGATTCAGTTATGTGCTTTATTCTATTTATTTGTGTTGTTTTATTTTGTAATTTGTGACGCGTCAATAAGGTCCTTGCGGCCGCACTGAATAAAGTATTTTTTGATTCTTGATTCTTGAAATGTTTAAAATATTTCTAAAAACAAGCTTTAAAATCTCAAATCCAAAGGCATTTAATGCCCTTGTAATATTGGGTTTGTCAAAAAATACATCAGCAACTTGTGGTGGCGGCCATTTTGAAAATAGGGATGGTCGTCAGGAATAGGTTTAAAAGCGTACAAACAAAGATCTTGGAAAGATAATAAAAGTCTTGTGAAAAAAATCATGTGTGTTTCATTTAATGTAGGTCGAATACTACATGTTATGTACTCGTCGAAACGGATCATCTGACTCGAGGGGTTTAATAGTACCCACTGAAGAGTTACACGATTCGTTGCGTACAAGTAATATAATATTCTTTATTTTCTCTTTTGTTTGAAAATTTGTTTAAAACATTTATTTGGCGGATGGCACAAACAAAGGGAGGCCAAGCCAGGATGTGAATGATATTAATGACATTTCATTATTGTATAAAAATGTTTACGATGTTTATAAAACAAACAGCTTATTGAATATGGATGTGGAATAGAACAAATTCAACTTTGAATAGTTTTACTAATAAAACTTAAAGTATAATATATTGAAATGAAATATTTATAGTAATTCTTGGCAGTATCGGAAATAAAACAACGAGAAGAAATTAGATATAATTATCGAGGTAAAAGTTTACCTAACGAAGAGACATATACATACATAAATAGAAAGTATCGGTTATGTGGTCAAAAAATACACAAATAAATGGGTTCGTTTCGTATGGTCCAAAGTTTCCCTCGTCGAAACGTAATCAATATTCTGGTATAAGTAATTATAGTAATAGTAATCCTTTATAATTTCTATAGAGATTCCTCGCATCTAAGAAGACTCGCGAAGACTCATCATTTATGGGCTATGTAATGAATTTAATCAATGTTTATTGATTAAATTGACGTCAATGAAAGGCCGGAGTGAGCGATTGACTGGTTTATTCAACGAAACTTAAATCTACCCGCAACATGCAATAACGATGCACAACAGATCGTTACACCTCTTCCCGACAAACCGGGAAATACTTATAAATGGGTAATACTTATATATGTAATGCATAAGATCTACTTAATATAAACTACTAATCTAAATAATTTAGAAGCGCCTGTTTGGCTCGTTTTATGGCACGCAGTGCGCGAGCGGACGCGTCCGGCGGAGAGAGTGCCGCGGGCGCGGGCACGGGCGGGGCGGCCGCCGCTCGCGGGCGAGGCGGCGGCGACACCGCCGGCGCACCCGCAGCCCGCTCAGATTTAGTAAGTGGCGACCTGGCCAAATCGTCACCGCTGAACGCGTCCTCAAATGCATCTTCATGAGCGGCTCCTATATCGACCCCAGGTTCATTGTTACCATCCGAGTCGGACTCGACGGCTACGCCACTCGTTCGCGATAGCGAATAACGACCTTTACTCTGAGCCGGTATCATTTGATCGGCATGCCTGCGCCATTCTACGCCTTCGCCTGTATTGACTTTATACGAGACCGGTCCCGTTTTCTTAACAACTGTGGCTTCGGCCCACTTGTCCCCCCTCGCCGTGTAGTCGCGAGCTAGGACCGCGTCCCCCACCTTAAAATCCCTGTCGGTGCCGGCAACGCGCGCCACCTGCCGCTCCTGAGCGGCGCGCACCGCGGCCGCGCGGTCGGGGCGCAGCGCGTCCAGCCGCCCGCGCAGGCGCCGCCCCTGCAGCGCCACGGCTGGCGATACACCCGTAGTGGCGTGTGAACAGTTACGATATTGGAATAGGAATTTGCTTAAAGCAGCGTTTACATCAAGACCTTCGTAAATAGCTCTCTTTATAGCCTTCTTTACCGTCTTAACTGCATTTTCAGCCGCTCCGTTCCCCTGAGGTCTATAAGGAGCCGACGTAGTATGCTTAATGCAATTACTAATGCAATACATTTTAAATTCCTGCGAAGTAAACGGTGGGCCGTTGTCGGTTACGAGCTGCGACGGTAAACCAAAGCGTGCAAAAATACTTCGTAAAACCTGAATAGTACTATCCGCCGTGGTACTTCGCATGGGCACAGCCTCTATCCATTTGGAGTGTGCGTCTACCATGATGAGGTAACGTTTGCCCGCGCAGTCTCCAAAGTCGGCGTGCACGCGCTGCCACGGGTGCAGCGGGAACTCCCACGGGTGCAGCGCGGCGCGCGGCGGCGCGGCGCGCACGCTGCAGCACGCGGCACATGCCTTACACACCTGCTCGATATCTCGGTCCAAGTTCGCCCAGTAAATATACGAACGTGACAAACTTTTCATTTTATTTATTCCTAAGTGGCCTTCATGCACTTCATCTAGAATTTTCTTTTGTAAACTACCGGGAACTACAATTTTATATTTATAAATTATGCAATCTTGATCGACCACAAAATCAAGTTTTCTAGCAAAATAAGGTTTCTCCGCGTCGCAGCTTGCAACCGATGGCCACCCAAAGAGTATATAGCCTTTTATTCTACTTAACAATGAATCACGTTCAGTTTCTTTTGCGATATCCTTACAACTAACGGGCAAATACTCTTCCACTAAATTTAAGTAATCTACCGAGTCCGCCGAGCAACCCTCCCGAGGTAACGGTAATCGCGATAACGCGTCGGCCGGACCGTTGTCCGCCGATCTAACAAACTCGATTGCAAAATCGTATGCGGCAAGCCGCGCCGCCCACCTTTGTAGTAGTAGACACCCGTAGTAACTAGACAATACACCTGTAGAAAAATATTTGACAAACTTGATCTATGTACTCTACAGCTAAAAAGTAATAAAATTAAGTATGAGGCTGAAATCTTGGAGTTGAATTGTGAACTTGGCCGGTTGGAACATTCCCTAAAACATATTACAAGCCTATATGATAAGTCCAGAATTGAGGTAAGGGAATACAACCTGGCCATGGACCAAGTGCTCCAGGGATCTTGGGAGAATGAAAGAGAGCTCCAGTCCCACTTAGCAAGATGCCGGTGTGATGCTGGACTGGATCATGATAACACTGATTCAGTGAGTATTACAACGGCCATGCGCAGTCTGGATGTAAACTCATCATTCTCACAAGAAAAATCAATAATGTACTGCGATGAAATTGGAAAAAATATGGGCCAACTTTTGAGTTTGCATATGGAACATTCAGTTTTAAATAATTGCTTACCAAACTGTAGTTTGCATGATATAATGCAAAAAATTTCTAAAAATTCATCTAATGAGAATACTAATTTAATAATCTGTCTTGGAAATAGGGGTAATGTTAACAAGTCTGATTTGATAAAATATATTGATAAACTTTGTTCATTGAAATTTAAAGAAATTGTAATGTATACATTCCCCTATAGTAATAGTTTGCCACAGTCAGAAAATAATACTAGATTTAAGCTAAATATGCTTTTGCATACAATATCGTGCAATAATCCTATTCATGTGATTGACACTAACTCTATTGTTAGTAAAAAATATTATTTGACTAAAGGTAATTATTACCTTTCTAATTATTACAAACGACAGATAGCTATGTCGCTATCATATTATTTTTGCATGACAGCCAAAAATTTGGCTAAACAGAATGCTTCTTTTGAGCATTCTCAAAACCAATTAATTAAGACTCTGGAAATTATTCCAAGTCATTTAAATTAGATCATAAGACAACAGAGGAAATCTCTAGCCAGAACAAGTCAAATAATATCTTGTGTCAAAATGAAAAAGCAATAAATAAAACATTTAAAATATATACAAAGGTTACCAACTTAGTGCACCAAAATATTCAAGGAATAAGCAGTAAATTGTTAGAGTTGGAACTATACATAAACTTGTATAATATTGATATTTTATGTATTACTGAACATTGGCTGAAAAGTCATGAGGTTATGTTCAGTTTCCACAACCATCTTGTTGGTAGCTCCTTTTGTAGATCACATGCTATTCGTGGAGGTTCTTTAGTGCTACTTAATAAACATCTTAAGTACAAAGAACGTAAAGACATTTGGTAGATATAACCGGCCGCATGCCGCGATGCATGGTACGATAGACCATAAAGCTAACCGATTATATCATTTGGTTAATAAGCGTTTCCCAAGGTGGGATGGACTGGCTGAAATCCAATAATTCTAGGTTTCTCAAAGATGCGTATAGTAATTATAACGACGTTGCACAGGCTAAAATCACTAGGTAATTAGGAAGGCTTACTAACCTGGCAAGTCCAGCAATCTCTGAGGGTCCAGGGCTGCGCGGGAATCCTTTCACTTCACTACACAGAGAGGCGAATTCCTTTGGCTGGCAACTATTTTGTGGTAATGCGACCTTTCCCAAATATATTATGGGACTCGGTAATAAGTGTCCCACGATTCCAAAGAACGAATCGCGACGGGGACACATGCGGGAAATATAATTGAGTTGCGTGCGACCGACCAGCGAGGCGTCTTGATTGCAACTAGTCTTGTCAAGGTGACCGACATTAGAAAAAATGCAGAGTGCATACGCAGCAAAATATCCGTCGTGTGGATTATAGTGTACGCACACACGGACACGTAGGAACATCGCGTAATAGCCCAATATGGGATTACACAAAATTCCCAGAAAAGTAAACCAACCCTTAGTTTACCTATAGATAATTAACTATGCAATGTCGTTTATCTAACGTTTAAATTAAGTTACGCTCGCAATGCTGTCGGCGTAACCATATTCCCCGGCTTGAAAGGTCCTAATCTTTCAAAACAAAAAAGAGGAAACAACAATTAACAATTGCATATTATCATCATGAAAACTCTACCTTATGAAAGAAACTAAATTTATGAAGGAATTTTATAAACTAGTTAATAAATTTAATTAAACCTAACTTCTGCATTATAAAAATTAGATACCAAAACTTATTGTGTTGGCAAAGGGCACAACTTAACTGTTGGCCGTTGAAAAAACCCACTCTGAGTCTTGATCGTTGCGACTCTAACTACCCCGTTCTTATCCGGATAGACTTCAGTCACTAAGCCTATCGGCCAATGTAGAGGCATAACGTTGTCCTGCATAGAAACAACAACCATACCAGTCCGTAAAGGATTAGCAGGTGTGTTCCATTTAGAATGAACAAGTTGATCATTTAGTTCCTGTCGCGAAATAAGATGTAAGCGCGGTTCAGTTACCTCGCGAGCAGGGAAAAAGACGAGTGGTTTCGTGTTAAGAAAATGTGCAGGAGTTAATGCGGCGGGTTCTGACGGATCGGAGCTAAGCGCGTAGAGCGGTCGCGAGTTATCATCCGCCAGTTCCTTTTCCCAATATGTGCTATATTCATGCGATAAGAATTGGTAGAGTTCACGAAGATGCGATTTTAAATCGGATTCAAAATGAATTCGTTGAACAGTTCGCCACACAACTGATTCAGCAAAGTTCAAATCGAGCGCGGTTATTGGGCCTATAGGAAGCCGCTTTAGAAATTTGTAAACAAAGCAAATTGTTTTCAAGTATTTTTTCCAGGAGGGAAACCTATTGGAGAGGTTATACAGAATGTCTTCGGCAGGAGAATTCACCTTTGACATTGCCGGCGATAAAGCAGGTAGAGCCACTGGCTTCATTTCGGGAAGCTCTTGCGTCTCACCTGGAACGAATGGTTTTATAGGCCATTTGTGGCGGGGTAGTTTGAGCCAGGGCGGTCCAGTCTACCACAGTGGATGATGGATAAGCTGGGCTGGCGTCAAACCGCGGGAAAGACAATCACTAGGATTATCTGATCCTTTTACATGGAAGAAGTGTTTTGCCGAGAGATTTTCGTGAATCTTGGCTATGCGATTGGCCACAAACGTGTGCCAGCGATGTGGCGAAGAGTGGATCCAACTCAAAGTTACAGTTGAGTCTGAAAATGCTACGACAGCCTCAATGGCATATCGGGAGGAATAAAGATCAAAAACTCGCTTTATCAAAGTTGATAAAAGCAATGCGGCGCATAGCTCCAGACGAGCCAGCGAAATAACTTTAAGAGGAGCGACCTTGGACTTTGCACATACTAGCGAGATGGTTATGTCTCCATCTGGTTTAACTACGTGGGCGTAGACAGCACCACCGTAGGCTTTCTCGCTAGCGTCTGCAAACCCAACTAATGAAACTTTACAGTTTTCAATTACGCCAATGTGGCGTGTGAATTTAAGCTGCGAAATATGCGGCAGTTCATCTTGAAACTGCTGCCACAGACGAACTATGCGGTTGGGTGGGACATCATCCCATCCAATTTTTACAAGCCAAAGATCTTTGATCAATAGCTTGGCGTACAAGATCATGGGCGCGACTAAACCCAGAACATCGAAGAGGCGAGCGATAGGCGACAGAATATTTCTCTTCGTGCAAGGGCGATTGTCAGAATTGACTTGGAATGCGAAATAGTCTTCGTCGGGAAACCAACGAAGCCCAAGAACCTTTAGAGTCGGATCCTTACTTAGATCGACACTGTGCGCGAGCCGCAGTGACTCGGGAATAGCCTGAAGAACCTCAGGGCTATTACTTGACCATTTAGTCAACTCAAAATCACCAAGTGAAAACAACTTAATCAGTTGGTGAGCGGAATCTATTGCTAGCGCAATGCTAGGAATAGAACTAGCGATATCATCGATATAAATATCTCTATTTAGAATCTCGCTTGCGAGAGGACAATTTTGACCCTCATCCTTACACAATTGTTGAATGGTGCGGATGGCGACAAAGGGCGAGCATTTGAACCCAAAGGGAAGAACGGAAAATTGCAGAATTTGCAATTCCTCGTCTTCGTGAAAGCGATATAGTATACGCTGAAGAGGACGATTTTCAGGACGTACTGAAATTCTGAGGTACATAGCTTTAACATCAGCCGTTATAGCTACAGCGTAGAATCTTAAATTTAAAAGAATATTAAAAAGGTCCGACTGAAGAACTGGACCTGCGTAGAGAATATCATTTAGTGATGTACCATTGGCTGTCTTCGCGCTCGCATCAAGAACCACGCGTAACTTGGTGGTTGCCTTGTCTTCGCGAATTACAGCATGGTGCGGGATGTAGTAAGATACCTCGCCAGGAATAATTCCTTGCACAAGGGAAACGTAATTATTTTTTAGATAATCTCTTATGACGTCATCATAGAGTAATTTGACGTTAGGATGCGATTTAAGTTTTCGTTCGAGGCTAATAAATCTACGACGTGCAATTTCGAAAGAATTACCTAACGCCGATGCGTCTGTCTTCAATGGCAAAGCAACGACATACTTGCCAGATTGGGTGCGAGTAGTGGTGGAACAATAAAACTGTTCACAGTATTTATCATCCACGCTAGTGATAGAAGAGGGTTGAACTTCTTCTATCTCCCAAAACTTGCGCAAGTCGCAGCTTTCCAAAGGGGAAGTAGCGAAAAACGACAGGGTGGCTTTCGGACGTTCCAAGACAGGTGCGTCTCCCATTAATATATAGCCAAGCACTGTCTCTAATGCGTCTGGACATCCCGCGGTAGAAGATACATGACCTGGTTGCAATAACTTAGCAAACAGTTTTACTCCTAGCAGAATGTCAATATTCCCCGGCGTAGCCCAAGTATCGTCGGCAAGTAGCCTCGAATCAATGTGATTGAAGTTAGCGACATCTATCGGGCATACCGGGAGCTGACCCGTTATCTCGTCGAGAACCAGAGCGTCGATGTTGTACTTGGGTTGCACACGGAAACGCGAACTAAATTTGAATTCAACTGAACCTCGTACTGGTTGAGAGGTACCACCAATACCTTTGACGGTAACCACCGAATCCTCGCGGATAGGTAACCCGAGCTTACGACAGCATCGAGTAGTTATATAGTTCTTCTGGGAACCTGGGTCCAGAAGACAGCGAATAACAGCATCCTTGCCCTTCCTACCTACCACTAATACCTTCGCAGTAGCTAGCACTTCAGTAGTGCGAGACGACCTTTGAACCGTGGCTGAGTGCGTGCAAAAAGAAACCCGTTCCTGCGATGGCTCAGGTTCTTCGGCACTAGTAGCCGGTGCGGTGCTGACACTAGCAGCTGGTTTCTGTGGCCTTTGTTCGAAATGCAACAAGGAATGATGTTTACCCTGGCACTTCTTACAAGTGGCAGAAGACTGACATTTAGACGCTGTATGCTGCGCACTAAGGCAGTTGACACACATATTGTGTTCCTTAATGAATTTAAATCTGTCATTCGCGTTTAATTTTAAAAAGGCACTGCACTTATATAAGTGGATATGCGATGAATGACAGAGCGAACATTTAGGCGATGTAGATACATGCGCCCTAGAAGACGTAGCAGACGCCGCACTGGCGCCGCTGCGGCCGGCAGTCGACTTTTCAGCATTCGACGGCGCGATGCGATATAATATTTTTATTTGTTCGCGTACAAACTTTACAAAGTAATTATAATCTACCCCTTGAGGATCTTTCAAATTGCGAAGCGACATTTCGTAATGTTTTGCGATGTCGGAGTCTAATAACTTAAGACCCGCGTACGTGAAAATAAAATCATCCATGTTATCTATTTTCAATTGCTTGAGTCCTGCTACAATTGCAGTGAATTTATCAAATACCTGTTCAACATTAGCAGGCGAAGTACCAACTGATTTTATAGAAAACAGCTGATTGAGATAACTAACTGCTAATGCGCGCGTGTCATGATATTTTGCGATAAGCGCGTCCCAGATTACGCGATAGTTCTCTGCAGCGGGGACAATACCGGCGGCAACACTTTGAGCCTTGCCCTTGAGATGACTTAGTAAATAGTGAATACGATCCGAGTCCGATAAATCGGGATTTAAATGTATTACACGTTTGAATGTTTCATAGAAAAACGGAAAAGTTTGAATGTCGCCCTCAAAGGTAGGCAGTTCGATTCTCGGTATTTTGATATGACATAACCCTGAACTTGAACCGAGTTTACTACTCGTCGAATTAGTACTACTCATAGCATAATCCTTAGTAGGGGGAGCTGGGGTCAATGAACTCAATACATTTTTAATTTCGCACGAAAGATCGTCAAAGGCCGACAACGTGTTGTAATTAACCTCATAGTCGGGATTAATTTTCATTGACAAAATATTTATATTATCAATTGTAGTTATAATTTCGTTTCTAATTTGATCGACTGTTCTGGCTTTCGCAATGAAAGTATTTCTCGACTTTTCGTCATTGAGATTTGAAATTAAATCATATATTTTTTGAACGCGACCAAAATATGAAGCACATTTGCCTTCGTAAAGTTTAAGTTTGTTATTTAAGTCTTCCATGTTAAACTAAAAATTTGTGTTTAAAAATAAAAAAAATAAAAACTTTAATATAAAATTGGTACGGAACCACTTATCCGTCCAAGCGAAATTCCAGCCTAAGCTAATGGATGCAAAACAAAGTATTAAATATTTATATTTTTTAAAAAACAAAAAATAGGTAGGTACGGAACCAATTTTCCAATCATGCGAAACCCTAGCGTGTGTTCAATACGACACGACAATGGCGAAATCGAAAAATAAAAAAAAAGCTTGTAAAAACAAACGGTACTTATATGATTTATATATGGTATATAGAACGGAACTCTATTTCAAGCAATAAAGCGGACGTACAATACGACGCGACACACGGGTAAAACAAAAAATAAATAGGTGTGGAACTATTTTCCCGACCATGCGGAACCCTAGCGAACGTGCAATACGACGCGTAAGGATAAAACAAATAAATACCTATCCTACCAGCAGCGTTAGTAAGTATAGATAGGCACTAACTGACCAAGCTGGCACGATATAGGAACAGTATAGATAGCACGAGCGTAATTGCTGTGCATGCGAAATAATAGGTACTTATGAACGTAAGAGTGAGAAATAATTTATCTTGTCTTAAGAACAAACAACCTAGTAAATAAGTTACTTCAGAACCTACTAAAATTCTTCAATAAATGCGGTGTGGACTGTAATATTTTTGCGATGTAAATAAATAAACTCAATGTTTAGTTATTAGGTTAAAAATAAACCAACAAGATGTTATAGTGGCGATCCTTACTTGGATTCGCTAGCAAAGTTAACCAGACCAATCTTTGTGCCACGAAGCTTTCCACGAAACCACCGTCAATTAAATAAAATAATGAAAAATTAGCGTAATTAACGCAATTTAACGTAAAATCTATTTCACAACATGAAACACTAAAGTAGTAAATAACTTATACACACCTATTTGTGAATCAGTTAGGAAAAATGCGAATTTAAATAATTTTATAACGGGACTTCGTGTACAAGTGCGGACACACAATGGACCTTACATGTAACGCAATAAGGACGAGTTTCCTATGATGATGATATGCAATTACACGTGGTAATAAACCCAAAATTTTAGATTTCTATCCGGTTCGTGAGGACCAAATATATGGAAGATATAACCGGCCGCATGCCGCGATGCATGGTACGATAGACCATAAAGCTAACCGATTATATCATTTGGTTAATAAGCGTTTCCCAAGGTGGGATGGACTGGCTGAAATCCAATAATTCTAGGTTTCTCAAAGATGCGTATAGTAATTATAACGACGTTGCACAGGCTAAAATCACTAGGTAATTAGGAAGGCTTACTAACCTGGCAAGTCCAGCAATCTCTGAGGGTCCAGGGCTGCGCGGGAATCCTTTCACTTCACTACACAGAGAGGCGAATTCCTTTGGCTGGCAACTATTTTGTGGTAATGCGACCTTTCCCAAATATATTATGGGACTCGGTAATAAGTGTCCCACGATTCCAAAGAACGAATCGCGACGGGGACACATGCGGGAAATATAATTGAGTTGCGTGCGACCGACCAGCGAGGCGTCTTGATTGCAACTGGTTTGTCAGTCAAGGTGACCGACATTAGAAAAAATGCAGAGTGCATACGCAGCAAAATATCCGTCGTGTGGATTATAGTGTACGCACACACGGACACGTAGGAACATCGCGTAATAGCCCAATATGGGATTACACAAAATTCCCAGAAAAGTAAACCAACCCTTAGTTTACCTATAGATAATTAACTATGCAATGTCGTTTATCTAACGTTTAAATTAAGTTACGCTCGCAATGCTGTCGGCGTAACCAACATTGTCTGTCTGTCTGTTGAGAGCCAAATCGAAATAGCATGTGTGGAGTTGGAGCAAGTTATTATCATAAGTGTATACAGCCCACCGTCAGCTTCGTTTGAGACATTTGAAAAAGTCATGGATGAAATCTTATTCAAAGCATCAAAGTCAAATAAAAACATAATTACATGTGGAGATTTCAATGTTAATCTCTTAGAAAATTACTCTTTTAGTACTAGATTAACATGCCTTTTTAATTCATATAACCTAAAACCATTGTTTATGGAGCCTACTAGAATAACTGAAACATCAGCTAAATGTATTGACAATATCTTTGTAAATTCTAATACAAAAATTCTCCATAAGGGCTTGATTAGCAATATAAAGTCAGACCATTTAGGCCAGCACATTCAAATTAAACAGCAAAAAAAACAAAATGTAAAAAGAAAAATTACTTTTATACCTGTGACCATGCATCGATCTGAACAACTGAAATGTAAATTGAATACAAAATTTCCACCTTACTACTCAAATAACAACCCTAATGAGTCATATTGCAATTTTTTCAATGCATTTAGCAATATGTTTAATTCAATATTTACATCAAAGTCGATAATGGTCACAGATAAACATAACTTTAATGAGTGGGCAACAGTGGGTATACATAGAAGTAGACAAAAATTATATGATCTTTATAGTGAAAAACATTATAATTTTAGTGAAGAATTTAAAGAAAAGGTTAAAAATTACTCAAAAATTTTTAGAAAAGTCTGCCATATTGCTAAGTCTAATTATATAAGTTCAAAAATTAAAAATAGTGATAATAAAATTAAAGCTACTTGGAAAATAATAAACAAAGAAACTGGAAATGTGAGTAACTTTAACAACCAATTCAAATTAAATTATAATAATACCACCTACAAAAGTGATGAAGATGTAGCCCAAGCATTTGAAACATTTTTTACTGACATTCCAATTTCTACCACAAAGTCTTTAAACTCTTCTCACCTGATCGCCGAGTCCTTACTTAGCGAAAATGTACCTAAATGTGATAGTAATTTTAAATTCCAATATGTGGACAGCGGCGATATAGTTAAAGCCTTTAAAATGTTAAATGTCAAGAAAACTGCAGATCTCTGGGGTATTTCTGTAAACATTGTAAAACCATTAGTAGACACAATCGCACCTGAACTGGCTTTTATATTTAATGAATGCATTGACTGTGGCGTATTTCCTGATCTAATGAAACACAGTAAAATAATACCTTTATTCAAATCAGGTTCTAAGTCGGATCCCACTAACTTTAGGCCGATATCAGTACTGCCGACATTTAGTAAAATTTTTGAAAAGCTTATTTTAAATCAGCTATCTAAGCACTTTAACGACAACAAGTTGCTTCACTGCAAGCAATTTGGCTTTACACGCGGTCGTTCCACTACTGATGCCGGTATAGAGTTAATCTCGCATATCTATGATGCTTGGGAGAAGTCGCAAGACGCTATAGGTGTTTTTTGCGACCTTTCAAAAGCATTTGACTGTGTACACCATGAAACATTGATCGGGAAATTGCGCCACTATGGTGTTAGAGATATCTCTTTAGATCTACTTAATTCTTATCTCAGTAACAGGATACAAAGAGTTGATGTTAATGGAAAACGTTCTTCGGGATCTGTAGTTACAATGGGTGTACCGCAGGGATCAATTCTTGGGCCTTTTCTATTTTTAATTTACATTAATGATCTACCTCATCTTGTCAAAAACAATCATGAGATTGTATTGTTTGCTGATGACACTTCACTTTTGTTCAAAATGAAACGACGTACCACCGATTATGACGAGGTGAATAATGCAATCTCAGAAGTTGTTAATTGGTTTAATGTCAATAACCTATTACTTAATGAAAATAAAACAAAATGCATTAGATTTACTCTCCCGAATGTAAAACAGGCTGATGCCAACATTAAATTGAAAGGTGAAAGTTTAAACCTTGTAGAAAAAACTGTATTTTTAGGCATAACTTTGGACAATAAGCTTCAATGGGGCCCGCATATAGAACAACTATCGGGTAGGCTTAGTTCTGCAGCATATGCAGTCAAAAAAATCCGCCTTCTTACAGACGTAGATACCGTTAGACTTGTTTACTTCAGCTATTTCCACAGCATTATGTCTTATGGCTTACTGCTGTGGGGATGTGCTGCAGATATAGACACCGTATTTGTGCTGCAGAAGAGGGCTATTCGTTCTATCTACAATATGGGTCCCAGAGAATCACTTCGCACTAAATTTAAAGAAATAAATATAATGACAGTAGCTTGTCAATATATTTATGAGAACCTGTTGTACACCCATAAAAATATTGCTTCGTTTAAGAAAAACAGCGACAATCACAATGTAAATACAAGAAATAAGAATAAACTCGCTGTGCCCACTACTAGGCTCCATAAGGTAAAAAAATCTTTTAAAGGGCAATGTATACGCTTCTACAACAAACTCCCAAGTGAGTTGCAGAAGTTATCATTAAATAAATTCAAAAACATTATTAAACGCAATCTGTGCGATAAAGCTTATTATAAAATATCAGATTACCTAGAGGACAAAACCACTTGGGACGGAATCTGCTCCAACTCCGTCAAACGTAGCATAAGACAAAATCAAATTGTTAAATGATGACTATAACGACCGAGTTAGGTTCTTCTGTTCACTTCTTTTCCTAACTCGCGTGTCATCTGAAGTGAACAGGTTCAATTATGTGCTTTATTCTATTTATTTGTGTTGTTTTATTTTGTAAGTTGTGACGCGTCAATAAGGTCCATGCGGCCGCACTGAATAAAGTATTTTTTGAATTTGAATTTGAATTTGAATTTGTAGTCGACTGGCTGCCGTTTGGGGGATTCCTCCTTTATCCCCAAATATATAAGTCAAAGGTTGATGATCAGTCCGCAACGTGAACCGCCTCCCAAATAGGTACTGGTGGTGCTTCGTGACCCCAAACAAGATAGCCAGCGCCTCCTTGTCTAGCTGACTGTAGTTGCGTTCGGGCGCGCTGAGCGTGCGCGACACGCAGCTGACCGGGCGCTCGGCGCCGTCGGCGTAGCGGCGTAGCGAGCACGGCGCCCAGCCCGTACGCACTACTGTCTACCGATAACACTAGATCGCGGCCCTCCTCGTAATGAGCTAATACTCGTTCACTGAGGAGAAATTGCTTGGCGTTCACAAAAGTCTGATTACACTTAGAATCCCATTTCCACTCGACTTCCTTTTTCAATAGATTATGTAAAGGTTGCAACAAGGTACTCAGGTTAGGTATGAACCGCCCGTAATAATTTAGCATTCCTAAAAAACTTTTAAGCTGGGATACGTTTTGAGGTGTCGGTGCGCTGGAAATAGCCTCTAATTTCATAGGATCTGGTCGTAAACCATCTTTATTTATAATAAACCCGAGGTAATTAACACTATCTTGTAAAAAACGACATTTACTTAATTTTACCGTTAGACCCATATCGCGCAAACGTTCAAGTACAGCTTTAAGATTTTTGTTATGCTCGGCAATATTCGCTCCCGTTACACAAATATCGTCTAAGAACACGACACACCCTGGCACCCCGCGCAGAGTTTCCTCCATCATTTTCTGGAATTTCTCTGGTATACACGATAAACCGTACGGCGTTCGACGATACGCATACGTACCCATATGCGTGGTGATAGCAGTGAATGCTTGTGAGTCATCTGACAAAATGCACTGTTCGTACGCATGCGTAAGGTCTATTTTAGTGAATTTTTCACCACCGCTTAAATTAGCAAACAATTCTTCAATGCGAGGCAATGGATAGTAATCGCGTTTTAGTTTAGGATTAATTGTAATTTTATAGTCTCCGCAAATACGTATGTCACCGTTTTTCTTAACAACGGGTACAATTGGGGTTCCGTAGTCAGAGTAATCTACACGATAAATAGTGGCGTCGGCCTCGAGGCGGGCTAGCTCGCGCTCGACTCGTGCGCGCAGCGCCAGAGGCATCGGTCGGGCTCGGACATAAACCGGTTCCTTATCAGTCAGCTGTAGTCGAATAGGCCGTTTACAAGTACCTAATTTGTCACAAAACACTTCGGGAAATTCGTTGCATAATTGGTTCACAAACTTATCATCCATGACTGCATTGAAGTTTATTTGTGTTATTTTTAAAGCGCGCATCCATTCTCGACCTAATAAAGGTCGCGCCCCGCCTTTAATGATATATAACCGTAATGATTTAACGTTAACTTCGCCTAAACTGACGTCAACTTCAATATAGCCTTGTGTGTCGATTCGTGAACCAGAATAACAGCGTAACATGAGATTATCCCTTACAATATTTTTGCATGCAAATAAACTTTTATACGTTTCTTCGTTTATGGCTGATATACGACTACCGGTGTCCATTTCACATTCCACAGCAATGTTATCTATAAACAACTTAATAAAATAGGGATTGTTACCTTTGGATGCCACTTTAATGTTGAACATACCGTCGTCCGAGTCCTCCTCAGACACGTAGTTCTGCCGACCGCCACTACCGCGCACTTCCTGCTTACACATCACTTTTATGTGTCCTTTTTGACCGCACTCATTACAAGTATAACTTTTAAACCTACACCTATCTGGTGTATGCGCCTTGCCACAGCGCCAACAGGGCCGCGCGCTCGAGTCAGCGGCCTCGCCCGCGCCGCCCGGCCCTGCGCCCCGGCCTCCCGCGCCGCCCGCGCTGCCGCCACCGAGGGGCCGCGCCGCACGCGCTCGCCCGCCCGCACGGCCGCCAGCACCGCCGCCGCCGCCGCGCACTTGATGCAGGCCCTCGCCCGGCCCGGCGCGCGCAGCTCCCGGTGCTTCCACCGCTGTTGATCCGCTCACCTCCGCATGCTTTTCTGCCGCCTCTAGTGCTAGTGCTAGCTCGACCGCATCTTTATAGCCGATCTTTTTCTCTGCGAAGATCCTAGATCTCATTGCGTCGTTCGTTAGACCTGACACAAATTGATCCCGTAGGTTCTCTTCGAGTGTGGAACACGATTTGCACTTGCCAAAATTACACGTAGCGGCGAGATGTTTTAACGCCTGTAGGTACTCGGTAAGCGACTCGCCGGTACGCTGACGACGCAACCTGAAGACGTGGCGTTCGGCGATCTCGGAACGTTGTGGTTCCAAGTGTTCGGTCACCAATTTCACTAGTTCTTCATACGTTTTATCTTCTGGGAAACTAGGTGAACACAAGTCGCACATCAACGAATAAGTTTCTTCTCCTACAACCGTTATCAACATCGGAACTTTCAACGTGTCATCAATGCTATTCAATGTTATGTACTGATTAACTCGGCGAATATAAGCCGGCCACTGTCTAGCACTTAAATTAAAGGGTTCTATTTTGCCGATAGGCATTTTACAATAAAGTTTTACGCGTTTATTTGTAAAAAATTCCGTCCTGTCGCCAATGAGACGTCAATGAAAGGCCGGAGTGAGCGATTGACTGGTTTATTCAACGAAACTTAAATCTACCCGCAACATGCAATAACGATGCACAACAGATCGTTACAGCACGTATTCTGTAAATGGTTTTTATATTAGTTTTTGTTATTATTATTTATTGTTCTGTAGAGTGTCTACGGTTCGTAGCACTTCTACTAAAAATACTGACCAGAAATAGTAACTGTTAAAAATTATAATCCATCCTAGTCAGTATCGGACCCACATATCCCCAAAAATATTAATTCTTCGAATAGTAAACTATTATTTTTAGGGTTCCGGACCAAAATGGTAAAAAGGAACCCTTATAGAATCACTCTGTCTGTCTGTCTGTCTGTCTGTCTGTCACAGATGGATATCTCGAGAACTACTGATGCTAGCGACTTGCAATTTAAAATGGTAAAAGAAAACGGTTTTTTACTTATATAGCATATATAAAAAATTTAAAAAATATTCTTATTTTGATTGCAGGGGGGCGGATGGGGGATCTCAAAAATTTTAAGTGAAGTTACTAGGCCGTGTGGGGTATCATATGAAAGGTATTCATTTGTACATTAATAAACAGTTTTTTGTTTTCTTTTAAACCGTATCGTTTTTGAGTTATTTACAAAAATGTTGAAAAAATGACCGTTCCCCCCCCTTATCTCCGAAGTTTGCAGAGATAAACCCGTGATACTTTTATAGCTAATAGAAATGTATGTAAACTTTATAGGAAAATTATAGCGATTTCTCTAATTTGCATAGTTTTTTAGACAAGGGGGGTGGAAGGGGGGTTTTCAAAAATTTTGTGAAGTTAATAGGTGATGTGGGGTATCATATGAAAGGTATTCATTTGCACATTAATAAACAGTTTTTTGTTTTCTTTTAAACCGTATCGTTTTTGAGTTATTTACAAAAATGTTGAAAAAACGACCGTTCCCCCCCCCCTTATCTCCGAAGTTTGCAGAGATAAACCCGTGATACTTTTATAGCTAATAGAAATGTATGTAAACTTTATAGGAAAATTATAGCGATTTCTCTAATTTGCATAGTTTTTTAGACAAGGGGGGTGGAAGGGGGGTTTTCAAAAAATTTGTGAAGTTAATAGGTGATGTGGGGTATCATATAAAAGGTATTCATTTGCACATTAATAATCAGTTTTTAGTTTTCCTTTAAGCCGTATTGTTTTTGAATTATTTACAAAAATGTCGAAAAACCGACCGTTCCCCCCCCCCCCTTATCTCCGAAGTTTGCAGAGATAAACCCGTGATACTTTTATAGCTCATAGAAGTGTATGTAAACTTTATAGGAAAATTATAGCGAACTCTCTTATTTGCATAGTTTTTTAGACAATGGGGGTGGAAGGGGTGTTTTCAAAATTTTTGGAAAGTTACTAGGTTATGTGGGGTATCATATGAAAGGTATTCTTTTGCACATTAATAAACATTTTTTAGTTTTCCTTTAAGTCGTATAGTTTTTGAGTTATTTACAAAAATGTTGAAAAAAATAGCGTTCCCCCCCCCCCTTATCTCCGAAGTTTGCGGAGATAAACCTTTGAAACTTTTATTACTATTAGAAGTGTATGTAAAGATTAGAGGAAATTTATTACAATTTCTCTACATAGCATACTTTTTTAGAAATCAACGAAAGTGTAAAGAATCTACATAAGTTCCGCTATCAGACAAGAGATGGCGCTGTCAAGGTTCTCCAACAAATATAAAACCGCCTTTGTCATAAATTATATTGTATGATGGCACGGAACCCTCGGTGCGCGAGTCCGACTCGCTCTTGCCCGGTTTTATTTTATTTGTGAAGTAGTTCTATAAAAATTTAACATAGCGTCATCATTAAACTAAGCAATATAATGACGATGGTGCTGTGTGTAAAATATCTAAAATATTAAATTCAATACTCCAAAACAGTTTTATTTTCTACCAACCGATATCTACCCATAAATTTTGACATTCTCGTCTGCCAATAAATAACCAAATCCTCGCTTGTGCAGTATATCCGTGATCCTGTAGCAACTACGTTAAAAACTTAATAGGTACTACTCATGCATATAGATTTGAAACGTACACATAAATTTTTCATTATTGTAAAATTAATTGGTGCACGGCCGGTACTGAACCCACGACTTCTGGATTGAGAGGGGCACATAAGTAACAGAAACAATATTTTATTTTCAAAAATAACATTAGACAAACCAGTCATTTTAAAAATACGGGGATATGAAGATAACGCGCTCGGTCGTGAAGGCACAGTCAAGAATCAAGAATCTAAAGAATCAAGAATAAAAAAATACTTTATTCAGTGCGGCCACATGGACCTTATTGACGTGTTACAAATGAATAGAATAAAGCACACAATTGAATCTGTTCACTTCAGATGACAATGAGTGAAAGTCCATTCGCCCTATTTCTTGAAAATCGAAACATATAGACATGACATTATGTCAACCGACTAAAAGCAATGCATTGATAAACAATTCTTTGAATGTAATTGCTTTTAATTAATATCGTAAAAAACGGACTGACACGGGACGCCTGCATACAAATGAAACGAACATAAAAGGCGTAAGCACCAAAACCGTAATTCTGGTTTAAAATGAAAAAAAATATTACTAATTTTATGAAATTATCATTTCGAAAAGGGACTCATATGTCCAGAAGAAATTGTGGCATAATCGGTTTCGGTTTAACAAAGTAAAAATCTATGTTTTTATAGAGCAGTTTTTGGGATTTTTTTCTGATGAAATAGTTAACCAACTACCGATTTGAAGTATAAGACATAAAATACCAATTTCAAAGGTTTTGTAACTGCTGAAAAAAGTTGTAATCCCTGACGCCAATATCGTCAATGCATCGTCTAAGTAGATAATCCGAATATATTTTTAATGAAGAGATACAATATTGTTCAACCAAGACAGTTTCTAAAGTTGCGATAGGCATGATGACAGTGTATTAAATTAAAATTCTATTAAGTCCTTCAGTTAGATAATACAAAAATAAGAGACAAGTATTTCACTTTCAAAATTAACGTGAGATATACTATTCATTTTGTAAAAACGGGAATTACTCACGTAGTATTGTAACGTCGAAGATTATTCCGACACGTTTCGATTTTTTAAGAAAATCATCATCATGGGATTGAATGCCCGTCCGCGTGTGGGGCCGACACGACACTGAGTACTATATATACCTCTATAGTACGTGAGTAATACCCGTTTTTACAAAATGAAGAGACAAGTGGCCTTTTCAAATAAATGAAAGAATACCTAGATAAAGCTCGTGACGCCATCACTTTGTAGCGAGGCATATCTGCGCGTACTATGAAGTTTACAGTAAAATGTATCGCGGTTGTTTTGAGAATACGTTTCAAAAGAAAAAATGCTATCTACATGACGAACTAAAAAATAAAATGTAGTCGTCTAGCCTATTATTTTGTAATTTGTAGGAACTTTGAATGTCACGTCGTTCGTTTCGCACATCCGAGATTCCTGTAGGATGATTGTGCCGCCTGTCTAATTGTTTCTTGCAACGCGGCTATATTAAGCAGTGAGACACCGCCAACTTTATGGCGTTCAAAGCCATTAACTTGTCGAATCAATTCTGTTTCACCTCGAAAATTATCTCGATCGTAACCAGTTTCAGACTATTACTACTTCGCTCTGTTTGAGAGAAATTAAGTATTTAAATGAATCATCATGCCAGCCGTAAAAAGTCCACTACTGAACAGGCCTCCCTCATGGATGTCCATGAGGGGTAGTTGCCATACTCATCACGTTGGGCAGGCGGGTTGGCGAGCGCAGTACGAGATGTTGATACACGGAAAGACGATGCTGCCCATCTTCTGGAGGTATCCCCTAGCAGGCTCTTACTGCGTCCACGGGCGTGAGAAGAGGGGTAACATTCCATTCTACTGCCGGCACCCCACGGCTTTTAAAATGAATGCTACGCTATAACTGTTACTTTTAGTTTTATGTAAGCCTGTCTTGTAGTTTAAGTTTTATTTTGTCATTTTCAATTCTTTAATTTCAAAACATTTGCTCGCCTTGTCAAAATTGTAGTAGGGACTTCATGTAAAACCAAACGCAAAAAGCCATAAAAGAAGAAGAACGAGGATCAGAGATAAGCTTATATTTAACCATTATTTTCAATATGGACTATGTTTATTTATTTATTTGTTTATATATTTAATAGGACATCCAACACAGGGTTACACATAATACTAAGGACTAAATGTTAATAGCCTGGTGCTCCCGTAATTACAGGATGTCACAGCATGTACAAAGTTAGAGTGTTTATTTTATTGTTATTTGTTCTTTGGTACTAATCAGAAATATTGCATGCCGTTTTGCAAAAAATTAGACTATTTGAGTGGGGGACGACCCTATTTTTTTCGACACCAGTCTAAAGCGATGAGAAAAACAGTACCCTGGATATTAGGTCTGCATGGTAATATTCAATACTAAGAATAATAATTGGAAATTAGTGCATCTAGAGTAGAATGAAGATACTTGCTATTATCATTATGCGCTTTAAACTGTACGCACATAACAGCTAATACATGATTCTTTAAATACAAAAATGCTCTAATAAGTACGGTAATTTAAATTTTTGAACGCAAGTTTTAAATAGCTATTTGTATTCAGCAATAAGCTTAAGAATTTTTTTAATTAAATAGAAGGTTTCATAAAAACAAGTAAGTTACATTTTCCTGCATTGCCTTGGACGCTCTTTGAGAAACTAATATAACCCAGCAATTATTCCAGTTTAATATATTGCATCGTATTAATACTTCACTGCACAAAGCTACAAAGGTAATGGCAAGTAAATAGCGTCTGAGCATGCGATTATAGCTCTAATAGCCATGTCGTTAACATGTTTACTAAAGTGAGTTTTCCATTTAAGTACATTTTTGCTGCTTCTTTAAATTTTACGGTGTATTCAAGAATATTAGGCGATTCGTGAGTAAATTTTATTAGAAACTGTTTGAAAGTTTGATATTTCGGTTTGAACACATACAACTCCAACAATACTATAACTCCGAAAAACGTTTTTAGAGACTAAGGCTATCTGTCCACTGTAGTGGGGCGGGGAGGAGGAGAAAAGCAGAGCTGTTCAAATTTAAACGAATAAAGTTTCTCCGCTCTGTTTCGGGTGGAGTTTTTTTATGCAATTATATTGATAAGGTACACTCTTCCCCAATCTGTTCCGCTCCAGTGGACTGATAGCCTATGGCCTCTGAAACACAAAATACCTAACTTTATTATACTTTCATAAGTAATTAATAACTACATTAACTTAACGTGTCTTTCCGTGTATTAACATCCCGTACTGCGCTCGCCAACCCGCATGCTAAACGGTGAGTACAGCAACAACCCTCTCATTATCAGTACTTGGAGATTTATAAGGGAGGCATATGTCCGGCAGTGGACGTCCTACATCCGAGATGATGGTGATGATGATAAAGGCTACAGAAACACAAAATACTAAAGTCCGTTAAACATTGATAATATAATTATCACGCACTCTATGATACCTCAGATGAAAAGACATGCTTTCAACATTAAACTTTTTTATTAGATATAATGACCTACTTGAACTGAGCTTATAGCGTACTAAGATTTATTAAGTAAGAGTAAGTGCCAAATCACATGGTATGAAAACAATTCCTTTTAGCTGCTGCCCAGGTATCTCTTGGCAGATTTTAACTGCACAAAGTCCCGGACAAAGGGAATAATCAAAGGTATTACGCGATAAAAACCCGTGATTTGTTATTATATTAGTCCGTTAAACTTTTATAATGTCAATGTAACTCACGCGCTCTATGATTATGACATGCATTTAACATTATACTTAGATGTTTTATTAGAAATCGTGACACGGTTAAATTGAGCTTATAGCTTGTTGAAAAAGATCCTTTTAAGAACGAGTAAGTGCCGAATTCCATGTATGAAAACATTTCCTTTTGGCTTTTATTTGGGGCCATGGGGGAGTGGGAATTAATGAAAGTAAGACGAGTTTATGAAGAAAAATATTACTGCAGGGTAAACTCATGCTTTCGGTATACGAGAATTAAGTTAATAACGTTTACCTTCTACATCGTTGTTATTGTCTTACTTATCTGGATTAATTAAGGAGAAATAATTCGATAATTCTTACGCGTTGCTAGAATTCATATCGATTAACTTTGTGAGCTTTTAGTTTTTTTTTCTGTCTTAAAAGAATAGGATTCAACCAGCACAAAAATAATTCAACATCATCATCATCATTCCAGCCGTAAAAAGTCCATTACTGAACAGGCCCCTCTCATGGATCTCCATGAGGGGTATTTTTTCATTTGAATAAAGCCGAAGCTGAGAGGATGGTATAGATGCTGGGCAAGCCTAAGATATATATGTAGATCAAAGGACAATTTACTTTAGAGTAACTTATGATACAGTAGTAAGCATCACACATATGCTGTGTTGGCCGAGTTGTATGTACCCCCTTGCATGACTTTCAAATTGAAGAACGTGTGTGCGATACCGGCCATACACCAGTGGAAATTTCTTTCTTGAAAAATGTGTTATGTACGCATTTAATACGTGCTTTAGCAGTGAAGGAAAAGATCGTGAGGAAACCCGCGGTTTAGTTAGCTGCAGACGTATTGCCTTCTTTCCTCTAACAGTTAAGAGCCAAGCCTAATCTCTCTAACATATATCCCAGGCACTGCAGCGTCCCGTACGGCATGATTACCAGTTGCGGATCCTGTATAAACCATCCATAATAGATGCAAAACCTTAATTTTACTTTTCTGTACGTAAACAATATATCACCAACTCGTCTATACCTATGGGTACCGCTTCACGCGCGATATAAACAAACACGTGAAATATTTTCAAAATGTTCGTTCACTACAGCGTAGTTTATAAGAACGGTGGGTAGCGGCATCGTGCCGTATCTGTCATCTCGGTCCCGTCGGTGCAAACACCGCGTTACAGCCGCTCATTTTATTAGGGACCGTGCCCCGGTACCTGAGACTGTGAAGTCTATGGATGGGAAAGAATCGGCTCCCAAAAGTTATTAACGCACGTAGATACTGAAACTTAATACTCATAGGTTACCTACTACAAAATGACGACGCACGAACTGTAACTAATCCATATTTTAATATAACTAAATGACAAGACAAGCCGAAGGCGGTGTTAAGCGGTAACCTCTACCTATAACAACTGCTATGCCGTAGTGATCATGTTCACTAAGCACGTTACCAACGCTGCATTGCATTACGCCCGTCGCCCTAAGACAGAGTTGTAAGTCTCATGTGCCCGTAATTTCCTCATCAAAACGAACAGAAATGAAGACGTTACTGTTTGGCGGCAGAAATAGGTATGGTGATAGTACTTCCCCGAAAATTTTGATTGATAATAATAATGTAATGTAACCAAGCCAAGAGATACCTGCGAAAGATGGGCAGCAACGTCTTTTCGCGTATCAACATACAACGTTCACCAACTCGCCTGCCAAGCGTGGAGGGTATGGCAACAACCTCATGATCAGCGCATGGAAACCCATGAGGGAGGCCTATGTCCAGCTATGGACGTCTAGCGGTTGTAATGATAATGACTTAAAAAATAAAAAGTTATTTTAAATTTCTAACACATTAAATAAAACCATACTCCTGTTCAAAGATAATGACTATGAGCGAAGCTTATGTTAAATAGAAAAGGACAAGTGCGTGCGTGACTCGAGCTCTAAGAGTTTCGAAATGAGCCATTTTCAGTAAAAATAAAAAGGTGTTCTACTAACTAACCTAACCTCACAGATGGATCTGGCAAGCGAAGAAGGCAATTTTGTGATTAATCTGACATTAATTCTGATTAATTTGACACTTGTTGCTATAACTTCTGAATGCCCTGAGGTAGAACCTTGATTTTTGTAAAGCATCATCTGCCTGCACCTTTATCCATTTTGAAGAAAAAAGCTCTTGATAGACAGACTAACAGACAAAATCCGATAAGTGTTCCGGTTTTTTCTCTTGAGGTTTGGAACCCTAAAAATGAGCACTTAAAGCCCTTGCATTTAACACCCATCTTTTGTGGTTTGATAAAGTATCATCCGCTTAACTAGACTTATTACGGCGCGATGGTGGTCGCCATTTTGAAGTTTTGTGTATTGTATTGTCACTGGAACAACAAACACTGCAAAACCGCTTAATCGGATTTTAAAAATATTGGAGTGGCTTTTATTTCAGTTTGCAAGATTTAACCGGAAGAACAGACATAACATTCAAAAGGCGGGTATTTTCCTTTCTTAAAAACTAGCAGCGCGTCAGCCTCGCCTCTGGTGATGGAGATGTCCATGGGTGACGGTGACCACTTTCCATCAGGTGGCCCGTTTCCTCGCCTTCCAGCTTATCATAGTAAAAATACAAACGTTACAAATTAAATAAAGCTAGTAAAAACGCGTTGACTTTTTTTAGAACAGTCAGTTACGATAGTCGCTTAAAAAATTGGTTTTACATTACTCGGTGAAGCCAACATGAGCGGGCCGTACACTGCGAGACGAGATGGCTCATAAATGATTGCTCAGAAATGAATGAATAAAATAGGATGTTTCGATTTTAAGATATAATAGTATTTAGTATTTTGAGTCGGCGTCAAAGATATACGAGTATTCATGCTATAAAGATATTTCTGTTAATAACTCTACCATGCTTTGTTTGGTAGATCAATGGACAGTTAACTGGTTGGTTTGTACATATACCTCTAGATAGCTGATGCTTTATACAGTAAATAATACTGCATTTTTTATTTTCGTGTTACCCCGAAGGTTGTCGATTCTTGAAACTAAAGACGTCCAGTAGATATCTGCTCCTATCCGGTCCCCGCGCCCCCTGGTTCTGGACGAACGAATCAGATCTTTGCACGCCTAATGGTAGTGAGTAATGATATAAACAGTGATATCGCATTTCGTATTTTCATTTTACAATAGACATATTTTCAAAGTCACTTAAATATCTTTAGTAATCGACTTCGAAAAGGAGGAAGTTCTCAATTCGACTGTATGTTTTTTTATGTTTGTAACGCGGTTACTCTGCAGTTCCTGGGACGTTGATATATGGATTAGGCCTGCCCAGCACCTATAGCATCCTCCCAGCTTAGTCAGAGGAAAGAACAGTTTCACATCGTGAAAACCTGCGGCTTAGTTAGCTTCAGACGATAATGTACTTGACAAAATATTACATTTTAGCGCAATTATCAATACCATAACTACCGACTACTTGGTTTATAAACCCATCAAACCAAGCATTGTGTTTCACAATGTAGATACAATTCAAATATTTCTATTAATACATAAATAGGAGTAATTTTACTAAAATAATTTTCATTTGAATCGCCATCGGGTAAGTGAAACAAGCATATCGCATGACTTTCACTTGACCGCTTTTTAACTTCATAACTGTACTGCATTTCATTTGATAGGGTTGACTCGCGTTTTAAATTTTAATGAAATTCTGTTTTCAGTCTTTATTACTGTAGTTGGTCAGAAGTTCAGCACCTCAAAGATATATTTTATGGTCCTATGTTTTTTCCACCGTATGGAATCTCAAAGATCATAAACGCAATGCTGGCAGACCACCCGGTGAAAGGGTGGATGGCATCGTTAAGGTCGCCAACAAGCCCTGAATACGATCGGCCTAACACCGAAAGTAATGGCAAAAAGGATGACTGTAACATCGAATTCGGGTAAAGTATAAACTTAAGTCATAATTATCAGCATCGTCATCTTAGCTGTCGGGCGTCCACTGCTAGACAGAAGACTCCTCAAGCACAGATCATGAGGGTTTATTGCCATAATCACCACGCTTGGCAGTCGGTGAGCGCTGTACGGAATGTAAATACACGAAAAGACGCTGCCCATCTTCAGGAGGTATCCTTTAACAGATTCTTACTGCATCCACAGTCAGAGAGGAGAGACAACATTCTACTGCCGTCATCATACGTCAGGAAAAGACAAAATACTTAAGTGTACAAAGTCAAAGTCAATAAATGTTTATTCAATAGAGAAAAACGCTTTACTTACCTTACACTTAGCGATAAGGCCGCCCATTGTACATTAATCTGTTATTATTTTTCCTGCATTTGTGTTATTTTTAAGTTGGTGTGCAAACTATCTATCTATCTACTTAGAATAATCAGTTTGCAAAATAAGAACAAAACACATTTAAATTGAATAAAGCACATAATTGAATTCGTTCGCTTCGGAAATCTTTTATTTTTCCAAGTGAGGGAGGGAAGCGAACAAGAAACCTCACTCTACAGGTTAAATTAATTGGTCCAAAATAAACTAGCGTTTGGCAAGGTATCGCTTAATCAGCAATCACGAGTATCCACGGCGCAGCCCTGCGATTGCGATCAAGAGCTGGCTCGGAGCCGGTGGAAACGAGAGCGCGCGGCCGGGGAGCAGAGATAAAAACTTTCACTTTTTCCGACAATTCTCCCCGGTAACATTTGCTGACAATAACGCGCCCGCGGTCGCCCTTATTATGTTATTGTTTGCGTAATTGTGATAAACAAGTTTCTTGAGCACTCTGTCCTGGTGCCCAATAAAAGCAGTGATCGTTATAACTTAACATTTTGTCTCATTATTAAAATTTGGGATTATCGGGTATTTATCGCGTAATTACCTTTATTTTATTCCCGACGTTACGACTGGATTGCACCTGGTGGTAATTACGCGATAAATACCCGAACATCCCATATTTTAATAATGTGTTGTGATCGCGAAAGTTTAAAAAAGACTATTTTGTCTTATATTTGTGATTTTATAGTGTTTAAACAATACTTAGGTAGAACGTATCTAGGAAATGAAAACCTATCAAAAATGTACGATTCCGATAGGGTTTGAACCCCCGTCCGAAGTTGAAAGTTTAACTACTAAGCTATGTAGCCCGTTGTCTCATGTTTCCAGATGTCTCATATTTTTTGGAAATTAATTTTTGTAATTCCCATCTTGTAACAGTGTTACAAGATTTGAGTGGTACAAGATGGGAACCTTCATGTTATTTTATTTACCAGGCATTGCAGCGACCCGCACAGCATGGATTAACAGTTACTAGTGCATTAACCATCTTAACGTGGGGTGCCGGTAGGAGAATGTTACCCCTCCTCTCATGCCCGTGGATGCAGTTAGAGGCACAATAAAAATACCTATACCTAACCTAACCACAAATAGGTTTTTTTTTTATTAAAAAGTAAAAAAAAAATTAAATCCGATTATGACCTCAGTATCATTTTCACATTACACCATCTAGTAAAATTATAAATAAAAAAATTTAAAAAATATGAATTACTGGTTTTTTTTCCTTTTTAAACTACTTGTTTTCATAGGCCGAAACCGGCAAGGGGGGTTTCGGCCTTCAGGCTAGTACACATGTTATAACCTGTACGCGTAGTTGTTAACCAGGACTGACACATAGGCTACTTTGTATCCAGGTACAACGCTTGCGAAGTGGCGGGCAGAAGCTAGTATACTATACAACCAAGTGCGACTACAACAGCAATATAATTATGTATCAAATAGTATCAAGTAACCTTTAATTATTATTTACTTAGATTAGATTCGATTTCATTTATTGACATAAAAGCAAGCCTTATAAGCCTGATGTTTTCCACTGCAGGCCTCCTTTCTCTCTATGTTTCATTCAAATAAATGTAACTCAATATATCACAGAGGTAATAATGTAACATAGAATGTTCATCATTCCACCGCACAGTTCATGCGCAGATACTTACCCGAAACATCCTCAACGATAACTACCTACAGCTTACCGCGACAGCAATTTTATTTACGACCTGGAGCAATATCTGGAGTGGGCAGAGCTACTAATATCGCGCGTGTGGACCACCGATAGCTCGATAGAATAATATGACAGTACGACCGGCGGCCGGCACGTAGGCAATAAGCCACAGACACAACGCCAGACTCGGGAAAAATAAGATTGCACTTGGACGGTCCGGGCGTGCCTACAAACGCCCGCCTGCACAGATGCGAGCCTTCTTCAAAGTAGAAATAGCTGTTAGACACTTGCCTTGCCAGCTTTTGAATATATTTCAATAATTTACGTCGTAAAAATAGACTTTGTATAGTTTTGTTATTTATTGATTTAAGATGGAAATGCGGCGTGGCCCACGTGTGATAAATATGGTTGGTGAAGAATAATCGGTGGATATTCCTTGGCGTACCGCTTTTGAGCGTAAGCAGTATTATCCTCAGATGCCACCATTTGGCTCACGTGGCACATGAGGTTTTACCTTCATTATATCAGCCCTAGAACTGCTGTTCAGGTCCACTGCTGGACATATGCCTCTCTCATGGATTTCCAAGATCATGATGGTTTGTTGCCATACTCGCCACGCTTGGCGAGAGCAGTACGGGATGTTGATTAACGGAAAGACGCTGCTGGTCATTTTCCGGAGTTACCCCTTAGCAGATGCTTAATGCATCCACGGGCAAGACAGGAGGGTCATATTATACTGCCGGCACCCCACACCCCACGGGTCTTACCTTACATCGTTGAAATGTTAGTTTATTTTATATTTTTTTATGGCTCAGTACCCAAAGTGTATAAACGGGACCCTATTACTAAAACTCCGCTGTCCGTCTGTCTATCTGTCCGTCTATCTGTCACCAGGCTGTGATGAACCGTAATGGTAGACAGTTAAAATTTTCACATGATGTATTTATGTTGCCGCTATAACAACAAATACTAAAAACAGAATAAAATAAATATTAAAGGGGGACTCCCATACAACAAACGTAAGATTTTTGCTGTTTTTTTTCTCGCTAATAATAACGGCAACACGTAGACGCTTGAAATATTCACAGAATATTTAGAAGTATGTATATTCACTTTAAAAATAAATAATTAAATTAAAATAAAACAAATATTTCTGCCGACCGCCTTTGTTTGCGCAAATTTTTATTTGATCGAAGCATTCATTAAAAACACTTTAACTTTAAAAGCTCTTTATTCCATAAAACTATTATACTCGTAGATCTAAAAAAACATCGAAACAAAAAGTTACACTAGCTTTGCTCCCCACTTAAGGGGAACTATACGGCTTATAAAATTTTAAAATCTGGCTTGGGTTACTGGATAAACATGTATAAACATTTAGGTTCCTTGGCTTATATTAACTACATACCTTAAAATAAATTTGGTTAATGCATTAATTGCAAACCGCTTCACCGTTTCGTAGAGCAAGCTGCATCTTCGTAGACGTCGTAGCGCGCCGTAGCATAACTGTAACACATCCGTAGCACCCTGACAGATATTACGTTAGTTCTACAAGGTGATATTCGCCAGCAAAGTTCAATTGGGACGTAACGAAATGAGCTTAGTCAAACTTTCACATTTTAGATCCGTACGTGGGCGTTATGAAGGCTAACATGTAACATATTTAAAAAGAAAAGTCCCACCGAGGCGCTCCTTGTTTCATTTTACGATCTTATCGAAATAATCCGATCTCGCTTGTTATTTACTGCCATCTTCCCTCCGTCCTAGCACTCGCGGTAAACGACAACCCACGGGCACATAATTGCCGACTTTAACCCAGCGACATTCGTCTTAAACTTCTGTGGCACTGTCTCCTGGCATAACTCCTTCCATTCTTGATCTCTTTCTGAGAGCGGTATCCCAAGAGCGATTTGGAAAAATTCCACTGTAGAACTTAGCTCCCGGATATATAATTCGTATTGGCTGAGTGTTTCCCACCGCTTAGGATGTTATGAATTGAGTAGTATCGTAGACGTACCTCGGAGATTGAGAAGAAAAATCTAGGTGTTTTATTTCACATGAGCTTGCGGTTGTGAAGTCAGGCGCGCTATCACAATAAACACTTTGCGGTCGCGGCGGGACTGTAAATTATTCATAGACCAAAGATTTGTGACATGTCTTGGAATAGATAACGGGATGCTTCTACAATGTTTTGACTGAAAGTGATTTAGTTAGTAAACAACATTTAACTTCATCTGTTGAGCAAATTTTATTTAACATCAGTGATCCTTGACTAAATTCATTATGCGAAACAGAAAGACGACTAGACAGTTTTATTATCAAATGAAAAGAAGTTTATTGTAGTCTAATTCTATTCAGCTACTAGAAGTTACCTCAGCTTACGCGCTGCATGTCAAGTTGAAACAAAGAAATAGAATTAATGTGAAAAATTCAATATGGCCGCGAGAGACTCCGCTCGTCTTGCCACTACACGTCTACCACCTAATAAGCGAGCCCGGCGGAGAGCCAGGAAACTTTAACACCATCTCTAGAGATGGTTCGAGTCAAAAATTCGTGTAACTTACTAACAAGTTTCCTGTTAAAAGCATATGATATATATATACATAGTTCTAGTATTTCTAGTCATTCTTGTTTAATCATTATGATTTGGAGAGTTATATAATCATTCTTTATATCCATTTTAGTAATTGGTCGGACTAGTCTAATAAATCTGTGTTATGTTGCATACATACCTCAGTGCCTTAAAACGAAAGTCTACAATCAGTGTGTGTTACCAGTGATGACACATATGGAACCGAGACGAGGTCCTTCATTATTGGCCTTATGAATAAGCTCAGAGTCGTTCAACGAGCTATGGAGAGGACTATGCTCGGGGTTTCTCTACGGGATCGAATCAGAAATGAGGAGATACGTAGAAGAACTCGGGTCACCGACATAGCCAAACGGATTAGCACGTTGAAGTGGCAATGGGCAGGCCATATAGCGCGCAGAACAGATGGCCGATGGGGCTGCAAAGTTCTTGAATGGAGGCCACGGACCGGCAAGCGCAGTGTAGGATACCCACCTACAAGATGGGCGACTTGACTTGGTAAGAACCGCTGGTCGGCGGTGAATGCAGACGGCTTTCAACCGTAGTACTTGGAGATCGATGTGGGAAGCCTTTGTCCAGTAATGGACGTCCTACGGCTGATATGATGATGTTGCATACATCAAAAATCTATTTATAATAAAGAATAAAAGTAAATAACGCAAGAAATCTAGCCCCAAAGCTTGCTTTGGGTACCAGGTGCTTGATAGAATACTACTTTAAAAAAAAAAAAAAATTATAAAACGTATAAATACACCTAGTACCGACACAAAGCAAACATTGGTCTAGCGAGGCTAAAGCCCGGGACATCTTGCATCTCAGCCGGCTTTGAGACCAACGGAACGACGGAAGTCATCTATTGTTTAACAATAATATGTTGCTACGCCGCGGCGTAGAGCTGTTAGTAAGCCCAATAATTCACATTAGCCCCGTGGAAAAATTCAATTCAATATCATTAATTTCACAATACACTATTGAAATAAGCTTTGGAATGTCATATACGACACAGTGTAATAGTAACAATGAATACAGTTACAACTACATACAACCATACTATTTGTATAGTAATATTAAAAGTGTTTTTAAAATACTAAGTGAATATAAATAATCAATATATATATACATATATATATATATAAAACTCTTCCGTTACTGACTGAGTGACTGACAGACAACGCACAGCTTAAACCACTGGACCTAGAGACTTGAAATTTGGCACACATACATATACCTTGAGTATCCTAAAGGTGCACTAAGGAGGGATTTTTTGAAATTCCCACGGAAACGGGAACTACGCGGGTGAAACTGCGGGGTGCGGCTAGTAAGTAATAAATAACAATTTAATATTTAAAGTCCTTCATAGTTATGAGTTTTTTAACTTTTCGCCGTTTGAGAGAAACCTAATGTTATTTATTGATATCAAAATGTATCCTAACGCCATCTAGTGGTCACTTAATGTAATCTTATATCTAGTATCTATGATTTGTCTATGATTTCCGTTTCCTTTGTCTATGCTAATAAAGTTATATCTGTCAGTTGTCAACCTGAAATCCCACGTTTTATTAGGTTATGGGCCCAGCCCCTTATTTTTCGGTAAAAAAGTCAGTTAATTGTTAGTATTTTCATTGAAAATGAGTTCTAATTTTCTCGCGAACGTGCCAAAGCTCAAAGGTCGCGAAAATTACGACGATTGGGCATTCGCTGTGGAAAACTTGCTGATTCTTGAAGGCGCCGACAAGTACTTGAAGCAAGACACGTCTACCCCTGGAGCAGCAGACGCGGCAGATGTAAAGGCGCGTGCGAAGTTGGTTTTGACGATTGATGCATCGTTATTTGTGCACATAAAGCGGTAACTGTAACCTTGCGGTGGCAATGAAACATTACAAGTTTATGAAAAAACTTGGTATAGTTAGAAAGTAGGTAATATATTATGTGTAGATGGAAAATTTGTTATTTTGATATAGTAGGGGTGTTATTTATTGATATCGATCAGACTGGAAAGCAGTGAAAACATGACGAATTATGTGACCCCTACTATATCAAAATAACAAATTTTCCATCTACACATAATATATTACCTACTTTCTAACTATACCAAGTTTTTTCATAAACTTGTAATGTTTGACCCCAGACAATCCCTTGGTCAATAAATCAGCGGGCATGTCAACAGTTGGCAAATATTTCGTTTCAACAATACCATTAATAATTGTGTCTCTAATAAAATTGTAACGCACATCAATGTGTTTAGATCGTTTGTGAGACTGATTATTAATGGTATTGTTGAAACGAAATATTTGCCAACTGTTGACATGCCCGCTGATTTATTGACCAAGGGATTGTCTGGGGTCAAACATTACAAGTTTATGAAAAAACTTGGTATAGTTAGAAAGTAGGTAATATATTATGTGTAGATGGAAAATTTGTTATTTTGATATAGTAGGGGTGTTATTTATTGATATCGATCAGACTGGAAAGCAGTGAAAACATGACGAATTATGTGACTCAAATAGTGGAAACCTCGCAGCGGTTAACTGGTACAGGATTCGAGATAAATGATGAATGGGTTGGTTCATTGATGCTAGCTGGATTACCAGAACGATTTATGCCTATGATCATGGCTATTGAACACTCAGGGATCAAGATTTCAACGAATTCAATTAAAACTAAACTATTGGACATGGAATCTGTGGACGTGAGTGAAACGGAACGTAATTCAGATTCCATGTCCAATAGTTTAGTTTTAATTGAATTCGTTGAAATCTTGATCCCTGAGTGTTCAATAGCCATGATCATAGGCATAAATCGTTCTGGTAATCCAGCTAGCATCAATGAACCAACCCATTGCGGTGCAACTAGCGGTGTAACTGTAACCTTGCGGTTAGACCTCTCACACCAGAGCAAAATGGTCTGAGTGAGAGGTCTAACCGAACCATTGTCGAAAGGGCTAGATGTCTACTTTTTGAAGCTGATATGGAAAAGAAGTTTTGGGCAGAGGCGGCCAATACTGCCGTTTACTTAAAAAACAGATCAGCAGCTTCGGGCATTGATAAGACTCCATATGAGATGTGGACTGGAAGAAAACCAAACTTAGAGCACATAAGAATATTCGGTAGTCCTGTTATGGTACATGTGCCGAAAGAAAAAAGAACTAAGTGGGACAGAAAGTCCAAGAAACACTTACTTGTAGGTTTTTCTGAGGAGGTTAAAGGTTACAGAATATATGATCCAATAAAGAGACTAGTAACAACCAGTAGAGATGTAGTCATTCTAGAAAAGAAAAAGAATCAAAACTCTGTCACCTTCTCTGTTGAAAACACAGATTCAGTAGGGGAGTTAATGGAAGAATCTGTATTTAAATTAGAACCTTGTAACAAGTCAATCTCTGGCGAGTCAGACTACCTAGATGTTGAAGATGAGGATGTGCATACTGAAGCAGGAGAAGAGCAGCAACATTCAGAGTCATTCACTTCCCCATCTATGGAAGTCAATGAAGGCAGGCCAATACGAAAAAGGAAACAACCTGAGAGATATGGATGCTACACCAATACATGCACCAGCTACATAGGAGAAGATGGATTGTCTTATGCAGAAGCTATCAGTGGTCCTGAGAAACAACAGTGGTTGCAGGCGATGGCAGAGGAGCTGCAATCATTTAAAGACAATGATGCTTGGGAAATTGTTCAAACTCCAGTTAATGTGAATATAGTGCAGTGTAAGTGGGTGCTAAAAAAGAAATTTGATTGTGACAATACAGTGAGATATCGTGCGCGACTAGTAGCTAAAGGTTATACGCAGAGAGCTGGTGTGGACTATCAAGAAACTTTTTCTCCAGTAATCAGACATTCAACCTTGCGGTTATTATTAGCTTTGAGTGTACAGTTAGATATGGATATCATACATTTAGACGTCACAACAGCTTTTCTTAATGGTCATCTTAAAGAGAACATTTTTATGCATTTACCAGAAGGTTTTCCCTTTGAAAATTCAAACAAAGTTTTGAAATTAAAAAAAGCTGTTTATGGCTTAAAACAGTCATCATTTGCTTGGTATCAGAAAGTAGAGGAAACTTTGTGTACTTTAGGATTTTGTAAAAGTAAGCTAGAACCTTGTGTTTTTATTAAGAATCATAGCAAAGATAATAAAACCATTGTAGGTATATATGTTGATGATTTTTTGATATTCTCAAATTGTAAATCTGAAAGTGACAGTCTAATAGAAGCTCTGGGTCAAAGATTTAAAATAAAGAATCTTGGTCAAGTCAAAAAATATTTAGGAATGCGAATTAGTATAGAAAGTAATTCAAATGTTATTACGATAGATCAGGAGCATTATATCGAGCAATTATTAAATAAATTTGATATGAATGAATGTAATACAGCTGAAACTCCTATTGAATTTAAATTAAATATAGAAAAGTCAAACATTTGTGAAGAGAATTTGCCGTATCAAAAATTAATTGGTAGCTTAATGTATTTGGCTGTAATGACTCGACCAGATATAGCTTATTCTGTCAGCTATTTAAGTCAGTTTAACAATTCTTATTCACACATTCACTGGAATTATGCAAAAAGAATTTTAAAGTATTTGTTAAAGACTAAAGACTATTGTTTAAAATATTCCAAAGGAAAAGCAGAATTACATGGTTTTGTAGATGCCGATTGGGCAAGTGATGCTATTGACAGAAGGTCATACACAGGATTTTGTTTCATGAAATCTGGATCTGCTGTTTCTTGGGAAAGCAAAAAGCAACGTACAGTAGCATTAAGCAGTTGTGAAGCAGAATACATGGCTATGTCAGAAGCTTGCCGTGAAGGCATTTATTTACAGAACTTAGAGTTAGAATTAACAGGATTTTGTAATAAGATTATACTCTATAATGATAGTCAGAGTGCATTGAAGCTGGCAAATAATAATCAGTCTCACAAACGATCTAAACACATTGATGTGCGTTACAATTTTATTAGAGACACAATTATTAATGGTATTGTTGAAACGAAATATTTGCCAACTGTTGACATGCCCGCTGATTTATTGACCAAGGGATTGTCTGGGGTCAAACATTACAAGTTTATGAAAAAACTTGGTATAGTTAGAAAGTAGGTAATATATTATGTGTAGATGGAAAATTTGTTATTTTGATATAGTAGGGGTGTTATTTATTGATATCAAAATGTATCCTAACGCCATCTAGTGGTCACTTAATGTAATCTTATATCTAGTATCTATGATTTGTCTATGATTTCCGTTTCCTTTGTCTATGCTAATAAAGTTATATCTGTCAGTTGTCAACCTGAAATCCCACGTTTTATTACCTAACGTCATTATGGTATTCTTGAAATATATTTCATATAAGTTTGTGATGCTTTTAAAAACAACATATTATTATTACCAAAAAAGCCCACTACGCATAAAATTACGACATTGAATTCATTCTACAAGATCCGCCTCTATAAAACAACGAAGACATTTCGTTTCTCGGATCTTGTATTTGAAAGAATGAAGTAAAAATTGTCGACATTGTCATTCCGCTGGCGTTACATTGGTAATGAGCTAAGTTCGCGGTAACGCCTCGTTGCTTACATACCAATCGCAGGTCCGGCTGTTCATTGGTAATCGCGCCACAAACAGAAACAAACCCGCGAGATCTGATCATGCCTTCAATACAAGATTGGATAGTAAAACGTGGGACCGTAACTCAGCATAATACTTTTGACTCAGTTTATTATATATACCTCTATACTTTAAAACCTTTATGGAATTTCAATATTTATTATTTCTTACCAATCGAAGATCCTGCTCTCCACTGACTAACGCGCCACAAACAGAAAAAAGCCCAAACCAAAACCAAAAGATTACCAAAAATTATTAATGAAATTGTTAGTGAAAAATTATATAATAATGAATCAGCCAAGGGACACCTCCGGACGATGGGCAGCAGCGTCCTTCCGTGTATTAATATCCCGTACTGCGCTCGCCCACCCGCCTCTAGGCGAGGTCAGTATGGCAACAATCTCCTCATAATCTTGGAGATCCATGAGGGAGGCCTATGTCTAGCAGTGGACGTGGACAGCAGACTTACGGCTGAAAAAGAAGTAATCCATCAATGTTGACTGGAAGAGTTGGCCTCTGTTGCCTGTAAGAGATCGCTTCGTAGCGATAAGACCACCCATGGTGCATGAAGTTCTTATTTTTTTATTGTTTGTAGTGTTTATTCGCGTTTGCAATAAAGACTATCAATTCATCTTATTATTTTGATAACATAGACTTTGCAATGCTTTTACAACTTCGAATCCAGCTAAATATATTTTCACTGCAACTCTCACCTCCGACTTCCAAATAGTTAGACACAATCTAGGTAACAAGCCACAGACGCCGGTTTCTTCTGACGCCCGAAGTTGGTAAATGGAATTTGCAAGTAATTTCACCCCTCCTTCAACCCCCTCTCTTGTCTCAGCGTGTCGCTTCCGTTACAAATTGTGTTAGAATAAAAATATGTACGGGATTGTATGGAGATGATATCACTGTACAGGTCTGAAACAGCGAAACGGTATGTTTGAACAATATTACAATATAGCAGAAGAACTGTTTGATAAGGCTGATTTTACTTTTTTTTGCGCCATATTTTCATCTAAAGATCGTGAATACGTACGGGTACTCTACGAAAAGTCAACTCTATATAATTCCCGAGGCCCAGGGAAAGAAGTGGGCGTGTAATAGGAAATGTTCCGCATATTGACTCCGGCGACGCTGCGAGATCTCTAAACAATGACACACGGCACTGAGTTACAGAGCGCACGACAATTTTAATCCGATGCAGTTCAATTTTATTGCGGTTGCACCTTCATTTGTTATTTTGTAATCTCGGGGAAATAGATTCTTGTAAAAAGGTTTGATGCAATAAGGTTTGTTGTGTTTTGAAACTCACTTAACCTTTACCTGCTGTTGTAAATTGTAGTTTGAAGGAGTAAATACTAATTTGCACCCTATAACTTACGGCCGCTTGTTGTTTATCCTAATATTTTTTCTTCATCATCATCATCATCATTTCAGCCGTAGGACGTCCACTGCTGGACAAAGGCCTCCCACATTGATCTCCAAGTACTGCGGTTGGAAGCCGTCTGCATCCACCGCCGACCAGCAGTTCTCACCAAGTCGTCTGCCCATCTTGTAGGTGGACGTCCTACGCTGCGCTTGCCGATCCGTGGCCTCCATTCGAGAACTTTGCTGCCCCATCGGCCATCTGTTCTGCGCGCTATATGCTACGCGCCTGCCCATTGCCACTATTATATTTCATATTTATGCCATATTTTTTCTTACTTTTTTGTATTACCAAGTATCAATAGTTTATTATCTATTTATCGAGTTACAGAATCATCATCATCATCATCATCTCAGCCGTAGACTGCTGTCCACGTTAGTTGCTGGACGGAGGCCTCCCTCATGGATCTCCAAGATCATGAGGGAGTTGTTGCCATATTTGCTACGCCAGTCAGGCGGGTTGGTGAGCTCAGTCATCATGCTCAGCCGGTCCGTGGCCTCCACTCTAGAACTTTTCGGCCCCATCGGCCATCTGTTCTGCGCGCTACATGGCCTGCCCATTGCCACTTCAACGTGCTAATCCGTTTGGCTATGTCGGTGACCCGAGTTCTTCTACGTATCTCCTCATTCCTGATTCGATCGCGTAAAAAACCCCGAGCATAGCTCTCTCCATAGCTCGTTGAGCGACTCTGAGCTTATTCATGAGGCCAATCGTGAGTGACCACGTTTCGGTTCCATATGTCATCACTGGTAACACACATTGATTGTAGACTTTCGTCTTAAGGCACTGAGGAATTTTGGACGAAAAAAACGTTGCGTAGTTTCCCAAACGGGATGTTGATACACGAAAAGACGCTGCTATTCATATTCCGGAGTTCCTTGGCATGTCCATGTTACCATCCATGATCCCTGGCAGATTCTTACTGAATCCACGGGCAAGAGAGGAGAGGAAATATTCTACTGCCGGCACCCCACGGCCAGTTACAAAGGGCGCGACAATTTTGATACGATGCAGTTCCATTTCATTGCGGTTGCACCTTATTTGTTATTTCCTGAACCCCGGGGAAATTGTTGTTGGCTGATAAAGGATTGATGCAATAAAGTTGTTCATCTTGTGAATTTGCAACAAACTCTATAATGCGGTAGAAAAATTGTAATGTCCATAATTAAAAAAAAAAACTAACATGTTTTACTAAACATATAAATAATGAAAGTCATTTATTGGTAAGAACATAGACTTTAACTTTTCTCTATTTAAAAACGTAAAATATTTAATTACAATTAACTTTAGTAAGTGCAACTACAGAAAAATCTTTAAAACTCAAATAACTTTAATGCTTAATCATGTTAAAATCAAGTATCAATGAGTAAATAAATATACATATGTATATTAGACTTTATTATATATTATATATATAGACTATTATATATATATATATACATATAGCCGTGGGGTGCCGGCAGTAGAATGTTACCCCTCCTCTCCTACCCGTGGATGCAGTATGAGCCTGCTAAGGGACACCTCCGGTAGATGGCCAGCAGCGTCTTTCCGTATATCAACATCCCATACTGCGCTCACCAACACGCCTGCCAAGCGTGGTGACTATGGCAACTACCCCTCATCCATGAGGGGAGGCCTTAGTTCAGTAGTGGACGTTTTACGGCTGAAATGATGATGATGATGATTATATATATAGACTTTATGATTTGTACATGCGATGGGACTTTATAAATTGATGTCTGATCATGAATAAATTTTATAAATAAGGGGTTAATTCACGGAATATAAAGTTTTTATTCATTTTGTAAATGAATCCAATGATGAATCATTATTATAAAAGGGACCAATTTAGGCTTTTTAAACCTAGAATTACTAAACAATAAATCATCTCTTCGCCAATAAAAGATAGGTTTTAGTAATAAAAGTCAAACCGACACAAATAGTTAAAGAGTTGATGCTGGAAATACCACCAGACACAGACACAGTGACTTGTGAAATCGATACCGGCAATAAACAGGTGTGCGTCTGAATAATGAAACGGCGTGATAAACCTATAGCGTTACCAACAGGACAGGCAGACATGACCAAACTGCATTAAATTGTCTACGTGTGTGTGTGTGATTTTCGCGTTATTCAGTACAAATAAAGGTCTGTTTATATCCTGTTCTTTCCTCTGAATAAAAAAACCCGTAGTGTCATTTGCACCATTGGCCAGCACCATTAATTGGGCAAACGACACTGTCATGTACCGTTTACACCATTGATGGGGCAAATGGTGCAAACGACACTGTCATGTACCGTTTACACCATTGATGGGGCAAATGGTGCAAATGACACTATTAAAAAATATATTTATTTTGCCTCAAGGCTTTCCTCGAGCTATCGCTCTGTTTACTGGCCATCCGCCCCGCCCCGAGACCCTCAGGGAAGAGATGGATCAGAATTTTTCTCCCCATGAACAAATACTGTATCCCCTAAAACTTTACTAATGATAATGGAAGAATGAATCGCTTATTAATAATATAAAATATTTTTATTATTAATAACAAAGAATCAATGACAGCTAATCAATGACAAATAATGCTTAATTATTTTATCTTAATTTTTCCAAGAATAGTGGAATATCTATTTCACTATTAATTAATTGCATCTGTACGTACTGTATATAATTATTCCGATCCCTAACCTCCTTTGATCGCTTTTTGTACGGGTCTTGTGTAAGAGCATTGACTGCATGAAATGCAGCGTCCTCCTTAAGCACTTTTAAGCAGTGACTCACTGTCGCGGGTCTTCTTTTAAAGCAGTTATTAATATGTCCATTCCATCCTTCACATACATTATTTGTTCTATGCCTCTCACCAAAACAACACCACAGTTTTTTTTTCGGCATCCAAAATCTAGCCACATAATTAATAAATTGCTGCAAATTTTTATTACTTCCGTTAGCATCACTCTCTGCTATGATGTATCTGAATCCATCTTCAATTTTTGATTCTGGCAGAAGAGGTAAGATGGTGCAAAGAGAAACAATTTTTGTAGCGTTAGTCTTTTTTAAATTGAGACTTTTAGCTTTTCTCCGCAATTGGTTTTGAAAATGGTAAAAACAACCGTGATGTTCAACCATAGGAAACACTACTTTGACTGCACTAATGAAAGATTGTTCAAAATCAGATATAATTTTCGAAGGACCCCATTCTGGGATTTGAGATTTGATGAGATTCATCATGAGAATATATGTTTCTTTTTTTTTATTGGTCAAAAGCACATATACAACAGGGACAACAAAGTTTTTGTCATCAGTGCTTCCTAAGTCACAGAAAAATACGTAGAGCTGAGTAAATGGCTTCGGACATTTCTTGAAAGTGCCGTCGCAAAAAAAGATTTTACCAATTTTCAGCAGTTCTCTTGCTTCTTCCGATGCAAAGACTAAAATTCTTTCGTCTTCATGACTATAATCAGCTAAACAAAAATCCTTATGGTCAAGAGGAATTTCAAGTTCTGTAACATCTTTATATGCCATTTTTTTAACAGAATTAATTTTTCTTATTCTTCTGTATGCCACAGATTTGAATTTTTCATAAGATGGTATTTTTTGAACAATGTTAAGTCCTTTATTTTTGATTGAGGCTACAGTCTTTTTATAAACGGCTGGAACTGTTTCTTCTGAAGTAGTAGCCTTTTCTATGAAGGACCCTATTATTTCACAAACCGTGTTTTTATTTTCATCTGGCTTGCAGTTATCAGAATGCTTAATTTTTTTAACCACCTTTGATTCATCCTAAAAAAGAAACAAAACATAAGATACGAACTTTAAAAATATTTATACTATATATACTTATACACAATATACAGCTAAATAAATGGAAAAATAAATAGCATCAGCTAGTGGCACTGCGGGCAAAAAGACAGTTACACATACCTGTGATATAGTAATCGTCCCCTTACATTTTGTTTTCTTGTAATAGCGGCACCTCCATACTCTGTTTAAATTTTTATACTTTGTGTGAAAATGGTATTGATACCCATTGTGTAATAAAAGTCGGCCCCGGCTCTGTTTCAGAAAAATTAAATCGGATTCGCACATTTTTCTGCTTTTTATGACAATCAAATCATATGAACGACACAAGAAACAAACGCAATGAATGTCAGTCATTAGAATGAATTTTCAAATAGTTTCTCACTTCAAGAAAGGAGAATATATATTAATATACTTATATTGTTCAAGTGCTTTTAACTCTCTTAAGTAGTTGAAAACTTGACTCTGTTATTAATAATAAATATAAGTGCCATTTGCACCATTGGATATGTTTGCCCCATCAATAATGGTAGCAATGGAGCAATGGTGCAAACGGTACATCATAGTATCATTTGCACCATCAATAATGGTAGCAATGGAGCAATGGTGCAAACGGTACATCATAGTATCATTTGCACCATCAATGGTACTGGTCAATGGTGCAAATGACACTACGGGGAATAAAAGCTGACTAAGCTGAGAGTATGGTATAGGTCCTGGGCAAGCCATCTTACAATGTCCCAGGCACTGCAGCGTCCCGTACAGCATGATTACCAGTTGCTGACGCTGTATAAATCATCTATAATAGATGCAATGGCCTTACTTTTTTTATATCTACATACATCGAGCGTGCCAGAAGCGTGCCGTGGCAGACAAAATAATATTATTCTATGCATTGTGTATGTCGGTGTCGTGTTACGATAGATATAAATACGTTAATACACACTTTTGTCATCATTTTCTGCCTATGTCCCAGTGCTGGGTGTAAGCCTCCTCCAATTTTTGCTACTCCTTCCGGTGTTAGGCTGATTGTATCTAGATCTTGTTGGCTACCTTTACGATGACATCCATCCATCGAGCGGGTGATCTACCAGCGTTGCGTTTTTGATTATCTGGGACTCCATACACACTTTATTTATTTATTTATATTAGGAAGACCATCGGCATAGTAATAAATAAATAAATAATGCTCGACAAATCACACAGCATCATCTAGCCTCAAGCTAAGCAGAGCTTGTGTTATGGGTACTAGATGACTGATATACTTAATACATTATACTACATAGATAGATATTTTTATTATATATAGAAAAACACCCAGAACACCCTGAACAAATATCTGCAGATCGTACAGACATTTGTCCCGAGGCGGGAATCGAACCCGCAACCTCTTGCGTCGCAGGCGGACCTTCGCCCGCTGCGCCACAGAGGTCGTCAATCAGAGGTTGTAATGCTTTAATAGTTAAAAGGTCAACAGTTTATGAAGCCATTTAAAGGTTTAAAAAAAATTAGAAATAAATTTCTAAAATAATATTATTGGATAAATCCAATAATATTATTTTGTTTGTCACGGCACGTCTCTAGCACGCTCGATATCTGTAGCCATTAACGGACCTTTAATCGTAAAATATACAGGCTACTAAAAGAAATGAAAATTTCATTCAGTATCCATCCATCCATCAGTTTAGTAATAAGCCGCTCGGTACAATTTTAAGGTATCCCATTATCAGCAATTCATTTTATAGTCGCTCATAATAGTTTATAATCCAAACAAGTAAGAAACGATAATGAAACACATTTACTTAGCTCTTGCTTTCCGTAGTATATAGAATATTCGAAGTGCATATGAAGTTTCTTGCGAGTAAAGTTTCACTGAAACCTAGTCTTTAAAACATTTTCACTTGAAATTAATTTAACCTTTAAGAAAGCTCAGAACTATTTTCAACCGTGTTCTAAATTTAGGTATCTGTACAATAGTTATAGTGGTATATTGTACGTAGGGCAATGATGATCACATAATGTTTAACGCCCGACAAAAAAAAAGAACCCATGTCGGAACCAATACTCTAGTAGTTACCTGTAGATGGCGCTCTTCGGTTGCTCAAACCGACATCACCTTATCAAGAATTTCAGCGGGTCCCGACATGGGTTCTGTAGCATAGCGGTCAAAGCACTTCCGGCTTAAGGAAGCGTCAAGTGTCAATTTGACGGACGTGGGTTCGAATCCCACCGGAACCGTAAAATTTTTGATAAGTTTATTCATTTCTTTGAAAATGTTCTACCTAAGTGTGGTTAAACACTATAAAAATAAAAAAAACTATAGAATAAGCTATAGCGACATCTCTAGTCATTGCTACTGAATGCAACTTCAGACGATGAACAGGAGAACTCTAGTTGTTACCTGTTGATACGGTGCTGCCCATGTTCCGAAGGTATCCGTTGGCTTTTGACACCCATGAAGTAGGTATTATAACGTCGAAAGTATTCTGACACGTTTCGATTTATAAAGAAAATCATGGATTTGAATGCTAATCTGAGCGTAAGGCCGACATTATATTGACGTGTCGGAAACGTGTCGGAAAAACTTCAACGTTTTAATACTATGACAGTAACCCCCGTATTTACAAAATGAATAGTGTAGAACATTATTGTTTCTATAACGTGTTTCTACTTGTCCATCTTATATTGGTACTCCATAGTAAAAGAAATGCCCCTCTTGGAGCAAAATTTCTACGCTCTTTCGTGGTTTACATTTTAAGAACACGAATGCAAAAAATCCGCCGTGGGGTGCCGGCAGTAGAATGATACCCCTCCTCTCATGCCCATGGATGCAGTAAGAGCCTGCTAATAGATACCTCCGGAAGATGGGCAGCAGCGTCTATCCGTGTATCAACATCCCATACTGCGCTCACCAACCCGCCTGCCAAGCGTGGTGAGTATGGCAACTATCCCTCATGGAGATCCATGAGGGAGGCCTGTGTTCATCAGTGGACGTTTTATGGCTGAAATGATGATGATGATGAATGCAAAAAAAAACGATTTAAACTGCAACAATGGTGCCTGTAGAATGTTACCTAAAAGCTTAGTTAAATTAAGTCACTGTCGCAGCTCATCAACTCGAACCTAACTTAATTCCATTCGCAACACTTTTGCAGTCTCCACAAATGCTATTACCCGGAGTTGAGAAGTCTAAAGAGTGGGCAGTTATCCAACGTTGGAGGTTCAGTTTTAAACTTTTAGGTAAGATCCTTTTACAATATATTGAGGTGTGCTGCCGTTTTATAATTTATTGTTGTTTTTGAAGTTATTTCAGGTCTAAGTCATGGTAATTTTATCTAAAGTAAAGAAGTCTAACCCTACTTATGATACTTGACACTAGCAGAATTTTTGAAAACCCAGCACAAAAAGCCATAAAAGAAGAAGAAGAGAAGTCATTCTTCTACTGTTTAGCCTCTTTTTTGACGGGGGTTAAAACTTATTCTAAATTGGTGGTAATAATAAATACCTATAAATACCTGTCACATAAATGCAAAACATTAAAGTTACTTATTCAAACAAACCTTTGAACTGGCTTCTTTAGAAACCTACATTCACTCAGAATTAATTAACATTATTGACAAGGGTACTACTTACTAAAGTATCCAACTGAACATAAACACTTACCAATAACGTCTATCGGATAGATCGGCTCAAAGGGTAGTAAAGTTTGCCTGGAGGTATTCTGGGTTCGTCACGGTTTTCTAATTTCAACTTTGGATGGAACGGCAGCAATTTTCAAATTAGCTTTTTTGGTATGCCTGCCAGATCTGTTGATTGAAATCAGAGCAGTGCGTTGCTGAACTAAATTTTTAATCCAAACTATAAGGTTTGATTGTAAAAACTAAATAGAAAAAATAATGCTGGAATTGTCCAGCATTATTTTTTTCTACACATAACACACTAGATGATGCTGTGTGTATTGACACACAGCATCATCTAGCCCAAGCGTGTGTTATGTGTACTGATGACTGATATACTTAATACATTCTACATAGATAGATATTTCTTTTATTATATATGGAAAAACATCCAGAACACCCTGAGCTGTCCCCGCATAAAATTGAAATCTAACCCGCAGCCTCTTGCGTCGCAAACAGACCTTCGCCCGCTGCGCCACAGAGGTCGTCAAAGTAAATAGAGCTGCTGTTATGGGTACCAGATGTTTAATAGAATCATCATCACAGCCGTAGATCGTCTACTGATGGACAAAGACTTCCCTGATGGATCTCCGAACAGTACTTAGAGATGAACCAATTGTGGATATAATAACCTTGCTTGGCTGGCGGGTTGGCGAGCGGTACGGGAAAGTCGCTGTTTCCTATCTTTCAGAGGTATCCCTGGGCAGATTCTTACTGCATCTACGGACAACAGAGGAGGGAAGGTCAACATTCTAATGCTAGGACCACACGGCGTTTGATAGAGTTTTTAATACTATAAATAAAAAATACCCAGCCCCGGAGAAATATAACGGGAAGAGGTTCTAATTAAGTGTTTTTATTTCATGGCGCATTATGAGCGTGTGTGAACCTACTAATAATCGTCTATTCCTCAAGTTAACCGACGCGTGTAAATGATTTTTGTTTGTCATCACCATCCTCAGCCTGTATCAGACACTACTGGAAATAGGAATAATCACCATAAACACTCCCAAAATCTGCGCCATTTCACTCTGTCTTCAGCTTGCTGCATCCAGCATCTGCCAGCGACCGTTCACAAATCATCACTACATTCAGCTCGTGGGTATCCAACACTACGCTTGCCAAGTCGCGGTCTTAATTCGAGAAGTCTTTTACCCCAACGGTTCTCGGTTCTTCGATATGGCCAACCTACTGCCACTTTAGCTTGCTTTGCGCTATGTCGATAACATCGTTACTAATATTATCCTATAGAGGTATCCTATTGAGAAAGTAGAGTGAATTTATTCATGTCAGTTTTTTAATACACCTTAACGGGTCTGTAAGAACTTCTAAATAATTTTCAAAGAGATTGCAGCTAATGCTATATTAAGCTAGAAACAAACTCCATAATTATTCTTATAGCGAACCGTGTGAGCAACTCAAAACTTTGTTCATGGGCACAATTCACAGAGCTTACCGACCGTTTTGTTTACCTGCCGAGCCGATTCCCAATAACCTCCCCCTATACTCTAATACATATTCAATTCCGCATTTAAACTGCTTGCGAAAAGGATTTTCTAGGGTAAAAGTTTAAATAAGTTTAGGGAAGTTTCTCAGATCCCTTTTACGAGTGCAAAAGGGCAAAGGAGGCAAATGTTTATTCAAAGATTTTATAGATTGCGTTGAGTGAATGGAAGGAAGAGTCGGGAGTTGCTTCTATTTATGGGTCTACGTAGGAAGAAACTAGAATCATTCAGTTGACGGTGATCTTCCGCGAAAGCCTTTCTGTATTATCTTATCTCTAGATCAGTTCAAACGATTATTCCCTCGGGGTATCACATCTACTATTAATATTATAAATCCAAATGTTTGTTACACGAAAAAACAACCCTACGGATTGAGCTGAAATTTTGCACATATATATATGTATATATATGTATATATGTATATATATTGCACATATATAGAACAGGATTAAGCCTTTTTGTCCCTAAAAAGGTCACATAAATTTACTCAGACGAAGCGCTGGGTAAAAGCACTAGCTTCATATTTTATTGTTTATTCATTACCTTCTAATACCTACTTATTTACAAAAGTGCAATAAAGAAGGTGTTTAAAAACTTTTTGAAGGCACATGCAATAATTAAATTAAACCCCGTAGCGTGATTTATGTTTACAGCCAGTAATCCCGTAAAAGTCCTAAGCTCTGTCGCAACGCTGTGACCTAACGAACTTCCTCAACACAAATTACTGCGAGTATAATTTAATCTTCACCAACTTCGTTAATTTTATTTTTCGTTTGAATTAATTTAAAAATTCTTGCTGAGATCCGGGCAGTTATCGAACTTGGGACGTCTGGAACTTTCAACACTAGTTATATTAGCGAAGTCATTTCAAAGAAATTCTGACATCGGAATGCAGGGCTGCAGATGTAACGTGGAATATTACTAGAAAATCAAATAATAAGTTCTGAAACAATTTAAAACTTTCAAGTGTAGAGTTGATGAAGTAAATGCAGATTCTTGAAAACAAAATGTCTCAACAAGCGCTGAAATGCTTTTGTTATAACAGAAATCCATGAGTCCAATATTCGATTTCAAGAAAGGTTATGAATCCAAACGAAATGTTGTACATCTCATCCGGCCCAGCCATTCCCGATGAGGGTCCGTCAGCGTTTTACACTCACTTTACGCGGCAGTAATGCGAAACAATATCGTAAACGTATCGTTGAGAATCAAAGCCATAAACTGTACGTCGGTATCAAATCGACGAACGTGTCGTAGAGACGGTAAGAAGGCTTTAGGACATGCGACGTGTAGCAAAGTTTTTATTTCCCTGGGGAGACACCGATCGCAAGCCGCCCAGGTGCTCCCCGCATGGAAACCTATATTATTTGTTTGAGCGAAACTTTCTGGTCTCGTGTGAGATAACTAAATTATGTTTGCGTCCCAACGCCACCTTGTATTCAATGTGTCGCGCGTCTCCGCTCGATATGCTCAAATAAACATTCCTTATTACGCATTCGCAGAAATATTCAAAGATTTTCATTCCACTTTTTTATTTCGGGTTTGATTCCCGCCTCGGGACAAATGTCTGTACGATCTGCAGATATTTGTTCAGGGTGTTCTGGGTGTTTTTCTATATAGTATAATAAAAATATCTATCTATGTAGTATAATGTATTAAGTATATCAGTCATCTAGTACCCATAACACAAGCTCTGCTTAGCTTGGGGCTAGATGATGCTGTGTGATTTGTCCAGAATTATTATTATTATTATTTTCTGCTACGAGAAAAATTACAATATCATTTTCCTTTACGTAATGAATAAAGCTCTCTAATAGCATTAAAATAACGAATAAAATATATTTGCTTTCATAGTACCTTGTTTCATGATTCCACATACATAAATTAAAACTTTTATCCCTTCCTCCCTGATCATCTTCGTGATTACAAATCAAAATTCAGAGTGACAAAGTTTCATCGTACACTCGTTACGAGTTCGAATCGAATCAACGGTGGGAATGTGCGATTGAACCTGATGAATCTAATTTTTTCGAGCTCAACGGGCGCATTCCTTATGAAAATTATGCCCCATTCGAACGCTCCAAGGAGTTGAGAAGTTGAAATAAACTGTCCCGCCGTGACTCGCACACTGATACGTGGAGCTATGCCGAAAGAATACCTAGATCTTAAAATCTTATAAGGACATTACAGTTTCTATTGTGTAAATTGTTGTTTTTAAACAACATAATATCTTTCCATATTTCGAAAGACTTTATTTTTTTTTATTTCTTGTTATAAAATGCTCCTAAAAGCAGTATGTGTAAACAAATGGTACCTTGAGATGGTGATTAACAATGGGGCGAAATCACGGGGTTAAACGGCACTAAGTCGAAGAACGTTCCACTTGTAATTAAGACAGTGACTGTACGTACTACTGAAATAAATAAAATCAATTCTGAAATAACCTGCTTTACGTGTAGTTGGCCGTTTTTGAAAGAAAACATAAAACTACAACCTCAATATTAATTGAGTGTTTAAGTATCTTATCGCGTAAGAAGAGAGTTACAAAACTAACCTAATTTTGGAAATAATTTAGGGGTATACTGGTTTATGTTACGTTTCTGGTTAGTATTAAGTTAGTTTTATTAAATAAAATATTTAAAATTATTTCAAAAAAGTGTTTAAAGGATCTTGTACATATTATGTTTTCTACAGGGTGCATTATAACATGTGTACTAACCCGAAAGGGGGAGTTTCACCCCATGAAAACAGGTAGTTTTGGGAGGGCGTTCAGGTTGTCATTATCGTATAATCAACTGTTAAAGTTAAAGTAAAGTTAAAGTAAGTAAAGTTCCTAGTATTTTCTTGAATGAAAATAACTGAATCCTGAAAAGTCGTAGAACAAAAGTTGTTCCTTGGGATGGTCAGAATCACCTCTTTCGGCTTAGTACACATGTTATACACGATGTATAATATAAACACGTTGTATAATATAGAATTGTAATTATTACAGCTCGTATGCACAAAACTGATCCACCTGGTTTTGAGGAGGGTGTTGGTAACAGCGTCACAGTTTAGTTAAACTATTGTAGGAACCATCGCTTCCAACGAATTTCTCGTTTATACCTCTATTATAAAAATATCGAGTTCGAACTGACGTTGGTCAAATCAATCGAAATGAGATATTGATGATCAACCGATAATCTTATCGGGAATTTCAACTCCTGCCAAGAGTTCTGTAGCTTAGTTGGTTAAGTCTTACTTTAGGAAGGGTCAAGTATTGATTTGACCAGCGTGAGTTCGAATTCCACTGGAATCGATTTTGTTGAGTTTTTATTTATTTATTGTTTATTGAAGTATGTTTCAGAGTAGCTCCCTTCAAACCAGCAGGCGGACTGCCGCGGTTCAGACGTTTACTTACAAATGTGAACACGTTTAATAGTTTATATACGTAGTTTATGGCTGTTATTATTATACTTCATGTTTTATACGCTGGAACGGTATCTGCAGCTATTGGTTCACTAAGAGGATTACAACATGGATGTCTCATGCCATAAAAGTTGTTGGTTTAATTTTTTTTTAAATTATATAACTTTTTTTAACAAAAAGGTTTTTGTTTAGCAATCACACTGTCCGTTTATTAACCATATAACAAATTCAATACACCTTTAGAAAACATAAGCAATAAGAAAAAAATACCTTAACGTAAAAAGTAATTTTCTAACCTATAAAGAATTTATGCTGCCTTTGACAAAGGTAAATAAAAAAAATGTTGTTGCTAAAATGCTGTTTGTGAGGCCAATGTCAATGGTCTCAACGTACTAAAACTAAAGAATTAACTCGATTTAAATCTTTGACTAAAACACGCTGTTCAGAACGTCTTCTTGCGAACACACTCCATCAAATTTGTATTGTATATCTTCAATCACACTGCTACTTAAACGAACCATTCACAAAGACAGAGTGGATGTTCCCTTCGATGAAGATTCTCTAAAGTATTAGAAAATATGTATGCCTTTCTGTTTAGCTTATTATTATGTCTCTTTATTGTTTAAAAATTGTATGACTAGCTGTGTGACAATATTTTTCTTATATAGGGATCATGTTATCTGAAACAATCATAATTCCAGCCGTAAAAAGTCCACTACTGAACAGGCCTCCCTCATGGATCTCCATGAGGGGTAGTTGCCATACTCACTACGCTTGACAGGCGGGTTGGTGAGCGCAGTACAGGATGTTGATATACGGAAAGAAGCTGCTGCCCATCTTCCGGAGGTGTCCATTGGCAGGCTCTTACTGCATCCACGGGTAGGAGAGGAGGGGCAACATTATACTGCTGGCACCCCACGGCTAAGAATTTAGTATACCTTCATCCATTGCGTTAAATACTGTTCAAAAAAATCGTACACGTTCTGGAAGCAACTACACAATGGGCTCTGCTTCGCAAGCTTTACCTACGCGACCCGCTAACGTGGTAAGAGTACATTTATAACGTCGAGTCACGGCACTCATTCGGGTATTAGAGATAAAATTAAAATTTACGCTTTGCCCAAAGCAATTTGTAACGGGCCGGTATGCGGAAAATAGGCTTTAGTTTATCCGCGTTTCACATTCATTTTCATAAGTGGCGTGCGGCGTGTTTTCAGAATTAGACGTGTAAGGAACTTGGCATCAATTTGATAAGGAAAGAAAATTTTGATCCACAAAAAAGAAGGCCTCTGCATCTATTTTAGATGATTTATGCAGCGTCAGCAACTGGTAATCAAACTGTATGGGACGCTGCAGTGCCTGGGACATTGTTTGATGGATTAGACTTGCCCAGCACCTATACCATCCTCTTAGCTTAGTCAGCTGTTAGTCAGAGGAAAGAAAAGGTCAATACTTCTGAAGCTAACTAAGCCGCGGGTTTCCTCACGATGTTTCCTTCACCGTAAGTTATGCACGTGTTAAATATATCCAGAGGTTATAGTTTTATTTTTTTAGTTTTCATAATAAATAAAACTATAACCTGTGTATCTTTTTTTTTTAAGTATCTTTAAGTCAAGAGTCTGTATTTTTTATACGACTAAATGACGAAGCAAGCTTATGGCCCACCAGATGATAAGCGGAAACCGATGCGATACCACGGTTAGCATGTTCACAAGGCACAGCACGTGACCAACGCTGCATTTCATTGCGCCCATCACCCTAAAACATAAAGTTGTAAGGTCTTTATGTGCCCGTAATTTCACCGGCCCCTTATCCTTCAAGCCGGAACACAGCAATGTACACATTACTGCTTGGCGGCAGAAATAAGTATAGTGGTAGTACTTCCCCGGATGAAGTCTTCACAAAAAGTTTTACTGTCTTCTAGATTTTGTGATCTATAATCGTATCGGCCGCATCGTCACTTGTCAGGTGATATTGTAGTCAAACAAAGACATGCGGTAAAAACATATATTATTTATTGACATAACTCTTTAAGTTTTTAACAAAAAACCGACTTTAATGAACAAAATCTAAAATGTAGCTAAAAATATCTAAACCGCTATATTTATGCTTATACATTTGAGAATTTCCCATGATTTATCATGGATCCGACCATCAGAACTGGATTTAAAAGCAAGTAAGCATTAAAACCCAACCGCAAGTTTAAATTTAGGGCATAAAACTTTACCTTGAGGGACTGCAGTAAGTACTTACTACAAGTATTATAGTATTTCATTCCATTTTATTTAATTCCAATGACCCTGAAACTGATGATGATGATGATCTGTAGCTAAGTATAATGGATAAGTGGATATATTATGTTTGCTTACCATCTTTCGTTGTTCCACTTTACCAAATCATACTTTCTGAATGCAAATTAATGACCTTGAACACATTTAAAATGGTGCGCTAAACAAATAAGTGGTTCGCACACCACTAACTTTAACAAAAAGCACCTTCCTAATACCATGATTAGTCAAAAGACTTAACACCAACGAATACCAGATAATTTGTCAATGAGAATTCATTGTTGTTTGGTTTAGAGTAACCCGAGTAGTGAGTCTGATAAATGTCCTCTGAGAGAACGCCGTCAGTCAAATCGCGGTTGCCTGCCCACAAGATATATTGTGGACCCAAGAATCGCCCTTGTGAAACGCTCCGTTACTTTAAAATTAACCGTTTTGGTAAATATTCACGTTACCTAGATCGTCTAACGGCAATAACAATAATAACGGACTAAAGGCATAGCTGGGAAACACGAATAGAATAATATCATGTTTTAGTATTTTTTAAACTTACGCGATCACGACACATTATTAACACATATTTTACCGGGTATTTATCGCGTTATTTACCTTTATTATTGCCCGACGTTTCGACAGGATTGCACCCATCGTGGTCCCGGGAAGTCTTTTTTTCAGTCTTCCCGGGACCACGATGGGTGCAATACTGCCGAAACGTCAGGCAATAATAAAGGTAAATAACGCGATAAATACCCGGTTAAATATGTGTTAATAAATATCATGATTTGTTGTTCCTAGACCGACACATAAAATCTGTAGTTTTTTACAAGCTTTTATTTAGTTTCATCCGTCCCGATGTTTGTCTGTACCTAATGAAATCTAGCAAGTTAAATTTGATCCACTTTCCGGTTACCGATTGAGCTGAAATTTCACATGTGTAAATCGGTTGACAATGCAAAATTATTATGATCTAATGAAGGAACCGGAAGGTGGTCATAAGAACACGGTAATTAAACGACATAACCCCCATACAGTTTGTGCTCGCTTGATTCGTATTGACGTACTCGTCAACACGAATCAAACGAGCACAAACTGTATGAGATTATGTCGTGCTAGATGGTAACCAGGGTCCGATCATGGACCTGTAAGGTGGCGATAGGAACTCAGTAATTAAGCGTTTTTTCACTTTTTAGTTCTTCTTATTAACAAGTAATAAAATCTTGTTTTTAAAATGTATTTTTTGAAACCCATCATCATCATTCCAGCCGTAAAAAGTCCACTACTGAACAGGCCTCCCTCATGGATCTCCATGAGGCGTAGTTGCCATACTCACCACGCTTGGCAGGCGGGTTGGCGAGCGCAGTACGGGATGTTAATACACGGAAAGACGCTGCTGCCCATCTTCTGGAGGTATCCCTTAGCAGGCTCTTACTGCATCCACGGGCATGAAAGGAGGGGTAATATTCTACTGCCGGCACCCCACGGCCAATTGCCTGATTGAAACCCAACTTGTTCCGATTTATTTATTGTCCTTCTTAAACAATATTAGCGGACCCGGCAGACGTCCTCCTGTCCGCTGATTTGGTGATATATCAACAGCAACGCCACCTATCGGGTTCAATGGTGTTTTCAAACCATCCAGGAACCCATTGAAACATACACACAAAATTTCATCCAAATTGATCTAACGATTAGGAGGAGTAAGGTGACTTACACGTAGCTACAGAAGAATTATATAATTAAACAGTTCATTATAGTGTTAGTTAATAAAATAATTTATTTTAATTATTCAGAGTTTATTTGTACAGAAATGCTTGTTTTTAAAATGTATTTAAATGTATGTATTTAAAATGTATATACATAAATATATACATACATACATACATACATACATATGACCTCGGTATATTTTATGTTACATGTGGTGATCAATAAATTGTTATCACAAAACAAAGAAACAAAGAAATTATTGGCGCTAATGATGTACTTTGTTAATACCTTAACAAATTACCGCTAAGCCGTTTTACAATCCATCACACACAAGTATTTAAATAACTTAGTGATTGACACCCACCCCGCTCAATAGTGTTTAAATTATTCCGTTGCTATATTCGACAAGTTTGACGTGGGTTACGTCACGAGAGAATTGTTGAGCAGGCCGTCCACTGCGGGCGGGGCACATTAATTACTCGTTTCACTCGCAAGCCTTCCATTGCTGGCATTGATTGTCATTAATCAATGTTGATGTTTTCCTTCACTGTTAAATCTACTGTGTTAGATACAGGTATACTTATGACATTATACACATAGTATAACTTCATAAGCTTAAATTTTAATTCATAGAATATAATTTTACATACTTATCATTATTTTAAATCTTTTGGTTTTTTTGTTCTACTGACATGTATTTAACTAATATAATTAATTTCTATTCAGTACATTCACCTACAATGATACCCTTGGAAAGGTACTCACTACCAAGATAAAAGTTTTCTTTAACTTAGTTTGATAGAGAGTTAAACAATACATATATTTAGTACTTAATTGAAGCTGTGTTGGCCAAGTGGTATGTACCCCCGACTTTTAATCGAAGGTCGTGGGTTCGATACCAGCCGTGAACCAATGGATTTTTCTTTCTTGAAAAGTGTAAGTTCACATTTAACACGTGCTTAACGGTGAAGGAAACATCGTGAGGAAACCCGCGGCTTAGTTAGCTTCAGACGTATTGATCTGTTCTTTCCTCTGAATAATAGCTGACTAAGCTGAGAGGATGGTATAGGTGCTGGGCAAGCCTAATCCATCAAACAATGTCCCAGGCACTGCAGCGTCCCGTTCAGCATGATTACCAGTTGCTGACGCTTCATAAATCATCTATAATAGATACAAAGGCCTTAAAAAAATTGAAATAAATTATTTTTTATCCTTTTTTTAACATATCGCGTTATGAAGAACTGTTTCCTATAAAAATGTTACACCCAAACCTAAAATGTTACGAGCCATAATTTTTATCAAGTACCTACCTATGATGTCTTACGCGTTGGTTCTTTGGACCCCTGTTATATTATAAGTTAAATTAGAAAAGTACCTTTCCACTATTATAGTCCTTAATTAAGCCAGAAATGTAAGGTAAGATTTGCAGGACGGCGGTGGATGCAAGCCGCTTCCTACCGCAATACAGATAAACAAATTTTCCACCAGTAGGCTATTACTAACTATTTTGAACTAAGAAATTAGAAACAATGAAATTGCAACTTTATGTTTTATGCTTTATCTTCCTCACTATAGCAGCCCTTTTCCGTTATTAGTAGGTATAATCATGAATTTTTGTTAAATTTTCGAGACTGGTTTTCTCTATTGTACATAATTTTTTTGTTTCAAAAAAGAAATAGTCTAAATATGCCGCCCTAGGCTCCATCCAGCCTACTCAGCCTATTGGTAAATCCGGCACTGGTCCATGAGTAAGGTCTATGTCCAGTAGTGGACGTGGACAGCATTCCTACAGCAGAGATGAATTTCACACATTCGAATAACTGTTTAACGTCGATTTAACAAGCAAACCCGTGCAATTTTTTTTAATAATAATAATAATACTGGACAAATCACACAGCATCATTTAGCCCCAAGCTAAGCAGAGCTTGTGTTATGGGTACTAGATGACTGATATACTTAATACATTATACTACATAGATAGATATTTTTATTATATATAGAAAAACACCCAGAACACCCTGAACAAATATCTGCAGATCGTACAGACATTTGTCCCGAGGCGGGAATCGAACCCGCAACCCCTAGCGTTGCAGGCGGACCTTCGCCCGCTGCACCACAGACCTCGTCGAAATTACAGAGGCAGAAGCTTCTAAACGTCTAATTTGGAAATGCTAATAGTTTTGGAAGCGCTTGACTTGCGGCCGCCCGCATCAAGCATCGCCCACAGCATACAAAGTAATTAAACACATCAAGTCAAAGCGTCGTCGTCTCGAGCCTTATGGGAACGCATGTTGCGGCTTCTATGATTTAAAACAATGCGGCTTTTATTTGAGAAGTTACAGAACAGGGGAAATAACATGCTTAAAGGCAATTCATTCAATTATTAATCATTCATCATCATCATCAGCCTTTATCGACTCAATGCTCACCCTCTGAATTTGCCATTCGCCTCTGTCGTAAGCTATTCTCAGCCAGGTGCAACCCACGGTCTTCCAAACATCGTCAACCCATCGGGATGGTGGACGACCCCTTTTTCTGTTCCCTTCTCTCGGCCACCACTCAGCATTTTCGTCCACCTATCGTCACTTCAGTCTTTTTTAAATTTCGCGATCACAACACATTATTAAAATATGGGATTATCGGGTATTTATCGCGTAATTACCTTTATTTTATTCCCGACGTTTCGACCGGATTGCACCTGGTCGTGGTCGCGGGGAGACTGGCGTGCTGAAGTTAACCGCAGCAAAGCGAAGGCATCTTTTCAGACTACCCTCACTTGGTCTTCATAATTAGAAATTTGTGATTTAAGGCCGGTTCACACTGGGACAGCACACTACACTCACTGTATCAGCACACTTTGATTTATTCACACGCCGAGTACACTTGGCTATCACTGGATTCCATGAGGCAGAGAGTCTGAAGCCGTCTTCACGATTAAAATTAGGACATTTCTTAATTTCAATCGCTTCCCGAACCATTCTCTTGTAGTAGTGCCTCTCGTTGGAAATAATCTTGGGATTGTGGAGTTCGATCCAGTGATTGGGTCCTGAGTCCACTACATGCTCCGCTATAGCTGACTTATTTACTTGTCGATTTTTGACCGCTGCGATATGTTCCTTAACACGTTCGGCGACTGTGCGCTTCGTTTGGCCTATGTAAGAATGACCACAGCTGCAATCGACTTTGTAAACTCCAGGTACTTGCAAGGGTACTACATCCTTTGGTGATCGTAGACGCTTAGCCACTTTTGTGTGTGGACTGTAGACTGTCTTTATTGAAAACTTCTTAAGCAAGTTTCCAATTTTGTCAGTAACACCTTTCACATACGGCAAGAAAGCTGTTTGTCTTGCAACTTCAGGGTGTTTTTCTTTGCGCTTACGAGTGGGATGCCATGGATGATGGTGTGACGCAGCATTCAGGTATCGGTCGGTGTGTGTCGGCTTTCTGTACACGGTATGCGATAAGGACCCATCCGAATTCACGATTACTTTAATGAATGTCTATAGTCAGGATCCAGTGAGTTTTAACTCTCAGTAGATCTTATTTTTAGAACATCAATAAATTGTGAATCTAGTGAGTTTTAAATCTCATTAGATCCTGTTTTGAAATAAACATAAAAAATAAACTGTATGCTTTCAAATTCTAATTTATCTTGAATCTACAAGAAGCTACAAACCGTCAATGACCGACGTTTTGACAGATGTCAAAAATTACATCTGTCAAAACGTCATAAAGTTAAAGAATATGTATAAGAACACTTTATTCGGTCACGTTTCCAACACAAAAAACTAATACTGAATCATCATCATCATCGCAGTAGGACTGCTGTCCACGTCCACTGCTGGACATAGGCCTCATACATCTCTAAGATCATGAGGTGATTGTTGCCATACTCGCCAAGCTTAGCAGGCATAGGTATTGGCGAGCAGATTCTTAATTAATCTCGGGCAAGAGGAGAGCCAACATTCTAATACCAGCACCTCACGGCAGTACTGAATACTGAAAAAGAATTCTGCAACGAAATAGTTCAAACATAAACATTTTCGAATTTTAACTATGAATTCGCATTATTTATTTTCCTCTCTAGTTACATTTCGGCAATTAAACCATTAGTCGCAATTTAACTTGTAAACAAAAAATTATAACATTATTTAATTAATTTAGTATTGGTTATTAAATCCGTTCCAATAAAGCAATGAATGCGAGAATTGTACAATAAACGTCGACCAATTAACATAATTATTGAAATATAGGTTATGTCTGTTTAGTGCTATTTTATAATATTGGCAAACCGTGGTAATTTAATGAGCTGAGACTGCCTGTCCACCGAAGCGGAGCAGAGAAGACGAAGTGGAACTGACCAATAGATTTGCTTATAAAACTCAAATCTGAAAGATTTTATGGAATTCTTCTCCACTCCGTTCTGGTGGACAGGTAGCCTTATAGTATTATAGCTTATAGGGATGTACTATAACTTGCGATGTTTGTCCGGTTAACATTTAAGAAGCTAAATGAAATCCGACTACCTGTTTGCAAACACATTTAGTTCTGTGGACAATGTAATATGCAATAACGCTATTTTAAAATGCCTCCCTATAAGTTGGCGAATGATCTATTTTTTGTAAAACATCAGACGCCAAAACGTTACCTGAAATAAAAAAAATCAAATAACCGGAATTCTTCTCCTTTTAATTTAAGAGTTTTGCCTTTGTCAGTCCAACTGATGCAACCCTTTCCATGGAACTCTCTCCAGCCTTTTCCACCCCCTTAATTATGACATGACAAAAACTTTTTTTCCTTCACCTGGTTAATATAACTAGTCCATGGACGTCCTCATCTTCATTCCACTTTTCCTTCTCCTATAAATAAATTATATAGTAATGCACTACACACAAAACCATAATAATAACAATGAATGATAATAACTTTATTGCACACAAACTTAAAACTAACACAAATACAGGAAAAATAATAACAAATTAATTTACAATTATCGCTAAGAGCGATCTCTTCCAGGCAACCTTTGGATGGACAGGATATGACAAAGTATATGACGGTGGCGTACTAATAAGATAGAATGGGAAATAGGAAACACAATGTTATCAATAATAAATGCAAAAATAAAAAAATATTACAGTATAGGTACATACATACATAGGTACTCATAAAATACATTCATTCATTCATTCTTGATGAAATTCTTGAACGAATGAATGAAGAAGGCTCAAGGGAATCCAGATAAAATTGATAACCAAATTTTTAAAGATGGGAAGGGATTTGGAATGTCGTATGGGAACTGGGAGTGCGTTCCAGAGTCTTGTTGACTGTATGGTGAAGGATTCGTCATAAAACTGGGAAGTTTTTAGTTGACGGGTGTCAGAAGACCGAAGGGAACGGGGATGGGAGTTGTGAAGGAACTCAAAACGATCTTTTAGATAGGAAGGAGTAGAAGGAGAGAAAACACCATCTAGTCCGAAACTAAGCAAAACTTGTACTACGGAAACCCGATGATTAATAGAAACTTAATATTTTTGTTAATATTTTTGGATATTTTTCTATGTTTGCATAGAAAAATATCCAGACATGGGACAAAATATCTGCAGAACAATTACAAACATTTTTCCCGTAGCGGGAATCGAACCCGCACCCGTATGCATATTAGTCGGCTATTAAGCCAACTGAGCCACGGAGGCAGTCAAATTATTAACAGAAATCTATCACTCAATTAGTCTATGGAAATTCTTAGTTAGGATATTCCAAATCTTTGGATAGCAAGGTTATTATAATTATATAATAAAGCTAGTTATATTATATAACCATGGTTCTGTAGGTTACTGGTAATACTCATTGGAGTACAAACAAGTGTTTTGGAAAAAGAAGTATATGGTAGGTACATATTGACGAGCTCTGTGGCGCAGCGGGCGAAGGTCCGCCTGCGACGCAAGGGGTTGCGGGTTCGATTCCCTCCTCGGGACAAATGTCTGTACGATCTGCAGATATTTGTTCAGGGTTATCTGGGTGTTTTTCTATATATAATAAAAATATCTATCTATGTAGTATAATGTATTAAGTATATCAGTCATCCATAACATAAGCTCTGCTTAGCTTTGGGCTAGATGATGCTGTGTGATTTGTCCAGCATTATATATTTATTTATTTTATTTATTTATATTAACGAATTTACCGTCTAAAGACTCTTAAGATACTGTTGTTATCGGAGTAGACCCCACTCACTCACTCACCTGCCGAACTACAATAATAATTTTTTTATTGTTTATACATAAATTTTTCTTGTACATTTTATCTTACCCATTAATTTTGTTTATATTTTCTCTTCTTTTTTGTTTTAATTCGACTAAATCATTCCATTGCTGTTTTCTTTATGTTTGTCTTATTTGTGTAACCTTTAATGGCCTTAATATTGTATAAATTTTAAAAACTACATATATTGTCACGCTGTTGGCTTACCATAAGAAAAAATAAAAAAAATAAAAAAAAAATAAACCGTGGAAATAAAATGATAATAATGATCTTAAGTCTCAGAAACAACTATTTTAGATTACAAGGAAGTATTTTGGAAAAAGCAGTATATCGTACAACATATTAGCGAATTTTCCGTCTAAACCAAGAGACAAACAAACGGAGTAGTGACTCAGACTGTAGATGATACTTAATAATGATCGAAAGTATCTCGAACACATTCCACTAATATTATAAAGCTGAAAGTTTGTTTGGATGGATGTTTGTTACCTCTTCACGCAAAAACTAGGCTACGGATTAAGCTGAAACTTTGCGCACGTATTGATGTTGACCAAGATTAACACAAAGGCTACTTTTTATTTGGGTACAACGCATGCAAAGCGGCGGGCAGAAGCTAGTATTATAATATATTGGTATAAAAGTCAGGTCATAGAAAAGTACCAAAAATCCATAACTTTTTACTACGCTCGACCTATGAGGGAAAGTGCACGTACCGCGAAAACGTTAGAGATGTAATTACAATTAACGAGCGGGGCCGCCAGCAATCGGTATATTTTATCGGATTACACGTACCGTCGCTGCCACAAGTGGTTATAAACTATGGTTTTTACCGACTTTAAAATAAGGAAGGTTATCAATGCGATATGTACGATATATTTATTTTTTTATTTAATAAATAAATTATTTTTTATTTAATACTTTGTGCACAAAAACAATGTACAGAGGAGGACTTAATGCTAATAGCATTTTTTACCAGTCAACCTGGGCGTGCAAGAATATATAGAAAGTGTATATTGTAATAGGTAATATTGGATTTGAACTATACCAGTATTTACAAGATTTTTTTGAAGACTCCTGAGAAGTCTACCTCTGAAGACTAATGAGTTAAAAGTCTCACTAGATCCTGACTGGAACTGTACACAGGATCTACTCGTAGTAAGAGTGATCCCATTTATTGGCTTACATTTGCTTCGACTTAGGGAACAGTGCAAGTTAGGAACGGTCAAGTATCGCAAATTTTGATAAGAATATAAATTTAATGAAATAAGCTAAGAGTGAGGATTAACAACTATGAACTAACACTTTAAAAATAAGAAAAGATCAAAAATAGCTAAAGCGATATTTCTCCGCATTGCTACAAAATGCAACTTCAGACAATGAACAGGAGTTTCCTGAAGATGGTGCTAAATCGGTGGTCACCCCATAATTCGATCTTATCAAGTTGTTAAGTGGTTCCGTATTCAATTAAAGCACTTCTGGCTTGCCGTGAAACGCCGGCATTAGAATGTTGCCTCTCCTCTCTTGCCCGTGGATGCAGTGAGAATCTGCTAAGGGTCTGCTCTGCTCCGGAATATGAGAAGCAGCGTCTTTTCGGGTATCAACATCCAAAAGACGATTTTGACGAGCTCTGTGGCGCAGCGGGCGAAGGTCCGCCTGCGACGCAAGGGGTTGCGGGTTCGATTCCCGCCTCGGGACAAATGTCTGTACGATCTGCAGATATTTGTTCAGGGTGTTCTGGGTGTTTTTCTATATACAGTAAAAATATCTATCTATGTAGTATAATGTATTTAAGTATATCAGTCATCTAGTACCCATAACACAAGCTCTGCTTAGCTTGGGGCTAGATGATGCTGTGTGATCTGTCCAGCATTGTTTATTGTTTATTATTTATTAAAAGTGCGCTCGCCAACCCGCCTGCCAAGCGTGGCGAGTATGGCAACAATCCCCTCATGATCTTAGAGATGTATGAGGGAGGCCTATGTCCAGTAGTGGACGTGGATAATAGTCCTATGGCTGTAATGATGATGATGACTTCTGGCTTAAAATAGGGTCAAGGATTAGTTCGCATCCCGCCGGGATTGATACTTTTCATTCAATATAGAAGTAGATAGACACTGGCTGAAATACGAGCTCGTATCAACTTACTCGTAGCCTATCATTATCATCATCATCATCTCAGCCGTAGGACGTCCACAGGCCTCCAAGTTGGCAGACGCTTGGCAGCCGGGTTGACGAGCGCAGTTTGGGATGTTGTGACAAGAGAGAAAGGCCAACATTCTACCACCGCTACCATGGGGTAGCGGCGGCATACTGGATACAGTCTGAAATACGAGGTCATATCAACTTAGCCTCATTATCATCTTCATCATCTCAGCCGTAGGACTTCCACTGCTGGACTTAGGCCTCCCTCATAAATCTCCAATTCCTAATCATAAGGGGGTTGTTGCCATACTCACCACGCTTGGCAGTCTGGTTGGCGAGCGCAGTACGGGATGTTGTGACATGACAGAAGGGACAACATTCTACCGCCGCTACCCCACGGCAACAAAGCGACACACAGACTATTACAAATTAATTATAATGTTATTGTGAATCCTTTGTTGGACGACCGTAGGTATATTGATACTTCTTTGTGTACCAGGAAATAAATATTAATTAATTTCTTCAAAGCTTTTTAGTTGGCACCTGTACGTTATCAACTTCGGACCAAGCTCAAGAATGTCGATGATTAATTAACAGAATGTGTGGGGAAACTATTTAATGATTAGATACTTCGGTTTTGATAGGGCCACATTTAGAACTTCTACATTAACCAATAAAGACCTTGGCTATCCGAAGTTTGCTTTCATACAAAAGCTCTTTACACATTAATTTAAGTAAGTAAGACCTTTAACATCTATTATAGATATAAATAGCGTCAACAACTATTATGCTATAACGAATGCTGTACAGGACGCAGCAGTGGAACATTTTTAGATGGATTAGGCTTGATCAGCACCTATACTAACCTCCCAGGATAAATAGCTGATAGAGAAAAGATGAGGTTAAAAAATCTGTACCTAACTAAGTTAGTCACGATGTTTTCCTTCACCGTTAAAACACGTGTTACATGTGAACATACATTTTTCAAGAAAGAAAAAGCCATTGGTTCTAGGCCGGTATCGAACCCACGACCTTCAGAACAAAAGTCAGGGGTACATACTCGGCTAACACTGCTTTCAGATACTAATTTATTATTTTTAACCCACTTCAAAAAAAGGAGGAGGTTCTAAAGTCGTCTTTATTTATTTGCTCCGAACTTCGAGCTCCGTCGTTTATGAACCGATTTGGAAAATATCGGAACTAAACAGGTATGAGTGACACTTGTATCTCAGAAGATTGGTTCGATACCTATTTGTCTTGGGCTTGTTATAACTAGATTTTGGGTCGAAAAGTTTATTCATATTTTTTACCAATAAAAACGTTTAATCAAAAAGGTTTTATTTTCGAAAAGACCTCCCATTTCCTCTAAAATAAACTGTAAATCTGAACGCAAAACAGAAGAATGTCCAATAATCCTTGGAATGGTAGATTGTGTACCCACACAATAGGGCGCAGGTACCGGTTTAAAAGTAAACAGGTTAACGTTTCTCTTTCTGAATACACGGATTAGGAAAGTATAGGGTTGTCAATATATTTTGGGAATACCTTATCCAATTTTACGAAGGAAAACTTTTTTAGAAGGAACAACAAATACTTTTTCGGAGCCATAGGTCCTATGTCCGGTTTTTCACTTTGTCTGAATATTCTTAGGCAAAGAAAAGAGGCATGCGAAGAACACAAGGGAATAAAAAATGTAGGCATACTGTCATACATAATGCATTTAAAAGTAAAATTTGAAGAAATAGAACTGCCAAAGAAGACTACAGATGGTCATAAAATATTTTAAAGCGTTACAAATTTTTGGATGGCGATATCGAAAATTTAGTTAAGACGACTTATTGAAGATGTTGGCACCAGCGATTTTCACAGCATTTTTCAACAGTTACTAAACAATCGCAATTGTACTTTTAAGTTTGAGTTCTGAGGTCAGTTAAAAGACATAAAAAATAGATTTTTCGTGTCTTTTAATTCAAATTGGTTGTTTACATTATTGGTTAACAATTACATCAGGAAACAAAACCCAAAAACTGCTCCAAACATAGATTTTACACTTTACAGATGAAAATCTAAACCGATATAAGCCCTTGATTTCTTTACATATACATATCTATACCCTATTCTTAATGGTGGTTGGATTTTACATAGCCAATACCTAAAACTTTTTATTTTAAACATGAATTACTGTTTTGGCACTTACGACTTTTCATTTCAGGCTAGCTTTTCGCGTCAGTTTGTAAGCAGGCGGCAACCCGGTCCACGTTTTACCATTGTTATTTAAATAATTATATTCAAATAATAAATAATTATTTATTAATGCGTCCCCTTACTATAACCTATTTACTAATTTTCACATCTACCTACTCGTATCATCATTTGGGTCACTGAAGGCGGTTTAAAAAAAGTAAGGCCTTTGCATCTATTATAGATGATTTATACAGCGTCAGCAACTGGTAATTATGCTCTACGGGACGCTGCAGTGCCTGGGACATTGTTAGATGGATTAGGCTTGCCCAGCACCTATACCATCCTCTCAGCTTAGTCAGCTATTATTCAGAGGAAAGAACAAGTCAATACGTCTGAAGCTAACTAAGCCGCGGGTTTCCTCACGATGTTTCCTTCACCGTTAAAGCACGTGTTAAGTGGGCACATACATTTTTCAAGAAAGGAAAATCCATTGGTGCACGGCCTGTATCGAACCCACGACCTTCGGATTGAAAGTCGGGGGTACATACCACTGGGCCAACACGGCTTTATTTTTTGAAGACGGTTTATTTGTTGAAAAATTAACGATTTACTTAGCTTATATTCGTTTCCACGATACAATTCGACAGCCATATCTCATCCGAACCCTGAGGCTATCGCTTTGAAGAGCGTCCTATGAGATTCTTGATTGGCAGACGACAACCCAAAAGTCGTTCCAAACAGCGATTAAATTCACGTCAAACGATGTTTTTTCATATCTAATTTTGTATATTATTCGTCGTAAATATTCCGAAACTCGAAAGTGTCGGAGATGTAAGGCTATATAGAACTTTTGTAATAACCAGGTGTGTAAAGGCACAAAGTCTTCTTAACTGACGTAAAGATACACAAACTCTGTTTTCATTATTTAAAATACCCTGAGTTAGCTACCTGTTGTTTGTTGTGTTGTAGCGAAATGAGACGCTTTATGTGTGTCTATTGCTGGTGTTCCGCCGCAAAATATCTGATCAAAAGTTTGTTACAATTGTATTCGTAAGGAAAATTATGCCTTATTTTGTGGGCAGAATACCATCGCTCTACGCGTGTTACCCAGAATAAGGACGTTTGCAACTATTACGGGTATTATAATTGACTGAGTAAATTTTTTTTTATTAACTTAGAGAGAGTATCTTTTCATTATTCAAAAGCACGTTTTGTGATCAGTTACCTGGTTATAACTAGGTGCCAAAGGTTGCCTGGAGGAGATCTCTTTTAACAATAAGGATATAATTGTGTAATTTTTATATTAGTATGAAAATTAATTAGTCTCAAATCCGTGCTATTAAAAGGTACAAGGTACAAGATAATTATCAGTGAATTTTACTTGAACAATGAACTTTGATCACATAAGGGAAACCATGTTTCGAAATTCTCAACAAGTCACAGTGTAACTGGTTTTAAGTGTGAAAAGCTGGGATCCCTTCGTAAATGCAAGGTCTGCAACGGATTCGCGTCCACCCGACTCGAAAATATGTAAAATTATGTCGCTACAGATCGCGAAAATTTTAAAAGTAAGTACTATTCATCTGCGATAATAAATTATATCCAACATGATCTTAATCACAACTGGTTTCTTCATAATAGATAATAGATATAAAATTACACTTAATACGGCATAAATAAGGCACGCACAAAAATAACATCACGTAGATACCAGGAATGTATAATATAGAAAAACTAAATTGATATTTGTTTGAATTTTTGGCATTTTTTACGAGCTCTGTGGCGCAGCGGGCGTAGGTCCGCCTGCGACGCAAGAGGTTACGGGTTCGATTCAAATCCCGAGGCGGGAATCGAACTCGCAACCTGTCTGTACGATATGCAGATATTTGTTCAGGTTGTTCTGGATGTTTTTATATATATTATAAAAAATAACTATCTATGTAGCATAATGTTATTAAGTATATCAGTCATCTAGTACCCATAACGTAAGCTCTGCTTATCTTGGGGCTAGTCTGTGTGAATTGTCCAGCATTATTTATATATTTATTTGCTATTTTGAAAAGGTAACTACTTTAATTGTTTCGTTTGGGTGTCACGCTGGGAGACTATTTTTTGAAATTCCCTACGAGTCACAGTGTCGCTCGTATTTAGTGTACCTAACATTCTAGGAAACCTCTTCGTGTGATTCGAATGAAGTAAAATAACGTCTTCAGATCACGAGTTTAAAAATACTGTCATTAATCTGCGTTAAGATATGTAGTACACGCTCCAGTACAATATTGAAGACGATTTAAATATGCTGGCGGGAGAGGCTGCGGTAGGGCCACGAGTCCGAACGCCGACACGCTGACTAATGTCCGGCATTTATAACCCTTGTAATTAATTGTTTGCATGTCCAAAGACGTCCCATCTCGAACACCCAGTATTGTTTAAATTACAACACTCGTTTACACCTAATTTAAACTTGAGTCTTGCATTTTGTTCAGTTTGTTTCATCGTACCGATTTATGTTTTTTCTTGATCTGGGGCAGATGGTATGTGTTTATATTTTTCATTTATAAGCCTGATGTCCCACTGCGAAGCGTCGGCCTTCCTCATGTATCTCCAAGTCATAAGGGGTTGTTGGCATACTCACTACGCTTGGTAGGCGGGTTGACAAGCGGAGTACGGAGTGTTGATACCCGGAGAGACCCATCTGCCGGAGAGGATACCTCCGGCAGATGGGCTGCAGCGGCAGATTCTTACTGCGTCCACGGGCAAGAGAGGACGGCCAAAATTCTACTGCAATCTTATATTTTAATGCCTCTAATAACCAATAGTACTATTTATCAATTCATACATAAGTTTGCCGTTATGTTGGTGCAAGTGGGACTCAAGCGTTGGAACAAGGAATAAAACCCGCGACGTAGACCTTGTGTTGGTATTTATCAAGACGAGAAATTCTTTTGCAATTCCAGTCTTGCCTCTGTTGGTTTTACTGCATAACAATCTGTTGGAGTGAGCGTTGGAATTCTTCTCTTCAGGATTGTACTCTTAAGATACACAAAATTAAAATAAAAAGCCTTTATTGTTTCCTACAACAGAAATATGAAGTTGAAAGTTAAACTAAGTGGTTTACATATCTGGCCGAGCCCCGTATTTACCGTGAAGGCCTCCTCCAAGGATAGCCAACCCTCTCTGAATTGTGCTGTTTGAATAAATAAATAATGCTGGACACACAACAACCATAATTATAGACCCTATACGCTTGCAAGGCTTATACTATGGAAACCAGATTATTGATAGAATACTTATCAGACATACAAAACCGCCGTGGGGTGCCGGCAGTAGAATGATACCCCTCCTCTCATGCCCTGGATGCAGTAAGAGCCTGCTAAGGGATACCTCCGGAAGATGGGCAGCAGCGTCTATCCGTGTATCAACATCCCATACTGCGCTCACCAACCCGCCTGCCAAGCGGGTGAGAATGGCAACTGCCCCTCATGGACATCCATGAGGGAGGCCTATGTTCATCAGTGGACGTTTTATGGAATCGAGCGGGAATCGAACCCGCTACCTCTTGCGTATCAGTTAGCAGACCAATTGAGCCACGAAGGCAGTGAAGTGAGGTCAGTTGGGACCAGCTGCCTTTTTGATCGCATCTTCCCATCTAGCGTACGGTCTCCCCTTCTTTCTTCCACCTTTTGGACCTTTCCATGCTGTCTGAAGATGTCTGAACCTTTTTGCTCCATTTCTGGTGTTAAAAGGCGGGAGACATGAAGAAGAATAAAAAAAAAAAAACAATAATCCTCAAGTAATTTGTAACATGTCTAAATAAATGATTTTTATCTTATCTTATCTTAAGTACAATCCAAAGGAAAACTATGAAAAATATAAAGTAACATACCTATATCTGTGAAGAGAATCCTGATATTAATCCTTAGGAATAAAGATTAAAGCTGGTTTTCAGATATGACCTTTGGTAAGTCTCAATAAAAATTAACACAGTTTTGAAAAAATAATACCTGCTAAAACATGAGTAAAAAATACTTTAGCAACATCATCATCAACTCAGCCGTAGGACGTCCAGTCCACTGTTGAACATAAGTCCAACATCATGTATATACATATATGTTTGTATATGTCTGACTAGTATGCCAGACTCTATTTTGAAAATGCATCTAATTCTCTCAGATTACCTATGTAATCGGACGCAGCGGGTTAAAATAGGAGAATATTCTAGCACAGAAGAAGCAATAGATTTTGGTGTTCCGCAGGGAAGCGTGCTCGGCCCAACGTTGTTCTTAGTCTACATTAACGATATCTGCAACCTTAACATTAGCAATGCAGCCATATTCTGCTACGCTGACGATACCGCTATCGTATTTTCGGAGAAATCCTGGAGTCTTCTAAAATGTAAGTCGGAAACCGGATTGAGTGAGGTTTCTAAATGGCTTGATCACGGACAAAATTCCTTGATTTAGAGCGAGTTCAAAGATCCTTGGTAAAAGTCATGTATTGTAAGCCGTTTCAACATCCTACAGACTTGCTCTACCAGGAATCGGGAATTCTGTCAGTAAGGAAACTCTACATTCTAGATACCATCTTAAAATATCACAAAATATTAGGATTTGACCTTAGTAAGACAAAAAAGCGACGGAAGGATAAGGTTGCAGACAAAGTTATATGTCGATCCAAATATGCATCCAGACAGTACGCCAAACAGTCCGCATACATTTACGACGCCATTAACAAAATTCTTAATATATACTCATTGAACAATCATTCCTGTAAAAAAATACTGAGTTTATGGCTGTCCACAATAAGTTACGAAGATGGAGAAAAACTCCTAGAAACTATAGCATAGTAACAGTTATTTTTTAATTTAAACCACACATCCCTAGCAAACAAACATTCACATACGCATACACACACGCGAGCACACACACACACATATACATATACACACACACACACACACACATACACACGTACATTTCCACATATGGACAGAGTAACTGCAATATACACGCAGACATAGTTACTACTTTTTTATTGTTACTACTTTTATTTTAATTTTATTTTTGTGTCAATAACTCTCATAATTAATTGAATTACTTAGAGTGTTTGATCTTATTTTTATAACATTACCACAACCAAAAGAAGATTTTATTTTTTGTGAATTTTTATAAACATTAAATTCTCTAGAATTTAAATTTAAATTTAATTTGTTTCTTTTTGTACTTAGTATAATAGTATTATGTTGCTAGTTTTCTTTTTTTAATATTAACAATTTACGCTAAGCTTGTTAATTATTATACTTAATTTATCTTAAAGATAGCCGCGCTGCAGAGCGAGACCCTCTAGCACAGGTATCATATTACTTAAAAGAGGGTCCCATTCCACTGAAATGTATTAGATTAAGTTGAAGAAATAAACTATTTATTATTTATTATTATTATCTAAAATTACATATTGCACATTTCTGGTTTAGACCCGGACTATCACCTGAAAGTGCAATATTAACACCAAAGCATACTGTCCAGTACTATACAAGTCGCAGGACGCCAGTATGCGCCTGTTTTGTCGACCTGTCCAAGGCTTTCGATCACATCTCGTACGCCTCACTCCTATGCCTCAACTTTCTCCAGAGCACATCTCTAGAGAAAGTTGAGGCATAGGAGTCTGCCGACGGACTTGTTAAATTTTGTTATTTTGTTATAAGTCTCCCTGTTGGATCTACAAGTAGTGATAATTATGGGATTGGGTATGTCACCCACCAGTCTTGGCAGGCGGGTTGGCAAGCGATGTTGATACACGAAAGTACGCCGCTGCCCACCTTCCGGAGCTATCCCTTGGCTGATTCTTACTCCATCCACGTGCAAGAGAGGAGGGGCAACATTCTGTTGCTGGCACTCCACAGCATTATTTTAAGCTGTGAGCCTAAAACAAGATTTCTAAAATACCGTAATTTTGCACTCATGTGGATGTTTGCCATATTAGCTTAAGAGAACCCTCAGCGAGATGGATCGTAAAATATAGGACACTCCGTGTAGGTACTTATGGGCATTTTCAGCCCACTTATAAAAAATGTTGGCTTAATTCAGCACGTCATTTTACCCTCATTTCTGCTTTAGGCCTTCTTTACACGTGAGGGTTGCAGAAAATATAACCGCTAATTAAATAAATAATCCCAACAAAAACATTTTCACGTAAAATGTTTCCAAGAAGGGTCCATTTGGCTCGCACTGTCGAAAAGTTATCAGATCTCATTTAGATCCACCAAGCTATTTATTTTGTACATACGGGGTTACTTACGTATAACGTCAAAATTTATACCGACATGTTTCGATTTTCAAGAAAATTATCATCATGGGATTGAATGCCCATCCACGGGGTGGACCGAAATGAACTGAAAAATCGAAACGTGTCGGAATAACCTTCGACGTTTTATTACGACGTGAGTTAACGCCGTATTTACAAAATTAATAGTATATCTCGTTATATAGCGTTAATTTTTAAAGTGAAATAGAGCTTCTACACGCCTTAACTCAACCAAGTCTATAAGCCCTATCTTCATAAACTCTACACCTTAGTCATGTGTGGCTTGGCCGTTTTGTGTTATTATCTTGTGAGGAAAACCGCGGCTTGGCTTAGACAAGCTTCTAAGCGGCTTAGCTTCAGATGACATGCTCTTTCCTCTGTATATAGTTGTGTATTATTATAAAAGTCAATGCCTTAGCGCGCTCAAAATAAATAATTAAATTAATCAATAAAAGTTCATCCGGATGTGAGCGTCTCAACTCCATAGTTTTTTTTACATAATTAATGATGATTACATGTTGGAAAGACATACCCAAACTAGGTTTTGCCTATATTTTGGCATACCTAAACCTTCAAGGGTCCGTAGCTACTGCGTGAAACGATAATGGCTGGCAGCCGTTCTAAGTCCCGGGTTCCGAAGGGTGCATCTTCACGAAAGTGTTAGTATCTCCTAAGGTTATACAGAAACATAACCTTCCGCTGTTAACTTAACTTTTAATAATCCTCTCTGCAACTATTTTTACTGGCGTGTTTTAAACTGCCTCGTGTAAAAAAGCTTAATAAGCAAACGATTCATGCGATTTCATGGCGGCAGCTACCTACTTGAACGAAGACTACGGGATAATTAGCTTTTAGCTCGACCTCTTGCATGAGCCTTTTAGAAATATTAAATGTGGAGACTCGTTTCATATTCAGATCCAGATAAAAAACAAGATGGCAAGAAAAATAAAATTACACATTACATTATTATTGAGCACCAGGCTATTAACAATTAAACCTTAGTATTATGTGCATTATGTGTAACCCTGTGTTGGATGTCCTATTTCAATAAATAAATAAATAAATTACAGGCCTGCGATGTGGGACATGAAACTTATTATATGTTAGGTTCACTTCAGAGGCCACTTTATGCCTCTTACTTCATTTAGGTAATCACATAAGAAAAGTGAATCAAGTATTTCAATGACACCTATACTAACCTCCCAGCTTGGTCCACTATTATTCAGAGGAAATAACAGCTCAATACATCTGAAGCTAACTAAGCCGCGCGTTTTCTCACGATCTCTTCCTTACCGATGTTCCTATATTCTGAATGTCTTCACCTCAATTTTAAAGACAAAAACAACCTTTCGAGCTAATGTCGGTGCATAATGTCAATCATTGCGTTGTTGGATAGAGCTGTCAGTGTGGCTTTAGAAAAAAAATATTAACAGTCTCCATCTAAAGCTGTGATCATCATCATATCAGCCATAGAAAACGTCCTATAGAGTCGCTCACAAGCTATGGAGAGGGATATGCTCGTGGTTTCGCTACGGGATCGAATCAGAAATGAAGAGATACGTAGAAGAACTCGGGTCGCCGACATAACCAGACGGCTTAGCACGTTGAAGTGGCAATTGGCAGGCCATATAGCGCGCAGAACAGATGGCCGATGGGCCGTAAAGTTCTCGAATGGAGGCTACGGACCGGCAAGCGCAGCGTACGACATCCACCTACAAGATGAGCGGACGACTTGGTAAGAACCGCAGGTTGGCGTTGGATGCAAGCCGCTTCCAACCGCATTACCTGGAGATCAAGAGGGAGGCCTTTGTCCAGCAGTGGACGTCCTGCGGCTGATATGATGATGATGATGATACGTACCCGGCGACAACTTTGAGAGCTGAGTTCTCAAACATAACTGGGGCAGGCACGACATGGACATTCGACATAACTTACATCCTGTCCATGTTCATCACAAGCTTTTATTTAGCTTGTCCTGTGTGTATGTATGTATTTATGTAACTATGTTTGCGGAATCTTGCAACTAAATTTTGAAGCAGATATCTTCAACCAATTTAGCTGAAATTTTGTATACATGTTTTCTTTGGATGACAATGCATGGTCAGCTATGTGACGTTACTCTGAATCCAACATGGCGGAATACCCAAGATGGCGGACTACTTATTTTTAATGTGCTCCTATAATGTGGGTATCAAATGAAAGGCCTTGCTGAGAGTTACTCGAAAAATTAACTGACATTACTCTAAATCCAACATGGCGGTATACCCAAGATGGCGGACTTATTCGAAAAATGAAATAACATCACTTTAAATCCAACAAGGTGGGCATGAGATGCACACACAAGAAACCAACTGTCCAGTGGTAACTAAAAAGTAAAAAATAAATTAAAAGTAAAAAAATCTTTTTAACAAACACGCTTTTAAAAATACACAAACGACGAACTTTTTTATCACATAAGTTGTGTAAAGACAATATAATTAATGGAATCAGACGTTACTTTGCGGAAATCCATGACAATAAAATGCAATGAAAATATTTATATTTAATTTCGCTTATGCTGAGATGCATGAGCACCGCCCTCCCGCCCGCTAATTATGGACATGCAGGGAGAACTAGGTTGTTAGTGCAGCATGCATACCCAAACCTATAATGACGGTCATCATAATAAGATATAAAAAAAATCAAATTAAAGCTAAAGTTCTTTAAAATTATAAATCCTGACGGCGCGGTACGGCACGGCGCGGTAAAGGATTTTATTCGTGATCAAGTTAATTTTATGATACAAACTCAAAAAATACTTTATTCAGTGCGGCCGCAAGGGCCTTTTTGACGCATCAATGTATAGAATAAAACTCTGTGGAAACCAAATGATTGATGTAATACTTAAAAACATTTTTTGTTACGTAGAAATATACATATCATCTTTACATACATATACTACCCCCGGGACGAATATCTGCAGAACAATTTTAAATATTTGTCCCGTGGCGGGATTCGGACCCGCCATGTACCGCGCATAAACGTAGGTTCTCTTCAAAGTCGACACGTAGGTATTATTTGTTTAAACAAAAGAATAAACCAAACGGCTATTATGCCACTGAAACAATATCAAACAATAACAAAACAATATTGTACAAAAAGTAAAAGAAAAGCAAACATAATTAAATATCCATTAGAAATACACAGTGCGCCCATTGGACCTGAAATGGTCCTCGTATTCACAAAACTCGACCTCATATAAGTAGAAATTCATTTGAAAGGAATTTCTAAACAACTGGATCCCGTATACTCAATGGTATTTTCACAAAGCCTGAAAGTTGTAGAGGTATTTGAAATTGTTTACAAAATTCAATCCTAAAGCTTCGAGCCAGATTAAATCTAATTTCAACTTGGAGGTAAGTCTAAAATAAGTCTTCATAAAACCGGAACCCTTTGATTTAACCCTTCCTGGAGTTGTACTGCTGATTGCCCGAAAGTTATTCCCGGTTGTATTACGCGCTGTCTTTTTTTCCGTTCTAAAAAAACAAATCGAAAACAAGCGGGTAAGTAATGGCTTAAAAGTGACTTCTGGGATCTACACGACCCCTGTTTGTCGCCGAGAGGGGGTTTATCGGGGTCGTGTTCGACTCGAGACGTCTTAGTGCGGCGATTACACAAACGTTCCTCTTGTAATCACATTTTAGGCTTTTCTCGCTCTTTGCTTGTTTCCCCTCCTTTTATTAGCATTAGCGTGCGTAAGCGTAGGAAGGTATCTAATACAGCTTCAATGTTTCATTGCCATGTTTGAACAAATATGGTGAAGCAAATTTGAACTGCTCTGAGAAGATAATATCTAAAGTTAAAATAACTGTCAACAATATTGGGAACCCAAGTAGCCAAAGAGTACTACTTACAATACTCCCTAATTGCTCTCTTAACCGCTAGAAGGCTATGACAAAGCTCCCAACATTTCCCCGAGGGGCGTTCATTTTTGTAACGCTTCATTTGCAACGGAACTTTTAAGTAGTTGAAGCAACGCTGGAACGTATTTCCTCAAACAAATACTTGAAGGCGGCCGTCCTTAATTTTATCCGGAAAACTACTATAAAGTCAAAGTTGTATCGCAAATAGGGTAAAATAAAAATTGAAGCGGGTGCTAATAATTCTAGGGTGCTTAACGGAAATTTATTGCAGCGTCATAAATACTTGGCGAAAAAGATCGTATTTTTCAGTTGGACGCCGACAATGTTCTAAGCATCGGAGTTATGGATCTAAACCGGCAGCGGAGTGGTCCGGAAGCGGAAGGGATCCGGCAATTGACGCCGGCGTCCCACAGAGTGGCTGCATCGCTACTCTCTGATCGTGCCTTATTTTTAAAGGAGAAATTGACACGGCCTTTATGGGACGTCCCCTTGGCGGATGGCTTTTGCAATTTGAGAAAAATCTGTACAGATTGCAATTTTGTTGACGGCAGGAGATTTATTGGAAGCTGGCAGAGATGCTGGAGAGAGAAGCTTATATATTTTCTTAACTCATTTCGTTTTTAGGGTTTCGTGGTAAAACTCTAAAATCTAATAATGTGAAAAAAATATGTATGTAGTTTTAACCTTTCTAGGACCTCAAAGTCAGTTTTAAACTTTCTAGTCCGATCAACATAGCTAATCGTGTACTGCTAACGCGACATGGTAAGAAAAACCCCATACAATACTTTCTTTTTTTCGGATTGAAACAGCAAAGGCATGCCCACGTACAGTCGTAAAGTAAAATGTAGTGGCGGAACAAAACAAGGCGAGTCGGCTGGTTTCCTGTACTCACGCCACAGAGCAGAACATCTGTTAGCTTTTACGAAGTAGATCAAGTTTTTAGACTATGTAGATACCACAAAAAAGTTAGCAGTCACTGGAATCCCGATAGGTGTGAAACATGAAACATTTATTTATCTTTTAAACTTACACCCCTCATAATCTTGTAAACGACTTAACCGATTTTGATATTTAAGAACCACCGCTAGAGGGCTGCCTTTAAATAAATAAGAGCATTAAAATCTGTCCACTCGTTTAAGAACTACGGTGTCACAGACAGCAAGACACAGACACATAGTGTCTTATAAATAACAAAAACGTGGACTTTTACATCTGTTAAGGCATTATCACGGTTCAGGAAGCCTACTCTTGCACAATATTCTAATGCAATTTGCGATAAATCGGAATTGTAATCAAGCCAAATAAACTTATAAAGCCACTACGTAAATATTGCCATTCTGACGATAATATCGAAATCGTTTTACTACAGTTTGCGTCCTGGAATTTTTGATTCTAATCGATTCTACCGCTTTCTTCTACTCTATGACAAAGGTGCTTTACGTCGCGACGCATTCCAGAATCGCTTTCAGTTTAATGCCGGCTTTACGTGCATCGACAATAGGCAATTTTATGGCTGCTCTTGCGGCGAATGCTCGGGTGAATAAAATATGCATAATAATGCGGGTGGAATAACTGAACTATTCTGAAGGTTTCCGACTCAGGAGCTCAATCAGGAGGTTAGGGTACACTAGCTTTTAGACTTTTAAATACGTTTTGAAACTATTATGCTTGTGAACATTATTTTCAATATTTACGGGATGCCTATACCTTTGCTTTTGAAACTTTACGCCGTAATCACGGAGCTTGGGTTGAATTATCGGGAAACTCAAAAAGTTTCAAATCATGGCAATTCTAGACTTATGTTGGTAAATAGATACCAAAAACTTATCTGATGTGTTAATGTCAGAATTAATATCTATTTCCGTGCATTATAATAATAATTTTCCAAATTTTAATTCAACTGACTCTATTTGCTGTACACTTTTGAACGAGTTGTGTAGTAGTCTGTAGTTGGGTAATTAGAAACAGGTCCTTCATCATCTACTATCTCTCTGTCTTTAATTCTAGTTACTTGTTAAATAGAAATATAGAAGAGCTAAAAGCTGATAAATTTACCTAGTTAGACCACAACACTAAAACAGTCTGCAAAGCAAAATTTACAACGCATGATAAATAAATTCCCAAGTCACAGGACCTCAGGCGTCAGCAGAACCCGGGCCTGATTGCTCCATCCATCAGCGAACCAGTTTACGAAGCAAATAAAATGAGCACGCAAATTATCGACCCTTTATGTAGTGAAAACTGCCGGCGAACAAAGATAAACTACAGACCTTTAGGGATATTCCATTTCGATATGCGTATCTGAGGGTTCTATGGCCATGTGTGAAATCTATACTTACCTTTATTATAAAGATGAAAGTTTGTTTGTTTAGTTGAAGTTGTCTCAGGGTGATGGGCGGAATGCAGTACAGCGTTGGTCACGTGCTTAATTAACGTGATAACGTGATTACCGCGATACTGCAGTTGTAATAGGTTGGGGTGGTAGAGGTTACCGCTTAACATCAGGTGGGCCTTGCGCTTGTCTCGTCATCCCAGGAACTACCTACTGGTTGGCATTGAAAAAATATTTTTGTGTTGGATAGTCCATTAATCGCGGAAGGTAATAAAATTTAATATTTAAAAACTAAAACGCCTTATTATAGATTTATAATATATTCTTGATAAGCATGCAAAGTTTGCAATGCAATTAAATCTCATGTCTTCAAGTGGGTTAAAACAACGTTCGAAAATTCCGAAGCAGAGTCTAACAGGACATGATATTAAAGGTCCTTACAGGTGTTTTTTTAAAGATAAATACTACCATAACTTATTTTTTTACATAATTTAAGGTCTCTTGATCGTGATGGCACCAATCATAGTTCAATATACAAAGATACGATACGATATTGACGGGAAACTCAACAAGACTCAAATCATGGTAAATATCCCTTAAATATTGCATATAATTAAAAAAAATGCTTTGGTTGACTCCGGCAGTACTGGAGCCACAGAACAAAGAAAGGGGTTCTGATTCTCTATGATTGGTGCCATCACGATCAAGACACCTTAAATTATGTAAATAAAATTAAGTTATAGTAGTATTTATCATAAATATCTACTATAAAGACGGGAAACTATTGGTACTCGTATGTTGGTATGTCGTATCTTTGTATATTGAACTATGATTGGTGCCATCACGATCAAGAGACCTTAAATTATGTAAAAAAATAAGTTATGGTAGTATTTATCATAAATATCTACTATAGTGACGGGAAACTATTGGTACTCGTATGTTAGATTAATATTTAAAAAAAATATTTTTATAATCTTATTTTTACAAAAGCCGCTATCCGCGGTTTCATCCTCGTAGTTCTCGTTCCCGTACTCTGGGATTTAAATCGGTCTCGTAGGTTTTGAGTTTATTCTTTACAAACATACAAAATACAACATACAAATCTTTCCTCTTTATAATATGGAGATATTGGATTATCTCCAACCACCGTGGATAAAACAATGGACGTAACTACGAATATTAACATTATATATTTTCACATTCCTCAAGTAATTTTTGACGGAACCACAATTCCAATCAGTACAACTGTAAAAAATCTTGGGGTACTTATAGATAGGCAGTTATCGTGGGGACCACAATTGGCAGAAGTTAGCCGCAAAACCTTTGCATCAGCAGCCTCTCTTAAACGTCTGCGTAACTTTCTGCCCACTTCTACCAAAATTGCGCTAGCACAATCCCTACTGCTCCCTATCCTCGATTACGCCGACGCCAGCTATCCTGATCTGACCCAAGCACAGCTTGATAAGCTTGAGCGGCTCCAAAACTTTAGCATACGCTTCATCTTCGGTCTACGTAAGTACGACCACGTCACTGAGTACCGCAATAAGCTTAAATGGTTGCCTATCCGCCTTCGCCGGGATGCACACGTTCTCTCCCTTCTTTATACTATCCTTTTCAGTCCTACTACTCCTGAGTATCTCAAAGTAAGATTCCAATTCCTACACGAATCCCACTCTCGATCCTTACGCTCATCTGATTCTCTCCAGTTAAAAAGTCCTATCCATACTTCTTATTCCTACAGCCTTTCCTTTACCGTACGTGCTACTAAGCTATGGAATGCACTGCCTTCAAAAATTAGACAAGCTAAGTCACATTCTATTTTTAAAAACATGGTATATCACCACTTTCTCTCCTCAGTATCTTCTAGTCTGTAACATTTCCTTTCGCACATAGTCTATTTGTATATAAGTATGTATTATAAAATATGTAGTATTTATTTATCTAAGTAGGCATATATATGTGTATATAATGTAAGTATATTTATTTATTTATTGCTCGTTGTACTTGTGCTTCTAAGTACGCCACCGTCTTCTCATATTCAACTTTTCGTGTCCATCCAAAGGTTGCCTGGCAGAGATCGCTTTTAGCGATAAGGCCGCCCATTGTACCACTTTTTGTTAATTGTGTTTATTTCTGTATTTTATTTTTCCTGTTTGTTATGGTGTACAATAAAGTATATTCTATTCTATTCTATTCTATTCTATATATATCCTATTAGAATAATGTCGTTACAAGCACCGCTCTTTCAATGAAGATAAAGATAAAAATTTGTTTATTTTGTCACAGAAATATCACATTATATTCTTAATACTAAATTAAGTTTAGGTAGAATACGGTGACAAAAAAGGCCACTACTCAGCTTTTGCTGTGGCAGAGCAGCTCGTACCACTCTAGGAGTCTAGAAAATCTTTTTGCTAACCCCTTACGTACTTCACTCAAAGTCAGATTAAGAAAAGAAACTCGTCTTTTAAAAACTAAAATACCGCAAACCCAGAAACACAGATTATAAGTACATCGGCAAAAAAGTTTTCACTCTCCAAGAGTATGTTCATTAAAATGCTGCTCGTTTCTTTATTAATATGACGTCGAGACAAATAAATAACTTTAGCAAAGGCCGCGTTATTAAAAAGAGTTCTTTCATGTTTACTTTGTTGGCTCAGTAAAGCCAGCGAACTTGTAGAAACTTTTATATTACACGCGTTATGTATACCTACTGTGTACCTATTTACTTGATGGAAGATGTTCAAAATCTAATCTAATTACAGTGTAAACATGTTTTTAACCCCCCACAAAAAAGGTGAGTGATATAAGTTTGACCGCTGTATGTGTCTGTCTGTCGGTGGCACCGTGGCTCTTAACTCGCCTGTACTCGCGTTTCCTTTTACGTCATGAAGAGTCGCGCGAGGGTCGAAAAGACCCAGTCTCTGAATGTTTTTTTTTATAACTTATTAAATTTCGAGATTTTATAGGAATTAATTAGAAAGAGTATAGTAAAAAAAGCTTAAAAATAAAAAATAATCATTATTTAGAGAACAAAGGAACATAAATCATTAAACTTCTAGAGGACACTGCTAAATCTTACTGTTTACCATAAGTATACGAGAAAAACTAAAAAACATTTTAACTTTTCTATTTTGTCTATAAACATTCAAATTATTTTTTATCATAAAAATCATCAACAAACGTTGAAATAAATCCATAAAATACAGTTATGATTTAGTTATGATTGATGTCTTCTTCGTATAGAATATTTACTATTCTTAGGTCATTCTGACGATTTCGCGACATAATATATTTACATAGAAATAAAATAATATTTTTGATATCGAAGAGTACACTTACACATTACGTCGCGTAGGGGTCTAAACGACCTATACTCACTTGAAACGTTCGTACTGTCCAAACGCCGTGCAGGAACTGGATATGGCGGGGTTTGTGGATAGCCCAGAGAGCTACTTGACGGTATTTAGCGCGACGAAAGGAATTAATAACGCAAAAACATTAATGGCCCAAAAGCTAGAGTACTGGGCAGGCGTCCGTCACTCGCTCAAGGCCACGCGTTAAATACCTACCGCTTTGTACAACACCGGTGTTACAAGGCAGTAAGTAGGCGCCACACACCCGCTTGAGCGCACGCACGTTAACTGCGTTCATTAAGATGTAAAAAGACATTTATTTATCACTCACAAAAATAGGTTCTCATTAACTAAAAGACACATGACAAGTAATTTTATTATAACCTAGTTTTGTGAGGGACTGGTGCCTGAAATAGGTTACAAATAAACCTGTAGTACAAGTCACCAGAGCCCCCGACTCCGCTGGTTGTTGAAATCGAATAAAAAGTAGTAACATTAAGGTTAGTTAATTAAAAGTACTTAATAAAAAAAAAGATCTTAAGTAAATAAATGTAAGAAAAAAATTATAATGATCAAAAATAACATATAAAAACGGAAAAATAAAAATCGAGATAAAAAATAAAAAAAAATGGAAAACCAAAAATAGGAACTAAATAATTAATCAGGAGAAGAAATGTTATTTGGAACACTGTTAGTCTGAATCCCCGGAAGGCTCCAGTCTCTTGAGATTCTGGGCAATCCAGGGCAGTGTGTGGTGTTTGTGATAGGTATTTATTACAGAGAAGCTATATCATTAGTGGGAAGGACAGAGTAGCTTTTCAGTCTTCTCATAATTAAGCGACAAGAGCCAGTTTGTCACAACTTTCTTACAGCTAGTCCTCTTTAATGGAAAAATGGTAAGAGCAGTATCGGCGAGATTGTATACTATGTGAAAGGGCCGAGAAAGATAAAAAAGTTATGGGCCTGCTGCGTGCGCAGTTTAAGGTTAGGACAAACTTTTCCCTTTCTCCTTCTATCCTTGTTGATGTTTTAGTTATATGTTAGTTGACCGTGTTGTTTCAATATTAGTTGAAGTATAAAGGACTGCCTAATAGTCAAAAATGTCCATCTTTCATACAACTCACAAGTTGGAAATTGATAAGGTAGTCTTCCTGCAACCTTTAGAATAGCTCTTTGAGCTCGCTCGAGTTTAATAAGGTGTATTTTTGCTGCTCCTCCCCAAGTAATAATACAGTAGCTAAATATAGGTTGACAAAGTGCATTGTAAACCATTTTAAGAATGTTAATATTTGCGACATGTCTTAATGATTTAAAAATATAAATAAGTTTCCGCAGTCTAGTGCTCAGGATACTTATGTGGTGCTTGAAACTTAGGGTTTGGTCTATATGCACACCGAGATATTTAGTGACACCAGCTCGATGTAGTAAGGGACAATTACAGGGGGAGGTAAGAGTTGATACAGAACTACTATTGTTGTGGGCGGTAATGGAGAGATGGGCAGGAGGGAGGAGGTTGTTCCGCAGTGCAAAGGTCATATAGTTAGACTTGGTTACGTTAAGCGTAAGCAGGTGCTTATTCAGCCATCTACAGACTTTGTCAAACCCTAACTGGACTCAGTAAAAGACTTCTTCCCAGGTGTCACCACTGAAAAAAAGAGCTGTGTCATCCGCAAATGTTACAACCATACCATTTGAGAGAAACATGTTACAGAGTTCGTTTATATACACTAAGAAAAGTGTAGGTCCTAGTATGCTGCCCCGAGGCAGACCACAACTTACTACTTGTTCCTCACTAGTCCAGCGGTCAATTTTCACTCTCTGTTTTCATGTCAAAAGCGCGTCGTAACTATCTTGCAGTAGATGGATGCCAAAGTCAAAGATCTATAGAAAAATTTTCAATTTTTTCTTTGCCAAGAGACGAAAAAAGGTAAAGTAAAAAATATTTTATATCTTAAGTTTTTAGAATTATTTTTTCCCTTTCCTCTAAAAATGAACGTAGGAAGGTACTATATAAATATTCGTAAATAAAGGAGTTCAGCAATAGCTGAATATGAAATATGTTGTGTGTGATAGATAATAGGTAGTTAAGAATAACTACCTATCATCTATCACACACAACATAGGATGACCTATGTTATGTGTGCTTTCCAGATCAGCGTTCCTTGAAATCGATAATGGCTTTGAAAACAACAGTCCTAAAATCAAGTATTAGGTACCCAACGGCGAACAAAGATTCAAATCTTTGCTGGCGAAGTATTTGAATATCTAGGTAAAAGAGCAATAATAGCATAGGTGTGTAAAGTGTGGTGTGTACCTAGTTCGTTATGTCAAAGAATAGAACTACTACCATAGTATACCTTTTACTATTGCGTACGGAGAGTAGGTAGTTACTTACCTCCCTATACAAAGGTTTTCTTAACCGACTCAAAAAAAGAGGAGGTTCTCAGGCCGGCTGATTTTTTTATTTGTTTGAGAACTCTGTCGTTTATTAACTGATTATTACTATATTGGATTAATGGGTATTTATCGCGTAACTACCTTTATTATTATCCCGACGTTTCGACTGGACCTGGTCGTGGTCGCGGGAAGACTGAAATCCGGATAGACCGAATTAAAGATGGTGGTAGCCTATAAAAGATCGAGATGATACTTTGTGGGAGGACCTTTGCCCAGCAGTGGTCTAAATAGGTTTATCATCATCATCTCAGCCAAAGGACTACTGTCCACGTCCACCGCTGGACATAGGCCTCCCTCATGGAATTCCAAGATCATGAGGGGGTTGTTGCCATATTTACCACGCTTGGCAAGCGGGCAGTGGGCGAGCGCAGTACTTGATGTTGATACACATAAAGACGCTGCTGCTCATCTTCCGGACAGATTCTTACTGCATCAATGGGCAAGATGAAAAAATAACAAAATATGTTAAAAAAAAAACAGCTAAGTCAGCAAAAGAGTGAATTACCTCTCCCTCATAAACTGTGAAAAAAAATGCAATCATTAATCTCTAAACGAATTTCTCTCCTTGCTTACCTGTAAGTTGCCAAATAAACTTCCTGGGCACGTATTTGAGGTGCTAATCTTCTGGAACAAATCAAACGGGAGTTATTGGCGGACGTGAAGGGCTGTGAGGGGCGACTTGCCCCGAAATAAGCTGCATATTAGCGTAAACGAATTTGCAGTCTTCAAAATATTTGTTGCGAGTAAACGGGCTTTTTGTGATATATTTTATTAACCACAGACCAAAATTAGGCGTTTGAAGAGTGTGTGTGTATATGTGTGTGTGTGTGTATGTGTGTGTGTGTGTTTCGTGGCATCGTAGCTTCTAAACAGGTAAACGAATTTGAATGTAGCTTTTTTTTTTTAAAGGTGACTTAGTCGGGTGCCCATTTTGTCTCCGAAAAACGATTGTCCGAAAATCACAATCAATACAAGTGTCTCGGAAACATATATGATATTATGATTCAATAAATATCATTTTCAATAAGATATTGTTCATCCAAATGCTCCTTACGCATAAAATAATTTTACCTAATATATCATTTCCATAATTTTCATCGTTATAAACATATACGAATCATAAAACTTATTATCCCGAATATTTTCGAAAAATTATAAAACCTTCCAGTGGCAGGATCGAGACGGAAGGACAGTAGGTTATTAGGTTCTTTTTTATAACCATCCAAAAACAAAGCCTGTGGCAGAACCGAGATGGAAAGACAGAAGGTTATTAGGTTTTTCAAATGACAAGAAGTGCTAATAAATAAGTAAGGCTTGTAAAAAAACTACGCGACAGCTGCAGCGGCCGCCAACAAAATATTATGGAACATGAAAATTATTCAAATAAATAATTATGATAATAATGTTTATGAGTTAATAATGTTATGGATTTCTTTACTTATTGCGAATCACTTTATGGATTGTAATCGTTATGGATACCGATATTAGTGGAAACTATATTAGGGATCCTTATATTAGTGATTATTCGGGCAATCGATGATTATGAATATAAATTTTATGGATTACTAGCTTTTGCCCGTGACTTCGTCCGCGTGGAAGTCATAAAACGTAAAATCCCCTTTTTTCACGCAGAGCCACTTTGATTCGAAAAAATAAATCCCATTTATTCCCTATCCCGTGGGAATTTCGAAAAATCCCTTCTTAATTTCTTCTTAAATTCATTGAATTTTATATATATAGATTATATTAGGAAAATAAAATTTCGGAGACAAAATAGAGAAACGACTTAGTCTTATGTGTTCTTAGCTATGTTTGATGGAAATCAGACCAGTAGTTTCCAAGATAATCATCTCTGACTAGGAAGGGTATTTGAGGGGAGTCAGGCAATTTTTTTTTGTATAAATTGAACTTGGAACCCATTTTCACAATTATGTTTTTGATATTGACTTGATAGCATTAACAGGAATCGTTTATGTGTCGTGGGTAATGTTTAATTTACCGCTAGTTATGTCTATACATAAACTACTACAAATGCTATAGAACACGATGGCAAATTAAAAGTTACCATGTTACAGGTTAAATATATAAAAAAAAGTTAATCTAACAGTACAAAATGTGGACGACAGAAGAAAGGTTAAACTAAAACAACATGTATTTTTTAGTTTAAACTGTCTACTGTTTTTTCTTTTAAAAATTTTAAAATGCCAATTAGTGTTAGCTGTTACACATTTCATAAAGAAGCACTTAATACTTACAGATAAAGAACACACAAGAAAAATTGTACAATAAGTATGCTATATTAGTGAAAAAGCGTTATCTAATACTAGTTCAAATTTCAAGTCAATAGCATCATTAGTTCTCAAGATATCCGTTTGTAACAGACAGACAGGCAGACAAAGTAACACCATAAGGGTTCCTTTTTACTATTTTGGTCTGGAGCCCTAAAAACGTAAAATAGTTCCCTAAACCCTAAAAGATATAGTGTTTATAGAAAAGTATTTTATAATTTCAGTAGTAAAATACTTATTTTGTTTTTTTGTTAAGCTTATGGCTAAATTTCATAATGCGCAGGCTGATTACGTATCTTGCGACAGGTTTTCAACAGGTTAAACGTTAATCCAAACACAAAAGGCCATAGTAGAAGAAGCATCGGCCAAAAAAAAGAAGATGTAGGTACCTCATTAATTAAATCAGCCTTCCAACGCATAAAGCATCCAGTGAAATCAACTGAAAACTATTTACAAAACGTCCATTCAGATCGAACACGTAAATGGAAATGAAAGAATACTGTAAAGTATCGTCGGTGGCGTAAATGCTAGGTTATTTATACCCAGCTTTTGAAAGGTGCCCCTTTTAACGGCAGTTTTAAGTGCTTCATCCTATGGACGGTTGGGAGCGATTGGTGTATTGCCATTTGGCACAAGTAATTGGTGACAAGCGTAATGTTGAAAATGTTTTCAAACTGTTCGTATTACGCAGTTTTGACGTCACCTACAAAGAAATTGATGTTGGGTATACAAACATAGCTTGATCGGTACGATAGGTCTCATCAAAATCCCGCCCATCAAAATCTGAATTTTATACCTCGAATTATCGCAAAAATTCTAGAGATTTTGCGCCTACTGTCTGTCCATCTCGGTTCTGTCACAGGCAGTGTCTTCGGATGGTTATAAAAAAAACCTAATAACCTACTGTCTATCCATCTCGGTTCTGTCACAGGCAGTGTTTTCGGGTGGTTACGTAATCACAATTGATGGCCCCCGTGGCGCAGTTGGTAAATAGCCGGCTAAGGAGGTTGCGGGGTCGATCACCGCCGGGAAACAAAATATTTGCTTTATTTGCAGATATTTTGTCTCTGTGTTTTCCATATATTTACAAAATAATTGTATTTTAGTAGCCTACCCCAAAAACACTTTGTTCTATTCTTGTTCGTTTTAATTCTAAATTAAAATTTACCTATTATTTCATCTCCCTTCAATGACAATCCGTGGCGCATTTGGACCAAAAGCAGACTGAGACGTACATAGGTCGCAGGTTTGATTCCCGCCGCGTTACAAATATGGCGTACAAATGGATTGTATGAATCACAAACTTAGTACATTTTCAAAGTCAAAGACTCATTTATGGAAGATTAATCAATGGCATCGCGTACTTATTTGCATTAATCAAAAGCATTACTAACTAATAATTACTCTTGATCAAATATATCATCTCGGCTTGTACTAATCCGTTCGATTTATATTTACCCATTACATAACACGGCATACATACATGCACTACCAACCAATAATTGGCAAATTAATGTGATTGCTAGTTTCAAAGCGAGGGCTTCTCTCGGGCCATGAGTTGGTGAGTTTTCAAATCTGAGCGTACATTGCGTAGATATATGTAGACATTTAAAACAAAAAATGCAGACTAAAAATAGTATGTAGACAAAACCAACCTATATGTATAATAAATAAATAAATAGCGCTGTACGGGATAGTGATACACGAAAAGACGCTGCTGGCCATTTTCCGGAGGTAACCCATGGCAGACTCTTACTCCATCCACAGGTAAGAGAGCAGGAGCAAATGCGGGCACCCCACGGCGTACCAAATAGTACATTATGAAACAAGTGTGCAATATCAATGCTCACGCGTGTCATACGACGTTTTTCAACACACTTGCGATTTTTTTGGCTCTAAAAGCAATGTAATAAGGCTCACTTTACGAGCAAGTGTGTTGAAAACATAATAACAGTATTAGTTGAGTTTTTGGTTTCGAGTAGGTATTTGGTATGTTCGGTAAACCTTAACACTTATTTGACCGACTATTTTTCAAAAATAAAAAAGCTAGCCTTACCGTTATAGTTGTCCTAGAAAGTTCTTGGTTAAAACTACATCTATGATTCTTTCAGATTTGTGAAGCCAGCTTTAATTTTAGAGGGGGGGGCGAAACTTTTATTTTGCAAACGGAACCCTTAATCGAAAAATTGTCTTTGAAACCCCTTAATAGATTTAAATACCTATTCAACAATATCGCACACGATGGCAAAATCAAGAAAAAAAAATCATATACATCTTACGTGTATGGGATGAGAGGTAAGGTTGGGTCGCCTAAGATCGGACGCATTAGCCGAAAATTTTAGACGTACTGCATTTTTATTTTATTTATCATGATTCGATGTCGTTTTTCTATTGCGGTCTACTGTAAATTGATGACAAATAAATATTGTTTAACCCCTAATTCTCCTAACTTCACATAACCATGCTGTGCCCTTACGCAGCATGTGTATCTGACCTAGCAGATTTCCACCCCGTCACCAAAAAGAAAAAAAAGGTAGTTGTAGGGTAAGTTGTAGGTAGTGGTTGTAGTAGGTGCGGTACGATGTTTGCCGGGACAGCTAGTAATAGTATAAATCAACCAGCAAGAGAAAAGCGTTACAGCTGGTTTTATAATAACAAAAACGGAACAGCGTGAAAACTGTAAAGTTTACCAATTTCAAAGTTAAAACATAAAAAGGTTTGGTATCCATCGCGATTGTTGACGCAGACACTAGCGGGTCAGGTTACAGCGTAACATATGTGCAAGCAAGTCTCGCCACGCCGCACCATGTCCAACAAACTCGTTAAAAGTTGGCGAAACAAGCGAAGCCCCGACTTCGGAGACACTTGCCACTCGCGACGCTAAGTAGAAAAGTATAACACGACAATAATATGAAACATTTTGTTGGCGAGTGCGACCAACTTCTTGATATTTAAGCTGATACGAAACTGACTTTGCAGTTTTCAATTTTTCGCTGTCGGTGTAAGATGCAGTTTTGTTTATCTTGTTTAATAATTCAAGGCATTTTATAAATCAGGCATTACCTACTCTATAAACAAGAAAGTTAATTATACAAATGTATCTGTTTAGTAACAAATAATAAATAAATTCTTTTGAAAATGATTATTTTAATAGTAAATATAGAACTGTTGGGATATTATGCGAACAACCAAAGCTGATTTTAAACCTAAACGTGATAACAATCCGAACGTTAATTAGGTTTACCCAGTTAACATTACCAATATTAGCGTTGTTTGTTAACTAGCTAACTTGCACACCATTATTCATGAGGCTGGCTTTGTAATGATGCCTATTAGTTTTGGATTATATATAATAGTACTTTCTAATTTAGTTTCAATAATCGCAACTGCTAAGGCCAAAGTGCACTTCGGTTGTCTCCTATAGTATCTTTCTATATATGTATATAATAGCTGAAATAAAATGAACAACTTTACATAGCAATGTTAATGTTGTACCATTAATATACCCCCTCAACAAAAACAGATACCCTACGACCATACGACCGCTACGCGGCATTACTATGGCGCGCCGGGGCGTAGGTCTGCTACGACGCTGCGTAGAGTCGTGCTACGCAGGGTCGTAGCGTCCCTGCTTAGCACGACTCTACGCAGTCGTCCAATAACGACATTTTTTATTGCCTTACTTAGTTCTAGACCCTCACTTAATAATAATAATAAACTTTATTTCTGTAACAGTCGTAATTTAAACAGTTTGTTGAGACCTTCATTTAAGTATAAAACTTGTATTAGAAGGTCTCGCTCTTCTGTAACAAACACTACAAAAACTTTTAATATGGGTATTACTCGAGCAGAAATTATAAGTGAACTATAAGTATAATTCTAATCTTAACAACTAACTTAGTCTATTTTCTAACACTTGTATTATTTTAAAGAAATGTGCGAATTTTCTAATATACATAAATTTGAAATAGTCTTGGGTCTCCTGAGAACACAAGTCTCTTGAGAATCTGGGCAACCGGGGATCCAGAGATACAATTTTCATATTTTATAATTATGTAGCCTAATATAAGTTTTCTAAGTGCAAAATATATATTTTTCTTAATCTAGAATATAGGTATAATACATAATGTAGGTTATAATTAATTAGTATGAACTTGCTTGTGAATGTTTATGGATAAGTGTGTAAATAATTTATGTAAATAATATGAGATGAAATTAATTGGAGTTAACAAATGTGTGAGTTGTGTTTGGGGTCCCCTGAGGGCACCAGTCTCTTGAGAGTCTGGGCAACCGGGGATCCAATTTAACTAGGATAGGACTTCATCAGTGCTTCCGTTTCCTCATAGGATTTTGTGAACAGCCAGTTCATTACAATTTTCTTAATTTCGAATAGTTTTAGGGGGTAGATATTTAAATGTTTTTTGATAAAATTATAAAGACAGGTTGTGCTTTATTCTTCTGTCTTCAGGCAAAGCTGGTTTTACAAGCTTGAGACTTTAATTTATAGTTTCCTCTTTTATTTAAATTTAGTTCAGGATTGTATGCTATATTTTTGTGAAGTATCAAGATTGATTGTAGTGTGTATAGTTTCCTGACTGATGGGATTTCTATGGTAGAGTAGAGCATATTTGTAGGAAACTGATAAGGTTTAAATATCATAACCTTGAGCAATGCTCGCTGTGCTCTTTCTATTCCTAGAAATCTAGTTTTAGCGGCTCCACCCCGAACAGGTATACAACAACCTAGTACTGGTTGAGCTGGAACCAAATATATATTTTTTTGTAAAGGCTCTAGTCCGAATTTCACACTAGACTTTCTAGTGCGAAATTCGGGCTCAATAATGACTGGTTCGAATGACATTGCTAGCTTTGTTTGTCATATTTTGCATTGATTTGAAAAACCACCATCAACGCCATCAATGTATCTCGCGGTCAAAAACACGCTTTAGTATCTTATCCAACCTCTAAAAACAGGCGGGACTACATCTAAAAATATACTCGCCACGCTTGGCAGGCGGCGGCGGGTTGGCAAGCGCTGTACAGTTGACACATGAAAAGACACTACTGCCGGAGGTATAACTTGACCGATTCGTACAATACGAATCCACGGGCAAGAGGAGGACGACGTACTATGATAGACTCAAACTCAAATTCCAAAATCGTTTATTTAGTGGGACAGCAAGGACATAATGCAAGTAGTAGGAAACTTAGTAAAACTTGAAAGAAAACAACGGCTAATTCCTTCTAAATAACTTTAGGCGAGTTAATGCATAAGCTGGCACTCACTAACTGCCCTATTCCGTAAGAGGACACCGAAAGCTGTAAATTGCGTGCAGGAAATATTTACGAGACAGGCTTCCGCAGCATTACACATAGTTGTATGCATACATTGCTGGGCGCTTGTTGCAAAAATTCAACATGCTCGACTGGGGTGCAGCATTCACTATGCTTGCTAGGTAGGGGTGTCAACACATCGACGAATGTGACAAGTAGGTTCCAACAATATAAACTGGCTTTCATAATGTTAACTAATGCGACTGTTTAAGTAAAAAGACATAATATTCACCTGTACTAAACCAAACCAAGTCACATAATTGGGATATCGATAAAACCCAGTACCCTGTAACTATTATTGAAATACTGAGTGGCGACCTATTTCGTAGTCATTTTAATTGTCTGTTCTTGTATATAATTTAACAATTGTGACACAAAATACACTTTTCTATTCTATTTAAGCCATTCGTCTCTACGAGTATGATAACTGTTTTTATTTTCAGAAAATCGCATCCTTTTACTTATGTCGTATGGTTTTTTATGGTTTTAATTTAACAACTACTTACAGACAAAATATCGTCCGTACTCTTTCCGTAACAACAAAGAACCCTTACAGTTACGCTTTGTCTGTCTGTCTGCGACTTTGCGAAGTAACTAGTAATCCTAGAAAGCTGTAATTTTTCATGGACATTATAAAATTCCAGAAATAACGCTACAAAAACTGCTGAAAATAATTAATTAAGGGTACACGCAAGGAACTCTTTTTTCGTCATAATATGTAGGTACCTAAGTAAAATCCATAAAAGAGAACGCTTTTTATATGAAGAAAAGCGGAAACTGTATCAGTTTCCCGACAGGATCCTAGCGAAGTTAATAATGATTAAGGCGAGTGCTCTACCACTTATCAACACAGACCACGTTAGAATCCTAGGTAGCATCTATATAAATCTTGAAAGGTCCCAACTTCTAATGGTTTCGAAAGAAAATATCTCTATTATGTTTAGTAAGTACTTCATGGTTTGTAGGACGATAGTCCCTGCTAATATATGAAAGCGACAATGTGTATTTTTATGTACGGATGATCCGTTTTCACATCAAAAGTGCTAAAACGATTCTGATGAATTTTAGCAGATTGGACACGGACATAGGCTACTTTTCGTTACTAAAATTAAACTTGAAGGGCTTGACATAGTGGATCCAATTTATTGAGGGCATTTATTTATTTATTTAATACTTTAATGCACAATTACATAGGCTTTAGGCTTGACATAGGGGATCCAATTTACTTAGTGCATTTATTTATTTAATACTTTGATGCACAATTACAACAGGTGGGCTTAATGCTAAAGCATCTTCTACTTACTAGCGAAACCTGTAGTTTAGAAAGTGGTTCGCCAACCACACTCTTAATATGTGTTATTCTGTTTTTAAGTAAGTACCATTATAGCACGCCTGCTATAATGGTACTTACTTAAAAACTAACTAAACAGAAAATAACATTTAATCAAATTACACTTCACAATAGAACAGTCGAGGGTTAAGCAAGGGGAGACGATGATGAAGCTACGGGTATATTTTTTCAAGAAAGTACTTCCGGGTAAGTTGCTTGAAACAGTCCTTTGACTGTACCTTTTTTGACATAAGTAGAGTTATACTTCTCAGAAGAATCTTTCCTTGCTTTTCAGTCTATTGCAACACTTTTTATTATTTTTAGTTAGATATTCGAATTATTCGATTGCCGGTGAAGTAGCGGGCCCGGCTAGTTACCAATAACGAAAGCTACCTAAAAAAAGGAAGGTTCCACTTCTTGTAGCCGCTTCTACAACCCTGAACTGTAACGTTTTGCCGCGGACTAGATAACTGCACTGTTTATTGGACATGACACTGTTCTCATAATTTCGTTGATAGTGCCCGTAACAAAAGAACTGCGCAGTCTTTTCTGTGTGGTAAGTGGAAAATGGAGCTTTTAATGGCTGACTGAATAGATTCTGACTTCTATGAAATTCTCAGAAAGCTATTAGATTTTATTTACTTTATTTTTGGTGGAGATTGATTGTGTGCGAGACATAAAACACAAAAAGCTGGGTTACCTACCGTGCCTACCTTCTTCAAGTCGTCGCGAGAGGAATCAATCCGATTGCATGAAAACATTAGAAAAGTAAGTAGATAGAACTGCGCAGTCCTGTATATTAAACGTAAGTATTATTGCGTAGAAAAATACAGCCAAATCGAAACAAACTTAAAGCCAGCAAAAAAACAAACTTCTGCAAAAAGAGCAGATTTCTTTGTACATTGGTCTCGCTGCAGGACTCCGGTCAGTGAAAAAAAGGGTGAACAAAAACGGTTCGGCTAACCGCCAAGCGTTAATAAATTCTTCGAATTTGCGGAGGGAAAAAGTGGAAAACGCAACGGGCAACGGCTGGCTATGTCGACAGACTTTCCAACGCAATGTGCTTTCACATAATGTCGACGCTGTGCCAAAAGGAAGACCCCACTTATTCTGATACCCAAACGGCAGCATACGTACCTACATAAAATTAGAAACTTCATGTAGTAAGTATACATAATTGAAATAGGTGGTGTTTCGGGCACGATGAAAGCGTAGGTCAATAATATAATAAATATCTATCTATGTAGTATGATGTATTAAGTATATCAGTCATCTAGTACCCATAACACAAGCTCTGCTTAGCTTGGGGCTAGATGATGCTGTGTGATCTGTCTAGCATTATTTATTTATTTTATTTAGGTATAAAAATCAAAACGCTTAAGTACCTTTATACAGCCCGTAGGATAAAAGTGTTCTGTGATACAGCCAAGCTACACAAAAGCGACTTAAAATCTGTTTAGTCGAAGTCGGCCTCGCGCAAGTAGGTATGATTCCGTGCCATACCTACTATTTTCTTCTCTATGTTTTGTAGGTAATTGAAAACCATATAAATAAATAAATGAATCTCTGAATAGAAGTCTATATTTTGGCGGATATTGAAATTTGTACTTATTGAATTGTCAATGATTTCTTTAAAAAACTGTGCTAGAACTTACCTAGGAGGTACGTAAATGAGATGGTTCAATAATATTGTTCCTGTAATTTGTACTTGATCTCTTCATTTTATCTAGACACGCGGCAGCATGTCCATTAAGTTTATTAAACATTACAAAACAGTATTTATTTTTCTTTAGAACCTCCAAATAAGAATATTTTTTTACATTATCATATATGTTATATTAGTAAAAAAGTGTTATCTTTTACCATTTCAAATTTCAAGTCGATAGCATCAGTAGTTCTCGAGATATCCATTTGTGACAGACAGACAGACAGACAGAGTGATTCTATAAGGGTTCCTTTTTTCCAATTTTGGTCCGGAACTCTAAAAAGAATGGTCATAATCCGATGAATCATTTCAGCCGTAAAACGTCCACTAAATAGGTACTGAACAGTCCTCCCTCATGGATCTCCATGAGGAATAATTGCCATACACACCACGCTTGACAGGCGGGCTGGCGAGCGCAGTACGGGATGTCGATACACGGAAAGACGCTGCTGTCCATCTTCCGGAGGTATCCTTTAGCAGGCTCTTACTGCATCCACGGGCATGAGGGGTAAAATTCTACTGCCGGCACCCCACGGCTCGGAAGTAGCGGGCAATTTTATTACAAGCTTTAATTTAGCTTGCCCTGTATGTATGTATGTAACTATGTTTGTTCGCGGAATCTTGCAACTCAATTTTGAAGCAGATATCTTCAACCGATTGAGCTGAAATTTTGTATACATGTTTACTTTGGATGACAATGCATGGTCAGCTATGTGACGTCACTCTGAATCCAACATGGCGGAACACCCAAGATGGCGGACTACTTATTTTTAATGTACCCCTATAATATGGGTATCAAATGAAAGGTCTTGCTGAGAATAACTCAAAAAATTAAATGACGTCACTCTGAATCCAACATGGCGGAACACCCAAGATAGCGGACTAGTTATTTTTAATGGACTCCAACAATATGGGTATCAAATGAAAGGCCTTGCTGAGAATAACTCAAAAAATAAAATGACGTCACTCTGAATCCCACATGGCGGAACACCCAAGATGGCGGTCTACTTACTTTTAATCTACTCCTCTAATATGGGTATCAAATGAAAGGTCTTGCTGAGAATAACTCAAAAAATGAAATGACGTCACTCTGAATCCATGGCGGAACACCCAAAATGGCGGACTAGTTATTTTTAATGGACTCCAACAATATGGGTATCAAATGAAAGACCTTGCTGAGAATAACTCAAAAACTGGACTGGACTGGACTCGACTCGACTCGACTCGACTCGACTCGACTGGACTGGACTGGACTGGCCTGCACTGCACTGCACTGCACTGGACTGGACTGGACTGTACTGTCATGTACTATTCTGTACTGTCCTGGCGAACTACTTATTTTTTTAATGTACTCCTATATTATGGGTATCAAATGAAAGGGCTTGCTGAGAATAATGCAAAAAATTATATGGCTTCACTCTGAATCCAACATGGCGGAACACCCAAGATGGCGGACAAGTTATTTTTAATGGACTCCTACAATATGGGTATCAAATGAAAGGGCTTGCTGAAAATAGTTCAAAAATGAAGTGACGATACTCTGAATCAAATATGGCGGAACATCCAAGATGGCGGACTAGTTATTCTTAATGCACTCCTATAATATGGGTATCAAATGAAAGGCATTGGTGAGAGTTACTCGAAAAATTAAATAACATTACTCGAAATCCAAAATGACGGTATACCTACTCAAGATGGCGGACTAGTTATTCTTAATGCACTTTTACAATATGGGTATCAAAATTAAATGAAAGGCCTTGCTGAGAGTTAAGTACTTGAAAAATTATATGACATCACTCTCAATCCAACATGGCGGTCATGAGATGAACGGACAAGAAACCAACTGTCCAGTGATAACTAAAAAGTAAAAAATAAATTTAAAGTAAAAAAAACTTTTAACAAACAAGCTTTTATTCAAAAGTACCCACTAAAAATAATAAAATAAACATTTTCCATTATAGTTTAATGTCAACTTAAAACGTCTTTACACAATTACATATATGTAATAAAAAAGCTTGTCGCGAGATTTAAGCAGGTACTCGTATTTACACTGTTTAAAAAAAATTAAATCAATTAGATCAAGTTACAGGTTTCTGTAATCTGTGGTTACACACAGGCACACAGGTTAATCTCGCGACAAGCTTTTTTATTACAATTATATTGTGTAAAGACGTTTTAAGTTGACATTAAACTTTAATGAAAAATGTTTATTTTATTATTTTTAGTGGGTACGTTTAAATAAAAGCTTGTTTGTTAAGTTTTTTTACTTTAAATGTATTTTTACATTTGTTCTTTACCAAACCGTAATCTATATTCGGTGAATATTTTGCACTCAACCTCTTCAAAAAATCATAAGAAAACTAGCACGTAGCTAATACCTGGTAATACCCAAGAGAAAGTGCTGTCAACTTCTGTCCTGACTTATATAAGGGTATATTTCCAGCTCTAAACTCCTTACAATAATAAAAGACCCAAAAGCGTCATCGTCCTTATTTAACTATCCCACCCATTATATTCACTTTTGTCGCTAATGCTAATGTCGTGTCGCTAGAATGAAGTAAATTCGAACGCATACTTTAAGCTTATTAAAAGAAAAAGTAACATAAAAGGTCAAAATTAGCCAAAATGCTGTAAACGCGGCACTGAAGTTAAAACCTAAGTAAGCGGAACTCAAAATTGTTATAATTTTATTAGAATAATTTAGTGTAGAAAATACTGTCAATTTATTGATAAAACAGTACTCAATTTGTATGTTTCCTGGTTTATTTGTAAGATTGTTATTTAATTGAGTCAAAATAGTTGTTCTAGGTTTAATATTTGAATGTTTTGCTTTATTATAGTTAAGTTTTCTTTGATGAAAAATCATTATATAAATTTAGCTTTATTTTAACTTGCGAAATTAAGTTAAAAATTCATTTTTAAAATCCTTGTGTAAAAAAAGAAAACAAATGTAGGTCACATACATGCTCTTAGCTAAGTTAGTAATAATTAGGTAGGTACCATAATTTGTTCCTTAATTTTATAAATTGTATTCGTAATTTTTAATGAAGTTTAGTAGACAATAGTTTTAAATAAAACAACGGCTACGACGAGCTACGCAGGGAATGTCGACAGCAGCGCCAACGGAAAAACAAGGATGATCAGAGCTCGGACAGCAGGGAAGAACCTCAATTGCCATCGAACCAGCAAACTTGTCCGCTATTATTTTAAATACTCAAACCCATAAAGCTACCTTAAACTTAAGTTAGAAGATTCTAGACAAAACTCTCTTTGTGTTCTGTTGAATTCTAATGTGATGATAGAATAGTAACTAGAGGTAGAATAAAATAGTGATACCTACAGGTTAATTTAAGGTTTATAAATCTGTAAGTACCCCAGCATAAAAGTATAGAATGTGAAATTAAAGAATTAATGTGTTAATTTGATATTTTAATTAATACTTACCATTGCTTACCATGTGGCATTCATAGTTATAGGGTAGGATTATTAATTTAACTTCACCTTACGAAAGACTATCTATTAAAATATGGGATTAGCGGGTATTTATCGCGTAATTACCTTTATTTTATTCCCGACGTTTCGACCGGATTGCACCTGGTCGTGGTCGCGGGGAGACTGGCGTGCTGAAGTTAACCGCAGCAAAGCGAAGGCATCTTTTCAGACTACCCTCACTTGGTCTTCATAATTAGAAATTTGAGATTTAAGGCCGGTTCACACTGGGAAAGCACACTACACTCACTGTATCAGCACACTTTGGTTTATTCACACGCCGAGTACACTTGGCTATCACTGGATTCCATGAGGCAGAGAGTCTGAAGCCGTCTTCACGATTAAAATTAGGATATTTCTTAATTTCAATCGCTTCCCGAAACATTCTCTTGTAGTAGTGCCTCTCGTTGGAAATAATCTTGGGATTGTGGAGTTCGATCCAGTGATTGGGTCCTGAGTCTACTACATGCTCCGCTATAGCTGACTTATTTACTTGTCGATTTTTGACCGCTACGATATGTTCCTTAACACGTTCGGCGACTGTGCGCTTCGTTTGGCCTATGTAAGAACGACCACAGCTGCAATCGGCTTTGTAAACTCCAGGTACTTGCAAGGGTACTACATCCTTTGGTGATCGTAGAGTAGACGCTTAGCTACTTTTGTGTGTGGACTGTAGACTGTCTTTAGTGAAAACATCTTAAGCAAGTTTCCAATTTTGTCAGTAACACCTTTCACGTACGGCAAGAAAGCTGTTTGTCTTGCAACTTCAGGGTGTTTTTCTTTGCGCTTACGAGTGGGATGCCATCTATTGATCCTGTAGCCATTCCGTTTAAGAACCTCCTGAACATGATCTAGCTCTCCTGGTAGATGTTCAGGGTCACAGAGGTCATAAGCTCTGTTCATTAGTGACTTAACTACAGAATCCAGATGTGACGGATGATGGTGTGACGCAGCATTCAGATATCGGTCGGTGTGTGTCGGCTTTCTGTACACGGTATGCGATAAGGACCCATCCGAATTCACGATTACTTTAATATCAAGGAAGGCTAGAGATCTATGCTCCTCCATCTCATAGGTGAACCTTATCTCAGGGTGTATGGAGTTTAGATGTTCAGTCAGCTGATTGACTGCCCCGCTGTCTCCGCTAATCACGCAGAAAACATCGTCAACGTACCTCTTCCATAGTTTTATACCGCAGGCTGTCAGATCTATCGAAGTTTCAAAGTGCTCCATCCAGATATTGGCAAGTACGGGGGCCACAGGACTTTCCATAGTTTTATACCGCAGGCTGTCAGATCTATCGAAGTTTCAAAGTGCTCCATCCAGATATTGGCAAGTACGGGGGCCACAGGACTTTCCATAGCTACACCGTCAATCTGGAGGTAATGTTGCCCTTGGTACAAAAAGAAATTTCCATCGAGACAGTTCTGAAGGAGAATAGCGTATTGGTCTGGAAGTTCATAATCGCTTAGTCTCTGCCTTACAACATCCAAGCAATCCTTGAGGGGAACATTGGTGAAGAGACTCGACGTCAAAGCTAACCAATATGTCTCCAGGTTCCAACTTCATGCCCTTGATGATGCCGATAAAATGGCGGGAATCCTTTAGGAAAGATGACCCCTTCCCCGTTAATGGTTGCAGTATACCAGCAACGTGCTTTGCCAGGTGGTATGTCGGCGAGTTTATCTAACTCACTATCGGCCGTAGAGGCACGTCGGGTTTATGTACCTTAGGCAAACCATATAACTTGGGGGACTGCACAATAGCTGGTCTATGCAGTTTTTCGTAAACGTAATAGTGAATAGGTCCTTATACTCGTGTATCAGTGCCCTTATACGTTTCGTAACTCAGCCGTAAGGTTGTATGAAACCGGCTTATACACCTTTTTGTTTACACAAAATTGAAGGTATACCTAAACACTTCGTTTGCCAAAAATAAGACTACAATCTCTGCAAAACGTAATAACAACAGGCTTAGATTTCACTTCGAAACGTAGGTACACAATACATGCTATCAATCTTTATTTATTTAATATCAATCTATTCACCATAACACTTAAATAATGTAGGTACACAACACACGGATTGCGTCTCGTTCAGCTTGCACTCTACAGGCTATGGCTGAAAATCAGCGTTTGCTCCTTGAGCATATCTCACGCTGAGCCATGACCTTTTGACGTGCTGCAGCACACACATTACATTTTAGATTACTAATTATATTGTCTTAATTTGTTATATTTTGTGTATAATTGATGTACCTATTGTAATGTTGTACTCAGATTTTGTTTCTTGTATGTGTGTCTGCAGTCCTAAATAAACGTTTTATCTATCATCATCTATCTTGTTATTCAATAAATTCCGTATTTTAGAGTCGTATTCTTGCGTGTTCATAACTTCATAACTACGGTGGCTCGGTGGATCAAAATACCTAAATAAACTAAATCCTCCCGATAACAGAAAAGCTTTTAGTTGAATGTAAATAAGATGGAACATCCTCGAGCGGAATCATAGCGACAGAAACAACATATTATTGTAAAACAGATTTATTCTTTTTAACAAATTACACGTCCATACATTCTACGATGACCACGCAAAATATTCTAACAATCACAATAAAATGTAGATCTTAAATTAAAAACATTAAAATACACAAATCTAGTTAAAATAAAAGGTTTTGGCTATCAAAACTGTTTAACAATAACTACATACGAAGGAACAGTTATTGTTGAAAAGTTTACTCCTAGATACCTAGAAAAATCATTAAAACTAAAAGAAAGATATTTTACAATTTCGACATGTAACTTTTTAAAGCAGAATAAAGAAATGTAGTCAAAGAGCTCCTACAGAAGAAAAAACAGGTGTTCACAAATATTTTTTTTACCATATTGTTACAATACATAGTCTCAATAATAGAACTAAAGTTTTTCAAATCAATCAAGGTTACATGAAATTTTAAAAACCTATTACATGACAATTGATGGAGTCAATGATATTTGATCATACATAAATAATCACTGGCTCGACATAATTTAAAACTATATCATTAAATACTTTAGTATCGTAACATAATCATCACATTACATACATAAATATGAAGTCATAATATCAAATGAAAATTCTCACAGTCATACAAAATTACGTCTAAAAATCTAAACTATTTCTAAATTAAAACTTATCAATCAGACGGGTACAAACCTTACAAAATTTCAGTCAATGGTCTAGACTCGTACACAAACAATAAATTAGCTAAATGTTCGCAAGTTTAATAATAGCTTCGCTTTTCAGCTGTGGAAGGGTGGCGACTTTGGCCACACTAATGTCAGAGTATTTATTGTAAACAGCTTTGTACTTTGAATTGCTGACGTTCACGACTATTTTCGCGAGCTTCCTGATAATGGGGTCAATGTGCTCTAGCGAATATCCTGAATAATAGGTCATAGTGGGTGTCCAGACTGTTTCCATTCGCTTACTGGAGAGAAGGAAGAGCGAAAGACATATCGCCGCCGCAGCCAGCTCAGAAGGCCGGTAGTACGCCATCGTGTACTCAACCAGAGAAAGGTCCACCAAATACTTGGCCAAGTGGTGGTTCTTAGAAGTTCCATGCGCGGCTTTCACGAATCTGCAAGCATATGAGGCATTTATTTCACTTGAGACATAAGCCATTCAAGAGTTTGCATCCGCATTGAAAAAGAAATATAAATATTGGTTTATTCCATACAGCATGCAGCATTATGTGCATGTTACAAAAGGCGACTATTAAATAATCTAGAACATCATCTCCACTACCCACATTGTCGGGAAGATGGCAGCGTCTTTCTGTGTCAACATCCCGCTCTACGCTCGCCAACCTGCATGCCAAGCGGGGTGAGTATGGCAACAACCCCCACATGATCAGTGCCAAGAGATTCACGAGGGGCTTATGTCCAGCAGTGGACGTCCTATGGCTGAGATGGTGATGGTGATGATGACGATGATGATACTCCAGTCTTCGGCAACTTACAAATACATCATGCGCCCATCTAACAGGTGGTCTACTAAAGAAGACTCTCTAGCTTCCTCCAGGCTCGCGATGCGTTTACGTTGAGTGGGCATGTCTGTACAAGCTAAACTTACCTCCGCAAAAAGCTGAGTGGTATAGGCCTAGCAAGGCAGAAGCCTAGCTTAGACATGATCTCGCGCTCACACTGGAACACATCCGCCTTGGAGTATGCCTTGTCAGTGACATACACAAAATCGCTGACATCCGGCGCGTAAATCTCTTCGTATTTAGATGCAATGAACATCGCCGTTACGCCGACCAGCTGAAGCTGATTTCGCTGGACATTGGGTACCGCCTGAGGAATAAGGTAGGATTAGTATGGTTTTCTCGGTCTTTCTGCCATGTCGCAAATAATTGTGGTGACATGTAGTAAATATTTACTTAACAAGCACTAATTAAGTAACGAAAACTTGTACTATATTAATAATAGTTAAAAAACTAAAAAACACGCCAAATTATTGTATTGTCAGCAATTTTCAATTAAATCTGATATCTTAGTGGGTTAAAACAACGTTCCAGGATTCCGTTACAGTTACATAGATAAAGGTGAAGTTAATAAAAGCGTGTATAAAACCAGTTGATTGATGGAATATTTTTACTTTTTATTACCATAGAAAACTCCTAAGAAAAAAATATCTGGAGAAAAGCAAACATTTATCCCAAGGCGGGTCATTGTCGGGTATCTAACCCGCATCCCCGTGCACATTAGCCGGCTTTTAACCCAGCTGTACTGAACTAACCATGGAAGTCGTAGACCAACTGACTAATGGAGGTTAGAGTAGTTATTGACATAAGGAACTCTCTTTCTAGACGCGACTGAAGATAGGTTACTTTAATCATTTCCATATCAAGTGGTATAAGTAATATTTACAAGCATTGGTACGGGGGTACCAGAAAAGGGGGCGAAGGCCTCAAAAGGTCACCAAAGGTCAAAAATGTAATTTTTGGGTTTTTGGACATTTTCGGCCATCTGAACTTATTTTTTAGTGGCATTTTGAGGTCACTCTAACTCCGGTCCCTGTGACCCTAGGGTCACTAAAATCAATCAGTACCCTTCTCTCATTAAAATGGTACTAACAAAAAAGGTTTTATGTAAATCGGTCAACGCGTTCGGTTGTAATCGACCAATACACAGACAGACATACATCGCTATGCATATTAGGGGGCTTTGTCCCCTAAACATATACTAACATTATAAAGCAGAAGAGTTTTTTTGAGAAGAAGGAATACATTTATTTTTTACCACACTCACAATACCTATAGAATTTATAAAAAACGCATTAAAAAAAAACAAATTGTTTGCTTGAACATGTTAATCTCAGGAACTATTATTTATTATTGAGGAAGGCTAAATAACATCACGCCGCAATTCTGAAGTCGTTAGTTGATAAAACAAAGCAATTTGCATCTCCTTAGATTGTATTATAGGTAGGTCTTAGCGTCATTTAGTTTGATAACATCCGGTACTGCGCTCGCCAACCCGCCTGCCAAGCGTGGTGAGTATGGCAAAAACCCCCTCATGATCTTGAACAATTATGATAGTTAGGTGTAGCTACAACCTACTTTCAAAATGTGACGCAGACGAAGTTGGGCGTGACAGCTAGTAACTAAGTAATGCTGGTAACACAGCACCAGCTTCACGTAAACAGTGCTTGTGTTAGGTGTAACACATGATTGATTCTCGAAAACGGCATCATATCCGGCCAAGTTCAAGCAAAGAGAACAGGCGACAATGCAGCAGTGTGTATTTTACCCGAACCATGTGGAGCTTTTGGTCCCTTTAAATACTTCTTTTTTGTTAACACATACAAAGGCATTATAACATTGTCTTTTTACTGGTAAAGTTTTCTTACCTGCAAATATCTGTCAATGATTCCAACAGTCAAATGGAATGTCTCCAAGACAAGGGAAAACTGCCTCTGGACTTCTACAAGCCAATCAATCAGCGTAGCTCGCATTTTGCCAGTAATTTCAGTCTGGAAGAATATTTAAAACAATTATTTAACTATATTAATATATATTTAGTAGTAGTAGAACTTTTTGTTAAGGGTTCATCTGGGGAAGTACTACCACCATACCTATTGCTGCCGCCAAACAGTAATGTCTTCAATGCTGTGTTCTGGTTTGAAGGGCAAGGGGGCTGGTAAAATTATGGGCACATGAGACCTTACAACTCTGTCTCAGGGTGACGGGCGCAATGCAATGCAGCGTTGGTCACGTGAACGTGATCACCGCGGCATTAAAATTGTTATAGGTAGAGGTTACCGCTTCACATCAGGTGGGCCTTCGACTTGCCTCATCATTTAGTAGCATAAAAAAAAATCTTATAGATAGAAAATAAATAATGCTGGATGTTTCACACACCACCATCAGGTCCCAAGTAATGAGCTTGTGTTATGGTTATGGGATGGTTGATAGAATACTTAAATACTTTGATAAATACATACCTACATGTAGTATTTTTCTATGTATATACAGATACATAGACCGGAAAATATCTGCAGGTAAACTACATACATTTGCCCCGCGGCGGGAATCGAACCCAATATCTAATGTGTTTCACATGGCTAATAATCGAAAATTCTAAAAATATTTATTATTTTATTATTATTTGCTGGTGGACCAAATAGTTTTCATTTTACTTCATATTATGATACCCTATCAAAAAGCCTTTTGTGTTAAATCTTACTTGTTTGTTACTTAATCAATTATTATTATTCTAGCAAGGGTTGAAATTAATTCATATACCTGTTTTCTCAAATGGTCATTTTCAACAGGATATTTCACTTCCAATTCAGTCAAATATCTGTAAATATCCTTTATGTATATTGACATAAGTAGTGGGCTGTGATTATCCCCCGCATCAATATCCTCAATATCATCAGGAAGCTCTGGAGTTGTGTCAAGAGTCTCATGCAATCGGGCAGCATGTTTCTGCAACTGGAGATGATCTATGATTGAAGTATGTTCTTCAGCAAGCTTTAACTTTCCCAAGGATTCTGCAGGGACTTTTAGAATTGGCTTCTCAGTCCGGGATTCCTTTTTTTCCTTGATGCCTGGCAGCTTAGTCACTTTCCTTGATTCAGTCTTCTTTGTTTGAATGTATATGTTGATAGACTCCTTGATCTCCGCTGGCTTATCTTTGTGAGCAGCCTAGAAGATAATAAATGAAATTATAGATACTGACCAACTTACCACAGAAGACCTGCATTGTGGTACGACTTACTATGCCACAGCACAAGATGAATGGTGAATAAATAATAAATAAGGTGCAGGAGGCGGAAATTCTTGTGATAATTCTGGTGGGGGATACCAGATCTGCACTGATATCCTGCATAGGGGCGTATTGTGCATTTTGAAATGCAGCATACTTTAATGTAGGTCAAATCTAGGTAAGTGGCATTTTGTTTTCCCCACAACTCTTCAGTATACACTAGTTGCGAACAGAAATTTATTTATTTGAGCCACCAACAGAGGAAACACAGAAAACATACAAAATTAGAAATATTAAAATAGCTTAGGCTAGTGTTCCCCCAATTATAGGCAGCTACATCTATACAGGGTGTAAAAGGACAACTACTGAAAACTTCAGGAGGTCAATGTACTCATCAATATGAACAACTTTTACTGAGGAACTTTTGCTGTAAAATAATGTAAAGAAACATCTGTTCCATATATTTTAGTAAAGTAGGTATTGTACTTTTGTATGGAACAGCTGTTTCTTCACATTTTTTTACAGCGAAAGTTCCTTAGTAAAAGTTGTTCATATTGATGCGTACATTTGACCCCCTGAAGTTTTCGGTAGTCGTCCTTTTACTCTCTGTATATCATTTTATAAAAAATTTGAGTCAGCAAAATCAACATTTTAACAGTTGTTTGCATACAAAGTTTTAAACTTAACAGATACAAACAATTTAATATGGTCTTTTTTAAACTTTCGCGATCGACCGAGCAGATCTTGAAGATCAAGTGAGGGTAGTTCAACAAACGCCTTCGCTTTGCTGCGGTACCTCCATCACATCAGTCTTTCCGGGACCATGCTTGGTGCAATCCAAGCGAAACGTCGGGAAATAATAAAGGTAATTTACGCGATAAATACCCGGTTATATGTATCTAAATAAAATTAATATGGTAATCTAAAGCCATCTAAAGCTCTATAAAGTAAGAAAGACAAAACAAAAAGTAGGATTCAATCAGATGGGTGCAGTGTCATATTTTAATAAAAAGGTAATGCATACCCTCGTACGAGAAACAGCTCTGTTGGCAAGTCCAGCAGTGCTCTCTTCTCTGCGAAGTGGTGGTCTGGAAGATGGCTGGATAGCAGCCTTAGCGGGCAGGCCAGTGTCAACCTTTGACTGGACATGGCTATAGTTGCTGTAATTGATAAGATGCTTAAGTTTTAAGGGCATGAGAGAAGATGCAATATTCTACTACAGGCACCCCACGCCATAATGCGAATAAAAAAGTAGATGTTAATCTCCAACATTCTTATGGAAAATCAAAGACATTTGAAAGTTGAACCATTTTTTTGCAATGGGGGTACGTAAAAAACTTTAGTCCTTACCATTTCAAAGCTCCGCGGTTGAGCGTGGCCTTTTTCTCGAACTCTGCGGTGGCACACGCAACTTTCCCAACATTTACTTCGCGTTGGATCTGAACATTGGTGTTGATATCTCCAAGCGCGCCTCGGACGGCCAATCCTTGCTTCTTCGGGGGCAGTGAAACATTACCTTTTCCTTTGATTGCAAACAAATTTTCTTGGTCTTGAATCTGCACCTGTTGTAATAATAGAAATAAAGGACTCAGGTGTAACTGTACTGGTAAACACAATCTCCACTACTCAAAAACTTACCGTTCTATTTCTCCTGGTTTGGACGTCCATTTCTGCGCACTGAGTTCTTACTGTTAGTTATTAGCGGCGGAAAGGTTTTTTGAATGTAGTTTTACATTCAATATTCCTGCCGCTTTGTGTTGTCTTACTTCTTTGCCTGGCGGACAATCCAGCTGATTTCGTTTTTACTTTGCTTCTTAGCGACTTGCGTTTTGTTTGCTGCGATGAGTGAGCTCGGTCGGTCGGACGAAATAACGGTCAAACACAATTTTAAAATGGCCGAACGTCATTCATTGGTTATCAATACCAGCTGTTTGTTTTGTGATTGGACAATTTTCTTTCTTTGTCTATGGGTCCTTGCTGCGTAGGAAGTGATGTTCCTGTCATACTAATAACTTTTTTTGATTTTATTTGAAAAATTATACAAATAAAGCAAACATGTAAATAGAAAGCATAGATAAAAAAATTTTAGTTGTAAGTAACTCGTCAACTCGTTAAATGATAGATAAAACTTATACTAATAAAAATAAAAAAGTAAGTAATGGACTTGGGTTTCGTTGTAGTCAGTCTATGGCCTTCTCTATGGTCTATAAGCCTTCTCTATGGTCAGAAATGAGGACTAATGGCATTAATGGGTCTAAAAAGTGACAATACTGGGGCTTCCAACAGAGGTCGAGCCATTGCGCCAGAATCAATTGTTCCAAATTTAAAAGTTAAGCATTTTTTCGATACATTTCTAATGCAAATGTTGATAGGTGCGTGTTGCAGATTTCGAGCTAAAAACTTATTTTAACCACGGACAATTGTGTGGCATAGATTTTGAGAATTTTCTGATTCATATATATTTTTATAATACAATTTTTAAAACCTCTAAATTAGGAAGTAAATATTAAGTACAGCTCATTTAAGTCTGCATCATCTTAAATCTTTATAATTTTATTATAAAATTTTAAAGCTGAAGAGTGTTTTTGTTTGACTGATCGGTTGAACGTACTAATATTAGGAACTACTCGAATTAAAAAATATTTCGGTATTAGATAGACGAATTAACGAGGAAGACTATAGGCTAAAACATCACACTACGACCACTAATGAGCGGAGCATCTTTACAATCCAATCCTACTAATAGAAGAATATATAGAAATAAATATATATAGAATAGAAGAAGTAAGAATGTACATACGTACATAGGTACGTATGTACATTCTTACTTCTTCTATGTATGTTCCTTTTTCACGTCAAAACCGCTGAAACGATTTGGATGAATTTTAGTATAGGAGTAGATTAGACCATGGAGACGGACATAGGCATTTACGTTGCGTAAATTAAATCAGAAACTTGAAGAAGGTTGAAATAGAGGATGAAAGTTAAAAATAGTTAGATAGCAAAATTATAAAACACATGTTTCAGCGTCAGTTGTATGGTAGTTGTAGGGTAGTTGTAGGATAGATGTAGATTAGATGTATGGTAGTTGAGGGGAAGGGAACCACCCAGCTAGTCGGTTCGCGTAGGTGACGTTGACGTCCAGGTAGGGCTGTAGCTTGGATAATCGCTGGGAAAAGCACTTCAGCCACTCCGTCCCCCGAATCCAGAGGGTAGTGGGTGCTTTGCACAGACTGCTACACAATCTCGGGGGACCAAGGGAGGGCGTTCGCCGCCTCTATGCGGGCGTGCGGTCGATGGCACTCTACGTAGTGCCCGTCTGGTCCAAAAGACTGACGGGTGTTAGGCGCTGCAGGGCTATGTTTAGGAGCTTGCAACGTTACCGCACGATTTCACATGAGGCGGCGATATTATTAGCGCGGCTCCTGCCGCTCGATCTCCTGGCGGAGATGGACCCGCGAGTGCACGTTCGTCTGCGGCTGGAGGGCGATGGTGGGACTGCGCCAGCTGAAGTGCGGTATGAGGAGCGTCGACGTGCGCTTGGGAAATGGCGCGAGTGGCTCGAGGAGCCGAGGAACTCGCTTTACGTGAAACCGGAGCCCCTAGTGCACCGAGGCCGGCCATCGGGGTGGTTTTAGTGAGTCGTCAGGAGACAACCTCACATAACCATGGTGTGCCCTTACGCAGCATGTATATCTGACCCAGCAGATTTCCACCCCGTTACCAAAAAAGGGTAGTTGAAGGGTAAAAATTACATTGAATTTATTAATTATGAAAATACGACATACTTACCACTAATCCAACTGACATCTGTAATATTTTTGATAAATATTTTATTAATTTTATTTAACATCGAATCAATCTGCACCACATAATAATAATTGTTTTGGCAATGTAAATATAAATTTGCATTCAATTTTTTTGCCTTAGTCTGACGCAGAAGAAATATTTAAAATCATATCATCATATCATCATTTAATAAATTTAAGTCGTTTAGCTGTTTACGGCCTAAGTATATGACTTTCGTTCCAGCCGCCGACCAGTCAACACCTCAGCGTATCACCTGATGACGCCTCGCGGAGAGGCGAAACACGGGTCGTCATATAGGTTTGGGTATGCATGCTGCACTAACAACCTAGTTCTCCCTGCATGTTGCGTCCTTGCTATTTAAATATTTTATCTCATCCATTATAAAATATGTCCGCCTGTCTGTCTGTCTGGTCGTCTGTAAAGTTGGTCTGTCAAGACCCTTTATCTCGAGAACGTGTTGAGATATCGAGTTGAAATTAAAACCAAATACTCAAATCTACAGCCTCCTTAAGCTGCGAAAAATCAATATTCCAAGTTAACCTGAACAAACATAAGGCCGCTTGTGCCGCAAAAAACGAGGTTTCGAGGTTTCGACATTCTCAAAGGAATCAAAACTTATAGTGTACTTCCCGTAGACCTAGAACTATGAAATTTGCCAAGGTATATCGTCTTATACTGTACATACAGGGAAAAACCCAAAACCTATACATTTGCAAAGGAATCATAAAAAAAAGCCTTGAAAAAGGAACCCTCGGTGGGCGAGCCCAGCTCGTACTTGTCCGGTTTCATTTTTTATTAACGTACAGAAAAAGAAAACTTTATTGTTCAATTGTAACAATTTGACATGTAGGCAATTACAAGTAAAGGTTTTAAATAAAAATTATGTTTTAACAATTTTATTGTGTCCTATTTGGACATACATTAACCATAACAAAAAAAAAACGTAAAAACTATTTACTAACTTTAAGGTATATTGTATTTTACTAACGTTATGGTGTATGGTAAATTGGCACTAAGGAAGTTTTACTTGCATGACGATCTAACACTTTCATAAAAGCGCCCACGAACAAAAAAGTGGTTAAAATTTATACGCAAGCGTACTGAAACTTGCACTTGTCTTTGCCTGTTTATTTAGTTTGGTTTTACTGACTACTACTTTTCTTGAGTTGGCAGCACTACAATCCTAACGTCAAACTCGTCAACAAACTTCAATGTCTGTTGTCAACTTGTAATTCCACTTCATCTGGTGGTCGGTCAACTTCTATCAAATGAGATCGAACGAAATCGTACGTAGAAGTTACATGCTCTCAAAATCAAGAGAACAACCAAAAAAGCATTGAGAATTGATTATTATTTTTCTGGCTGAATACAGTGTCACTCTGCAAAAGAGTAATCAATCATTTATTAAAAGTCTAAGCTCTGCCACCAAGATTTTATTCAAATGTAAGAGCTAACATTGTAGCTATCCAGTTTTACGTTTTGCGGCAAACATAATTAAATTATTACCAACAGTTCTAGCAAGTATGGTGCAAAAAGGCCCTCGTCCTCTGGTGCTTTGCGGGCCGTCGGGTTCGGGCAAGAGCACGTTACTGAAGCGGCTATTGAAAGAGTTTCCGGATAAATTCGGCTTCAGCGTTTCGCATACGACTCGAGGACCACGACCCGGCGAAAAGGATGGGGTTCACTACCACTTCACAACAAAAGATAATATGGTGGCCGCCGTCGAAAAAGGAGAGTTCATTGAGACAGCCACTTTCAGTGGGAATATGTATGGAACAAGGTAAAATATCATGCATCAGACATATTTTTTGTATGACATGACCATGTGCTCTTTGTTTTGGGAACATTGGCAAGATGCCAGGTTCTGGATGTACTTGCACTTGTCATCATTGTTTACTTTCTGTATATTTTGGTAGGAAATTGTTTTGTGGTAACAAGTGTTTTTGTTACTTACTTTGTACATTATGTATGTTGTTTACATGTTTTCATGATCATGCATTAGGTAAATCTCTAAATAATACCATTTCCTTGTAAAACAGTTAGTCCTGACTTGACAATAAAGTACTAAAAACATTTTTGTATAAAAGCTGGTATAGTGACAATTTTTTTAATTGCTTTGTACAATGAAACATAATATAGATAGAGGACACCTTATAAACCAACAATGTAATGCCCATTTTGTGCAATTTTGGAAAAAAATCTAAATGGCTGCAGGTCACTATGCCAAAATGTTAAGTCCAATATTTTATAGTCACCTTAGAAACTTAATTTATATTATATTTTATTATTAACTTAATATAATGTTTACTAATGATTCCATTTCCCATGGGCACAAAATAAAATGGGGTTGGCACAACTAGTTTTCTCCTTCCATATTACATGCCAACTCAGCATAATACTTCCTTCTCCATAGAATTTTTTTACACAATCCACCCATTGTTGGATTGTGGAATTGGCGTTTGCATCTTGTGGCTTTACTCTGAAACATATCTCTAATTAAAATAATCAAATAATCACACAGAACCTAATAGCTCCAAAGTAATCAGAGTTGTGTTATGAGTAGCATTTGGACTGATACTTATAAAATATACTATATAATATACATTTTGTAAATACATATGTATCATACATAGTAAAATACTGAGAAATGAGACAAATATCTGAAAAAGGCAACAATTTGTTCCCTTGCAGGAATCAAACCTGCAGCCTCTCACATGTATGTGGACTATTAGACCAACTGAACTATACAGGTTGTTGATTATTATTATAACATCCACTGCTGGACAAAGATCTGATCATGACTGGCTGTTGCCATAATCACCACATTTGGCAGGTGGGTGGGGAGCGCAGTACAGCATGTTGATACACAGAAAGAAACTGCTGCCCAACTTTCGGTCGTATCCCTTGCCAGATTCTTACTGCATCTATGGAAAAGTGAGGAGGGGCAACATTCTACTGCCAGCACCCCAAGTACTAGTGTATTATATTATCTGTGCCCAAGGCTTTATTATTATAGCCTTTATTCAGACTTTTGTTTATTATTATACTAGCGACCCGCCCTGGCTTTGCACGGGTGCAATCCTGATACTAAATATATTACAGAATATACCATCGCTGACTTTTTTGTAGTCTTTTTAATGTGTACAATTACTGTAGTACATTATTTTGATCTATCTAGGATACAGCCAGCAGCATTTGCAATGTGAGCATAAAAAATGTGTTTATTTACGACCTCACATTGGAAACCTCCAAAATGATCAGTGTTTCTCTACTATATTATACATGTATTATACATACATATAAAACTTTCTCTTGAATCACTCTATCTATTGAAAAGAACCGCATCAAAATCCGTTGCGCAGTTTTAAAGATCTAAGCACCTATAGGGACAGTTAGACAGCGGGAAGCAACTTTGTTTTATACTATGTATTGATTTTCATGTATTTATGGTTGTGTTGTTTTGACGAGCTCTGTGGCGCAGCGGGCGAAGGTCCGCCTGCGACGCAAGGGGTTGCGGGTTCGATTCCCGCCTCGGGACAAATGTGTGTACGATCTGCAGATATTTGTTCAGGGTGTTCTGGGTGTTTTTCTATATATAATAAAAAATATCTATCTATGTAGTATAATGTATTAAGTATATCAGTCATCTAGTACCCATAACACAAGCTCTGCTTAGCTTGGGGCTAGATGATGCTGTGTGATCTGTCCAGCATTATTTATTTATTTATATTTGTTTTCTGTCTGTAAGGCCTCCTCCATCTGTGATCATTCCTCTCCACTTCATGCCACACTAAGTTACCGCAGTCATCAGGAAACTAAAATGTAAATGGTCTAGACATTCTATCAGAGGCCAAGATAAATGGTCAAAAATGATAATGTTTTGGTTCACTAAAAACAAAGGAAGGAAAAGAGGCAGACCATCCAGAAGATGGGTGCATGAAAACAAAGCGGTGGCTGGTGGAAAATGGACAAGAGTGACAGAAAGTAGAGGGGAATGGTCACAGTTGGAAGAGGCCTTTGACCCCAAGGCTCAGCGCAGACAAAACGCAGCGGAGAGGATTTTATTAACGCACTTGAAAATAAACTTTAAAATTATTACAATAAAGTGCATAAATGCTTGAACCTGACTGAAAATGCTCGCGCGTCCTCGAAGATCCGTAATCGCGATCGCGATCCGTAAATTAGGCGGGGATTATTCCTCTCTGTCTGCGCTGACCCTAAGGCATTACTATTTATAATCTACACTGTGTTAAGCCTATGTTCAGATGAACGCGCGGTGCCGCGCGGGTCATCTGAACAGTTCGATTCAGGATTGTATATCTTAAGCCGCGCGTCGCCGCGCGGTGCCGCGCGGTCATGTAAACAACAACATTGATTTGTTACAATCTCAAACCGCGCGCCGAGCCAACCGCGCGGTGCCGCGCGATCATCTGAACATAGGCTTAATGTTTCCAAATTATAATTCCAGCAAGAGAGCCGTAGACGATGTTCGTCTCACTGGCAAGATATGCATCCTTGATATCGAGATTGAAGGTGTTAAGCAAGTGAAGAAGACAGATCTGGATCCGCTGCTTGTGTTTGTGATGCCGCCTTCCATTGAAGAGCTGGAAAGACGCCTGCGTGCTCGCAACACCGAACAAGAAGATGCTTTAAAGAAGAGATTGGACACTGCTCAAAAGGAAATTTCATTTGGTAAGGTTCACTAACATTTAAAAGTTTTTGCCTGATAATAATTCATATCCGTCATAAATAGCTCTAATTTAAAGTGAGACTTTGTAGTTTGTGAGTTTTCTTGAGAAGTTTGCTAGAGCAAGCTGCTTGAGCTTGCCTCATTGATTTATTTTTATTTTTAGCCTAGGCAAGTGCAGAGCTAAACCAACATAAAAATAAATTAGGCAGGTGCGTGTCGGGCCACGCGCTAGGGTTCCGTATTTTCGAAAAGAAGAAGTGAAGTTCATCCCCACCTTTACGTACTTTACGTACGGGAGGTAACCCAAATCAATATTTTTTTTAGCATTATTTTGAAGCGTTATCTCGGCGATGTTATTTTACAAGTCCATGCAAAATAACAGCTTTCTAGGACCAATAGTCTCTTCGCAAAGCCGGTGACGGACGGACAGACTGACAGACAGACAAACCGAAACTATATGTTTTACTATGAAGCCCTAAAAAGGTTATGAATAACCAACATCTGTTTGTAACTTTATTCTGTATGTTTGTTTTATTTTTCATATAATATGAATAACTTTATGCTTGAATGTGTTACAAACTAAACTAAAACTCCGTATTCACTACTAATATAATATTTTATATCAGTAGCCCTTTATCATCCCTTTGCTGCGCAAAGATCTCCCCCAAACCGTTCCAACCATCTCTATCCTTCGCTCTATCCCTTGTTGAAGGTGATGAGATCGTCCCACCAGCATTTCCAGGAACCCAAGATGCATAGACGCCCTCTGTGGCGCAGCGGGCGAAGGTCCGCCTGCGACGCAAGAGGTTGCGGGTTCGATACAAATGTCTGTTCGATCTGCAGATATATCTTCAGGGTATTCTGGATGTTTTTCTATATAATAATACTAGGTGTCCCGGCGAATTTCGTATCGCACCTACTACATCTACCCTACAACGACTAATTTACGCAACGAAAAGTAGCCTATGTCCGTCTCCATGGTCTAATCTATTCGTATACTAAAAGTTCATCCAAATTGGTTCTGCGGTTTTGACGTGAAAACATACATACATTTCACTTTTATAATTAATAGGGAAGTGGGGGATGTATACGGTTTTATTGTTTGTTTGGGTTTGATGTTGTTTTGCCGTCCGTCTGTTTATTCTATTCCTTTCCTGTCTCATTCTCCGTGAAATCACCCAGGGCCCCAACTGAAAACCAGCGTAGCGTCTGAGCCTGGCCAGGTGCTACACAATGCTGAGTTGGGGACCCATTACCCGCGCCACATCCTCTTCTTCCTGTCCATATTGTAATGTTTTATATTTTTGTGTGCTTTGTTTATATTTGTATTTATCATTTTTATTTTCTTTGTGGTTGTATTGTATCGTGCGTGTGGTAAATAAATGTTTTTCTTCTTCTTCAAAACTTGTTACTAACTTATTCATCTAAAAAGTATTATATATAAATATGTTGGAAAAATAAATTTAAAAAGTAGTTCGTTGAGCACAACCGTTCCGTAAGGAGCCGACCACGCGTCTGAGCCGCACATCATAAATGCGCCCGCAGTTCCTACTTGATCATTATTTTGCTGCGATGTTATTTTAAAACTGCGATATCTCCTAAGATATTCGTTGAAATCAAATGATGTAAAGGGCAATTTTGTTTTAAATGAAATACTTGTAATGAATAACGTATTTATTTCATCATCATCATCATTTCAGCCGTAGGACGTCCACTGCTGGACAAAGGCCTCCCTCATTGATCTCCAAGTACTGCGGTTGGAAGCCGTCTGCATCCACCGCCGACCAGCAGTTCTCACCAAGTCGTCTGCCCATCTTGTAGGTGGACGTCCTACGCTGCGCTTGCCGATCCGTGGCCTCCATTCGAGAACTTTGCTGCCCCATCGGCCATCTGTTCTGCGCGCTATATGGCCTGCCCATTGCCACTTCAACGTGCTAATCCGTTTGGCTATGTCGGTGACCGAGTTCTTCTACGTATCTCCTCATTTCTGATTCGATCCCGTAGTGAAACCCCGAGCATAGCCCTCTCCATAGCTCGTTGAGCGACTCTGAGCTTGTTCATAAGGCCAATAGTGAAGGACCACGTCTCGGTTCCATAATTGTCATCACTGGTAACACACACTGGTTGTAGACTTTCGTCTTAAGGCACTGAGGTATGTTGGACGAAAAGACGTTGCGAAGTTTCCCAAATGCTGCCCATCCGAGTTGGATTCGACGATTGACCTCTTTCTCGAAGTTGGACCTACCTAATTGGACTGTTTGTCCTAGGTATACGTACGCGTCGACAACTTCAAGAACCGAGTTCTCAACCATAACTGGGGCAGGCACGACATGGACATTTGACATGATTTTCGTCTTGCCCATGTTCATTTTAAGGCCTACCCGCTGGGAGACTCGATTGAGGCCTTCGAGCATCGTGCTGAGCTCTTCCATCGACTTTGCCATGACCACAATATCGTCGGCAAATCGAAGGTGAGTGATGTATTCGCCGTTAATATTGATGCCCAGCCCTTTCCATTCCAGGAGCTTGAAGGCATCTTCTAAAGCGGTCGTAAACAGTTTCGGATTACTTCAGTGGATTACGTCTCCCTGTCTTACGCCTCTTTTTAAGGGAATCGCCTTCGAGCTCTGTTCTTGTACTCGGACTGACATAGTGGCGTTTGTATACAAACACTTCAACACTTCGATGTACCGATAGTCAATTCGGCATCGTTGGAGAGACTCAAGCACCGCCTATGTTTCGATCGAATCGAAGGCTTTCTCATAGTCCACAAACGCAAGACATAGCGGCAAGTTATACTCTTCGGTCTTCTGTATGACTTGCCGCAGCGTATGTATGTGGTCTATGGTACTGTAGCCTTTTCGGAACCCGGCTTGTTCGGGAGGCTGGAAGTCATCAAACCTGCGTTCGAGACGGTTCGCGATGACCCTTGAAAACAGCTTATAAACATGGCTCAACAGCGAGATGGGTCTGTAATTCTTAAGTAAGGTTTTGTCACCTTTCTTGAAGAACAGAACCACCACGCCCTTGTTCCATGCTTTTGGCGTCGTACCTTCAAGCAAGGCGGAATTAAATAGCTTCTGAAGGACTTTAAGTACCGGTGATCCACCCGCTTTCAGAAGCTCTGAAGTGATTCCGTCCTCACCCGGCGCCTTGTCGTTCTTAAGCTGCTTCAAGGCCATCCTGATCTCGTACAGGCTGATGTCCGGGATATCCTCGGTATAATGTCGGGTCAGTTTAGCTCTTGGGTCGTTGGCCGCACTGCAAACAGGTTTCGTGACCGAACCTGTGAACCGACGTATTTATTTGGATAAGGATTAATATCATGTTTATAAAAACACCTTCGCAAATACCTAATGCATTATATTAAAACAAATTTGGTTAGCATAAAAAAGGTTATAGTGAGCCAAACTTAAAAGATAGATATATGCTGTTCAGGACTTTTTTTAGATCTTTTAAGGAGGAACATTTCTGTCATACATGATTTTTGCGAAACTTTAACCGTTTAAGCTGCACCACGCAGCGGAAGCTCTCAAAAGAAAAAAAAAACCCCGATTTTGAAACATTCTTAATAGGTGCTGCGCTCCTATTGGTCTTAGCGTGATGATAGCCTAGCCTTCCTCCATAAATGGGCTATCTAACACTGAAATAATTTTTTAAATCGGACCAGTTGTTCCTGAGATTAGCGCATTCAAGCAAACAAACAAACAAACTCTTCAGCTTTAAAATACTAGTATAGATAAAAATATCTATATGTAGTTCAATGTATTAAGTATATCATTCATATCACCCATAACACAGGCTCTGCTTAGCTTGGGGCTAGAAGATGGTGTGTGAATTGTCCCACATTTTTTATTTATTTAATATAATAAAATAATGTAACTATAAAATGGTAAGTTGTTGAAAATGTGGTATGCTATGTGTTGCAGGTCACGAGCCCGGTAATTTCCACATAATCATTTTGAATGACAACTTGGACAAAGCATACTCCGAGCTTCGTGATTTTATTGCACAGAACATTGAGGAACAGGAACAAGGTATAAATAATAATAAATAAATAATAAATTAAGTGTCGACGCACCTACGCGCGTACTGGCGGGAGTGCGGTATGCATCATCATCGTGCGGGTTTTTCACGCACTCACGCGCGTAGTTACGCTTTGTGGATTCACGGCTGCTCTGACTCATTTAATTCATAGCTGTTCGCTAGACTGCGGGACTCGGTGTGCCATACCTTGCGTCTCGCCCCGCACCTACGCGCGTGGGTGCATGTTTCTCCGCACCTACGCGCGTGATCTGCATGAAAGCGCGTAGAGATGCATTTTCGGTGTGTTGGACTGTGCGTGTTTTCTATACAAACGGAGATACAAACAACGTTAGAAGACGCATTCACGCAACATGCAGCGTGATGCGTGGCAGTGTGTGAACCACCTAACAAGGTATTTAATACTTATAGGTATTGATGTACAAACTAAAGTCATAAACATTTTTTTTAGTGATGGTACTTTGTAAGTGGTCTTCCATTAGGACAACATAAAGAGAACCATTATGTCTTTGCATGCCGTGTTGTCATCTGCATGCCTTTTTGGTTTTTCAAGTTCATGAGTGTAGCATAGTAGTATTACTATAAACCTTTGAATAAGTAATAATTATTCATAGGTTATAAATGTAACAAGGTTGTTAGAGTTAAAATACTTAATAATAAAAGTAATGTAACAAAGAAAATATGAAGGATAACAAAAAAAACTCTTCACTTTAGTTTTTACGTATATAGACAAGGTTTACTTTAAAAATGCGGTCATGAACCTTGCACACCTAAGTTTTGGGACCATATTAGCAATCCATGTCATCACAGTACCTCTCTACTAGACTTGGACAATCTTGATAGACTTGACGAAAATTTAACATTTTCCAGAAATCAATGCCAGTTTTCGGTACCGATAAACCAACCGAATCGATATCGGTAATTACCGAAACGAAATACCTAACGTTATCAGGAATATTTCTGTGCAATATTTTAAACTACTGTGTTTTGGTTTTTAAAATTAATTAAAGATACTTACATAAAATAATAAACTAAAAGTAAAAAAAACTTTTTAACAAACAAGCTTTTATTTAAACGTACTAAAAAATAATAAAATCAACATTTTCCATTACAGTTTAATGTCAACTTAAAACGTCTTTACACAATTTATGTGATAAAAAAGATATAAATAGGAGATTAACCTGTGTACCTGTAACTTGATCTAATTGTTTTTTTTTTCAAACAATGTAAATGCGCGTACCTGTTTAAATCTCGCGACAAGCTTTTTTATTACATAAATTGTGTAAAGATTTAGATTGGATTTAGAGTGATGTCATATAATTTTTCGAGTAACTCTCAGCAAGGCCTTGCATTTGATACCCATATTGTAAGAGTGCATTAAGAATAACTAGTCCGCCATCTTGAGTATACCGCTATGTTGGATTTAGAGTGATGTCGTTTAATTTTTCGAGTAAATCTCAGCAAGGCCTTTCATTTGATATTATAGGAGTGCATTAAGAATAACTAGTCCGCCATCATGGATGTTCTGATTTACTTTTTTTTCTGAGTTACTCGAAAAATTGTATTACATCACTCTAAATCCAATCTAAATCTTTACACAATTTATGTAATAAAAAAGCTTGTCGCGAGATTTAAACAGGTACGCGCATTTACATTGTTTGAAAAAAAAATTAAATCAATTAGATCAAGTTACAGGTACACAGGTTAATCTCGCGACAAGCTTTTTTATCACATAAATTGTGTAAAGACGTTTTAAGTTGACATTAAACTGTAATGGAAAATGTTGATTTTATTATTTTTTAGTACGTTTAAATAAAAGCTTGTTTGTTAAAAAGTTTTTTTTACTTTTAGTTTATTATTTTATGTAAGTATCTTTAATTAATTTTAAAAACCAAAACACAGTAGTTTAAAATATTGCACAGAAATCGTCCATGTTGGATTCAGAGTATCGTCATTTCATTTCCGAATTATTCTCAGCAAAAGCCCTTTCATTGATACCCATATTGTATGAGTCCATTAAAAATATCTAGTCCGCCATCTTGGGTGTTCCGCCATGTTCAAGTTACGGGTACACAGGTTAGTCTGGCGACAAGCTTTTTTAACATATAAATTGTGTAAAGACGTTTTAAGTTGACATTAAACTTTAATGGAAAATGTTTATTTTATTATTTTTAGTAGAGTACGTTTAAATAAAAGCTTGTTTATTAAAAAGTTTTTTTTTACTTTTAATTTATTGTAAACTAGCTGACCCGGTGCCCACTTCGTTGGGCGGTAATTTATAGCATATGACACTCAGAAATACTGTGGCTTTCTATTAGTAAAAGAATTTTGAAAATCGGTTCAGTAGATCCAGAGATTACCCCTTACAACCTCACAAACTTTACCTCTTTATAATAAATTAGTATAGATTGTGTTTACTTGTAGAAAAAGAACAATAGCGCCATCTTTTAATCTGTAGAGAATTAATTGATTCAGGCGTGACTTTGCTGATGTCCATTATCCCACTTACATAATAAAGCCGAAAGTTTGTTTGTATTTTATTGGAGGTTTGTTACATCTTCACGCAAAAGCTAGAGCTTGAGCTGAAACTTTGCACACGTATTGATGTTGACCAGGATTAACCCTAGGCTTTTTATTCGGGTACAACGCATGCGAAGCGGCGAGCAGAAGCTAGTTATATCTAAATTATGATGGATTTGATGATAATAGGTCTTTACCTATGAAATTGCCGTTCTTCAGTACTGGTAATTTCAAATAAAAAAAAAATTACATGGCTTGGTATTTCAAATTCAAATTAATTTTGTTTTAAAAACATGACATTCTTTTTACAAACTCAGTCTTTTGTTTATTGATTAGCGTTGTATTTTCATTACATTTGAACATTTTTCGTCATAATGGGTACCTTAAAAAATCGTGTAATTATGGAATATGAGTCCCGTCGTGGCACCAATGCGACACAAACGGCACGTAACATCAAAAACGTTTACGGAGAGAACTGTTCAAACGAACGCACAACCCGTTATTGGTTTTCCCGGTTCCGTTCTGGAAATGTTGACTTGAAAAATGAAGCTTGTGGCCGTCCGAAGACTATTGTCAACAATGATGAATTAAAGGCGATTGTGGAAGCTGACGAAACTCAATCTACAGCTGAGCTAGCAGCAGCTTTTGGATGTTAGCATCAAAACAATATTGATCCATTTGCGTCAAATTGGTAAGGTAAAAAAGCTTGATAGATGGGTACCCCACGAACTTAGCGCTGGCGAGCGCAACGTACGCGTTGAGACCTATCTCGCGCTGCTCAACAGACAAAGAAATGAAGGAATTTTAAACCGAATTGTTACGTGCGATAAAAATGGATTCTGTTCGACAATCGAAAGCGCTCAACAAGTTGGTTAGATCCTGGTTCAGCACCAAAGCAATGCCCTAAACCAAAAATAACCCCTAAAAAGGTGATGGTCACTGTTTGGTGGTCTAGTGCGGGTGTGATTTACCACAGTTTTTTTTATAAAACGGCATGAGCATTACTGCAGATGTGTACTGTAAAAGACTGGAGACAATGATGGAAAAGCTTGCACATCTGCAACCAGCTTTGGTCAATTGGTCGTCCCCACTGCTCTTTCACGACAACGCGCGACCCCATACTGCACAACAGACCAGTTTCCAAGCTGCAAGAGCTGGGGTTGGAAGCTCTCCCTCATCCGCCATACTCACCAGACCTTGCACTTACCGACTATTACTTTTTTCAAAATTTAGACAACTTTTTAGTGGGTAAAAAATTCAATTCCCGAGGGGCAGTACAAAATGCCTTTAAAGAGTTTGTTGCCCCACGTGCAGCTGATTTTTACAAGAAGGGCATCAATAAACTGCCAATGCGTTGGCAAAGATGCGTCGATAGCATGGGGTGTTACTTTGAGTAATAGAAATAAAAAAGTTTAGAAAAAAAGTACTTTCATTTATTCCATACAAAACGGCAATTTCATAGGTAAAGACCTAATATTTCTTGTCCATTTCGATATTCTGTATGGAATTATTTTTGACGTTATTTCTTTTATGACAACAGCTCATTGGGCGACTCTTAAATAATCACTAATTAATAAATGAAATATTATCTTTGGTAAAATTTCATATGTAATTTTACCAAAGATAATATTTCTTATTTAACAATAATTGTTTTTTTGACTAACATCAACTAACATTGTTTGACAGGTGCCGGGTCACAGGACACCAAGAAAAAGTGAAACCTTTGCATGGCGGCATGTTTACAATTGAGGGAAATTAGATTTGTCTCAGTTATTTACGATATTTAAATGTTGTTGTTGTTAGATGATTTTAATAATGTTGGCCCCAATAATTTTAAGAGTACTTTTGGAAATAAAACAAAGTATTACTACCTCTTAACCATTAAGCACTATTGTAAAACAATGCATTAAAATCTGGTCAGTTGATAAACAAAGTATTTGTAACTTGCCTGCCAGCATTTAAACATTTATGATGATTTTAAAATTTAAAGCTCTTTGTATTTTTCAATATTAAAGCTTTTATTTTTGCTTTTGATTTGTAGCTAATTATATGATTGCTACAATAAAATAGAGTACATAGTTGCAGAATCTCTGTTTGCTAAGCGATTACCTGGTTTAGTCACAATTTACATTAACTGTATTGTATTTTATCTTTAAGTCAATTAAACATTCCTTTTATCAACTTAAAAGTCCCCAAATAAGTGCCAAATACATGTTAATTAAAAATCATGTAAGGCATTAAATTATATTAATACTGTGGTAATTTATATGATTTGGGGTTTAATTCATATTTTTCAAGTAATATGAAAAACAACAACCGAAAATCTGTGCATACTATAAGTGCAATATGAAATACATGTTTTATTTATGTATGTAGTAAAATATTTTAGTCATAATAATTTATTAATTTATGTACTTACAGTTGATATCATCGTGCAAGCAGCCTTGAATGGTACAGACATAGACAGGACAACCGAATTTTAAAATAACAAGTACCTATACAGTGTGAGTGTTTTTAAAGTGTACAATAAATGTGGGTAAATTAGACTCAATTTCATCATCTATAAATATTTTAAACCAATCTATTTATTTTAGATTTTTTCTGTAGACTGTTTCACCAGCAGCAGTGGACCCATTGTAAAGAAAATGTTGTAGGTATTTAATGTCACATGTTACAACAAAAGCATTTACAATGGAAAATATCAGGTGTTATGATACATGATAAAAACTTTTTTTTATAAAATAGAAAAGCTAATCTTATACTAAAGTTGTAAAAGTGCTAATAAAAACTGAAAATATTCAAATTTATCTTGGTTATTAATAAGTAAGAAGAGTTTTAATCCCACTTATATAATAAAACCGAAAGTTTGTTTGTATGGAGGTTTGTTACCCCTTCACGCAAAAACTAGGCTATTTATTTATTTATTTATTAGGACCACCAACAAGAGATACACAGATTCAACCAATTTAAAACTTAGGCCTTGTGCTTGTGCTATGGATTGAGCTGAAACTGCACACGTATTGATGTTGACCAGGATTAACACATAGGCTACATTTTATCCGTTTAATGAAAATTAATGTTTGCTATAGGTCACCATGGCTGGGTGCATAATTACTTCAATGATTTAGCTAGATAGGATACTTTTGTGGTATTTTTATAAGTGGTACCAAGTCGACTATGTTAGGAAACTTAGTTCAAAATGTATACCTAACTTTATCTTCACATGGGGTTCACTGATAGTTATCAAAAATTAAAAGGTAAAAACGATAAAACATATTTAGATTTATTTCCATATTGTTCATAAATATCTATGAGATTGATCAAAGTTTCACCCATATTGTTAAGGTACACTATAAAAAGCGTCATTCTGTATTATGTTTTTGAACAGAACAATATTTATGTAAAGTAGTCCCTGTGACTAACTGTTTAGGGCTGTTTTGAACTAAAAAATACCTTATAGACTAATCTCAAAAAACTACCACCATTCCGAATGTATTAAATATCTTCTTGTGAAATGTACTAGATGAGAAATGCCATAAAGTTTGCCGAAAAGTAGGGTAGTAGATTCGATAGGTACCTAATATTTAGATTGTTTACCATTGCATGTATATCAAATCTTCATGTGTGTAGTTTGTCTTGTGTGTTCAAACCTAGATTGATATTTATATAGCTTGCTAAATATAAAATGGAAATTATACATTATAGAGAAGGCCAATGCTTACTATTTAACTGGGCCACTACCTGTATCTTAAAATTTTGCATTATTTTTAGTTCTCCAAGGGCTGTAAGAGTGAAATCCACATGAAGTAATTTTGTAGAGTTTGAAATCTCACTGTTCTCTCTCACCAATAATCATTGTAACACAAGAAATTATAAATATTATTTTATTGATTTTTCTGAACCATTCCAAGTGTTGCAGCTTTTATGTTAATTAAGTTCTTTTATTTTTGTTTTGTTAAGTCAAGTAAATCTAATAAAGTGTTTCATTGTATATTTAATATAGTGTGTCGCTAATATTTATTTAAATAAATGTGCATAATATGAATCGAAGCTTATTTTATTTCTCATCAATTATATATATAGGTAGTATGAAGACACTGAACCCTTGGTGTGCGAGTCCGACTCGCTGTTTGCCGGTTTTTTATTTCTATAGCAGTCAACCGTCGTATAGCCCTTTAACTGGGAATGAACCCGCTCCGGGTTCCATTCAAATATGGCGCATCTGCGCACCAACCCGCTCCGGGTTGATACGGAGTACGCACGCTGCCTCCGTTATTTCGCGGAATTAACCATAAACGCCTATCGCCACACTGCTCTAACTTAGTCAGTGGGTTTGTTGAAGAACAGAGAGAGGTAGCAAACATTGACAACAGTGGCGCCCATAGAATAAAAGTTCGAAAATTCAGTCGATTTGCGCGCTCTTTTGCGGGAAGTTCAAAAATTCAAGGCGGTGTTTTGGTTGGGGTTTTTGTGTGTATTTTGTGTTTAATTGGTGTTTTCAACGTAAACGAACAATGAACAAGTGTTTAATGTTTTTATAATCAATGATGTCGGTTTTGATAAAGTTTACATTCAAAATCTTGCTAATTTTATCAGCCACCCAATTTTTCTTCTGCAAAGTACTCAACAAAAACACTTTGATTGGCATAAAAACTAATTGTCCTTACTAAAAAACCAATTAATTAGGTCAACAATACATATTGTTATGTTATTTATGTGTTATATTGTTATAATTTAATTCGATTTCCTCAAAATAGTAAAGTAAATACTAGCGTTCCATGCATCGGCCCGGAGCGGGCCAATACGCAGTCCGCGTAACGACCATTTTGCCGGATCTAGATAGGAATGGATGTGGCATTTCAGTATGTCAGATTCATCATCATCATTTCGATTTCGACGTTTCTATAAAGAAAAAAATATGTTTTGGTAATTCAGTAACTTATGAAGTAGGTAAGTACGTAATTTTAACTTGCAAAAAAGAGGAATAGACTTGCAAAAGTGACAAGGTATTTATTACTCAAAAAATTTAGATCCCAAATTTGACAGACAGACAAACACACTTTCAGATAGACAGACAGACAGACTGTTGATTTTTTCGATATTTATTTTTTATTCAATAGTACTCGTACATTCAGTATTTTCGCCGATTTTACTGAAATGCCATATCCATTTACGTTGGTAGATCCTTGGCGCTGATATCATAGAAAATTGTAAGTTTTGATTGTTGAATTTCTAAAAGTTTTTGTAAGGTAAAGGGTAATTATTTTATTACAAATCTATTGTAAATATATTGTAGTTTTTGGATACAAATGTTTTTACCTAACTCGTTGATTCTACTTTGTACTACAATACATAAATTGATAGTGTGTATTTGGTGTTAGATTTTAAGGGGTCTGGCATTTTGTTTATAAATCTTGAAATAGTATGCTTGGGATGTGAGAAGCTTTGTCTGAGTATTGTTTATGAACTACTCTTGAGACTTAAGCCATAAAAAAGGCAACTTCACTCTTGTGGAATTCATAAACAATCTTGGAATTTCATATTCTTCACATCTGGGCGCTAGGGCTGCCGAAAACAACCCTTTTTTGTGATTATTTTTCTCGTAAAAATTAATAGGAAGTTATGCTTTTGTTGACCTTTTATCTTAGCATGGTGTTTATTTAAGTAGATAAAAGACTAATTTGATTTAAAAGTCTTTTTATTTATAAGATTTAGGGGTTTTTACACATAAATCGGTGATCCATCCGTTTACTCAATCTTTGACTTCGAGTAGCGAAGTGTATATTTGTAAACGAGTCTTAATATTATTATTTAATTAGTTAGAATATTTCAAGCTGATTTCAAAAAGCTATAATGATACAATAGTTGCGGTAGTAAAATAAAAGACAATCATCAATCAATTACCGAGCGGCGTGCGCGCGGGTACAACCCACGAAAACCGCACCCAGATGTGTCATTTTTAGCGCGCAAGGCGCCGCAGGCGAGGGGATAGCAGACTATGAAACCACCTAGTCCAAAGAGTTATTCTGAGCTTTTAACTAACGCGCGACAAGGATAGACTGGAATGCGAAAAAAATACCAATCCTCCTAAATACCTGAAGTATTTAGGAGGATTGGTATTTTTTTAGCATTTTCGTAAGTAAGTCGACATCTATGTATATGGCTTAGGCCTCCCTATTGGATCTCCATGAGGGGTAGTTGTTGCCATACTCACCACGCTTGGCAGGCGGGTTGACGAGCGCATTATGGGATGTTGGTAGACGGAAAGACGCTAGTGCCCATCTTCCAGTGGTATCCCATAGCAGGCACTGCATAAGGAACACAAAACCATTTATTCATGTGCAAATAAGGCCTTTGTTAGGCCACAAGGAAGGAGCCATTTTAAATGATACCCCACATGACCTATAACTCCAACATAACTACTAAAAGCTAGGTAGGTACATGGGGAAAACAAATCCTTTCTACCAGGTAACAGCTATTTCCAAATGAAACAACAGATTTTTAAAACAGGTTTGTTTTATTATGTCTAAAGTACTTATTGTAAACATTTATAATTGTCAAGAAAGCTAGCCCATCATCATTATTTATGCTATATTAAATCAAAATTTATTTAATAATATCAAAAGTATATAAACTAGTAAAGACATAAACCAAATATTTAATACAATCAAATTAATAATTATCTTAGAGCACAATACTGCTATCTTTGTCCCATCTGTCACGGTGGGAATGTGGAGGGGTGTTTTCACAATCACCACCAACAGAGGAAGGCTTGGATAAATTCTTTAAAGAAATACTACTCCCAGTAGTAATCATATTAGACTGCTTGGATAGTGACTTCAACCTTGGAATATGAGAGACTCTTTTAGGTATTTTGGACCCCACCTTAGGATCAAACAGAGTGTTAGCTGATTTAGATCTTGTGTGACCTGTATCCTTGTTTTTCATACATGACAAGGGAGTCCTAGATCCACTATTACTTGATGATTTAGCCTTTTTTGGGGTATCATTTATGTTTGTGGTTTCATCTTCATAAATGAGAAGTTCTTCTTTGTTTTTGTCTTGTGGTCTCACTTGACGAAGCTCAGCATTGGTATTCTGTAGAACTTTAATGAGAGAGTCATCGGACATTTCTTCTACATTGTCTTCACTACTATCATCTACACTTCTAGCTAGGACAATAGGAGTTCTCTCAATACCAATTGATGGTGAACGAGGATCAATATCTATAATTTGAAAAGCTGGAATATTTTTGAATTCATGATCTGCCTTTTTCTGGTCTTCTTCTACATATTCAAAGTTTGTTTCAAGTAGTGTAGGTCTTTCTTTTATGAAACTATTTGAAATATTGTGTTCAATGGCTTCATTTGAAGTCGTAGAGGACCCTAATGGTCCAGAGGTTTCTTTCAGAGATTCATTAAGTGACATGTCATAAAAACCTTCAAAGAGATTTTTGGGCATGATCAATTCTGGGCTAATTTCATGAGCTTCAGAGCAGCTGTCAAAGTTCTCTTCAAGGTAATTTTTGAGGTGTGGGCTAGCACATTGCTCACTTTGTTGGCGCATTAGTTTTTTCTCATTCAGATTGTCAATTTTAGATATGACGATTGGTGTGCGCTCAAAGTCTTGGGAAGGAGAGCGGGGATCATATGACTGTAGATGATTTTTGATAACAGCTGAGAGAATAGGATTATTGTGGATAAGTTTTTCTTCATTATTGCTTTCAAATGTTTTTCTCAGGTCCACATTCTTTGTGATATTGCGTGTTGATCCAGATTTGTTCTGAAAAACCCCACAAAATAATTAGCTTCAGTTAATAATTATGTAAATTATTACATTTTGGCGGCAAATGTTTTAGGTCTCGTAAACTCCCATAAAATAGTATTCAAGATCTATTTAGGATTTATTTGTTTGTATCCTAACGTTTTCATCTCAACACACAAATTTTATCCAATCAATCCTGTTCCTGAAAACTATAAGTACAAGTTTGTATGTGTTACGTACGACATAGCTAAGGGATTCTACTTACATGTATAGGAGTCCGTGAGACTTCAGGAGTGGGAGACCTAGGGTCTGAATTGTCACAAACATCAGCATCAGCCTTCTGCATCACTATAGACACCGTCGACATGTCATTGTTGGGTTTGCTGCTGTTGCTACCCATTTTATTAACACAGACCTAACTTTTCCTTTACTTACCTAATCTGACAATTCAATTAGAACATTTTAACAAGATTTTCTGAAATTTATATTTTTTTCTTTACAAATTGAAACTAAATCAAAAACATGTAACGGCTGCAAACGTCAAACAACTAAGCCATCCCATTCCATTTTCAAGCGTCTGTCAAAATTGTACTATGAACCAATGGTTAGCCCAGTCGGTTTGCCGAGCCATCATTGGCCCAATTTAAACAGTCGTTCGTTCAGAAACAGCTTATATAAAATTATGATTATTGATTTTACTAATACATGACACTAAAAATTATATATATTGAAACTGATTTTTTTTGCCATTAATAAATTACATTTAATTGCGCTAATACATTTTAATAAGTCGAAGCACCATATTCAATAAATCAACGAGAGAGAAACCATTCCGTAAAAATTAATGCATGCAGGATTGGTTTGCAACAATTCTGAACGAAAAAAAATCTAAAAAATATTATTGGTTGGTTTATTGTTTAACGGGAAAAGAGAACCAAGAAAACGGTAAATTTTGAAAATACATTTATTCATTTTAACATTTAGAACCTAAAATCATAATAAGAAAATGTCAGCTAATAATTAAATTAGCTATTGATGTATGTACTTACATTTATTTTCTCTTAAAAACCTAACCACAAAATAAACTCACAAAATGGTAACAGGTACCTACCTAAGTACATTAAAAACGAGAACAAGAAAAATCATGTGACCAAGCACCCTTGCGGCACACAGCCATGGGTGTGTTTGATTTCCAGCCCCGGGCGCATTTGATGCGACATGCGGTCCCTTCAGCCAGACCCCAACCGTTCATAGTATTTCCTTTGCAACTAATACGTCCATGGGGCGGTGGCGGCAGTGGCTCACACCATTGTTTAGCTGAAACAAAAACAAATATTTGCTGTTAAAGTTTGTCTACGTCTAGCCTGTTAGTATTTAGTTCAGTATAGAATATAATAATAGACTACTCCGTTCAGTATACTTCGACGTTAAAAAGGAAGTAGGGCCTAAGCGATATTTTGGTCAAAAATCTGTTATAAATGCCATCCTACGTAAAATTTTCCGCTCTTTCGAATGCGCTTACTCCTGCTTACTCCCATGGCTTTACGATGACTTTTTTGGCGTTTATGCCCTAGCAAAAAAATAATTTTATTAGTAAGTATTTTTTTTTCGTAATCGACGAAATTTCATGTCATTTTTGATATAAGGAGGTAGGTAAGTAACATGAAAATGGGTATAATTTTAATTTAATTTATATATATTTATGATGACGAACTATAATCTTTTAAATCTACCATTTAGTGTAAATTAGAATTACTTGAACTGGTAGGGTACACTGAAACAGGCCCCTAAGATTATGGATCATTAGTCTTTTTCTATGAAAATCGACTCCCTCCCTAATACTTATAAGATACTTCACCCTATTTAACGAGTTAGGGACCCAATTACAGTGTAGTGTAAAACTCGTTTTAGATCTTATCCTGATGAAGAATCGTGTTGGTTGAGCTACTTCATTATTTTTGGGGTGTCTTTTCATCCATATTTCCATAGACTCACGCAATGTCAAATGTTGATTATCCTTCTTTTTCTTTGCTCTCGAGCGACAATGAGTATCACTAATGTCTTTTATCCTGGTATTGTTTTGAAAGCTGACTCTTTCTTGTGCAACTCTGTATCTTTTAAACAACCACTGTGAACAGTACACAACAGAACAGTTATTCTTCCTTCTTTTCCTTTAACACTTATTGAACTGTCATGTCTCTTATACCCTTTTACCTTGCGATTTGAGAAATTTCTCGGTCGCTTAGGCTTCTTATCCTTTAGTATTTTATTTTGTCATTTGTATCTTATCCATATTTCCTCATTGAAAAATTAAAAGCTTTTGTTATAAGCGACATAAGAGAAATAGCGTCAAATCATTAAAACTAAAAATACCGGTAACAGCTCCATTTTTTTCTGATTTTTTAACTGTTTTAGTTTTCATGATATTTTATTAAATAACAAAAATACGTCAGTTTTCTAAAATTTAAAACTTTGAACGGCTCTCCTGAACATTTAATTTTTTGTCACTTATACCCTATTTCCTTTTAACCGTCGACTTATAAAATGCAGGACATTTTACACAGCATCGAAGCCTCATCGTAAGATGAGCTTTGTAGTACTAAGGGAACCTGAGAGTATAAGGTGTGAATTTATATATTCAAAATGTATAAGGTGTGAATTTTATTAGTCTTTTGGGGCTCTATTTTTAATGGCTCGCTATTTTTAACGGCATACTTTGCGCTTATAGACCAGCGAAAATGACACTTCGTTCGACTCATCGCTCTCCAATCAACATGTTTATTGAGTTGAGACCCTTATTTCCAGTGGATTAGTCAATAGCGATATAGGAGTTAATAAAAATAGAGCCCCAAAAGACTAATAAAATTCACACCTTATACATTTTGAAAATGAAATAAAATATAGGTAGGTATACCTAACTATATAAACTTAAATATCTAAGAACGTTCTACCTACCTACATAGAAAAAACCCAGACCCATCATCTCAGCCGTAGGATGTCCACTGCTGGGCATTAAGGATCTCCCAGTACAGATCATGAGGGGGTTGTTGCCATACTCACCACGCTTGGCAGGCGGGTTGGCGAGCGCAGTACAGCATGTTGATACACGAAAAGACTCTGTTGATCGGAAGTATCCCTTGGCAGATTCTTACTGCATCCACGGGCAAGAGAGGGGGTGCAAAATAATGAATCTGCAGTATAAAAAAAAATGTCCCGCGTCGGGAATTGAAACCGCAACCTCCTGCGCATCAGTGGCTATTGAGACCACCCGCGCCACGGAGATCGTCAGACCGCTTAATCTGTAGGTACCTATTAATAAGTCATAAGGGTCATAGGTGCCTTCAAATAGCTGCTTCTTCTTGTGTGTGTCTATATGCTTTTTATTTCATTTTTTCATTTCATTTTATTAAGTAAAAGCAGGTGGGGATGAGCGGATTCCTATATGATTAACTTCTAGCGACATTGCATATATAGGTACCAACCTTATGTTAAATTATGAAAATATGTACCTAAATAATATCTTGGCACGGCGCGCGGCGCCGCAGATAAAACGTCTACTGTGGCTTATAGGTAGGTATGATTGGAAGTACCTACTTACCTAACGTAGTAATTAATTGCATTGAAACTGACGGGACAACAGAAGCCACAAAGATTAACGACTATGGCATTTATATAAAAGCTTCCTGTTCCTGCTTGAATTATGACAATGTAGGTACGAGTACTGTTTAGTGTAACACGACAAAGGCTAAGGAAGAGAAAGAGAAGGGAAATAAAATAGTCATTCGTGTCCCGAACTCTCGACTCAAAAATAGAGCTCCACTAGTTGCTTATGCTGTGACAAACGGAAGAATAAAGTCGAACCCTTTTCACAATCTGTACCTAATCATAAAATCAGACTAGTAGTGGCTGGTATGCTACGTAGGGTATATACCAAGTAGTATTCGTGATGTAGAGCTTCCAACGAATAGGTATATCTAATAAATGGTTGGCTTAATTAGGTACCTACTAAGGTGCAGAAACTTTTTACCCAACTACCGACACGAATAGAACATTATTCTATATATATATATTATTTTAGACAGCATTTTGTATATCTCTTCATCATCATCATCATCATCATCATCATCTCAGCCGTAGGAATGCTGACTCGGCTGGATAGGAGGTTTAACCCTGGATCTCAAAGATCATGAGGGGGTTGTTGCCATACTCGTCACGCTTGGCAGGTGGGTTGGCGAGCTCTTACGGATGACAAAATTATACTGGAGTGACACAATGTTGTATTATGGACCCTAATTTTATACTCGCAGTTGGGTTTTATGTTTAAATTATTTCTAATGGTTTGCTTCTTGCCTGAGCATACAGGTAGTTGACCTGACCATCTCAAATCGTCCCCGCAAGTCAGCGAAGCTGCACCGTGCATTTCGTCCTTTGTATCGCGGCAAATAAGATTGCATGTTTTATTTTCGTCCGCACAGTCAGCAATCAAATATTTTGGCAATGCGCACGTCTGCATCAGAACATCCACGCTCATTGAGCAATATCTCAGCATCTGAAAATGACAATCATGGATTAAATGTGTTATAATGATGACGAGTTACTTGTTTGGGTGACAAATAAATCATATAAATTTTGGCAGGAGACGCAAGCATCCGTCGGTTTCTGACCTATCCATAAGCACCTACCATAATAATACGCAATAGATTATAATATAGATACACCTGACATAGCTTCAGGCATGGTATGTACCAGTAGGTATTAAGGTACGTTAGATGCAAATTAAAATATGAATAATTTCATGATTAGATGCTGAAAAGTCTCAATTTTAAAATGCACAAAGTAAGATGTCCACTGGGAGACTCATTGTCCGGCGCGAGACGGCTTCCGGTCAGTCTTCCTTCCGGACTGTGACCGGAACAGCAGCGCCTTGCCACTGCAAACCGCCTCTTCTTTGAAGATGTATTTACAGATTTGTTCACGAAACGCGAATGTTCGACCCCGCAGATTAATGACGCACATCTGTCTCGTAGCCGCAAAATTTCCCTACCCCAAAGTACACTTACACTCAAAGTACTGTTTTTTTTATTCTCAATTTATTTACAGGTCTTTTACCTTTGTTAGTATGTCAGTCCAAGTGCTGATGTGTAATGTGAAGTACGGGTGTGCACCAGGTGAATCCGGACTAAGATTGCGACATTAACACTAAAGGCACTAAGTGGAAACTTATTGATGGAAACTCACTTTGTTCTTCTGCTTGATTTGTCCCAGAACTGTATAAGAGCCCTTTTGCAAAAGAGACCCAAATCTAGGTCCATATATTGGATGGAATTTAACGTCTCTCGGCACTCGGTATCCATGGCAAGATTTCAAGCGAGGATGCTGCAGCAACACTCGGTCAGATCCTGGTCTAGCAATAAGAGTTCTGTCGGGAGGACAAGTTATGCAGATGTCACCTGAAATGGTGGAATTAGTTACGCCTGACCTTACTTCGTTTACATTTTTTTTTCTTTTAATGTGTCTAGGCCTTCTGGGCCTTAGCCTGAGACAATAGGTACACATATTTTATGAGGTTGACCAGCGGCATGAGAATAAATTAGAGAAAATAATTAATGAATGGTTTGTTAAACCTGTTAGTTGGTTTGGATTCCGGCTGGGGAACTCCATTCGTACAAATGTTTGCTTTTCTGTAGACATTTGTCTTTGGTCTGGGTAAGTATGATTTATAAGTATGTATTTAAAATAATAAGTTATTCTAATCATCTTGTAGCCATACCACCTGCTTTGTTTACTTTGGGGTCACATGCTGCTGTGTAAAATGTCCAGCATTATTGTAACTTACCATAGTGGACATCATTCGTTTCCCGACCCTTCAACCTTGCAAAGGACCTTTGATGTTCATAATCGCCAGCTCGAACTACATCATCCCCCGGATATATAGCAGAGACTTCATTGCTCAGTCTATTCGCAAGAACTTCTTTAGTATACGTATCAGACAGGTAGTAGTATCTGGGGTCTTGTCTAGGCTGATAGATCTTCGTCGCCTCGGCAGTCTTTGGATCTGGTACAAGTTTCGGTGACCGTAGTTGGCTGAACCCGCGGCTATGATGGTCATTATCATGTCTGTTCAGGAATATGGACCGACGGCTATGGAGGTTCCTATGTCTGTGGTGCGGTTGTTCGTTTGTTATGAGCCTAACTCTAGAAGAGAAATGTTAACATTAACGGTATCTTACTTGATGCTTACCTACTATCTTATTTCTCCACTTTTTTTTCTGCACTTATCCCACCTCGGTGGGGTAGGCACGACATGTCTTTTACTCTGCCTTATCACTCGTCAGATTCATATTACCACCTTTTTTGACCATATCATCTTTCACGCAGTCCATCCATAGGTACTTATTCTGGTCTCCCTCATCCATCCAATTTAAAATTATTCTTATCTCCATCTTTCTTTTAAAAATTATTCTTATCTCTCCTCATACCACGATAGTAAACTATTTCTAGTCAACTTTTTTACAACTGGTTACCATAAAGGTATAAAATTGATGAGTCAGTTCCGTCCTACAGAATCCCTTTATTGTATAAAAGGAGTGTTTATAATGTAGTTCACCCAGGACCTTCAAATTCTAAAATATTTTTTGGTACGAAAATGTTTACTGCCTGGTACAATTCAATCATTTCCTAGTCTATCAGCAGATAAGACAAGTATTCTATCATATTAGTCTAAATATTTACCTGAGTGCGCCAATTTCCAAACATAAACGTATCGAAAGCTGGTATAAATCAACCACAGGAATGGAATGACGTTAGTCTTCTATTTCAGACTTGCAGTGCTTTGATAGAGCTTTTGTTTTGAAATAGAAGCACTATATTTTACATTAATTCACAATTTATAGCTATTATGGACGTGAAATATTCTGCTGTTATTACATTCTGAAAATATTATGAGAAATTACTTACCATTTTATGATGTTGCTGAGACGTTTACCTAACATTGATGTTTGAAGATTTGCAGATTACCTATAACATCGTATCATAATCATCTAGTATCGCTATCTCTATGTACATAATTATTGTCCACGCCTAAATAAGAGGCGAGTAGGCCACTAAAGTGTTTGTCAAGTAGGATAAAAGGATTGGCACAGTAGGACGTCCACTGCTGGACATAGACCTCCCTCATGGATTTCCAGTTATTGCGGTTGGAAGCGATCTGCATCCACCGTCGACCTGTGGTCTTCACCAGGTCGTCAGCCCATCTTGTTGGCGGACGTCCTACTAGAATGTTACCCTTCCTCTCATGCCCGTGGATGCAGTAAGAGCCTGCTAAGGGATACCTCCGGAAGATGGGCAGCAGCGTCTTTCCAAAAACACCTACACTATTATTATTATAAAGAGGAAATATTTGTTTGTTTGTATTATTTATGATAGTTATTATTTATATCGATCCATCAGCTGTCGGACGATGGAGATCAAAAACAACATGACACAAACCAAAGCGCATTTTTACTCGGTTACCCTTGGGACTTCAAAAAGTGAAGTTATTTAGAGAGATGATGAGTGCGGTTACAGTGCGGTTACTGGTATGTCGTGCCAAACCTATCTTGCGTCAACGAAATGGGAGGTCATTCTGAAAAAGTCGAGTGCACGAGATTTTGTTGTAAATACTGATGGTGGCATCATCTACATGATATTATGTGAGCGGAGAAAAAATATGTGAAAGATAATGAGAGGAAACAACATCTCGTCTAAGCCTATAATAACACTAGTATCGCTATCTCTATATACATAACTAATGTCCATGCCTGAATAAGAGGCGAGTAGGCCACTAAAGTGTTTGTAAAGTAGGATAAAAGGATTGACACAGTGTAGGACGTCCACTGCTGGACATAGGCCTCCCTCATGGATTTCCAGTTATTGCTGTTGGAAGCGATCTGCATCCACTGTCGACCTGTAGTCTTCACCAGGTCGTCAGTCCATCTTGTTGGCGGACGTCCTACTAGAATGTTACCCTTCCTCTCATGCCCGTGGATGCAGTAAGAGCCTCCTAAGGGATACCTCCGGAAGATGGGTAGCAGCGTCTTTCCAAAAACCTATCTTGCGTCAACGAAATGGGAGGTCATTCTGAAAAAGTCGAGTGCACGAGATTTTGTTTTAAATACCCCATCATCATCCACATGATATTATGTGAGCGGAGAAAAAATATGTGAAAGATAATGAGAGGAAATGGAGTGAATGGTGGTTTGGCGTCTGTCAGAAAGAAAGGTGGAGGAGGATATGCTGTGATCCCACGTAATGTGGGATAGGGGCAGGGGATCATCATTATCATTCGCAGCCTGAATTCACCCACTGCTAGGAGCAGGTTAAGTTTAGTAATCTGTGGTGCATAGGCCTCCATAAGTAAGTTTGCACCATCCACCACGGTCTTGTGCTAGTCGCATCCGGATAAGATGCCCTTGTCTTTTTTTCAAAGTCAATAAGTGTTTTTTCAATAGAGCAAAAAGCCCCAGCAATTTGTTAACGTTAGACGATAACCATATTCTTTGTCGACAAAATTAAGATTTGTCACTAATCAGCAATACTCTATCTCACTAATATTATAAAGCCGAAAGTTTGTTTGTATGGAGGTTTGTTACCTCTTCACGTAAAAACTAGCATACGTATCGTGCTGAAATTATGCAAACGTATAGATGTTGACTAGGATTAACACATAGGCTACTTCTTATCCGGGTACAACGCATGCGAAGCGGCGGGCACAAGCTAGTTTAATATATTTGTTCCTAAAAGTAGATCTGTCACCAAAACTAGAAAACCTCACAAAAAACTAGGTTAGTTTCTAGTTGCAGCAACAACCCACGAGCCGAGCGAGCATGCCAGCGCGCTGCGGCATCGGCCGGCCAATAGCCAGAACCAAATTCTACTTGGTGATTCCATTTTGTTGACGTAGAGTCAACAAAATGGAATGTTTTGGTGACATATCTACTATTCTAGGAACAATATACTTATTAGGTTTTTCACAAAATAACACCCAACTATCTGAATTTTCAGTATTAATTGTTTTTATTGAGTGAAGTGCCGCCGTGGGGTGCCGGCAGTAGAATGATACCCCTCCTCTCATGCCCATGGATGTAGTAAGAGCCTGCTAAGGGATACCTCCGGAAGATGGGCAGCAGCGTCTATCCGTGTATCACCATCCCATACTGCGCTCACCAACCCGCCTGCCAAGCGTGGTGAGAATGGCAACTACCCCTCATGGAGATCCATGAGGGAGACCTGTGTTCATCAGTGAACGTTTTATGGCTGAAATGATGATGATTGAATGAAAAGAGTGTTAAGTTGACATTTTTGAAAAGAGAATGGAAGCGTGAGTGTGATATGATAATGTGAATGCTTACCATCTTGTACCACTTAATTCTTGTAACTACCACTGTTACAATATGGGAATGGGAATTAATCGTGCAAATTTAAGATTGATGGGGTAGGGTAGTTGTGACTCTGATGGGTTAAAAAAGTAATATGGTATTTAACATATTATTATAATTTGATTAAATAATAGATGCTTATTTTACAGTTGTTAGAGGTCAGTACTAACTATTGTTAATTGTCTTTTTTAAACTTTCGCGATCACAACACATTATTAACATACAATATAACCGGGTATTTATCGCGTAAATTACCTTTATTATTTCCCGACGTTTCGCTTGGATTGCACCAAGCGTGGTCCCGGGAAGACGTCGAGAAATAATAAAGGTAATTTACGCGATAAGTACCCGGTTATATGTATGTTAATAACTATTGTTAACAGATTTAATGGTGACAATATCTCGTGCGTCGTCCAGGATACATATAATAATCCTAGAATAAAATATACAAACTGACCTGTTGATGTCTATGTCCGGCTGCCAGGCGTTAATTGAACCTATAAAAATATCAGTCTAAATATAAATCGTCAGCATCATCATCTCAGCCGTAGGACGTCCACTGGCTGGAGCCAGTTCAAAAGCCTTCCCCATGGATGCCATGTACTGATCATGAGGGGTTGTTGCCATACTTGCCACGCTTTAGGCGCTTTGGCGAGCGTAGTACGAGTTTTTTTTAAACTTTCGCGATCACGACTCATTATTACTATATTGGATTATCGGGTTTTTATCGCGTAATTACCTTTATTTTATTTTGCTGCGGTTAACTTCAGCACGCCCAGTCTCCCTGCGACCACGACCAGGTGCAATCCGGTCGAAACGTCGGGAATAAAATGAAGGTAATTACGCGATAAATACCCGATAAGCCAATATAGTAATAAAGTAGTACGGGTTGTTGATACACGGAAAGACGCTCCTGCCCATCTTCTGGAGGTATTCTTTAGCATTCTTACTGCATCCACGGGCAAGAGAGGAGGTGCAACATTCTACTGCTACCCCACGTCATCATCATCAGCAGATTAAATGGACAAGGCCAATTAGCTTAATTGCATAAGTAGGTACCAGATAGAAGCAAGGCAAATGAGATTCCTAGATTCGTAATGGTAGTACCTACCTACGTTAGGTATTAAGTACCATTAGGAACCAAATGGTGATATCATGGAAATCATTTGTCTAGGTGTGGTCTTCGTTGTAATAATAATGCGTCACATCACACTTACAGTAACAAATACTTCTTACCCAGTAAAATAATAACATGTGTTGCGCTGCAATTGCAACAGATACAATAGGCTAGATTGGCTAGATTTGAAGGGCTTATGGGCGAATTACGCACACAATCATGCGTAACTGCAAAGACAGATAAATAATCAAAGGTACCTACTATAAGGTGATACGGAAAAGGTTGCGAGTTCGGTACCTACCTAAATATTTGTCCCCGGTATGATTTTTTTTCAGAGTATTTATATAAAAAAAAATCTACCATTCTGGTACCCATAACATAAGGCTTTGCTTAGATACTTTTGGGCTAGATCACATTACGGAACCTAAGCTAGATGGTGAGATTTGGCCAACATTATTTATTTCTTTTTCTTAAGGTATGGATACCAATCCATAAGTAGTAGGTATTTTGTTTTTATGTTTAATTTGTATGTAAGTAATTAACTATATAAAAATGGAAATTATACAAATGTACCATACTTTGACCGCCTGTAACACTATATGACTAGGTATATGAGAATACAAAATAATATACCTAGTAAAATATGGAAAAATTCCATATTGTGTTCTATATTCCAATAAATGTTTATTTTTGTCCAGATTTTTGGACAAAAAGTCCAGTTATCTTCGGACTTTTCGCAGACAATTTCTGGAATGAGCCTTTTTTTCGGTATTCCTTTGTTCAGGAATAAGAAATTAAAATTAAATAAATGAATGAAAATCACTTTATTGTACAGCAAAATCAAAAGAGTTACAGAAAAAGGAAGAGTAAATCATCTTTTTATTAAAAATTCATAGTAATAGTAATAAATAGCATCAACCTTACGATAAATCTATTTATCTAGACAAGTCATCCATTTATCTTGTTCTTTTAGATAAAAGAATGATATTTTCCTAAAAAAACGTTCTAGTCTTCCTTTTTATATATACAGGGTGGCCAGAACAATGACGTCAAAAAGAAAAAACTAGGTCCCTCGTATCGTGGGGTATCCGAATCACCCCCATGTATGCTCCGCGACTTTTCATAGTTTTCGAGTTATGATTTTTTTTCTGAATTTTTGAGAATTTTCGACCTGAGCAACTTAAAATTTTTTAAAAAAAAAAGTTTAAGACTTTTTCGAGTTCTTTTTTTTTGCAACTGAATCTTCATAAGTTGTTCTTTAATGCATAAAATATTCAGCTTCGTAAATTTGATAAAAGTTATAAAAATGTTAGTCCAAAGTGAAAAATTTACGTTCGGTGAATTATGACTTAATTTTTCAACATCAAATTGCAAATCGAAACGGGTCACTTCATGGTTTCTTAGTAAGTCTTAAAAATGCGCGAGACTCTTAGCTTTCATAATCATTAAAAAAAAGTAGGGTTTAATAGGCTACTTTGGCTAAAATCGGCCTTCAAAGACAGCGAGGTGGAAAATTCTTTAAATTAACCATCTGATTAAAAAAATGTTTTTGGCCATTTTATCATCCCTAAGGTTAATTAGTTTGTTAATTGATCAAAAATGAATGCAGTAAAGTTACAGTTTAAACATTTTAAGGCTTTTAAAAAAAAAATTGCCATCTGATTACAAACATGTTTGGGCCATTTTATCATTCCTAAGGTTAATTAATGATAAAGAATGTTGGAAACTAACCAACAAATGTCGGGTAAGAAAAGTTTTAAGTAGGAAGTGGTTTTGTTAATAAATCACAGATAATAAAGTGAAAAAAACATTTATTTACAAAAGGTTTTCAAAATGGCCACCTTCAGCAGCAATGCACATCCTACACCTTCGTAAGAAATTGTTTTTCAAGCGTCTAATTGATTCCCTGTTCGTCCTCACAACACGTTCGGCTTGTGCAATGTTCTGACTTAGTTCCTGCTCACTTGAACTTTCTCGGGCGTATGCTATCTCTTTGTAATAGCACAGATAATATAATACACTAGTAATAATAAATAGGTAATAGCCACAAATGAAGAAATCGATGGGGTTGAGGTAACTTGTTATGCGTTGGCTTCGGTTGCACGCTGCCCCTTTCGCCACCGAGAGTGAGAGAGATAGCAATAGTTCGGTCTCTTATCCTCACGACCCATCGTTATCGCAAGTAAGAGTTGCGCGGTGCGCATACGCTTACAGCGAGAACGGATCGCGCAAAATGAATTAAACTTAAAAAGAAATGCCTCGAAATGCTTAAATCTTAGCTTTCCTGCAGTCATTTTTGATTAGTTGACAAACTAATTAACCTTAGGAATGATAAAATGGCCAAAAACATTTTTTTAATCAGATGGTTAATTTAAAGAATTTTCCACCTCGCTGTCTTTGAAGGCCGATTTTAGCCAAAGTAGCCTATTAAACCCTACTTTTTTTTAATGATTATGAAAGCTGAGAGTCTCGCGCATTTTTAAGACTTACTAAGAAACCATGAAGTGACCCGTTTAGATTTGCAATTTGATGTTGAAATATTAAGTCATAATTCACTGAACGTAAATTTTTCACTTTGGACTAACATTTTTATAACTTTTATCAAATTTACGAAGCTGAATATTTTATGCATTAAAGAACACTTATGAAGATTCAGTTGCAAAAAAAAAAGAACTCTAAAAAGTCTTAAACTTTTTTTAAATAAAATTTTAAGTTGCTTAGGTCGAAAATTTTCAAAAATTCAGAAAAAAAAACAACTCGAAAACTATGAAAAGTCGCGGAACATACATGGGGGTGATTCGGATACCCCACGATACGAGGGACCTAGTTTTTTCTTATTGACGTCATTGTTCTGGCCACCCTGTATATAGGTATTTCATGAAAATAAATTTCTTTTAACAAAATTATAAATATATTTTGAAATCGATACTTAACCCTCCCAGAAGTCGGAAGAGCTTTAACTAACTTAACTACGGAACCCTGAACAGGTCAGGTCTTATGTTTTGGGGGTTTTTTTTTTAAATCATTTATTATTTATGCTTACAGGGTTTTTGTTACATGACACCCTTATAGACTATTCTTAATTTAGATTACGTTTGATGTTTTGGGTTAAAATATGTTTTTTAGGGTAGCTTTATCCGTCTGTCAGTCTTGGCTTTACATAGAGACTAATGACAGGTTTTTAGGTTGTTAGGACATTAGGTTTTGTAATCTGTGCTATTAGTCCTAGAAATGCCGTGGGGAACCGGCAATAGAATGTTACCCCTCCTCTCATGCCCGTGGATACAGTCAGAGCCTGCTAAGGCATTCCTCCAGAAGATAGGCAGCAGCGTCTTTTCGTGTGTCAACATCCGGTGTGTACTGTGTGTACTGCGCTCACCAATCCACCTGCCAAGCGTGGTGAGTATGGCAAGTACCCCTTATCACAGATAACCCTTATTGAGCCATGAGGGAGCCCCGTGTTCAGTAGTTCGGTTTACGGCTGAAATGATGATGATGAGTCCCAGAAAGCTGTATTTTTGATTGGACATATAAAATAATAAAGCCGACAAAAAAATATGTTAATTAGGGGTAGGTACTTCCTCCAATACACGTAAGAAGCTTGAGCATTTAGAGGTGGCTAAAATAATTTTATTTTCGAGCGTCCTCTTCTAAAATCTGAACTGTTAGCATTGCAAATATGAAGATATCATAGATGTAGATTTAACCATGAACTTTCTAGGAAAATTATAACGGTTAATCTAGCTTTTTTAGTTTTGTATAGAAATTTTCGCCCAAATTAGTGATACGCTTTGTCAAACATACCGAAAATACTTGAAACCGAAAACTCAATTAATACATGTCAATATGTTTTGGTAAACGTAAAAATACATACACCAAATTTAAGAAGTTGATGTATTTTTTTTGTTAACTACGGAACCCTACACATCGCGTGGCCCAACATGCACCTGGACTAAAATATTCCGATTTAATGTTGTTTTAGTTAAATTAAAAAAAAAAACCTACAAAACAGAACAATGAAAAAAGACTTACCTGCAATATTAAGAATTAAAACTGCAACAACAATGAACATTTTCATTGAACATTTGGGTTTACTTATACAATTGTTTCTTGTATTTTCAATACTTTTGGCGCACTATAACTTCTTTCACAGGCGCAACTGCGCGCGAAAAATGCAGGAAAGACACTAATGTCAGAAGCTCATTTTCCTACGTAGGAAGCATGCTCTCCCGCGCCAGAAATCGCACTGTTGTTTAATAATAAACAGGTTTTGGTACAGTCAGTATCAAAATTGATCTTTGATTACACTATTGGTTTGAAAAAAAAATCTTTCTTTCTTATACATGACTAGCTTTTGCCCGCGACTTCGTCCACGTTGAATTCCCTTTTTCACGCAGAGCCACTTTGATTCGAAAATATAAATCCCATTTATTCCCTATCCCCTGGATTTCGAAAAATCCCTTATTAGTGCACCTCTATGATACTTAAGGTATATGTGTGCCAAATTTCAAGTCTTTTTAGGTCCAGTGGTTTAGGCTGTGCGTTGATATATCAGTCAGTCATTGAGTCAGTCGGGTCTTTGAATTTTATATATATAGATTATCAAAGTATGTGTACCTACTAGGCAATCAAGATATAGTCAATTTCAATATATGTATGTATATTCCAACAAACAGTAACTAATCCTCAATTATTTATCGATAGTAAACGTCGATGTATATTGTCAGTTTAAAAATGAAATGAAATTAAATCAGGTAATGTATTTCTCGCGTCATCATCGTCTCAGCTGTGGGATTGCTGTCCACGTCCACTGCTGCACATAGGCCTCCCGTGTATCTCCAAGATCATAACGGGGTTGTTGCCATACTCGTTGGTGGGATGTAGATACACGGAAAGACGCTGCAGATTCTTAGGGCATCCACGGACAAGAAAGTAGAGGCAAAATGTTACTGCGGGCACCCCACGACTCTCTCTCGTAATTAACGTTTATTATTTTCCGCTGATTAAATCAAAGTGATGTGTTTGTGGAGTTGAGGGTCGTTAAAATAAAACCAGCCAAGAGCGAGTCGGACTCGCGCACCGAGGATTCCGTGCCGTCATACAATATATGATACCATATATATAAATAAAATAGATACAATATATGATAAAGGGGGCTTATATTTGTTGGAAAACCTTGACAGCGCCCTCTCTTGTCTGATAGAATTTATGTAATTTTTTTACACTTTTGATGATTAATACTATGCAAATTAGAGAGTTCGTACCTGGTAAAATTATAATTTTACTGTAATTTTTACATACACTTCTATTAGCAATAAAAGTTTCAGGGGTTTAACCCTGCAAACTTCGAAGATAAGGGGAACGGCATTTTTTCAACGTTTTTATAGATTAGTCGAAAACAATACGGCTTAAAGGAAAACTAAGAACTGTTTATTAATTTGCAAATGAATACCTTTCATATGATACCCCACATGACCTAGTAACTTTACTTAAAATTTTTGAGACCCCTTTACCGCCGCCCTGTCAAGCGTAATAAGCATATTTTTTTTTTATATATTCCATATTAGTGAAAAAGCGACACATAAGATACCTTCAAATTTTAAGTCGATAGCATCAGTGGTTCTCAAGATATCCATTTGTGAAAGACAGAAAAAGTCTCACCATAAGGGTTCATTTTTACCATTACCCTAGAAACCCTAAAAACGCCTTCGCTTCTTTTGGGACCGTAGCTGGTGCACTACAGTAGAAACGTTAGGAATTAAATAAAGGTTATTTTGGGGAAAAATACTCGGTTACTGTGTAGGTATTTATAATGTCTTCTGATAGCGAAATTTTCAAAAATATACTTTTTTAAATATGGTCAATAAATGGTTGTCACATGTGAATTGTTTAAAATTTCATAAGCTACTTTTGGTGCCGACTGTACAAAGAATTATTGGTACTTGTTTATGTACCATATGTGAGAGGTGTGAGAGGTACGGACACGATTACCTACCATCGTGCCCTGTTTTCTATACGCTTACCATGATTTTAAGATAATTTAAACAATGCAGACTATTTCGCACCAAGCTGTATCTGGACAGTGTTCTATTAAGTAGGCCCTGAGTGGTATATTATCTTCGACCTTCGACCAGAAGTCGAAGATTATCTTTGACTCATTCGACAAGTCTTTCAATGTCCTCCAATGTCCTTGTCAAAGGGAATTATTATCATAATGCATGGAATAATAAAATTATGTAGAGTCGAAGGAGATTATGGGAAAAGAGAAAGAAGGTTCTAGCTTTGGTGAAGTGAGAGTAAACTTTTTGGACAACCGTCATGTTTATGACACAAAAACACGGCAGCTATGCTTTGAAAAAAAAACATCAATTTTATAAAAAAATCTCAAAATCATTGCAAAATTTTTACAAAATATAAAAAACAAACATAAAAATACCCCGAAAATACAAAAAAATATCAAAAAGTAAGTGAGCTTCATTGTAGATAACATTAATGGTAGATGTGAGAGGATTGATAAAAACTTAACGTAATTTTTAGGCACAACTCAGCGCAGACTAGTCAAGCATGTCAGTAATTCCGAGAGGGTTTGAGTGTTGCCGTCCTGCTCCTAGATACGGCTGCGTCACAGCAGAGACCAGCATCTACTACAAGCGACCTCGATGCGGCCAGCCCAGGCCACAGCCCTTCCAGAGGGAATGCGCTTTTTATTGCGGGGGACCTTCTTGTGTGCCTCAACCCAGGTAACTTCATACTACTGCATTGTAGTTACGGATGCTTGGGAGTAGAGTCCGTTATCTTCTACAAGCGACCTCGATGCGGCCAGTCTAGACTACTGCCCTTCCAAAGGGAATGTGCTTATTTTTGCGGGACCTTCTTTATGTGCCTCAACCGGTAAAAAGTATCCCAAAAGGTATCTTTATACTACTGCTCTGTAGTTACGGCTGCGTAGGAGAGTCCACCATAATACTACAGGCGTACACGATGACGCCAGCCCAGACCACCACAGGCCTTCCAGAGAGATTGTAAGGGACCTTGTGCCTCAACCTAGGTATCTTTATACTACTGCATAGTATTTACGGCTGCTTTTGCGAAGAGTCCAGCATCTACTGCAAGCGACATCGATGCGGTCAGCCAAGTCCACAGCCCTTCCAGAGGGAATGTGCCTGTTATTGTGGGGAACCTTGCGCCTCAACCTAGGTATCCTTCCTACTACCGCTGCACTGTACATATACGGCTGCGTGGGAGGAGATTCCAGCATCCACATTCCGCACAAGCGACCTTAATGCGGTCAGCCAAGTCCACAGCCCTTCCAGAGGGAATGTTTTTGTTAGTGTGGAGGACCTTCTCAACCCAGGTGTCTTCCTACTACCGCTGCACTGTAGATATACGACTGCGTGGGAGGAGAGTCCAGCATCTACTACAAGCGACCTAGATGCGGTCAGCCAAGTCCACAGCCCTTCCAGAGGGATGTGCTTGTTATTATGGTGGACCTTCTCAACCCAGGTATCTTCCTACTACCGCTGCACTGTAGATATACGGATGCGTGGGAGAGGAGTCCAGCACCTACTACCAGCGACCTCGATGCGGCCAGCCCAGGCCACATCCCTTCAAAGGGAATGTGCCTGTTACTTCGGGGACCTTCTCATGCCTCTAACCAGGTATCTTTTACTACTGCATTGTTACAAGTTATTTTTTAAGTACGACGAAACGGACAATATGGTATGTTTTAAAGATAAGAGGTTGTGTGTTTGTGCATACAATTTTGTACCATATCTCTAATACAGTTTAACTAACCGTTTTAGATACGATTACGATCTTTGGTTTAGATGGGGTTTTCTGAGATTAGTTAATGATTCGTCACTTCATCAGTGATGCTTCATTAATGGAAAGGATGTTGTTTTTGTAAATATTGTTTGCACTTAAGATCAGGTTAGTTACATGACAATGAAATGAGGCATAGTCCAAATTATTTTATTTATTTATTGAGAATATAACATCATTACAGGTTTTTTTATCAAGCCCTAAGGCGATGTTATATCTAGGTTATTATTATTATGATATTCTTGTACTGGAGGTAAATTTATTAATGTACTGGTAGCGTAGAATAAATCTGAGAAAGCATGTGCTGACGCATCTGATTAATGGGCCGCTTACCATGATTGGTCAGCTAAATTTAAATCATAAGAAACAAAAAAATATCATTATTTCTGCACCCCTCCCCACCCTTGGTGTCCTCATGGTGAAGACGGAACTTGGTTCTAGGTTTTCTGAATAATTTTATTTTCACTCCTGTAAATGGTTAGACCATACGAAACGTTGCTACTTGTAGTTTCAAGATATCATTATCCACAGGCCATGCTGTTACGACTTACCATGCAAAGCGGATTGCTTCAACCACGGCGCCTGCACTCGGCCCAGTGGCCGCTACGCACGCACTGTGGTGTACCCTGGCGAGTGTTGCCCTCGCGTGCCTCCGTGCCAGGCCTTCACCTGCCCTAACCCGCCCTACCATCCGTGCTGCTACTACACGTGTAACAAATACGTCTGAAACACGCACCGCCTGAGCTGAGCACGAGCAGCCTGCATTAAGAACCCTCTATAAACAGGACTTAAACGTTTGCTTATTCGACAAATGCGCAGGGTATATCAGTACTCGCTTTTTCGTGCTACATGGATACATTGTATTGATGATATTGTTTTGACTTGTTTGGTTTGGTGTAGACGACCATGGCGTAGGGCAGTGCTTTTTATATGACATGTTTGTGAATCGTTATCTGTGCTGTCCAGTAAATATTGAAAACTCAATTTGACCTTTCAATTTAGTGCCCCGGCGCAATAGGCGGCCAGGTCGCCGCGGTCAATTATTTATTTTTCGAGCCAGATTCTAATCGCAGCACACTCTGGAAAGTTATGTGGAGCATGCTCTCCACATTGTGTTGTCTTTGATATGACAAAATGGTGTTTTTTTTTATTTTGAGTTGTCTATTTTGTCACTGGCTGCTACTTTCGCGTATTTTTGAAATAAAGAACGATCGCCTATGGCGATAAAAAATCACCGCCAACATGGCCAGCCCAATAACATAAGAATTTATAAATTAACTTGACACTGGCGGACTTCGATAAAATGTAACCTAGATGAAAAATGAAAATGAAAAATGAAAATAATATTTATTACAGCAAAAACAATATTAAAATGTTCGCAGGGTACAATTTTTAACACTTATTAATACAAGTAATGCTGAAAAACTTATTAACTAGAAGAGGTTATTGTCGACTCCCTCACTAGGCTCAGCCTGTATCGAGGAAGCCAGACCACAAGAAATAACAACAATATAACCTTTGTGCTCTAAAATTTTGACAAGAAAAATTAAAACTATACATACAACATTACCTTATGAAACTACGCAAGCAAACGGCTTGATTTTTACTTTTGAAATCTGTCAAAACTACGATATATCTGTCAAAACTACGATAAAACATAAATCCAATGGAGTAGTTTTCGTATAATATTTTTTTTGCTTTATGAAATTTATGAAGAACTGTTATTTGACTGTAAATTTATGACCTAGATAGCTTGCCCTGGCTTCGCTCAAGTTATCATTTTTTGTAACAACCTTTCTCCATTGACTCCGAAATACATTCACATACAAGTGAGATTGTTTGTTCTCTTTTCATATAGCAACGACTGAACAATGTAAGTTAATATTTTTACTAACCCAAACTTCGAGGCATTAGGTAATACATGAATTCAAAAGGCACTGGAGTCATTAGGTGTATAATATTCGTCATTGCGTTCTTCTTTAACCAAAAACCGCCGCTTTTTGAATTTAGTTTTTGGGAAATCTGTAATTTAAAACTACTTCTAGATTAAAATGTTTTAAAAATAAGGCGACTCCAATATTTTGCAATGTTATTGTTGTGAACCAAGGTTATATTTGTCCTTGTATTACGTTACGCGTGTGAAAGAGACAACATCGAAGCCAAAATAATGGGATATACATTTTTTTAAAACTAATTTAGAGATGATTACTAGATTATTTAGAAGTTTAATCACTCTATGTACGTGTAAAAATGTAATTACTTTCCGAAAATACGAGATTCTATGTCGTTTTTTCCTTGCGGGTGTGATATTTTTACAACTTTTTACGAAACATTTCGGCATTGACATCGACTGACAGCAAAAGAGTGCAAACTATGAATTTTTGCACTCTTTAGTCTGGTCACTTTTAGTGAGCTTACGCGATATCTAGGTTATATTTGATCGAAGCTGGCGGATTTGTGTAAAACCAAACACAAAAAGTCATAAAATAAAAAGACAAGACATAATTCAATATGACAATTGTCAAAAATGACGGCTAACATCAAAAAATAATCATCAACATCATTATTATTCTAAATTTTCTATGACAGCTTTAAAATTTCAAAAGTCCATATTCGAGAACTGCCAGACTTTCGAGAGTGGCCTCAAATGAAAGGCATCCAAGAGATCTACACTTTCTATGACAGCTGTCAAATTTCAAAAGCCCATATCTCGAGAACTACCCATCCTAGACTTTCGGTAGTGGCATTAAATGGAAGGCATCCAAAAGGTCTATTAAGAGGTACATTAATAACACGATGACTACTCAGCTTAGAAATTTCGGTTCAGCTCTCGTATCTCATCAAGGTCTTTGATTTGATCCCACAACGGAAAAAAGTAGGACGAGTAGTTTCCGAGATATGGCCGTTTGAAGCTGTCATTCAAAAAGTAGATCTTATCAAGGTCTTTAATTTGAGGCCACAAAGGAAAGTCTAGGATAAGTAGTTTCCGAGATATGGCCGTTTGAAGTTTGACAGCTGTCATCGAAAAAGTAAAAGTCAATGCATTAAATTAGCTTAATTTAAGTCTAGCATTTTAATCATATAGAGGTACTATCATTGACATTTACTGTCACTCTTGACAATTACTGTCATTTTTGATAATTGCTGTAATTTTTTGACATTTACTGTCATTTTTGTGACATGTGTCCAAAACATAACGATTAGCCAAAGTCGATTTGCTAGGTACCTATGCTATGTAATTGATAACATCTTGTAAAAGCCCTGCGGGAGAAAACAGTACGGTCCCCTTGTTTCTCTTTAAAATAATAGTTTATATTTAGAAATCACGTTTCTCGAATGAGAAAATAATGATTACACCATTATATTTTCGTTCGAGAAACGTGATAGACCAATTTTTTTTTGATTAAATAAAATTACAATATTCATCTGACTATTCTATTGCATTAGTATGTCAACATCCATAACATTATTTATTTATACAGGGAAAAAGCTATCTATTTCAGTATGACTACCAGTCCATGTTTGTCCTGGTAGTCATATTATATGACATTTGGTATGCCGACTCGGAAGTAGCGGAAGTAGCTTTTTTTTGTTGCAAAGAATTATGACCGTGACTGTTGAAAACTGTTGGTGGATAGAGATATCTATGATAGAGCTATCGGATTTCGTAAACAAAACATTGAACGACTCTGATTATGGCTGTGACAGCAGAGCCGTAGCAAAGCGAAAAAGGGTCAGCCAATACGCCCAGTTTAGTAAAGAACAGACAACCAATAGTGTCATAGTTTTATTACAAGGACAACACGAGAACACCTCACGTTCAATGCTTTTCTACCACACCGGCATGCAGGGACCACAGCTGCAGCATCCACAAACAGGCACTCCAGGGTAACTGCAGCGCTTCGGACAACAGACTCCAGGTTCCGTACAGCAATAGCAAGGACATGGTTTGCACCGGTTCGGCCTGCAGTATGGGATAGCAACCGTATCGCGAACCCTAGGGGGCGGCGGAATAGGAGAAGGCGGCTGTAACAAGAAAACATTGTATTTAATATAGTCTAGCTATACTGGCTTACTGCCAACAGTCGTGAACGTGACAAGCCATAAAATTAGCCTTTTACATTATATAGATTACTAGCCGACACGGCGAACTTCGTACCGCACCGCACCGCTATTATAGCGCCACCTATCGGGTCCAAAAATATAGCTATGTTACATAATGTAGCGTTTTTAGGGTTCCGGACCAAAATGGTAAATAGGAACCCTTATGGTATCACTTTGTCTGTCTGTCTATCAAAAATGGATATCTCAAGAACTACTGATGCTAATCGTCTTGAAATTTGAAATGGTTAAGGATAGCACTTTTTTACTAATACAGCATTATATGAAAATGTTTAAAATAATATCATTATGATTGCAGGGGGGCGGATAGGGGAACACAAAAGTTTTGTGAAGTTACTAGGTCATGTGGGGTATCATATGAAATTTGCAGATTAATAAACAGATTTTAGTTTTCCTTTAAGTCGTATCATTTGAGTTATTTACAAAAAATAGCCCCCCCTTATCTCCGAAGTTTGCAGAGATAAACCCGTGAAACTTTTATAACTAATAGAAGTGTATGTTAAGTTTATATAGTCTCTAATTTGCATAGTTTTTTAGAAATCATCGAATGTGTAAAAAAATCTACATCAGTTCCGCTATCAGACAAGAGATGGCACGGTTAAGGTTCTCCAACAAACATAAACGGTCTTTATCATATTATATTGTATGATGGCACGGAACTCTCGTTGCGCGAGTCCGACTCGCTCGTGCCCGGATTTATTTTATGTTAAATTATTTAAAAAATCGATCCAGTAGTTTTAAAAGTATATTCAATAAACAAATCTAGTCTCTTTAATATTTTAGTAAAGACTAGCTTCTTCCCGCTGCTTCACAAGCGTTGTTCTGAGATGAAAAGTAGCCTATGTGTTTATTTATTCATTTATTTATTTTAAAAGGAACGCCAACAGTATGGATACAACACATTCAACATTGAAATTGCAAGGACCAGTTCTTATATATATGCCAATTATAGGCGATCACAACATTCGTTAAACTTATACCTATTAATATTAAGTAACAAAAACTAAGACCTAATTCAGCATCCATATTATGTGCAAAGATTTACCCCTACGATAAGATACGACGGATGGAAAGTTTCTGCTTGAAGATGTTATAAATATTCATAATTTTTTTACAATATGTGGTTAGTCGACGGATTAGTGGGATTTATACTGCGTTGTGTCGTCGTTCGTAATGTATTTTGTGTATTATCATTGGTTTGGCACAGGTAGTGGCATGGGTCATACATTCTTGCTGCTAGACAAGCCGTAACAATTAAATGAGGTATGAGTAGTATGATATAAATGAGGCCTTCAATTACGTAGATATTCAATGAAAAGGGATGCTAAGGGCCACACAAATACGCTACTCTAAATTAGGGTAGACTTAGGTCTTTACGTATTCGCCAATTACAAACGCCAATCCGCCTGTCAGTGTGGATTGATGATTCTACGAATCTACGATTGATTCTACTTGACTTCTTATTATTTATTTCTGGTGGGAGAAATCAGATCTGACTGACGTCCCGCATGGTAGTGTATTCTGCATTGTCTCTCGTGATACAACCTAGACCCCAGTCAACTCCTTAAAATAGCGGAGAAGGATTCTGGACGCTGGCCCATTCCATAAGCATCTCCAAAGGTGTTGCAGATGTTGCTTCTACTTGCCTTGTCACAGGGAGCACATAGGGGCAGTAGGGGCAGGCACAGACAGGGTGGGCAACGGAGATGGGCAAGGTCGCACAGGTGCAGGTGCTTCCAGGGCACGTGGAACAAAAGGCCGCCTGTCAGTGTAAACTTGTCGTATCGTAACTCTACTTGCCTTGTCGCAGGGACCGCATGGTGGCAGCAGGGGCAGGCACGGACAGGGTGGGCACGGAGATGGGCAGGGTCGCACAGGGGCAGGGCAGGGGGAACATCCTCCTCCAGGGCACGTGGAACATACGCTAAGGTCGTTGCAGGATGCAATGCAAGGCTTCGTGGAGTAAGGATAGCAGGCGCCACAGGGGCACCCAGTGCAAACGCACGGGTCGAAGCTGTAAAAAGGAGCACTCATTTCAGTAGTTTTACGGTTTTTATTTAAATTTATTTCAGTAAAATTTATTATTTTTTTAAAAAAGTTTTTTGTCAAAGAACTACATAAAATTTTAACAAAATAGAAGAATGACAGCAGAGTAGAGTTTTTGTTATCTATTTAAGTTTATTGTGTTCTAAAAAAAAGGTTTTATCTTGACATTTCCGATCGGGCGTCGTTATTAATTAATATTATTATTATTATTATTCAATAAGGGAGGCCTATGTCCAGTTGTGGATATCTTACGGCTGTAATGATGATGATGAGTAGTCTGGTGGGGAGTGAGGTAGTCTCGTGTACATATTTAATATAATATATAGTGTACATATTTACATATTTATTGGTCGTAGGATATTTAAGTAATTTAGGATAATGTTGATTAATGACTGTGGATTTTGTTTAAATAAATAAATAAATTCTATGACGTATGAGCAAGAGTTGGCGAAAAAAATTATCGAACTTTTGTTTAGTTATGCAAATGTGGTCTATATTTGTTTCAAGATAAGGTTGAAAATGTAATAGAGATTACAAAGATACAACGATAGGCGATTCCAATTTTTTTTATTAAAAAACGAAGATTGATTATGCAATGTTCTCGATCCCAAATAATGAAAAACATCAATAATATATTAATTTTGTTTCTTATTCCATCAGAATAACAGTCACATCCGAAACGTTTTAAGTAGGTACATATTTTAATAGGTTAGTGATTTTTAATTAATTTTTACACGCATCATCAGCACATAATAGGATATTTCTCGGGAGCACCTGTCTCAGCGAAAGCGGTTATGTAACTGGCAAATCGATCACTGAGGTAGTAGTATAAACCCGTTAGATTTTTTGCGTACAGTATTAACAGATGGGAAGATCCGTATTTTTTTATATATGGCTTGTCCTGATTTATCTTGTCTAAGCAAACGACTGCCCATAGACTATCCGCATTTAAACTGCGTGCTGGATTTTTTTTAAATAGGTTTGTTGCATCTTTATCCTCAGAATCTTCTGCATTAAAAAAAATACAACAACAAGCCATCTTTGACAAAATCAAGTAAAACATACAAAATAAAATTTATAAAAATATTTGATATAAAATAAAATGTGTAGCCCTTGCTGTAGCCCATGCTGTAATCCATGCTGTAGCCCATGCTGTAACCCTTGCTGTTGCCCTTTCGAGCCAACATGTCCCGCAATTTTACCATGTGGCACGGGGCCATGCCGGTGCTCATGTCCGCCGCCCCCTTGTTGCTGCCAGCCTTGCTGCCCACCACCTGCACCCTGCACCCCTTGCCCACCTTGCAACTGCAGGCCGAGGTTCCGACAGTGCCCAGCGCCGGTGATACCTGACTGCGTGCCTCCTATCGTGCCCGTGCTGCCGCCGTGTAGACCGCGTCGCTGCTGCCCCGCGGAGCCCCCGCCGTGCCCACCCCCCTGCCCTCAGCCCTGCCCTCCTGTGCTGCCTTGCTGCCCACCGCCGGAGCCTTGTGATCCTCCACCTGTTAGAATTCTAGCTATACTCTGACTGAGCCCAAGTTATATTTGACTGCGTGCCTCCTATCGTGTCCGTGCTGCCGTCGTGTAGGCGAGGCACTGCTGTCCTCTGAAGCCGCCGCCGTGCCCACCATCGGGGACTTGTGATTTCTTTAAGAGCCCAACTGATTCTCAGCTTATCTCTGAAGAAACACATAATGTGGCGGAAATCACAATATGTCGTTAATATGTCAAGGAACCAGTTTTCCATGGGGTGCCGGCAGTAGAATGTTTCATCTCCTCGCGTGCCCGTGGATGAAGTTTTAATCTGCCAAGGGAAATAGTAATAATCTCCGAAAGCAAAGTAATTCTGTGTATCAACATCCCTTACTGCGCTCGCCAACGCTACACCAACCAACAACCCCCTCATGATCACTTGGAGATCCATTAGATGGAGGCCTACGTCCAGCAGTCAACATCCTACGACTAAGATGATGATAGATAACTTGTTTCCTAGAAAAAAGGCATAGTCACCATAAAACCATCGAACATAGATGGCGCTATACCGCCATTTGTCAAAAAAATTAATTTAGACTAATTTAATTTTCAGAATTATTTTCTGAGTATAATTATGTAATGTCTATAAAAATATATCAATTTCTACTGTAAGCATAAATTAATGGTAAATCATTTGTTCAGTGCTGCCGCTGCCCGGAGCCGACGCCGTGCTACCAACCTGTGCTCCCCTGCTGCAACCCTCAGTGCCCGCCTCCGATAATACCGAAGCAGCGTCCTATCTGTCCGCGGGCGCCACCCTGCCCCTACCCCTGCCTGCCAGTCTGCAGGCGCTGCTGTGACTGTTGCGATGACATGGACCCTGTGACGAGGAGGCGACCGCTCATCGTTCACGATGCTGTCTTCCAGAGGAGGCCGAGAGCGTTGCCCGTGGAATGTTACAATTGCACGAATCCTAACGTGAGATACGTTGTGAATGACTACCTGAAACAGGTGAGCATTATTTATTTATTTTTAGTTACCTACTAGTTGGATGTGCATCAGCCGCATTGGAACTTCTACTTTTTTTAAACGACTTACATGCATAACAGAGGATAGAATTTTTTTTATCGCTGTCTGAATATTTGTTACATCTGCTGTGCCCGTAATTTTAGCGGCCCCCTTACCCTTCAAACCGAAACGCAGCAATGCAGATGCTTGACGGCAGAAATAGGTATGGTGGTAGTACTTCCCCGGATGAACTATTCACAAAAAGTTATATTCTATATTAGTATATATACAGGGCTAAGGCTTAGTAGCCTTAGCCCTGTATACAACGTTTTCAGAGAGGGCTTTATTTTTGTACCGATATTTTTTTGATATTTTCCAAGTATATATGTACATTGAAGGTTGTAGATGCTCCATTTTTGGGTGCATAATGAACCTACCTGATACAAATGTCAATGTATATGTTTATTGTTTCAGGGTCCTAATTGCTGCTGTGCAGTTGACGTGCCATTGTGTTAACAAACATTTATTTATTGCACATTGTGGTGTTTATATATTTGGTGAAAAAATTGAGTTCTGTGGTGTCTGTTTGTCAATTCTTGCAAATAAACCTTTTAAATTATTTTATGTTGCAGTTTTGCTTTTAGTATGAAAAATATTTTCCTTAATTGTTGCAAAAACTAATGATTTGATTTGGTTATTAAATAAATTTATTACTCATCTTGCTGACTTTTCGTGACCGCCTCGAACATAGGCGGACACGAACGATGCTCATGTAAATGGTCTACGAAACGTCAGCAAGATGCGCGGCGGACTCGTGGTCACACCGGTTTGCTACACCAGTGTGACTACGAGTAATTTCTTTTACTCTTGGTTACATTACTCTGAAAAGGATCGCACTTGACTGAATAGTTGGTATGTAGTGAAGTGCCCGATAGATAAAATATTCGTAAAATATCATCTAGTACTTTGAAACTTCTCATGACTTTCACTTTTCCGATGACAGCTGTCAAAATTCAAGCGACCATATCTTGAAAACTGCTCGTCCTAGGCTTTCCGTTGAGTTTAAATGAGATGAGATCTACTTTTTCGATGACAGCTGTCAAACTTCAAAGCGCTCTATCTTGGAAATTACTCGTCCTACACTTTCCGTTGTGAGCTCAAAATGAAAGACCTTGATGAGATCTACTTTTTTAATGACAGCTGTTAAACTTCAAACGGCCCTATCTCGGAAATTACTTGTTCTACACTATCCGTTGTGAGCTCAAAAGAAAGACCTTGATGAGATCTACTTTTTCGATGACAGATGACAATCTTCAAACGGCCCTATCTCGGAAACTACTCGTCCTACACTTTCCGTTGCCGTTGTGAGCTCAAATAATAGATCTTGATGATGTTTTCTTCATTGTACGTTCTGTTTACGAGTCCAACTAGCACCACCGGTTTTAGTGTATGTAGGTCTTTCTTTTTCAAAGAAATGAATGAATGAATAGTCTTCCTTGCCTAAGGTTTCGTAAAAGCAAATCTATATACACCGTGTAACCAGACTACTACCGAAAACTGGGGGGTTGCAATCAGACCATGATACTGAAACACAGTGACAAAACATAATGATTGGCCATAGTCAGTTTTTTTGTTTTCGGCCTTTACATCTAATACAGATGATTTTTACAGCGTCCGCAACTGGTAATAATGCTGTACAGGACGTTTGTTAGGTCGGTAGGTAGGTACTAACTAATAGTAACACCAAATTAAAATTTATCATCATCATCATGATTAAATTAAAATTTATACATGTCTTTAATTACTTATAATAATATTTATTTAACAGGTAAGTATTTATTTTTATCAGTTTTATATTATATCAGTTCAGCGTATTTATATTTCTCCACACTAGCAGTGTAACCACGACTAACTCGTAGGTACGTTTAAATAATTACTGTTGATCACACCGCACAGTGTGACCACGAGTAAAATAAATTATTCGTAGTAACACTGGTGTAGCAAAACGGTATGACCACGAGTCCGCCGTGGCAAGATGATAATGATAAGTTAGGTACGTGGTAAGAGCTGTATGTTATATTTATTAATAGATGTCATGCTACGATTTTTGAAATTTATTGATTTGGTTAGTTGTTATCAGCTAAAGAAACTGTATTTGAGTGAGGGGATCTAGGGTATAATTGCAGCGAAGAACTAATGTTTGAGCTCGAAAGTTTAAGTTTTAACATTTTATACTCCAGGCTCTGATGATGACCAGAATAGGATGAACAACTGGAACGGATCTGATTGATTCAAGATTTGGTATACTGTTACGTCCTTTACCTGATGGAGTCTGTAGGATACCCAAATACAGCAGAGGTTCGTTTAGGCTCATATGTCGCAGGTTATTTATTTTTTATATTTATACTTGTCCAAATTTAATTAACTTGATAACCAAAGATAAGTCCGAATAACTCTGATACTTGGTCCCACCGATTTCTTATTTAACTTTGGTGCGGGCATTTCGTCTATAGCTTTGATTTTATTTTTATCTATGCCTTAGGCGCTAAATATGTGTCCTAGATAAATTATTTTCATCTTCAATGAGCCGTTTTCAGTAAAAAATAAAAAAGTGTTTTCTACTACACCAAACAGATGGAGCTGGTAAGCGGAGAAAACAAGTTTGTGATTGATTACAAATGCTGTCATTGTCAATATGTGTTTCCTTCCATTAAATGAAAACTAACGCCATCTTTATGGTTTGAGGGAACTATTTTTGAAATTTTTACTTTTTAATGAAAACGCCTCATTCAGCCGTAAAACGTCCACTACTGAACACAAGCCTCCCTCAAGGATATCTATGCAGTTCCCATATTCACCACGTTTGGCAGGCGGGTTGGCGAGCGCAGTACGGGATATTAATACGTGAAAAGCCGCTGCTGTCCATCTTCCGGAGGTATCCCCTAGCAGGCTCTTACTGCATCCACGGGCATGCGAGGAGGGGCAACATTCCAACCGTTGAACATTTTGTCACGTTGACTGGTTGGCGAGCGCAGTACGGGATATTAATACGTGAAAAGCCGCTGCTGTCTATCTTCCGGAGGTATCCCCTAGCAGGCTCTTACTGCATCCACGGGCATGCGAGGAGGGGCAACATTCCAACCGTTGAACATTTTGTCACGTTGACTACCCAGTCCCGGAATCAATTTAAATTACTTACTTGAAATTCACACCTTTCTTTGTTGAATTAAATTCCTTGTGAGTTCTGTTATAGATCAATACTAGAGTTTTGATATCTCTCATATGAGCATGACCCAGGGGACAGGACGTAAATAATAATCATCTCATCAATGTATACTTATGTTTATTACAAGTCAAATAACAGGACTCATAACACCACTCACTAATAGAACAATCAATCAGAAACATGTTATGCCAGCAATGTCTAATGGTGACCATGACCACCAATCTTCAACGTGGCTTTATCGAAGGCAAAAATTGGTTGCGGAGGTTGGCCTACAGCAAGAATTGCATCTGTAAAAAGATAATTTTCAATTCTTGTTCTTACTATGCGAAGCTATGGATAGCATTGCATTGAAATTCAAGATAGTTTATTCGTTCTTGACACTACACATTAGGAAGGGGGGGGGGGGGGGTACCAATATTTGCACAATTAATCATACTATTGATCCAGTATCATTTATCATCGTGGTCATCACCTTCGGCATCCCTAGTGTCTGTCTAGACACAGGAAGACACCAGGAACCGTTTGGAAAACGCCACTTTATTTAGCTGGTGGTCGGCGTCCTACACATTACAAAGTCACGCTTTTTTCATTCTATCCTCTCATCATAATGACTGTGCCTCTATACTCGTAGGTACATTGCAAATGCTACAAAATGTTCTCAAACTAGAATTAACACAGGTTACTTTTTATTAACGCATGCTATGATAATAAGCTGCCTCAGAAGCTAGTAGAGATTAACTAAATGAAAAATTAATTTGACTGGTAGTAGAACCCAAACCATTTAAAGTAATAAGTAACGAAAAAATACCGAATTGCAGACATGATGACGCCTTGTTGTAGTTGACCGATGACACCCATTCTGCCGCATATTTTTGGTTATTAACTGAAATTACAAATTATTTACTGAAACAAACTACATAGTCTTTTAAAGCATTACAAAATACAATATTTTTGGTCAGAATTTTTGAAATATTTATACCGAAAACTTTGAAGCGAAATAAGAAAATGAAATAATATGACATTGTCATGTACCGATATGATCTGTAGAATAAAAAGAAGTTGATTGCCATTGGTCAATACAAAGTTCTTGAAATTATTTCTGTAAACTCTGTTAAGTAGAACCCAAACCATTTAAAGTAATAAGTAACGAAAAAATACCGAATTGCAGACATGATGACGCCTTGTTGTAGTTGACCGATGACACCCATTCTGCCGCATATTTTTGGTTATTAACTGAAATTACAAATTATTTACTGAAACAAACTACATAGTATTTTAAAGCATTACAAAATACAATATTTTTGGTCAGAATTTTTGAAATATTTATACCGAAAATTTTGAAGCGAAATATGAAAATGAAATAAAAGCAATGTCAATAACATGACATTGTCATGTACCGATATGATCTGTAGAATAAAAAGAAGTTGATTGCCATTGGTCAATACAAAGTTCTTGAAATAATTTCTGTAAACTCTGTTAAGAAATAAGTAACATCGTAGGTATAGTCATGATACGATTTTACCCTCCTATATCCATATCGATAGCTATCATAATAATTAGATTGAGAGTTTGTCATGATCTCCTTTGATGGAAGGCCTATTAAAGGAAATCATGCGTGCGAATGAGGGAGGCCTTTGTCCAGCAGTGGACGTCCTACGGCTGAAATGATGATGATGATGATGATGATGATGATGATGCGTGCGAAGTCGCAGTACTTTCGTCGGTTTACGTCTTTTTGCGACTTGTCGGCTTTTGGTCCGCCACGTAGGGTCGACAGTTACTAGTGAAGGCGACAGTAGTGTGGTACCTATAACTTTCGCGGCGCGATGACTCGCCCGTGTGTCTACCACATCTCTACTACTTCCACACACCACAAGACCATAAATAGGGGATCTAGACAATAATTAAATAAACCTACTGTGAAACATCAAGGCAAAACATGTCAAACGCTGATAACTACCGGTGCACTAAATATAATTTTAGGTTTACATACCAATGATTATAGGAAGGAGAACAGCTGGGGTAGTGGGGTATCGTCTGTAAATAAAAAATAATAAATATCCCTCAACTATATTTCTCTTCTTTATACGATTTATATACCTATGTACTAGTTCCGATATTATTATGGGTATAACTGTAATAACTGCCCCAGGCACTGCGTCGTTACATAGAGTATGAATATTAACAGTTGCTAACATTGAATGGGGCTAGGAGTGACGATGGAATATGGACTTAAACCGCAAATTAATGTTGATCAAGAGACTCGGTGCTACCAAGAGGCTGACCAAACGCCCAATGGTCCAATGACATCATAAGTTTAGGAGTCAGTAGACAATAATCGCAAGGGACCGTAAACAATGCATTTAGGAGGAGATCACATAACAGTAAATGCAAACAGTCTGAAATGATTATGATAACAAAGTATAAATCTTCCTCAAAGATGTAAAATTGGTACTAACAGGACGCTCATAGTTGATGAGCTGGTATCTGACTTTCTTGTCCTGATTGTTGAGGAGCATGCCTGGCCAGCTGGTGGGGCGGTAGTCGAAGGTGCTGTCTCCCACGATCAGAGGCCGGCGGAGCGTCACCGCGTCCATGCCGCAGGGAAGGCAACATGGACCCTGTATGACAGATATTCTTTAAAAAAAATAAGAATATTTAATGAAAGAATAAGATTGATTTGTACCTCAATCAGTGGTTATAAGTTGTTGGCACGAATAAAGTGCATATCCCGAATAAGCATCATTATGTTTTCTTCGACATCTATAAATTTGTTTCCATAGAAGGATTCAGAAAACTGATGATTATAAATAAATGATAAATAATGCTGGACAAATCACACAGCATCATCTAGCCCCAAGCTAAGCAGAGCTTGTGTTTTGAGTACTAGATGACTGATATACTTAATACATTATATACTACATAGATAGATATTTTTATTATATATAGAAAAACACCCAGAACACCCTGAACAAATATCTGCAGATCGTACAGACATTTGTCCCGAGGCGGGAATCGAACCCGCAACCCCTTGCGTCGCAGGCGGACCTTCACAAGCTGCGCCACAGAGCTCGTCGAGATTACATGATCGGAGAGTACAGTTTGGTCGGGCAATTACATTCAAAAATGTGATTACACCGCTCGATAGCTAAAGGGTCAAAGACGTTGAGTGAGGATGCATCTTGCGCGGCAGAGTGGGAAGCATCGCAATTTAGGCGCAAGCTAAACGAAAAAAAATGCGGCGGCCCTTAAGGCTTAGTTCGCATTAGGCTAGTATTTTAGTAAAATACTCGCTACTGCCCAAAAATCGTTCGCACTTTGCTCGAGTACAGTATACAAGAGAGTTGTATTTTGCAAGATGAACAGCCTACTACTAAAGTTATTTTTTCTCTCCAGCGAAACGACATTTTTGCGGCAACTAATAATTATAGGCGTAAAACTTCCACTACTGTACACAGGCCTCATGGATCTCCATGAAAGGTAGTTGCCATACTCACCACGCTTGGCAGGCGGGTTGGTGAGCGCAGTACGGGATGTTGATACAGGGAAAGACGCTGCTGCCCATCTTCCGGAGGTATCCCTTAGCAGGCTCTTACTGCATCCACGGGAATGAAAGGAGGAGTAACATTCTACTGCCAGCACCCCACGGCAGGTAGTAGAAGTAGAGTTTGCGGCAACTAATGAACTCGACAAATTCGACAGGTTCGGACTTGTTTAGTCGGTGAACCAGTGAGCACAGACGCATGGTGGGGGTGCTACTCGCCCGTTGAAAATATAACAAAATGGATCGACTCGACTAAATTACTTCCTAAACTACTCGACTAAATTGTCATTATTCGGACACGTTTAGTTACTAAATTACTCGCTTCTCGACTAAAATACTAGCCTAATGCAAACTAGCCTTTAAGAACTAGCCTTTAGGTGCACTTTTGGTGCGTATCGGTTGTGCCTGTGGCATGCTACAAAAATTACATACAGAATGTACGACAAGCGGTACGCTCACGGCGCGCCCGCGCCTAGCCCGCTTCCTCTCTATCAGGCACGCACTTGACTTGCCGCATATACAGGCGTTTTGCTTAGGCGCGGGCTAGATAGAAAGGGCGCGGCATGATTTGGGCGCGCCATCGGCACACTGCTTCTACCTTGTTTGCGCCGAGTCCCTCTTTCTACATGTTGTGGTGTGCCACAGGCGCCCGACGCGCGCCGCGCCTCTTCAATTTGGCTTGCGCCCAACACTGGAGTCTTATTACCCATAATAGGTGATTTAGTTGGGTGATGCTAGACGAGCAGACTTGGTAAGAAAAGGTTTACTACGTACTTGAACAGGACAGCAGGGATAACACGGGCTACACATGATAGTTATTGTAGTCGGTTTTTTTATTGTATTAATTAATATAAAATATTAAAAAATACTTATTACTAAAAAATTTGTTATTTTTTGCAAGTTTTTGATAATATCTAGAGGAAAAAATTGACGGGAAAATTACGGGTTGACAGAATCTTTTTTGCGTATCTCGTCAAACATACACGTTTCAGGGTTCAATGAGTTTCAAGCAACGCCGTTCTCAAAAAGGTAGGTATCCAAACAGAATCTGTAGATAGTGAACTTCTACCTATAGTCAATCATCATCTCAGCCGTAGGACATCTACTGCCTCACTCATCGTTCTCCAAGGACTGATCGTGATACTGATGACCAATGTATAAATAGTATTTAAAATGCAAGTCAAATTTGTTATTTACGAATATCTTTTTAACCGACTTCAAAAAAGGAGAAGGTTCTATGTTCGACTGTACCTATGTTTTTTTGTGTATGTTCACCGATTTCTCCGTCAATTGTGGACCGATTTTCAAAACTATTTTTTTATTTGAAAGAGTGCACTTCCGAGGTGGTCCCATTTCTATTTGGTCCAGTTCTGACAACAGGATCCATGAGAAAACCATATAAGTCTTCATTTCATGAAGTATAAAATACTTCATGAGCAACACAATTTATCTAATTGAGGTCGGTTTTTTTTCTGTTGACAAATTAAATAATTATTAATATATAATACACTAGCCGACCCGATGCCCACTTCGTTGGGCGGTAATTATATGGCGGTAATTATAGCCTATGACACTCACAAATACTTTGGCTTTCTGTTAGTAAAATAATTTTGAAAATCGGTTCAGTAGATCCAGAGATTACCCCCTACCACCTCACAAACACGTAGGTATAGATTGGTCATCAGTATCACGATCGAAAATGTTATATTTTTAGCTAACCAGTCCCAGCTCCCAGGCACTGCAGCTCCGTGCAGCATAAGATCCAGTTTATCATTATTATTATTTATTTATAGAAAAGAGGGTTTTGTCGCTAAGCGACCATAACACCCTATATTACAAACAAAAACACCAGGTAATACAAATTATTACAAAATTACAAATCACTAGAGAAACAAAATAAACTTATAGGTAAATAAAACAAAAAATTAACTTCTTAGAGAAAAACACCTAGCAGCTAGTTCATACAATTGTTCAGCTTTGTCGGACAGAGGCGACGCTAAGATTACGTTGCACTGGCCGACATTAGGAATCTTAGAAAAATCAAAATATCAAAATATATATAAGATCCAGTTGTTGACGCTGTTTATATTATCTAAGTATAATAGATTATAAAAGCCAATTTACTTTTATAATACATAGTATGACTATACACACAAGCGCAACTAGGATTTTTCTGAAACAATAATTACTAAACAATATTATTTAAGGTAGGTAATGTTTTCAAATTGCCATAAATGTAGACAGAACCAATTCGCATTTTTACGCCCTTGCTTGGCTTCTTTCTATACTTTTTTGATATCATATTTTAAAACTCGAATTATACTGAAGTGCTGAATTATGTTCTTGTAATAAAAAAGGTCATCAAATGAATATATTTACTCAGTTACAACCTTTTTATTTTGTTTTTGTTGAATCTATGGATAATTGAGCACGATTCAGATTTTCAAACGAAATCTGTTTTGATTTTTAATTTTCAAATGCAAATTATTTAAAAGAGTTTGTATTCGATTCGATCCGGAAAATAAGGTTAATTTCTGAAAGTTTTCTAACAATAAAACCTTAACTCCAGGTTAAAAGAAAAAAATATTGAATATTTATTATTCGAATATTTATTGGAATGCTTTTTGATTTTTTCTTATTCCTTCCAGCTCAGAACCATATAAAAGGTCACCAATAAACTTCATAGCTCATTATTCAGAAATCTTCTATATAATAAACATAAAACTCAAAAAAAAATCAACTTCAATTTTACATTCTAATTTTTTATCTTTTTTTTCATATATTTATTTATTAAGTTTAAGTTCAATTCATCACCAAGTTTTGGTGAAGATATTCCTTCCCTTTCTAACCGATTGATATAACTACCTATAGCAAAATGTAAGTGAACAATATCTACACTTTGCAGACCCCGGGGTAATTGAAACGAGATTGTAAAAGTTGCAGGACGACTGGGCAGTCAGATTACAGACTCCACTGGTAGGAACTATAAAAGCGATCCTGACGGGCTTACGACATAATTCAGTTTCCTTGACCGCTGTATACTACCAATTCTAAATAACTCAAATATAATGGGAACAGATAAGTATAGTCGCATCCTTTTTTTTTTCTTTCAGGTGTGGACCTTGCGGTGGATGTTGCGGGCCTTGCGGCGGCGGCTGTGGCGGATGCTGTGGTGGATGCTGCGGCTGCCACTGCGGCCCGACTTGCTCGTGCTGCTGCCCCAATATTACTATCCATACATGCTGCACGAAAATTTGCTGATTGACCAGCATAACTAAGTGAACATCATGCTTTTGCTTTGTCTTTGGTGGTGCGTGTTGTCTCGATTCTGGATAAATAAAGATAAATTTAACTAAGTACTGTATTTCATTATGGTGTTTATTTAATATGCACTGATTTACACCAGCTTAGCCTGCAAAATGTGTTAATTATTAACTTAAAAAATCTAATTCTCTCCCCTAGGGGATAAGGGGATCATTATCTTTTGATACATCAGTAAATATTTTGTAGAAATTTAGTTATAGAAATTATAGTTTTTATTTACATAATCGGTAGCTATAAATTTTAGAGTTGGGATGGAATCAAAAATTACATCTTGTAAGTCAATGCTACTTACCCCAAGTCTCTAAAGAAAACATTTCGAGGGAAAAACAGCTGTGCATTGGTAAAGAATTGAGCTCATAGGTATCTAAGGTAAGTAAAGGAAGTTTTTTATTGGACCAATAACGAGAATAGCTTACAGAATCTAGCTTTTGTACTACTTTTATAGTCGGGTTGTTAGAAAACGATCTAGATCTCAACTAAAATTTGCCAGCAAGGATTTTCCTACGAACATGGAGTAGTGGTAGACATAGATCGTTCCCCTCAGGGTGACAACGACAACTTCCTAAAATGACAACTTCCGAAAACGACAATTTCAGAGAACGTCTATTCTAAACTCGTCAATTTCCTAAAATGACAAATTCCGAAAATGACAAATTCCGAAAATGACAAATTCCGAAAATGACAAATTCCGAAAATGACATCTTCCTAAAATGACAACTTCCAAAAATTATACCTTCCGAAAATACTAAGGGGCTGACTAATTACGGTTGTGAAATGTCAAAAATTTCTAATTTATACGTTATAAACTTTGCTCTGTTACTCATCTTTTAATGAAGTAAAACAACTTAAAACAACTAAAACTTGGCTTTATTATCTATTCTATAAAGTAACAAATCAAAAATACTGCAAATAAAACAAAACTTTGAACTTCTGTATCCATTTAACGGGCTTGATGGTTATCGACGACGTCGTCGTCGTTCTTAACTTTTCGTTGTTGTTTTTAACTTCAAATATATAATTTTCTTCAAAAATTGTATGCTATTAAGATCGTTATTTTCTAGTTGCTGCAATAAAATTTTGTACTTTATATCAAAAACAATGTCAGTATTTCTTCGGTTCTTTTGGAACTTAATTAATAATAATTAATTAATAATAATAATAATAATTATTATTATTATAATAATAATTAATTATTAATAATATTAATTAATAAATAATAATAAATAATTAATTTAAATAATAATAATTATTATTAATTAATTATTATTTTTTATAATTTTAATATTATTAATATTATTAATTATTTATTATTAATTAATTATTATTATTATTATTATTATTAATAATAATAATAATTAATTAATTATTACTCGAGTATGAATTGTTTCTTAGTTTGTTGATATACTAGGGACATACTAATGAAATGGTAAAAATGATAAAAACTAATAAAAGTACAGTCAGCGGCAAAAGTCTTTTGAAAAAGGGTCGAGTATACGCGTTGTCATCAAAGGAAAATAGAACGAACGTACGGGCGCGGTGTGTGTATGGTCGAGCGAATGCTCATTCTGTTGCAGTTTGCCACTTTTTTGCCAGTGTCCAGTACATGGAAATTTCATAGTCATGGAATAGAGTTAGGGTTATTATAAAATATGAGCAGTAAATATAAAAAACACCAATAAGATTTTTACCACGAGCAAAACACAAATAACTTAGAAGATATAAGGAAAATTTAAAAACATTAGGTACATCAGAGACGAGAGGTTGTCAATTTAGGTAGCTGACGATCCCTCAGGGTGAGAACGACAACTTCTATTTTTAAGATGTTGTCGTTTTTGAAAGTTGACATTCTAAAAAAGTTGTCGTTTTCGGAAGTTGTCGTTTTTGAAAGTTGACATTCTAAAAAGTTGTCGTTTTCGGAAGTTGTCGTTTTTGAAAGTTGACATTCTAAAAAGTTGTCGTCTTCGGAAGTTGTCGTTTTCGGAAGTTGTCATTTTAGGAAGTTGTCGTTGTCACCCTGAGGGGATCGTTCTCCATGACATGAATGGGGGTACTTCTAATGTATCCACCTATTACACGTAGCGCTTGATTTTGGAGCCTATCTAACTTGAGTAAATTTGTATGACAGCAGTTATCGTATAAAAAAGAAGCGTAGTCCATTCGACTTCTGATTATCGAGATATATAAACGTCTTAAATGTTTTTGATGTATGTATACCCCATCCCGGACCAGTTTTAAAAATTAAAATATTTAGATACTTTTTGAATAAGTTCATTAATGTGTTTTCCCCGTGTTTTAACCGTGGTACCACGGTTTTTGTACCACGGGGGACCACGAGTAATCTTTTTGAATACGAAACTTTCCGTGGGCCCACGGGTCATTCCTCGGAAAAAAAAATCCCCGTAGTTCCACTGCATCGAGGAACTAAGCTTAACTAACCACCTAAGCGATCCATCCAGCCACAAGCCTAGATATTTTACGTGATTAACCAACGATAACGAGTTATTATTAACTCTAAAATCTATAGGCGTTTTAAATCCTCCTTTTTTAAACACACAAATTTTAGATTTAGATGTAGAAATCGAAAGACCTAAGTTACCAAACAAATCATTTAGCTTCCCGCAAGAAAGACGGAGTTTTCTTATCGCCGGATCTACCGATTTACGTGAGCAATGCAAAACAAAATCGTCAGCATACTGAGAGATACTGACACCCTTTATTTTCTTACAAATATCTATGGTCGCGACATTAAAAAGAAGAGGAGATAATGGATCACCTTGAGCCAAACCCCGGCCAGTAGATCTGACTAAAACCGACCCGTCTACTCTTACATGCAACACCCTATTTTTTAGGTAAGACCACAAGTATATACAAATCTTAGACCCAACGCCTAACTCGTCCAACATGGCCAATAAACACCGCACGTCAACATTATCTACGTCCACAAAACATGCCGCAGTAACTAAGTCATTAGAAAAGCCAATTTGAATGCTAGAAACTAATCGTGAAAGATTATCAAAACATGAGCACCCTTTGCGAAAACCAACCATGTTGTCCGAAAATAAGATCGACTTTTCTAGGTACCACTCTAATCTGTTATTGAGGATAGAATGAAAGATTTTACAAATACAGGATAGAAGTGAAATTGGTCTAAATGACGAGTTTGAATTTGGATCTCTACCTGGCTTTGGTATTGGAATGATATTTTAACCTTACGCCACTGACTAGGAATAAAACTGGAAGAAAATAATATATTAAATAAATTTACTAAAACACTTCTGTCTATCTTTGGAAGATGAAATATCATAGAAAATGAAATTTCATCACATCTAGGCGCACTATCAGACTTCTTAATCGAATTTTTAACTTCTTGTAATGGGTATAAGTGGCGTTGTTTTTGGAGATCCGCGACCAGTTAAAAAACTATTGCCATTCATTAGTACTCTCAAAAATGAGCAACTTTCATTACTACAGGCCCTACCTAAAACATATCGGAAGCGAGATATCGAATTGCAAAAAATCTTAAAAAGATCGTCTAGATAAACATTTAACCAGACTTCCCTACAGTTTTTAAGTAAACAAAAATGCATTTCATCATCATCTCTGTCTTCCGGACCCCTTTGGGGGTCTCCGCGTGGGGCCTCGAGGTTAGACCTCCTTACCCCGGCTTGAACTCCAGGGGCTACTACCCCTGGGTCAATCGATAATTGCCTTTCAGGCTGGTTGCAATTTTGTTTTTTTTTATTAATCTTCTCCCTGTGTGAGGAGGTCCCGTGGCTGTAGGAGCCACTGACCTTTGTGGTCCGGGGGTCTGGCATACAGCGGGGCGAGGCCGTCGACGCGCCGTATCGATCACGAAGTCCTCGATGGTTTGGATCTGCACGTCGTGGGCGATAACGTCATTCCTGACGTAGCGGCCCGCGCCCGTGCAGATCCACAGCGTGATGTTTTTCTGAGCCTGGACGCGTTTCCGGTTGGTGGTGGAGGTCAGCGCGTACCACGCTGGTGCAGCGTAGGTCAGTCGTGACCGGATGTACGTCTTGTACATCCGCAGCTTGGTCCTGAGCGGGAGATGGGAGTCTAAGACATGTCGGAGGAGCCCCCGGGCAGCGCAAGCTTGGCTAAGCGCGGTCTACCTGGGGCTGCATACTCAACAACCGGTCTATCTCCACTCCAAGGTACCTAGTGTGCGGAACCCATGTGACATCCTGGCCACGAAGCTGCAGAGGGGGAAGAGTTTTTCGGCGTCGAGTGATAAGGAGTGCCGCTGTTTTTCCCACATTAACGGCGATGCGCCACTTGTCTAGCCACAATGGCAGAAGGCTGAGGAGCTGCTGCATCCTCTTGGCTGCGAAGGCGGGGCTGGTAGACGACGTGAAGTACGCGCTGTCGTCCGCGAATAGTCCGAGTGTGACGTCCTTCCCCTTGCGCGGCTGTATAACTCCCGCTAGGGTGGGGATGTCGTCTGTATAGAAGGCGTACAACGCGGGCAAGAGGCAGCTGCCCTGCGGTACACCCGCTTCGATGAGGCGAGTGGAAGACGTGGCTTCCTCAACCGCGACTGAGAACCGTCTGTTGGTGAGGAATGAAGCCACAATCTTGATGAGAGCTGGTGGCGTGCTGGTCTGCAGGAGTTTGAACACAAGGCCCGGGTGCCACACACGATCTTTCTTGTCGCTATACTGATTCTTTCACCATTCAGTCAGTTAGGTTGTGGAACTCCTTGCCGCTCTCTATCCAAGCCAGTCCTTCGCTTAACGTATTTAAGTTGAAGCTGAAAGAGCACTATCTCTCAATGTAGTTTTTTATTTTGAACCATGATAATTATTTATGTTTGTAATTACCTTTGTTATATGTATATATAATTATTTATTTATTTATTATCAGATATATGTAGGTATATGCTTTGTATGTAATTTATTAACTGTGTATATATTTAAGTAGGTATTTTCTGTTATTAGGTCTTATTTAAGTAATTTTACTATATCATATAATATAATTTTTTTTTTATTATCTCTTAACTCACGTGTGTACACACTCTATTCATAGCATTTTAATATCTTCTCTCTGTACCCAAAGGTTTGCTGTAAGAAAACTCTTTCAGGGTTAAGCTCGCCTTTGTACATCACCTTTATGTATCCTTTTTTGTCTGTATGTTTTAATTTGTGTACAATAAAGAATTTAAGAATTTAAGAAGATCGAAGGCTTTCTCAATGTCGGAGGAAGACCCCCACGCGGAGGAGCGCCGGGCGTTGTGTTACTCCGCCAGATGATGGAGTAGAGTACCTCGAGTAGTATTAGAAATAAAGTATATACATATATTGGATCCATGTTTTTTATTCCTAACTTACAGATTACATAGGTAAAATAATAGTATTTTTGAAATTAAAATGCATTGTATCACTTACTTAGACGATATTATTCTTGACTTCAAAGTCGAATATTTTGGCTCCGATATAAGTTACGATGTATTTTGTTTTTTATAACAAAGATACAGGTGTAGTTCTTAAATTCAACACATATTGCATCGATGGTCGCAAGAACAAAAAATAACGCCATGATTCCATACAAACTTACCCAATGCCCTTTCTGATTCTAATTTGCTGTTAATTGAGTTAAATAGAGGAGTAAGGTGGGCATGCAAAATCTGGCGTAAGATCATTAAGTAAGCACTCCGCCCTATCGATATTTATACCGTGATTAGACCTTATGTGATGGTCTTTAACCCATCGCATTTTACGCCACATATCTGACGACGAAGTGGTAAAATCGATGGATGAGCAAAACTCCTGCCATGCCTTACTTTTCGCCTGTCTTATTAATTTTTGAGGGATGAGCAAAACTCCTGCCATGCCTTACTTTTCGCCTGTCTTATTAATTTTTGAGCGTTGCGTACCTTATCCTGCCAACGTTCTAGATTACCAGGAGTCGGAGATCTTCTTAAATTAGTCAAAGCTAACCACCGTTCGGCTATTACTTTGGAAAGATCGGAATTCCAGTAAGGTTTAGGCTTAAATTTATCACAAATATGTTTTGGGATTTTAATATAGGGAATAAATTTATCGGCCGCAGTTTGAATTGATTGTTCAAACTTGTTGTAACATCAGGGATCAGAGGTAAAACAAAAATTTGTAAATAAAGTTTCCAAATATAAAGTATAAGCTTTCCAATCACTTTTTTTTAATTCCTTTTCTTTATAAACTCTTTGTAAATATTGATGTTGATTATTAATTGAATTATAAGATGATCGCTTCCGAGCGATTCATTACTGACTGTCCAAGAAAATTGTGTTATGATGTCAGTAGTAGCAAATGATATATCAGGAGAAGTTTGTTGTAGAATTCCGTTTACAAGAACAACGGTCAACCCTTGTAAGTTGGCCGTTGTTCAAGCAACTAAAATTATTTTCTAACATAGAATCAAAAATCTGATGTCCTTTTTGGTCGGTTTTATGTGACCATGACAAGTGATGTGCATTAAAGTCACCTAAAATTAATGACTTTCTATTTATCAAGGAAAACACGTAATCCCAATCATTTTGACTCGTATGAACTGTTGACGGACAATATAATGACAAAATGTTTTCAATATAGTGACAAATAGTGACAATCTTTACATGTAAAAGTTCTATACCAATATTTGGGCATGTTGAATGAATGAATGATTATAACTTTATTGTACACCATAAAATAAAATAAATAACAGTAGAAGATAAGATACTTAACTAAATGCACAATGGGCGGCCTTATCGCTAAAAGCGATTTCTTCCAGGCAACCTTTGGATGGACAGGATTGTGAGAACTATATAAGACAGTGGCGTACCAATAAGATACAGATTAAAATAAATAAAGTAACAATAAATTAAATTAACTATTCAATACCCAAAAACAAGTTGCACAAGCAAAACCACGGACAGACATATGAGTCAAAATAGCTGTGTAGCTATTTTCAATAAGAATAATATAGATTGGATAGATCGGACGGGTATGGCGGTGTCGCCATACCCGTCCGATCTATCCAATCTATAGGTATTATATCCATTTATCCTGAAATAGCTGTCAGCAGCTTCAAGCCAAGTTTCGCTTAGTACCGCATTGTGAACTTTTTCTTTACTGAGAAGGGTTTCAAGAGATAATGACTGGGCGCAAACTTTGACAGTTCCATTGTACAATTTTGACATTTGACTACTATAGGTGCTATTATCCATTTTGAGTAAATATATTAAGGAGGGAGCCAGCCGAAAAACCGCTGACTATATTTACTAGAATCCATTCTCCACAGATTGATACCACTTGTTTTATTTTAACTTCCCAAGAATCATTACCTACTACAATCGTAAAAAGTTAAGTTAGTAAACGTACATATAAACGTCATATCGCTAATATTTTCATTGCTAGGTTTGGAACGCGGGCGACGCGACGGTGTGTAGAGTTAGCGGTGATTTGCTGAGACTCGCTGTCCGAACACTCACCTAAGAAGCTACCTTAACTCGAAACCACATACACACATCAACATTGTCTAGGGATAATCCATTTCGAAATGGTTTGCTTACAAAAATCTTACAAATTTTTTGCTTTTTAGAAAAAGTTTATACAAGGTGTCCCGTAACTGGGGTATGAAGCCAGAAGCTGCAAATTACCCCCCACCAAAGGAATGCAAAGGCGAAGAAAGATTTCAGAAAAACGTATTTTCAGGTTTCCATACAAAATTAAAGTTTTCCAAGTCGCTGTCAACCCTAATGTATAACAGACGTGTGTCCGTAATACATACCTACGCGCCTACGCACACCACGCACCTATACCCACACTCAATATACGCACAAGCGCGTTGCGGGCGCGCCGCGGGAATCCCCGGCGGTCAATAGGTCATTGCCCGTAACAGCTGAGAGCAGGGTTGTCACTCTTATGAAATTGGTATAAACTTTGAACGTTATCTTATCACTGAAAAACTTGAAAATCAAGAAAGTCGTAGAACAAACGTTGTTTGCCAGGGGGGGTAGAAAACCCCCCTTTCGGCTTAGTACCCCAATTACGGGACACGCTGTATATGGAATTAAACCTCTTTTGTTCCCTTTTCAAAATTTGGAAACAGAATAAAAATAGAACGCAATAAACAAAAGATAGAATGGGTAATCCGATTAAAATTAAAACAACGTTAGTTTTGCCTCGGATAAATTAACTTTTATTTAGTTATCAATAAGTGCTATCTGTGTCATTTTTAATTTTAACGGATCTTGTGATATTCGTTATGTAATGGAACGTCGGCATTTAAGCAGAGAAAAAATGATAAGAGTGATAGGCATGTTACAAGCCGGTGCTATCCAACGCGTGGTTGCTAATACCCTAAACAAAACGTAATTTCTCGATTGTGGTCACGTTATCTTATTACTGGAGATGTAAGAGAGCGCCACACTGGAAAAATACGAGTAACCACCCCTAGACAGGATCGTTTTCTCCAAAATTCCGCCAGGAGGGAACCCAATCTCACAGCAAAGCAGCTAGTGCAAAGGCTTCTGTCAGACCATCAGCTGTCAGTCACAGACCAAACCTTCAGAAGAAGGCTACATGAAGTCGATCTTCATTCTCGTAGGCCGCTTCGTATGCCAGCTCTACGACGAGGCAATCGCGGAAGGCGACTTCTTTGGGCTCAAGAACATTTGTTATGGAACAATGGCCAATGGACAATGGTTCTCTTTACTGATGAGTCTCGGTTTGGATTCCACCCCGATTCACGAAGAACACGTGTTTGGAGAGTTCCAGGCAGAAAAAGTCCCCTCCAGCATCCACAAGAGGTCAATTTGTACCGAGGTGGGACAATCATGGTTTGGGCGGGAATTCGTATTGGCGCGCAAACCGAACTCATTTGGATAAGAAGTAGCATGACTGCACCAAAATACCGAAACAAGGTCGTAGAATCTGTGATCATCCCTCACAGAGCTCAAGTTGGCCAGGAATTTCAGCTCATGCATGATAATACCCCTCCACACACGGCGCGATTGGTGTCAGCTGCCCTTCAGGAACATGATGTTTCGGTTTTGGACTGACCTGCACAGTCACCTGACTTAAACCCAATTGAACACGCTTAGGACATGTTGCAGCGAAGGGCTTTCAGCAATTTGCCGTCTAATTTGACCACAGAAGACCAACTTTTTTGCCATTTAAAAAGAACATGGGATCGCATACCCCAGCGAGACTTTGACACCCTATTTTTGAGTAAGAATAAACAGTGCAGATGTGTTATCAACGTCAGGGGAGTAAACACCGATTATTAAATTGTAAAAAGGTAAATTTATAAAGTCATGGCAACGTAAAAATAGTTTTAACACAATTTACCGAACCTTGTAAATTTCCGATTTTTTGAGATTTTGTTCCTACTTTAATTTTTATTAAAAAATAATATCAAAAAGTTGTATTTTATTATTATTAATAAACAATACAAAATAAAGCTTCTTGCCATACCTAGTTTTCTAAAGAAATAATTTTCAGTTTTTGTAATAATCAACAAAATGTTGAATATCCCTAGACAATGTTGATGTGTGTATGTGTACATGTGAAGGCACTGAGGACCCACGGAACGCCAAACGGATAGCTTCACATTTCTCCCATCCAGAAGCATTATTGTCCTTGTCATGCTGCCTTTTGTTTAGTCGTCTAACCGAGGCGATTTAAATTTGACTTACAACACCTTTTAGTAGTAGTGGAGGAGGAGACCTCTGATAAATCTAAGTCAATGTTTCTTATTATTCCATAAGAAAGGCCAACCTCCGACGAATAAACTTTTTGCATTGAATAAGAAGATCCGCATCGCCATCTTCTTCGAACGTAATCACTATCTTATACTGGTGAACATACTTAACTACTCTGATTCCCTTGATGTTATTGTCACGTAGAAGCTTAGCCAAGGCAAATTGTTTGGGCAAGCCGGAACTGCACATGACATAAACTTGAATCTTTTCTACGATTTCTGTTCTAGATCTACGAATAACTTTCCTACTACGATGAACTGTGTTCCATCTTTCGTCAGACGATGTTTCCTCAAGTCTTCTCTTGTGCTGTTTTCCGTTTTCTTGCTGAGTAGGAAAATCCATAACTTCCATCGTAACTGTGCTTGCACCCTCATTTTCTTCGCCATAATGAACTAAATCTCTTCCACCATAAGGTTCATTCATAATGCACGGCTACCGGCCTATATAGGCCGAACTATTGACCAATATTTCCTTAAAAATGTAATTAAACAATTTTCAGTGAGAAAAACGCAGCCGCCCTTTTTCAGTTTTTTTTTTAACTGCTTACCTATATCAAATTGCTTTTATGTTTTTCAGATCATTTTGACTACTCTAGACGTTCATATCAATTTGATGCTGACTGTACTAATACTTTAGGTAGTGATACTGGAGTTTTGATGGGGACTGGGGACAGGAGGTAAATAATAACCATCTCATCAATGTATACTTATGTTTATTACAAGTCAAATAACAGGACTCATAACACCACTCACTAATAGAACAATCAATCAGAAACATGTTATGCCAGCAATGTCTAATGGTGACCATGACCACCAATCTTCAACGTGGCTTTATCGAAGGCAAAAATTGGTTGCGGAGGTTGGCCTACAGCAAGAATTGCATCTGTAAAAAGGTAATTTTCAATCAGCATAATATTCTTGTTTCTTTACTTTTTTTTAACAAGAAAGCTTGTTCATCTAATATTCTTTGTACAATTATAAAATGATGACGATTAGCCGGATGTTGGGGGCTAAGAGATCAGAGTAGCTAACGTTCAGTGAAAAAAAATTAAACAGAATTTATTACAGTAAATAATAATGATAATAATTCTTTAATTTTGTCAACAAAAAAAAACCTGACCCTGATAATGATGTGTAGGTAAGTATGATGACTAGTATTAGGTAATATAATTAATTATCTTAGCCATCTTTCGACGCGTGAATTTTGTAATATTGAAGAGTTTTGTTAACTACCTGTGGGCTTCTTCATCAGTTCTACGTTACCAAATCATATTTTCTGAATGCAAATACTTGACCTAGAGCTAAATAATCCCAAAATCGCTATGTGTTGGCCTACAACATTTGAGAAGTTCCCTCGATTCCTTATGGATTCCATCATCAGAACTGAGTTTTGAATAAAATGGATGTTATTTTGTGTAACAAAATAGTCTGAAACCACAACTAACGTCATCTATGTGATTGTCTATGTAAATGTGTCTGTTGAGAATAAATTTAGTCTGTGTGCGAACTTGCTTGCTACGTGTTTTATTATAGGTTATGGGCCCAGTCCCGTTTTTCAAAAAGTGTTAGATAATTAGTAAAAGTGAATACTCGTAACATTTATAGTGCACAGAAGTATGGCAGGAAATTACTCCGTAAATGTGCCGAAGTTGAAAGGGAGAGAAAATTATGACGATTGGGCGTTCGCCGTCGAAAATTTTCTAATTTTGGAGGGAATTGACATCGCGGCCAGCACAGTTTTGCCCGACATGGACGACAGGAAGGCTAGAGCGAAGATGATCATGACGATCGACCCATCACTGTATGTCCACATCAAAGATGAAACCACGGTACATGCTTTGTGGCAAAAGTTAAAGTCTTTGTTCGACGACTCCGGATTTACACGAAGAATCAGTTTACTTAGAAACCTGATCTCTATTCGTTTGGAAAGCTGTGATACGATGACCAGCTATGTAAATCAGTTAGTTGAAACAGCGCAGAAGTTGAAAGGTACCGGCTTTGAAATAAACGACGAGTGGATCGGATCGCTTCTGTTAGCCGGACTTCCAGAAAAATTCTCTCCTATGATAATGGCCATCGAGCATTCCGGTATGGTCATAAGTGCAGATGCTATAAAAACCAAATTATTGGACATGAGTGCCGACGTGGATATCGTCAAATCGGAGGGCGCATTCATTGCAAAAAATTCATTTCGGCAGAAAAGTGGTTTTGGGAAAAATGGCGGCAGTAACGGAACGTCAAATTCAAGTCCGAACAGTAATGTCAAACCAGCAAAAAATATAAAGTGCTACAAATGCAAACGCATTGGACATTATAAAAACCAATGCAAATTCAACGATATGCAGAAAGAACCGAATGCATTTAGTGCAATGTTTTTATCCGGAGATTTCAGTCCAAGTGATTGGTATATCGACTCGGGCGCAAGCACTCACATGGTGTCGAATAAAAACATGTTGTCAAATGTTTCTTACCAACCAAAAACAAAACAGATTATCGTAGCAAATCAAGAAAGTGTTCAAGTGCTGTGTTCTGGAGATCTACAGATTACGACTCGTGTTGGAAATTCAGAGTACGACATAAATGTGAACAATGTTTTGTGTATACCAAACCTAACCACAAATTTATTGTCAGTAAGCAGAATTATGTCCAGCGGCAACAGGGTGTTGTTCCAGCAGAATGGATGTTGCATATACAATAAAGACAATGTCTGCATTGGTGAAGGTTGTTTGATTAATGGTGTCTACAGATTAAACATTGTGAAGTCTGGACAGTTGTTAGCGGCTGCAGTAAAGATTTCAAGTACTACTTGGCACAGACGGTTAGGTCATATAAACAGTAATGACCTAAACAAGATGAAAGATGGAGCGGTTGAGGGCTTGTCATATCAAGAGAAGGCAGATATCAGCAAGTCAAACTGTACAGTATGTTGTGAAGGCAAGCAAGCCAGGCTTCCCTTTCCTCGTAGTTTGACAAGAAGCCAGGATCTTTTAGAATTGGTTCATGCGGACTTATGTGGGCCAATGGAGAATGCATCACTTGGTATGGCTAAATACTTCTTATTGTTCGTAGATGACTATAGTCGAATGAGTTTTGTGTATTTTTTGCAATCCAAAAGTGAAACATTTACACAATGGAAACAATTTAAAGAAATGGTTGAGAAACAAACGTCAAAAAGGATAAAAATACTCAGGACTGACAATGGAGGTGAATTCTGTTCTGCAGCAATGGAAAATTACTTCAAGCAGTGTGGCATAGTTCATCAGAAAACAATACCATATACGCCTGAACAAAATGGGCTGTGTGAGCGATACAATAGATCAATAGTAGAAAAAGCCCGCTGTCTTTTATTTGATGCTCAATTGAAAAAAAAATTTTGGGCAGAGGCTGTTAACACAGCTGTATATTTAAAGAATCGTTCTTTAGCTGCAAGCTTGGACCAGTGTACCCCTTTTGAGCTATGGACAGGCAGAAAACCTGACATAAGTCACTTACGTGTGTTTGGTAGTCCTGTTATGGCTCATGTACCAAAAGAGAAGCGCAGAAAATGGGACAAAAAGGCCAAGAAAATGTTATTAGTTGGATACTCAGAAAACACAAAGGGGTATCGACTGTATGATTATGTTTCAAGAACAGTAATTGTTGCAAGAGACGTTGTGGTCATGGAAAACATAAATGACAGTTCGACAACACATGTAACTGTAGAGGAAAAAGAAACAGAGCAGCAGGATGTATCAGTGGAAGATCAACCAGGGACTTTGGAGAGATCAGTCCAAGATGATACATATATTGCAGAGGACTCATCAACAAATTCTGATGAAGAATATTTTGAAACATCAATAGAAAAAAACATAGGAAATGACACCCTGGAAGTTATATCTCAGGAGAAAAATCAAAATAAAATACCAACACGTATAAAGAAACCACCAGAAAGATATGGTTATGCAAATTTGTGTATTACAGAAGGAATTACTGGAGATGAGATTTCTCTCACCGAGGCGATGAATGGACCAGAAAAAGTGCAGTGGCAAAGTGCAATGAAGGAAGAGTTAAAATCTTTTAGTGATAATGACACATGGGAAGAAGTGGACAGACCAATTACAGGTACAGTGGTAAAAAATAAGTGGGTTTTTAAAAAGAAATATAATAGTGAAAGTGAAGTGCGTTACAGAGCTAGACTTGTAGCAAAAGGTTTTACCCAAAAGAAAGGTTTGGACTTTACAGAGACATTTTCACCAGTGCTCCGATATTCAACATTGAGATTACTTTTTGCTACTAGTGTCCTACTAGATCTAGATATTAACCATCTGGATGTTCCTACTGCCTTCTTAAATGGTTTTTTAGATGAAAATGTATTTATGGAAATACCAGAATATTCTGATATAGAAAATTGTGAGAATAAGGTATTAAAGTTAAAAAGAGCCATTTATGGGCTTAAACAGTCAGCTAGAGCTTGGTACACCAGAGTTGAAGACTGTTTATTAGGTTTAGGTTATATTAAGTCAAAATATGAACCTTGTCTTTTTATAAAATCCAATAACAACATAAAAATCTTTATAGCCCTGTTTGTGGATGATTTTTTTGTGTTCTACAACTGTAAATTAACTTATGAACTGTTAAAAAGTGAGTTAGTATCTAAATTCAGAATAAATGATTTAGGTCAGATCAAACAATGTTTAGGTATGCAAGTAAATGTTAAAAAGGACTGTATTACTGTGAACCAGGAGAAATTTGTAGAAACTATCTTAAAACGATTTAATATGGAAAGTTGTAAATTTTCAGATACACCTATGGAAGTAAATTTAAAATTAGAAAAAGATGAAAATAAGAAATGTAATATATTTCCTTATCAAAATTTGATTGGAAGCCTTATGTATCTATCTGTATTAACAAGGCCAGATATATCATTTAGTGTTAGTTTCTTAAGTCAATATAATAACTGTTTTAATGAAGCTCACTGGAAGCATTTAAAAAGAGTATTGAAATATTTACATAAAACTAAAAGTTATGGTTTAGTATATAAAAGAGATGATTGTAAATTAAAAGGTTATGTGGATGCTGACTGGGCATCTTGTACAATAGACAGGAGGTCTTATACTGGCTTTTGCTTCATGATGTCAGGATGTGTAATTTCTTATGAATCAAAAAAACAAAAAACTGTTGCATTATCTAGCACAGAAGCAGAGTATATGGCCATGTCGGAGGCTTGCAAAGAAGCTATTTATTTAAAAAATGTATTGTGTGAGATAAATAATGAAGATTGTTTACCAGTACCTTTATTTAGTGATAGCCAAAGCTCTCAAAAATTGGCAGTTAACCCATTGTTTCACAAAAGAACAAAACACATTGATGTCAGACATCATTTTGTGAGAGAATGTGTAGCCAATAACCTTGTAATAATTAAATATATACCAACCTCTGTAATGCCAGCAGATTTGTTAACAAAGAGCCTTGCTTTTAAAAGGCATTTTGAATTTCTAAGTATGATGGGATTGTCTAGAGTTTAAGTTGTTTTAAATTGTATGTAATGTACAGATTATTTTGTTAAGAGAAGGTGTTATTTTGTGTAACAAAATAGTCTGAAACCACAACTAACGTCATCTATGTGATTGTCTATGTAAATGTGTCTGTTGAGAATAAATTTAGTCTGTGTGCGAACTTGCTTGCTACGTGTTTTATTATAATGGAACCTAATACAAAGTGTATCTATATATAACCTAAAAATAATTTTCCAAACTACTACTACTAGCCGTGGGGTGCCGGCAGTAGAATGTTACCCCTCCTTTCATGCCCGTGGATGCAGTAAGAGCCTGCTAAGGGATACGTCCGGAAGATAGACAGCAGCGTCTTTCCGTGTATCAACATCCCGTACTGCGCTCGCCAACCCGCTTGCTAAGCATGGTGAGTATGGCAACTACCATAACTACCTTGGATCTCCATGAGGGAGGCCTGTTCAGTAGTGGACTTTTTACGGCTAGAATGATAAATTTTCCAAATCGGTTCATAAACGATGGAGTTGAGGTAACGAAGATTTAAAAAAAAATAATACGGACGACTTGAGAACCTCCTCAATTTTTTTGAAGTCGGTTAAAAGTATGAAGAATTCTTTGGGTGTGTAGGTATATTGTGTGATTGTTATGATAATTGATTTACTATGATTTTAAATTTAATGGGCGAAGACGCCGAGCAGGCCCAGGAGACGCTGACGTGACCATCTGGACACATTCAGGGTCGATTGGTGGGACTTGGCGAGCGAGTGAAATTCCTGGAACGACTTAGGGGGAAACCTTTGCCCAGCAGCGGGACAGCACAGGTTAGAAAAAAAACATGAGTCTTACCTAGTGATAAAGGTTGTCTATACACGTTGCTAAGGTCATATGGACCGCTCGCGCTCCCACAAACTTACGACAGTTTCGATTGTGTCAGTCATGTCACAGGTCTGTGGAATAGTCATCGCATCTTGGTTTATTTGACAGTTTCAAGACTTACGACACGGCACGGTAAAGGTATTTCTGTCAAGTTATATTTATCATTATTTTAATAGTTTAAAATTAGTATTACTTTATTTCGATACAACTATACTGCGACACTTCGTGACATAACGTATGGCTCATCACATGGCTGCAAAGCACGCCTTACCTACCGTACCGTGCCGCGCTGCGACGTCAGTCAGCACCGGCCCTATATGGTCACTTTCACTACTGGAAAAGGCATCTAAAAGGGCATGCCTGCGTCACTGAATATGTGCTACTTGACTGTAAACTGTGACGAGGGAGCCGGCGCCAGCACCGCAACACGGCGGGCAGCAAGGGCCACAACAAGGGGCGGGGCAGCAGCCGCAGTTACCTCTGAAAAAACATTCAAAGGATGATTCCAGGAAATTTTTAAATTAATGAACTCTGTTACCCCAGTTCAAACTATCTTGAATTTCAGTGCGAAGCTATGGATAGCATTGCATTGAAATTCAAGATAGTTTATTCGTTCTTGACACTACATATTAGGAAGGGGGGTACTAATATTTGCACAATTATTCATACTATTGATCCATTATCATTTAACATCGTCGTCGTCATCTTCAGCATCCAGTGTCTAAACAGACACTGGACGTGGCAAGCCGACGACAGGGTAAAATTGTAGACACCAGGAACCGTTTGACAAAGGCCATTTTATCTAGCTGGTGGTCGGCGTCCTGCACATTAAAAAGTCACGCTCTTTTCATTCTATCCTCTCATTATAATGACCGTGCCTCTATACTAGTAGGTACATTACAATGTAAATTACATTACAAATGCCACAAAATTTTCTCAAACCCGAATTAACACACGTTACTTTTTATCAATGCATGCTAAGCTGCAGTCAGAAGCTAGTAAGGATTAACTAAATGAAAAATTCATTTGACCGGTAGTGGAACCCAAACCATTTGAAGTAATAACGAAAAAAATACCGAATTGCAGACATGACGCCTTGTAGTTGACCGATGACACCCATTCTGTCGCACATTTTTGATTATATCTGATTACAAATTATATACTGGGATATGCTAATAGTTATTTAAAGCAATACAAAATACAATATTTTAGGCCAGAATTTTTTATTATTTACACGAAAAATTTTGAAGCGAAATATCAAAATGAAATAAAAGCTATGTCAATAATCTGACATTGTCAAGTACCGGTTTATCGGATTATCTCGTGATGACGTCTAAAGATTTGTCTCGTCTTGTCTTTTTATTTTATGGCCTTTTGTGTTTGGTTTAACACAATTCCGCCAGTGTCAAGTTAATTTATAAATTCGTAAGTTATTTGGCCAGCCATGTTACAGCCAGCCAAGTAACATGGCCGCCAGGCCATGTTGATTTTTCGTCTAAAGATTTATCTCGTCTAAGGTAAGATCTGTCGAATAAAAATTAGTTGATAATGACATTGGTCAAGATGTCATTTCCTGATTTTCTTTCGCTGTTACCTACACATGTATTTATTTTATTCACATAGTACTTTTGGCCAACATGGCCAGCCAAATAATATAAGAATTTATAAATTATCTTGACACTGGCGGAATTGTGTAAAACCAAACACAAAAAGCCATAAATTATAAAGACAAGACAAGACAAGACATTGGTCAATATTAACTAAAGAAGAAGAAGACGGAAGTGCTTTGAGCGCTAAGCTACAGAACCCACGTCGGGCCCCGCTGAAATTCTTGATAAGGTGATGTCGGTTTGAGCAACCGAAGAGTTACCTTAGAATTTTTTTTGTTAAGGTTATTCATTTCTTTGAAAATGTTCTACCTAAGTGTGGTTAAACATTATAAAAATAACAAACTACCACAAAGAGTCCATCTGTGGTCTGTAAGTACTTCTTTCTATAGTCAGAACAAGACTTTTAAAAATGTTTTGTTATTCAATTTAAAAAAGATAATTATTACAAAACGAAACGGAGTTGTTTCCGAAAATACAATGATTTTTTTTTCGCTCCTTTCAGAGAGTTTAAGACCATACCAGAAAGCAAAAAGCAAAGCCAAAGCAAAGCCCATCAATTCATTCTAGTAATCCCACGTTAGAAACAGACATAACGTTACAAGAACTGATGAATTGTTTAAAGAAAAATGACACAGCTCCGGGTTGCGATGACATTTCCTACTCGATGATTAATCATCTTCCGCTAGTTGGTAAATTGTTGCTACTAAGTTTTTATAATCGTTGCTACACATCTGCGTTCGTTCCATTACAATGGCGTAAAATTAAGGTTATTCCTATTCCAAAATCAGGTACATTATCCGCTCTGCGCCCTATTTCATTGATATCATGTTTATGCAAAATTCTACATTCCATAATTAATAAGCGTCTTGAGTGGTACTTTGAAAAATCAACTCTATTCCCTGACTCCATGGTCGGTTTTCGTAAATCAAGATCTTGCTTAGATAATCTAACATGCCTGACATCTCACATTCAAAAAGGCTTCTCAAATAATCAATTGACAGTTGGATGTTTCATCGATATTAAAAACGCCTATAACAATGTAAACGTGCCATCCTTGATAACAATTCTTGATGGATTTCAGGTGGGGTATAAAATATGTAGGTACCTATGGTCCTTCCTAAGTTTAAGAATGCTAGAAATTAACTCTAAATCAAGTGTTTTAACGAGGTGGACGTGTCAAGGACTTGCTCAAGGAGATCCATTATCCCCACTTCTATTTAATATAGCAACTGTCAAAATATGTCAAAGTGTCAACAATGTGGAGATATCCCAGTATGCTGATGATTTTGTGATTTATTGCACCAAAAAACACGTGAACGATGCCTTAAGAGAGCTGCAGTTAGCTTTAACTATAATTAGTAGTATATTAGATAGCATTGGTTTGGAAATATCGCCAGCCAAAAGTAAAATATGTATTTTTAAAAAAGGTCGTTATAGGGGTACTATAGACTTTACGCATAATAGTCATACTTTGCAATTATGTGATAACGTTAAATATCTGGGATTTTGGCTCGACAGTTCTTTAAGGTGGGGTAAGCACATTAGTGAGACAGTTTTTAAAATTCAAAAATTTATCAATGTAATTAAAACATTAGCTGGTTCAGGTTGGGGGGTTCACCAAAAACATTTAAGACGGTTGTACATATCGATTATACGCAGTAGGATCGATTATGCTAGTTTTTTGTACGATAATAGTTGCCAAAGTAATGTTAAATAAATTAGATCGTATCCAAAACCAAGCCATGCGAGTGGTTGGAGGATATATACGTAGTACGCCTATTCATGTCATGGAGAGTGACTTATGTTTACCTCCATTATTCGTGCGTAGAAAATTCTTAGCCGAGAAATTCTGGCTTCGGTCAAAGTCATTTCAGGACAATAGTTCGATTAAATGTATTCATGAACTTTCGTTACAGAGAACTTCCCAGTACTGGACTCAAAGAAAAGTCCCGATATTAGTATCAGTTCACCTTTCTTTTAATATGTTACCTATTCACTCATGTCATAAACTTGAAATGTTTTCGTTAAATACTTGGGTAAGTAACATTAATTTGCGTGACGTCATTTGCGATAACATCCCGGCCGTTGATCGTTCGAAGCGCACCTATAATTGTCATGATTTAAAAAACTTGTGTTTAGATTTTATTAATAGTAACTATAGTGATTGTTATACAATATATACAGACGGTTCTAAGAATGGAACTGCTGGTGGGGCTGCTTTTTTTGATCCCGTTGCAAATAGTTACATGAAATTCCAAATTAACTCCAATATTTCGATTATGCATCTGGAGCTTATAGCTTTATCTGAGGCTATATCTTACTTAGACTCTTTAGAATGCAACAAATTTGTTATCTGCTGTGATTCAAAGAGTGCGTTGCAACACATAGCTCGGTGTACCTCGCATCAGCGAGGTAGCCCGATTGCTTATACTATTCTTGAATCTATTTTGATGTTTCAATCTAAAAATAAAACAATAATCTTGCAATGGATTCCGTCACATATTAACTTTGAGGAAAATGAAATAGTAGACCTTTTAGCAAAACAAGCTATTTTTGATGGCATGCCTCTGACAGTAGTTCCATTACATTCGGAGTATGTAAGGTTGGCTAGGACTCAGTGTATTGATCTATGGCAGGAGTATTTCGATAAAAGGTCTACAGAAAAAGGAATTTGGTACAAGACGATACAACCACAAATTACATCTTGCCCTTGGATTGATGACTGTACCTATAACAGGAATGTACTCGTAATGGCGCTCAGGCTCCGTTCCGGACACATTCCGACCAATAAGTTTGCATTTCTTATGAAGAAAGTTGTTTCGCCCAATTGTGACGTTTGTGGTTCCCTAGAAGATGTACAACACGTGTTGACGGAATGTGTGCGGAACGCCAGTGAAAGAAATAGATATTTTGATTTTTCTAAGATTCCTAATGTCGGCCAGTGCAACGTAATCTTAGCGTCGCCTCTGTCCGACAAAGCTGAACAATTGTATGAACTAGCTGCTAGGTGTTTTTCTCTAAGAAGTTAATTTTTTGTTTTATTTACCTTTAAGTTTATTTTGTTTCTCTAGTGATTTGTAATTTTGTAATAATTTGTATTACCTGGTGTTTTGTTTGTAATATAGGGTGATATGGTCGCTTAGCGACAAAACCCTCTTTTCTATAAATAAAAAAAAAAAAAAAGACCATACCGCCTAGTCTAACGTCATGTCATTTTCCCGTTAGTTAATTTTGCAGTTTATTTCTTGCGTAATTTTTTTTTTATGTAGAGATCATATCAATTACTGATATACATCTGAATGAAAATATTATAATACCAACAACTGGTACACATTTGAATGTTTTTTTTATTTATTTTTCCTTCGTCCATTTGAAGTTTCTTGTTACTATAGGTACATATTTAGATACCTTATATTTATATTTCCTATATAGGTAAATATAAGGACGACGCCTGTAGTTCTAAATAAAAACCGGCCATGTGCGAGTTGGATTCGCGCACCGAGGGTTCCGTACAAACTTGTAGGTATATAAGACTTGAGTGTTTGATATTTCAATTTAATACCTCCACGCGTTCATGAAAGGGGTAGTAAGTTTAAAATTACTAAAAATATTTTTATTATAATGATGTAACAAAATTTACGGTTTTCCCAATTTTTCCTTTATCTGTGCTATAAGACGTTGCTTCGTACCAAATTTCAAGATTCTGAGTTCACGGGAAGTACCCTGTAGGTTTTGATTCCCTTGCGAGTGTCGAAAATTTGCGGCATAAACGGCTGTATCTTTTGATCGCGTTGGCTTAGAAGTTTGATTTTTTCACAGCTACAAAGGACATAAACTTGAGTATTTTATATAAATTCCAGCTTGATACCTTCGCGCGTTCCTGAGAAAAAGGGTCTTGACAGACAGACGGACGGACAACAAAGTGATCCTCTAAGGGTCCCGTTTTTTCCTTTCGAGGTACGGAACCCTAAAAACCGAAATAAATTTAAGTAATACTTTTAATTAAAACTTCGTTAGTTACAATTATAAGTAATAGACATAGACATTGTTTTTATTCACACAGCGACATAGAAAATACTTAAGTACTTGCAACAAAGGTTAAAATTAAAAATACGAAACACATACTAATTAAGAAACATACACAAAGTAAAGTACCTAAACTGAAAAAAAAGCATGTGCAGTGCCCGCCATGTGCTGTGTGAAAAGCCACGAGCTCAGCTTAATGCTGCGGTAAATCCACAGCGCTGATGAATATGAACATATACGCAGCGAAAATGAATAATTATAATAAAATTTAAAAAAAAATAGTACTTGTGCCGGCTATACACAAAATAAAAGCTTTCGTTATATAAACAAACACAGAAACCAATATTTTTATATATGTATGATGTAATTGCATAATCCTACCACAGTCGTATAATAATGAAAAAGTATGAATTTGTTTAATTATTAACGATATTTTCCAAAGTAGCACTTTGTTTTTGAGATTGTTTAATCCTATATATAAAATATATATATATATATATTATATATATATATATATATTTTATCGTATCCTATATATAAAATATATATATATATATATATATATATTATATATAGGATTAAAAAATCTAAAAAACAAAGTGCTACTTTGGAAAATATCGTATATATATATATTAATAACTATATTATAATAAGTAGGTAGGTACATAAACAGTAAAAACAATCTAAAACAGGAATGAGTTAGTGTCAACACTGATCATGCACCTGTCGTCTATTAAAAGTTTTTTGTACTGAATTTTAAAATTTTGTATACTTTGATGATTGTATACGTAATGTAAAGTTATAAGCTAATTAAACTAGTTGACGGACTCGATGTAAGAGTCGAAGTGAAGCGTGGGGCGACGGCTTCGATGGGCTCCGATGTCGGGCATCGTGGTGCTGCGTCAGCGTGTCCTCGATTCCGTATTTACGTCAATGCATTCAGTTATGTTCATATTGAATATTTGCAAAGGTCGACAGATTGGGTATAGTCAATGGGTATAACATCTCCCGTAAGTTGGTGTCTGAGTAAGTTCTATTTCCATTTTCGTGCTCTTCCTCGTTCGGTGTAAGTAAAATCTGTGACTAAGTACGATGGCTGCGAGCACTAGTGCACCGTATAGTATAGCGTAGAATGGAATCGTCGTATGATAGAACGTCCAGTTGGTGAATTTTATCTTGAATAACGTGTAGCTTTTTTAGATTGACTGAGCTGACCTTGAGAGTAAATGGGTGCAGAATCTTCATCCAGATGAGCAGAAATTTTGGATATCTTCATAGGTTGTCCTTTGATATGGTCGTCGGCATTAACGATGGTGAAGTTATCTCTGCGCAGCTTACAACAGTGTGGGATAGTTGCTAAGTAGCTGCCGACGATGTTGGAGTGGACGAATTAGGGAGTGGACAAGTTTGGAAAGATACAAATTAGGAAGTGGCCGAAGTCAACCGAAAGGGGTAGATCGTGTTGAAATTGAGTTGGTTGCGGGAACACGATGGCATAGTGACGGTCGTCCAGTTTCTCCATGGCGGGCTTTATCAGATCGATGGTGGTCATCTCGCAGGGTTTGTCTCCGGTCGTCTCGCCTTCCATGATGTTGCAGTCCAGTTGAGGTTTCAGTTGATGGTTGAGATGATCTTCGCATATACCTGACTTCAGGCATTCAGCCTCTATGTACACGTGAATATTACCAGTGATTGCGAGAAGTGGGAAAGGTGGGATGATAGCCTGCCTATTTTTATTCGGTACGATAATTAATTTACATAAGGTATACGTTAGCGGAGAGACTACTGGATTTTTTTTTATTTATAGAAAAGAGGGTTTTGTCGCTAAGCGATCATATCACCTAACATATTACAAACAAAAACACCAGGTAATACAAATATACTACTACTGGAAAATGGACTACTGGAAATTTAAACGCAAAAACTAATTATTGATCTCCTTTATAATTATGATATAATTATAATTATTATTTGCCTCCAGTGGATTCCTTCACATGTTCAATTAAAAGAAAATGATCAAGTAGACCTTCTTGCAAAGCAGGCGACTGCAGATGGAGTTCCATTAGACCAGTTGTCTCTGTTTTCAGATTTTGTCAGGCAGGTTAAAAACAAGTGTGCTGATGTTTGGCAAGAGTATTTTGACGTAAGATCACGGGAAAAGGGAATCTGGTACAAAACCATCCAACCTCTGATAACCCAACATCCTTGGATTGATACTACATTGTTCATGCGAAATAATTTAAAATCTGTACTTAGATTGCGATCTGGACACATCCCTTCAAACAAATTTACTTTTCTCATGAATATAGCTCCATCTCCAAACTGTAATGATTGTGGTGTGCTCGAAGATCTCCAGCATATTTTGTTGGAATGTGTCCGTAACGCAACATTTAGAACAACTTGTATAAATAAGATCCGTCAACTAGATGTAGGTATTGTAAATAGCATTTTATCCAACCCTAATTGTGAAGAGGTAGAGCTCTTGGTTAAGTTGTTAGATTTAGGTTTAGTTAAGCATTAAGTTTGTTATTTTTTGTGATTTTGTTTAATTCCTTTTTCTTATACGGACGATGTGGTCGCTAAACGACAAAGTCTTAAATAAATTAAAAAAAAAAAAATATGATACTGGTTTGATAACGTCGTAGTACTCTTTAACTTCTAAGTCTAATAACTGATCGTTTCGAACGAAATCTTTTTTGATTTTTTATTTTTTAATGCACATTATTTAAAAGATTTTGTATTCGATTCGATCCGCAAAATAAGGTTAATGCAGCATCTTGGATCGTCTGTAATGGAAGTTTTCTAACAATAAAACCTTAACCTAAAATAAAGTAAAAAGGAAAAAAATATTATTATTCGAATTCGAATATTTATTGGAATGCTTTTTGATTCTTTCTTATTCCTTCCAGCTCAGAACCATATAAAAGGTCACCAATAAACTACATAGCTCATTATTCAGAAATCTTCCATACAATAAACAAAAAACTAAAAAAAAAATCAACTTCAAATTTTACGTCTAATATTTTAATCATTTTTTTTCATATATTTCCGTATTAAGTTTAAGTTCAATTCGTCGCCGAGTTTTGGTGTAGATAATCCTTCCCTTTCTACCCGATTGATAGAAATACCTATAGCAAAATGTAAGTACACACTTCGTAGACCCAAACACTAGCGATCCTGACGGGCTTGGATCCTGACGGGCTTGGGACATGATTCAGTCTCCTAGACCACTGCATTCTTTGAATTATAATTTGCCCAAAAATATAATCCAGAGCAGTTAAGTTTAGTCACATTTTTTTTCTCTTGCAGGTGTGGACCGTGCGGTGGATGTTGCGGACCTTGCGGCGGCTGCTGTGGTGGATGCTGTGGTGGATGCTGTGGTGGATGCTGCTGCCCCAATATTACTATCCACACATGCTGCACGAAAATTTGCTGATTGTACCAGCATAACTAAGTGAACATCATGCTTTTGCTTTGTCTTTGGTGGTGCGTGTTGTCTGATTCTGGATAAATAAAAAATAAATTAATTAGTACTGATTTTCATTGTGATTAGTGATACTCTGCACGGCACGGGTAGGAGGCTCGAGACTCTGGTGCACGGCACGGGTTAGGAGGCTCGAGGCTCTGGTGCACGGCACGGGTTAGGAGGCTCGAGGCTCTGGTGCACGGCACGGGTTAGGAGGCTCGAGGCTCTGGTGCACGGCACGAGTAGGAGGCTCTGGTGCACGGCACGGGTAGGAGGCTCGAGGCTCTGGTGCACGGCACGGGTAGGAGGCTCGAGGCTCTGGTGCACGGCACGGGTAGGAGGCTCGAGGCTCTGGTGCACGGCACGGGTAGGAGGCTCGAGGCTCTGGTGCACGGCACGGGTAGGAGGCTCGAGGCTCTGGTGCACGGCACGGGTAGGAGGCTCGAGGCTCTGGTGCACGGCACGGGTAGGAGGCTCGAGGCTCTGGTGCACGGCACGGGTAGGAGGCTCGAGGCTCTGGTGCACGGCACGGGTAGGAGGCTCGAGGCTCTGGTGCACGGCACGGGTAGGAGGCTCGAGGCTCTGGTGCACGGCACGGGTAGGAGGCTCGAGGCTCTGGTGCACGGCACGGGTAGGAGGCTCGGGGCTCTGGTGCACGGCACGGCGCTTGGCAGGCGGGTTGGCGAGCGCAGTATAGGATGTTGATACACGGAATGACGCTGCAGCCCAAAACAAGTGTAGGACCAGTAGTTCTCGAGATATGGCATTTGTTTTACACGAATGCTGCACGCGATTTTATTATTGTTCGATTATCCTTGAATAGAGAAATGGTATAAATTACAAATTCAATCATTAGCTATTGTCAACGACTTAGTTGATCTTAGTAATTACCTTCGCCGAGATGTTATACTTTCGCCGAGACGTACTTAAAGAGAAATTGGACCATGACATTTTTCTCTTTTGACGCGACTGCAGTTCCAATATTATTGTATATAAAATGTTTTTGCATTTTCTGGCAACGACACTACCAGCCGCACTACCAGTAGTAGTGTCGTTGCCAAATAAACGGCGCCGGCTTATTCCACTCCCACTCTCGTGATACCAGTGGGATCATACAAAACTTGAGTTCATTAAGCTCGTGTTAATTAAGCAGTGAACACTTATCGTTCCATTATAATCTCACACACCTGGAAGTAATGATGTGATGTGAAAATGTGAAATTGAAAAATTGAAATTGAAAAAAATTGAAAATTTATTTATTTGTGATACAAATTTTACACAGTAATAATAATAAACTAACAGGTATCACAAATCGGACCTGGCTCAGCATTGTGTTAGCTGCGTGAACAACTAACGCTGATCTTCCGCCAGAACCGACAGTGATGTCACGGATGTAACCACATTCTTATACAACATTATTTTCCGTTATTGTGAAATGCAACACACAATTATTTTCCGTTTACTCCCACCTGTTCTGTTGAGTAGTTCTGTTGACAGAACGATGTCGGCGATTAGTTCCTAATTCTTAATTTTTCACGTATGAAATTTTGCAAATTATTATCGGGACGAATTATTCTTCATGAAAAGTCTTAATTTTACCAATTCTTAATTTTCCGAATGCCTCATTTTCCTTATTATAGATAGTACTGGTTTTTTTCCCATTAGTTCTGTGACCTAGTTTGTATGTACGTAATTTGTGATATTGATGAAAAGCAGAACTTGACCATTTTTACGCTCTTTAAATTCTAAGTCATCCATTTTATCAAACATCCAAATGAAATTAAAAATTAAATGAAATCAAAAGTAGTTGTTCAATTGTGACCAAAAAGATTGCACATGAAGGGCCATTGTCAACAATAAGAATTTATTCATAAGTAATTAGTATCCTCTCTGCGGTGGCGAGTGTACTTTGCATATTTTGACATGAGGTTAGTTATTAGCACTAGTGCACCGTATAGTATAGCGTAGAATGGAATCGTCGTATGATAGAACGTCCAGTTGGTAAATTTTATCTTGAATAACGTGTAGCTTTTTTAGATTGACTGAGCTGACCTTGAGAGTAATGGGTGCAGAATCTTCATCCAGATGAGCAGAAATTTTGGATATCTTCATAGGTTGTCCTTTGATATGGTCGTCGGCATTAACGATGGTGAAGTTATCTCTGCGCAGCTTACAACAGTGTAGGATAGTTGCTAAGTAGCTGCCGACGATGTTGGAGTGGACGAATTAGGGAGTGGACAAGTTTGGAAAAATACAAATTAGGAAGTGGCCGAAGTCAACCGAAAGGGGTAGATCGTGTTGAAATTGAGTTGGTTGCGGGAACACGATGGCATAGTGACGGTCGTCCAGTTTCTCCATGGCGGGCTTCATCAGATCGATGGTGGTCATCTCGCAGGGTTTGTCTCCGGTCGTCTCGCCTTCCATGATGTTGCAGTCCGGTTGAGGTTTCAGTTGATGGTTGAGATGATCTTCGCATATACCTGACTTCAGGCATTCAGCCTCTATGTACACGTGAATATTACCAGTGATTGCGAGAAGTGGGAAAGGTGGGATGATAGCCTGCCTATTTTTATTCGGTACGATAATTAATTTACATAAGGTATACGTTAGCGGAGAGACTACTGGATTTTTTTTTATTTATAGAAAAGAGGGTTTTGTCGCTAAGCGATCATATCACCTAACATATTACAAACAAAAACACCAGGTAATACAAATATACTACTACTGGAAAATGGACTACTGGAAATTTAAACGCAAAAACTAATTATTGATCTCCTTTATAATTATGATATAATTATAATTATTATTTGCCTCCAGTGGATTCCTTCACATGTTCAATTAAAAGAAAATGATCAAGTAGACCTTTTTGCAAAGCAGGCGACTGCAGATGGAGTTCCATTAGACCAGTTGTCTCTGTTTTCAGATTTTGTCAGGCAGGTTAAAAACAAGTGTGCTGATGTTTGGCAAGAGTATTTTGACGTAAGATCACGGGAAAAGGGAATCTGGTACAAAACCATCCAACCTCTGATAACCCAACATCCTTGGATTGATACTACATTGTTCATGCGAAATAATTTAAAATCTGTACTTAGATTGCGATCTGGACACATCCCTTCAAACAAATTTACTTTTCTCATTAATATAGCTCCATCTCCAAACTGTAATGATTGTGGTGTGCTCGAAGATCTCCAGCATATTTTGTTGGAATGTGTCCGTAACGCAACATTTAGAACAACTTGTATAAATAAGATCCGTCAACTAGATGTAGGTATTGTAAATAGCATTTTATCCAACCCTAATTGTGAAGAGGTAGAGCTCTTGGTTAAGTTGTTAGATTTAGGTTTAGTTAAGCATTAAGTTTGTTATTTTTTGTGATTTTGTTTAATTCCTTTTTCTTATACGGACGATGTGGTCGCTAAACGACAAAGTCTTAAATAAATTAAAAAAAAAAATATGATACTGGTTTGATAACGTCGTAGTACTCTTTAACTTCTAAGTCTAATAACTGATCGTTTCGAACGAAATCTTTTTTGATTTTTTATTTTTTAATGCACATTATTTAAAAGATTTTGTATTCGATTCGATCCGCAAAATAAGGTTAATGCAGCATCTTGGATCGTCTGTAATGGAAGTTTTCTAACAATAAAACCTTAACCTAAAATAAAGTAAAAAGGAAAAAAATATTTATTATTCGAATTCGAATATTTATTGGAATGCTTTTTGATTCTTTCTTATTCCTTCCAGCTCAGAACCATATAAAAGGTCACCAATAAACTACATAGCTCATTATTCAGAAATCTTCCATACAATAAACAAAAAACTAAAAAAAAAATCAACTTCAAATTTTACGTCTAATATTTTAATCTTTTTTTTTCATATATTTCCGTATTAAGTTTAAGTTCAATTCGTCGCCGAGTTTTGGTGTAGATAATCCTTCCCTTTCTACCCGATTGATAGAAATACCTATAGCAAAATGTAAGTACACACTTCGTAGACCCAAACACTAGCGATCCTGACGGGCTTGGATCCTGACGGGCTTGGGACATGATTCAGTCTCCTAGACCACTGCATTCTTTGAATTATAATTTGCCCAAAAATATAATCCAGAGCAGTTAAGTTTAGTCACATTTTTTTTCTCTTGCAGGTGTGGACCGTGCGGTGGATGTTGCGGACCTTGCGGCGGCTGCTGTGGTGGATGCTGTGGTGGATGCTGCTGCCCCAATATTACTATCCATACATGCTGCACGAAAATTTGCTGATTGTACCAGCATAACTAAGTGAACATCATGCTTTTGCTTTGTCTTTGGTGGTGCGTGTTGTCTGATTCTGGATAAATAAAAAAGAAATTAATTAGTACTGATTTTCATTGTGATTAGTGATACTCTGCACGGCACGGGTAGGAGGCTCGAGGCTCTGGTGCACGGCACGGGTTAGGAGGCTCGAGGCTCTGGTGCACGGCACGGGTAGGAGGCTCGAGGCTCTGGTGCACGGCACGGGTAGGAGGCTCGAGGCTCTGGTGCACGGCACGGGTAGGAGGCTCGAGGCTCTGGTGCACGGCACGGGTAGGAGGCTCGAGGCTCTGGTGCACGGCACGGGTAGGAGGCTCGAGGCTCTGGTGCACGGCACGGGTAGGAGGCTCGAGGCTCTGGTGCACGGCACGGGTAGGAGGCTCGAGGCTCTGGTGCACGGCACGGGTAGGAGGCTCGAGGCTCTGGTGCACGGCACGGGTAGGAGGCTCGAGGCTCTGGTGCACGGCACGGGTAGGAGGCTCGAGGCTCTGGTGCACGGCACGGGTAGGAGGCTCGAGGCTCTGGTGCACGGCACGGGTAGGAGGCTCGAGGCTCTGGTGCACGGCACGGGTAGGAGGCTCGAGGCTCTGGTGCACGGCACGGGTAGGAGGCTCGGGGCTCTGGTGCACGGCACGGGTAGGAGGCTCGGGGCTCTGGTGCACGGCACGGGTAGGAGGCTCGAGGCTCTGGTGCACGGCACGGGTAGGAGGCTCGGGGCTCTGGTGCACGGCACGGGTAGGAGGCTCGGGGCTCTGGTGCACGGCACGGGTAGGAGGCTCGGGGCTCTGGTGCACGGCACGGGTAGGAGGCTCGGGGCTCTGGTGCACGGCATGGGTAGGAGGCTCGGGGCTCTGGTGCACGGCACGGGTAGGAGGCTCGGGGCTCTGGTGCACGGCACGGGTAGGAGGCTCGGGGCTCTGGTGCACGGCACGGGTAGGAGGCTCGGGGCTCTGGTGCACGGCACGGGTAGGAGGCTCGAGGCTCTGGTGCACGGCACGGGTAGGAGGCTCGGGGCTCTGGTGCACGGCACGGGTAGGAGGCTCGGGGCTCTGGTGCACGGCACGGCGCTTGGCAGGCGGGTTGGCGAGCGCAGTATAGGATGTTGATACACGGAATGACGCTGCAGCCCAAAACAAGTGTAGGACCAGTAGTTCTCGAGATATGGCATTTGTTTTACACGAATGCTGCACCGATTTTATTATTGTTCGATTATCCTTGAATAGAGAAATGGTATAAATTACAAATTCAATCATTAGCTATTGTCAACGACTTAGTTGATCTTAGTAATTACCTTCGCCGAGATGTTATACTTTCGCCGAGATGTACTTAAAGAGAAATTGGACCATGACATTTTTCTCTTTTGACGCGACTGCAGTTCCAATATTATTGTATATAAAATGTTTTTGCATTTTCTGGCAACGACACTACCAGCCGCACTACCAGTAGTGTCGTTGCCAAATGAACGGCGCTGGCTTATTCCACTCCCACTCTCGTGATACCAGTGGTATCATACAAAACTTTTGAGTTCATTAAGCTCGTGTTAATTAAGCAGTGAACACTTATCGTTCCATTATAATCTCACACACCTGGAAGTAATGATGTGATGTGAAAATGTGAAATGCAACACACAATTATTTTCCGTTTACTCCCACCTGTTCTGTTGAGTAGTTCTGTTGACAGAACGAAGTCGGCGATTAGTTCCTAATTCTTAATTTTTCACGTATGAAATTTTGCAAATTATTATCGGGACGAATTATTCTTCATGAAAAGTCTTAATTTTACCAATTCTTAATTTTCCGAATGCCTCATTTTCCTTATTATAGATAGTACTGTTTTTTTCCCATTAGTTCTGTGACCTAGTTTGTATGTACTTAATTTGTGATATTGATGAAAAGCAGAACTTGACCATTTTTACGCTCTTTAAATTCTAAGTCATCCATTTTATCAAACATCCAAATGAAATTAAAAATTAAATGAAATCAAAAGTAGTTGTTGAATTGTGACCAAAAAGATTGCACATGAAGGGCCATTGTCAACAATAAGAATTTATTCATAAGTAATTAGTATCCTCTCTGCGGTGGCGAGTGTACTTTGCATATTTTGACATGAGGTTAGTCCTCCTTGCCAAATTAGTTAGGCGAAATAGTTTGGCCATGAGGAACAAGCCCACTAAACCTGCTTGCAGTGCGGCCAACGACCCAAGAGCCAAACTGACCCGACATTATATCATCCTGTACGAGAGAAAATGGTCTTGAAACAGCTTAAGAACGACAAGACGCTGGGTGAGGACGGAATCACTTCAGAGCTTCTGAAAGCGGGTGCATCACCGTTACTTAAAGTCCTTCAGAAGCTCTTTAATTCCGCCTTGCTTGAAGGTACGACGCCAAAAACATCTTCGAACTTGCCGCTATGTCTCGCATTTGTGGATTATGAGAAAGCCTTTGATTCGATCGAAACATGGACGGAGCTTGAGTCTCTTCAACGATGCCGAATTGACTATCGGTACATCGAAGTGTTGAATTGTTTGTGAACTGACTAAATTATTAACACATATTTAACCGGGTATTTATCGCGTTATTTACCTTTATTATTGCCCAACGTTTCGACAGGATTGCACCCATCGTGGTCCCGGGAAGACTGACGAGGTGGCCGCAGCAAAGCGAAGGCGTCTTTTCGGACTACCCTCACTTGGTCTTCATAAATATAGTAACTTGAGATTAAGGCTGATTCACACTGTGACAGCACACTATACTAATTGTATCAGCACACTAAGGTTGATTCATACGTCGAGTACACTTGGCTATCACTGGATTCCATGAGGCAGAGAGTCTGAAGCCGTCTTCACGATTGAAATTAGGATACTTCTTAATTTTAATTGCTTCCCGAGCCATTCTCTTGTAATAGTGCCTCTCGTTGGCTATAACTTTGGGATTGTGAAGTTCAATCCAGTGATTGGGTCCTGAGTCCACTACATGCTCAGCTATAGCAGACCTGGTCACTTGTCGATTTTTCACCGCTGCTATGTGTTCCTTTACACGTTCAGCGACTGTGCGCTTCGTTTGTTCTATGTAGGAACGTCCACAGCTACAGTCGATTTTGTAAACACCAGGAACTTGCAAGGGTACTACATCCTTAGATTGTGTAGATTGACTTTATTGAAAACTTCTGAAGTAAGTTTCCAATTTTGTCCGTTACACCTTTCACGTACGGCAAGAAGGCTGACTGTCTCTCGACTTCCGTTTGCTTGTCTTTGCGCCTACGACTAGGATTCCATCTATGAGTCATGTAGCCATTCCGCTTGAGAACCCCCTGAGCATGATTCAGCTCTCCGGGTAAATGTTCAGGGTCGCAGAGGTCATAAGCTCTATTCATCAGTGACGAGACATATACTGACTGTAGATGTGACGGATGATGGTGCGACGCAGCGTTCAGGTATCTATCGGTGTGTGTCGGCTTCCTATACACGGTATGACATAAGGACCCATCCGGACTCACCATGACTTTCACATCCAGGAAAGCTAAAGATCTGTTCTGCTCTATTTCATGCGTAAGCCGGATATTCGGGTGTAGGGAATTCAGATATTTAGTTAGCTGATTAACTTCCTGGCCATTGTACCCGTTGATCACGCTGAAAATATCGTCGACGTATCTCTTCCAAAGTTTTATACCGCAGGCCGTAAGATCAATCATAGTTTCAAAATGTTCCATCCAGATATTGGCTAGTAACGGGGCCACCGGGCTTCCCATAGCTACACCATCAATCTGGAGGTAATGTTGCCCTTGGTATAAAAAGAAATTGCCATCAAGACAGTTCTGAAGCAGAACAGCATACTGATCCGGAAGTTCATTGTCACTTAGCCCCTGCCTTACAACATCAAGGCAATCCCTGAGGGGAGCGTTGGTGAAGAGAGACTCGACGTCAAAGCTTACCAATAAGCCCTCAGGTTCCAACTTCGTGTCCTTGATGATGTCGATGAAATGGCGCGAATCCTTAACAAATGATGACCCCTTTCCCGTAAGTGGTTGCAATATTCCAGCAACGTGCTTTGCTAGGTGGTAGGTAAGTCGGGGAGTCAATTTGACTTACGATAGGTCTTAGTGGCACGTCGGGTTTATGCACTTTAGGCAAACCATACATCTTGGGTGACTGAAAAATGGCTGGTCAATGCAGTCAATCGAAGACATCATCTGTGAACAAGTCCCTATATTCATGCTACAGTCCTCTAATGCGCTTTGTTACTCTGGCCGTGGGATTGTATAAAACCGGCTTGTACACCTTTTTGTCATTTAGTAAAGTCCGTATTTTTGTGTCGTATTCCTGTGATTTCATAACTACGGTGGCGTTGCCCTTATCAGCTTTAAGTACGAGGATCTCCTCATTTCTGCTAAGGTCTTGAAGAGCTTTTCGCTCCCCCGCAGTAATATTGGCTTTAGGAGGTCGACATTTTCGCAATATAACAGAAACATCCTGTCTCAGCGTTTCCGCGTCATTCGTAGGTATTTTATTGCGAAGAATGGTCTCCTCAACACTACTGACAATATCTTCATACGGAATTTTCCTGTCGAAACGTCGGGCAATAATAAAGGTAAGTAACGCGATAAATACCCGGTTAAATATGTGTTAATAATGTGTCATGATCGCGAAAGTTTAAAAAAGACAACTGACTAAATGTTTTTCAATTTTAATTTCAATTTCGACAAAAAAAAATTGTTGAAAATACTCCAAGAAATATGAAAAACAAAGGTTTTTGAGCGATTGGCTTGGATTGTCATGTGTGTGTGTAGCATGCCTTTAAACCATGAATCCTTTTTGATCGTAAATGTGTTTTTTTAAATTTACGATTAAAAAGGAAAATTTTAATTTGTTTTCTTTGGGTGATTTTTTATGTGTTGAATTTTTAAATGCGCTTTAAAATGTATTCGTTACTAGGACTAACTACTTTTGATACTTTGTATTTATTAATAAATTCATCATCACCTTTATCATTACTTTAAACTTTTTTATAACGTTTTAAACTGAAATTTAATTAAAAGTTAGTATACGTTACACATTCCCGTGGGGTTCCGGCAGTAGAATGTTGCTCCTCCTCTCTTGCCCGTGGATGCAGTAAGACTCTGCCAAGGGTTAACTTCGGAAGATGCGTTGAGCATCATTCCGTGTATCAACATCCCGTACTGCGCTCGCGAACCAGCCTGCCAAGCGTGATGATTATGGCAACCTCGTGATCAGCACTTGAAGATCCATAAGGGAGGCCTATGTCCACCAGTGGACGCCCACGGCTAAGATGATGATACGATACACTCGTATGTAACCCACGTGCACGAACGTGTTAGAAAACGGTTTAACTCGTAGAATAATTTAAATATGTTTGTGTCTTTATTTAATGCCTTAATCTAGTCCATCCTAGATATTGATGCAAAATATTGATAAAGTAATTTTAAAATAGGTTATCTATTTTACGAGATTTACGCCCAAATCGAAAAATAGTCGCAAAGGTCCATGATGAGATAATAAAATATATTTTTTGGGTGTGGGGTAGGTAAGTATCAAATAGATTATTCCAATCATCTTCTGCTTTCTGAACGTAATAAACCTTTTCGGTTATAATAAAATATTAAATTAAAAGCAAATTAACTTTTTCGAATACATTTCACCATATAAACCTCATCCGAGGTGTTCTGTAAAATTCAGCAGAATAGAAGGTTAGTACATACAAATCATCCGTTGAAGATACACATAATAAAAAAACAAAAAAAAACTTGCATATTTAAATTAATTCTTGTTTCTCTTTATTCTCTTTCGGATCTTCTTTTCGGACTTTTCGAAAGTACTCTCCATAACCCAAACTATCAATATGTAAGTATGAAAACTGTAATGGCATGACTTTAAACAAACTGCTCGCACCTCAAATTAAACTGGTGTCCGAAGGGTGATTTCTTGACCAACTGCCACGCCAAATTACCATGCAGGGTCATGGCTCGGCTCAGTTTCTATAGGGGTAAGTTTCTTATGACGCGGAACTGGGCGGAACATCAATTGACCAATCTCAACGCTCGTTCTCTCTAGCCTTGTGCATTGTGATAGGGCGCCGTTAAACTCCCATGCATTTCCAAAGCCCAGGTTCAATTACCAACATTGTCAGCTGTTGTCCTTATCAGTGGTGATCTAATCCATTCTTTCAAGGTGCGGACCCTGCGGAGGTTGCTGCGGAGGTTGCTGCGGTGGCTGTGGCGGCTGCGGTGGCTGCGGCTGCTGTTGCCCCAACATCACGATCTACACTTGCTGCACAAAGATCTGCTAATTACAGCGAAGCGGCGTTCGCAGTTTGCAGCTGCTGGCGTTCGTGCTAGCGTTCGACGCGGACGCTCGTCTTGTATGCTTCGTGCTGTTATGTGAAATATATGAATAAGTGTACAAATTGTTGTTTAATTTTGTAGACGGAGGTAGATTGTGGGCGGGATTCGAGACTGGGTAGTCAACGTGACAAAATGTCATCCCTTTAGTAATGAAGTGGCCATATAGGGCCGGTTCTGACTGACGACGCAGCACGGCACGTTTTGCAGCCATGTGATGAGCCATTAGTTTAGTAGAAGGGAATCAAACCGCGGCGGACTCGTGGTGACACCGGTTTGCTACACCAGTGTGTCTACGAGTAATTTATTTTACTCGTGGTTACACTACTCTGAAAAGGATCTCACTTGCCTTTGTTGCCGAAGTCGGCGATTAGTTCCTAATTTTAATTTTTCACGTATGAAATTTTGCATCAGTATCGGGACGAATTCTTCTTCATGAAAAGTCTTAATTTTATCAATTCTTTAATTTTCCGAATGCCCCATTTTCCTAATTACAGATACATAGTGTAGGTACTTGCTAATAATTCCTATTTACTAAGAAACTCCTTGCGTTTTGTTGAATAGGCAATAGATAAAGCCTGTTTCTGTGTTAAACGACGAGTGCATGAAGGGTTTAGACAGCGATTCTGATTCTAGTGAAAACGCGGAATCACCACCATTCAGACGCATGCTACTCAGCTTGCAGGGCTGTTTGAAATGTCTCCAAATAAAAGTTCACAGAAAAGAATTTCCTTTTTACATGAAGGAGTGGACAAAATTTTTATTTTAGGGAAACTAGGTGTACACGTGCACAAAAATGGCTAAATATTTATTAAACATTTTCCCCCTCAGGGTGACAACGACAACTTCCTAAAATGACAACTTCCGAAAACGACAACTTCCGAAGACGACAACTTTTTAGAATGTCAACTTTCAAAAACGACAACTTCCGAAAACGACAACTTTTTAGAATGTCAACTTTCAAAAACGACAACTTCCGAAAACGACAACTTTTTTAGAATGTCAACTTTCAAAAACGACAACATCTTAAATAGAAGTTGTCGTTCTCACCCTGAGGGATCGTCAGCTACCTAAATTGACAACCTCTCGTCTCTGATGTACCTAATGTTTTTAAATTTTCCTTATATCTTCTAAGTTATTTGTGTTTTGCTCGTGGTAAAAATCTTATTGGTGTTTTTTATATTTACTGCTCATATTTTATAATAACCCTAACTCTATTCCATGACTATGAAATTTCCATGTACTGGACACTGGCAAAAAAGTGGCAAACTGCAACAGAATGAGCATTCGCTCGACCATACACACACCGCGCCCGTACGTTGTTCTATTTTCCTTTGATGACAACGCGTATACTCGACCCTTTTTCAAAAGACTTTTGCCGCTGACTGTACTTTTATTAGTTTTTATCATTTTTACCATTTCATTAGTATGTCCCTAGTATATCAACAAACTAAGAAACAATTCATACTCGAGTGAAGTGCACTTTACTTTTCTCGAAATGCTGCTTCCTCATTGCCTCATTGAAACTCTATGATAAAGGTGCTATTGCGTTCTTAAACTCCTTGGTCTTACTGGCATATTAAAAGTATGTCTAAGAAGAAAGCAGTATCTGTCAGCTTGACAATCCTAAAATGAAAATAGTGTTGATTTCTTTCATGAAATTATAATGAATTTCATAAAATCACAAAAAGGCAAAGACTGTTTATTAAATAATGGGTATAAATACAATTTCATGAAATTTTATGGACTTTATGGAGATGTGCTAATAGGGATTTGTGTAGTGCAACTATAACTTTAGATAGTACGAGAGCCAAAATTTTACGAAATGCTGCTCATGTGTGCTTACCTGATGATTCCAAAAATATTATTTTACAATTGATGAATATTTGTAAAAGAGAGGTTTGTGAAAATGTTGATCCCATTCAGCAAATTTTTGAAAACAATGTTGAAAAAATAATTAAGAAACATCAAAATGTCATACCTGATATACCTACCTTTCAAAGTGTTAAAAGTACACTATACAAGAGCCGTAAAGATTTTTTAGAAAGCGACATTTTGGAATACAGACACTTGGAAGACGTAAAAGTGCCAACTGCTTTTTCCAAAAGATTTCTTATAGCCGATGATGGAGATACGGAAAGAATTTTAATATTTTCATCCATTACATCACGGAATATAATCAGAAAGTTTGCGAGGAGCGATAAATTGTACTTTGGTGATGGTACCTTTTACAGCGTACCCAAACCATTCTATCAGCTATTTACTGTACACGTTGATTATTTCTCAAATTTGAAGACAGTAAATGTTATACCAGTAGTATACGGTCTACTGCCCAATAAAACTGAAGAAACATACATAAGGTTTTTTAAATTAATAAAAGATATATTGGGTATTAACATTTCACAATATAAATGCGACTTTGAACAAGCACAAATAAATGCTGTCCTTCATGTGTTTCCTGGTGTGAATTTAAGAGGTTGTTATCAGCATTTCAATAAGGCAGTCTTCAAGCAATCGAAAGCCTTAAAATTACAAAATACGACAGAAGGCAGAAATGTATCAAGATTAAGTGCTATAATAGCCTTACTACCCTCTGCATATATAAACGACGCCTGGTTACATATAAAAAATATGATGCCTAATGATTTGAAATTTCAAAAGTTTAAACGTTATTTTGAAAAACAATGGTTAGTAAAAAATAACAAGATCTTAAGTGTTGCTTATTCCAAACACAGAACAAATAATCCGGTTGAAGGTTGGCATAGACGCCTAAATGCAAAAGTACCACATAAGCCAAACATTTTTTTTATTTTCAAAAAATTGAAGAAGGAATCTAAACATTACGACTTAAAAATTCAAAGGAGTTATTTTAAAAAGTTCCAAAAGAACCGAAAAAATACTGACATTGTTTTTGATATAAAGTACAAAATTTTATTGCAGCAACTAGAAAATAACGATCTTAATAGCATACAATTTTTGAAGAAAATTATATATTTGAAGTTAAAAACAACAACGAAAAGTCAAGAACGACGACGACGTCGTCGATAACCATCAAGCCCGTTAAATGGATACAGAAGTTCAAAGTTTTGTTTTATTTGCAGTATTATTGATTTGTTACTTTATAGAATAGATAATAAAGCCAAGTTTTAGTTGTTTTAAGTTGTTTTACTTCATTAAAAGATGAGTAACAGAGCAAAGTTTATAACGTATAAATTAGAAATTTTTGACATTTCACAACCGAAATTAGTCAGCCCCTTAGTATTTTCGGAAGGTATCATTTTTGGAAGTTGTCATTTTAGGAAGATGTCATTTTCGGAATTTGTCATTTTCGGAATTTGTCATTTTCAGAATTTGTCATTTTCGGAATTTGTCATTTTAGGAAATTGACGAGTTTAGAATAGACGTTCTCTGAAATTGTCGTTTTCGGAAGTTGTCATTTTAGGAAGTTGTCGTTGTCACCCTGAGGGCATTTTCCCACTATCAGTTTTTTAATATGTTGCTTCGTTTGATGCATTTTCCTAAAAATAACTAGCCTAAGTCGAGCAACACAAAACTGTAGAACAATATGGCGGACCAATACAGTCAGTTGGTGACGTCATTTTGACAGCAGTTGACATAATAGTGAAATGAATTATTTATGATAGAAGCTAAATCAAGTCAACCTGAGGTATTTCAATTTTCGAGTACCTACCTAAGTACCTCAGGCTACCTACGTAAACTACATTAGAAGCCTAGCTACTGTTAAAAAACTTCAAAAATCTTTAACTAAAACACGTAAAACCATCTGTCAAAATCATTAGGCAGTGACAGTTACAAGAATTTATTAGAACCTGTCTTGGCTGCCTAGTAAAAATGTTACCGGAAATTATGCCTCTTATTTAAAACAATAATAAAACAATCACTTTAGTTTAAAGTAAATAAACGAGTATTTTTTTTTTAAACTTTCGCGATAACACATTATTAAAATATGGGATTATCGGGTATTTATCGCGATAAATACCCGATAATCCCATATTTTAATAAGGAGTATTTTTTCCGAAATCACCGATTTTTGCGCAATTTTTCAGTCTGGGTACATAGACCTAGCCAATTTTGAAACATCTCCTTTATCGAGTCGAAGATGGCATTTCACAGTTGCGTGACGAGACAGACGACAGCTGGATTGGGTGGCCATATAAAAATCTTAATGTTAGTTCACTGTAACGCCACGACGGTTCTCTTTTTGTACAGACTCATGTAGGTAACCTAGGTACCTAATATTTTTCTATTTCTGAACTGAACAAACGACAAGAAATATCACTAGTCGAGTCGACTGGACAAACGAGAAAATAAATCTCATTAGTTCAGTAACTGAACTGGACAAATAAACTAGTGGGAATAGATGAAACATTCAGTCATACTAGACCGGAAACACACTGGTGTAGCAAAACGTGTGACCACGAGTCCGCCGCGAATTGATTCCCTTCGCGACACCCCCTTACCGTGCCGGTCTCGAATCCCGCCCACAATCTCCCTCGCGTCTACAAAATTAAACAACAGTTTGTACACTTATTCATATATTTCACATAACAGCACGAAGCATACAAGACGAGCGTCCACGTCGAACGCTAGCACGAACGCCAGCAGCTGCAAACTGCGAACGCCGCTTCGCTGTAATTAGCAGATCTTTGTGCAGCAAGTGTAGATCGTGATGTTGGGGCAACAGCAGCCGCAGCCACCGCAGCCGCCACAGCCACCGCAGCAACCTCCGCAGCAACCTCCGCAGGGTCCGCACCTTGAAAGAATGGATTAGATCACCACTGATAAGGACAACAGCTGACAATGTTAGTAAATTAACCTGGGCTTTGGAAATGCATGGGAGCTTAACGGCGCCCTATCACAATGCACAAGGCTAGAGAGAGCAGTTCCGCGTCAGTCCGCGTCAGAAGAAACTTACCCCTATGGAAACTGAGCCGAGCCCAGCCATGACCCTGCATGGTAATTGGGCGTGGCAGTTGGTCAAGAAATCACCCTTCAGAAGGCATTTTAATTTGAGGTGTGAGCAGTTTGTTTACAAGTCGTGCCATTACAGTTTTCATACTTACATATTGATAGTTTGGGTTATGGAGAGTACTTTCGAAAAGTCCGAAAAGAAGATCCGAAAGAGAATAAAGAGAAATTAGAAACAATAATTAATTTAAATTTATGCAAGTTTTTTTTTTGTTTTATATTATGTGTCTTCAATGTTATCTTCAACGGATGATTTGTATGTACTAACCTTCTCTTATGCTGAATTTTACAGAACACCTCGGATGAGATTTGTATGGTGCAATGTATTCGAAAAAGTTAATTCGCTTTTAATTTAATATTTTATTATAACCGAAAAGGTTTATTACGTTCAGAAAGCAGAAGATGATTGGAATAATCTATTTGATACTTACCTACCTCACACCCCAAAAATATATTTTATTATCTCATCATAGACCTTTGCGACTTGTTCAAAAAATAATATCAATTTGGGGACAAATATTATTAAAAAGCAAAGACTATGTTTTGATTTGGGCGTAAATCTCATAAAATACGTACCTATCCTATTTTAAAATTTATTTATCAATATTTTGCATCAATATGTAGGACGGACCGGATTAAGGTTCATCTTCATCATCATTTCAGCCGTAAAACGTCCACTACTGAACTAAGGCCTCCCTCATGGATCTCCATGAGGGGTAATTGCCATACTTACCACGCTTGGCAGGCGGGTTGGTGAGCGCAGTACGGGATGTTGATATACGGAAAGACGCTGCTGCCCATCTTCCGGAGGTGTCCCTTAGCAGGCTCTTACTGCATCCATGCGTTGGAGAGGAGGGGTAACATTCTACCGCCGGGACCCCATGGCAGATTAAGGTTAATAAAGCATTAACTAAAGACACAAACATATGTATTTAAATTATTCTACGAGTTAAACTGTTTTCTAACAGGTTCGTGCACGTGGGTTACATACAAGTGTATCGTATCATCATCTTAGCCATGGGCGTCCACTATTGGACATAGGCCTCCCTCATGGATCTTCAAGTGCTGATCACGAGGTTGCCATAATCATCACGCTTGGCGGGCGGGTTCGCGAGCGCAGTACGGGATGTTGATACACGGAATGATGCTCAACGCATCTTCCAAAGTTAACCCTTGACAGAGTCTTACTGCATCCACGGGCAAGAGAGGAGGAGCAACATTCTACTGCCAGAACCCCACGGGAATGTGTAACGTATACTAACTTTTAATTAAATTTCAGTCTAAAACATTATAAAAAAAGTTTAAAATAATGATAAAGGCGATGCTGAATTTATTAATAAATGCAAATTACCAAAAGTACCTAGTTAGTCCTAGTAACGAATACATTTTAGAGCGAATTTAAAAACCCAACACATAAAAATCATTCATAGAAAATAATTATTAAAATTTTCCTTTTAAAGCCTGTATTACATTACACGGTATTCAGGGACCCTTACCCTAACTAAGAGTGGTGTAATAAGAGTTAGAGCGTAAGGGACCCTAACTAGCGCGACCGCGGCAAGCCTTGCTCCCTAATCGACCTAACTACCGGGCCCTGAATACCGTTTAGTGTAATACAGCTTTTAATCGTAAACTAATAACCATATTTACGATCAAAAAAGTTTCCTGGGTTAAAGGCATGCTACACACACATGATAATCCAAGCCAATCGCTAAAAACCTTTGTTTGTCATATTTCTTGGAGTATTCTCAACAATTTTTTTGTTGAAATTGAAATCGAATAACATTTATTCAGTTTACAAAAACAGCACAGACATAGCATTAAGTTTGTTATTTTTTGTGATTTTGTTTCATTTATTTTTCTTATACGGACGATGTGGTCGCTAAGCGAAAAAGTCTTAAATAAATTAAAAAAAATTAATAATAATAATACACGAACATAAACATTTATCTTAGTAAAACATAAAAAAAAATGGTAAAAATAAAATAAGACGAAAATAAAAAGATGAAACAATTATGAAGAAAGGACTAAAGAAAACTTGGTACTAGTTGCCCAGTTGTTCGTTTTTTTTCTGGTATCTCGACCTATCTTTGCTTTTTTTTGTTGCGTTGTTTTTTTGGTTAAGTGACATCTAGTTACTCCACGATGACCGGCCCTCTTAGCTCTCAGAATCACAACAGCAGTGCTGCAGTGTTGCGTTGTTTTTCGCCACTTTGTTAGTCATAAATAATAAATAATACTGGACATTTCACACAGCAGCATCTGGCCACGCCGTCACTGAAAACCAGTGTTGTGTCAAGCTTAGCATATGCTGAGTTGGCGACCGATTCATGTCTGCGTTCTTATTTTTCAAACTTTGTAATTTTATAAGACACATAAATAAAACTTTTTTCTTTTTCTTTTCTAACCCCTAAGTAAGCAGAGATTGTGTTATGTGTTCTGATTGGCTGATAGAATACTTAAATATATTTTTTGTAAATACATACTTATCGTACACAGAAAGATATCCAGATCCGAGATAAATCTTTACAAAAAGGAAAACTTAGTCCTATTGCATATCAGCCGCCTCTAAGTCCAACTAAGCCATTGAGGTCGTTCTAAGACATAGGCCAGGCATAGCCAGATAGATTACCATCAACGGTACATTTCCAATTGAATTTCGTACATCATGACCACCTAGATTTACTACACCACTTTCACAACCCATTTTTTGCTGGACGGCGATGTTTCTCGAAACTTAATCAAAATTTTACAAGTTTTTCCAAAATTTTAGTGACCACATTCAAAAACCTTAAAAAATACGTAAGTTATTTGGTTTCTTATTTATTATTAACGTTAAAGGACCGTCTCCACGAGCGAGAAAATCGCAGCGATGTTATCGTCGTGCCACGTATTTTATACACTCTCTTAGCATGTGTCTACACACGGCAATGATATCGCGGTGATGCGGCGAGTGGTTGAGTGCGCGCGAAACGTAATTACATCGCGGCGAGCTTGTCGCTACCAGCAGCGCGCACGCCGTGCGCTCTCCGCGGAACGTGGCGCTTTCGCAGCGAGTGCGCGACGTGAGTGCTGTCAAACGCTGTGATTCCGTTACGAGTCGCGACGATACGCTTCGCTCGATCGTGGAGATTACCCGACGATGACAAAAGCGCGTAACCGTTGCGATTCTCTCGCTCGTGAAGACGGCCCCTAAGTAAAATATATTGAATGCACGAGACACCCAGCTTCAAATCCCCTCGGCGGGCGCACCTGGGGATTACTTAATTGTGACGCCTACTGTACATAAAACTAGTTTATTTCGTTTTAGAATCAGCAACATGTGTGACGAAGAACTGTGCTACACCTTGTGCCCAGAAAAACCATCGATTCAATGTAGCAGAAGCCGAGAACTTAGAGGAAGTATTCTATACACGGATTGTTTCTGCCTTCGAAGGAATGGATTGCAAAATGACTGCCGGAGGAGTGGTTGTCGAGGGTCGACGGATTGTTGCGAAACACTGCCAGCGCCCCTCTGTGAACCGGCTGGGGTCGCATGTTTATCCCACAAAAAAAATCCACATGCTGAGGCTTTGACTGCTATTTGCAACATGCGAAAAAATATGTGTAAAGATATTGATCAAAACGTGCGCCTGTGTGACCCGGTTGATGTCGCATACTGCTGTCCTCGTCCCAAACAGCCTGAACAGCCTGAAACTTTTTGTTGCAAAATGCGAAAGTCACAGCCTGCAGCCTCGTGTTGCACCATTCCAAAACCAAAGCCCAAAGCTTTGTGCTGCTCCATTCGAAAGCCACAGCCTGAATATTTGTGTTGCACCATTCGAAAACCAAAGCCCGAAGGTTTGTGTTGCACCATTCGAAAGTCACAGCCTGAACCTTCGTGTTGCACCATTCCAAAACCAAAGCCCGAAACTTTGATTTGCACCATGCGAAAACCACAGCCTAAGTCTTTGATTTGCACACGAAAAAAATTTTTTTGTGATTCCAGCAATGCAGAAAAGTGTAACGATGATGAGTATCAAATGCATAATAGTTGCAATAAAAGCAGCCAGGACTATTCTGATATAATACTGAAAAATTGCGATTAGCAATAAATACAACCAATAATTTTATTATACCCGCCATACCTTCCAACGTGACACATTTTTTTGCGGCCTTGAGTAAGAAAGAAGCCTTCTTTTAAAACACTGGCCGTTGTTATTTTTCAAATCAAGAAAAAAAAAGAATAATGTCGAATGGAGAAAAACACGCAGAATATTCTAGAGTTTCAAGCCGTCCAGATGTTAATAAATAAAAAAATAAATTCATAAGTGCATTTTTACAAAAAAAAATATAAAACTTAAATTTGTAGTGGTTTATCTATGTGATTTTAAGCTTTTCCATTGAAAAACAACAAAAAAACCCTTTTTTCTGCCCTGTAGGAGAAGCCGATATCCGAAATGTAAGTTTTTCTGCTTTATACGACTGTTTTGTAGGAATTTTATTATAGGTAATTATGAAACATAATAATTTTCTTGCAGGTGTAGTCCTTGTGGCCCTATGGTGTGCTATAAATATGAAGATTGCGGTCCATCGGTAAGTAAAATTGTGTATAGATGAGGTAGATTGATGGTATAGATACATACAGCTATAGAGTATAATGGTACAGATTTTACATAAAGGCCCATTTACACTGTAGCTACAATAGTATTTTTAAAAGAATAAGTAAACTGTACGTACAGTATGAATGGGCCGACTTGTTTGCAACAGTAAGTTCGTTTTGGCGGTTAGGACCACAATTTTAATTTACTAGTGTCATCATCGTCATGGTGGCCTTTCGGTGATCCAGTCTTGGATGTAGGCCTCTTCCCTCCTCTTCCATTCTTCACGGTCTTTTGCCCGACTCATCCAGTCCAGGCCTCCGTGTCGTCGGATATCGTCTGTCCAGCACTGCGGTGGTCTGTCGCGCCCTCTGGTGTCCGCTCTTGATCTCAATTCAAGCACTCGTCTCGTCCAGCAACTTTAGTCCATTCTAGCAAAGTGCCCTGCCCATGTCCACTTTTTCTTAGCTATGACGGCCATGACGTCTTTAACCTTGGTCTAAAGCAGAGTTTATACGGGGCCAGTAATGCTGGCATAAAACGTGACCCCCGTTTTGCGCAAATCGCCGCATCTGTGGAACGTTTTTGTCTCGCATTTTTGTCGCGATACATCGGCGCCGTGGACCATAATATTATTTTACCAACAGGCTGTTATTATTTTATCCGATAAACTTCATTTGCACAACTTGTGCCGTGCCGCGATATGCTGAGGTTGTATGTGTTGCGCTTCACGTCAATTGTCGCTGGAAGATAAATATAGATAGTATATAACTCATCTCGCGGAATAGGCTATAATCGATGCCATTTATCGTGGCAATACAGGTCATTCACGTAGGTGATAGCGTAGTGAAGGTAGCTTCACTACGCTATCATAAAATGCAATGAAGTGTCGCTAATTCTGTTGCTTACCATACAAACCATGAGCTCAGGTATCATCCACTGTTTTTACAATACACATTGCCTACACATTCTTCGTTTTCCGAATTTTCGTCAAACTTCATTTTCATTATCTCGCTCCTCGTGTTATGACGGTCTAGTAAGTAAATTGACGAATCCATAGCCAAATGTGCAAGTCGCAAAATGTTCACTTATGCAAATCGCAGAAGGTGCAGGTCGCAATATGTGCAAATCGTAAAATGTGCCCTTATTTATTACAATTAGTTAATTTTAACATTATTAACTTGGAGACTCATGGTTATGGCCGCATAACTTCTACGCTTTTAAAACAAAATAATGTAATACCTATTATTAAAAAACAACTTAAGTTCATCATCATTTCAGCCATAAAACGTCCACTGATGAACACAGGCCTCCCTCATGGATCTCCATGAGGGGTAGTTGCCATTCTCACCACGCTTGGCAGGCGGCTTGGTGAGCGCAGTATGGGATGTTGATACACGGATAGACGCTGCTGCCCATCTTCCGGAGGTATCCCTTAGCAGGCTCTTACTGCATCCATGGGCATGAGAAGAGGGGTATCATTTTACTGCCGGCACCCCAGGGCGATTTATCTATAATGTATGCGATAGCATTACGAATATTACGAATTTATTGAGTAAGATAATACGCAATAAATTCGTAAATGTAACATTTTTGATACTGCCATCCGTCTCATCAGCGTCCATGGGTGCTTGAGAAGACTGTACTTCCTCCGAATACACTGAAGGTTCCTCATCCCAGCTGAACGTATTCATTTTAGAATGATGAGTCTGTTTTCGCTTCTTCTGCTTCTTCTTTTGTCCTCGATTAACCCCTACACCTTGATCTTGTTCCTGTCCCTGACCTTGTTACTCTGCCATATCCACTCGACGTTGTTCTTTCTCTTTGTGTGGTTGTATAGTCACATTACTCTGCTTACCTTTCTCTTTCTTGGATTTCGCCATATCAGCATAAGAGCAACTAGCAACTGAATTGGTGATAAAAGCATTTTCGTTAATTATTGGCAACGATTCCGGAATGATATCGATTTCTATTATGTTGTCCTCTTCCTCATGGGGGTGCCTTACTAGACGGTCTGACACTGGGGTGGGTGGTATGTACATATCTTTCGCCTTCCTGTAAGTGACGTTAAACTCAGACATAAGCTCCCGAATTCGCCGTTCTTTTTTGAAGATTGGACATGTTTTATTCATAGCCATGTGTGTTCCATGACAATTAACGCACTTAAATGACAATGTCACGCAATTTTCTCGTTTTCTAGAAAATTTAGGGCAAATAATCGTCTTACTAGGGCAGAACTTAGATGTATGGCCAAATTTCCTACACCTTCACACTGCGTCACTGGAAATATGTACTGACTGACTTTAATGCGTATCTTGTGGAAGAAGACATACGGTGGAACTGAGGTAGGTACCCTTAAATGCCAATCGGATAGATTCACTCGCCTTTATCTTCCATGTTTCTTTTATTCTTCTTTTAATCTTTTAGCTGACACGATCTCAATCGGAGACGATATTTGTTTTAAGACTTCTTCCTCCGCAAGATCTAACTCTACGTTCTTAATTACACCATACGAAACTCCCTTCGGATGTTTTAAGGCATCTCCACTCCATATCAGTAAATGCTTTTGTAAGCAAAAAATTTCAGCACTGGACACCTTTTCAAAAGTGATTAAAATTTTTCTGTTGTTAACATATTTGACTTTAGATATATCCTCGATATTATTTTCTTGCAATTACCTAGCAAATGCAAATTGATTAGGTAGGTCATTTACACTGGTCACGCAAATTTGGATTTCCTCCTCTATCTCGTCCCTGCCTCTTTCCCTTCGAACAACTTTTTTCCCCCGCATTACTGTTTCCCATCCGTCAGCGTCCTCCGAAGAAGTTGTCTCTTCACCAAGCTGCCTCTGAATATGTCTTTTCCTGACTAGATTAGTAGATATCGCTTCTTCTTCCATCACTTCTTGATTTGAGACATCTACAATGTCACTACACTCCACTAACGCATTTCTTACATTCTCTTCCGTTACACCATATTGTACGGTATTGTCTTCGACACTCGGTTGAGAATTCATTGTGATAAAGTACTCAGCTTATAGAACAGCCGGGCTTGCAGCCGTGCACCGATCAATAAATAACGATATTTATTTAGACAACGGAGCTAATGCACGCGACCTTCACACTCGAGGTTTAGTTGTCAATTGTTTTAGTAGGTTCGATTAATCGATCCTAGTGGAACTTGTACGACAAACGAGTAAACTTACAATTAGGTACTTAAGCTAAAAACAACAACACAATGATAAGCATTTTTTCAGCTTTATTTAACAAAAAAAATATATTAATTTATTATTAATATTAATTTACATTGCGATGTAAAGAACTATTTACCTACAAAAAGTGGCCCCTTCCAAGCTAATCGTTCTAAAAATAATCTTTCATCAATATCATTATTACTAAGCATTATGTTGGTCTTCAGTATTAATTCATCTCGTTTGATGGATTCTCTACGTCGTTTTTCCAATAGTCCACCTTTAATTTTTAATACATTAAAATTGGAATCTCTTTTCAAAACTGTCAAAATTTTAATCAAGTTTGTGTTTTTTTGTTAACAAGATCGTTTATTTTTCCATGCCATCCTTCCAGGCAATTATTTGTACGGAGCAGTTCACCGTATACGGACAACTTTTTGATAATTCATCACTCTTTAGCCACTGCCGTTTTATGTATTTTTTAAATTTTAACATGTTTGTGTCATCAGTTGACAAATCATCTGTGACATATTGCCAACCATTTCTTATCAAATGAGAAGGTAATAAGGCTAACATTGTGGCACAGCTACAATTTGCTTTTGGCTTTGAGCTTTCGTAATTTTACACCTATGCGCATATCTCCTCTCAAAGAGCTTTCGCATAATGATAGAAGCAGCGTTTGACTACAGCCTGTGGCAAAACTGTTTCTATAGCCTTCATTGTCGCAGCCTCGTAGTTGGTAATATGGGATTGAATCCAGGCAACTGTGATCAAATCATTTCTAGTAATGCTATATAGCTTTCAGTTTTTTGGTTGGACATTAATACGTAAATCAATGGGACTACGTTTAAGCTATTAAGGGAAGAACCCACATCACCATGCATGATCTATAACTGTTGAAATGCCGACGGGCAGCTGTGAAATGTTCCGTCTCCAAAAAAACTTTAATTGTGGATATCTTTTTTCTCGCTTCTTCGTACTACGCTACTTCTTCAACTGGGTGTGACGAGGTCGGCGCATATACCTGAACGGCCTTCAGCAAATATCGCTTAGATATTCTGAGTGTTAGGTACGCGACCCTGCTCGACACACTGTCGATGGTGACAATGTTGTTAATGAGTGACTTGTGAACGAGAAACCCGACACCACCTTGGGACTGTTGGTCGCCCTCCCGGTAGTATAGTAGGTTACCGGACTTAAGGGTATCGTGTCCTCGCCCTCTCTACGGACTTCTGATAGCCCCAATATGTCCCAGTGTAATCTACTAATTTCTTCTTCCAGCTCAACAATCTTATCGTCTGTCCTCAAAGTGCGGATGTTGTGTGTTACCAGGGCCAGTGGTCGTCGTAGGGGCTGGTAGCCGATCGTCTCCCGGGGATTCTTAGCACCCCTAGCCCCGCCGTTACCGTGACTGCTACCGTAGCCAGGATTAGCGGGGCCGCCGGGGACTCGGGGCCTGGTTTTTTGTTGTGTTGTCATCATGAGGGGGTTGATGCCATACTCGCCACGCTTGGCAGGCGGGTTGGCGAGCGCAGTATAGGGTAGTGAAAAAACACGGAAAGATGCTGCTGCCCATCTTCCGGAGGTATCCCTTAGCAGATTCTCACTGCATCCATGGGTAAGAGAGGAGGCAACATTCTACTGCCGGCGCCCCACGGCAGATAGTGCCAGCAAAACGCGATAGTGCCAGCTTATAACTATCAGTTCCTGTTTTAGGGGTTCCATATATTTGAAAGTTTGCTTGAACTGGTCTCATAACAAATTTGTTTTATAACATTTTTGAAGAGCCTTGCATAATTTATTTTTACTTTTTGCTCGCTCCCACGAACAACACAAATTTTGGTTATTGTCCAGCATAATGGAAGTTTTACAAGAACGTAGAAGTGAAATGAACGTTGAATTGTATCTACAGCCACTCTGGAGTACTGGTGGATGTTTTTTTTTATTTTGAGGTTATCATAAACCTAAGTCGCCAATTATTATTTTTTTCCATGTTTTCTATATGAAAAAAAATATTGTTGGCATTTTTATATTCGAATATAACGAGTGTACTACGAAAATTTACACGATGGAAAAAATATAGTTTGCTTTTAATCATTGACAAAAAGTATTGTATGCAATTATATCAAAATTATTATTACCTCGGCATCACAACACCAATCGGTATCGATTACCAATCGATATTAGGCCTAAGTCGCCAAACTCTAATTTTTAGGATTCTTTCTCCAATTTCTAAGATTAAACCAAGACTATGATTTGTTCTTTCAATGAATCTGTTGATTTTACAATGCCATCTTTTATGCCTTCCTTCGAGATGATCGTTGTCGAACGCCTTTTCTTTTTTTGCAAGTCAAATCAGTTTTTAGTCTCAGATCTCTTAATGATAGAAATACTAGTTCATTAGTTGATAAAGCCAATTTGTTTCGTATGTTATTTATAAGGATCTGTTTTTTAAGTTTGATAACCTGTAACCATCGTTTTAATAACGTAAAGGTTTGAAATTGAAACTGAACTGAAAATAAAATGGTTTTCTATCGTCTTGTTAAAATTTAAGAATTGTACGATTTAAATATAAATATTATTCTTGTTTACCAAACGATGATCAGCCTTGTATAGTTAGATCATTCTTTACAAGGCATTAAGAGGCCCATGAAATCATTACTTATCACAATCTGTTTCCTCCTCTTTACCATTATTTTGATCTTGCAAATTTTCAGTTCTGTTGCAAGTAGTTTGTAATGGTCTGTCATACCCTTTTTGAGTTTTCATAAATCAAGGCGCTTTCTAAAAGCTATAAAATAGTAGTCGGTATTGTGTTAGTAAGTGGACATTTTTTACGGTGGATGTTAAAATTATACTAGTTGTTTAAAATTGTGGTCCTAAACCGCCGGAACGTTATATGTTGCAGCTGCAATGTCTTCCGCGGTCAGCGTTTAAACGAAACGGACTTCAAGATTGCCAGTTCTTCCAACAAGGCTCGATCCGGTATTTGTGCCGGTCCGGGCCTTGTCGTCAGCCGTGTCCCGGTGTCTGTCCGCCGTGCTGCCGCCGGCCTCCTCCCGGCAAGACCTACGTCACACGCTTCAGTGACTTCGACCTTATATCGCAGTGGTAGTGCGCTTAACATCGCTCTCTTAAGCTCCGGGTAAAGCTCCCTTTATCTATTCACGGCGGACTGACGCGGTCTTGCTCAGAATAACACTTGTTTATGTTTCAGAAATGGGAATCTTCGGTCCCCTCCAGGGCAAAAGAGAGCGGCGCTGAAAAAAAGCATGAAAAGGAAAACCAGCTGAAGAGAACAAAGAGTAGAGAGCTCCGTGGAGGAATAATGTACTATAGTTGTCATTGCATTAAACGTAATGGACTTCAGCACGACTGTCGCCGCACGGGGTGCGGTGGTGAGCCAGCGTGCCTAGTGCTGCCCGACCCGCTGTGCGGGCCGAGCCAGCTGGCACGAGCGCGTGGCCTTGCTGACCCCGCGCCGCTCGCTGCGCACACGAGTGCGCAAGGCGGGGGTGGTGGCTCTCAAGGAACTGCCTCGGGCTCCCGCGGCAAGAAATTTATCGTCTGCGAGCTGAAGGGAATACTCCCCAATGTGTCCGCTGACAAAGGGGGAAAGTGTTGTAAGTGCCCTTTGCAGTCAGTCCCTTCAAGTCCAGGAGAAACTAACTTGAGTCTAGCCGCGCCATCTGCCTATGCTAGTAGTTTGATATGCTCCTGCAAACGCCCTGCACCAGCTCGGTTGGACCAGAATGGCATGTTTGTATTTGACGAGAAAACTATCAATCAGATTATATCTAGGTTCGATAACAAGGAAATGGCGTTAGATAACAAACTAGAGGTAGGGCCAGGTGGTAGAATGCGTAAACCTATGAAGTGCGTATCTGAGGAGCCTTGTACCAGACCAGGATGTATACACTGGCAGCCACCGCCGCCTTGCGTTTGGAATCTTCCCTGCAAAGCAGATTGCTTTGAAGCTCACCCTGGGATCCAACCGGGTGGCAACCTATTGACAAAAAGTAGAGACAGAGCGGTTTCTAGTGGTTCCAAGACAGATAAGAGGAGTACGTTAGGCTCAAAGAAGCCTCCAGATTTGATTAAGTTGTTGACTGTGAAATGTTGCACAGGTTGTTCAGCACCCGAAGGGGGCAGCGCAGCGTTCGGCGGCGCGGCGTCGGGGCTGCCAGTGCTTGTCATGAAGCTATGCTGACAAGTCACTCGAGTGACCCTCCGAAGCTAAGAAAAAGTGTAAAACTACCTTTAAATTAAACATTACTAATAAAATCAAGTGCACCTACCTACTTTTTTTTTTAATTTAAAAACACCTAATAAGGTAGGAATTATTCGGTCTCGCTAGTGGTTTAGTATACCATCGTATAGCGTTGGATCCGCTACTTCCTAGGTGTCGTACTATTTTGACATATCAATATGACTAATACAATATGATGTAGTCGTACTACACTTTGCAGCTCCTGTAGGAAAAACGAATGCTAAAATAAAAGAAAACATAGATAACACTAGAAATAACCACTCCCGACCCGTGGTCCAACAGCTATGTCCAACTAGTTTTACCACGGGTAAGTAAAATTATCCGTGGTTCATCTGTCAGAATATTTTTTTGTCTGTGATATATTATGATCCGTGGTACAACTGAGGGGCAATTGTCCAACTAGTATATGAACCGTCGCTATGTCCAACTGGTTGTACTACGGGTAACTCAAACTATCCGTGGTTCGACTATCAGAATACTTTCCTCCACCGCAACCGTGTTTCGCAACCAGTTGCAAAGGAAGAATTTTCCTCCTTTGTTGGCAACTAGTTGTGAATGAAGAATATTTTACAATAATACACAACCAGTTGCCAACTAAGAATATTTTTAACAGTATAGTTGCGACAAAATGATTTTTTTTCTTAATACACAACCAGACTGAATATATTTGAGCGGTAATAATTAATGCAAGGAACATCTCTCTTTCACATTAGAAACATTGTCAAAAACATAGGTAACCTTTTTGATCGTCACGATCCAACAATTTGGTTTGCCCTAAAGTGTCACAAAAAAAGTTTTATGTCAAACTAGTTGCGATAAGCTTTCTAAAATAAAACATAGATTTCCCAAATTTTCAAATGAATTTTCATGTTAGCAAAACCGGAAATATCACACGAACTCCGGAGAACGAAAGTTGTATTTTTGGAGGATGCCCCATGGCCCCAAAAGTCATACCCGATATGCTAAAAGCTATTTTGCTTTATAAATACAACTTATATATTTCGCCTGGGACAAGAGCCTGCGAGTATCATCTTCGGCATGACCAAGATTGGAGTAAAATTTCTGAAGCAGAGGACAACCTGGTCGACTTCAACAGGGACCATGCAGCCGACATATTACGAATCATGAAATTGCCTATGAATATTTTTAATTTTATAGGAAATTTATTCTATTAGCAATATAATTCACACCATGTCCGCTGTGTTTAGACTTTTTGTACTTTGTACCTCCTTAAAATGTACATAGTGTGAGATTATACTACAGCTAATAGAAATACATTGTTAAAAAAAGCTTGTTTAAAATACGTATGTTTATTTAATGTTAACAACTTATAATTTATAGGTACAGTAGAACCCCACGTAAACTTTTAATATTGGATACCTAACCTTTTTGCCTTATGATAGTTGGTCCATGGATAAACGTGAGTTTCCGTGGTACAACAGTTGGACGACGGATAAACATATTTTCTAGTATTGGACTACCGATAAATTTAGAGTTCCGTGATCCAACCGATCGGACCACGGGTAAACTTGCTTCTTCGTAGTACAATCGGTTGGACTATGGATAACTTTACTTACCCGTGGTAAAACTAGTTGGACATAGCTGTTGGACCACGGGTCGGGAGTGGAAATAACTAGACAAAACTTGGGACAATCTGTACAATCGGATTAGTGGTGAATAACCTAACTCAATTTTATCCAATATAAATTGAATTCACGTAATATTATTTGTTTCCATTGTTGTATTTCGTTGTTTGACTGCTGTCATCGAACGAGTAGTGCATTCCGCATTGATGATACCTACTCCTATTTGAGCCCTAAACGGAAAGTCTAGGCTGAGTAGTTGCAGAGTTATGGCTATTTTAAGTTTGACAGCTGTCACCGAAAAGGTAGGTATTATCAATGCCTTTCATTTGAGCCCTAAACTAGGGAATGTTCCACTGGAGATAGAAAAATTCAGCAGGTGAGTAATCACAGGGAGGATGTCATCGAGGATGGGAAAGATCATTTTTCTACTTATGTTGTCGGTACCAACAGCATTAGATGAGATCGTGGATATGCTCCTCTTAACATCACAGTCAGTAAATTCGCGAAAAGAGAAAGAAGGAAAATAAAATGATTGAAGGGGGGTTAATTCTTCAAAAAATATTTTTGTTGATTAGTCTTGTGTTTTCTACTGAAGTAAGTTTTATTTTCATTAAAATTTTTATAACTAATAATATAACTTTTATTGTACTCACATACAAAAAAATATTTTAACTTCCGATCTGTCTCATTTTTGTACCCTTCCTTTAATTATTATGTCCATGAGTGTGTTTTGCCATATCAATATGAATACCAGCCCATAGAAACTAGCTTTTTCCTTTCCCTGTATTAGAAACAAACCTTCCGGATCATGGCTGTTCGTATGACTGAATGTCCAACTTTTCTGTATGTTGACTTACTAATGCAATAGAATTGTCAGATTAATATATCTTTTTTTTAATTGAATTCTCAGTAGATCGAATTTTAACATTTACAAAAAAATTAGGTGTATCTATGTAATGCGATTATAACTTGAATCTTCAATTTATAAATATTTTTATTATGATGTTAAAAATTACAGAATTAATATAAAATTACAGACGACACCTGTTATACTTCAAATGACCATAACTCGACAACTGTCCGTTTAGAGCTCAAATGAAAGGCATTGATGCTACCTACTTTATTGATGACAGCTGTCAAAATTCAAATGGCCATAACTTGACAACTATTCAGCCTTGCCTTTCCGTTTAGGGCTCAAATGAAAGGCATTGATGAAACCTACTTTTTCAATGACAGCAGTCAAACTTCAAATGGCTATAACAGTTTTTCCATATTTTCTCATCGTTTAAATATGAGCCATGAGTTAGAGATATGATTTTAAAGTGTTGTCTTTGGCCATAGCTTAGGAGAGATTTACCCAGGTTACAAGAAAATGTCAAAACCACAGAAAACGCTTCTGCACTGTCTCCAGATGAATCTTGTAAACCTCTTAGAAAGGGTTCCAGACAGTATGGCAAGAACCCCTCATTATCTTAAAGATCCACGTGGGAGGCTTATATCCAGCAGTTTACGTAAACAGCAGTCCTTTAGCTGAGATGATGGAAGACATGGAAATCAGACATGACACAATATTTCAACATTGCTTCTCATACTTAGATTAGCTGTTTTTCATTACAATATGTTTAGATATTATACGGTGTTCACACGTACGACAACTCCCGCCGCCATAAATATTTTGTGTTAATATATAAACACAAATCGTTGACGTTGGTCACTAAGCCGGCAGCCTGAAGTGTAACTGGGCCGGACACGTCTGCTGCATGTCCAGCGATTTGTGGGCGAAGACCACCACATAGTGGGGCCCACCTAATGATAAGAGGCGATGTGGAAGACCGAGAATGAGATGGCGGGACGAGCTTGACGGTTATTTACCATCTTGGCCTGTAACTGCGTTAAATTGCGAGGAGTGGAAGGAGGAAAGGTAGGCCTTTGCCAAGCAGTGGGACGGGAACGGCTGAAAATAAATAATAAATGAATAATATATCTAAGCAAATAATTGTAACATCTTAAGTAGTCCATATAGAACATTAGCCATTACCATTAGCCGACGGCCCTAAAAAGGTAGGCGCCATAAAAAAAAAGTAGTCCTTAAAGAACATATTTGCCCTCTAAACTTCATAATTTGGATCAATATATTACAAGTGATATGAACCACATAAGATGTTACAATTATTTGTTTAGATACATATATTAACGCCAAGTTTTTACTTCATAATGAAAATAAAACGCTGCATTGGCAGAAGCATTTAGCCCATGCATTTCACAGTTTTACTTTTGTGAGTTTTTGTATCTTTTGTTGGTTGTTAAAGTAAATAAGTAGATAATAGTCACCTTTGGACAATAAAATCTAAGCTTTAACATTTAGTTATCTAGTCGAAGAATCAAAGTAGCTATGCAAAGTATTTCACCATTTCTGAGATAATGCGAATCAAGAAATAGACGAAAGCGTATTCAAATCTTGACACTTTATCCGATTTCGAATATACTTTATGGTCCGAAAATAATAGCGTTAATAATTGTCAAAATTTACAGTCAATGCTTATGAAATGAAAATAATAAAACAAGAAACTAAAAACTACACTAGCAATGTTTAACATCACTAAAGCCTTGCAAGGCTTTCTTACACGACATTCTTTAAAAATCCTTTCCCTTCGTAGCACAAGAGCCATGTCATGGACTGGTTCGGATGGAGAGTGTGGTGACCCAAACAACATCTTCCAAACATACGTTTGCCCTGGTGATGGCGGCAGCTCTCAATCAAGGATGTATGATGTGAGTACAAGACATTGGTCAAGACAAATAAGTACAAGAGTAAAGTAATGACCACAGTAACGAAAGTTTCTCAGTACGATCTTTAGTTTCTGTTATTATGTACCTAAGCACGATGGTTGACTGTGCCATCTAGCGGAATTTAGGAGTACTCGGTACCTCTGTAGACAGTTATGGGTGGTTATGCTCACCTCCTAGCATTATGGAGTTCGGTTAAATTACAATAGATGGGCTCTTTCATATTGTTATTATATAGGTACTGCGTTAAATCGCGAAGAGTGGAAGAAGGGAACGGAGCCCTTTGCCCTGCAGTGGGACAGCGGAGTCTAAATAATAATAATAATAGGTATAGAAATACGTTCATGATAATGGGAAAATAGCATGAATTATGCGTTTTTACACAATTTAAGGCCGTGGGGTCCCGGCAGTAGAATGTTGCCCCTCCTCTCATGCCCGTGGATGCAGTAAGAGCCTGCTAAGGGATACCTCCGGAAGATGGGCAGCAGCGTCTTTTCGTGTATCAACATCCCGTACTGCGCTCGCCAACCCGCCTGCCAAGCGTGGTGAGTATGGCAACTACCCCTCATGTAGAGCCATGAGGGAGGCCTGTTCAGTAGTGGACTTTTTACGGCTGGAATGATGATGATGATGATGACACAATTGAAAGAATTAGGTCAGGCTAGATACTTAGAATAGTACTCGTATCATCATTTCAGCCATAAAACGTCCACTGATGAATAAAAGCGTGGTGAGTATGGCAACTATCCCTCATGGAAATTCATCAGAAGGACGTGGCAGGCGGTTGGTGAGCGCAGTATGGGATGTTGATACACAGAAAGACGCTGCTGCCCATCTTCCGGAGGTATCCCTTAGCAGGCTCTTACATCGGCATCCATGGGCATGAAAGGAGGGGTAGCATTCTACTGCCGGCACCCTACGGCAGTACTCGTATATATGCGTTATTTCGTTAATTATAAACTTCAAAAATCCAAAACGTTTCAAAACATTAACTAATGACTATATCAACTCGAAACTACGTGTGCACTTTATGTATAAAAAATATTTTCAGATTCGGAAGTACAGTCCCAATTTACCTGATGACAAAGTTTCGCTACCTTTTGAGTCTGTAGGAGATATACCGAAAGGGATTTTTAGATGTACCGATGGAGAGGTGGGTTTTTTCACTTATACACCAGTAAATTATACGATTTTTATACTCCAAAATAGCTGTCTGTCATTATCTTACAGCAAGAGGTTACTGATATAGATATCTTCCTGATGCGATCGAGACGAGTTCAATGACGACGACCTGCATGAGGACTGCATCAATCCTACTAATATGATAAGTCAAATGTTTGTTTGTGTAGATGTATGTATGTTTGTTACCTCTTCACGCAAAAACTACCATACGGATTGAGCTGAAACTTAGCACATGTAAAGATGTTGACCCGGATTAACACATAGATTACTTTTTATCTGGGTGCAACGCATGCGAAGCGGCGGGCAAAAGCTAGTAAATAACAAAAAAATCTTCATACAAAATGACTGCTGATACGATTATCCTGCGAATGCGAAAATACCTGTGCGAAGCCGGGTGGGGTTGCTGGTCTGCAGATAAAGCAAACATTATGCCCCCCAGCGGGGATCAAACCCGCAACCGCCTGCGTCGCTGTCGGCTATTAAATGAACTGTGCCACGCAGGTCGTCAAAAGATTGCTTAGTAGTAGACTTAAAAACAATGTATGTCGTTTCAGGTGCTCGGACCAAATGCCGGTAAAAAAAACTCCTATAAAAATCCAGAATACTTCTCATTTCACAACATGACTTTCTGCGACATGCACCTCCAATTGAGCAATAAGAGAAAACCTGTAATTAACAGTGGAAGAAAACCGTGATTTGGCGCCGTGAGTTCAATCAGCATAAATAATCAATAAATAATCATTATTATTATTTAATCATAAATAATTATCATTGCCCCAAAGTTCAAGGACCTTAAAAATACTACATTGTTTTAGTAATTTACGTAATAAATTTACTTTGGAACGCTTTTGTTCCTATTAGATTTAGGCTACAGACAAGTTTATTTGAAGAAAACTAGTAGGTGAATAACAAAATAACTTTTGCATAACAAGGTTGTATATTAATGTTTCTTTTTTCTATATTTTTTTGAACTGATAGAAGTTTATGTACAGATTACAGCAAAATAAAACCGAACCCATAAGCTATTTTTGTTTTTAAAGTGTAAACTTACACTAAGGTATCATTTATAGAAATGAAAAAGCAATCATAGTTTTTTGTCTTCGACGGGACACGAACCCGCACGCAGGCCGTCGTGTCGAAAATCTTGATTGCCTTTTATCGGTTTTTTGTAGCATCGAGTAGAGTATCATCTAGCAGAAATCTTCGGAGATATTCTTGCTCACTGTCCGACAACCAGTGAAGAGATGTCGCTTTAGCTAATTTTTATAAGCTACTTTCCTATAAGTTCCGCTAATATTATCTATAAATAATATTATCGGAACTTATATCCGCTAATAAATCTTAAAATCTTTATAAGTTCCGCTATCAGACAAGAGATGGCGCTGTCGAGGTTCTTCGACAAATATAAACTCTTTAACACAAACTATATTTCAAGAAAATTTAAAATTCTCTTGAGGTTTGAAACCCTAAAAATACCTTGAATAGAAAAAGGGTTTTATTCAAGAGAGTAGTGGAACTTTTAGCAGCTCCATAATATGAATGCGTGCGAAGTTTTTTTAATAAACGAACGTTAAAGCAACTGATGATGTCGCGTCATAGTTTATGCCTCTAGAGAAATTTGCATACCTATCTAGCCAGTAAATTATTTGTTACGCTGCTGTGATCATCGAATTGACAGCGAAAACTAGTGATGCATGGTTGTTTCGTGCTGATTAATCGATTATGTACGAAGTGGTCCCTCTGTGTAATACCGTCTTGGTTCTGGCCATTGCACTTTCTTACCGTTACTGCCTGGATATATAATTTTTAAATTTAAATCAAAAAATCTCTTCTCAAATCAATGCAATCAAATCAAATCATTTATTTATGAAAACCTTTACAACATTATTACATATTTACCCCAATTATCAAGACCTTACCTCCCGTGCTAGTTGTATCTCTAGATGATGATTAGGCAAGTAAGTCCTGCCGCGCGGTCATCATCATCATCATCATTTCAGCCGTAAAACGTACACTACTGAACTAAGGCCTCCCTCATGGATCTCCATGAGGGGTAGTTGCGATACTCACCACGCTTGGCAGGCGGGTTGGTGAGCGCAGTATGGGATGTTGATATACGGAAATACGCTGCTGCCCATCTACCGGAGGTGTCCCTTAGCAGGCTCTTACTGCATCCAAGGGTAGGAGAGGTAGGGGGTAACATTCTACTGCCGGCACCCCACGGCTATCTTTTTACGGCTAGCTTTTTTCGTGTATCGACATCCCCTGCTGCACTCGCTAACCCGCCTGCCATGTTTGGTGAGAATGGCAACCCCCTCATGATCAGTACTTAGATTTCCATGAAGGAAGCCTTTGTTCAGCAGTGGACAGCCCTACGGCTGATGACGATTGATATGATGATGATAAAGTATGTTGTAGACAGGTGAGGGGGGGGGGGGGGGCAAAGAGTGGGGCGATGGTATTCGTAAGGCAGCGGGCGGGGATTTAAGGAGGTACGCTGAAGATTGAGCTCAGTGCCGTTTCATGGTAGAGGCAAAATAATAATGACCAGCAGTGGCATGGACTGTGATGATGAAGTCTAAGTATAAACCATTATCCTTAAAAGTTTTGTAGCCCATCTGTGGTATTTTTTATCAGTAATAAGATACCTTCTGAATGCAAATGACTTGTTGCTGGAAAAACCAAAGTTGCTATACTCAAGAAGGTAAAGTAACGCCTTTAGCATCTATTGTTAGATGAATGCTAAAGGAACTTTCGCTATAAAAAATGTGAAGAAACAGCTGTTCCATACAAAAGTAGAATACTACCAGTTGTTCCATATTTACTAAAATATATGGAACAGCTGTTTCTTTACATTTTTTACAGCAAAAGTTCCTTGCTAAAAGTTGTTCATATTGCCGAGTACATTGACCTCCCGGAGTTTTCGGTAGTTGTCCTTTTACACCCTATATATACATACATAAAAAGTGTTTGTGCTGTTACAATATATGTTAATGTTACATATATAGATGCTGACTAGGATTAACACATAAGCTACTTTTTATCTGGGTACGTACAAAGCATGCGAACAGTAACCTATAACAACTGCAATACGCGAGGCTATAAGAGGTTGCCACTTCCATCAGCAGGGCTAGCATGGCCGGAGATATTTCATCCACGGGGAGAGGACAAAATACTATTCCCCTCTGTCAATTTGGTCCACCCTCCGAGCATGGCGACATGGGTGGATAAACTATTCACGGTGGACAAACCAGGGGAAACGCTTGTCCCCGAAATTATAGGCGGAGGGTGAGTATCCACGTCTAATGTCGAAAAGTGATATAATTCTCTTTCCCCCTGTTGCGGTGCTTTGGCAGGTGGATAAAATAATTTTATTCTTTGTCAGTGGAAATAACCGGTGGACAAAAGTTTTATCCCCAGCCCTGCAGGTGGCTTTCGGCATTGTTTTGTCATTAACTCGGATACAAAAAAATATATCGTAAAGCACATGGAAGACATAGATTAATGTGCCTGGCTGAATCAATTGTTTACTGAACGGCTACAAGAATGCACCACATATGAGTATAAATTACAGGCATGTCAAGCTATCAGCTTGATATGCCTGTAATTTATATCGTGCGAACGGCTAGTTAATCATTCCACTTAAGCACGATCAATAATAACATAATTTGTTAAGGTATGAGATTCTGTCATTCGATAAAATACATTATAAAGGCGAAGCCACTAAAAATCAAACCATCGAATGGATTAGAATGAAACTTAACATGTATCGTATCATCTCGGCCGCAGGACATACATAGGTACTCCGTCCACTGCTGGACAAAGACAATGATCTCCAAGTACTTGTATTTTACAACAAACTTGTTTATGATCGTTTTTAGGGTTCCGGACCAAAATTGTAAAAAAGGAACCCTTATAGAATCACTCTGTCTGTCTGTCTGACACAAGTGTATATCTCGAGAACTATTTGAAATTGTTAAAGATAACACTTTTTTTTACTAATATAACATAAATGAAAATGCTTAAAAATATTCTTATTATCTCAAAATTTTTAAGGTAAGTTACTAGGTTTTGTAGGGTATCATATGAAAGGTATTCATTTTCACAGTAATAAACAGTTTTTAATTTTCCTCTAAGCCGTATCGTTTCCGAGTTATTTACAAAAATGTTGAAAAAACGACCATTACGGAGAACTATTATGGACTATGGATATTACTATTACGGAGGAGAAAACTTAACGGAGATAAAGGGGGGGGGGGGCCTTTATCTCCGAAGTTTGCGGAGATGAACTCGTGAAACTTTTATAGATAATAGAAGTGTATGTAAAGTTTTTGGGAAAATTACAGCGAACTCTCTTATTTGCATAGTTTATTAGACAAGAGGGATGGAAGGGGGGTTTTCAAAATTTTTGTGAAGTTACTACGTCGGTTATCATTAGAACATAATTTAACAGTTTTTATTTTTCCTTCCTCTGACTAATAGCAGACTAAGCTGAGAGGATGACATAGGTGCTGGGCAAGCCAAATCCATCTAATAATGTCCCAGGCACTGCAGCATCTTGTACTGCATGATTAGCAGTTGCTGACACTGTATAAATCATCTGTAATAGATGCTTTACATCTATTACAGATGATTTATACCTTTACCTTACCTGCATTGATTAAAAAATTACAATTAAAGGCAGCAATGCATGCAAACTTTAATAAGCACATCTCTCAGTAGATTTGTTAACATTTGAAATTGTCATCGCTTCGCTCTAGTTGGATACCCTGTATAATAAAGTAGTAGATACTGATAGAGTTAATAAAGGCATTCACACCTCACGTACGCGGTTAATACTACCTACGGCGTTGGATAATGCGTATTGTATTGCATTTCACGATACCTAATAGCAGAGAAATCTAGCCGCAATGCCGATGTCAAATGGAGGCGATTTGTTTGAAGGCGTAACAGAAGGTGTGCGGTAACAATCATGCTACTTATAGTATATCTAGTGAATGCTGCGACTTCGTTTCTGTGTAAGGGGATGTTTTGGAAAAAGTTCACTGAACAGAGTACAAGCCAGAACGTTGCAGTTTATACCAGGATGTAAAAGTTGCGTCTGAACTAGAAGATGCAAATTAGCGTCAGAAATGTTTGGCGCTTGAGGACTTGCGGTGAATATACGAGGCTTCCGTCGATTGGAACCGCTAGGTATTGGGACCGCGGTCCCATTCGCCGGATAAACCTAATATTCTGTGAATATATCAAGCGTCTACCAGTTGCCGTTATTAATATCGACCAAAACACGGCAAAAAAAAAATAACTTTGTTGCATTGGAGTCCCCCTTAAATATACATTTTATTCTGTATTGTGTTGTTATAGCTGCAACAGAAATACATCATCTGTGAAAATTTCAACTGTCTAGCTAGCACAGAGACAGCCTGGTGACAGACAGACAGACACATACAGACATACGGAAATACAGACATACGGGAATACAGACATACGGAAATACAGACATACGGAAATACAGACATACGGAAATACGGACAGACAGACAGACAGACGGACAGCGGAGTCTTAGTAGTAGGGTCCCGTTTTTACCCTTTGGGTACGGAAGTCTAAAAATGGATTGTGTTGTGTATGTAAAGATATCTGATAAGCATTACAATTATTTTCGGAGAATTTGTTTTTCTTAGTCCTCGGTCTGGTATAAATTGCATTAAGGGTTAGAAAAACCAAGTAAATGCAGCGTATATTTGTGTATTTTTATTTATTGGTGTGGATGATGGGGTACCTGTTTTCATGAATTTTCTTACTATTCTACACGTATTGAGAATGGCTGCATTTTGTAGAGTTGTGTATAAGGATGCGTTTAAGCCTAATATATTATATACCTACTGCGTTGTAAGTGTCTTGGTATCACTCCTGTGGAAGAGAGAACTGTGGCTATAATATAGACTTTTTCTGGTCTCCAAGATTATTTCACCATTCAGGTCTGACATATTTTTTTGCGCTGACGTGACTCGGTAGTCTCGGTCTCCTAAACTTCTATGCGATTTATCCATGAAAGCAAACAAGGAAGACTGTCTAGCGATTGCTAGACAGTCTTCCTTGTGAGGTTGCGGGTTCGATTCCCGCCTCGGGACAAATGTCTGTAAGATAAGTTCAGGGTGTTCTGGATGTTTTTCTATATATAATAAAAAAATATCTATCTAAGTAGTATAATGTATTAAGTATATCAGTCATCTAGTACCCACAACACAAGCTCTCCCTTACCTTAGAGGAGAAACATTCTACTGTCTGCATCTAATCAGATGCAGACAGTATAATGTTTCTCCTCCTCTCTTTCCCGTGACTGGAGTAATAATCTGCCAAGGGATACCTCCGGAATATTGGCAGCAGCGTTTTTTCGAGTATCGACATCCCCTATTGCACTCGCCAACCCGCCTGCCTAGCGTAGATGCGTAGAGCAGCTGAGATAATGATGATGATAATAATCTAGCAATCATGTAATTTGCACTATTGGCTGCAGAACCACATGCAATATATAGAGGTAATACCTACCTATATCATTAGGTATTCTACTACTTAGTAGACAGGCCACACTTCGGTAGTTAGATATGAACACGAAACGCAATTACACATGCATTTTATTGCCAAGCATACAGACTTTTTTCGATATAATAACGAAAGAGGTAAAAGTAGGTAAGTAATAATGATTCGGTATCATGATGTGTTGTTGGACTCGCGATTGACTTACCTTCACCACAGATAATTATAATACACTAGCACTGCTCTGTCACACTGTGGAGGTAAGGGAGAAAAATTTCCTCTACGTATCATTAGCATAGGGATTTCCCTAGTGGACGTTTTACGGCTGAAATGATGATGATGATGATGATGAATCATGGTTTGGTAGGTGTTGTAGTAAGGAATTGTAAGGAAATTCCTTACTACAACACCTACCAAGGAAATTCCTTACTACAACACCTACCAAGGAAATTCCTTACTACAACACCTACCAAACCATGATTCATCATCATCATCATCATCATTTCAGCCGTAAAACGTCCACTACTGAACTAAGGCCTCCCTCATGGATCTCTATGAGGGGTAGTTGCCATACTCACCACGCTTGGCAGGCGGGTTGGTGAGCGCAGTATGGGATGTTGATATACGGAAAGACGCTGCTGCCCATCTTACGGAGGTGTCCCTTAGCAGGCTCTTACTGCTTCCACGGGTAGGAGAGGAGTGGTAACATTCTACTGCCGGCACCCCACGGCCAAACCATGATTACGCATTATTATTTTAATATAATATTTACCCGTGGGGCCCCGGCAGTAGAATGTTGCTTGCTAAGGGATACCTCCGGAAGATGAGCAGCAGCGTCTTCCCGTGTATCAACATCCTGTACTGCGCTCACCAAACCGCCTGCCAAGCGTGGTGAGTATGGCCACTACCCCTCATGGAGATTCATGAGAGAGGCCTGTGTTCATCAGTGGACGAATTTATGAATGAATGAATGAAAATACTTTATTGTACACAAAATACAGAAGATAAGCAAATTACTACTACACTACTACACACTAAATTTACTACTACACTTAACATTTTTGAGTCCTCCTTTCCTCTTTATATACCTACTTTTACTACATTTAGTATAAGTATATAAAAAGGAAGGGGGGTTTCAAAAATTTTAAATTAAGTTATTAGGTCATGTGCAGGCTCATATCCCCCACTGCATGACCTAATAACGACGACGACCTAATGGTGACCTCTGTGGCGCAGCGGGCGAAGGTCCGCCTACGACGCAAGAGGTTTCGGGTCCGATTCCCGCCTCGGGACAAATGTCTGTAAGATATTTGTTCAGGGTGTTCTGGATTTTTTTCTATATATAATAAAAAATATCTATCTAAGTAGTATAATGTATTAAGTATATCAGTCATCTAGTACCCATAACACAAGCTCTGCTTAGCTTGGGGTTAGATGATGCTGTGTTAATTGTCCCGTCTATCCCGCTAGCCCCATTGAATTGTCCCATCATGGGACAACTGACACGATCACGTCCCACTAGTCCCATGGGACACGTGGCACTTATATTTTTATCATATTCCAGCAATATATGTATATTTATATTTACTACGATACACAATAATAGTGGAAATTGAACATCCATCACGTTTACGGTTAGTCGACAGTTCCGGCTCAGAAATATCGTAAAATTATAGGGTCCATGAAGTAGCTCATGGCATTTTGCTATCGAGTTTCCCTTGCTTTCTTTGCGCCCTAGAAATACCTTAAGCAAATCAACCGAAACTTGTATCGAAAGTACGTCGAATAACTCCGGCTTTTAAATAAATCGTTGCCAACTAAAGGTGTTAAGTAATACGGTAATACGATGTTTTCGTTTAAAGTACCTCTAGATACTTAAGATTTGGTAACTTACGAATGATAAATTTGATGTAGCCAAAGTAAAGTAAGGTGCCATCGGTGCCTGCAGTAGAATGTCGCCCCTCCAGTATTACCCGTGGATGCAGTAAGAATCTGCCAGGAGATACCTCTGGATGATGGGCAGCAGCGTCTTTCCGTGTATTTATATCCAGTAGGTACTGCACTCGCAGTCGGCCTGCCAAGCGTGGCAGTATGACAACTACCCCTTATGATCAGTACTTGGAGATTCATGAGGGAGGCCTGTGTTCAGCAGCTATTTTTATATGACTAAATGACGATTGATCATGGTGAATTGTAATAAAAAAATAGGTGAAACTACCCTAAGGTATCTGATGGGGGGTTCTCAGACAAGATATAAGAATGTTAGAGTTTTCATCACCGTGAAGCAGTGTGCGAAAAAAAAACTGGTCATTTCATTAATAATAAAAATGAATATAGATAGATTTTCAGGGGAAGGCGGGGGTGTCCAAATCACACAGTTATAAATTACAAACTAGATGTTCCCCGCGACTTCATATGCGTTTTGATGATCTGCTTGTATAACTATTTGTCGTAGAGTTATATGTTATATACCTAACCTACAGGATTCCTTGGTAAATCAGCTACCCAACACTGAAATAATTTTTCGATTCTAGCCAGTAGTTTCTGATATAGTGCATTCAACCAAACAAACACACGTTGCTCCTCTATTGCCCGTGGATGCAGTAAGAATCTGCCAAGGGATAGCTCTGAATCTGATGTGCTGCAGCGTCTTACCGTGTATCAACATCCCGCACTGCGCTCGCCAACCCGCCTGCCAAGCGTGGCGAGTAAAGCAACAACCTCTCATGGAGATCCATGAGGTAGGCATGTATTTAGCAGCGGACGATGATGATTGTAACTATTATAACAATAATTTGCCGGGATAAAGCTTATTCTTACCTATAACTAATCTTAAATTACGGTGTATTAGTAATCTTAAATTAGTAGTTGATTATATAATATTTAGTGAACTCAAGGTTTGAGAAGAATACAACAAGAGGTCTATTGTTTTGCAATTGAAAGTATGAAGGTTCCAGCTTCAGTAAAGATCAAGGTAAACAGTCAGACCGAGACCTCGGTCAGATAGGTAGAGCCTACGCGTTAACAAAGTTGAGTACCTGCCGTCGTGTCGGCTCCATAGATGCGGACATCATTTGAATAAAAAAATCCCAGTTGTTCAGATGTTTTGTTGACACAAAGTATCATTATAAAATTACGAAATGTTTATTATATCCGCTAAAATTCATCAACTTGTTGGCAATACAATCAGTCAAGAGACAGCTTTCTAATATGTTAAAAATAACGATTTGCTTCTTAGGTTAGTATCTTAACTGATGATGTTGCCTACAGAAAAGCTTTACTTATAGAATTTTTACACTAATAATCAGTTTTAAAATCTGTTATAAAAATGCATTTTGCATTTAGTAAAAAGTTAACGGTTACTAAATCCTTAACCTTGAGCTAAATATGGCGAAATCGCTGTATGTTACAACATAATTATGAAGAGTTCCCTCAATACCTTTGGTGTCCTATTATCAGAACTGAGTTTAGAAGTGTGTATATAATCGCATTTAAAAAAATCCATCGCTTCATAAACGACGGAGTTCTAAGGTAACATCGATAAAAAATACAAACGACTTGAGAACCTAATTTTTTTTTTGACGTCTGTAAAGTCGCAAGCAGCAGATAACCTTATCTTACTATTTACCATTGTATAAACGTATTACTGCAGGTTTGAAGCCATTACTGTACATTACATTATTTGAAAGAAGCTTGGAAGATGATAATTAAGGTCGCAAAAGCAAAAACAGCCTGGTGCTAATAGAAAATACCGATTTGGACCGTTATTGCTCTCAGCCTCATCAAATCTTAGAATCCATAAAGTAGAATAACATGAACATAAATTGCGTGCACTCCAAGTAATTATAGAATGGAATAAAATATATATTTATTTAACTCGGCACAGACAGAAAAAGATACACATACTAAAAGACATAAGAAAAGTACAGTTACATACAGGGAAAAACACGGTAATACTGGTAATACTTATATAAACAGTTTTTTACATATACCGTATCTTTAGTTCAAGCTTGGATCTATTGATACTTTAATATCTCCTACTAAAGACCGCATCTCTTAGATTGATATCCGTAGATTATGCAAATGGGAACGTCACAGCCTTGGGAATAGGGAACAAAGGTCGAAATAATACGATGTTTGATAGTTTATCAATACGCGCCGGCCGGTGTGTCTGGTGCGTCCGCTCGGCACGCTTGCTGTGCATCATCATTCTACTGCCGCACCCCACTGCGTGGGGTGCCGGTGTTTATTTGATTAAATATAGGTAAGAGATGGCTTAATATTGAGATGGCTGAGTTGGACTGGACACCATGTCCTACATGGCCAGTAGACCTAATGCAGTGGGTCCTACAATGCGCAAAGAGGTCTTAGTTCAGAATATGCTATGCATCCTCGCCGAGAGGGCGCCACGAACGAAACTCTTTATTATGACTGGCAGAATATCATAGGTACCATACCATATTCTGCCTGAGTAATTTTAAACGTAACTAAAAAGTATATATATAGAGCTTGGAAGTGTATTTCATTAAAGTCAAATGATGTCTGCTTTCCTTGACACATCAGTATGACACATCAACTCTATTCAATATTAGGTATGTAGTTTTTGATATTTGTTTATAATAATAACTGTCTTGTTCTTTGCAGTAAACTAAAAGTCATATGTAGTATTTATGCATCAACTAATAATAATGCAGTCATTTGTTATTCAATCATAATCTATAGGTACTAATATTAGGTATAGAGATGAAAGTGTTGTATTTTTGTATGTTTGTAACAAATAAACTCAAAAACGACTGCACCGATTAAAAAACCTTTCACCATTAGAATGCTGCTAAGATCCCACTAATATTATAAAGCCGAAAGTTTGTTTGGATGAAGGTTTGTTACCTTTTCACGCAAAACTAGGCTACGGATTGAGCTGAAACTTTGCACACGTATTGTTGTTGACCAGGATTAACACAAAGGCTACTCTACTTTTTATTCGGGTACAACGCATGTGAAGCGGCGGGAAGAAGCTAGTAGGCTATATATTCTACTAGAAAATAATAGGGATTGCTTCTTATACTTGAATAATGTAACCCAATGTGTTAAATATGATTTAATTTGTCAACAAAAAATACAGGCTTCAAATTCCGACTGAATATAATAATATAGATAGATAGATAACTCTTTATTGTACTTAATTTAATACTAACACAAAAATTAACATAGAAAGAAACTTACAAAACTAAAAGTAGAAGTACAATGGGCGGCCAATAATATAATACTCAAACCGCTATAAGTAAGCATACATTAGGATATTTCCCTTGATTTATCATTGATGCCATCATCAGAGCTGGGTTTAGCGAGACATTATTAAGACTGATTACTGATTAGTTTTGACCTTTTCTTTACTTATTAATTTTTCACATGCCTATCTGCGGAAAAAAGTTTCCGCAGATAGGCATGTGAAAAACGTTAACATTCTGATGGCTAATTAAAAGTAATTAGCCATCAGAATGTTAACGTGATAAATTCACGTTATATTGTCAACCTGTATTAGTTCTTAAGAATAGCTGTAAGTTTTCCTGAAATTGTTAAAGATAAAAAAATAAAATAAAAAATTAAGTCAAACAAAAAACCCAACAGCAAGTTTAAATTTAGGACATAACATAACCTTAAGGGGCTAGCACTGGAGTCCCTCAAGGTAATAACATTATTTCATTCCGTTGATTCTGACGCTGATGATGTTGATAAGTGTATATGGATATATTGTTTTAGCCATCTTTCGATGTCGTCACCCGTGAACCATCTGTGGTCTTCTTCATCAGTTCCACTTCTCCAAATCATACTTTCTGAATGCAAATGCTTGACCTTGGGCTAAATATGCCTAAATCGCTATTATGTTTATGTATTTTGCAAAATTTTTAATTTTAATTTGCAAATTAGTTCCCTTGATTTCTCATGTATCCTATAATCAGAACTGAGTTTTGGACCTAATTCAAAGTTTATCTAATCGAACTCAAAAAAAAATCATGATGATTCCTTTAAACGATAAAGCACGTGTGTTATGTATAGTGCGCACATATTTGTCGACCTCTGTGGCATAGCGGGCGAAGGTCCGCCTGCGGAGCAAGGAGTTGCGGGTTCGATTTCCGCCTCGTAATAAAGGTCTGTACGATCTGCAGATATTTGTTCAGGGTGTTCTAGATGCTTTCCTATATATCATAAATAATACATATGTAAGTAGTTGTATTTGTATAATGTATTAAGTGTTATCAGTTATCTTAGTACCCATAACAGAAGCTTAGCTGTGGGCTACATGATGCTGTGAATTGTCTAGCAATATTTTTTTGATTTATTGTTTTCAATAATGAAAATAAAATATAATCCATTGGGGCACGGCCGGTATCGAACCCACGGCCTTCGGATTGAAAGTCGTATGTTCATACAACTCGACCAACGCGGCTGTCATCATTCCAGCCGTAAAAAGTCCACTACTAAACAGGCCTCCCTCATGGATCTCCAATAATCTCCATGAGGGGTAGTTGCCATACTCACCACGCTTGGCAAGCGGGTTGGCGAGCGCAGTACGGGAGGTTGATACACGGAAAGACGCTGCTGCCCATCTTCCGGAGATATCACTTTGCAGACTCTTACTGCATCCACGGGCATGAGAGGAGGGGTAACATTCTACTGCCGGCACCCCACGGCTTTGCCGGCACCCCACGGCAACGCGGCTATAGCTAGACGGAAATGCCGGCACCCCACGGCAACGCGGCTATAGCTAGAAGGAAATGCCGGCACCCCACGGCAACGCGGCTATAGCTAGAAGGAAATGCTACCTAAGTCCCCGTGACTTCGGTAGCTCAAGAATGTTTTAATTATACACATTAATCTCGTGAAGTAAGTAAAGCGTAAATCAGGTTCGTTGATCTGCTCACATGAAGATAATTATTATTAGTCATGTAATAACGATAAACACTAGTTATTAGTGCAATTTATTGTATAAGCGTGTAATAATATTGATTTGCCGCCATGGGGTGCCGGCAGTAGAATGTTACCCCTCCTCTCATACCCATGGATGCAGTAAGAGCCTGCTAAGAGATACCTCCGGAAGATGGGCAGCAGCGTCTTTCCGTGTACCAACATCCCGTACTGCGCTCGCCAACCCGCCTGCCAAGCATGGTGAGTATGGCAACTACCCCTCATGGAGATCCATGAGCGAGGCCTGTGTTCAGTAGTGGACGTTTTACGGCTGAAACGATGAATATTGATTTATTAAATTATTACATGATATTGAGTGCACATAATGAGATTCTCACGTTTCGGCAGCTTTATTTTTAATGATTTCCGGATAATAGCCAGCTAAGAATCTAGACTAGGATATGTCCTAGCCTAGATTCTTAGCTCTGAATAATTACATAATTGATCATAGTCTGTGTACTATTGATCAATTAAGTATGTAATTATTCAGAGTTGGTATATTTGAAGTCAGGATCATACAATTTAATAAAACTGTTAAGTACCAAAATATTTAACTTACTTTTTTTAATGTTGTAATAGCATAAAACCTTCCAAAATAACAATCCAGTACCATATAGTTAATCTTAGTATGTTGTTACATTCATGGTTTATTTTAAGTAAGAATCATAAAATTTTATAGACTTAACAAAATACTTAACCTCAATGCCCTAGTGAGCTCGTTATGAGAGAATACGAAGCGTAGTTATATGTATGTCTCATTATTCGGGCGTAATTTGTATCAGAATATAACCTCAATGTTTCCACTTTAGAACTTAAACCTTACTAAAAAAAAACTAAAGCTGGACATTTCCCACAACATCCACTATAAATTCAAGGAATGCCTCGACAAATGTAGGCGATATCAAAGTATGTATTAGTAAGTTTATGTACAACCCTAAAGCGCTTTCAATAGATACTCTACCTATACATGAGTTTTGACAAATCAAACATCGTCTGCCATTTTGTAGTGTCGGCCATTTGATTTGCATATTATATTCTCACCAAAACTAAGTAAAATTTCAACTCAATTGGATGTTCCTAACATGGGTCAAATTTACCTTGCAACATTACTCAGGCAACACATACAATAAATATTGTAAGTTAAATATAAAATTACATAGCTCAAGACAGAGAAAGGTGGAAGGAAGGAAGGGAGGCCTTTGCCCTGCAGTGGGACAGTACAGGCTCTTAATAAATAATAAATAAATATAAATTTGCGAAACGAATCTCGAATCCAGTATAATTATTAAAAAAAATAACTTGTTAACCAAACATCAGATAACCACGAATTGCCGACTTTATAGATGAACTAGCTTCTGCCCGCAGCTTTGCCCGCATTATACCTGGATAAAAGTAGTGTATGGGTTGATTCTGGTCAACATCCATTACACAGTTTGTATTATAATATGCGTTGGTACACATATTATAATACAACTTGTACCTGTAATGTGTTAGTACACATAATTATAATACAACCTACAGCTAAGTAGCCGAAAGGGGGTGATTCTGACTACCCCAAGCCAAGAACCAACTTTAGTTCTATGATTTTTCAGGATTCGGTGTTTTCATTCAAGATATGAGCAGTTTTAACTTCAACAGCTGATCTTACGATGTGACAACCTAAATAGCTGACTCTTGACAGCGTCTTTGACCTCCGCAAAGAGTTGCCGTACAGGTTCAAATAAAAATACTAATAGCTCATAAGTTTTATTTTATTTATCAAGTAAAATTGTAATTTTTTTATTTTTTTTTATGGGCTGAACCGTCCCCCAAGTCACGTTAGTACACATATTATATATAATACGTGTATGTATGTGCAAAGTTTTAGCTAGATTCGGTAGTTTTTGCTGGAAGCTTAAGAATTTATGATACGTTTGTTTTGTAGTTTTTTTTTATTATTTCTTGTGAGTATCTACCTTATTTTATAACTCTTACTGTGTCACTATGTATCTCCAATATAAAATGTTTTATGTGTGTGTTCCAAATAAATGTTTACGCATTCATATTTGTTGCAGTTGCAAGCATAATGCTTTAACATCGATTTTAATTAACATCTTGAATAGGACCGATTTCATTCATCATCATCATTTCAGCCATAAAACGCCCACTGATGAATACAGGCCTCCCTCATGGATCTCCATGAGGGGTAGTTGCCATCCTCACCACGCTTGGCAGGCGGGTTGGTGAGCGCAGTATGGGATGTTGATACACGGATAGACGCTGCTGTCCATCTTCCGGAGGTGTCCCTTAGCAGGCTCTTACTGCATCCACGGGTAGGAGAGGAGGGGTAACATTCTACTGCCGGCACCCCACGGCGACCGATTTCATTATGATGACGAAATTAATCTCCTTTAACACTCGAATTCATTCGACCATCCGCAGTGAACCAGATAAATGTTATGAAATACAATAAAATCTGGCTAATCGTCTATTGCGTAAGGGTAATTAATATTATGTTAATTGACATCATTAAAAAACTTAATTGGTAGTTTAGTAAAATAATATAAAATAGCTAATTAATTTCTGCCACAATTGTCCAGCGAGCCTTAAGCGTGTCAATTTCCAATATGGTACCATTTTTGTACAAAAAGGTACCATATTGGACCAATTTTGGTTATCAGTGTACCAGTGTACACTGATAACCAATCCAACCAAAAAAATAACCAATCAGTGTACCAGTGTACACTGATAACCAAAATTAAAAAACTACCCGTTACCTTAGATAAAAAGCCGTATTTACACTCGAATTTTAATCCGGAAGTCGTGGTTTCGATATTGACCGTGCACTTCGCACCAATGGAATTCTCATCCTTGAGGAAATTATGTGCACACAATAACTGCCATGGAGTGCCAGCAGTAAAATGTGGCCCCTCCTCTGATGCCCGTAGATGCAGTAAGAGCCTGCTAAGGGATACCTCCGGAAGATGGGCAGCAGCGTCTATCCGTGTATCAACATCCCGTACTGCGCTCGCCAACCCGCGTGCCAAGAGTGGCGAGTATGGCAACTACCCGTCATGGGCGATGGGGAATAACTGCTCAATCAGTAACCAAAAACGTCATGAGGAAACCCGAGGCTCAGTTACTTATTTATTTTTATTTTATTTTACACATTTTAGGAAAACTAACAGCTAGCCTTAAAAACTAATAGCACAGATTACAGAAACTAAAATAGTTAAATTAATACATGTAGCCGGTACAACCAGCACATGCGCACTGATGGCCAAAAATAAGTTCCCCTTATAGGAAGAAGAATATTACATAAGAAAAAAAAACGTGGGTAGACGACTTATGGATTATTTAAGGAGAAACAAAAGAAAGAATACTACATTTACATTACGACAGAAAATAGGCATTGACCTTCACATTGACCTGTTCTTTCCTCTGACTAATAGCCGACTAAGCTAAAGAGGATGTTATAAGTGCTGGGCAAGTCTAATCCATCTAACAATGTCCCAGGTACTGCAGCTCGGTACTGCATAAATACTAGTTGCTGACACTGTATAAATAATAGATGTGAAAGGCAAAGATGAATTTAAGTCATCAGAAAAATATAATTAATTTCAACATCGTGAAGCCCGTAGAAGAATTGAAATTTGTATCGTCATAAGTTGCAACTGCATAACGTATTCTACAATTATGGTCCTAATATTACGTCTGTACAAACTTAACTCATCAATTATTACTTGTAAGGTAACGTAAGCCATCGCTTGCAGTTTAATCATCATTATTCAATGAATTTTCGTGAGTTGGTAAGATTTGGTGAAGACTTTGATTTTTTCAACTTGGATTTCTAATTTTTGGTTACTTTGAACATAAATGGGCCAAGTTATTAGAATGAGTCTTTCCTTAATTCAGCCGAAATTGTAAATATAACATTATTTTCTTTCCTTAACTCGGCCTTTTATTGCTTGTACGGATTCAGTACAGTAAGAGACAAAAATTTTAGTCAAGTTAAATTAAATAGGTTTAGGTTTTAGAAACATCCTAAGATTAAATAAAATAATTGATAAACAAAAAAGTGTTGGCTAATAAGCAAGCCCTTGTTACAAAAAATAAAGTTTAATTAGGTAATTATCAACTGATCTATACGATTAATATTTATTACTCTCAACATAATGCATAGGATTAGTTTTATTATATAGTAAAACCTGAGAGTTCAATTCATTTTAAATCGATAGACGAACGTACTTTTTGTCACAAATTTACTTTGCACATGGAGTTGATACGATCGGTTTTACAGAACCTCAAATATGGTAGTAAACTGACGTTCAACCATAAAAAAAAAGTTAAGAAGATTGATCCCAAGAGGATTGCACATTTTTAACTTTATTGCAAAAAGAAGCTGTGAAATGTTGATGAGAAAGGGCTTTAATATTTATTCCAAAAAGAAATCAGCAATACAAATCTCAGATTTTACAAATGGTCTAATCTCAGTTGACTTATGCGTGTAATTGTTGACAATTTAAGATTCATTTAAAAAAAAACCAACCTCATGGTTATATTTAGGACATTAATGTATGCGTTGAGGGTCCAGTACAATTATTTAATTTCTTATGGATTCCGTCATCAAAATCCATTTACTTTTTATACAAGGACTTACTTATTTACCAATTCTTTTTTGTTTAACAATAGTTCAATAACATATTTATGAAAAATCTATGCCTATTTAATTTTATTTTATTAACATTTTATTTGTCGCTGACTGTACTAAATATATTCAAACAAAAAATGGCCGAAATTATAATTTAAGCAACGAAAATAATGTAATTTTCATGATACCTCAATTCGGCCGAGAATTTTTCGGCCGAGTTAAGGAATTACTCAATAGATGAGGAGTGAATATTTAGCTGTTTATACTACGGGTACAAGTATATTTTATACCAGCTCTTATTATTACAGAAGAATCGTTTCATAATACTTATATACTATATTCATAATTTTTTTATATTTTCGGAAAAACGGAAGCCTATTAATTAGTATTTAAACCTACATAGATATATAAATATAAACATATAAGAGGTTTTCTCAGGTTTAATTTACTATAACTAGATCTATACATGTATCAATTACATTATTTGACTGAGTAGTACAATAAGTGTATAGTATTCTTAATGTATATTTTCTGTAGGTAGTTTATTGCTTTAGCACTATTGTTTTTCCTAAAACTGCACGGTTGATTAGTTGTTTTTAGGTTAGTTCTCCGGTCACAAACAAAGTGCACGATAATCTTATCTGGCCGCTTATCTGCTGAATCTAGCTATGGGGAATGCTCACGTCATTCTTGCCAACTCAGTATGGTTTGTTCAGATCTGGCCACTTTATTTGAGATTTTTCTATTTCGTAAGTATTTCAATACTCTATCATTAAAAAAACTACTATAGTCAATGAAGTGTTTTCATTAAAAGGTAAAAACATAAAATATGTTCTCCCGAAACATAAATATGGCGTTAGTTTTCTTTTACAGGTAGAAAACACAATTACAGCAATGTGATTAATCAACAACTTTTTTTTGACTGAAAACAGCTCACTATATTATCTGTCATATAATACTCGTAAATAAGTAAATTTAAATGTTTGAAATTTTTTAGTACCTACCTACCTAGGTAAAGAAAAAAGTTTTCACACTGAAAACCTATAACACGTGAATTTAATAATAATTTATCATATGTAAGGGGAAGCTAGGGGCTATCCAAACACACTTATTTTATTTCAGTAGAAAATTTAGTTATTATTTAGACGTGTTTCCCAAGGCAAAAGCCGCCATTTTTTTATAATTATTTGCCACAGATTTACTCAAATATTCCACCATGCATACCTCAATCATTATTAAACCGTATAATAATGCCGTCCTACATATACCACTCTTATTTATATGGTTATGCTACTTTAGGCTATTCTGGTAGGTGTACAATGTGCAAATTCGCAGGCCTATTTATCGCGGCTTCTCAATAGCTAGTTAAAATTGAATAAAAATGCTAAGGTCTTGGTAAATCTAACTCGAACAACCGCCGCAGAATAAAATAATAAATAAATAAATAATTCTGGACAAATCACACAGCATCATCTAGCCCCAAGCTAAGCAGAGCTTGTGTTATGGGTACTAGATGACTGATATACTTAATACATTATACTACATAGATAGATATTTTAATTACATATAGAAAAACACCCAGAACACCCTGAACAAATATCTGCAGATCGTACAGACATTTGTCCCGAGGCAGGAATCGAACCCGCAACCCCTTGCAGCGCAGGCGGACCTTCGCCCGCTGCGCCACAGAGCTCGTCAATCTGTCCGCAATCCCGCTAAAATGTTACCAGTGAAGCCTGCTGGCAGCGGCGCACCACCACAGCTGGCTTCACACGTATCCGGACCGCCAGCCGAGCGCCCGTCGACGCGGCCCGCGAAATGACGACACCGGCTTGACTATATTACGGTAGTTTTGTGATTGTGCTGTTATCTGGTTCTTGTTAGTTTACAGACGGATTGAAGAACTTATTTGGCTGTATTGGCAAGTGAGTATTGGTTTTTACTTGATTTCTTTTGTTTCGTTAGTGATTGTTTTGTAGGAATTTAATGATGTGTACAGCAATAGTTATTTTTAAACTTTCGCGATCACGACACATTATTAACACGTATTGTACCGGGTATCTATCGCGTTATTTACCTTTATTATTGCCCGACCGAGACTTTTTGACAGGATTGCACCCATCGTGGGAAATAAAAGTTTAATAAAACATAATAACGCGATAAATACGTGGTTTACATATATGTGTTATTAATATGCAACTATTATTAACTATGCATTATGTTTATCCAACATTTTATTTACTAATAAAAGTAGTTTCCGAAATTGTATCTGTTTAATACAATTAATTCTATGGGGATATATTATTTAATTTTTTTAGTTATTTTATGAGGTATTATAACTAGTGTTCCATGCAATATAAAAAAAATAAGTGAATCAGCGCGATCGATGGACTTTTTTTAGGCGAATCAGCATTTAATTAATTTTTTGATTTTATATTAGATATTATTTTCATGAAACTCCTAAACAACAACATTGATGTCAGATGTGTTTAGATGAGTCATTGTCTGTGTGCTATTTTGTGAATGAAGGTGGTATTGATATATGCGCTTATCATCGTTAGTTATCATTTCGCAATCGTCACTGTGGATTTTTTTATTAAAGCATAAAGGTTTAAATTTACACATGGAATTCACGCCGTGGGGAGCCGGCAGTAGAATTTTGCCTCTCCTCGCTTGCCCGTGGTTGCATTAAGAATCTGCCAAGGGATACCTGCGAAAGACGCTTAGCAGTGTCTTTCCGTTTATCAACATCCCGTACCTACAGCGCTTGCCAACCCGCTTGCCAAGCATGGCGAGTATGGCAACAAACCCCTTATAAACATGGAGGGAGGCCTGTGTCCAGCAGTGGACCTGGGATAGCAGTCCTATGGCTTAGATGACCTGTTCTTTTTTCATCCGAAGAAAATCCTTTCGGATGTAATATGTGGTTTTGTTCCCTAATACATATAAATCATTATTATGAAAATCCACGATAATTATCTCAGTAATAAAAATTACCGTACAGATTGAGCTGAAACTTTGCACACGTATATTGTTGACAAGGATTAACATATTGGGCTACTTTTTATTGGGGTAAAAAGCAAGCGAAGCGGCGGGCTAAAGATAGTTTATTATATTATACATATTTAGTAACGTAATGAATATAAAAAAAATATTACAACCTTAATCCCCACATGAACTGAATTTGTGAAAAATACCGAGTATATTTTTTGCGAGAGCAGTGTAAACATTAAGAGCAATTTCATTCAATTTATCAAAACATGACCTTGAACAGAGAAGAGGTAATTGTAACGTGTGCAGTCAACACGTAGTTAAGTATGTATTGCGTAAACATATACTCGTAAATTACCGTTATATTCTATGCTCAGCTATGTACGAGAGGATTCTGCATCTGTGAGCGCTTATGGATGCACTGAAAGAAATTTCCTTGAAAGATAATAAATAAAAGCACTGTATTACCTGACTAACATGTACCGAAGAAGAATGTATATATGAAAACTAGTTTTTGCCCGCGACTTCGTCCGCGTGGAAGTCATAAAACGTAAAATTCCCTTTTTCACGCAGAGCCACTTTGATTCGAAAATATAAATCCCATTTATTCCCTATCTCGTGCGAATTTCGAAAAATTCCCTTCTTAGTGCACCTCTAGGATACTCAAGGTATATGTGTGCCAAATTTCAAGTCTTTAGGTCCATTGGTTTAGGCTGTGCGTTGATATATCAGTCAGCCAGTCAGTCAGTGAGTCAGTCAGGACTTTGAATTTTATATATTTATATAATACGATAAGTCATTGTAACTTTTACTGATATATCAATTCCTTCCCTTAGGTATAAGAGAGTGATATTCTATCTAGGTCTCACTCAATGTGCAATCTAATAAGTAATACCGCAAAACATCTCTGTTTCAACCACAAGCACAATATCCAATGCCTCTACGAATACCTATGTCATTTTGTAACATGACGCTTAGTAAGCGATAATAGCAACCTAAACACCAGCTGATTCTTGTCAGGGTAATTGAACTTCGCCAAGAGCAGCCGTCCAGGTACAAATAAAAATATCTATAACTACAAAGTGGTTTTTTTATTAAAATTAATAAAAAATTGACATTGGGATCATTTTTATAAAACACCAACTAGTAAAATTATAAACAAAAATATAAAAAAATAAGAAAACGAATTCCCGAAGTTATTCCCTTTCAAAACTACTCTCCTATTAAAGCAAGTACTTCGGGCTAGTACATGTGTTACAAATAACATAAACACGGGAATTTATCGCGTAATACCTCTGATTATTCCCGATGTTTCGACTGTGTTTCAACAAGCGTGGTCCCGGGTTGACTAGAGATTTCATTGGAGTGTCCATAAAGAAGCGATGGTGCTTTTACAACTACCCTCACTTTGTCATCAGAACTCGGTAAGGCCGCGTTTACATTGTGGCACACAACACTAACAATATCTTGACTATGCAATGTTACATCACGACGCGTACTACACCTACTTATCACTGGGTTCCAAGATAACGGGAGCCTAGATCCATCTTTACGGTTGAAATTCGGGTGTTTTTTTATTTCGATTGCCTCACGAATCATTCTCCGGTAACATTGACGTTCATTGGCAGACACGCCATATGTCAAAGGAGTAACTGATAAAATTGGGAATATTTTGGGATCATTTATTTATTTAAGAACACTCAAGACACTAAATAGACAACCCTATGCTGCTCTCAAAGATTATCTCGCTTCGAAGCGTTTGTGTAAACTCAAATACAATTACAATAAAATTGAGCGCTCATCTTTGTACGATAATAGGCTCATTGACGGGGTATGAAAGTCTAAATTATATTTAGTCCGTCAGTTAGATAATTCAAAAATAATTGACACGTATTTTTTGCTTTGGAACAATACTTAGATGATTAGCCGTGGGGCGCCGGCAGTAAAATGTTACCCCTCCTCACATGCCCGTGGATGCAGTAAGAGCCTGCTAAGGGATACTTCCGAAAGATGGGCAGCGTCTTTCCATATATCAACATCCCATACTGCGCTCGCCAACCCGCCTGCCAAGCGTGGTGAGTATGGCAACTACCCCTCATGGAGACCCATTAGGGAGGCCTTTGTTCATTAGTGGACGTTTTATGGCTGAAATGATGATGATGATGAATACTTAGATGAATCGCATTGAAGTTCAGGAATGGGGGCTCATTAACGATACGTCAGAGCATAGTCACAAACTTTACCGAAACACGTCGGCGCGTGACGTCACGCTACATTTTGACATAATCGTAGTCATTTTAGGATTACTTTAAAAAGAAAAAAACACGTGTCCAATAGTTTTTGTTACTCTACTAGAGATATTAAAGATTATTATTAAGTCAAGTACTAAAGATTATTATTAAGTTAAGTAGCTTATTGAATGCACAGAATGCCATATTCCGAACGCGGTTGTTACAGGTTGTCCCAGTAAGTATTGTTGTATTATTTTCACATGATTTCCACACACACGGTTTTGTTCGCCGACTGATGCAATTAAACCGGAAAAGTGCAATGAGAACGTTTCATTTTATTGGGCTTTGTAATTTATTTTTCTATAACTTTTTATTCATAAATTAAGCATTATGGTTTCCTTTAACTAGGGTGGTTCGGATATAGTGATGACTTCTTAACATTTCGTTAATTTTTAACCTAATAAACCCAGAACTTTTTTTCATCTTTTCACCAAATTTATTAAGACGACTATTGGCGTCAAGGAATGTTTACCCACTGCACAAAGTAATAGCTGAAAAAAAATAGGAATTTATATTTTATATTTGAATTTACTTTAATTTTTGGTAACACGATGACAAAATTTAAGAAATCCCAAAAACTGCTATATAAAACATCAATTTTCCCTTTACATGTGAACGAAACCGGTTTATGCCCCTAATTTTTACAAAAAAGTCTGTACGCCCTTTTCAGTATGGTAGTTGTATTTTAGATAATAACCAATAGTTTTTATTTTAAACGAGAATTACTGTTTTGGCCCTTACGTCTTTTCATTTCGAACTAGATTTTTGCATCAGCTTCTACACCCCCTCAGTCCGCGTTTTACCATTGTGATTTAAACAATTACATTCAAATTTATCGATGCGTCGTCTTAAGTAAAATAAAATTATGTAATTAAAATTATTTATAAGACACACAAAATATTTATAACTGCTTAAAGGCAGGACCTATACTGCAAAGGTAAAGACGGTAAGTAACTCGCTCAGTGTGCCAAAATTAACGTCAACCAACCCAGCAGACACACAGATGAGGTTGTGCGAGGCCACCAGGACCTGACACAGCATTGTGCTCCTATCTTAACTAATGCTAGAGAGCGCTGGTTTTTAATATGCACCTAAAATAAGATATAAATAATGTATAAAATTAATAGGTACATAAGTAGGTCAAATTCGCAAAATATGATTTTTGTTTATTTATATTATTTTATTAATCTTAAGAAAACTTACTAATGTACCTACGTTTATGCCAGTAAGCTTTTGTTATCCACTTAACCAAAAAATTAAATGATAAATTTAGATGTAAGGCAGAATTCACCAAAAGATGATTCTATATGCACCATTCACATCCGGCACTTTGGTGACTTTCTTTACATTTCGCTTCAAAATAAAGCAAGAGCCATAATTACTGCAGCCGACACTAAACTCAAGGTACTGGTTACGTGCACCGCTTTTATGCTCGGCTTACATTATTCCAGTAATCTAGTAGTGCTGGCTGGACTGGAATGGACTTATTGGCTGACCTCGTCTACATGATTTCAATCAGTTGGAAGCTCATAACGACAGCTTCTTCTTGACGGGGTCAATGATCTCCGTGAAAAGTAAACTCGCCAACCCGCCTGCCAAGTGTGTTAAGTATGTCAACTATATGGACATCCATGAAGGAGGTCTGTGTTCATCAATAGACGTTTTATGTCTGAAATTATTTTATTTTATTTTAGAACTTACAGGATAACTTACAGCTAGCAATTTAATAATTTAAGAAAGCTAATTACAAGTTTCCACATATGGGTAGAAGAGGACAAATATAAAAAAATACAAATAAAAAATACTAAGTTATGAATTAAGATTTAAATAATAGATTATTTATTACACATATGTTCAAAACTAGAAGGAGAAGTGTTGAATAAGTCAACCTTCTGGGCCACTGCATTGTAGTCTATGCACGCTCGTATAATAAATGAGTTCTGTCTATAATTATTCTTAGATGGATGGATATACAGAAGGTTATTATTATTTTTCATAGATGCTGAAGTAGTTTTTAGTCCTAAATAACTAAGTAACTCCGGACTGTCCACCCTGCCACTCGTTACACTTAAGAGATAGGAGATGTCTGCCACTCGTCGTCTTTTTAATAGAGGTAGAATATGGATTTTTTTACACTTTAAAAGGTAGTTTGGGAGATATGTTTTGGTTCTGCGAGTAATTCGAGAAAACGTTTTTGAATGTTTTTAATCCGAGCTGAATATATTCTATACTGGGGGTTCCATTTGTTGATGAATAAGTAAAATGTATGTAAAAAAAAATTACGAATTCCGGATATTTTTCCTCTGCAAAGCTCTTAGTTTTCATGGGTAAAAACCTTGCCTTTCGGGTTTATATATTTACATTATAATACACCTTGCAATAAGCAATGTATAAAACCACAAACTGTTCAGTTTGGTCTTTAGTAAATTTTTTACCTTCCATTTTTTCGTTGTTTACGAAAAAACTGCAATACAATCAACGCGTGTTTCATCTACGCGTACAATTGTTCTGCCAGCACTTGAATGTCACTGGGTTGGCTGTCCACATGATTCCAGTTGCAGTGGAATGCTGGCACTGGATTCAAAAGTGAACCGACAATCCTGTACTGTACTGTATTATGCTTACTGGCATTCCAGTGCCCGTCTCCATTATTCCGGTAGTGCATATTTTATTGCATGTACTCGTCATATTCCTGTAAATTATTAAAAAAAAACATTATTCTAGTCCAGCGCTCGATTATTTTTATTTTTTAATATTACATGTTTGTTAATATTGTTATCTAAACAGGTTCTCGAAGTAATTTTCACAACTACATAATTACTAACTATAGAATTTTTATTAGATATAACTAACCCTAGTAATAAGACTATGTATATACTAACAAAATTATGGATCCTTGTAATCCGAAATAAAATATTTTTATTTTATTTATTTACTTATAATTAACTTATAACTTTAAATGAACAAAAAATATTTAGTTACCAAATCCGCTAACCTTACTAAAGATTTGTTGTTCATTTAGATATTATAATGGATTTTCGCAAAGTCACGCCTTAAGCAATTATTTCCTTACTTAAAACTATCTAAACTACTTACAAATGCAACATATCAATACAGGCAAAAATATTTATAGTGCGTTGTGAGCAGGGACGCACATACACTACTGGAGTAATGGAGACCGGGCATTATTTACATAGATTTTTTGTCAATTTTCTCGGCACCATCATTCTGCAGAGCATTAGAGATGGTTCGCGGATCTCGGGTGAGATTCTTCCGGATCTAATTGTGAAATAGCGACATCGTTGGAGAGTTTAAAGCATTCAATGGGAAATTAACATCGGTTTCAATTGTGTTCTGGTCGGGGCCATGAACCTTTGAAAGAAAGTTCCATAGTTCGGATCGTTAAATTTGCTTTAGATATAATAGGCGCTGTCTATTATATCACTGTACGTTGAAAGTAGATTCTTAAATTATTTTTAATCCAGCTGCATATTAGGTAGGTAATTATTATTAAGAAATCACGCATAATAAAATCATACTCGTAATACTTATTAGTTAGGTATTAACAGCGGATGAACTAGATAATATAATGATTTAGACATCTTTATTTAAGCCGATACTTTAAAACATGTAAAGAAACCAGACTAGCGCAATGAAACCTCAATAAAGCATTATTGAAACATCCTCAAGAAACTTGTGTCCTAACATAAACCTTTTTCATCATCATCATCTCGGGCGTAGGACATCCACAAAGGCCTCTGTGATGATTTTCCGAGTACTGATCATGAGGAGGTCGTTGACATACTCGCCAGGCTTGGCAGGTGGGTTTGCGAGCCCAGTTTTTTATATTTTTTTATAATATAAGCTGGAAGACGAGCATACGGGCCACCTGATGGGAAGTGGTCACCGTCGCTTATGGGTGACAATTACCTAACCAATCCTATCTAATAAAAGCTAACATAAAACTAATCCATCCATACTATTCGTGCAGATGTATGTGCTATTGTTCGTTGAAATCGTACAGCCGCGGTCAGAAAGTATTCCGATACGTCACGCCAGTTGTCAATCGGAGCGGATGGATGCACGCGTTTACACGATATCGATTATTGACCCCGATTTTAGATTTCACTGACAGCCTAAGATTGTGGGCGGGGAAACAGTTTATTGATCTATTTTATTTTCTGACTGTAGATTCTATACTTCTTCATAAGTTTGTCTAAATAAAAATAACTTTCTATACTTCATCAAATCAAATTCAAAAAGCTCTTATTCACTAACAAATAATGTACAATAGTTGAATTTAATTTCACTCGCGTCTGTCACGTTCTTGGTTTTTTCATTCTTCCTCCCATCTCTTAGTTTGATGTCCTTTTCGCCTCTTTCCATTTTGGGGTACCATCCTATTACCTCCATTGTCCATTGTTCTTTAGTTCTTAAAATACTTAAGACCAGGACACATTTTCCATTTCTATAATTGCTTGCAAGCAAAAGGCACTTCTTTACTTCTGGTTACTTCTAACCACCTTATAACCTCATTATTGTACTAAAATTGGTAAAAATATATCTTGAAATAGCTTATTTGTTAGTTAAACATAGTTTGTGTGAAGCTTTTATGTCATAGTTTTGACTGTATTATTTTGTATACGTAACCGCTAGGTCTTTGAATCTGTGTATAATATTTGAACATGTATTGGAAATACAAAGTTTTAACCTAATAACCTATGAGCCATACATTTGAATATTTGCAGTGGTTTATGTTTCGTTCTTTGTTTTCAAACAATGCTTATCAGATAGGACAATGGTTTGGTAGAACTGTTTCGGCTGAGTTTACTCAGCTTACTACACTACGGCTGAGTTTACCTACAGCTTACTAATTTATTAAGGATACAAATTATATTCTTGTAGCATGTATTCCATAGAATCATATAGACGTAGCACATCGGCATCTAGTTTACCGTAGATACTAGATGACGATGCTTTAAAAAATCCTGCAACAACTATTCATCGATAATTTAGCTTGAATGTTCTTCAACGCGGAAAAGAGTCCTAAATCGGAAATTTTATAAAACTATCAAGAGTGCGGGCGCATCTCTTAAAATGATTATTAGTTTTTAGCATTGAGGAGTAGGTAGGTAGTACATTTTATTAAGCAAGAATAGGTATCACTAAACATTTATGATTTATCGTCGGCCACAGTAAATAATAATATAATAAATAATTCTGGACAAATCACACAGCACCTTCTAGCCCCAAGCTACGCAGAGCTTGTGCTATGGGTACTAGATGACTGATATACTTAATACATTATACTAAATAGATAGATATTTTTATTATCATCATTTCAGCCATAAAACGTCCACTGATGAACACAGGCCTCCCTCATGGATCTCCATGAGGGGAGTTGCCATACTCACCACGCTTGGCAGGCGGGTTGGTGAGTGCAGTATGGGATGTTAATACACGGATAGACGCTGCTGCCCATCTTCCGGAGGTATCCCTTAGCAGGCTCTTACTGCATCCATGGGCATGAGAGGAGGGGTATCATTCTACTGCCGGCACCCCACGGCCATTTTTATTATAATATATAGAAAAACACCCAGAACACCCTGAACAAATATCTGCAGATCGTACAGACATTTGTCCCGAGCCGGGAATCGAACCCGCAACCCCTTGCAGCGCAGGCGGACCTTCGCCCGCTGCACCACAGAGCTCGTAATTACAGTAGCTGGCACAGTAGGTTGTAGCTAAGCAGAATAAATAAAATATTTTATCTACCTACAAAAAATAAACATTATTAATGATAAAATCTTAAATGTTACTGAAAATACTTACCGCTATTAAATTATTTGACGACTTGTTCATTATCAACATTTAACAAGTGAAGTCAAATTAATTTAAAAGCGAATTACTTTACTGCATTGCCAATTACCTAGTTATCCATCAATTTAAAGCGATCAATGTACAATTTGCTGCTAAAAGCGTTTCGGTAGCAGACCTGAGAGAATAGCAGAGTCAGTGCAATCGAGCTCCGTGGCTCAGTTCGAGTAATAGCTGACTAAGACACAGGAAGTTGCGGGTCGATCCCGCCGTAGGACAATTTGTTTGTTTTGCCGCAGATATTTGTCTCGCGCTTAGGTATTTTCCTTTGTAAATAATAAATAAATATTTACAAAAAACGTATTAACATAAATTATTTATGTAATTATAATAACAAAAACACGGGAACGACGTTTGGACTGTGTTTCAACCTTGTTTCAACAGTCGTGGTCTCGGGTTGACTGGAAACGTCAGGAATAATCAAAGGCAATAAATTGACGATACATTCACAATTCAAGGAACTATAGCGTTTATGGAATTTTCAGAAACAAGTCAAGCATTTGCATTTAGAAAGTATGACTTGGTGAACTGCAACTCATGAAGAAGACCACAGTTGGGCATCGAAACCTATGGTCGTTTCTTCGTACTTATCATCATCATTATCATCAGGGTCATTGAAGTCGGTTTTATTTATTTTGTTAAAAAAATTAAGAATTATGCCAAATTATACTTTTAAGTTCTACGTCTAAATCTGGAACATCTGGAACTTTAACTTACCCTACTTACACGCACTGTAAATGTTTGCATGATTTGCAAACATTTGCCGTGCGTGTAAGTAAGTAAAAGTAAGGTAAGGTATACGAGGACAATCGTTATTTATTACATCCTTTGAATTACCTAATTATTGTCCTTTATGAACCGTGTGCATTACTACGTAAACCATGTTCCTATTCATGGAAATGACCCAGAGGCTATTGTCATGAAATGGATCGAGGTGATTCACACATAGATTCTGTGTTGACAATAAATGGGTGGGTATCTGATGTTACGAAATGTGGCGAGCCTGTTTTGTATAGCAGTTGCTTTTGTTTTGGGGAAATTCCTACCAATAATAATCCAGGTTTTTTTTGTCGTTGTGGTTAGTGGCTTGTTTCGTGTCTACCGGACTACGTAGCTGATTATGGACACGTCAAAGTCCGTTTATATCTACATTCTGACATGGAGACGACCGACGGACGCTGATAGACACAATGTGTATATTATTTTGTCTGGCACGCTCGATGTCTGTCGATATACAAGAGACCTTCATTCGAAGGTACTTTAATTAATAATTCATTGGACAGCTTTATGATATGAATGAATGGGTAACTACTTATTGCAATAACTTTTTCTTTAAGTGTTTAGTAGGAAGGGCTCAATCTATAAACAAACTGGCAATATGCCGTCAGGGATGATGTGTAGGATTTACAATACCAAATTTGTCACATGAATGACTTTTCATAACAATGGATGGACAAGTCACAGTCTCAGTCATAATCATAATAAAATTTTGCCTCCTTACATATCATCATCATCATTTCAGCCGTAAAACGTCCACTACTGAACTAAGGCCTCCCTCATGGATCTCCATGAGGGGTAGTTGCCATACTCACCACGCTTGGCAGGCGGGTTGGTGAGCGCAGTACCGGATGTTGATATACGGAAAGACGCTGCTGCCCATCTACCGGAGGTGTCCCTTAGCAGGCTCTTACTGCATCCAAGGGTAGGAGAGGAGGGGTAACATTCTACTGCCGGCACCCCACGGCTTCCCACGGCTCCTTACATAATAATATGAACGCTGCTTACAGCATTGTTTAATCAGACTTTTTGAACGAATGCATCCACAAAACCGTTACTTAAGTTTATGTTGTGCTAAGCAACGTCAGTTTTTATACATAAAGGAGATAATCTACATGACTACATAGACATTGCAAGTCTACCCCACATCATGTAAATCAACTCGCTATCGTTCCTAGGTATATAAACCGAGATGTATATCATTACGAGGTGTTTGTAATGTATTATTTCGAGGCAAACGATGTGCAAAGTGTTTCTTAATGACGAGCTTCCCTAGATGATAATTTTGATTGCTTCACAAGATGCAAGATAGAATAGCAGCTGCAACAGAGCAGTTGCATTATAAGGAAACGACCAGTTTTGGATTTTAATGTGTTTCCTTTCTAAGGTTATGTCATTATGTAGATTAATTTATATGATAAAGCCATGACTCAGTTCCAAACAATAGCATTAGTGTCAAAAATTGGTGTTTCAGATTACTAATTAATTTTATACGGTTAACTGGAACGATGACTTGTAATTAATTCGGTTAGACTGTGTCATATCAGACTATGTATCTGATTATTCAACTTTTAGCACGCGGTTCCATTATGATTCTTCTTTTTTGACTCTATATAAATATGACTGTGCAATTGGGGCGTAGAGACCTAGTCTATTGTTAGGCTTATCGATGTTATCTTTTAGATCTATCGATAATATACCAATAGAAAATACCTAGATGTAGCTGCCTGTAATTGGGAGATCACTAGCTCATGATTTTTATTGTTTTTACTTTTGTAATTTTTCTTTGTGTATCTTCTGTTGGTGGCTCAAATAAATAAATAAATAATGAAAATATCAATAGCTATATAACACTAGGATGGATCAACGTTAAAATGGCGGATTTACACTCCACTTAATTATGAATAGAATTTTCATATCATGAAACCATAAATATTAATCAACAATGAGCAAAGCCCCATAAGACCTAACCTAAAACCTTGTTTTTAAAAAAACGAGTTATTAAATATCTCAATTATTAAAATTCGTCTTGTCGTTTTGATGCTACAGGAACAAAGAGTTTCTGATGTAGTATAACCATATTGTCGGGTATAAATGTGTATAATATTGGCCGAGTTCAATTCAAATCACTTTGTATTTTTAGCATTCATCTAAATTAACCTCCGCACTTATTTTAACCGACTTCAAATATAAGTACATTTTATGTTCGACAATATTATACATACATTTTTCATGTATGTTCACCGATGTCTGCGTCAATTATAGTGGTCCGATTTAAAAAAAATATTTGTTATTTGACATTGTGCACATTACTTAGTAAAGTATAAACAAGGATTAGTTACATCTATTAGAAAAAACGCAGAAAACTGTGAACATGCTAAGTGATTTCTTTTTTAACCGGCTTCAAAAATAGATATATCTAAAGTCGTCTGTATTTTTTTTTGTATGGATATTAAAACTCTTCAATATTACAAAATTCATGGGTGACGACTTCGAAAGATGGCTAAGATAATATATCCCTATCCCTAATCATCATACTTACCCACACATCATCTTCAGCATTAGGGTCAGTGGAATGAAATTTAATGGAATGCAATAATGTAATAGTGTCTACTGGAGTGCCTCAAGGTATAGCAAGTTTTTTGGGACATAAACTAAAAAACTTACAAATAACTTTTTTGTTTTACTCAATAACATTTGCTTGCTTTTAAACGCAGTTCTAATGATGGCATCAATGATAAATCAAGGAAAATATTTAAATATAATATAAGCATACAGAAGAATACAGAAGGCTGCAACGCTGAAGTGGGATTGGGCGGGCCACGTGAGCCGAATGCCAGCAGAGAAATGGGCTCAGAGTGTAACACTTTGGCTCCCTGATGAGGGAACGCGGTGTCGGGGTCGACCGAGGAAGCGTTGGCGGGATGAACTTGTTACCTTTGACAGAGGATGGTGGGAGTCTGCAAAGGATCGGGATGGTTGGAAAACTTTAGGGGAGACCTTTGCCCAGCAGTGGGAAAACATAGGTTAAATAAAAAAAAAATAAGCATACATATAGCGGTTTTGGTATTTTCAGCAACATTTGAGATTTTTATAACTGAAGTCGGTTCATTAAATTTGAGAGTCATTTGTTTGTATTTAAAATTGTTGACCATTATGTTGTACCTATTACTTGTAATAAAGCTAAATAAACGTTTTTTTATCTTTATCTTTATAAAATAAGACTTATTAAGCTTAATATTGAAGCATTGTAACTATATTAACTCAGGTATTCTAACAATTTATCGAAGCAAAACCACCTACACCTCAGTAGTTTTACGATAATAATAAATCTTGTAGATTTATCGAAGCGCTGTCTATAGACACTCCTTACTAATTCGTTACGAGCTCCCAGACTAATGCATAGTTCTCACTGTATTTTTATTCTAATTTAAATACAAATAGTCATTACGTTACCTACTTGTCACCTTTAGAACCTAACGCGAACATTAATAAATCACTGTCGTCAAACCCCAAAGCAGGTCATTCGAAACTTGTCTCGCTACATTATTAGCATCAGCTAGTTTCTATCGAATGTGAACTATCTTTATGATAGCATGTCAGCGGTCCACTACATGTATTAACAGTTATGCCAACATACTGCTAGTCCTGTTGTCTTTACTAATCTCTAATATCTCACTGTTTTATAGAGTTGTATTTTGTTTGTAACGAATAAACTTAAAAAGTACTTGAACAATTGTCAAAATTCTTTCATAGATTGCTATATTATCCCTGAGTAACATAGGCTATATTTTATACGCGTATTCCCACGGAAACGGGTACTACGTGGGTGAAACTATTTTTCAATTAAATTATTTTTCAAGTGCATTGACATTTCTGTTTATTCGTATTTATTTTATGTGTTCTGTTGCAGTACTCAAAAGGTTCTGTCAGAATACCAGCGTTGCATATTTTATCTTAGGTGCAACTGTTGCTGAGATAGAACCTTTTGGCATGCACACCACACTTTTATGGAAACTTTAACTTTCTTATATTAGCTTATAAATTATGTATAAGGTGTGGTGTATCATAAAACGCATTTTCATTTCATAAATTAAAAAGATTAAATATTTATATAATTGTTTTTAATGAATTAGCTCGAAGGCTGAACCGATTTTAAAAATAACATTACTTATAAAATTTGATAAAACTACATTATACGTAACTTATGCTATATTTTTTGACCAGGTAGGTGGCGCTAGCTATGAAGTTTGTCGGGTCAGTTAGTAGCTAAATATAAACAAAATGTTAGTATTATAAGGCCTTGATAATTGCGGTAAATGTGTAATTTGTTATTAAGGTAATAAATAAATGATTTGATTTCAATTTCAATTAAAAACCCTGGATAAAAACCACGGATATAAGAACGCTGATAAGAGCAAGATAAACTGAAAATCTAATTAAAGCCTATCTAACTTGACCTTGTTTCCAACACTATTCCTTATATAAACATTGGCAAACGTGCTCTAGCACGAGTTTTTATACTTACACTGGGTCACATAGGATTAACCTTGTACATGACATTGTCGATCAGGCCTTCGGAGAAAGCTGATATATGACCATGTCTCGGCTTAGACTTGATGTCGAACACGAGGTTAAAAACATTATGACTTGAAGCATGCGTCACCTGTGCGTGATGGGTCCGCGTGTTGGTGGTCATAATTACATCCACATCATATCAGTGTCATGACAATAAATTAAACTATAAGAGGAGAATTGCTTTTTGATAGCATGTATACGATAATTGTTGTTTTTTTATTTAATACATAGTGATTAGGAGTAAATGAGTACGTTAGTATCACTTCTCTACGGTCACTATTTTCTTCATAACTGTTTGTAATGATATTGCGTAGAGACCACGGAGTTAAAGGTGCAATTATGTCGAATGGTCACTAATTGTAGCCTATTTGTTGCGAGCTCAACTTGCAAGCATGCCGTGAAGAAACAGGCTGGAGAGTATGTGACAAGGTATTAATTGTGCACATGATAATGTCAAGTCCTTCACGTGATAAAGGTGTCTGATAATATGGAATGGTGAAGAATTTGGATCTATATACGCAATGTTGACGATTTGCTTCACACCAATACACAATAAGTTTTCTAAGTTATGACGAATACAAGATTCTTCAACAGTGTCTCAAACATGCTTGTCCAATGGCCGAAATTGGAACTAGGTTTTTATTTTAAAATGAAACCCTTAACCTCTTGTAACTGCAATGATGAGTAGGGTATATTTTTTTTTAAATTTCGCGATCACAACACATTTTTATCATACATATAACCTCTTCAGTCTCCCCGGGACCATGCTTGGTGCAATCCAAGCGAAACAAAAATAATAAAAAAATAATAAAGGTAATTTACGCGATAAATACCCGGTTATATGTATGTTAATAATGAGTAGGGTATATGTCGCCGTAATATTGTAAGAACCGTTGTAACTTGCACGCAATGTTCTCTATTAAATCTTGTCTTTTGCAATAAAACAAATATGAGTTCGCATTCGTTTTTATAATTTCAGTACTCTACACACTTTAATCATGTATGACCCATTAAGATTATGTTTACGTCATATATAAGTAAGCCCCTTGCGCAAGACAGCTTCAAGTCCCTACGGCGGGTGCGGCTGTGGGGTTACTAGTTGTGACGCTTAGTGTACCTTATTATTAGTATTAGTAGTAAGAACTTTAACAGAGGTTTATTATATGTATATGACATCTATATCCATCGTCAGCAACTGGTATTCACGCTGTACGGGACGCTGCAGCAGAGCCTGGGACATTATTGTTAGTTGGTTTATCAGCCATCACCCTTATCATATCAGGCTTATTTCACTTTGCATCGCTTTAAAAAAACATGCCAATTAATGTTGTTAATCGGTCTAAGAGGTACATCAAAAAGGGGGCCGAATCACCTTTAATTCCACGTGTGAGCATGTGACATGAGATTAGCCTTGTACTTGCACATGACATTGTGACGAGGCCACGTGGAGGGTTTAGGAAGCCACCTAAACGCGCACGCGATCGAGTTCGAAGAACTTTACGGGTTTTAAATGCAGACGGACGAGTGAGGGCTGGATGAGTGGTTTCGCAGTTATCATCTGTTGGTGAGTTTTGTAGACGTTATTAATAATTTGTCTTTGTTATACTTTGGAATAGTCGTGGTTGTCATGTCGGTGGTGGCTGTGGCAAACTTGAAAATTCTGCGATTCGACCCTGCACTATAAGGTTATCTATGGGCGCCGTTTCTAATACTACAAGTTCTTAAATAATTATGCGCCTGCTGGTTGTAGCTTACATTTTTCGAGTAATTCTATTTTGCGAATGAAAATAATTTGAAAAAAAAATCTATGCACATCTTTTACACACATTCAAAATATTGTATAAATGCAATAACAGTTGACGTAAACGTTAAACTAATGATGAAGTCAATGCCCTCCTCAAATTTAAATTGGTAAATTACTATCTACAGGTTGGGTAGGTATGCTTAATTTGGTTGCAAAAAGATGCAAACCAAGTGTAGATGAATATGCTCTACAATAATGAATATCAAAACGATTTTCTGCTATAACGACAAGTAAGTATCATTGAATTTAAAACGATTGAACCAAGATTTTGACTCAGTCAGATAAATCCCTATGACATCTCCCGATGATGCTAAGTCACATAGGCAGCTCAATAGACAAGTTTGGAAATCCTTGCGGCACGATATTCGTACCTTTAATACAGCTCGTATTAAAGATACGATAGAGCGGAACAAAGGCTCCAAAGTGTTCGCGAGAGATATGTCTATTGGGCAAAGCCAGATGACGAAGCTGAAGAGGGAAGATGGCAGTATAGCGTCAAGTAAAGCAGAAGTGTTAAGGGAAGTCGAAAGGTTCTATGGACAGCTCTACGATTCGGTCACTAAACCTGTTTGCAGTGTGGCAGAAGACCCTAGAGCCAAGCTGACCCGACATTATACCGAAGATATCCCGGACATCAGCTTGTACGAGATCAGGATGGCCCTGAAACAGCTTAAGAACGACAAGGCGCCGGGGGAGGACGGAATCACTTCAGAGCTTCTGAAAGCGGGTGGATCACCGATACTTAAAGTCCTTCAGAAGCTCTTCAACTCCGTCTTGCTCGAAGGTATTACGCCAAAAACATGGAACAAAAGCGTCGTGGTACTGTTCTTTAAGAAAGGTGACAACACCTTGCTTAAGAACTACAGACCGATCTCGCTTTTGAGCCATGTTTATAAGCTGTTTTCAAGGGTCATCACAAATCGTCTCGATCGCAGGTTTGATGACTTCCAGTGTCCCGAACAAGCCGGGTTTCGAAAAGGCTACAGTACCATAGACCACATTCATACGCTGCGGCAAGTGATACAGAAGACCGAAGAGTATAACTTGCCGCTATGTCTCGCGTTTGTGGACTATGAGAAAGCCTTCGATTCGATCGAAACATGGGCGGTGCTCGAGTCTCTCCAACGATGCCGAATTGACTATCGGTATATCGAAGTGTTGAAGTCTTTGTATAGAAACGCCACTATGTCAGTCCGAGTACAGGAACAGAGTTCGAAGGATATTCCCTTAAAAAGAGGCGTAAGACAGGGAGACGTTATTTCTCCGAAACTGTTTACGACCGCTTTGGAAGATGCCTTTAAGCTCTTGGAATGGAAAGGACTAGGCATCAACATTAACGGCGAATACATGACTCACCTTCGGTTTGCTGACGATATTGTGGTCATGGCAAAATCGATGGAGGAACTTGGCACGATGCTCGAAGGCCTCAACCGAGTCTCCCAACGGGTAGGTCTTAAAATGAACATGGACAAGACGAAGATTATGTCGAATGTCCATGTTGCGCCTGCCCCAGTTATGGTTGAGAACTCGGCTCTCGAAGTTGTCGACGCGTATGTATACCTAGGACAAACAGTCCAATTAGGTAGGTCCAATTTCGAGAAAGAGGTAAATCGGCGAATCCAACTCGGATGGGCAGCGTTTGGGAAACTACGCAACGTCTTTTCGTCCAAAATTCCTCAGTGCCTTAAGACGAAAGTCTACAACCAGTGTGTGTTACCAGTGATGACATATGGAACCGAGACGTGGTCATTCACGATTGGCCTCATGAATAAGCTCAGAGTCGCTCAACGAGCTATGGAGAGGGCTATGCTCGGGGTTTCACTACGCGATCGAATCAGAAATGAGGAGATACGTAGAAGAACTCGGGTCACCGACATAGCCAAACGGATTAGCACGTTGAAGTGGCAATGGGCAGGCCATGTAGCTCGCAGAACAGATGGCCGATGGGGCCGAAAAGTTCTCGAGTGGAGGCCACGGACCGGCAAGCGCAGCGTAGGACGTCCACCAACAAGATGGGATGATGACCTGGTGAAGACCGCAGGTCGACGGTGGATGCAGATCGCTTCCAACCGCAATAACTGGATATCCATGAGGGAGGCCTATGTCCAGCAGTGGACGTCCTACGGCTGAAATGATGATGATGAGATAAAATATTACCATCCTCATACATAAATGCAAATTTGGAAAGCGAGAAATAAAATGCATCAACCGGTTCTCAGCTACTCAATATGACTTTTAAAAACTACATTTCTTTCGATTATTCGTGCATTTAGTTAGGAAACTCTCAGGGGACTTTTTCCAAGATAGCTCGAAGGCATTGACCAACAGAATCTGCTATCTATTACATCTAGTAATAGATATAACAGATAAAGTGTCAATAAATGCTATGTTTATTTCTGAAGCCTTACAGATTTATCCAACATTTTACATTATGGACTGTTATATTGAAGGGAAAATTTCATTTTTAATGGCAAAGATTTCTTTTTAGCTATGGAAATTTTTTAAAGTTCATTAAACTTGGTTTGATTACACCATCGAGCACGAATCGAATTCCCACAACACATTATGAATTATGACTAATATGACATCATGCTATTCTATTAAGCTACTATTATAATCAGGAAATTATATAATAATAAACAAGCATTGTGAATAATTTATACACAACTTATTAATTTCTATAAAAATCAGTAGGTAATCTATTTAGTTTTGTGCAGCAAACTGCCACTCCATTACCCAGACAACAAAATAATGTTGCATTTCATACGAGTAATATGTGGTGACGTCACATTAATTATTTATTTAAAGGTTATTTTTACAAACTCTCTACATAACATACTTTTTTAGAAATCATCGAAAGTGTAAAAAATCTACATAAGTTCCGCTATCAGACAAGAGATGGCGCTGTCAAGGTTCTCTAACAAATATAAAACCGCCTTTGTCATAAATTATATTGTATGATGGCACGGAACCCTCGGTGCGCGAATCCGACTCGCTCTTGCCCGGTTTTATTTTTATTTAAAGTAGTTTTGTCTTCGGACTGTTTTTGAATTAAATCCTGCTCCATCGCATGGTTGCCTCAAAGAGATTGCTTATCTCATAGCGATTATAAAGATGTCCTATGTACTTTCGCGATTCTTTTTAGTGGTAACGTATTATCAAGATATTCCTATGTAATATAATAATTTAACAATATACCCAATGCCCAAATTTAAATGCAAAACTGTAGTTACCACGTGGCTGAAATCCCTCAGTTACGAAGAGACTGAAAACCTCTTGACACCTCTTTGTTAATTCAAACTTAACTGCCCTCAGATAGGTACACATAATAGCACACACTCTACACTCACGTTGCCTCCTGTTGCCCAGACTCTTACGGGCTTGGTGTTCTCAGGGGGTAACTAACTAACATAACTCACGTTTAAATAACACAACACAACAGACACACTACAGCACAAATATACTACTCGTTAAACACAAAACATCATATTTTATTAATGTTATTATATGTATTTTATGTGTGTATAATATATATTTATATAAAATTTACATTTATGTATATTCAAATAACTTGTATTTTATAGTTTGTATTTTGAATCCGGGGAGTGAAGGGACCTGGTGACCTGTAATACAGGTTTTTTCCTAACCTATCTCAGGCACCAGTCTCCTGCAAACCGACTCAAATAGAATAAGTTTTATCTTTCTATGTATTATCATTTTGGTTTGTGAGAGAAATAAATATATATTTGATATATTTGAATATAACAATGGCACACAAGTGCCCGATGGATTACGGCCTATGGCCTACTGAGATTTTATGCTTTATATTCTAATAATAATATCATACGGCAATTACATATTGCCGTGGGGTGCCGGCAGAAAATGTTACCCCTCCTCTCATGCCCGTGGATTCAGTAAGAGCCTGCTAAGGGATACCTCTGGAACATGGGCAGCAGCGTCTTCCCATGTATCAACATCCCGTACTGCACTCGCCAACCCGCCTGCCAAGCGTGGTGAGTATGGCATCTACCCCTCATGGAGATCCATGAGGGAGGCCTGTTCAGTAGTGGACTTTTTACGGCTGGAATGATGAATCCTTACATATTATCAAACAAAGTCCTTCGCCGTGTCCGTGTGTTTGTCTTTCCGCGCAAAACTCAGAAACTACTGAACGGATTTTCATGCGGTTTTCACTAATAGCCTAAAGTAATTCATGAGGAAGTCAACGACAGAATATGACGTCTATTTTTAATGGTTAAATAGTTACCATTTTTCTAATTAAAATTTTGACAAAAAGGTGTAAGTTGTTTAATTAAAGAAACATGGTGTGAATCCAAATAAGTTACTTTAACATTTTGAGTATTTCGTATTGGACATATTTGTCATTTAAACCATATCGAGGCCAGTAGATGGCGCTGCTGTTAGTATGTCTCCAAATTAACGGGCAGGAAGACGTCTGCCGGGTCCGCTAGTAGTTTTAATAAACGATTATTTTATCTTTTTTTTACCTTACAGTATCAGTCGTTAAAAAATATCAGGGGACTATTACAAAGCAATTAAATAAAGTTCAAAGGTTTGACATTCGCTCCAGAGCATGCCTGAACTATAAACGTTGCTCAAGTAGAAATCAGTGATCTCCGGTATTGCTCGCTCACCAGATCGATTGGACGTGGTGCAATGTAAAACAGACTGAAATGTCAAGTGGGTAAGTACATTTTGATTACAATTTCAAACGCTATCTAAAATGCCATGATAACCACCTATTTATAAATACAATAGACTGATAATTTTGCTGAATTACAGTTCAATTTAAGCAACACACAAATACTCTTGATACATTTTATAAATGGAACAAATTTCAAATCTTAGATGTCAATAGAATAAACATTCCATAAAATGATTTCAATGAATAATAAACTTATCTAAATTCGGTGCAATGGTGTCAGTTTTGTTGGCCCTCTTCCTAACTAAAGCTTATTAAAATTTCGTAAAATGGACATGACGTATCGCTTAGTGCCGTTCTTAAAAAGCAGAATCGACACTAGTGACTGCTTTTGTAATAGAATTTATACATACAATGCAAAACGGAGCGCGTCGAAGTCTTTCGTATGGAAATCGCGCATCTTAAAAAGTATTTCTAAATACTCAACCAGCGATGCTAGAATCAAACCCACGACCTAGCAAGCCAGCTGCACCCGGCACGAATTCCAACTTTTTTCTGTATTTCCCGTTATTTGGACTCACTCATGCTCCATTGGAGATATAATTAAACGGGGAAGTACGCTCACTGGCACGATATTGTGTTCTTCTAAATGGTGGATCGAATGGGCGATTAGTCGTTTTCATGCAATGTAACAATACAAGGTGTGGCCGGGTTTTGAACTCTAATGTATTGTTAGATACATATTTAATGACCAGATCAAAAGTAACCTAAAGTAAAACATGTTTAACTGTTGTGAGCTCGAACCTAATAAATTACCAAGACAATGAAAAAACATCACTTTGGATAGCAATTATTTTAAAGTGATTTGTTCCGTGTTTGCTTGTGTTTATAGAATTTATAAGGACAAGATTACATAAAGAAAAAAAATAATTAATTTCGTGAACATATTACATAGACTCGTGCATTGTAAGGGTAAAAACAAACAAAATATCAGAATTGATAGACACGAAAACGGCACTACTCAGCGTAAGCTGAGGCAGAATACATCCTGCCACAGTGCTGGTATTCTATGGTTACTCTTTGTTATCAGGCGCTAGCTAGCGGCTGCTGTAAAAGACACGTAGATGATGTAGAATGTAGATGATAATGACTACATACTACTTAATTATAAAACAATATTTAATTACTTATTTTAAAAATAAAATATCACAGACAACTACTTAAATAATTCAACAACAAAACAAACATCAGTTTAGGTTTTAAGTTACCTAGGCAGGTATTATCGCGATAGGTAACAAATAACAAAACGTATGGGTATCTAGTACGAAACTTGCATTGTAAATAAATAATAATATACCCAACCTGGCGGGAGATGCACTGGACAAGGACAAATGGAGGGAAACGGCCCAGCATTTGCCCAGCAGTGGGACAGTATAGGCTAGTAAAAAAAACCTAAATCAACTTATACTTGGTTATAACTAATAATCATTTCGAACCAGCATCTAAGTTTAACTCTAATCATGAGCAATGAAACAAGGTATGAAATGCGATTCGCATGGTCTACACGGATAATATCTACGATGCAGCGAATAACCGTGACACCGCGATCCGTTACTAAAGATCGATTGAACGATCTATGCTTCGATAAAAATCTAATTTTACTATTTAACCATGTTATATAGAAGCCGTGTTGGCCAAGTGGTATGTACCCCCGACTTTTAATCGAAGGTCGTGGGTTCGATACCGGCCGTGAACCAATGGATTTTTCTTTCTTGAAAAGTATAAGTTCACATTTAACACGTGCTTAACGGTGAAGGGAACATCATGAGGAAACCCGCGGCTTAGTTATCTTCAGACGTATTGACCTGTTCTTTCCTCTGATTAACAGCTGACTAAGCTGAGAGGATGGTATAGGTGCTGGGCAAGCCTAATCCATCTAACAATGTCCCAGGCACCGCAGCGTCCCGTACAGCATGATTACCAGTTGCTGACGCTTCATAAATCATCTGTAATAGATGCGAAGGCCTTACTTTATTTTACTTTATAGATGAAATATGTATTTGTAACGCAATATTTTAAAAAGATACAAAATAAAGGAAAAGCAGCAGAGAAAAGTAGAAAATAACAAATTAAACAATAAAAAACAGTTACAAAAAGGACTTTGACTCAGCACTATATTGAGCCTTAGTACAACGCTGACTTCCCGTCAATAGATGGATTAATATTAAATATTTGGCACCTGAAAAAGAAAGTGCCTTGCTTAACTTTTTACTTTCCGATAACTTTAATTAGATGCACTTTTAGCGAAAAAATTAAGTGATTTTACTGGTGGAATAAATTATTTGACCGTAGCCACAGTTTCCTGCTGTCAGTGTACATATATCTCCTTCAAGTGTGAGTTCGACGAATTTATAAATTAACTTGACACTGGCGGAATTGTGTTAAACCAAACACAAAAAGCCATAAAATAAAAAGACAAAAAAAAAGACAAGTGTGAGTTCTGAAAAATACTACGGTCGTTGGTGAGTTTAATTTTATTGGGAATGAACGTACATACTATATATATTATAGAATTAATATTTACCAAGTTGAAGGTAAGATTTTTAAAAATATATAAAGGTTGAATGCGCGCACACATCGTGCCTGCGCAACCTAGTACCAATTAAAAATAAAACCGGGCAAGAGCGAGTCGAACTTGCGCACCGAGGGTTCCGTGCCATCACACAATATAATATATGATAAAGGCAATTTATATATAAATTTAACAAATTTAAATTTCTTCTCCAACAAATTTAAATTTCCGCTATCAGACAAGAGATGGTGCTGTCAAGACAGTACCATCTCTTGTCTGATAGCGGAACTTATGTAGATTATTTACACTTTCGATGATTTCTAAAAAAACTATGCAAATTAGAGAGTTCGCTATGATTTTCATATAAACTTTACATACACTTCTTTCAGCTATAAAAGTTTCACGGGTTTATCTCTGCAAACTTCGGAGATAAGGGGGGAACGCTCGTTTTTTCAACATTTTTGTAAATAACTCGGAAGCGATACGGCTTAAAGGAAAAATAAAAACTGTTTATTAATGTGCAAATTAATACCTTTCATAATCCGCCGTGGGGTGCCGGCAGTAGAATGATACCCCTCATCTCATGCCCATGGATGCATTAAGAGCCTGCTAAGGAATACCTCCGGAAGATGGGCAGCAGCGTCTATCCGTGTATCAACATCCCATACTGCGCTCACCAACCCGCCTGCCAAGCGTGGTGAGAATGGCAACTACCCCTCATGGAGATTCATGAGGGAGGCCTGTGTTCATCAGTGGACGTTTTATGGCTGAATTGATATACCCCACACGACCTAGTAACTTCATTTAAAAATTTTGAGATCCGCCCTCCTGCAATCATAGTAAGAATATTTTTTACATTTGCATATATGTATGCTATATTAGTAAAAAAGCGTTATCTTTAACCGTTTCAGATTTTCTAGTCGATAGCATCAGTAGTTCTCGAGATATCCATTTCTGACAGACAGACAGACAAAGTGATACCATAAGGGTTCCTTTTTACCATTTTGGTCCGGAACCCTAAAAACAAATCAATATCGGCAATAATAGGCGGCAACTCGTAATATATACAAAATTTTCAACAACATTTATATTATTCTAATATTAGTAGGTACTAAGCGATCGTACTACCTTATTCTTCATAAGTTGCATCAAAACGGTAAGTTATTCTAAAATTGCCTAAAAGCATTTGCATACGAAATCATTGACCATTGAGCACAAAAAAAACGAAAATTGTTAATTTAATGTAACGATTATGGTCCATTCAAACAACATTGACGGTGTCAAAACATCCATTGGATCCCCTCGATCACAATAGAAAGTTGCTTTCTCACCGTGGCAGTAACAATCGTTTCCACTTTACGGTAATTTGAAGATCCACGGTCTACACAGCTCTATCAACTATTTCGCCGTTGTAAGGTCAATTAAATCTAAACGAAGCCCCAGAGAAGTGCTGTGGAAACAATGGTTTTTTTATGGATTCGTATACCTATAAAGGTTTTGTGTAACATCACTGAAAATAAAAAAGTGCAAAATACATAAAAAAACATATTTTATATACATATGAAAATGAGTTAAATGATTTTTTTTTTATCATTAGAATAACTCAAAAACGATCATATATAAAAGTCAACGATCATCTCCAATTAAGTAATTAAAGTAGTAAGTACCTAATTCTAGTGTAATTAACAGCAACTGTTTAATCGCAACATTGTGCACGCTGTCGCATCCTGTAATTGAGAAAACACACAGACATCATTATTTAAGTACTTATCAACTCATGTTACATAAGTAATTTCCTTGACGGGCGCCCTTATTTATTTATTTATTACTGTAATTATTTATTTGAGACAGAAAACGAAACAATTTCATCGATAACCTACAATCACATAAAAAAGACCTTACGAGTAAGAGCTATGTGTTTTTTTTCATATATAGAACGTTACGACTGAATGAATGAATGAATTAAATCGTAATAATACGTTATATATTTCATATGTCGCAGTCAGCACTTAACAGTACAGCTGGTTAGTTCTTCAGAGTAAGTCAAAAGTATTAAATTATGTTTGAAATAAACTTGACAAATTATTATTTTTATTTGAAAATATGCCATGGTTTAAACATGTCAAATATAACATAACTGATATCGATTTCCGATATTTGATACCCTGAAGTAAGTCTCATGTAACTGTCACAATAATAACAAGAGAAATGTTAGCTCAAATGTGTATCCTGACCGCTTCGGTACCTGGATATATCTATGCAATTTATTTGTCGGTATCATAATGATGTTACTTTAAGGACGTTTCCTATCTTAACATATCCAGCATGATGACTGTTTTTTTTTTGGTTGTGGCAACACTAACCAGTAATAACTGTTCCACCCAGCAAATATTGCATAACTATGTAACTATCCATCTAAACATTGGTAGTTTCGGCGTTGTGAAATTTGGAAATTAACAGATTTTGTGCATTGTAAGGGTACTGTGCTAACATGGAGAACTGTCGCTTACTGATTCTAATGAGCAGTCGCAAAACTCGTCTTCTTGATATAATTTTTACAATAATAAAATTATAACTGTACAAATACCTACACGTATCTACCGACCTGCCAGCCAGAGTTTGCGTTCTCATTATAATATTTCGCAGTCAGCACTTTACAGGTTTGAATGCTCATATACTCGTAGGGGCGCATACTGTGTACCTACAGTCAGCGTCATAAAATAGTTTAGCTAATCTTGTAAACAGAAAAGTGTTTTATGTTATTTCCCTGCTAACTAAAACTAAATTATAGTAATTAGTAAGTAGCTTCTGGACCCCGCAATGGCCTAAGCAATATCCAAACAAATGTAAAGAATTCGACTTTGAATATTATTCGTGCAAAAAAATCTTGTACACGGATTTTGGCTGTTTGTGTCCACGATTGAAAATGTCCACTCCTAACAATACCTACTTTTATTGTTAAGAAGTACTGTCATTGTAAATATATTGCACCACCTAGTACTTGGGTGATTTTCAAAGTCAGACACTGTTGTGTATAACAGTACTAGCGCTGACCGTGATCATGCATTACGCATTACCCGACAGCGCCATGAAAGGATTGGTTCGTAAGGCTTCGCTTACAATATTGAATCAACAAAGCCAGTTAATACAGTGATTTCTAAACAAGATATATTTGTAATCTTATTAGTGCCCAATATGATACTCTATTATTTCTATGCCGTGGGGTGCGGCTGCAGAATGTTACCCTTCCTCTCATGCCCGTGGATGCAGTAAGAGCTTGCTAAGGGATCCCTCCGGAAGACGGGCAGCAGCATCTTTCCGTGTATCAACATCCCGTACTGCGCTCGCCAACCCGCTTGCCAAGCGTGTTGAATATGGCAACTACCCTTCATGGAGATCCATGAGGGAGGCCTGTGTTCAGTAGTGGACATTTAACGGCTGAAATGATGATACTCTATTTAAATCCAGTATCTAATCAAATATTTTTTTTTGTCGAATGAGTTAAGTTCAAACCATCTGTTACTCAAATGGCAGTAATGGCCATTCAAAAAACATAAGCAAAAACTTTACGCTTTCGCCACAATTACTACAATAAAATTGATTGCCAACACTATAGAGAGTCTGTCTACGGCAATGGGGCTCGTTGCCTCGCTTATTGAAAGCAATATATCAAATTGGCTATTAGTGGCTTACATGCTCGAGCCCGACAAAAGTAGTGCTCAGTTCCTCAATAGGACCACAACTAGTAATAAAATTTATATCAGAATTGCATTAAAAACTCTAATACCTACTTTCTATACCTTCACATAAAGTACAGTGCAATCAGTCATGATAGGAATCAATTTACTCAACGTGCATAAAGAAATAACTTGGTACAAAATGTAACGTTAACTGCAAGTTAGCATCGATTGATAATAACTATATGAATTCTATGCTATACCAAACAATAGTGTGAGCGTTATCTTGTGAAAGAATAACTCTCTCATAGTTTGAAACCTTTCAACAACCAATCAATTATCATATTTATCTCATGGTCTAGATATAACAGAATTCTAGGTTGAACCCAGCGCTCACAATCTCAAACTTGTGTGAGCATAGAACCCAGTAAAAAATAATTCCATAAAGATCGCATTATTTCATACCGTTGCCGTTAATTTATACAAATTTAAACTCAACATCAATATTCATCATACAAACTCTGTACTACTTATTTATTATTTGTTATTTTCCGGATTACCTGTCTAGTTTTTCCCTTTCATTCAACGACGTTTTCTAGTGCTCATTACATATTCACACGCAGTCATGTTATATGTACCTACGTCAACGAAACAAAGCCAGTAGTTAGTAGGTAAGTCTATTCGTGACACTTTTTAACCCACTAACAGTGAAAGTAACTTCAGCTCTGCGTCTTATCTGTCACTCAAAACATACAAGCTCTTTTTGTTTATAAGATTAAAAAAATGAATTCATGTATCGGCACGCGGTGGCTTGTTTACAACGCTATAGAAATTTTACCGTTTCTTTCTTAACAACCAAGCCGGTTTTTCCTTAGCGAAGAAAGGCACCTTTTATCGAGTTCAATGGATTAAGTTCTATGTAATAAACAATAGCTAAATGTTTTCTCATTGCACTGGCGCTTATTTAGGTATGCTGAATTTTAAGAACATGTTGCAAAATACGCGTACATCGCCTATTTATGTTGATTGAGACACGTAACTTATTTCGAGGCTTTATTGGTATTATTTATTTTCCAGAATGCTACATGCGACTTATTTGTTATGATGAAATAACATTCCGCAATGCTACAAATCAAGACGTAACTTTGAAGACCTTTGAATTGAAAGGTTTCGATACAAAGTAATTATTGCTGCGTGTTAGTACGAGTATTATGGTATATTGGTCATGCTCAAATTATTAACAAGGAATAATAAGTCGGAAATTTAAATCAGAATGTTAATTGCCTTTTGATCGTTATATTTTTAAAGGCTCAGTATTAACTATCAAAATAAGCATAATATGCATGTATAGAAATAACTGATGATAATAATGTACTATAATATTTCAACGAAAAAACAAACATTAATTATAAATCCTCAACTTGTTTCTGAAAATACCCAAAACTCTGTATTTACGCCTTTAGTATTTAGGTAGTACAGTATTTCTCTCAATTTATTGAGGAACCCATCATCATAACTGGGTATAAAAACAAGTAAACATTAATAAGTGAAACAAAAAACCCAACCGCTAGTTGAAATTTAGGGCATGGAATATACCTTGCGGGACTGCAGTAGACAATAGTTCAATTATATGGCCTCCTTTTTTTAAGTCGGTTAATAATAACATTATTTTTAATATACTACATTGACTCTTTAACGCTTTTGAGCTAGGGCACTTTTAGTAGCCAAGCCACCAACTACCTAGCTAGTCGGTTCCCTCCCAGGTGATTTTAAACTTAATTATCTGGTTATATTTCATAATTAAAAAACTATAACTTGAAAACGTTAGGCAAAAAACACATGCGTTCTCATTTAAATTAGCTCGAAAGTAAGTTTATGTCATGCTGAGTAAATATTACTCACTGTTATTGCGACACAGTGGCAAAGCAATCGCTTAGGTTGACACCAATTTAACATTACCGTGTAGTCTATCAGTCAAAGATGCCATAAAATACGTAACGAGACCACACGCAAGCATAGGTCAGGGCGCCTACTACGATTTCGATTAATCGAAATGACACGTCTTATGAATATATCGTATTAGTCGTACTCATAAAACGATCGTTTGACACATCGGCTGTCAAAACTTGTATCAGATTATCGAAACTCAAAATGATCTTGTGCACGATAGCAAACAGCTGTCGTAGGAACGTTTGGAATGTTCGTTACTTCGATCGATTCATAGTCTAAATTTAAATTCCTGAATCAATTAAGTGACTCGATTATGGGACTGGTATTGGTTGTTCAAATGTGATCTTATTTTGAAGTCGAGGTAAATAACCAATTTTTCGTTATGGGGTCGCGTTCAGAACGGCCTAGTCATCATCACAATCTCAGCCATAGGACTACTGTCGACGTCTACTGCTGGACAAAGGCCTTGTGTATCTCCGAGATCATAAGAGGGTTGTTGCCATACTCGCCACGCTTGGTAGGCGATTTGGCAGGCGCAGTACGGGATGTTCACAGAAAGACGCTGCTGCCCATCTTCTGGAGGTATCCCTTGGCAGATTCTTTCTGCATTCACAGGCAAGAGAGAGGACGCAACATTCTACTGCCAGCAACCCACGGTAGCCTAATAATTAAAGCCAATCTAAAATCTAGCTTTGTTTATAAAGTGGTAGCGAATGTGTTGTGCATCTTTGCATTAATTATGCAAAACGATTACTATTTTAGTAGGTAAATGCTGTGTGAAACTTCCACTATTTATTTATTTGAGTTAACCTAGCGCAGACATAGAACCGTAGCTGATAAATAATGGTTAGGTTCTATTTATACTATAGGTACTACTTTACTACTAAATGACGAGACAATCCGAAGGCCTACCTGACGTTAAGCGCTAACTTCTGCCTATTACAACTGCAATACCGCAGTGATACGTTCACCAAGCACGTGATGAACGCAATGCAATGCAGTTGGCATTGCATTGCGCCCATAATCCTGATATATGTATCAGGAGTATATAGAGTTGAAAGGTCGTAATTTCCCGGCCCCTTACCCTTCAAACTGGAACACAGCAATGCAGACATCACTGACTTTACAGCTTGGCGACAGAAATAGGTATGGTACTTCCCCTGATAAACTATTCACCAAAAGCTCTAAAAACAACTCTCTCAAACTCTCTCTCTTTTTCAGTGTTTATTGTTATTATGTTTAGTTTTAAGGTGTGCAATAAAGTATTTTCTATCTTCTATCTATCTAGCTCCACTTTTACTAATTTGACTTTATGACAGGTTGTTTACATAAAAATACGATTTTGAAATCATAGTCATAACTTATTGTGCTACTAAATCGATCTAGTTTTATACATATAAATCAATTTATACATATATCAATTTAAAAGCTTTGTTTATTTATTGCTAATTTTATGATTATGTCGACTATAATTGCTAATATGTTATACGTATCTAAATTGATTATGCAAAAACGATAAAACTGCTTGTTAACGCTTTATTAGAATTTGCCAAGATTTAATAGACTAGTTTTATTTACATCTGTATTATGAAATGCCTTCTCTATACCTTATTCCAGTGTAGATATATTGTGTAGGGTATACAAAACGTGAAAATTGTATACCATATCGACCATTGAATATTAAGGAATAATTGTTTTTTGTCATAAGATTTATATTCTACCCATACGAAAGTTGTCTGGAAGAGATCTCTTTTATCGATAAGACCGCCAATATGTTCTATTTGTTTGTCTCTTTTTGCAATTTGTGTAATTTGGTGAATATTGTGTTTATTATTATAAAAAGTTGATTTAGATAGATATATTGAAAACTCTTTTTTACAATACGTACATATTTTAGACAGTTCGGCACCCTTCGTCCATTTCCCCGTTCGTCCACTCGGTGCCCGTTCGTCCATTTCCCCATTCATCTATTTTCCTGTTAGTCCATTTTCTCATTCGTCTATTTCTCCGTTCGTCCATTTTCTCATTAGAACATAAAATTTTAAAGAATAAGTTTAACAATACAGGAGTACAAAGGGCGGCCTTATCGCTATTAGCCATCTATATCTGTAATCTATATATTTATTTACTATTTATTATAGTTACAACTTTTTATCATAGTGGTTAAATGTGTCAAATTATTTACAATTTCTCAACATACACATGCCCACATTGCAACTGTACATTTCCATATTATAACAATTCCACGCCTGTCCTTAAATGACTTGTACCATATCGAGCAAGTTTACTAAATATGCTTTGGTGTAGACACGGTCAAACTATGATTGAATATTTTTATTTTTCAGATTGTATACAACAGAAATAATAATCTTATAACGAAATTATATATTATTAATTTAATATTCCATTAGTTGCATATATTGCCAATGGCTCTTAAATCTACCCATTGTACATCTTAAAAATTTACATAAAGATCTGTAGAAGATGTACTTACAAATCTCGACCTGAGAATAACAGTGACCACGATTCTGCTGAGGCGAACTTATGAGTATTTTACTGTCTGTAGACTATATATTCATCATCATCATTTCAACCGTAAAACATCCACTACTGAACCCAGGCCTCTCTCATGGATCTATATGAGGGGTTTCTATACTCACCACGCTTGGCAGGCGGGTTGGCGAGCGCAGTTCGGGATTTTGATACACGGAAAGACGCTGCTGCCCATCTTCCGGAGGTTCGACAGGCATGAGAGGAGGGGTAACATTCTACTGCCGGCACCCCACGGCACTATATATTACGTACCTCTATGTACATGACACATCATATATGTACATACCTACCTACTTTCATTCATCTCGCTAAATCGTTACTAAACTAAACTTTAAGATGAAATCAAAGATTAAAGAACTTTTATTTGCATTATGTTAATACTTTGCTTCAAATAAAACGTCTGCATCGTCACGACATAAATGTAATTAGTTAAATTTGGCTTTCATTTTCATTTATTCTGTGTCTGGCTGCAATCAAATTTGTAGTAAGTGGAAACTATCTTGCCAACGCTGATACGTTATTATTATTACATTTTAGCCCGTATTATCAATTTGCTGGCAAAAAGGCCTCCCTCCCCTTTTTCCACCCGTCTCGTACTTACGTTATTATTTTTTTTGTTTTAATAGTAGCTAATTTATTAGAACAAACAAACGGTTAATTGCACTTTGCACAACCACAAAATGCTAAATTTGGTTTACTTATTTAAATTCATCTTTCACTGTGAATTAAATAATGCCATGATGGCGAGATGGAGAGTGGCAGTAAACACGTATGATGATTATCAGCGTTTAAAATACTTAAGAAATCTAATTACATCTTAATCTCAAGATAAATTTACTCTACCTACTTGCATTTTAACAAATACGGGTTTGTCTCGTATAAATGCCACTATGTCTGGAGAATATAAACTTAATCAATACACATAATAGAGTGTTGTGTCATTGGACAGCGTTCCTGGCCTCAGGTCATAATCGAAGTCATGTCAAGATTCTCTTTCATCAGATATCCCAATAGACAGCAAAGGTAAAATTTGTCTTTTTTAAACTTTCGCGATCACAACACATTATTAACATACATATAACCGGGTATTTATCGCGTAAATTACCTTTATTATTCTTCCCGGTCTTCCCGGGACCATGCTTGGTGCAATCCAAGCGAAACGTCGGGAAATAATAAAGGTAATTTAATAAAGGTTATTTTTAACATACGTTAATAAGGTAAAATTTGGTTTACCTCTGCCCATATTCATGGGGAGTAGGGGTCAGTGGACATCCTTTGGCGCCCAAATCAACCTCAAAAATGATTATTTAAGAAATAGAACTAGGTACTAAAGTCGGTTGACGTAATACAGGCGTCCTAATATCATACATGGTCCTGAATAGGTGAAGTGGAGGTCTGTGCAGGAGAAAAATTACCAATGCTTGTGCTCGTTACTTATTTAATTCGTAATACCGCTCGGTATCGGTGTAAAAAGCTTTCAATCCGAAGGTCCTGGGTTCGATACCGGCCGTGACCCAAAAGATATTTCTTTCTTGAAAATGTATGTTTACATTTAACACGTGCTCAACTTGCTTTACTTATTTAGCGGTGAAGGAAAACACCGTGAAAAAACCCGCAGCTTAGTCAGCATCAGACGTATACCTATTATATAACCTGTTATTTCTTCTGACTAATAGCCGACTAAGCTAGGAGGTTAATATAGGTGCTGGGCAAGCCTAACAATGTCCCAGAAACTGCAGCGTTCCCTTACAGCATGCATACCAGTTTCCGACGCTGTATAAGTTTGGAACTGTACTTATATTTTATGAAGCGGAGGAGGGCAATGGCTTCTGTGGCACAGCTTTTGCTATAGCAGGGACCATGGTTTCCTAGATTATATTGTACCCTAAATTATGTTCCGGAAATAAGGAATTTTATTATTATTAAATCATCTCATATGAAAAAAAAAATTAAAAAATATTTATTTAGCAAGCAAAACAGTTCAGTACAGATTAATCAACGGCCTTCACACTACCTCTATATTTGCACGCCATGTTTGGTAGTTTGTAACTGGACATTATATTTAATTAAGATCTTATTGTACATACATTCTGGCAAATAAATGATATGATTATGATTATGATAGGTATAGCCTGTATCGTGGAGGCCAGACAGAGACTAACATTCACGGAATTATGGAGTATCTACACATATACATATATGTATATATTATTTTTTAAATAAATGTTACCCAATTCAAAGAGAGAAAATAAAAATAACATGATGAACTACCAGAAACAATAAAGAAACATTGAAGGTGCAATTTTATAGCCAATCTATCTTGTATATTCTTATGTGTTATATTGTAATTTACATGCAATAAATTTAAACAACGTACACCAATAACAAAAACGAAATAGTGGTTGTAACTTTTCAAAACTAATAACTTTAAGACACTATGCGTGCGTAATAAGTCTTCAGTAGACTCGTAGGAAAGGGTAAGAAGCCATTTGGTAATTAAACGCCTTGCCTCATGAGTGGATTTGTTCCTTAGATCACAGTGCTTTGCAACTGTATTATAAATAAAACATTTAATAGGGTTGTCAAAACAAAGAGCGAGGCGCGTTTTACGAGAAGGAGCTGGTATTTTATAAACTCTTCTTTGAATGAGCTGCACATAATCAACGGAAGCTAGGATAGAGCGATGTACCGCGGTTGTAATACGTGATATAAAAAGTGGATGTAAAGGCCTTGCTATTATATATTGTATAATGTTTTGTCTAGTGTTATTAGTTTTAATTTTAACTTTTTATTTATACGATTTAATATGGATTTAAATTATCTGAATAAAGAACATTTTATTATTATTATTAATATCGTTCGTTACTGATATATGAATATCTTTCCAGATGTGGTCCATACTGTGAGCCATGCGTAGCGACATGGCGTATCGTGGGCTCTCGCAGCACGTGGAGCTGGACCGGGCGGCGGACCCCCGGGACCGCGTCACGTTGCAGGAGCTCATCGGCGAAGGAACCTATGGCGAGGTCTACTGCGCCAGAGACAAGAAGAGCGGCAGACGGGTCGCTGTCAAGGTAATTTATTCTTTTATGATAGGACTTCCGACGCAGTGATATGGGGTGCCGTCAGCAGAATGTCTTCTCTCGGTGGATCTCGCTGCTGCCTATCCGGTGGATAGGCAGCAGCGTCTTTCCGTGTATCAACATCCCGTACTGCGTTTGCCAACCCGCCTGCCAAGCGAAGCCTGTGTTCAGTAGTAGACGTTTTAAGGCTGAAATTTTGATGATGATCCAACGCAACCTACGTTGGATGTGCACAAAAAACTAAGTTCTAAAAAATATTTATAACCTGGAGCTCCCGAAATTACAGGTCACTGCATGTACCTATAAAATTAAAGGAAAAATGGCAAAAGATAATAAGTGTATAAATGAGTATTTTTTTAAACAAAGCAATAACAACAAGTGAAGCCCACTAGCTAAGTGTGAAATACTAATATGGATCAAATAATCATTAACCAATGAAAGTACTACGTAAACCATTTTAATCTGGCGTTTGATCGACACTCGCTTACTTTAATGATTGGCACGCCACCTCATTCCATATTTGGAGAGCCCACTTGGTCAGCTTTTAATTATTCCGTGTTGGTAACTTCATTTGACATTCAATACATATTAAAAGGTAACTAAGCGTTCCAAGACAATTAGCCTCATTTTCGTGCGTAGATGGGATTGTGTAAAATAAAACAATGCCGCTTTGCGTGCTTGCGGATATAGTAAAAAACTATTTTAACACGCAATATTTTTTAATTGTTGGCTTATTATTCGCGTGTTATCAATAATAGCTTATTTATATGGCACTCTTACATGTCCGTACTACTTATTGTGTAGTGGATGTTGTTGGCCTTAGCAGTCTCTTGCATTGTGCGACCCATGAGTAATGTCTGGCTGTTTAAGTGCCAATCAATGACCGGATATTCGACAACTCTATAAATATTTGACTTGACCAATACAAGCACGCAGTCGCACAACGCATAAGTATAACAGAAGTGCTTGATTGCAACTGTTTAAAACTCATACAATAACAAAAAAGGTATATGGTAAACATCACTACCAGTTTTTATACTATACCTACACAGTCAGATGTTTAGACGGATCTTCTCTCCGTAGAGCATACTTTCCATAGTTTAGATATGCAAGCCGCGCGACTCTACAATATTTGCATCTGAATAGAAATTCAACGATAAAATTGTAAATAAACCTGTTGTTTCTCGCCAAGGTTCAGTAACTAGGGCCGCTGGAATTTTAAAGTGCCGGAGAAAACGCGAGAGAAACCTCAAAGATTACCGTCCTACGGCCCTACTGGCTATTGCTTGTTATGAAATCACTACCTACGGAAAGGATTTGTAACTCAAACGGAATTAAGAAATAATAAATAGAAATGGTATGCAAAGTAGAAATGTATATATTGTGCATACAGATCTACCTATAACTTTTCTTAGTACTCCTCGTTATATAAAGCGGTAACGGCAGGCATCGAAACTGATTGATGAGCTCTAATTTCAGTATGTAGTCTAGAGGTTTTTATGGTAGTGCCACCCACAGAATAAAGGAGGTTTTACCCATATTGCATCAGATGACGATCAAATACACTACCTACATATTTATCTGGTTCTCCGTATTATTGTGTGGTGAAAATAAATGGACTTCAATTTTGACCTTTACTGTATAGAAAATGCAAGGCCAATTTTTGTTTATATAGTAATAAATAACAACTATAATATCAGATCAGTCGAATAACAACAAAATCATTCAAAGAATGGTCAGGTACATTTTTATGGCGGCATTGTTAGCATACAGATTTTAATTGATTGCTTAGATGTTATCTCTCAGCATTGATGTCAAGGCCGTGAAACAATCGTGGGTACAGAGAGGCTCCCTCTCATTTTACATTGGCGTCACTGGTTATATTATCCATTTAGCATATCCATAACATAATATCTTGATAGGTAGCCTTCAATTATCATGGATTGTTCACAACGTGTGTTTATTACAGGTATTAGAAAACATAGCAGAAAATATAGAAGAAATCGAAGAGGAATTTCTCGTGTTCCGTGATCTCTCAAGCCATCCTAACATTCCTGAATTCTTCGGTCTGTTTTTGAAACGCGGTGTGAGTTCGGATGACGATCAAATATGGTTTGTTATGGAGGTATGTATTTCGCGAATTTAGTGTAATTTTTGCTTCTGTTGATATTGAGTCCTAGGAATATACTTACGACCTTGTTCCACAGCTTTGTACCGGGGGTTCGGTGACTGATTTATGCGCGGGAATGCGGGCCCGAGGTAGCAGTTTGACCGAGCCACAACTGGCGTATGTACTGCGAGGCACTGTGCGGGCCTTGACACATCTTCATGCGCACCGATGCATGCACCGTGACGTCAAGGGACATAACATACTTTTGACTGAGGATGGAGAGGTTAAACTTGTTGATTTTGGTGTGTCCTCGCATTTGGCAGCGACAGCGGCCAGGCGGAACACATCTGTTGGCACGCCTTACTGGATGGCACCAGAGGTACAATGTTTTATATTATTGTAGTATCGTTTATTTATTGTTGATAAATACTTCTCAAACCTTAATATTTTTAATTTGGAATCTAAAAGTTAATTTCATTGCTATTTAAGGTAATAGCGTGTGAACAACAGTTAGATGAGTCTTACGACTGCAGATGTGATGTATGGTCGGTGGGTATTACAGCCATTGAATTGGCTGAAGGCGAACCACCCTTATCAGGACTGCATCCGATGAGAGCGTTATTCCAAATCCCTCGAAACCCACCTCCAACGCTAGCCCGCCCGGAATCTTTCTCCCATCAACTGTCAGACTTCATTGCCGATTGTCTAATAAAGGATATGAATCAAAGACCATTCGCCAGAGAACTTTTAGAGCATCCTCTGCTACTCGCTGTCAGTAGCTTCGAGGATAAGGTCAGTAGGTACTTTCTAATAAATATTGTCTCAATGATTGTTAGATAGAAGGTCAATTAATTTATTAACGATTGTAGATTCGTAAGGAACTTCACATTGAGATAAAACGACAAAGAGCCGAAGGTCGAAGTTGTCGAGCTGCCGAAGCAACCACGAAACGAGGCAAACTAAAATCCCACCGAAAAGCACGACCTGAAAAAATGTATACTGACGATCTAGCTACTTTAGAAGTTCTCACGGAGGATGCCATTGTCGACCAATTACAGAAGAGATACACGCAGAATCAAATATATACTTACATTGGAGATATCTTGGTTGCGGTCAATCCCTTTACTGATGTGGGAATTTACACAACAAAGGTGAGAACACTGGCGCTTTCTTTCCCTCATCTTTTAATTGCAGGTTATTAAACCTTACTTTGTGTGTAGAGCCAGCAGATCTACCAAGGTCGGTGTCGGTCTGACAACCCGCCTCATATATTCGCTGTTGCGGACGCGGCTCATCAGGCGTTGATGCATCAGAAACTTCACCAGGCCATTGTCATATCCGGGGAAAGTGGTGCAGGGAAAACTGAGTCTGCTAATCTTCTGCTCAAGCAACTGGTATTCTTATCAAAAGTACGTAGAACCACTTTTGAAAATACTATATTAGTGCTATTTATTGTTGTAACTCTTAACTTAATTTGTCAACAGACACAAAACAGAAACCTAGAAGAAAAAATATTGCAAGTTAACCCAATCATGGAATCGTTTGGAAACGCCCGCACGGGAATAAACGCAAACAGTTCCCGTTTTGGCAAATATTTGGATCTGTCTCTAATGAGAGTAGGTCGAATTTCCGGGGCTCGCATATCCGTGTATCTTCTTGAGCAATCGAGAGTAGTTCATCAAGCTTTGTAAGTATCGAGTATCATGTTCACATCATAAACATACGTAACCAGGTACCCGATACTTCTCGCGTTATTTACCTTTCTTTGTCTTGTTCAAGAAGTGTTATAACTTATAATCATGTAAATATTCACGTGTTTAGTTTGAATGGTTGATTGAATATTTCAGAGGTGAAAGTAATTTCCATGTATTCTATTACCTTTATGATGGCTTGGAAAGCGAAGGGCGTTGGCGGAAGTTTTATCTCGATGAACAACTGAAGTCTAGGCATCGCTACTTGCAACCGTTGTCGGTCGCACATCGTGAACATAATGTCCATCGATGGAGACAACTCAATCAAGCTTTTAAAGTAAGTATTAAAAATAAAATTGTTAGTGGTGAGGATTTTGATAATGCACTTCCTACAATCATTAATTTTATTAGCAGGTATATCATCATCATTTTTATTCATTAAAAGTTATAATTTTACTTAATATTAAAGCTAAAAAGCTAAGGCTTACAGAAGCATTTTTAAACTATTGCCTTTGACAATCAATACCAAGGTATAACAGCTATCAGAGGTAATGCTATTATAACTCCTTACAGGTCGTAGGGTTCCAAGATGAAGAAGTTCAAATCGTATACAAAATGCTGGCAGCCATACTCCATCTAGGTGACATCGAGTTTGGCGAGGCTGACGACCACAACGCGGATAACCGAGCTACTATTATCGACACAGCTCCCTTGCACAGAGGTGAGCTCATGTTTGATAATAACCAACATTTGTAGGTAGAGTCTAATCTTGCACGATGTAATACCTAGGTAGTCATTATTGCGATCATACCTAATCTAAACGCGCAAATCTGAAATAAAGCAACGATTATTTAACATTTTTTTCGTCATAATTACAATTTGTCTGACCTTGCGTGTTTTGATGTGATGTTGGGTATCGTGCTGATATTTCATCCTGTCACGTTTTTACATTTTAAATTGTAACCTGCTCTGTTTATCATATTTCCAGTTAGATACTTTTTATTATATTATTATTATTTGTGTTATACATCTAGTATGATTAATCTAATTAACAAAAAAATAACCTAAATTATTGTTCCCACCATTTGCCTACGTAAAACTATCTCAACTGATAAGGATCAATTATGCTCTTAAAAAATAAAATGCTTGTTGAACCCACTTAGATTGTATTAAAATGTGAGAATAACTTGCAATGTATATTTAGTAGTTTGGTTACATTATGTTGCCTCTTTGTTTCTGTTTATTTTCAACTTGTGGAAATAGGCTGATAACGTTCCTTGTTACATAGTCGTTAGGCAATTATTGCTGTAGAATTAGCGAAATTGTTTCATGTCCTAAATATATTAAAATATTTTCCTTTTTTTCCTAGCTTCGTGCCTCCTAGGCGTTGAAACTAGCGATCTCCGGGAATGTCTAACCAGCAGTAGTGTGGTAGCTCGTGGTGAAACAATAGCGCGTCATAGTTCGCCCACTGAAGCGGCCGTGGCGAGAGACGCGACCGCAAGAGGTCTCTATGCCAGAGCCTTTGACAGGATTGTGGAGAGGATCAACGCTTTGCTATGCCAAAATAGGCCGCACAAGTAAGGAAGAGTTTTTTTAGCGCGGTTATATTTCTTATAGCGACAACGTTTTTATATAAAAAATTACGACCTTCGTGGATCAGTTGGCCTAAATAGGTTTATAAACCTTTTTTATAGCCGATAAGCAGTCAAGATTTTCGACCTGACGACTAGTGATTCTGTAGCCAACCGGTATAGGTAGTCCGCGTGAAGGGTGTCCGTCCGTGACGTGCGGGTTCGAATCCCATCAGAATTGAAAATTTCAGCGCCAACCTCTTGCGTTACACTATTACACCAACTGATCCACGGAGAACCCGCTGTGAGACAAATTAAAGTATCTATTTACAAAAAAAAAACTATTGTATTAATCACAAGCTTTTTTTAATTTGGGGCAAATGGGGCTGCATAAAATGTAGGTACAGCACTATTTATTTGTTTAATAAAATACTTAAATAGCCTGACCTGACCTTTAGAGTTTTACCAGGAACAGATATTATAAAAGGTCAATACTGAAAAGTTATTAGCTTTGACATTTTGATGAAGGGTATGGGAGACCGGTGCAATAATTAAATACTTATATTTTTTTAGCAACAATCAACAGTCAATCGGAATACTGGACATCTTCGGTTTTGAGAACTTCTCCAAGAATTCCTTCGAACAACTTTGCATTAACGTTGCCAACGAACAAATTCAATACTACTTCAACCAACACATTTTCACGTGGGAACAACAAGAATATATGGCAGAAGGTGTCCCTGTGGATTTAGTTGAATTCTCGGACAATAGGCCGGTTCTAGACATGCTCCTATCTCGGCCTATGGGTCTGTTAGCGCTGCTCGATGAAGAAAGCCGTTTCCCACGTGCCACGGACAGGAGCCTAATTGGTAGGTCTTGTTACATTATAATTTTACACAATGATATTTGCATTGCAATACTACGATTATAGTGAATCTGAACATGCAATTTGCGTTGCAGAAAAATTTCATAACAACGTGAAGAGTAAATATTACGTTCGACCGAAATCTGACGCAATATGCTTTGCGATACATCACTTCGCCGGACGCGTGGTCTACCAAGCAGACGGCTTCTTGGAGAAGAATAGGAACTTTCTACCGCCAGAAGTGGTCCAATTAATGAGACAGAGCCAGTACGACATAATTAGGTTTTTGTTTCAATGCCCAATTACTAAGACCGGCAATTTGTATTCGCCGCTCCAAGGCGACGTGGATTCGAGGAGCTTAGAGAGCCCGCCTGCCGGGGATTCTCGGGTAATGCCCTCAATTAAATACGCTTTTGTTATCTCGCTAATGTCTTGATTTGTACCCTTGTTTATTGTGATTATTGTGATTTGGGTCGTGTTTCAGGATCGTTATAATAGCAGGGGACTTGCGTCACAGTCGAGAGCTCAGCAAACTGTCTCCACGTTCTTCCGGTACTCCCTGATGGAATTGCTGCAGAAGATGGTCAGCGGAACCCCTCAATTTGTGAGGTGTTTGAAACCAAATGAGTCGCGATCTCCAAAACATTTTGACTCAACGAAAATTTTGAAGCAATTGCGGTACACTGGGGTCTTAGAGACTATCAGGATACGGCAAAACGGGTTTTCGCATAGGCTAACTTATGATGAGTTTTTGAAAAGGTACGATTTATTCTTACATCAATATATTTTACAAATACACAAAAATACCTGATGTTAATAGATTTTGGGCTTTCCAGGTATGGTTTCTTGGCATTCAGCTACGCGGAGGAAGTGAAACCTAACCGAGACACTTGTCGGATACTGCTGTTGCGACTGAAAATGGATGGATGGGCACTAGGGAAATCAAAAGTGTTCCTAAAGTACTATCACGTCGAGCTACTGGCTCGGATTTATGAAGAACAGGTATGATTACGCAATACATGCCAACTTATAAATATTAGTTATTGAGGCGTTTCCCGCTGAATTCCAATTTAACGTTAAAAATAGTTTTATATAACCGACAATAAAAAACTAAATCATAAAATTTAAAAAACCATAAGTAATTGATTTTACAAATAATTTAGGTCCATGCTTCATTGATCGATGACTAAGCCAACAATAATTCATATTTTTATGTATTTTCGTCAGTACTACGCAACCACTACTTGCCGACTAAGCAACTTTACCGTTCATAACATAGACATTTTAACAATTTCAGGAATTGTTTAGCCTTGCTTCACGGGACGCAATAGTGCCTCAGAATATGTTAGACTGCATAGTATTATGAAAAAACTCCCTACATTTCCAGATCCGAAAAGTAGTACTAGTGCAAGCGTGCGCCCGCGCGTGGCTCGCGCGCCTCCACGTCCGCAGGCTGAGAGCCCAGATGGCGATCTCGGTGCTCACCCTCCAAAGACACGTGCGCGGCTGGATCACCAGGAAACGGCTGCAAGAGAGACAACGGCAACTGGCGAGGGAGTTCCAGAGGGAACAGGACAGTCAGAGGAAACATCACAAGCAAGGTGAAGATTGACATACCTCCTTATTTGTGTTGGCGAAGAAGTTTCAAAGGCAATGAGACAGAAGTAAAATCATCGTGAGGTGTTGTCATAATTGTCTTATTTATTTTGAGTTGTTGAAGAAGTATCCGAGGAAACAGAACATTCATCACAAGTAAGGTAAGGTTGACGAACTACTTAGTTACATAGGAAACGGAACCGTCAGCTGCAAGTTATATAATAACTTAAGTTAAGTCTGTGTGTAACAGGTTCATTATAAATAAATAAATAAAAATAAACCAGGTGCGTGTTGGGCCACGCGTTATGTAGGGTCCGTAGTTAACCGTAGACGTGTTTTTAGAAGTTGGTGTATGTTTGTTTCATTATCATCATCATCACATCCGTAAGACTGCTGTCCACGCAGTCTACGTCCACTGCTGGACTGCTCTTAATAGGAATTTATTGAGTTTTCGGTTAAAAGTGTTCTCGTATGTTTGGGAAACAGCATTACTTATTTTTGCGACTATTTATCCAAAATGAAAAAAGCTAGGTTAACCCTTATAGCTTTCCTAGAAAGTTCATGTTTTAAACTACATTCATGAATTTTTAGATTTGTCAAGTTTAGATTGTTAGCAGTTTAGAGTTTAGAGAGATTGCAAAAGGAATCCTAAATAGAAAATTGTCCTGGCAACCCCTTAATGGTTATAAAATACCTATTCAACGATAGACGAACAGACAGTCAGACAGACAGACAAAGCGAAACTATAAGGGTTTCTTGTTTTACTACGAAACCCTAAAAAGAGAGTCAGGTGAAATAATATAAGCAAGGTAATAAACTTTATAATTTAGAAAGTCCTAACGGTATAATAGTGTGACTATGACGAACCTTATGAAGATGTACCTAGTTGTTTGGAATGCAATGTATTTTAAAGCTAATGATTAATGATAATTTAATATAAAGTTTACCTTAGTTAGACTCAATACAATTTATCCTAGTTTCATTCATGTCATTTAGTTCTTCAAGTCACTTAGCTGTAGTCATTAAAGCCACCTCATCAGCTGGTTACAACAATCATGAAACCTCAATACAAATTACTGGACGTAACATTTTCAATGCATTATTTGCCAATCGCCTCATTCACAGCCTCAGCCTCAGACCGAACAAGATGGCGAACTGTTGTATCTGCCCTTTGCCCCGACGGGGGGACATAGGAATCAAGAAGAAGAAGAATTTGCCAATCGCCTCATTCACGCTAGTCTCAACGTAGTAAAAAGCTCTTTTTGATACACTTTTCAGGTATTCCAAACAAAAACAAAGCGATGTTGAAGGCTAAGGTGCTGAGGCGGATGACGTCAGATGACAGCGACTCCAATGAAACGCATTCCGGCAACAAAGAGAACATCGACGATACCAATAAAGCTGCCGTCGTTATACAAAGCCGTAAGACACCGTTTCCTTTTGGCGGCTCAGGCAGCATTTCGTTCAGCGTGAATACACTTGCTGGGTCCGTGTGGAGAACAATATTAATCGTTACTGGGATTATTTCTTTACATTGATGATCATCTTCTTGGACGTAGGACGTCCACTGCTGGACATAGGCCATGAATGAATCATGAATCTCCAAATAAGTACTGATCATGACGGGATTGTTGTTATACTCACCACCCTTGGCAGATGGGTTGGCGAGCGTACGGGATGTTGATACATGGAAAGTCGCAGCCTATTTCATGCCGTTAAGATTCTACCATGGCAGAATCTTACTGCGTTAACGGACATGAGGGTAGGGGCAACATTCCACTGTCAGCACCGCACAGCAATGTTATCATTACCTTTTGCAATAAATTATCTTATTACTTTATTACAAAAAAAACTGTGACAAATTGACGTAAAACGGACTAAACTGACATATATTTATTCAATTCTATTGTTGCAATCATCAGCTAAAGCTAATAAAATTGACGTAAAAAGGACTAAAATGACATATCGGTATACCGATATACCGGTTTAAGTATACCGATATAGGTATACCTAAGAGCCGTTCTAAAATTTAAAGGGAACAAATATATCCAATTTTACGCTAATAGCTCTAAATTTAGAAACGTCATATCTCTAATTATAGTCATTTTTAGGAAGTGTAAAACAGAACTGATATCAGTGCCGTTCTAAAATAATACCCAACTTTACGCTGGCAGCTCTAAATATAGAAAAGTCATGTCTCTAATTAGTTTTAGAAAATGTTAAACAGAATCGAAATCAGTGTGTTTATTGTAGTTACCTATTGCCTTGAATTACCAAATCACTGCAGCGTCCCATAAAGCATGATTACCAGTTGCTGACGAATCATCCATAATAGATGCAAAGGCCTGAATTACCAAATGAAATTCTGTTTCCGCCTAGATTTCCGCGGGTTCACGGCTCGGCGCAAGTGGGCGAAGGGCCGCGCGCCGCCACCGCCGACTCACGCAGCGCCGACGCCTCAGCTGATGCAGCACTACTCCGTGCAGGAACGAGCCGCGCAGCTGCAGACCTTCGCTGAGCAGGTGAGTCTAGACTGCCCATACCACAAGCTACGCAAGACCAGCGTGGGCAACGCAGTCCGCATTATGCTAAGGACTTTTTTGCAGTCCATCTTCCGCAAGTATTCCTGAGTATATTCTACACTCTGATTTCATCATCTCAGTCGTACAACTGCTGGACATAGGCCTCCCTCATAGTTCTCCAAGATCATGAGGTGGTTGTTGCCGTTCTCGACAAGCTTGGCAGGTGGGCTGGCGAGCGCAGTACGGAAAAGACGCTGCAGCCCATCTTCCGCAATTATCCCTTAGCAGATTCTTGCTGCCAGCACCCCACGGCATTTTTCACGGCATATTTAAATTTATATAACTTGTAATCTTATGTCTGTCTTGTTGATCCAATACATATTTCCCTATCTTAAGGGCTTAAAAATATCTACTTACTATACATACGCGGTACAGTCCGGCAAACGTTTTCAGACGCGTTCATATTTATTAATACGCTCCATAGAAAAATCAATATAATCTCGACATGTTGGCCACAGAATCTCAATGCAATATTTTCTTTAATTCCAGGTGCACAACAAAAATCAAGAAGTGCACAAGAACCTCCGGCGCAACAAGCCCGGCATCAGACTGAAAGAGGTTCTCCGACCTCCAGACGAGTACCGCCCGCCCCCCGGCTTCACCCTCGTGCCAGCTATCGTGAGAGGACAGCCCTCGCAGGTCGAGAGGGAGGCTAGTCGACTGTCCAGGTAAGAACCAAAAGCCCGGATCAGACTAAATATAAGGCTATCTAACACCCCCAATGAGTACCGCCCGTCCCCCTGTTGCATCCTCGTGCCAGCCATCGTGAGAGGACAGCCCTCACAGTTCGAGAGGGAAGCTAGTTGCCTGTAAGAACCAACAAGCCCGACATCAGACTGAAGAAGGTTTTCCCTTCAACCCCCGAAGAGTACCGCCCGTCCCCCGGCTTCACCCTCGTGCCAGCCATTATCAGAAATAGCCCTCGCAGGTCAAGAGGGAGGCTCTCCAGGAAAGAACTGATCCTGATTAGACTGTCCAGGAAAGAACCAAAAAGCCAGGCATCATACTGAAAGAGTTGCACCAATCTTCGATGAGTATCGTTTATCTCCCGGCTTATTTTCGTGCCAGCCATCGCAGGGCGATAGAGATGCTAGTCGACTGTCGAGTTATACAGTTGTAAACAGAATCAGGATTTTTTAATCTCCGTAGCTACAAGCTTGGCATTAGATTGAAGAAAATGAGCAACCTTCGAAGTTCTAGAGTGATTGGATTGTAGGCATAGGTAAAAATTATTGTATAATAATCGGTTAAAATTTTCTTCTTTTTAAGATCCACATAACAAAAATTGAAATACCTTATATTTCGATTTTATAACATAAAATCATAAACTGACAAAAATCGCTAATCGTTTAGCTTGAATATAGGTACTTAGCGTGAATAAGTAAAGCCTTATATGATAAGTTATATGAGGGATAAGCAGAAGAGATCTTTTAGTTAATGACTAATAGCTGATATTTTTGGGTATAATCAGCATTACAAAGTTTTTAATAGTATAACTTTCCGGTCGGCTCAATCAATGACTTGTTTTAATACGGGTACAACGCAAGCTTCACAATTGACATAATCTTTATGCATTAGTGGAGCCTCACAAAGTCAACATTGTTATCATTAATGGCTTTATTGTCACATATCAACCGTCTTCGTCATTTGACTATCATTCCATTATTACTCCGTTGTCGTCACATTTTCTATTGTTATTTTACGCACTTTCATCGTTATTTATGTTGTCATGACCATGATCACCTCACTAGCGCATCAGTTTTCTAATAAATGCGAGTTCAACATTTTTTGATGATCTATATCATGATCATCATCATCGTCATCATCATTATTCACAGCCAATAGGTATACTTACTGCTATGTGTAGGTCGCCCTTTGTAAATTCCACATATGCCGGTCCTTCGCTATACCAAGCCGTATCTAATCTAGTCCTTCGCTATACCGAGTCTAATCTAGTCTAGTCTTATCTAGGTATATGACAAACTCAAAATTAAATTTTATTCAACTGGCTCTGTTATCGTTATTATCAAAATCTATTGTTTCCTAAAATCTAAAAGCACAAGCTTATTTAACTGTTCATCTCTATCTTTTATTTACATAGTTTAAATTGACGTTGCTTCCCGCGTCTATCTATCTACATATGTGTTTGTTTGACAGTCTTCTCCTACTAAATCACGCAACGGATTTAGATGCGATTTTCAAAAAAAATAAAGAGTGCTTCAAGAGAAAGATTTATTAAAAAATTGTTTGTTTTATAAAGGTCTACAAAAAAGTCAACAGCTTGTCTATATTTTATGGATAACCCATTGTATCCATTTGTGCTATTTAAATTTTGGTTAAAAGTATGCATTATTTCAAAACCGCTTTTACTAACATGGTGTTAATTATATGCATCTAGGTGAATTTATTTAACATCTTGAGTAGTTCATAATATAAAACATATTTTTACTTGAAACTATATAATTTGAATCTTAAGAGTTGTAGCGAAATTAAAACTCTCGCTCAACTAAATATTTACGGCGGGTGTTCACAAGTACGACCTCTTTTCGCGTGTAATCTAACCATTGTAAAATGATAAACAGCTCTTAATATCGTGTTTAAAGATAATATGAGTCAATGCTGGTAAATTGTATCATGTCTGGTTTTCATGTTAGTACACCTGTAACAAAAAAAAACCCTAGAAATCTGAAAGGCTTGTTGTTTCCACCTTTGTACTTTGGAATCAATTATATTTAACTCTTCATACAAGATGACTACAGATATCAGAAAGAAGACCGATGATTGGTTCTTCCGTACACCTTGTGCGAAGCATTTATTTTGTCGCTAGTACCTACAACATAAACAGATTTCACTTGTTTACAATACGAGGTTTAACCTCATACGTACTGGTGGCAACAGCCATCAGCTAAGCGAATTGTAATTGTGCTGTTTTAATGTAAACGGTCACGATTGCACGCTCTACCGGCCCGGAACCGTACTATCGGCCGAGTTTCTCGAGAACTTAGTCCTATGAATCGATTGATAATTATGGCTAACACACGCTTTGTGATTTTGTTCTTGTGGTTAAAGGTTAAATAAAGCGGAAAAGTGCGAGCGAGTCTAGTGCCCGTAACTTTACTTTACTCGTTTTGAAAATTCTGAAAATGTTTCTTAAAATGTGGATACTTATGGTAATAAAAAACTAAATTCTAAAATTTCTAATTTTTTCCTTTACCTGTGCCAGAATAGCATTCCAAATTCTTTTGAGAGGTTTTCCATTTCTTTATGTTACATTTTTATAAATATACCTACTCGTAAAACTGAGCTGTGGCGTGCCGGCAGTAGAATGTTGCCCTCTTGTCTTGCCCGTGGATGCAGTAAGAAAAATCTTTCCATGCAGCAACGTCTTTCCGTGTATCAACATCCCAAACTGCGCTCGCCAACCCAGCTGCCAAGTGGGGTACGTGTGACATCAACCCACTTATGATCACTTGGAGATCCATGAGCAGCCACGTCCAGCAGTGGACATCCTACGGAGATGATGATGGTGACTTGTAAAACTTAGACTTTAATGAAACTGTTGATTACACGCTTACTTATGGACATTGGACAGTCCGTCGCCAGAGTTCCTTGAGAGCCCGGCGCGGCCCTGGGACGCACCGCTGAAAAACAAGAAGGAATATGAGATCAAAAACCCAAGGTTAGTTTAGATGTTGCAAAACCTACAATCAATGAACTGAAATGATATTGGCCAGACATAATTTTATAAATATTTATTTTATCATAATTGATAAAAATCTACATTGATGGGAGTGGTCAACAGTTTACAAAGAATAAAAAAAACATGTCAATATTTCAGAATCTTTACGATGTTTTGCTTGAACGTTAGAGCACTGTTAAATATCGGCGTATATTTTTCAAGATAGAAAAATCATGGAGAATGTCCCAGGCGCTGCAGGGTCCTGAACAGCATGAATAGCAGTTGCTGACGCTGTATCATAGATGTGAAAAGCCTTTCATGTTATTGAAGCAAATAACTAATTCGATACACGTCGATATTTGCAGATATCAACCCAGTCCGCACTACGAAGAAGACCGGCATCTTGCCAACAACCAAAACTGGCAGAATCTGCCGTGTAGTCGACAGTGCGGCGGACTTGTCAGGTATACGCAACATTTATTTTATATTTATTTTGTTAAATACGGGGATTACTCACATAGTGCATACGTCAAAGCTTATTCCTACAAGCGCAGCGTGGCGGAGCTGTGGCAACCCTACGCGCGAAGGGTGCTGCCCTTTCAATCCCTAGATGATGATTTTCTTGTAAAATCTAAACTTATCGAAAGCTTCGACGTTGTAATACTGCGTGAATAATTCCCGTATTTTACAAAACCATAAGTAAGAAAAGAAAGAAAGATGAAAGAAAATATATTTATTGATACACCATAAAACATACATAAATATAACATTCTAGACCATGTATGTGTGGTAAAGAAACACAAAACCTATATACACAAATTAGCACGATTTTCCTGACTTATTTTCATTCGAAGCCATCATTAAATTTTAACAGGAGCTTATGATAAAAGTATTTCTTACTCGATAGTGAAAGCTTTCAAACACACATGAGGTTCTGTCTGTATTCATATTTCGCAATGTCTATTTCAATTCAGTACTAACTCATTGGTTATTGCAACCATATTTTCTTGTATAATTTTTCGACAGTAGAATTGCACGAAGACCACTAGACATAAATATTTTATATCTATTTACCTTTGACTAGAAATATTTTCAATTTTGAAGAAGATAAAGAGTTTGTCCAAGGAAGTCACTTAAAGCTTTTAAGTGACGTAATGACGTTAAGGCATCAATTATGTGCTTACTTAAGCACATAATTGATGCCCACGCACTGCACTTTTTCACACAGTGGCGTCTTGGCCCAAATTGCGCAATGATTGTGCAATGGAAACAAAACATTATAATATTTAAATATATAATACGAGAAACAGGAGTTAAACAGGGCGACCCGTTGTCCCCAATACTTTTCACCGCAGTCCTTCAAGAAGTTCCGACACACTCTCCGTCAGTTGGATAACAAAGGGCATCAACATCGATGGCAAACGCCTTACAAATTTACGTTTTGCGGATGACATTGTCCTTTTTGCTCCAACTGCTTTAGAAATACAGATGCTTCAGGGATTAAGCGTGGCAAGTCTTGAGGTTGGTCGGTTGGTCTCCAAATGCATCGGTCGAAGACCAAGATAATGTCAAATGGCACGAGACGTAGGGCCGTGGTAGATGGGCAGGATCTACAATATGTTGACGAATACATCTACTTGGGCCAGTTAGCAAGTTTCGAAAACAGGCAGAACAAAGAGATCGGTCGAAGAATCGATAATGCCTGGAAGAGCTACTGGTCCATGAAGGCGTTCATGAAGGGTGACCTTCCTATATCACTAAAACGCAAACTCGTCGACATGTGTATCCTGCATGTCTTAACCTACGGTGCCCAGACGTGGTCTTTGACTGAGTTACAGTAGAGCAAACTCATAACTTGTCAGAGGGCAATGAAACACAGCACTCTCGGGTTTAAACGAGTCGACCGAGTTCGTAACACCATGCTGCGTTCCGTTACTGGCATCACAGATGTCGGTAAGAAGGCTGCTACGCTGAAGTGGGACTGGGAGGATCACGTGAGCCGAATGCCAACAGAGAAATCGGGGGCGAATGTCGGGGTCGACCGAGGAAGCGTTGACGGGATGAACTTGTTACCTTTGACAGAGGATGGTGGGAGTCTGCAAAGGATCGGGATGGTCTGAAGACTTGAAGTCTTGAAGACTAGGGGAGACCTTTGCTCAGCAGTGGGATGTTGGGTTAAATAAAAAAAAATAGGTACGAGAAATAGTGAGTTCGCCCGTGTAAAATATTGTGTTTTCATACTTGATTTATGTTATGCCTGGTTTGGATTATCTTCCCGTATATTACAAAACACTACATTACGTTACGTTAGTAATATGAACTAAGCCAAAGGGAGTCTTGGTCTATGAAAACCAGTACCTAGTTTTGAAGGGAAAAAAATCGGGAATTCGTATATTTTTTAATTATTACTCCAACATTTTTACTAGATGATCTGGTGTGTTCATAATCGTTTTTTTTTTACATTATATTACAATAATAGAAATACCAGCACTGTATCTGTACCTTTACTTCCATGCTAACCTTGGACTTTAGCGGTGCACCTAGGAGTCCAGCAGACGAGAGTGAGCACGCCTGGGAGACGCCTTGCAGCCGTCAGTGCGGCGGCCTCGTCAGGTACGGTCAGCACATCAACCTGTGGAGTCACTGGCCATAACTAACGCCACTTTACTTGCATGCTTACTCTCCGGGCTTTAGGGATTTTGGGTATGGTTTTGGGTATTTTTGGTTTTCTAGGTTTCATGCTATAATTTATTCAAATTCGAATTTCAATTCAAATCATATATAAAGAACAAAATGATTTGAAAGTGAATATGAAACTCGATGTAGAATGTTTGTTCAGCAACACTTATAATTTATTTGCTTAATAAACATGCACTTGTCGACAAAATTGGTTACAATTCACTACATGTATATATTGATGATTATACATGTATATAATGATCAAAATTTCTGTATAAAAATCAACTGCTTGTTGATTATGAAAGTGTTTTTAGGTTAAGTATTGGCAATCTTCTGATATTTTTTCTAAACTGAATTTGGCTGCAGCATAGTTTTTCATGTATGTAGATGTTTTTAGTCCACTGTTTGCTACTAATATAGCATTTAGTATGTATAACTTTTAATGTAAAACTTATAAAATATACGTATAGATTGTAACACAAACTGAATTTCAAAACGGTTTTTAAAAATTTAAAAGTCAATAATATCTAATCACATTAATAGTTCTTTAACTCCAAAATTCGAAAATATACAAATAAAAAATAAAAATAAATATAAACCACAAATTGAAATTGACTAACAACCATCATTAAAAAAATCTAAACATGCATGTCTAAGCGACAATTTTTTGTCATGAGAAATGGTTCCAGAATTGGTCATAGATATAAGCGCCTAAAGAGCAGAACCCGGCTCAAATACGTAGAAAAATAGACGAATCCAAATATGTATAAAACTCAATTTCGCAAAAAATTACGCTTCAGTCCCGTCGATGTAATAAAACGTTGTTATAAGTAAAAAACGTAATGTTGAATTTTGATTAGCTGCTTTATGAACTTAAAGCGCAAGTCAACCTTAACGGAAACAAAGTAAATTAATAATATTTAGTGTCGTATGTTTATATAAATTATAGGTTTAAGTAATATACAAAGCCGTAAATAGTAAATCGATGGTTTTCTTGACGCTGTTACTAATTTTCACGCTAATGCGTCCGCAATAAGTAATTTATGTCAACGTTATAGGAAAACAGACCTATTTCAGATTATTTATATTCGTCATAACTTCAGCTGACGCAACGCTTGTAAAATTAGAGAGTCTACATTGGATTTCTGTATTTTCGGTCATAAAATTTTATATAAAACGGCGACCTTGCTGCATTACGTGCAATAAAAACGTATTTTACGACACAGGAGTTAATGACCTAGACATCATAACCATTTGTATTGCTAATCAATATGAAATGTCAGACACGGTATTTTATAAATCATGTCTGCTTGACTTTATCATTACCTCTGATAGATCAGATCATATTATCTTCATAAAAGTTTTAACTAGAACCTTTTTGTTTCCGCAGTAATAAAATCAATGAATTAGTCCGGAAGTCCCAACGAGACATACCTCAACGACCAGTCTACAACCCCGCGCCGGACCCCGAGCGAGACCTGCGGAAGATACTGAGGAACTCGCCAGAAATCCTGGCAACACCCATCTTTAGCTCCGACGACGATTACACTGAAGGACCGTTCAGATTCAAGCAGCTGTTGCGACCGACTTTAGGGCCCACTGAGAGTTTGAGGAAGAGAAAAGTTAGGAACTCGCCAGGGCAAAGCCCCTGGATGTCAGATAGCTCCCAGGATAGCACGCATGGCTCGAAACAAGCATTCTGTAAGCGACGCCCGCAAATCAGCATGGGAGTTTACTATAATTAGAAATCCTTTAAGATATTGTAGAGATTAATATTTCAGGTGTCAATGATCAGACAATGATAACTCCAAAATTGCGATGAATTTGACTACTCCGGCTAAAAATCTCGTTGGTCTTATCGATCATCGCCTCGTTCCGTTTTGGTCGTCATGCCTGAATCAAACTCGTGTAATTTTCTCTACCTATTCTACTAATTAATTTCTGTAATAACTTTATTAAGTTATTCTACTAATAAATAAGAAAAACCATTTTGAAGATTAGGGTTCTACTGTAAAAGGATTTCTAAAGTTCCTGATAAACATTTACTAGTTTGGGGTTATCATTACCGTTGATTCATAAATACTTAGCAAATCTATTTATTTCTGAGTTTAATTAAAATGTGTTATTGTTGATTATATAAATTGTTAAACGTCTTATAAAGTAGGTAAGATATATCTTTTTCTGAATGTTTATCTTGCAAACGCTAAAGATCTGATATGAAAATTATGACTGTAAACTAACGGTATGCGTTATTTAATGAGTGTATGCTGTGTTCTCCTCAGTTTGAACTATAAAAGAGATTAGAATGAAAACCTATTTCTCTCCTAGAAGTTTCATTAGATAATTATAGATTGTAAATTTTTTGCTTACTTTAATGAATAAATCCACCCATACTTTTCCTGTTATTTGCAAAAGTAAGTTTTTTTATAAATAATTAATTACCTACCAAAGTTTGATGATTAAAACATTAGTCTAAGAATATCTTATTGTCTTAGATCTTACCTGGTCTTTGTTGTAAAGATGACGCATTGGCGATATTGGCGTCAATTTTTGAATTTTTCATGTTTTTATTTTACTTCAATTGGTAGTTCATTTACACGATTGGTTAACTATTAACGGAATAAAAATAGCTAAAACTGCTCTATATAAACATAGAAGTATGCGTCTTAATTACAACATAAAAAAAAAATTCAATGATAATTTGTTTCATCTAATATTTAATAAGTTGTTAAGAAATATTGATCGGAAACTTTATGTTTTTGAAATCATCAAATCATTGACAAGTTTTGTGATTATGTGCCAATGATTTATTTAATATTTTATTTAGGTCATCAGCAAAATAAATGTTTTGTTATTATTGAAAATAAACATTGTGAAATAAAAATGTTGTTTCAGTTCTTAATATCCATCTATACATATAAAGCTTCGACTAGATATTATATAGGTACTTATTACAAAAGCGTAAGCGAAAACGAAACCTGAGTCGCATGGGCAGCGTAAATTGTAAATGTGACCTACAATCAACATGAACTAATAACTGCTAATATCAAAGCATAATGACTAAGGTAAACACGTACGCCCATAATTTTAAAAGCACAATGGTAACGTGTTCTTACAAACCACGCGACGTGTTTACGGCGGGCTGGAAGGAGATCGAGGCGCAGGGCGGGCGGGTGGCGTGACGTGACAGCTCCTCGGCCAATGGCAGGGCGAACGGCGGCGTGCGCGCGCACACGCGCAGTCGCCTCCGCGCTAGCCATGGCGGCCGCCGGCCTGCCCGAACTTATAGACTTCACGCAAGTAAAAACGCGCTCCATCGAGAGGACTCTGCTGCCCCTCATCAAGCAGGTACGCTCTGGTGCATGCCTCTCGTCGCATCCCGTCGCGGCCCCGCCGGCAGCCCGGCCGCGACGAGCGCTTGTGACGTGTGCCGGTGTCCAGTCCACGATCGTTGCGTCGACGGCCTCTCTGACGTCGCCAGAAAACTTCAACGATAATTCACGGTTTTACGCAAGCGATCTAAAAACGAACTTCTATTTTCGGCCACTGTAATTACAACGACTGGCAGTTTTGACGTGCATTGGAATTTCCCGCCAGTAACAACAATCTGTTGCGCCTAGGCCGCCGCGCAATCGCTGTGATGACATCCGAGTGACGTTAGTTTTAAATTAAAGCTAGCGTCACTACATAAAAGTTCACTCAAAAGTTTGAAGAATGCACATTTCGATCGGTGTCGCAACTCTTGGGATGTTCTAAATATGCTGCTACAGAAAGAAAATCGTCATTAATCGGTAACAAAGTTTAAGTAAAGTTGAATGAATGTGGCAGGTGAGAGGGGGCGGGCGGCCACGTGTGCGGGGGAGTTGTAGGGTGGTGGTCGGCGGGCGGCGATCGATGGTGCGCTCCGTGCGGCTGGGGGCTGGCGCGTGGCGGCGGCAGTGCCGCGGCGATCGCGGGCGGAGCGGCGCGGTGCCGCAGCGACTCGCACCACGGGCACGGGGCACGTGCGCGCGTCACCGGACAGCGCGCCGCCGCCGCCGCCGCCTCACTCCCGACATGGACGTGCTCTCTGATGACGACGACTACGCGCGCCGCGACGCCCAGGTACCCGCGCTAGCGCCCCCCGCACCGAAACAAAACAAACATCAGTGAAAGTGGTCAGCACGACCAGCGCCGCGTGCCCGCCTCAACTCCTGGGCGCAACAAGTAGTCTCGGCTCGCGAAGACGTTCGCGTGCAAGAATGACCTTGATCGGAGCTCGCGACGCGCGGTCTCGCCCCGCGCCCGGCGAAGACGTCGTCGAGGTGGCAGGCGAATTCTTACATTTGAACCTTCGAAATATGACAGGAAGCTAATTCAATTTGTTGTAGGGCTTCGTAGCACAAAACGTAGCGTGCGTCTTTGTACTTACATAAGCTACATACCTAGAGCAACGTATTTAATAAATAAAATTATCTAGACTTGTAGGCGACAAAATATTTTGGTAAGGTAAATTCCTAGCTTACCTATCCCAGGATAGGAATTTACCTTACCAAAATACTTTGCCAAGCCTATGTTTTAAAAATATTTCTTGTGAATCTAGGGTGTCATATAAAATTTTACTCTTTATCCAGATAAGATTTAAAAAAAATATTTTTAAAACATAGGCTCTTACACGTGTATCACAACATGCGTAAATAATAACAAAGGACTCGTATAAACAAAGTAACTCAAAATACCTATAAATTATCTAAATGAGATACAAAGAAACGATTTTCCACAAAAGGATACTTGACAACATTGATTTTATTTTGTAATTAAATTTGCTTTTGAGGCAATTCAGAGCGAGGCCTGAGGACCTGTCAAAAACGATTCGAGAATCTCTTTGTTCCAGTTCGCAACTGCCAAAAGTAATTTCAAATACCCAACAGATACAAAACAGGAATATTTTTATGATAAAATAAATTATAACGAAAAATTCCATAGCTTTCTCGCATTTAATGTCAAGGCCAGTGCAGTACAATGACGCTATTGTGAAAATGAAACGCAGATCAATCAAAAAAGCAATTTCGGTTTAAAGCAGTCTGAATACAATTGAATTTTGCGTAGTCAGATTTATGAAACGTTAGGCTGATTTTAGTTCTTTTTGTTCAAAAAATAGCATTTAGCGAATGACGCCAGCACGTAAGTTTTATTTATTGCGTAATATCATACGTTTGTTAAATTCTTGCCAGCAATATTTAAGTATGTTTACAAATAATAATAATAATAATGCTCGACAAGTCACACAGCATCATCTAGCCCCAAGCTAAGCAGAGCTTGTGTTATGGGTACTAGATGAATAAATAATAAATATATAGGTAATTTGTACTGCGTAGCTACGCAGCTTGGGTAATTAACCTTCTTCAGCCCAGATTACAGAATTTCTATTAATTAATCGTTATCCTTTGAAAATAAATTCCCTACGTTGCTGAGCATTATTATTATCTTGACTGATGAGAGCTGAATGGAGTTTGCCGTTTACTCTTTTGTGTATTTTGTAGTGTATTAAGATTATTATAGCCCTTAGAGGTTTCCAAAGCCACTGTATTAGAAATTTCTGTAGTAAAGAAATTAGGTACCAACCAAGCGCTGCGAGTATAGCAAAAACCCCCTGATGATTTTGGAGATCAATGAGAGAGGTACGGCTCAGATGATGAATTAACTGATTTTTATAAATTAAACAACCCCCTTAATGGTTTTAAAATACCTATTCAACGATACCCAGCAAGAAGGGAAATCGAGAAAAGTAAATCTTACGTGTAAATGAGGTACCTACTTTCCGAAGATTATGATATTTTTTTAGCGTTTGTATCGTAATCTCGGCGCCATTATTTTATGTCTACTAGCCGCACTCCGCAGGTTCACCCGCGTAGTTCCCGTTCCCGCGGGAATACGAGGTTAAAATATAGCCTATGTTACTCAGGGCACAGATAATATAATACACTAGTACTCAGGGATAATGTAAAATACGTATAGATGTAGGTATAATGTTTATTCGTTACAAACATACAAAATACAAATCGTTCAAGTTCAGAGGTATCCCAAATTATTGTCAGATTCTTACTGCATCCACGGGCAAGAGGAGAGGGATAACATTCTACTACCGGCACCCCATGGCGTTAGATTTTATTCATACGGAAAAAACCCACAGAAGTAGGAACTTATGTTATACAAAAATATAAAACACAATGACGTGTGAAAAAGTTGTTCCGCTGGCTCATCTCACTTTTAAAGAATCTTCAATCTTACATGTACAAACTTCAGGAACTTCAGGAGTAGTTTCGAACTATCTGTCTTGTTCACTCTTATGTAAATTGTCAGGCGTCAAAACAAGATAAACTTTTAGCATGAAAGGCGAGTTATTATACGTACTTAAATATCAAAAGGAAGTTAATATACATTTTTTTGTAAAAAGTAATCTTAAATTAGCTTCATCCACGATTTCACTCTTACTTAGACAGGTCCTAACACGTGTTAGATAAAAATCTTGAGCTAACACGTGTAAGATTATTAAGTAAGTTGTCAATTAACTCTACAAAAATAAAACCTTTCCTAACCTGATCGGCGATGGGCAGTGTTTCTAAAACGAGTATGTCCACGCGCACCTTACTTCTGCTACTTGCCGCAAGCCAGCTACCCCTGTACTCCACTGAAATAACGCTTTTAAAGCCTAGAGGCTTTAAAAGCGTTATTTCAGTGTACACAGTGCAATAACTGTATTGCTGGTTCATAAGGAAAAGCCGAGTTGGCCGCATGGCATGTCCCCCCGACTTTCGATCCGAAGGTCGTGGGTTCCGAAACCGACCAGAAACTAATGGAATTTTCTTTCTTGAAAAATGTATGTTCACATTTAACACGTGCTTTAACGGTGAAGGAAAACATCGTGAGAAATATCGCGGCTTATTCAGCTTCGGACGATTGACCTTTTTTTTCATCTGACTAATAGCCGAGTAGGCTGGAAGGATGGTATAGGTGTCGGGCAAGCCTGATCCATCTAACAATGTCCCACGCTATTTTCCTATTTTCAGCGAATAATTAACGTGAGTAAAACCCCGTTTAACATAACAATGAATAGAATAACTCACGAGTCTTTTGAAAGTTAAATGTCCCACGCATTGCAGAGTCCTGACCAGCCTAAATACCAGTTGCTGACGCTGTATAAATTATCTTTATATATATATTTTATTAATTTACTACTACTTTATGGTAACAATGTGTTTGAACAGATCAGCACATGCAAGGCCTGGACAACTATGTATCTTAAAATGTAGTTACTATGCAGTACTCTCGAGCAAAGCAGAAACGGTTCGCGGTGGTCCAGCCACTGCTGGTCACCTATATTAGACAGGCTTTATGGTGTTATGGTGTTAATCATATCTGCCGTGGGGTGCTGGCAGTAGAATGTTGCCCCTCCTCTCTTGCCCGTGGGTGCAGTAAGAATGAGAGATACCCCCGGAAGATGGGAAACAGCGTCTTTCCGAGTATCACCATCTCGTAATACGCTCGCCAACCTGCCTGCCAATCGTGGTGAATATGGCAACACCCCTCATGGAGATCCATGGCCTACGTCCAGCAATGGACGTCCTACGGCTGAGATGATGATTGATGATCAACATGAGGAAAGACACTGGATTAAACTAAACTGAAGTTTAATCCAGTGTCTTTCCTCATGTTTGTATAGATCAGCATTATGTGATATTAGTGACTTTCGACCTGAAGGTCTGTTATCTTTGTCGAAAAATCTATGTCAAAATTTAGCACGTACTTTTACGGTGAAGGGAACAGCGAAAACAGCGGATTGGTCAGCTTTAGACGTATTAATCGGCTAGCCAGAGAAAATAACAGGTGTTATTTTCTCTGACTAACCGACTAAGCTAGGAGGATTGCATAGGGGCTGGGACTGGGTAAGCTTAGTCCAGTTTACTATGTATTAAGCACTGCAGCGTCCCGTAAGTACAGCATAACCTTGACGGTGCCTGGGACATTAACGCTGACACTGTATGTATCATATCTACAACTAGCTTCTGCCCGCAGCTTCGCACGCGTGGAACCTGAATAAAAAGTATTGTATTTGTATTTATTTTGTAAATTGACTATTCTATGTAGCTTGTTGCACTTATAAAAATACAAATCGTTTATTGCAAAATAATATGAAAACATAAATTAGTGATGCACTGTTTTCTGCGTTAGTTTATCACTGTGTTGCAGAAAATCAGTTCCCTCCCTAAAGCCTATGTGTTATTCCTGGTCAACTTTTTTACGTGCGCAAGTTTCAGCCCAATGCGTAAGGTAGTTTTTGCGTGAAGAGGTATCAAACATACATCCATACAAACAAACTTTCGGCTTTATAATATTAGTGAGATGAGATATATTTAAAGGATCTTCTTTTTTATGGTTACATGTCTTTCTTCATTTTTGTGCAGATGAGCACATTGCGGCAACGTACCACCGCAGACGCTGTTTTCGCCAAGCAATATTCTTACATATGTTTCATCACGTCTGTACAGATCAGCACATTGGTGTCAACGCGGGGCGATGCGGCGGCGAGCGGCGCGGCAGTGCAGCGGGTGGGCGCTGCTGTGTGCTGCGCGGTCGAGCGGTTCGTGGCGGTAGGCGAGACCATCGCCGACGACAACCCGGACGTACGGCACAGCATGGTGCTGGCCTGCAAGGATGCAAGATCTGCTGGTGAGTTTAGAAGTTAAACGCTCGGGTGTCTTACCCTGATTAATAGGTACCTGTTGAAGCATCAGTGTAGCACGTCAGTGTCTTATTACATTCCCAGTAACATTATGGTACTCTGACTAGCGCTATTTGCGCACGCACGTTAAAAGCCAAAATCGGCTTCGACTACCGTTTTTGAGTGGAAAAGCTCATAACTGCATTTTTTTCAGCAATAGCCTTCGTATTCTTTTGCAGATCTTTTAGTTCTGTGCAGATCGCTTAAAAAAAACATTTAATAAAATCTCTAAAATATGTTCGTGAAGAACATTTGCATGCTAAGCAGTATCTGTGGTAAGTCTGGTTTTATAAATTTAATTTTCTCTAAATTTCAATTTCTCCCATTATCTCGGTAAGGGAAGGCCAGCATCCTCGTTTTGCATAGAAAATGGACAACTTTAGAGCTTCGCCACTTTGTGAAGATAGTTTAATTAAACTGAACAACCTTTTTGAATAATTTCGCTATTACGCAAGAAATTTCCTTTCAAGAGTATCAGACGTGAACAATACTTAATCTAGGGTAATAAAACTAAGCTAAGATTTGTATTCACACTCAAACTGAAGCGAGGGAGTGAGTTTGCTCCCGTTGAACCATTCGCGAGGTTCTAATCAAGGCTTGCGTGACCTATAAATCTCCCGACATCTTCATTGTATGCTTTAGGGGGAGACGCTTTACACAAGTATGTATTGGTGAAAGGGGTCCGTGATCACAGTTGAAAATTTGACAGAAATAGTATATCAGGTACATACGTACATACTCCATTTCCACTGTTCCACTTCCTAAACCTTATTATAATTAGAGATATGACGTTTCTTAATTTAGAGCTGACAACGTAGGGACTTTTACGTCCGAACCATGTCTAATCAGCTTTACGAGATATAATATACAATTAAGATGAGTAAAGTTACCCCTTTATTTAAAGGCAAAGGGAAAAAAAGCGAGATGGACAGCTATCGGCCAGTGTCGATTATACCCTCGCTGGCTAAGGTTTTTGAAAATGGGCTTAGTCAACGCATAACTGAATTCCTCACATCGACTTGTGCACTTTCCGATCGACAATACGCGTATCGCGAGGGTCGGTCGACAACGTCGATGACTAGAAGGGTCGTTAGCCTTATTGTGGCGGCACGTGAAAGGAAGCAGCAGGTTGCCATCCTTTGCTGTGATTTATCCAAAGCCTTTGACGTGGCTGACCACACCATACTCGCAGTCAAGCTGCGGCATTATGGCATTGATGGGTTGCCGTACGCGCTGATGAGCAATCTCATGCTAGACAGGACGCAGGTTGTGAGGGGGGGTGGCGCCACATCGGACCCGTTACAGTCGCGTATGGGTGTAGCTCAAGGATCGTCGGTGTCGAACATTCTTTTTTCATTGCTACTAAACGACTTACCGGAAGCTATTCCTGAAGCGGAGATACTAATGTATGCAGACGATGTAGCAGCGATTATAACAGCTCCATCAATCGACGCACTTGAGAACAGCCTTAATACTGTGGCATCGTGCTTATCCGAATGGTTCACGTGGAATGGACTTGCACTTAATCTAAATAAGACGCATTTTATTAATTTTAGTTTATCGGGTAGGGTTTCACGTACATTATCTGTAAGTATTAATGGAAGAACCATCGACCAGGTAGAATGTACAGGTTTTCTAGGGTTCCAAATTGACAGAGGTTTGACGTGGGCAAAACACATCGATGTCTTGTGTGGGCGGCTAGGGAGTGCGTGCTACGCTCTGAGCCGCGTGAGCCGTGTGGTATCGCTAGATGTGGCCAGAGCCTGCTATTTTGCCACGGTACACTCGCAAATTCAATATGGTACCGAGATATGGGCGCGCGCTGCCGAATGGGAGCGCGCATTCCGTATGCAAAAACGGGCCATACGCGCGTTAGTGCGAATAAAGAGCGATGTCTCTGCGCGGCCGCACTTTAAGAGCCTAGGTATCCTCACATTGCCTTGCATAGTCATCTATCAAGTGGCGATGTATGTGAGAAATAACCTCGGCGCTTACGCGACTCACGCAGAATTCGCATACTGTACCCGTAACCAGCATAAACTGGTGTCACTACCGCGGACGCTTACCAAATCGTCTAAATTGACTCATTTTATGGGCCCGCAGGTGTACAATAGATTGCCAAAGCTCATTACGGAAGCTGCCAGCACCAATATATTTAAATTTCGTCTAAAACGCTGGCTGATCGACCAAACTTTTTATAGCTTTGAAGAATTTGTGACGTAAAATTGTGTTTGAATAATTATTAACAATCAATTTTTTAGACCTTTTTGACTTTGTTATTGTAATTGTTTATTTTTTTCTTTATTTAATTTCCTACTAACTTTGTGTTCAAATATTACTCATTAATTAGGTTAAAACTATGTATTGCAAACAACCAGACATGTAACTTTTTGTTATGAATAAATAAACTATGAACTATGAACTATGAACTACGAGATAGTAAACCTACTTAAAAAACCAAACAAACATTTCATATATGTATTTAGGGCACAGTTTGATTGGTCCCCGGACGAAGCCTATAGTCGAGCCCTCGCGGGTACCAGTAATAATTATTACGTAAGACTGAGTTTCCTCGGCTTTTCAACTCATAGAATTATAAAGGGATCGTAAAAAAAATATAATTATTCTTTCCTCCAGAATTATTTAATTACAAATTATTAAGATTTAATTTTGGCCCGTGAGAAATAAAGTGTAACTAGGGCCCTCATAAATTTATGTCTTCAACCTGAGCCGAATTTGAATTTGAGCGGTATTTTAACGGGTCCAAAGCAAACAAAAGATCCAAACAATAGCCGCGCCCGTCCAATGTCCTGTAAGGCCTTCACATCTAATATATTAATTTAAGCGTTTTCACCAGATTGTTCCACTTGAATCACCTAAGCTAACTCACCTAATGGATTCTTATCCATCGTACAATGTCCCAGGCAATTGCCCAAAACCTATAATTATATATACCATCCTCCCAGCCTAGTCGACTATAGATCAGAGGACGTCTGGAGCTGACTAAGCCGCGGGCTTTCTCGCGATGTTTTCCTTAACCGCTAAAGCACTAAGTGTAAACATACATTTTTCAAGAAAAAAACTATTGGTTCACAGCTGGTATCAAACCAATGAGCTTCGGATCGAAACTCGGGGATACATAATACTCGGCAAACATGGGTCGTAATGCCCAGTATCCTTCCTTGCTTCTCAGCTGAAAGACTGCTGTTCACGTCCAGTGCTGGACATACTAGACGCCTCCCTTATGGATTTTCAAAAGATGTTGCCATACTAGGCACTCTTGGCAGGAGGGTTGGCGAGCACAGTACGGAATGATGATATACGGAATGACGCTGCTTCTTCTGTATATCATTAGATCCATCAATGTCCAGTATATTAAGGGTATCAAATAAATGTCGATGGCATTAGTCGGAAACCATGATTTAAATATATACATATATATATATGTATATATATATATTTATTTTTTAACCATTTTTATTAAAAAGGGTCTCGATTTTATATTTTCTCAGTTACAGGTATAAGTTATTAACAATAAATATATAATCTTTATTATCAGGCAACTTAATGATAAAACAAAAATGTTGATGACGAATTTTAAGGCCCATAGAATAAATAACTAAGCCTTTGGATATTTATATTATAAAACTCAGCACACGTGTAATCGCCGCCGACAGAGCGGTGTCGCGGCGCGAGGGCTTACGTAGTAGGTGGCCTTTGAAACCTACTCAACCTCATCCACACCTTTCGGCCAGAAGTGAGAACTCACGATGGCCGGCACGCATGCCGCGGTGACCCTCACCATAAATTAACTAAAGCTTACATTATGGCGGCGGGAGTCCAGCTTTTAGACCCTCAATCCCATCCCAGTCTTTTTCTAGATGTACTCCACCACTTCTGCAGTCTTCACGTCAAAAGATGGGACACGTCGATTTGACGACATCTGTGGCGCAGCGGGCGAAAATCCGCCTGCGACGCAAGAGATCTAACAACGACGAATAAATATCTGTACCTACGATCTGCAGATATTTATTCAGGGTGTTCTGAATGTTTTTCTATATATAATAAATATAATGTATTAAGTATATCAATCATCTGTACCCATAAAACAAGATCTATTAGCTTGGGGCTAGATTATGCTGTGTGAATCTTCCAGCATTATTTATTTATATGCGGTACTCTCACAGAATCAACTAGTACAACACTGGTCCCGGCTAGAGGGCTTCCGTTTATAAGCTCTTTAATAATATTATATTTGCAACGCGTCGGTACAAACCGTTGAACAAATGATCATGTCCACACTATCCCAGCTAATATTAGGGTTATAAAACACAGCAACCAATGTGCGATTTGTTAACCGAATATTTCACGGGTGCCGTGCGCGGGGAGCGCACGCTGAAAATGTTAATGCCTCAATTAATTATGTCTAGCTAGTCATTACCTTAATAATGCTGCGTAATCGATTCAGTAGGTCACTCATAATAACTTGATAACATTTCAAAGGCATAAATAACTTTTTTATTTCACTTTTTACCAGATCACTTTTACGATTAATAAAATTAGTTACATGGCTTCAAGAGCCTTTAACCAAGAATATTCTGTCGGAAAATACTAACTTTTTTGATTTGAAAAGCGTGTAACAGCGCCTAAGCACCTACTTACCTATTTCTTTTGTTCTCCCTATTATGAGCAAGACAAAGCGGAGATAACTAGGGGAATGGTGGAGGGGGGAATTATTTTTTACCGAGTCTGATGTTGATTAAAATATTTTAAAGAGGTGTTCTCGTTCGAAACACAGACTACATAATAAGACCATCAAAGCACTTGAACACAAATTGAAACACTGACTACCTGCCCGGGCTTAAGAAATTGTCAATATATCATCGGGGAGAGAGGGTTCACGATTTCAATGTGCTGATGAAAGGCAACAGAACACAGGATTGTGTTGGTTTGCATTTGCATCGCACAGTCATCAATCAACCAGACAGCTGTGCAATTTACATTTATAAATTGAATCCACTTGTGGTTATCAGAATGCTTCTATCAATTCGGTAAAACGAGGACAGGAATGTCGTTTTAGAAAACCGATTTCAGTCTGATGAAAAATAAATTACAGTATTCGTACTGTGAAGAAGCAAACGTGTACGCTGGTACTCCATTTCCTGCGAAAATAATTATAATATTTTTCAGTGAGGACCGAATAATAATTAAACGTTCTTATTACAATCAAGGAATGTACTGTGTAAAATGTGAACATGTTAAAACTACGTCGCGTCGCTAAATAATTGGCATTTTCTTGACCAAGATTGTACCAAAGCGTAATATAAGTGTAAATAAATAAATAATAATAAATAAATAAATGTAAAATAAGTGGAAATTGTCCCTCAAAGTTTTTGGCCAGATTTTGACTTTGACGTCTTAACCGTGAAGAAATACTTTAACTTCTACTGTATTCAAATTGATTTTTCGTGATTAGTTGTTGCCAGTTTTCACTACTTTATAAAAGGATACGCTTTCAGATTAGTCAATTTTTTCAAACTCAGTTCTGATGATTGGATTCATGAGAAATTGAGGGAAATTCTCAAATCCTTTGTATTTTTTTTTATTTTAACCAACAAATCCAGCATTTGCATTCAGAAAGTATGATTGGATGTAAAGGAACTGGTAAAAAGGCTGCAGATGGCCATCAAAAATGTTAAACATTTCACGGATGGCGATATCCAAAGATAGTTATGATTATAAACTTATTGTTATACCTAAACATCGACAGTTTTTGTAGTAAATCAAAGAAAGTTTTATAATATTGCCTAAAATGTATTGTGTCGTGTCGGCCCCACGCGCGGACGGGCATTCAATCCCATGATGATGATTTTCTTGAAAAATCGAAACGTGTCGGAATAATCTTCGACGTTACAATACTACGTGAGTAATTCCCGTTTTTACAAAATGAATGAATCGTAACGTTCAGAGTCCTCATGTACTTCATCTTCATCATCATCATCATCAAAGCCATAGGACGTCCAGTGCTTAATATTGCCTCCCGACTTACAGCTCCATGGCCCTCCCTCATGAATCTCAAGTACTAATCATGAGGGGTTGCTGCCATATTCGCCACGCTTGGCAGGCGGGTTGGCAAGCGCAGTACGGGATTTTGATACAAGGAAAGACGTTGCTGCCTATCTTCAGGAGGTACCCCTTACCAGATTCTAACTGCGTTCACGGGCAAGAGAGGAGCGGCAAGGTTGTACTGCCGGCACCCCAAGGCCATAAATATGTCGGGTGTGGCATCGGGTCGTTCGCAATAAGATTATCTGGGATCAAACTGAATCTAATAAATAACCGGTGTCGACATCGTCCTTCACCACACCCCCGTGGCATTGGATTGGAATGAAATATTATTTACACCAAATGCTGATTTGATTGAAAAGCTAGCCAAAACGGGGCTTGTTAGGAATGTTAGGTAGAGTTTTTATTTTTTTTATTCAATAAATTCAAAGGACTTTTAGTCGCGCAGCGACTATGCCAGTCCTGTAATTACATTCAATTATGTACAAAGCTAACAAACGCAGACTTACATATGCTAATATATCATACACTAATTTACAAAGAGTGCTGGCCGCCGCGCTCAGCGGCACAGCTAGGATACTTTGAAATATACCAATTTCCAATAAATTCAGATTAAACTGCGTTTGCATCTGTGTTCTCAGAGACTGGCTCCGAACACATTCCATCAGTAGATGGTAGACATCCTCTTTGACTTGTGGAGTCAACTCTTACCCCGTGAGGTAGAGTTAGTTCAGGTTTTTCATTGACTAATTTTGTTTATTTTTTTCCTGTTATAAATATATCTGTATTTGTTGTATATGTGTTAGTTACGGTATGTGCTGCGGAATAGGCTTGCCCAGCACCTATACCTCCTGTCAGATCAGTCCACATTTAACACGTGCCTTAAGGGTGAAGGCTAACATCGAAAAGCAAAAAAAATATGGTTTAGTCACCTTCAGATGTGTTAATTGACATGTTCTTTCCTCTCGATTTATCCGACTAAACTAAATGATGGTGGCTTTAAACATAGTAGGTAATTATGCAGGTTTGATTGAACTGAAAAATCGCGATCGTGTAAATTCAACCTAAGATTTAAATCATTTGATGTGCCCTGACACCATAAATTGTGGCATTGTGTTTATATGTTTATATGACGAGCTCTGTGGCGCAGCGGGCGAAGGTCCGCCTGCGACGCCAGGGGTTGCGGGTTCGATTCCCGCCTCGGGACAAATGTCTGTACGATCTGCAGATATTTGTTCAGGGTGTTCTGGGTGTTTTTCTATATATAATAAAAATATCTATCTATGTAGTATAAAGTATTAAGTATTATTTAAGTATATCAGTCACCTAGTACCCATAACACTGCTTAGCTTGGGGCTAGATGATGCTGTGTGATTTGTCCAGCATTATTTATTTATTATTTATGTGTGTAATAATGCCGACGCACGTACACTGGTTCCGCCAATAAACCAAACTGGTATTGTTACTATTTATTGTGCAATCATGTCGCACGCACTTCGTGAAATAAATAACACACACCACGTCCGGGGCTAACACTGTGTTTCGAGGTACGATTCCAAATGAGCGAGCGAATAATTTGGGTTCAACAACATAAATATTTTCAAGTATATTTTAAATTATTGTTCAAATTCTATAGAGATAATTTCGTATGGACTTTTAAACACAAAGTAAGTGCCTGAAACACTTTAATATATAAGAATCTAATAAGGCTTTCTGCACGTCCTTATTTTGGGTTAGAGCTCTTCGCATCAGAGCTTCCATTTACCCTCGTCAAATAATCTTACACGCACGTGCCACAGCAGGGACATTGTAATACAGATTTTTCGATACTTCCTGATAAGCTGAGGGAATGGTACAGGTTCCGAAAATTTCGTCGAATATTATATAGCAAGCACTGCATTGTAAACAGAGATTTGTTGCTGCTGTTTGCATATCTCTTTTCTACATTATAGTTTTTCAAAAGCTTTAAATTTTCTACAGATATGTGAAGCGAACAAATTCAAGTTGAATTCGTTCACTTTTTATATTATTTGTGTCCTTTCTTCTTTATCTTTTATGGCTTTTTGTGTTTGGTTCAATACATTTCAGCCAGTGTCAAGTAACGTAATCTTTTCGTAAAAATATAGGTTACAACTATTAATTGTAAATTTGTAACCTTTTATTTGACCACGAGCCTCTCCATCCACAGAATGGATGTCAAAATCAGAATGCTTACTAATGAAGTATTTACATATGTATATCATGTACTTTTTGAGTATAAATTTGACTTTGGCCAAACAGAGCCGATGTTAAGGTTAACAATTTTTTTTCTAATAAATTTATAGGACTTTTAATAAACTATATTTAAAAATAAGTTCGTTATATAATTGTTGAGCCCTCTCAACAATAGGCTACATGACAAAATTTTAATTACAATTTTAATTACACGTACTTTTTTTGCGCCGGCGTGCCTCGGTGCAAAATTATGAAGTTATGAGCCCCCACTCCAAAACTTTAAGTCGCTTTATCTTTTATGTTTTCATTTACTTAAAAAAAACAATAATTGCCTGTCCATTTTTGTATCTGACTGACTTAATAGAATTTTGCCTAACATTTGATGAGCTGAACGCACAGAACACAAAGAAGATACAGTTCTGTGGCTGAACGAACTGAAAACTAGTTAGATAGATAGATAAATTCTTTATTTGCTACTTCAGCACACACATACAATTTTTACAAAAATGTTGTTATAGTTTGTATGAAAAATAAAACGATTGTATTTCCTTTAATATATATAATACGGCTTACACCACGTACCTAACTTGTCAAACCACGATAATTTCAATTCAGTGATTGTATATCCTCTCAAATTTCCATAATTTATTTTCTCACTAGTTAACCTTTCCCTCCACTTCCGCAGATATTTCTAAAGCAAAACAAGTCAAATCGAGAGACTAAAGAACAGTAATAGATATTTCTATAATTATACATATACAGGATTTATTATAATGTGTGTACTAAGCCGAAAAGTGATCTTGACCACCCAAAAGGAACACAAGACACCCCAAGGAACAACTTTAGTTTTACAACTTTTCAGGATTCGATGATTTTCATTCACAAGGAATGACCAGGAAAGTTTTAACTTCAACAGCTGGTTTAACGATAATGACAAACTAAACGCCAGCTGATTCTTGACAGGGTCATTATACTTCGCAAAGAGTTGCCGTACAAATGAAATGTATAAATGAAAATACTACACAGGTGTTTTTTTTTACAAAATGTAAAAAAATAAAATTAAAAATCCGATTATAACCTCAGTATCATCTTCACACCACATCAACTAATAAAAATAGAAATAAAATTACCAAAAAAATAAAAAATACGAGTTAATAAATTAAAATATAGGTATATGTAACATAAATAAAATACGAATTCCCTATATTTTCCCTTTCAAAACTTCTTGTTTTCATGGGATGAAAACCGCCCTTTCTGGTTAGTACACATATTATAATACAACCTGTAGATGAATAGATAAGGCACAACTATAACCTAAGTAGAGCAAATTTTGAATTTCGGTCATAACAAGGAGATGAGTAGATACTTATACTCATGACTTAAGATAAGGAGGCGAGAAAAGTGTGCAGGATATAATTACCCTGCTGAAAGAAACCGATCCTGACGAGATTCCGGACTTTGTTGCTAAGGCTCTTCACAAGCTGCCCCCTGTAACGTTTGATCACGTTGACGTGACTAGATTGCTTAAGGATATAACGTCCTTGAAAGTCAATCTGGACTTACTGAAGACCAAGTTCGAGGAGTCGCAGGCCACAATTGGTGAACTTCGTGCCGAGGTAGCGTCACTACGTGTCGCCGAATCGGCATGTGTGTCACCTCCAGTTTCTGCGAGGGTCAACACGAAACGAGGAGCACACAATGTGTCCATATCGTCGTTTGAATCGGCGATTTTGGATGCATCATCACCAGCCGCAGCTGACCCCATCATCGCTCCACAACGCTCCCCCCGCCCGCCCCCCGCCGCTCCGCGAGTGGGCCAGACACCTGCGCGTGCGCCTCCTTCTGCGCGCGCCTATGCCACTGTCGCCGCCCGCGACGCCGCAAGCTGCCCCGCACCCGCACCCGCGGCCTGCCCGCAGTCTGCGGCGCCCAGCAAAAAGAAGGATGAAAAGAAGCAGCGATCCAGGGCTGCCCCTGCAGCTCCACAGAAGGAGCGGTGTGATACGGAAGGGTTTACTGAGGTGGTGCGAAAGCGCCGGAAACCTTCCAGCCGGAACCGGTGTGGTACCGCCTCGGGAACTAACTCTGTGTTCCGAGCCGAGGTGCCTACTACGCAGCTGTATATTTCACGAGTGCACTTCACCGTGAAAGCCGAAGATGTAGTAGACTACATGACAAAGAAGTCGGGTTATACACTCAGGGTCGAGAAGTTGGTTTCTCGCCATAACGTGAACTTCGGTTCCTTTATGGTACGGGTTCCAACACACTGTCTCTCGACCTATATGAGTCAAGAGTACTGGCCGGCCGGCGTCAAGTTTCGACGGTTCATCGGTCGCCTGACCCCGAATCATTGTGCTGACACCGCGAATGCGTCGCACGTCGCCGGACAAACGTGCACTTAGTAGATAAGATATTATTTTATGTATGTTAGTCTGTAAGGGATATATTATATGGGCCTTAGATTTAGTACTTTACATCTTGTTACTTATCTATAGTTGTCTGAAATAAAGTTTATATTATTATTATTATTTTTATGGGTTTATTTTTGCTCAAAATATTTGAAAATATTTCGGTATTAAGTGAAACTCACGGGCCTAAGCCAAGTGAGGATCACTGGAGTGTTGTTACAGGGTCGTCCTGTAAAAACTTTCTGACAATTCTGCAGGTGTTGAGAATGGCAGCTTTCTGCATCGTTATATGAAGGCTTTCTTCAAGGCTAATTACTTTAAGATAATGAAAAAGGTTTTTCGAGATGACTCCGGTACTAGAGAGCACCAGCGGTACTATGAACACTTTGCTCATTTTCCACATTCTTATTATTTCTTCCTTTAGCTCTGTATATTTATGTATTTTTTCTGTTATTGTCTTTTGGATATTATGGGTGTTTGGTACGGCAATATCGATTAAGAAGGTAGTTTTGTTCACTTTATCTATTAGTGTTATGTCCGGCCTATTGTTATGTACTGTTTTGTCTGTGAGTATGGCTCTATCAAAGTACATCCTGTACCTGTCACTCTCCAGTACCGCTTTTGGTGTGTATTGGTAATATGGTAATAGTTTGGTACTAATTAGCTGGTGTTTCAGTGCAAGTTTTTGGTGAACTATGTGAGCAACTTGATTATGTCTGTGTGTATAATCTGTTTGGGTGAGACTGGGGCAGGCGCTAGTGATATGTTGGATTGTTTCAGAATGGCGGTGGCATTTTCTACTTTTGTCGTTTTGGCTATTATTATTATTATTATAAAGCAGTACGGCAAGTTTAACGAGCATTCTCTATAAACTTTATTAAATGTTGTTTTACGAGACTTGTTGCTACATATATAGTTAGAAGGTAAACTGTTTACCGTTAATAGTTAGCGTCCATCTTGATACTGCTTATCTTACTTAGCTTGGGATGGGCAGAAGTACGTGAGTTCCATAACCTAGAAACATAAAAATATTAAACCTCTTTAAAGTATTCTACTAACAGCCTATACTTACGTAAAGTTTATCTTCTTTACTAGATGGCTACTTAGTAAGTAGTATCCATTCATAAGTAAAAGATAAATGAACCTCATAATTACGTTGAGGGTGCAAACCAAATATTAATGTTGACATTCGTGTCTTCACCGCGACTTTTCGTACCTATATCTTCATATTTCTGAGTAAGTACACATTGTTAGATACCTTATGTATTAGCCTGGTTTATGTCAACATGTTTTCCTGTTTTACACATTTTTTTACCTATGCTATATCTCCTGCACTAAATGGTTCTGTAACTGAAATACCTAAGGTAACATGTAACTTGTATTCAATGGGCCAATCAATTACAGTTACTATACAAAAAGTTGAAGAGACTTACACCAAATTGATAGATAGATATATAAAGCATTTATTTGGTACACACACAGCACAGAATACAGACTGTATCTACATACAGATTAAAGTTAGAACATAGGACAACAAAGCGACACAGAGGAATTAAGAGAGGGAAAAAAATAATACATTTTAGTGAGGTACACACACACAATCAAAAAAAAACAAACAAAAAAAGAAGATATAGAAATAAATAAAAACAGGTTTACACAGATAATTTACCAAACAAAAATAAATACAATACTATAGAGTTGTCTGTCGTCGACAGAGGGCTAGATGTCTGCGCTGGTGTAAACCAAAAAGGAACAATCTCAGCTCCATGTTGCCCTACACCAATTACAGGGCAACGCTGATTTTCAGACTGCTCCTGGTTGGATGACATCACTGATTAATAATTATAAATAAACTCTTTTTATTAAACAATAGATTCATAAATACATACGGTGAAATAAAAATAATAAATAGTACTAAACCACACAATTTATCCAAAATCGGAGGAACCGATATATATGCCGTGGGGTCCCGGCAGTAGAATGTTACCCCTCCTCTCCTACCCGTGGATGCAGTAAGAGCCTGCTAAGGGACACCTCCGGAAGATGGGCAGCAGCGTCTATCCGTGTATCAACATCCCATACTGCATCCACGGCGGCCCCGCTAATCCTGGCTACGGTAGCAGTCACAGTAACGGCGGGGCTCGGGGTGCTAAGAATCCCCGGGAGACGATCGGCTACCAACCCCTACAATGACCACTGGCCCTGGTAGAGTGTTACCAGGGCCAGTAGTCATTGTAACATCCGCTCTTCGAGGACAGACAAAAAGATTGTTGAGCTGGAAGAAGAAATTAGTAGAATACACTAGGACATTTTGGGATTATCAGAAGTCCGTAGATTCAACGGACCGGCAAGCTTAGCGTAGGACATCCACCTACAAGATGGGCAGACGACTTGGTAAGAACCGCAGGTCGGCGTTGGATCCAACCACAATGCTTGGAGATCAATGAGGGAAGCCTTTGTCCAGCAGTGGACGTCTTACGGCTGATATGATGATGATGATATGGTGATTACACAGTGACTAATCACATAAGATGTCTAAAATGGTTTATTTATTGTCTTTTTATCATGCTCCGATAGGCATCAAAGACTATTTGGTTTCTTAACGTGACTATCGCTATCGGATGTAATAGGAAAAAGATCGATCATAATCGTCATAGGATTCATTCAAGTAAGATGGTTTTAGCTATTTTTCTCCCCTATCAAGCACGCTTTTTTACGCTTATCTTGGCAAGCACACTAAGGTTTATTTCCAACCATCAAAATGGGTGACTGTTTCCCAAATTCAACAACATTTTGTGGCCCACCCTTACCTGCAGTAAAGATCGGAAGCTGTAGTGTAAGTGCCTCTACCGTAATTTCAGGGAATTTATGTGTCGACCGCGTTTTGCCTAAAGTTACTTCAGCATACTATCAATATTGCAGCGTACGGCACACACCACTGCCCCATTTTAGTAGTGCATCGTAGATTTCTAGTTAAAGTGGATGGGAAAATTGTGATGGATAACTAACTGTATTAGTCGGTTAATCCATAGATTGACCAACTGATAACGTATCTATTGAATGGACTGATAGAGTATAGTTTTCGATTGGTCTAATATTGATGTTGACATTCCGAATTACAGTCGTCTGCATTTATGTGAGTAACACTTTAGAGCCATGTGTTTAGTTTTAATGTTGATTTGTTTGGCAACCTCGTCCAGTCTGGTAGTAAGAGCTCTTTGTGACATGATACCTAAGTGTTAAAATTGTTCTGCTGGCAACGATACTAATATACCAATGTTTTTACTCGTACCATGAACCTTATTTTATTACATTTCATTATGTTTAGACGTCATGCAAAAACCTTTGTTTTCTCGCCATGTAAATCAGAACGAAGACAATGTAAATATGTAAATGCTGTTTGTAATATCTAGTTGGCATGCCGGCTCGACAACTTGGAAAGTATTCGTAACCCGTGCGACAATCCCGCCCTGTCCTTCATAAAGGGAAACACTTTTCATCAGATGACGCCATATCGTTACGTGAGTCCATTATGAAAAATATTTATCAGCAAAATGAAAAAGTACTAACTGCTGCAATATGAAATAAGTTGTACTTCTCAAGAGGCGTTTACGTCTATTTTATTGTAGCTATTAGGACGAACACAGCCGAGCTCCCAGATGCCACGTAAAAAGTTAGGGGAACAGTGAAAGCTTTATTGGTTAGGCATTCTCACATTTTTAACATGTCTCGCCAACTCAGTAAAACTTTCTTGTCGTGTTGAAGACCTCTTCGGTCTACTTTTTTCCACATCTCGAGACTTCTTCCTAACTCGAATGCCACTTACAGTATTTTAAAACTTTTTAATTCTGTTTTCGAGACAAGAAATGGCTGAAGTACCCAAAAATTTGATAAAGAACTGCAACACTGAACAACTAAAACTATATTATAAAAGTTATAGTCATTCGTTGTTGTATAAAAGTAGAAAACTCCAAAAACTATCTTATTATTCACAACAATGCAAAAATAATAAGTGAATATTTTGTATTTCTTAGTTAACTTAGAGTTTATTCATCTGTAGTCCACTGAAGTAGAAAAGTTATAGCGCTACGAATTTTATGCTATTTTTAAATCACAACCACCTTACCAAAGCTAAGATGCCCATTTCAGAACTCGCTTTAGCAGAGAGGCAACGATGCGTAAGCCGAGATAGAGATGCTGCAAAGTACTTGGAATACTTTACAACTTTTTCGAACTTTCTTTTATAGAATTTGCATTACTTTAAAAACTAATAACGTCCTTTGTTCTTGATGTTATTATAATTCGTATTTGTTTACTTTATACTACGGCCTCGACGCAGAATAAAATAATAATGTTCTTTGATTTGTTGTGTCGATGATACTTTGTCTAGTATTGCAAGTCTACCTTTATCGTAACTTCTTTTATTTATAAGCATTTAGAAGTTTCAGATCCTTACATAATATGCAATATGGCAGGAGCGTCTTTCCGTGTATCAACATCCTGTCTGCGCTCGCCAACCCGCCTGCCAAGCGTGGTGAGTATGGCAACAACCCCTCATGATCAGTACTTTTTTATCAATGAGAGAGGCCTTTGTCCAGCAGTGTACGTCCAGATTCACCTAAAATCATTTAATGATTATTTGCTGTCAAAGATACCAAGCCTAAGCCTCCAACATTTCAGCGCCACGACATTTTCTTATCAAGTGAAAGTTTGTAAAGAGCATCCCCTTGACCTTTTCCTTACCCTTCGATAACTAAAGCCGCTCAGAGGGAGTCCGGTGTTTATTGGTATAAATGTGACGTCACGATTCGTCGAGGGCCCAGACACGCATCAGCATAATACCGTGATAATGCGCTCCTTGAGTGCGACCCAGTTCCTCACCCTGCGGATTATAGCTACGGCTCCACGCCCAAATAACCTCTTTATCCTCGCCTGGCCTTACTTTGTAACATAAATCGTTAGTCCCCGCCGGCTATAACCTTAAAAATGTTAAACCTGCTGATTTCTTGCCTTTATAATGAAAACTTGCGCTTATCTCAGCCCACTGCTGCTAGGCCTCCCTCAAGGATATCCAAGATCATAAGGGGGTTGTTGCCGAGCGCAGTACGGGATATTGATACACGGAAAGATGCTGCATCTACCAAAAGTATCCCTTAGCAGATTATTATTGCCACGGGCCAGAGAGCAGGGTCAACATTCTACTGTCGGCACCACACGAACAAAGAATATAATATAATTTCAACGCATTGTCTCAGATTTTACCAATTTACACAATTTAAAAAGCTTACCTTGTTTTTAATATTTTGCTTTGAAACATACCTTTACAACCAAGTTTTCCTGCTGGTGTCTAACAAATGATAAACTTGCAAAGTGAAGGATAAATCAGAAGTTGTTATTGGCTATCAAGTTGGGCGCGGAAAGGTTCAAACTCGACTGCGGCACGCAATTTGATGTTCTATCATTTAAATCGTTGAATAATAATAACTTAGCAGACATTCATTTCGTAGAGTGTCTATTAGCAGCAGGCTTCGTGACTTGTGTTGGAAATATGATTCATTTACTTTATTATTGACCAACTATTTCTCTAAAAGAATATGCCCGACTTTCCATACGAAGGTCATAGGTTCGATACCAACTGTGCACCAATGGATTTTTCTGTCATGAAAAACTATGTGCACATATCTAATTTAACAACTAATATTTTGTTTTGCCGTGGGGTGCCGGCAGTAGAATGTTACCCCTCCTCTCCTACCCGTGGATTCAGTAAGAGCCTGCTAAGGGTCCGGAAGATGGGCAGCAGCGTCTTTCCGTATATCAACATCCCGTACTGCGCTCACCAACCCGCCTGCCAAGCGTGGTGTGTATGGCAACTACCCCTCATGGAGATCCATGAGGGAGGTCTTAGTTCAGTAGTGGACGTTTTACGGCTGAAATGATGATGAAATGCTGATTTAGTAACAAATCCGGTAACCTATATCTGATAAGCGCTTGAAAAAACACTCAAAAATAATTTGATACTTGTTTCACCCCTCTACAAGGCACCTTCAGGAGAAATCGGCTCCCCGTTCGTCACGGAATACACCAAAAACAACGAAAATGAGAGGTAGTTGCCCAATGACGAACAGCCTAATGGTACAAGTGGTCCGATGGCCAGCCGCCGGCAGCCCACGGCAACATTTGCTTACCTGCAATTACATATTTGTCTTGGGGTCTGGGTATTTTTTAAGTATATACATATATTATTATTACTATATATTAAATGTTAATATTACACATTATTCGATTAATATTACATATAATTCGACGAGCTCTGAGGCGCAGCGGGCGAAGGTCCGCCTGCGACGCAAGGGGTTGCGGGTTCGATTCCCGCCTCGGGATAAATGTCTGTACGATCTGCAGATATTTGTTCAGGGTGTTCTATGTGTTTTTCTATATATAATAAAAATATCTATCTATGTAGTATAATTATATCAGTCATCTAGTACCCATAACACAAGCTCTGCTTAGCTTGGGGCTAGATGATGCTGTTGATTTGTCCAGCAATATTTATTTATTTATTATTAGTATTCCATCAACCATTTGGCACCCATAACACAAGCTTTGCTTACTTTGGGGCTAGATGGTGCTGTGTGTAATGTCCAGCAATATTTATTTATTAGAAGAGGCTTGCCGTGGGGTGCCGGCAGTAGAATGTTACCCCTCCTCTCCTACCCGTGGATGCAGTAAGAGCTAAGGGACACCTCCGGAAGATGGGCAGCAGCGTCTTTCCGTATATCAACATCCCGTACTGCGCTCACCAACCCGCCTGCCAAGCATGGTGAGTATGGCAACTATCATGGAGATCCATGAGGGAGGCCTTAGTTCAGTAGTGGACGTTTTACGGCTGAAATGATGAGACGAGGCTTCCGTAAAGCAGTGGATTGTTAAGAGTCTTATTAATGCTGATATATAAATTAAAACAGCAAAATAGAAACAGCATTAACATACCAAATACTATTTGGTGGTCAGATAATTTAAATATTTGCTCTACACAGGCGAGATTTCAAACTATCTACATCTATTTTACTTCTAACATGTTTTCAAGAAACATCGTGGAATTTGTATAATAAAATGTCTATAAAAATATTTATTTCATACCGAGGTTGTATCCCCCTCAATTTTATCCCTAACGAACGCTTAAAAGGTAATGTCTAGAGTATCTTAGCTTAAGATAGGTGCTTAAATCCGAGAGCAAGCAGCTTAGGGAATTGCCAGTGTTGTACCTAAGCTCCTCTCAAAGTAATTTGCCTTTGCTTGCGAAACTAATTTATATAAAGTGCACGTAGTTTTTGCGATGGCACATCACTATCATCAGAAGACTGTTAAATATGAGTCTCAAAGAAGTTTTATTATGCCTTAGCTGATGAAACTAAAAGCTAAATGTTTTACTAGTATTTTTCTATGTGTTAAGTCTCTTTGGTTATATAAGTTTGTATTGTTTATCTATGGGGATATGTTGGTGCTGTTTTGAAGCCATATAAACGTTTATCTTATCTTAATAGCCGTGGAGTGCCGGCAGTAGAATGTTGCCTCTCTGAGGCTGTTGCGTCTCCGGAAGACGCCCGACTTCCGGATTCCAAAGGAGCTGCGTCTTTTCGTGTATTATGATGTAATTTTTACTCTGTATATCCCGAACACAGACTAAATTATGAATTGACGTACTGACAAGCTTCATTCAAACCCTTTCCATAGAGCATAAATACACAATACGTTCCATTGTAAAAACCGAGCCAGTATCCACTTAGCGCCGACGCGGAGCGCACGCCGTATTTCGCGCCAAAACGCAAACCGAATGAGGTGCGTAATCGGCGTGGTGCGAAACCAGTCAAGGGGTTAGGAACAAAAACATGTGCAACAAAAACAAAGGAACCTTTAACTACCTACTGCAAAAGTTAAACGAAACTGAGTTTCAGAGTCAGCTCCCTTCTCCTATTTACTTAAATAAACAAAAAAATAAACCAAAATCAAAATGCATTTCTCACTTCACCAGCTAGCCCCAATGTAAGCAGAGCTTTTGTTATGGGTAGCAATGGTTGATAGAATACTAAAATACTTTTTTTTGTTCAATTATATAAATTCAAACTTATCATACATAGAAAAACACCCAAATAATATCATATACATTTTTACTCGTGCAGTGGGGTGCCGGCAGTAGAATGTCACTCTTCCTCTCATGACCGTGAATGTTATCTCGTACTGCGCTTACCAACCCGCGTGTGATTATGGCAAATAGAGGAATAGAGATAAATAAACTCCATGAGAGGTATTCCTCTCATGGAAAACCATGAGAGAGGCCTGTGTTCAGGTATTGGACGTTTTATGGCAGAAATGACATTTTTACTCGATCTTCCAACCCCACAAAAAGTAAATCTATTATAGTGTATTTTGCACTAATAATAAATTATACAACTTTTTTATATTTTCGCACATTAGTTTAGCGTGCTGAAAATAACTCTCTTTTATTTAGCCACAACACGTCAAACGAACGCCTCATGGGGGTGGAGGCAATCTGTTGCAATATTTTATACGAATTTACTATGACAGGCTCCTATAGTTGTGTATGTTTGTGTGTCCTATAGGTGGTTTATTGTTATGAACAGTTGCTTTTTTTTCATTTGTCAAAATAGTTTTATATATTTAAGAAGTTATTAAGATGCTTTGGCCAGACACCGTTACTTTTTGCGCGAATTAATATTTGTAGAACTTTTCTGAAATACAGGATTTGGGATATCTGAAATTTTAAATTTTAAAATCTCTGTTTCCTTCCTTCGACAAAAAAATTCTCTTATATCCAAAGATAATATAATCGAATCGGGATTTGCTATATAGGCTGGCTCCTGTTCTGTGGGAGCACTCTCAATAGATCCAGTCTACAGATTCAGTCTCGATCTAGTGAGAGTTTCAACTCTCAGTATATCCTATCTTTAGAACAGCAATAAATTATGTATCTGTTGTAACTTTTTACCTACTCTCCGTAGATCCATTTTTTACAACTGCATTAAATTATAGATCTAGTGAGAATTTTTATTCTCAATAGACCCAGTTTCGAAATCTGCGACTGTCAACAGACACCTGTACTTGTATATCCAATGAACAGAATTTCTGTTTTATCTGCCTGTTTTTCTCTTCCTGCAGTTTACACATGTATCATTTTGAAATCCAAATAAGGAAACCTAGAAAAAGTGGGCAGGTGATCAGATAACTTTATATTCAAATAAATTTGCATTTGCGTATCCAAAAAACATATATTTGTTTAAACTACATTATATTAAATAATTTGTTTTATGGACTCTCCTGGTAATAGCCAGAGTTCGACATAACTACGTTTGTCCAGTAGGAAGGAAGGTTTGAAAAATGACGCGATCACGAACGTCACACCCGCCGTATAAACTGTACAGGAAATAAGGAGCTTATCGTTGAAACGATCAATTTATTGCCGTTCGTGTAAATTGCTCTGGGAGGGTTTTTTGTATTGAATTGATATAAAAATAATGAACTACATCGCTGTAAAACGAGATGCCACCCCGCTATGCAAGCTTTTCAACGTTTTTATGAATCTGATTTATTCTACCGTAACATCATGAAGTCTAGACTTTTTCACACTTTATACTTAGCAACGTACGATGGATTAATATGTTCTGATCTTGCGATTGGTTGTGGAAAAGAAACTGATCTCAACCAAATTATTATCTATTCCTTTTTAATCACGCGATCAGATAAGAAGAATATGGCAGAGTTCCGCCATCGAATTCTATTAAAAAATATTTTATTTTATTTAAGTCACGATTTATGTTGATGGCTAGAAAATTGGGATACTTACTAAATTCAAAGTTATGCAGATCTTCTGTAAGTTTTAATTCTCATTTATCATTTCTTCAGTTATCATAGTAGATATACAAGTTTAAAGATATTTTATCTGATCAGATATCCTTCCTTTCTTTTTCCTACTTTAATTGTGTTTCATGGAAAATTAAATACTTTGTTTTGTCTTATCTTTTATTTTATGGCTTTTTGTGTTTGGTTTTACACAATTCCGCCACTGTCAAGTTAATTTATAAATTCTTATGTTATTTGGCTGGCCATGTTGGCGGCCATCTTGCGGAAGCATAAAATACTTTGATAGCTATGTATTCTAATAACACATTGACAGTGCGCATTCAGCAGCTTTATTTTATTTTGAAGCTTTCAGTAATGAGATAATTAAACTTTTTTATTTTAATGTAATTATTTTTTTACCATTTTTTTTTACTATTTTGTTTTAATAAGAAGTGATATTTAATTTTAGATTCTGTGACATAGCCAAGTATACTATATGTTCCTATGGTGTAATAAATAAGAATGAGATAACATAAAACTGATAGAACTTATACAAACATTCCCCACTTTGTAAAGTAATTGTGCTCATAACAACGTAAAAAAATTGCCGTAGACGGTGGGATTTACTAAAACGTTACGTAAAACGTTTGTACTATGGAGATCGATCACAAATTTTCTTCTTTATTTGTTAGTTTTGTCATCATCATCATTTCAGCCGTAAAACATCCACTGCTGAACACAGAATCCTTCATGGATCTCCACGAGGGGCAGTTGCCATACTCACCACGCTTGGCAGGCGGATTGGCGAGCGCAGTACGATATGCTATACACGGAAAGACGCTGCTGCCCATCTTCTGGAGGCATAAGGGATACCAGTCCCACGGCAACACGGCGTTAATTTTGTAACTTAACGGAACAACAGACTTCGTATATTTCCTCAAGCTAGAAACAGAGCTTCGGTGTCGCGTACTAGTGAAAATCACGAGTTCGTGATTTAGTTAGTTCGTGAGTAGTTACTGCCGTAGTTCGTGATCTATAGGTATTCTATTCTATATTTCTACCCGAGCGTTTCCATTAATTTGGGTATAGGTCGCATGGAATACAACGCACATTTCCGCTCACGTAACCCTTTGTTACCACTGAAGTGTGTTAATTTAATGGGTATAATCACACAAATCAAAGTTCGACTCATCGAGCAGGAATGATTTGTATGCGCAGTTACGTAGTGCCGTTAACATAATACAACTCAACGATGTTTGTTCAATGTTCATGTAAGCTTTGTCTAGCTCGTCGTTTGTGTACCTAGGATAACAAAACTTACCCTAATTATAATAGAATCAAGAATCAAAAAATACTTTATTCAGTGCGGCCGCATGGACCTTATTGACGCGTCACAATAATTTTATCTAATAATTTTATCCATTATAAATTATTTGATTATTTCAGCCGAAGGATGTCCACCGCTAGACATACAGGCCTCACTCATCGATTTATTCATAAAGTGCCATACTCGCCAAACTTGGCAGGCGGGTTGATACACGTAAAGATGCTGCTGCCCATCTTCTAGAGGAATACCTTCACAGATTCTTACTGCACTTACTGGCAAGAGAGGAGGGGCAACATTCTTCACCCGGAACCCCACGGCATAAATGACAACAAAAACACAACTAGGGATATCTAAAACTGCCGTATTTTGAGTTCAGAGTTACTTACTCGTAAGTATACAAAATTAGACCGGTTGTGTGCGCTGTGTCGGGTTTCGTAACCGTAGACCTGTTGTTAGAAATTGGTGTATTCTTTTTACGTTTACCAAAACATATTAATAGGTTATTAATTGAGTTCTCAATTTAAAGTATTCTGGTAAGTTTGGTAAGCCGTATCACTTATTTGATCATCAATTTCTCCGAAACTAAAAAAGCTAGCTTAACCGTTATGTTTTCCTAGAAAGACTCAAGCAAGGACTGGTTGTATTTTTTGTGTTGTATCCTCTTTGATTATATAAAATATCTAAAACAGAATAGACAGAGAAAAAAGAGGCTTTGTTTTAAAAAGTTTCTAACTATTTGACGTTTGTTTGATGTTATATGATTTAGAACTAGACAATAACCTATCTATTGAGTTACTTATCCATCAATTCGACAAACTTACTTATTGAAACGATACTTTCCGCTAGGGGGAGTAATTTTAACACGTAAAGCAATTGAATTGCCGTGGGATGCCGGCAGTAGAAAGTTGCCTCTCCTCTCTTGCTCGTGGATGCAAAAACCTGTCAAGGGATAACTTCAGAAGATGGGCAACAGCGTCTTTCCGTTTATCAACATCCAGTACTGCGCTCGCCAACCCGCCTGACAAGTGTGGTGATGACAACAACCCCTTATGATCAGTACTTATTTGTCGATTCATAAGTGTGGCCTACTTCCAGCAGTGAACCTCCTCCAACGGCTGAGATGATGACGAAAGCAATTGATGCCGGTAATAATAAGATAAATAATATCTTTATAATAAATCCATAGAGATTCATAGATAAAACAGATCAACACTGTTGCTCTTTTTCAATAAACAAATTTCATTGCATTTTATTTAACTGATTTAGAAGAATAAAAAATTGGCCTCTCTTTTGAAATTATAAAGGTCCGTTTAGTCCCTTTGCTCCTGAGCCAGGTTTGGGATTTTGTTAATAGAAATCATAAAAGAATTATGTATTTATATCACTTGGAAAAAAGTGTTTTGAAGCGAACAAATTCAATTATGCGCTTTTATTGAGTGCAATTGAATGTATTTTGTAAAGACTTTGTAAATTGACATTTCTATGTAGCCTTTAAGTCCAAAGACTTATGTTTTCATGGTGCCTTAAACTCTTACCATGCATAGAATGTCTAACAGCTATCGGTCTAACATGTTTGGAAAGCAATCCAAAACTGTTGAATTAGGTCAAGATGTGACGTTCGCCGAGGGCCGTCGATCGCCAGCTATCTCTGATACTAACATAATTATTCCCTGAACTTGACTTGCTCACTATTCTCTGAAATATAGACTTTAGCATGATCTGTAGATTTCTATCTCGATCTGGGTGTTTTTCATTTTATACTCAAGTGTATATAGACAAAATATTCATTACACTACAAATATCCGTTATGAAAAATATTGTTTATTTTGGACATAATTGGTCAAGTCGATGAAATGTCCAGCTTTAATTGTTTTTAGTCAGAGGAAAGAACAGGTCGACTAAGCTAGGTGGATGGTTTAGGTGCTGGGCAAGCCTTATTCATCTAACAGTGTCCTGGACACTGCAGCGTCCTGGACTGCATTATTACAAGTTGCTGACGCTGTATAAATCATCTATAATAGATGTTAAAGGCATTACACACACAATTGTTTTTAAATCATTAACCTACATTTCATTAGCCGTGAATAAAACATAAAGTATACTAATTCTCAAACCAAAGAATTTTGTGGTAGAGTAATGTAGAACGGCATTCCTATCAATACACTACGATTTCTTTACACATAGTTCCCGCTCCAGCGAATCTAAGATTAGATCCATCTGCCTAAGTATTTCTTTTGTCGACAGACAGCTGAATCATGAGAAACGAATTCAAGACTATTTTATTTCGACCTTCCGTCCGACAGCCTGGCATAATATTGAATTAGTTATCCGTTTCGAGGGATATAGGACAGGCTACCAAAATAGAAATCCAGCAATCGTTAGCTAACCCGCTCTGATAATAAATGTGCAAAGTTCCGCTTTTGACGTACTTGGAGGAACCCTCCAAATAGGCTTGGAGGGAGGAAACGGCAGAAATTAATGATCTTCACTCGTAGCTGGAGGCAAAGTTGTTTTCTGTATTAGATTACTTGGCCAGCAACAAACGCCAGACCATGGTAATATAATATATAATACTTTGACATATGTATGTAAGTACATATTAAACTGTTTTATTTACTGGGTATTCTGTGTTATAGGAATATATCTATTATCCAAAACTTACATTTATAGAAAAGTTCCAAGGTTGTGTAACAAAAATAACAAAATATTATCAGAAAAAACAGAACAACGCGAAGGTATATCAAAAGCGGGACGCAACAGGCCTAAGCCAGGGATTACAGCCCTCTGGGGCTTCGCTGCAAATTGAATGAACGCAGACATTTCTCCTTGCCAACTAAACACACAAAATAAATGCAATTACTAAGACGAAGTTTAACGAAGCCAGTGCAGGCGACTATTCACAGCCTTTGTGACAATACCAAAGTCTCTTTAAAAGCAACAAAAGTAAACAGTTTAAAAATTAATACAACAATTTATATGACAACCACTGTGGCGCAGCGGGCGAAGGTCTGCCTGCGACGCAAGAGGTTGCGAGTTCGATTTCCGCCTCGGGACAAATGTCTGTACGGTCTGCAGATATTTGTTCAGGGTGTTCTGGATGTTTTTTTTATATATAATAAAAATATCTATCTATGTATTATAATGTATTAAGTACATCAGTCATCCACACAAGCTCTGCTTAGCTTGGGGCTAGATTGTGTGAATCGTCCAGTATTATTTATTATTTATTTATTTATAAAAGTACAAGTAGAATGAAGCTAATGAAGCACACAAATATTAAGCAAAAAGTTAACACAACAAGCAAACAAGATAAATCCAATCGCGCAATACATCATCAAGCTTAGACTATGGAGAACACGAACTCTTAATTTTATGGTCCCACTAAAATTACTCAATTTTTTTAGAACGCTTAAAGCATCTGTGCTCCTTATTTGGTAACCCAATTGGATACAGTTATGCATAATGAGTCCAAGCGCCAAATTGCATTTTTTCATTTTTTTGCATTTTCGTAATCTCCAAGACATAATTTAGCCATAGAAAAAACACTTATGCAGCAAGCTTCACTCTGAGTGGTATTTTTTAATACCCAGTCCAAGCGCCTTCTATAGCAAACGAGATATTTTGATACGCAAAACAAGCCCAAAAACCAATTCAAAACTAACAACGAAATTTAATAATGAAAAAACACTTTTCCGTTTATACATAACAAACCCAAACGACATAGTGTTACGCATCAGTAGTCCACGCGACATTTATTTGTGACTTGGACTGGTTTTGCAAAACTAAAAACATGAGTTTGGTTTCGAACGCAAACCAATCATACAAACAATTTTCGCATGGTCTTGTAACTACCATGACTGCATAAATACCATAGGGGTAGAAACACAGTAGAAATTGATGTTGAGAGAAAAAAAGGTAGGAAAGGACATACATGTTTTAAAGGGGTGCCCATTTTGTCTCCGAAAATCGATTGTCCGAAAATCACAATCAATAACAAGTGTCTCTGAAACATCACCATCCAGGATATTATGGTCCCATAGATAACATTACTGTTCATCCTTATGCTCTTTACGCATAAAGCTATTTTACCTTATATATTATTTCCATAATTTTCATCGTTATAAACATATGCGTCATAATAATAACGAATCATAAAACTTAGTCTTCCGAATATTTTCGAACGATTATAAAACTTCCAATTTCCATCCGAGACGGAAGGACAGTAGGTTATTAGGTTTTTTTTATAACTATCCGATAACATTGCCTGTGACAGAACCGAGATGGAAAGACAGCAGGTTATTAGGTTTTTTTATAACTATCCTAAAACACTGTCTTTGACAGAACCGAGGTGGAGAGACAGTAGGTTATTAGGTTTTTTTTTGTTCAGGGTGTTCTGGATGTTTTTCTATATAATAAAAAATATCTATCTATGTAGTATCTAGTACCCATAACACAAGCTCTGCTTAGCTTGGGGATAGTTGATGCTGTGTGAATTGTCCAGCATTATTTACCTACTTATTTTATTTTTATAACTTCCCGAAAACACTGCCTGTGACAGAACCGTGATGGAGAGACAGTAGTTTATTAGGTTTTTTTATAAATAACCGAAAACACTGCCTGTGACAGAACCGAAATGGAGAGACATTAGGTTATTAGGTTTTTTTATAGCCAACCAAAAACTCTGCTTGCGACAGAACCGAGATGGAGAGACAGTAGGTTATTATGTTTTTTTAACCATCCAAAAACACTGCCTGTGAAGAATTTTTCGTCAGGGGGCAATTTTCGTGGGCCAAGACGGCGCTACTGTCTATATAAAGTAGATACTGGGTATATATTTAAGTAAAACTCCAAAATACTTAATACGAGCAACCATAGTTAGCGGCCGCCTGAGGAATTTTATTGAATTGAAAACTAATTTAAATAAAATTACTCTTGTCTTGACAACAATAAAAAAAATCACTAAACAAGCGGTTTCATTTGCTTGTTGAGGTGCTAAATACAATCAACATACAATGTTATGAATATTACAATTATTCTAATAATCAACATCATCATTTCAGACGATAAACGTCCACTACTGAACAAATTATAAATCAAATTCTAATAAAATGATTTAGTTAGTTAATAATGTTATGGATTTCATTATTTATTGAGAATGACTTTATGCGTGTTAATCATTATGGAGACCGACATAAGTGGTAACTATATTATAGATCCTGATTATTCGAGCAAACGATGATTATGAAAAAAAAAATGAAATACTATATTAGGGATGTAAAATTTCGGAGATGAAATAGAGAACCGTTGTAAAGACATGGTTAAACCTCTTTGGCCTAATGGATAGCCTGTTTCGGAGAAAAAACTAAGATTTAAAAATCACTGTTCCCATATAACCCAAAAGATTCTAAGTCATTTTGCAAAAAAAATATTACAGGCGATACGACTGATGATGACGTTAAAGGGTTTGATGGTAATTTAGATTTTGATCCAGAACATGTTGAAGAAGAGAAGATTTAGCATCTACTCGATGGCATCTACTCCATCTACTATATCGTAAGTTTTTAGGTACTAGACAGGTTCTGGGGTGAGGGTGGTGTTGACTAATATCATCTTCAATCTTTGTCTAAGAAAATACATCTGGGACTATGTTAAAGAATACATGTTTAATTTTTTTTGGTAAAATTAGTTTGACTTAAGATTGTTTTTTTTTATGTTAATCTTGCCTAATGGCAAGATTAAATGACACAGGTAATCCTGTGTCATTTAATTAGTAATTTTATTTAGCTTTCTCAATCCTCTTTACCCTGGTTTTAGATGCAGATAAACCTATTCTATCAAATTTAGTTACACATGAGGAGTCTAAACGACATAAATGTCTCTTGGACTCGTTTTGCAAAATAAAAACATCACATTTATCGAGAGTCCAAGTGCATTTTTAGCTATATCTTTTAAAATAAATATTTATTTTGTATTTTTTTCTTGTGATATGTTAAATTACAAATAGAAGCGTCGATGTATATAGATTTACTTTCAGATGAAGCAAATTCAACTCTCCTGTTAATAAAAACGCGTTTATGTCATTTGCCAAAAAAGTGAAAATGGCGCTTGGACTAGTTATGCTTAACAGCATCCAATTTATCTTTGATATTATGAATAAACGAGATTAAGAGACGTACCAATTACAGCGATGATTTAATATTTCGCGTTTGTTTTTACGAAAAATATAAAAATAAGTAAAAAAAAAAAAAAAAAAAAAAAAAAAAAAAAATAAAAGAAAATATTTTTAGTCAGTGTAATTTAATCAAGATCATTTTTAAAACAACAACAATCTAGTTAAAGGTTTTTTGAAATTGAAAAACATTTTACCGAGCATCGTCTGTTGATGAAAAGGCCTCGTGCTAGCTTTTTTTGAACCGATTTCATATACATTCGAGTTCCGATTTCAAAGCTGGCATTTCTCTGATGTTAGACACCTACGCAGCTTACACGAGCAAGCAAAAGTTTAGCAAGAATTATTAGAGAAGGCAATTAAAGAGAATAAGCAGGCGGAATTTTGGGTTTATGCCTTGTATAAAGACCATTAGTTCAGTTATTGTACATAGCTGCAATAACACAATCATAACTTAATAGGTAATTCTGTTCACGTTCACATGCTGATATCAGAATCTAGCTACTATCAGAAAATAGTTATCTTTTCTATCAAACATAAATGGGTGGGTAGGTATTACAACTAATATAATAAGACTAAGGAATACAAAGAGTAAGGAATTTCTACCTTTTAGAAAATGTATTATAGGTTTATGTATTTATTGTATATACAGTACACACCCCTGCCTCTCTTGCTTCCTCCATTCAAATGTTGTCTGGAAGAAATTGTAAGTTTTTTTTCTATAATTTTTTAAAGTGTGCAACAAACTGTTTTGTATTTATTGTATTGTATATGACGTTATTTATAGACACTTTTCTTTTTTTTTGGCATCGCCCTTTCCCGTTTTCCGGTTTAGTGTGTCGTCTTCCGTGATGCCTATAACTCTGATGTCTTTTGGATCTTAGTTATCCATGGATGACTAAGATTTTCAGTACATGACCGTAAAATAAATAATCTAAAATAAGGACCTTTATACTAATTTACATTATGTTTTACAAGGGAAATGATATCATAAAGTCCATGATTCTTTTTATACATGAGTTATTGAAATTGTAAAAGATATGTTTTTTCGAATAGAAGAATTCATCGCGGTAGACGTGTCTACTAATTCACCCTGAGTTTTGATAGGTTTATAGCCCACCTGACACCTTCACTGGGGAATAGCGCCATAAAAACGATAAACAAAATTTATTTACTGGAAGGAGAAATCGTAGTAATATTTAAAAGAGAACTCTGCTAGTTTTTTTAAGCATACATAAGAATACAGTGTAGCTTTTTAGCAATCAAATTTATATATATTTTTTAATTCAAAGGTTGCAAAATGTATATCGCAGTTTTTTTATGCGCTACGGAAGCTGTGAGAAAATAAATGTAGAGTTTATTTGTAGGCAGTTAAGGGTTGAGAGAGTTATAGCGTGTAGAAATATATCCACAGCACGCCGAGACATTCCGCAAAATAACATGATTAAACAATTTGACGTGAATATTCGTGTTAGTTTGCAAATATGATAAACTACAGCATTCATTCCCCAAACATTTGTAAATGTCAGTCGATTGAGAATGTTAGCAAATCGTAAATTGAGGACGTAACTAACGGAAATATTTCATAGCTGTTATTATTAAGACTGAAGATACATTGATATTATTTTTTATATTTTTTCATAGTAAATTGTTAGGTATTGAATACTAGTTTTTTTTAAACTGTTTTAATATATACTTTTTAACTAGATTTATTTTCACCCTAAGTACTTTTGTTTTGATTTTTAACATTAATTTAAGTTTGCTTTAACTGTCTGCTTAATTTTTTTTTCTTATATATAATGTAAATCCATTATTGATCGTAGGATATATATGTAATTTAGGATAATGTAGATTAAGGACCGTGGATTTTGTTTAAATAAATAAAACGTACTTATTTATTTATCTATGTTGTACACTGTATTAAATAAATCAGTAATTTAGTACCCATAACACAAGCTCTGCTTAGCTTGGGGCCAAATGATGCTGTGTGAATTGTCCAGCATTAATATTATTCCACATCATTTATTTGTAAACTCATAAAAATATATTTTTTATTATAAAAAATATAAACAAGTAAAAAATATATTAAAATGGTGAGTCACCGGCCGCGAAGCAAGGCTCAAGCGGTCGGTGACTAGCGCTGCAGGGAGAGGAATCTCCTTACTATACGTGCCGAGTCCAGGAGTACTGCCTTTAGGATCTGGCTCTTGATACAACTGCCTAGCGAAAGTCTCTCCAGATGTTGATCGAGAATCTTTGCTGTAAGTTCATTAACGGAAACGACTACCGGAACAATAGTCGCTTAGTTAACATCCCACATGATGGCAATCTCGTGGGCTAAATCAAGATATTTGCTGAGCTTATCTTTCTCGGCTTTGACGAGAATGGCATCATGTGGAATGGTAACATCAACGAGTATTGCCTTCCGCTCCAACCGATCTATCAGAACGATATCCGGCTTATCCGCAAGAATAGTCCTATCCGTAATTATAGATCGGTCCCAATAGAGCGTGGCAAGGCCATTTTCAAGAACCGGCTCCGGTGTGTATTTATTTTATAATACGGAACTTCTGGGCCCGGGGCAGTTAACATTTGAGGAACTTTACAATCCAGGGCATCCAATTCTGTCTGAGACCATATTAGTATGCCGAACGTGTAAATGAGTAGGGGCATAACCCAGCCATTGTAAGCACGCACCTTGTTACCGCCTGACAGAAGACTATTTAGAACTTTTGTAAGGCGACAAAAGAAACGTTCCTTCACTGCCTGTTTTACATATGTCCCTATCCTCTAAACCCAACGATTCAGACATACAAAGGTTCTTGTATGTTTCGCCTTCAGAGAGACATCTGAGAGACATATTTTGGGAAAGCTGTAAATTTGTTAAATTTACAACTTTTATATGTTGAATATGTATGATTGCAGACTTTACAACACCACACTCCATGTTCAAAGCGCTGCTAAATATTTATGTAATATTAAAGCAAAGCTATCAGCTCTGATTTTTTCGGTGCGAAAAATTGAGATCATCCTTATACAACAAGTGAGATAGGCTCTTACCACCTCTGCGAAGGTGATAGATAACCTAGGCCTAAATCCTTTAGTAAAGTACTAAGCGGGTTCAGTGCTAGGCAAAACCACAAGGACTCAGACCCTGGAATATACCCCTCTCAATCCTTATCAGGTCTTGCGTAGCAAGAGAATTCCATCTGCTTCCTGGATGACGAAGTACTGTGGTCCACGATCCTCATACTACACAGTATCTACTTTATACAACTCTAAGACCCTCTTATAGTCAATCCAAGCAGCAGAGAGGTTTTCCTTGCTACGCTTGACCTTTTCGATAATGCCCATGTCAATGAGGAGGAGCTCCTTAGTACCGCGAGACCCAACTCTACATCCATTCTAAACAGGTGACAAAATATTGTATGCAACAATGTGTGTGTTAATTTTTACTGTTAGAATAGATGTGAGAAGCTTATAGATGGTGGATGATGGATGGTGGGTAATCATGTAATTGGTCTGTAATTCTTGAGTTCCGTGGGACTTATGGAGCAAGAAGTTTACACCAGTTGTCATGAAAATTGAAAGAGACCCGAGTTCAATTGCTTCTTGGAATTGTGTAGCAAGAACGGAGTGTGAGCAACGAAACCATTTTACCCAAAAGTTATGCAATCCATCCGGTCCAGGACTTTTCCAGTTCTGGGTCGAGCGGATTGCGCTTGTAACGTCCATTAGACAGATGGTTATATCCTCCATGGTTTCGATTTGCTCACACTGTGCACTCACTACATTCATCCAGTCAGAATGTGGAGAATGGGGACAGACCAGACGCTGCGCCAAAAAATATTGCCGGTTTCAGCATCTGGTGTACATGACCATTCAGAGCACTTTGATCTAGTTTCTCCCAATTTCTGTAAACCTTCCTTTGATCACTTTGAAAAACTTTGAAAGTTGCGATTCTGCCAGTACCTGTCAACACGTTTCCTATAGCGTCTTATTCGACTTGCCCAAGCATAATATACTTTTTGCTTTAGATAGTCTATGCGTTCTGTGACACAGGCTAAATAATCTCGTGGATCAAAGTCTGTTCCAGCAAAAGCCTGAGTCACAAAACGCATAACCCTAGGATGACAAAAAATAACAATAATTATTATTATATAATAATAAAATAATTATATTATATATAATTATATTTTTTATATTAACTATGCGTTTTGTTTTTCGTGCTATATTTTATTTAAAAGCTCGCTACGATATTGAAACAATCATTGTTAACATCGTTCATCCAGACAGTATCAGTTTTGTAAAAATTTCACGCTGAAAACAGGGCAAAGGAAATATTAGAGTTCAAGTAGAGTAAGGCATAAAATAATACAAACTCTCACTAAAATGACGCTAATGCATTCACAAGGAGCAGCAGCATAGATGGAGAACAAGTAATCGCATAAAAAACTTATAAATGGTAGTAAATAGTAAATAAAAAAATACATTGTTTATGAAGGATTATTATACACAAAGCATTAAGCATTAACATCATGCCGTGGGGTGCCGGCATTAGAATGTTACCCCTCCTTTCATGCCCGTGGATGCAGTAAGAGCCTGCTAAGGGATACCTCCGTAATATGGGCAGCAGCGTCTTTCCGTGTATCAACATACGTACTGCGCTCGCCAACCCGCCTGCCAAGCGTGGTGAGTATGGCAACTACCCCTCATACTAAACACAGGCCTCCCTCATAGATCTCCATCCATGAGGGAGGCCTGTGTTCAGTAGTGGACGTATTACGGCCGATATGATGATTAAGCATTTAGTTGTTTGCTTTCACCAAACTGGTGTGAATCCAGTCTTTAACTGCTCTGCAATATACGTGTTAATAATAAGCTTTACCCGTAATCTAATGCTCATTTGAAATTTCCACACCCCTACCCTAACTAAAACTACCTCTCTGAAACTTACCTGTTGATAAATTAACTTTATCCGTAATCAAACGCTCATCTTTTTCGACACCACTACTCTTACTAAAAAGACTTCTTTGAAAGTTAATAAATTAACTTTGTTCATAACCTAACGCTCAACTTATATTTCAAAACCACCATCCTAACTAAAAAAACGAAGATATCTGGAATCTCTAGGTGATATTTCTCCTTTGTGCAAAGTGAACGAGTGAGCTCTTCCTCATTTCACGAAAACCCCCACCCTAACTTAAAAACCGAAGATATCTGGAATCTCTAGGTGATATTTCTCCTCTGTGCATAGTGAACGTGTGAGCGCTTCCTCATTTCATGGAAACCCCCACCCTAACTTAAAAAGCGAAGAGAGCTGGAATCTCTATGTGGTATTTCTCCTCTTTGCATAGTGAAGGTGTGAGCGCTTCCTCATTTCACGGAAACCCCCACCCTAACTTAAAAAGCGAAGAGAGCTGGAATCTCTAGGTGATATTTCTCCTCTGTGCATAGTGAAGGTGTGAGCGCTTCCTGATTTCACGGAAACCCCCACCCTAACTTAAAAAGCGAAGAGAGCTGGAATCTCTAGGTGATATTTCTCCTCTGTGCATAGTGAAGGTGTGAGCGCTTCCTCATTTCACGGAAACCCCCACCCTAACATAAAAAGCGAAGAGAGCTGGAATCTCTAGGTGATATTTCTCCTCTGTGCATAGTGAACGTGTGAGCGCTTCCTCATTTCACGGAAACCCCCACCCTAACTTAAAAAGCGAAGAGAGCTGGAATCTCTAGGTGATATTTCTCCTCTGTGCATAGTGAAGGTGTGAGCGCTTCCTCATTTCATGGAAACCCCCACCCTAACTTAAAAAGCGAAGAGAGCTGGAATCTCTAGGTGAAATTCTCCTCTGTGCATAGTGAACGTGTGAGCGCTTCCTCATTTCACGGAAACCCCCACCCTAACTTAAAAAGCGAAGAGAGCTGTAATCTCTAGGTGATATTCTCCTCTGTGCATAGTGAACGTGTGAGCGCTTCCTCATTTCACGGAAACCCCCACCCTAACTTAAAAAGCGAAGAGAGCTGGAATCTCTAGGTGACATTTCTCCTCTGCGCATAGTGAAGGTGTGAGCGCTTCCTCATTTCACGGAAACCCCGACCCTAACTTAAAAAGCGAAGTGAGCTGGAATCTCTAGGTGATATTTCGCCTCCGTGCCTATAGTGGACGTGTGAGCGCTTCGTCATTTCGCGGAAATGACGTCGCAGGGCGGAAATTTATCGGAAAGTACTGCAATTTGTTAGACCGTTCGAAAATGTTCACAAACTATGAAGACCTGACCTCGACCAAATGGTTGGTCATTCATTTTGACGCCTGGGACAATAGCCCGCGAAAATATAAGGGGAAAACTAGTGGTTTCAGTATATTAACTCTAATAGGGCTATTCCGAGTAATTTTGGGGATAAGCTTGTTAATATACTTTCCCAATCAGAATGGGGAGGATTTAATTTTATTACACAAGCTGCCATATGAAACGTAATTCAAATACACTGAATCATAACTTTCTTGAATTGCAGCTACTTTTGTGTTCCAAAAAATAAGTTATTAACTGATAAACTTTATCCATAATGGGAAAGGAAGACTTGGAGTCGGTTATATGAATATGTCGGAGAAGGTACATCGGTATTGTCCTATCGGAGAAGGCACATCAGTATTGTCCTTGTTAGCCATGGTAGGCTTCTATCATGTGGGCGGTGATGGGTAAGTGTCGATTCAATTGAAGACTCGATATTCAAAATTACAATGTTGCTTGACACTAATTTTACAGTCGATCACTTTCAAGACTACACGGAACGCGAGACAGTTTCTACAACTGTTCAGTGCGGCGGTTAAACGAAGACTGCCACTCATTTCGGGCCGACCCGATTGCGTAGACTCCGTCGAGCGCCGCATGGGCATAGTCTATACAACGCTAAGTCAATGGCGCGTCTGCGTTCATAGAAGTCAAATTAACTACTATTCCGATAAATATAATACCCAAATTACCCTCTGATCGATAAAAAAACAAACTTCACATTTATGTGGCTACGACGAACTAAATTCACATTGGTATAGCTGATATGCATAGGTAAAAGAAAATGTGTCGTTAGAATATAAAACATTACATTCGACCGCTGCCCTTCTATACAACCCAATCGCGTTCAACCCTACTGAGGTATAAACTTTATAAAATAATTTAATTAACAATAGGATTGAATTTTTTTTTCCTTCTGAGGTACATAACCCTAAAAAGACCACGAAAGCTTTAACTTTAACAGCTGATTATACAATAATGACAACTTAATCGCCAGCTGATTTTTGACAGGGTCATTGACTTCCGCAAATTCCCGGTTTTCTTTTATATTACATGGAATGAAACCCCCTCATTTTAGGGTAAGCACACATATTATAATACATCCTGAATTTTATACTAATGATTCCTTAATTTTATACAAAAAAACCGACTCCAATGATAACCATATAATCCTTGACTTGTTGCTAAAATACCCTTCCGCTATATGTACGCCTATAACATTTGAGTATTTCCGTCGATTTGTCGAATCGAGTTTGAAATTTTTGTAGAGATAATTGAATTGTATATATTCGAAACCTAAAAAGAATTTTCCAAATCGGTTCATAAACGACGGTTTTCTGAGGTAACAATCACAAAAAATACAGACGACTTGAGAACCTCCTTTTTCTTTTCATAAAATCAGTTAATAAATACATCATCAGCTCAAGCAATAGACAGACAAACAGACCAACAAAAAAAAATACATTACTTCAAAATGTAATTTTTTTGTTGGTCGGCCTGGTCTATTTGTTTGAGCTAATCTCCTAACAGCGGACATATTTTAACAGGATCTTCACTCCCAGATAGTATAAGTTATTTTTTAAAAAGTAACTTAAACTAACATTCTCATAAAATATTGGCGTTCCGCGCAAAAAGTAAAAACGCTGGCATTATTATAAACATTTAATAAATTAAACACTGTGAAACATAAAATACAACGAATTGAAAAATACCTGCATGCATTATTAACTCTTTAATGGCCGGTTGACACAAAAGGAATTTTATGAAATATGCAGTTAATGCATTTGCGGCATTGTCATTAAATATTTAATTACTAAATATATAGCAGACAGGCACGCGAACAATTACGGTTAAAGTTGATGATGAAGTCGCCAATGTTTTCTTCTAATATATACTATTCTATAAATAATAAAAATATCTATCTATGTAGTATAATAGAGGTATATTAAGTATATCAGTCATCTAGTACCCATAACACAAGCTCTGCTTAGCTTGGGTCTAGAAGGTGCTGTGTGATTTGTCTAGAATTATTTATTTATAAAAAAAAAATATATATTAATAGATATATTATATAGTAGTGTTGACCCGCGCGGTTTCACCCGCCTTAAGACAACGTTAATTGGGAAGGATCATGATTGTAGCAGTCCATGTATACAGGTTTATTTACGGTTACCGTATTTTGATGAATAAAGTGTCAATAGATCCGTTAATATGTCGAGGCGACATTTTCCAACATATATCTTGGAGATAAAATTACTTTGGTGACTTTAAATTTTATATATTTATTGCTTAAGTACCTATACAACTTAAGCAGTAAATATATAGCATATATAGCAATATGATATATCTCAACTTACATATGTAATAAAAATATATACTATATTTCAACTTAAGATTTTGAGATATGCTGCACGTATTTAATTAGTTTTGGCGAGCGCAGACCAAGACGATATACGGTAAGACGCTGCTGCCCGCCTAATCTTCCTGATAACCTTTAGCAGATTCTTACTGTATCCACGGGCTAGAAACGAGAGGCAACATCCTACTGCCGGCACTACACGGCAGGGGATGATTTAAGAATCTTTTTTATTTGAAAATGTTAGTACCAATTTATAGGGATCTCAAGCAAACAGTTATCTTTCCCATACAAAGTTTCATCCTCTATATTTTTACCAAGGGGAAAGGCTGAAATATTCTGAATACGTTTGATTATTTATATGTCCCAATATTTATGCAAAATTTCTTGTAAATCAAATAAAAAATGCATAATAATATCATGCAATGTACCTATGGATTAAGTTATTGAAATAAACTATTGTATTTATTTAAAAGATAGTAGATTCAGATGCAGTACCTATTAATAAAGATGTAAGTACTGAAAATTAAGTTATATGTGTGTATAAAATGCAATAAAAATATTTAGTTTTATTGTCATGGATTTCCGCAAAGTAACGCCTGATTCCATTAATTTTATTATAAGTGTGTGTTAATTACAAAATAATCATTCTCAAAGAAATTATAATATTATTTTTTTACTTCTAAATAACGAAACAAGAATCACCCCCTTGATGTTAAGCGATAACCTAAAACATCGGCAATACCGCGGTGATCACGTTCGAAGCACGTGACCAACGCTGCATTAAATATACCCTGAGACATAGGTCTCATGTGTCCGTAATTTCCCCTGCCCCCTTACCCTTCAAACCAGAACACAGCAATTCAGACATTACTGCTTAGCGGCAGAAATAGATAGGTATGGTAGTAGTACTTCTACTACTACTGCAAAAAGTTCTACTATTGACGACCTCTATGGCGCAGCAGGCGAAGGTCCGCCTGCGATGCAAGAGGTTGCCGGTTCGATTCGCGCCTCGGGACAAGTCTGTACTATCTGCAGATATTTGTTCAGGGTGTTCTGGATGTTTCCTATAAAAAAAAATATCTATCTATGTAGTATAATGTGTTAAGTATATCAGTCATCTAGTACCCATAACACAAGCTCTGCTTAGCTTGGGGCTAGATGGTGCTGTGAGAATTGTCCACCATTATATTATTTATTTATTTTTCAACACGAATTACGCTGTAATAATTTAAGCTTATCTTGCTTATCTATTATCTTTTAAGTGAATGTATATTCTTTTGAGAAATAAATTTCTAAAACCGTATTTAAATAGGCGAAGCGTGTAAAACGGGTTCCACGACTACAAATTTGCATGATTTCGGCTACCCGTCTAAATGTGTTTTTCATGTTTCATCATGAACAAAATATTATTTCCAACTGAACATGAAACTGACAGAGAGGATATTCAACGTTAAAATAAATCAGTTCGCAAGTTTTCTTAGTAACATCTTCTACGATAGTTTTTTCGATCGATATTTCAGTGTCCGTTTCTTGGCTAATGTACCTCTATATTCTTCTTAATAAAAATAGTTTTTTTCTCTTGTGCGGAAGCCCGGTAACATTAATCTAAGTCTCATAATAAAAGTTGCGGCGACCAAAGCCTCGCTATTTGTAAAGCTAAATGCGGTATATTTTAGGAAGAAACAGCCTGTCAATATTATTTGCTGACGGCAAAACCGATGAAGGCTATTGTTGAGATTTTATGTCGGAAAAAATATGTAAATACTTGGTTTGAGTTAAAATTTGCTCGTTTTTATATGTGATAGAATCGGTAAAAACTTGAATGCAGCATCTTTTACTAAGATGGGTTCCCAGCGTGACACTTAAAACCAGTTAGGTACACTGTGACTCGTGTCTTAGATTATATGTATTTATTTATTTGTGTTGTTTTATTTTGTAATTTGTGACGCGTCAATAAGGTCCATGCGGCCGCACTGAATAAATTATTTTTTGATTCTTGATTCTACAGAAAATTAACTTCCCAACACTGTTACACGTTTGGATTTTTTTAAACCAAGTCACACCTATTCGAAACAGTATACTAATTCTTCTTTATTTTGGCCAGTAATAACTTTATTTGCCGCCATTAATTAACCATAATTGGCCCGTCACTTAGGAGCACAGTCGCGCGCGGTTACAGAATCCCGCACATTAGTCAAAGCGCTGTTGTAAAATAAATTATGGAAAAACTTTAGTTTTCAAAACACGTTCAGATTTTGCGGTAAAGAGACAATACAAATTTATGTCTCTGAACACTGAACAGTCTTAAGTGAACGTCTTTGAAAATTCATCTACTTAGAATATAAATATTTCACGCGATATTTTCAATCCAGAATCCAACCACTGTTGGCAAAAATTAAAACTATAAGTTCTATGTGCAAGAATTTAATATTTCTTGCACTATAATTTATTAGGTACATCAAATAACTTTACGTACCTACGTTAAAAATTTTACGGCATCTTTAATTGAATTGGTAAGTTCGATTCGATATTGGAGTTGCTCTTCATTTTATTGGGATTGCACCACAGTGATAGTTGCTAACAAATCGAATATTCTATGTAGCTTTTTGCTTGTTCTATTGAATAAACACTTTTTGACTTTAACTTTTGGCTTTGTTTTATATAGAGGTACAGATACTTGTTTCTGGTTTAGGTGTTTTGTATTTATGTTAAGTATATATTTAGAGCCGTGGGGTGCCGGCAGTAGAATGTTACCCCTCCTCTCCTACTCGTGAATGCAGTAAGAGCCTGCTAAGAGACACCTCCGGAAGATGAGCAGCAGCGTCTTTCCGTATATCGACATCCCGTACTGCGCTCACCAACCCGCCTGCCAAGTGTGGTGAGTATGGCAACTACCCCTCATGGAGATCCATGAGGGAGGCCTTCGTTCAGTAGTGGACGTTTTACGGCTGTAATGATGATGATGATGATGATATATTTAGAAAAAAGGTACATGTAAAATCTTTCATTCATATGGTTTCCATAGTTACTACCTCACATAGTTTGCCACTAGATGATGATGTGTCGATGTAGTTACCTACATATGTCCAAGTTTTTTAATATTTAAGATCGCTATTTTGCAGGATTTTCAAGTATTTACCAAGGCAGGAAATAGTGCTATAAACTAGAATAGCACTAGCCGGTATGATCTTGATCTTGATAAGAAACCATATTGAGACAACTAACGGATTTAATTTGTCCATCTTTTGATCATGAAAAAAGTTTTTTAAAGTTTAAATGTAGGTATTTCGGACGAGCATTTTTTACAAACTATGAAATCGTTTATTTTAATCATAGGAAGGACTTTGCCGTTAAATTCAATTAGAACTGCAAAAAAAATATTGAGTACCAATGGAATTGTTCATTAATATTTTACAATAATTTAATTAAAACGTTCGTGAAATATTGGTGAAGCTCTTGTCATACTTGGTCAGCTGAAAAACCAGATGGGTGTTACCTAACCACTTAACAAAATTAAAAGCGCTGCGTCGTCTTTCAGAGTCCGAAGAAAGGCACAAAAGTTCTTGAAAAAGAAACGCAACAAAATCGATAGGCCACCGTCCCGTTTCAATTAAGTGGCGAATTGAGTCCAAGCAGTGGCCGATCCGCAAAAGTCGTGGTCATCACTTACCCCAGATATCGATCGTATCCCAGCCTCGCTAATATGTTATGCAGTGGGGAAAAAACTTTATTTAGGCAAGCTGTTTACTGTAAGATGAGATGGCTCATGAATTACTCGATCGAATAAAATTGCTGGCATATATATTGACATTTTTAGTAATGCTTCCAAAAATTACAATCATCACCAAATTTGCCGCTTTTTTATATTTTTAGGGTTCCGGACCAAAATGATAAAAAGGAACCCTTATAGAATCACTCTGTCTGTCTGTCTGTCACAAATGGATATCTCGAGAACCTGATGCTATCGACTTGAAATTTGAAATGGTTAAAGATAACACTTTTTTACTAATATAGCAATATGAAAATGTAAAAAAATATTCTTATTTTGATTGCAGGGGGGCGAATAGGGGATCTCAAAAATTTTAAGTGAAGTTTAGGTCGAGTGGGGTTACCCCACATCCTTTTATATGGGGTATCATATAAAAGGTATTCATTTGCATATGAATAAACAGTTTTTACTTTTCCTTTAAACCGTATTGTTTCAAAGTTATTTACAAAAATGTTGAAAAAACGACCGTTCCCCCCTTTATCTTCGAAGTTAGCAAAGATAAACCCGTCAAACTTTTGTAGCTAATAGAAGTGTGTGTAAACTTTATAGGAAAATTATAGCGAATTCTCTAATTTGCATAGTTTTTTAGACAAGGGGGTTGGAAGGGTGCTTTTTAAAATGTTTGTGAAGTTACTAGGTTATGTAGTATTATATAAAAGGTATCCATTTGCACGTTAATAAAAACATTTTAGTTTTCCTTTAAGCCGTATCGTTTTTGAGTTATTTACAAAAATGTTGAAAAAAACGACCGTTCCCTCCCTCCCCTTTATCTCCGAAGTTTGCAGAGATAAACCCGTGAATATTTTATAGCTAATAGAAGTGTATGTAAACTTTATAGGAAAATTTTAGCAAACTCTCTAATTTGCATAGTTCTTTAGACAAGGGGGGTGGAAGGGGGCTTTTCAATTTTTTTGTAAAGTTACTAGGTTGTGTGTTGTTGTGGGGTATCATATGAAAGGTATTCATTTGCACAAAATATTTATCGCGTATTTACTGTTTGCCCGCAACCACGATAGGTACAATCCTGTCGTGACGTTGGGATAAAGGTAAATACGCAATCATTACCCGGTAATCAATATAATAGTAATAAAGATTATCTCGTTCTACGTCGTGCAATAAATTTTACATACTGCTGACGATGGACCGCCATTTAAATAACCTATAAGAAAATTCACGTAGTGAAAGCGATTTCTAAAATTAAATAGACTATTGTATACAACTCCTTATAATACTTTATCAAGCAACTCAGATACAAATACGAGTACATAATTAAAACAATAGACTTGTAGAAGTGACTATCACAGTTATGGCAGACGTTGTCATTCAAAGTCTTGTTCATTTTTAAAGTCATACCGACTACTCTGATAGCTCTGACCACCAACGATTGACATTATGATGACAACGATGACCCTCCTGAAATCACAATGTGTATGAAAGATCGATAATTTGTCAGGGTCTTCATTTTACTGAAAAAGTCAGGTTTGTTTTTCGTTTCATTCCCTCACTTGGAAGAAATGGGCTTTATTATATTACATACATTAATGAATTGTGATCGCGAAAGTTTACGAAAAACTGAATTTAAATGTCTTTTTTCTTTTGTAAATTGATATTTGTTTATGGCTTTGGGTCCGATGAGTTTGACTTCGTTTGTGCCTACTGCGATTCTATGTTTCATTTAAAGATAAAAATATTTCTTATTTATTATATCCTTTACATTGACTTGCCACTTTTGATGCTGACTCTACTTGTGTTTTGCTCGTCTGACGTCTCCATTTGACTACCAAATCGACACGAAACCGTGACAATCTAATAAGAGGATCACTTCGCATGAGGTTACCTGCTAGAGTGCGAAAGCCGTATCATCGAACTTTGTTACTTCAAAAACATTTCAACGACATCTGTATACTTCGACGCTTGTTACTGCGATGTTTCGTTACATCGGAAAACTTTACTGCGAACGATTTGACTGCGAATTCAGTTCAGTCGACGTCTTGTTTTTGCAATGTTATGTGAGATAGAAAACTTAATTTGAACGAACTTACTGCGAAAACCAAATAATTACGTACATCGATTTCCTTTTTCGCCTCGAGGTGCACTGCTGGATCATAGGCCTCCCTCATGAATCAGCAAATTCATGAAGGTTTTGCCACACTAACTACGCTTGGCAGGCGGGTAGGTGAACGCAGTATGGGATGTTGATACGTAAAGACGCTGCTGCCCATCTTCCGGAGGCACCTCCCGGCAGATTCTTACTGCATCCACGGGCAAGAAAGGAGGCCACATTCTTCAGCCTGCACATTTTTTTTTAAACTACTTTATGCTACTAGGGTTTCAGGAAGCGAGAAAGGATGAGGAAATGAGTATCAAAATGAACAGCATTTCTGTTGGCGTGCCAACTCGGCGTTTCCAACAGGAAGCATGCCTTTTCACAATGCATTAGGAATTCAGGTAGAGTGCACCGCGCTATCCTACCCGCCAATTCTAGAACATCGTTGTAACTAGATTTCTGTGAACACTGGTAATTACTGACAGTAGTACAATACAACATTGTACTGTATTTTGTAACTGGTGCGACTAAATTTAATAAAAAAAATACATGGCAATATGCACCTGAATACGATATATATCTATCTACCTACTCAAAATATAATATCAGATCCCACCAGTATATGGCAAATGTTAAACTGTATATGGGGTATCTAATACTCGTAGTTATGGTATGGATGATATTTAGGCGATGATTTGATGAATATTCATAGAAACCATCCGATGGCTTATTTTCATTGAATTAGCATGCAACCTCATTAAAATGTATAAGTTATCTACCTATTTATGGAAAATATGTCATCTATTCGAGTTGGAAGGTACATTAAAGCCGTATAGGACGTCCACTGCTGGACATACGCCTCGCTCATGGATCTATAAGTAGGTAGTGATTATTAGAGGGTTGTTGCCATACTGACCACGCTTGGCATACGGGTTAACCACCACAGTACGGATGTTGATACACGGAAAGACGCCTTCCGATCTTCCGGAGGTATCCCTTGGTACATTATTGCAACAATAATAAACGAATTAATTAGGCTATTGAAAATGACAATATATCTGTCTCAATAAGTACATATATAACTGTCTCTTGCCCGTGGATGCAGTAAGAATTTACCAAGGGATCTCTCCGGAAGATAGACAGCAGCGTTTTTCCGTGTATTAATATGCCGTACTGCGCTCGCCAGCCCGCATTGAGTTGTGTTGAGTACGGCATCAACCCACTCATGATCTCGGAGATCCACGAGGAAGATTTATGTCCAGCAGTGGACATGAAGGTTGTCCTGCGGCTGAGATGATGAATGTACATCAATTAATAAACTACTTTACAGCTCTTGTGTCAAAAAACCTAGGATGAATGGTCTCTCCGAATCAATTTGCCAGGTCCAACAAACATTTTCACCATAAACTAAATCTAAGTAGTTGGATGAAAACAGTTCCATATATTCGGTGAATTGGAGAGAATCGTATGAAAAAGATCATTTCCTCGTTTTGAAACCTAGTATGTTCCGGTCGTTTGTCGACTAGTATTCGGAAGGCGAGAGAAGTTTGATAATAGACATTAGCAGCGAACTTTCTTAAGGGAGGACAAGTTTTTGCGTCCGAAAACATTTGGCTAGAAACTTAGAAGTGGTTTATGGTATTTACCTCACCATCATCATCATCTCATTCATAAGATATCCACGGCTGGACATATGTACATACATACATACACACACACACACACACACACACTAACACATACACACCCACACACATTAAATAATAAACAAAGACAAACAAGTAACTTTGTGTAAAACATTTAAGAGCCTGCTGATACTCGCATGTGGCCAAAAAGGTATAATCTCAGCTTAATGCAGCTTCTTTGGAAGCAGCGCTCATTAGCACCTGTGTGGGTACTTATACACATATACAATAAAAATGTATAATAAACAATAAATAAAAGTAAGAACGAACCTAAGTATAGGTGAATAAACCCACATCGATCTCTAAATACTGATCATGAGGGGGTCGTCGCCATACTCACCACGCTTGGCAGCGGTTTGGCTAACGCTGTACGAGATACATGGAAAGACGCTGCTGCCCATCTTCCGCGGGTATCCTTTGGCACATTTTTGCTGTATCCTCGGGGAAGAAAGGGGCAACTGTCTACCGGTACTCCACGCCACGGGTTACCTCAGATAATGGAGCAAATGCCAGCTTTTGTTAGCGATTTTTGTTTATTTATCGGAATTTACAGCAAGTCGACCTCGCCCAAATGGCCTGGAAAGTTTAACTGGATAAGTTTCCTTTACATTACTCCCGAGACAGCGGCCCGTGCAGCCATTGTCTATATTTATAGCCATCTCATTCCAACTTCGTGTAAACAGAGCAATATTTTTCAAAGTCGATTACAAAGCGTCAAGTGATATTCTCTGGCTAATCGGATGTGTTGGAATTTAACCGAACTCATTAACCAGGGCCCGTTACGTTATTATCGATTTTGTTTATTTATGTCTAGGCAAAAGGTATAATCTTTGTTCCCTTCCGTCAGTCAGTCAGTTAGTTGCTAATAACGTAGGAAACTTAGCTTTAAATATATGCTTCGTAGGAATTAGCTAAGCTCCTGTCTTTCCCGTGGATGCAGTAAGAACCTGCCGAGGGATACCTCTGAAAGATGGGCAGCAGCGTTTTTCCGTGTATCAACAACCCGCGCTTACCAATCTGCCTGCCAAGAGTCGCGAGTTTGGCAACAACCCTCTCATGATCATGAGGGATGCCTTAGCTAGCAGCGGACGTCCTATAGCTGAGATGATGATGATGATGATATATTTTCTACGTAGTTTCTCTTTTTTGATAGCATTGTTTACTCAGTGGTTATTATTTTGACTGTGACCCTCAAACTTACAAAATGTTAGTGCCCCATATATCTCTGTGCCAAAAACTTTCACAGGAAAATGAACCCCGTAGTATATGGCATGTGAAAACACGAGTGTCCGTGACCGTCACGCTTCGGCACACAAACAAAGGAAGAGGTTTTTTTGCTTCAAACGAAATGTAGGTAAGAGGACTTCTTGGCGGAATGCCACGAGATGGAACCTACTAATACCGATTGGCGGCGACTAATACGTTTACGACGAAAACAGCCATAAAACAAGATATTTGTTGGAAGAGGACAAATCATTATTTAAAAAATGGGTTTAAAATTTTGGTGAGGTTTTCTGAATGAATTAATGACGTTTTCAATCCATTAAGAAACTCGAAGGCATCAACTATACTCTTCGTACGTACATTAAATAACTTGTGCCTTCTTAAAACCTGACTAAGCTGAGAGGATGGTATAGGTGCTGGGCAAGCCTAATCCACCTAACGACGTCTCAGGCACTGCAGCGTCCTATACAGCATGAGTACTAGTTACTGACGCTGCACAAATCATCTATTATTAGATTTTTAAAGGCTAATCATCATCTTAAGACTTTTGGCACATCTTTGATACTCTTGTAAAAAGATCGCGTATCACACCACTCCAACCAGCTATCAGTCAAGCTGCAAACCTGGCTACCAAAAGCGATTAAAACTACATGGCATCCATACGCTAGACCACAGGCTCTCGCTGAATAAAGAAGGAATGTTCGCCAACAGTGGCCACAATCCACGTGACATCATTGACATTTGCATATAGTCACAAGACTGATCGCAGATATAAGCCTAAAAAAATACGAATTAAACGTTTCCGTTGGCATTGTTGTTTGGTTTTTGTCTCACCTAAACTAATTTACATAATGTCTTTGCAAGCTACATCTGAACGTTCTTTCGGTAGAAAAAATATGCAAAAAATACACGAGAAAAAGTAATTTCGTGAGATAGAGCCGGCGGTGGCTTAAATATGTAAAACTTAAGGTTTAGACGTGAATATTGTGTTAGAGATAAAACGACATTATTTTTTATAATTACAAACGTACATTCGTTATAGATCATTTACAACGTCGGCACACTGGTATTCACGCTGTCCGGACACTGCCGACTGCCGACATATAAGATGATCAGTTATATACCATCCACTCATATACCTAGTATTACTGTTATAACCTAATTAAAATTTTTATATGTGGGTGATGGAAGGTATTGAGAGGTTATCTCCTACAACATTTGCGCATTTTAAACCGACTTCAAAAAGAGAAAGTTCTCAATTTGAACCGTATAGGTTTTTTATTGAATATTTTATCCTGATTGTCCCCATTTAATGCTTGCCTTGCTTGTGGAATTGTAATCGGTACTCAGAGTTTTCCAAGTATATACTGTATACGGGATCACAATGGAGTTATAACGATACAAATCGCACCATAACTACCTTCTGAGTTAAGGCCTCATTACCAGACGTTGTTAGTTCAATGCTGCCTGCGCCCCAAGCTAGTTCACCTCTTTTACTCAAATTTAATAACCGGATAATTAATGAAGCTCTAGGCCAAGGAAACTTCAACAATTACAATGAGAAACTGAGTGAGCTTTTAATTAGATCCCGTACAGGTGACAGCTGACTATGAGAGCCGATTAGAGCTTTCTGGGTAATTTGGGCTATTTTATGTGAGTTCCAATTCAAAGCAATCTAAAATGGGTAACTCCTATAGTTCTTATTGATGTCAGTGTGAATACGTAATCTGTGGCATTTATAAATAAATATTTATGGCACAACTGATTTTCTATATTCACTGCCACTTAACTTATATTTTGCGATAAGTTAGGTACTATTTAAAAACCAAATCTCTAAAATTACGGTATATTTTTATATTATGATTCTAATATTTTTATTTCTTTGTGTGTCGAGATAATATTAAGCATGCTGTATGAGTATTTTAGTGTACCTTCAATTTAACGTCTGTACGAACTTTTTTCGGATTAGATTTCCCTGGTTTCAGAATATAAATTTAATTTTGAGTATGGCTCGGGCTTAGGGTCGCTGACAAATTTTATCGTTCGGAATACAAAGGTAAGGCCAGAAATTCTCATAATTATCTCTACGGGAGGCTTATTTATGGAAGGGTCTTATTCTATCTTCATTTTTTATTCAAACCAATTATGGGAAATATTTCACGCCAGATACATTTTTAAATTCAAGCTTTTACGGAAAACGCAACGCACAGGTGTCGTAAAATTTATAGGTAATAAGTTTTCAACCGTTGACATTAATGTTGTAGACTTCTATGTAGGCCATGCAACAAACAATTTGAACCCAATGTTCATGTTTTATACACTACATTGTTAAGTTGGGTACTGTCAGCGCTTTGTTAGATAAAACTTTATGATTAAGTTCACATAATCCCTTTTTCTTAAGTAAGGACAATGTCTCCTCTCCTTTACGTAAATAAAACAATTAGTCATGCAAACAACCTGAAAAACCTCAAGAAGTTATAAATAAATCATTAATCATTTATTTCGTAATGATATTACACGTTACATTTTACATAAAATTTCGCATCAATAGAATAAAGTTTATACTATGTCAATTAATTATATCGAGTACAAACAATCGAAAATTAATATAAATGTTAATAATATCAAAAAATACAATAAATCAAAGACACGTTAATAAAGGTCACCTTTTACATTAGTGAAAATTTCTGAAGTCAAAGAATAATTTATACATACTCTCAAGGAATTCCTCATAATTGTAAAAGGTGTTACTTATGAGCTGTGTTTCAGAACAACAGACGTCTCACGACAGGGATAGTCAGTCTCGTAATCCCGTACGAGGAGCATCCTTGAATGTGTAAATGTAACATTTACAGTAGATGTCATCATCATCATCTCGGCCGTTAGAGTTAGGTCGAGGCCTCCCTCATGGATCTTCAGCTACAGACCATGAGGGGTAATTCCCATATGTGGTTGCCATACTCACCACGCTTGGCAGGCGGGTTAGCGAGCGCAGTACGGGATGTTGATACACGGAAAGACGCTGCTGCCCATTTTCCGGAGGTATCCCTTAGCAGGCTCTTACTGCATCCATGGGCATAAGAGAAGGTGTAACATTCTAGTGCCGGCACCCCACGGCATATGTAGGCATATATTCGTAGTGCTAAAATCTTCGATGTAGAGGCAAAAATACTAGCTATTTTTTCAAAGGTCTGTTATCAGGTGGACGCTAAAATAGAATAGCATAGATTAAGGCCCTTCCCCGCGTGTCTAAAATCTCTAACGGAGATAGCAAAGAATACCTAGCTATTTATTCAAACCTCTGCAAGTCGCTTAACTAGAATAGAATAAGGCCCTTCCACGTATGATTTTCGCACGTCGTGAATATTATTTTACATCTGAACCCACCCAAGAAAACAAGAACAACGACGGTATTTGGTTGACTATTTGCGTTTGAGATTTATTTGTCCACTAGCTACACTTATAGTAGCTGGATAAGGCGCTCTGCAATCACTAGCATCTATGCCTCATGAATATGCCACTTTGATAACGATCTAGCTGTAGTCTAGGTATTCATTTCTGCAGGTTTTAATGTATACAACCTTAGTAAATCCATCTTGCAAATTAGTATTTTATGCGGCAAACGAAATGTTATTTAATAGGCTTATTATGTAGACAACAGGGTATTAAACTCAAACTTATAGTAGTTAGGTCAGGTTGATATTTAGAAAATACTAAGATAAAGTGCATTTAAGTTGGGAGTGGGTGTGCTCGTGACGTCGGCGTCGTAACGTGACCTAACCACCCTGTCCTGACGTCACGCGATATTTCGACTCAATGTATTGCCGTAATTTATGACGGACGATACATTCAAAATTAGGCAACTAGCCATACTTGTCCATACTTACAATCCAAAGCAACTGATACAGACTTTGTTTGTGGTTTGTGGTATATTTACTGTTTTGTTTAGCTGCTCTGTTAGATAGTCCAGACAGAGGAAGATGAATAAAATATACAGGGTGATTGGTAATTTGATACATTTCTCAAAGAGGGTTATGGAAGAGCTCATTTCCGATTGAGTTTGTTGTCTATTAGGGTGCCGGATTTTTCTTTATATCCTCAATTTTGTTTTTTTATGGAAATCCCCCGATTTTGAGCTCAAAATTGAGATATTTTTCAGCAAAGATTGTGAAAATAGTAAATAGTCAGTATGTTATGGCCACATTGTTCGAATAGGGTAGTTATCTTCAATACAGTAACGAAAGAAAATGCGCACTGCTCTCGACTGGAACAAACTACCATCGTCTGTGTTTCCAACCTCTTATGACCCGATTACGTTTAAGAAAAGAGTTAATAGGCATTTTCTAGGGAAGCTCGCTCCATCGCCGATCTCATTCTTGCGATAGCAAGGATGAAACCAAGAGCTAACCTATCTAACATAAAAAAGGGCTCTGAGCTCATAATACCTATTCGTAACTGCTAAGCTAAACGCTCTCCCGACCTCATATTATTCTTTTCATCCGCCCGCTGCTGGCCAAACGTTTTGTATGTTTACCGTGAGCAAACAAGTATTTTTACTGACTAGCATCTCTATAGATAGGGACGTTTTGTAGCTGGTCTCTTTGGAAAAGATTTAACAGAGCTATTTTAAAGTTTAATGTTACAAAAAACGGGAATGTGTTTATAAAAATAGAGTCAACTATCTACTGAATTATCAGAAAGTTTGTGAATCTCGTAGATTCACAACGTGGTTTCGTTATTTCGCAAACACCCATAAACACGTAAGTAAACAAAATTTAAATAAATAAGTAACATATTAAAATTTAACCGCAGTAGAAAATACGGAACCTGACTTGGAATAATAATGTACACATAAGCTGCGCACGCCACAAACATGTACCCCTACTTTATAATATTATAAATGCGAAAGTATGTATATTTTTATGTTCCGTTATCATGACAGGACATCTTGATGGAATTTGATATAGAGATACTGGTAGATAAGACAGAGGAAGTCATAGACTACTTTTTATCGCTAAATACGCAGACAAAGTCGCGGGCAACAGCTTGTCAAACACAAAGCTTACAGTAAAAACCCACAACCAACATTCACTGAGTTACATCACCAAACTATTTCCACTTCGCACCGTACAAATGTACAAATGCTCCAAGTCACCGAAATCCGTGTGAAGTGACAAGCTCACGGCGCCTCCACCTGAACAAAAGGCTGAGTACACATCGAGGTTGCAAAGTACTTTTTCCTTTCATGCCACCGTCGAAAATGGCATCCACAATCTTTTAGTTCTATCCTTGAATGCAACTCTTTAAAAGCTTGTAAGTACTTTGAACTGAACTTGAACCTTTTAAATCAACAATATTGCACACAGGAGTTATCCCATGAAGAAAGTAAATTTACCAAAAAGACACGTTTGGAATGAATAGACGTGAAATGGAAAGAAGATAAGAAAGATCCCACCATCAGCCCGTTATATTAATTGCCAAGAAGACAAGGAGCGAGAGATGTCCCATTTAGATTACCCTCATAATGTTTAACTGCTCTAAGATATTAATAAGTTTTCTAAACATAGAATCATAAAACGGCTTTACGAATTTCAAGATAATTTCGCGGGTATTTGAAACCGGTGATAGTTAAGAGATACTTTTCGGCATCCTATTAACGGGTGATCTTATCTTTAAAGTGAATCCAGATAGATCCAGTAAAAAGTTGAATATTTAAAGAGGTAGCGCCAGCACGCCTCGTCCGATAAACCTCGAAGCGAGAACGAAATGGAGGTGTCATTAGACTTACATCGTCGCATCATCCATCACAATCTACTAAATGTAATGAGGACAAGATATCTGTGCAAATAGAAATATTAAGGTATAGAGGTAACCTTAATTTAGAGGCAAAATGTATTGTTAAAGTTATTTTTTAATACAATACGCGATAATATAATTGCTTATTGCTAACATTAAGTTAAGTTAATAAGATATGTTATTAGCACAGCTCAGTTACGCCCTAATCGTTGCATTTTGAATGCCAATTATGAAGAAGTATTTCTTTGCAATATTTTAGACACGAAATAAAACCTATTCTATTTTTTACTCACTCATTCGAGCTACCTGGCAACCTACTAACACCGCCTCGTCGTTCGGCGTCTACTCGTTGTCCATAAGTGGTCAACCGGTAGACACCACATGGTCACCAGTGAACGTCGTTTGGTCAACGAGTGAACGTCAAATGGTTACATTTTCATATCACGTATTCATATAAATTTCACTCGCAGCTAGCGAACGGTCCACGCGGGCCTCGTGAGTTGGCAAGGCGCAGCAACGCAAGGCAAGCATGCGAGCAGCGAGTTGTCACAGATTGGACCACATACCGTCCGCGCGTGGAGAGCTTACGACTGAGGCGATCCAGTGATGGTACAAAGTTGGTGTAGTTAGCGCATTATTACTATATTGGATTAACGGGTATTTATCGCGTAATTACCTTTATTATTATCCCTGTATATAGTTACCACATACCCTCATACGTCCATATAATACTAACCGCATGAGGCGAGGCGGTGCAGGTCCGGGGTTGGATGGCTCTAATCAGCCTAGTGACCTTTAATGGCACTTCAAAGTCCAAAACAAACGTAAAGTGACACCTGAAAATGACCTTAGCAATTCTATAAACCTGAAAAATATTACAGTGGCTTGTCTACATGCCTGTTTTAATACGAACCTCAAACATAAATAGTCATGATTTCGGATAAGCACATCTTATCCGACAGTAGAGTGGATTCGCAAATACGGCAAGATTAATTTGTACATGTAGCATGAGTTTCTAGTCTGCGAAACGTCTGGAAGTACATTGGAAGTGTATTTCCACCGTTGAGTAGTTTCGAATTATAACAGAGTGGGTTAAATTGAAATGCTTGCTTGCCACATGTTCGGAATAACCTATATGAAAGAGCACACTCACCGTGTGGAATGTGTAGGTATTTATTTATACAAATGAGTGCCGAAAGTGACATGTATGTTACAAAATAGAGAGTGTAATATGATAGTGTAGATATAGTATATAGGCCGCCCATTGTACATTAATTTGTTATTATTTTTCCTAGCTCTTGGCAAGGACATTGACCTTCGTGAAGCAGAGCCGTAGAGCTGTACAAACAAAAATACGTTCAACCTCATAGGTTTTCATAAAATAAAAATAGTATAATAAATCGGTTTATGCACTCTAGATCAAATCGCAATCGCAGCAAAAATTAATTTGGCTAAGATATTTATTTAAATTATACGTTTTGTTTTTTATTTTCCTTTTCAATACCCAAATACATGAACATTTTAATAAGTTTTCTGCGTCAGAAAGCTCTACATTAGGAAATGTATAGAAAGATACCATATGGAACTGTTCCCAATTTACCCGTTACCAAGTAAAGACTTGACAAATGCCCTATACCAAGATGCAACGGTGCCATCGCCTAGAGACACTATAACCATTTGGCTCCTCATTTGTACAACTTGCTACTCAAGAAATCTAAAATAAAAGGGCTCACAATACACAAACTTAAGCTTTCAACTTCAAAAACTTTCGAGTGGTGAACTTAAGAATTTTAAAACACCTTAGTGTCTGAAACACCTACAGAAGAGTGTCTCAGTGAATAATTAATACTGTTTTCAGTATTCTTTTTTATTTTTCCTTACATTCTAAATACACGGTTTACGTAATATTATAATCGTATCCGAATACCATAGTTGAGTTTGGACATAAAGCTCTGTGGTATAGATACTCAATTACACTCGACGACCGCATATTATTTTTTATTAATTTTTCATCTAATTAGTGCTTAGACATATAAGTATGTCCTAATAAACTATTAAGACAAGTCTCCTATTTAAGTTTTAGTTATTAATTATAGTTGGTACTTGTTTATTTCTTTCGGTGTTTTTTCGCTCAACTTGCTTAATTTAGTTATAACCTCTATTTGTCACAATCATTATTTACCATGTATAAATGTTCTTGCATCCGTGGAGTGGTGGCCTGGTGACTAGTAATACAGGCTATAAGCCCATCACTGGCACCAGTCTCTTATAACCAGGTTAAAACATCACTTTATATTATGTGAATCTGTCCAGTTTTTGTCTTTTTTAAACTTTCGCGATCACAACACATTATTAACATACATATAACCGGGTATTTATCGCGTAAATTACCTTTATTATTTCCCGACGTTTCGCTTGGATTGCACCAAGCATAGAGAGTCTTCCCGGGACTATGCTTGGTGCAATTCAAGCGAAACGTCGGGAAATAATAAAGGTAATTTACGCGATAAATACCCGGTTATATGTATGTTAATAATCTATCCAGTTTTGTAACCTTTATGAGAGAAAAAAATGAATTTTTACTTAATATTTTTACTTTAATTAGTTGGCAAACAACCTATTTAACAAAGAAAGTGTTATTATCATCTTATTTTGAATCTTTTCTACCTTTTCCAATCGAAATCAATCAACATTTTTCGTAGTTTTAATGAAGGTTATTACATAGGTACGTACCTACATTTCATGATTCAAACGCCACGTGCAATTGAAAGCAGCGGACCTACAAATACGATTTATTTAACTCAGTGGAATCCGTCATATAGAATCGAAAACGCAAGAACCTCATACTACGAATCAGGAACTGAAGGATGTTCTGTAATACCTGAGTCGGGTGAGACGGAAACACGGCCTTGTCCTACTGCGAGGGTTGTCTAAATATAGACGCTCCTGGTGCGATAAATCTATACAGTATGTCATCTTCAATGACCCTTCAACCGCCTTCCGTACACAAGCGCGCTCTTTGTTAATGACATTATAAATTCATCAATAGAGCCGATGAACAATGACTGATTTTAAATATTTTTTTGCATTCAATATGAAATGGACAAAATATTTGAAATTAGGTGCCTGAGTAACTATGTGTATAAGTAACTATCATTATTTAAGGGCTTTCAATATCGGTATAATAAAATAAATTGGGCTTATAAGAAAACAAAAATGTGACTCAGGCTAATATTTTTTTATTTTATTAAAGACTTATCAAAATTACTTGATTATTTTGTTTAAAACATATCACATATAAGGGTAAACATATAAGGGTTACACCTGTAACCCCTATATGTTTTTAATATAAAAGCTGGTACATTATCTTGATATTGTATGTACCATTCCTTCCGTTAATGGAACAAATTTACGGAAGAAATGGGTATACGGCAAGCGTTATCTACAAAAACTATCGACTTTCCAGCCCTTTTAATGACAAGCATTGGTCGTTTTTGGACGTTTTCGGCCATTTGAGGACTTTTATTTTTTTTGTGACCTTTTGAGGTCACAATAACTCCGGTCCCTGTGGCCCTAGGGTCATCAAAATCAATCAGTACCCTTCTCTCATTAAGACGGTGCTAACAAAAAAGGTTTCATGTAAATCGGTCAACGCGTTCGGTTATAATCGTCTCATACATAGACAGACAGACAGCGCTTTGCATATTAGGGGGCTTCGCCCCCTAAAAATAAGTTGAATATAATATTTTTTGTTAAATTTTTGAACACGTAAGATCATAAATGCATTTCTAGGACTTAAATAATGGAGGAGTCGTTCCTAAACCTAACTTAGATCAAATAGTTGTCTTTTTAATAATTTTCTGCCCCTATACTCGAACGTGCCCTGTTGCCCTGCCTGACTATTCTATCTTATTTTTTCGATCTCTCTTGTATTTGAATATTATTTTTCTTATTTCTATAAGTCTCTCTTTACATAAGTTGGGATTGTCTATATACAGTTTTTGTCTATGCTTTTCTCTTGCCAAATAAGGCTTTTTACCTGCATAAAGTAAAAATAAAAATTACCTGTAAATTTCCGTATATATACATATGAAAAAAATATGATTGTTTTAGATAGCCGAACCATTCATAACCTTATTCAGCGTCGTATCACAGATTACAGAAACTAAGTCGTAGCGTAAAAGCGGCTGCACCTGCCAGTCAATGGCGGTGCAATTTAGAGCAAAAATAAACCTTAACTGGAATTGAAAAGCAAATAGCGAGTAGCGGTAGTATCCTATCGATTTTATTAAACGGTTCAAGGTTCTGTTGTTGCATGTGGCTGATGATGGAAAACGTTTGCGCATTCCAAGTCTTAATCCAAAAACCGTCTTCCGTTGTTAAACAAAGAAAATACGTCCGCCAGTAAATACCAAACTTTATATGCGTATTCTTTTTTGCAACTTACGGTTATTAAAGCTGGAAATATTGCATAAAATGTAACCTTCTAGTATTGCACTTTAAGAATATAGCACTGGTGTGGCGTCGGTCAGCGATTAAGACATTTAAGAAATAAAACCGGGCAAGAGCGAGTCGGACTCGCGCACCGAGGGTTCCGTGCCATCATACAATATAATTTACGACAAAGGCGGTTTTATATTTGTTGGAGAACCTTGACAGCGCCATCTCTTGTCTGATAGCGGAACTTATGTAGATTTTTTACACTTTCGATGATTTCTAAAAAAGTATGCTATGTAGAGAGATTGTAATTAATTTCCTCTAATCTTTACATACACTTCTAATAGTAATAAAAGTTTCAAAGGTTTATCTCCGCAAACTTCGGAGATAAGGGGGGGGAACGCTATTTTTTTAACATTTTTGTAAATAACTCAAAAACTATGCGACTTAAAGGAAAACTAAAAACTGTTTATTAATGTGCTAAAGAATATCTTTCATATGATACCCCACATAACCTAGTAACTTTCCAAAAATTTTGAAAACACCCCTTCCACCCCCATTGTCTAAAAAACTATGCAAATTAGAGAGTTCGCTATAATTTTCCTATGAAGTTTACATACACTTCTATTAGCTATAAAAGTATCACGGGTTTATCTCTGCAAACTAGGGGGGGGGAACGGTCGTTTTTTCAACATTTTTGTAAATAACTCAAAAACAATACGGCTTAAAGGAAAACTAAAAACTGTTTATTAATGTGCAAATGAATACCTTTCATATGATACCCCACATAACCTATTTACTTTACAAAATTTTTGAAAACCCCCCTTCAACCCCCCTTGTCTAAAAAACTATGCAAATTAGAGAGTATGCTACAATTTTCCTATTAAGTTTACATACACTTCTATGAGCTATAAAAATATCACGGGTTTATCTCTGCAAACTTCGGAGATAAGGGGGGGGGAACGGTCGGTTTTTCGACATTTTTGTAAATAATTCAAAAACAATACGGCTTAAAGGAAAACTAAAAACTGTTTATTAATGTGCAAATGAATACCTTTCATATGATACCCCACATCACCTATTAACTTCACAAAATTTTTGAAAACCCCCCTTCCACCCCCCTTGTCTAAAAAACTATGCAAATTAGAGAGTTCGCTATAATTTTCCTATAAAGTTTACATACACTTCTATTAGCTATAAAAGTATCACGGGTTTATCTCTGCAAACTTCGGAGATAAGGGGGGGGGGAACGGTCGTTTTTTCAACATTTTTGTAAATAACTCAAAAACGATACGGTTTAAAGGAAAACTAAAAACTGTTTATTAATGAACAAATTAATACCTTTCATATGATACCCCACACGGCCTAGTAACTTCACTTAAAATTTTTGAGATCCCCTATTCGCCCCCCTGCAATCAAAACAAGAATATTTTTTAAAATTTTTATATATGCTATATAAGTAAAAAACTGTTGTCTTTTACTATTTTAAATTGCAAGTCGATAGCATCAGTAGTTCTCGAGATATCCATCTGTGACAGACAGACAGACAGACAGACAGAGTGATTCTATAAGGGTTCCTTTTTACCATTTTGGTCCGGAACCCTAAAAACTAGGTGTGAACTTGAAAAAAGAAGAGGTAGAAGATACATAGATAAGATAACTTGCATTCGCGTTGTGATATAGACGATTTAATGTTTGGTTATGAATGTTGTAATCATTTACTTACTATTTCATAGATATATGTCTCAAATACTTACAAGAATTAATATAACGAGCGATTTTATTTATTTTATTTTATTTTAAAATCTTAAGAAAACTTACAGCTAATTAAGTCTATATATAAACAACTATAAATGCAAAAGACATGCATGCTGATGGCCAATTAAAAGTTTCCATAAATAGTTATTATAAAAATAAGCTAAAACTAAACAGTACAAGATATGGACAACAGGTTAGTACAAGAAATCAAACAATACACAAGGAAAATAGTACGAACCTAAGATAAAATTATGTATGATTAAAATTAAAAAAAATATCACTAAGCAGGCTTTTTAACTTGCTTGTTGGGGTATTAAATACATCAACATCTATATCTACACTTGCCAAAGAATTGAGTGAAGCGCTTGCTCTAACAATGAACGCGTTTTGCCTATAATTAGTTCTAACAAATGGAACACTTAATATGTTAGGTCTCCTTAATGTACTTGTATTAGTACGCAAACCCAGCCTACTAAGCAGAACAGGGCAGTCGACTGTGCCATTTGCAATGTTCAATAGATAAGTTAGGTCTGATATATGTCTACGTTCATAAAGAGGAAGGAAATGAAATTTGCGACAACGTGCTATATAGTCCGGTAGGAAGATTTTTGATCGGAATTGTAAATACCGGAGGAATTTCTTTTGTATAGCTTCTAACCTGGCAGAATATATGTACATCATAGCGGGGATTCCAGACTTGAGAGGCGTATTCTAAGTGGCTACGTACGTACGCGCAGTATAAGATCTTGAAAGTTTTAATATTTTTAAATTCAGATGACATTCTCAAGACAAATCCTAGTGCACGAGAGGCTTTGTTCACTATTTTATTAATATGATCGTCAAAAAGGAGTTCAGATATTTTATTTTACAAGAAAAGCGGAAAAGCCTGTTTCCATCAAAGCTCTGTGATAATAACTGAAAAATATAAATCATGCCGAAACATTCTGTCTGATTCCAAGTCAGATTTCCAAGTCGAAATGAACATTTTCACAAGATTTTCGCCAAACAAAACGCCCTGACTGATAACTGACCAATATAATGGTGTGCACATTTGATATTTGTTTTTACATCACAAAAAAGTGACGAGTAAAAATAATTTTATAGATTTCACTTTTTTACGGGACTCTACTTAGATATTAAAATAATAAGTGGACAGTATGAAGTACAATAATGTCGAAATTACAGGAAGGTGTTTTTAACGTTCTAAAACTCTTTCTTCATAAATAACAAGCATTGGTACGGGGGTACCAGAAAAGGGGACGAAGGCCTCAAAAGGTCACAATAGGTCAAAAATGGCATTTTTGGGTTTTTGAACGTTTTTGGCCATTTGAAGACTTTTTTTGGAGACCTTGTGAGGTCACATTAACTCCGGTCCCTGTGACCGGAGTTAATGTGATCCAGTCACCAAAATTAATCAGTCACCTTCTCTCATTAAGACAGAGCTAACAAAAAGGTTTCATGTAAATCGGTCAGCGCGTTCGATTGTAATCGTCAAATACACAGACAGACAGACAGACATCGCTATGCATATTAAGGGGCCAAGCCCCCAATATTATGGCAAATTATTAGTTCTATTATTAGGAAAACACTTATTTTAACATTACTTTTACTGGCATAGTTGTCGACATTTTACCCGCTCCATGGTGACATAACATTTAACCTAGAAGCACAATAAAAGCGAACAATAATGAGCACCGTAATAAGAAAAAAGAACAAAGAATTATTATGCAAGATAGGACTGGAAATAAAAAGGTCTTAATGAAAAGGCATAAGGCATGTGCACATAATTATAAGTTGCTTTTATCGTAGGGGAGACCATTTCAGAACAGATAGGCTAAGGTCGCTAGATAAAAATATACATATAAGTAGTTCTACATATTTCTTGAACTTTTTCTTATTTTTTACACTAAAAAAATCAGTCTCGAACATATTATTAGCACACGAAACAAAGCAGGTAAATTTTATGAGCAAAGCGGGTGGTTAAAATACCAATTATTTTCCTAAACCAGTGAAATGTTTTATTTTTCAATTGCTTGCAACAGCGATTATGTTGGGACTGTTTGTTTGACTGCCTGTGATTTGCCGATACCTTTCTGCAATAATACAGTCACTCGAGCGGCAGCGACGTGATATTTAAAAGACGGGGTACCCGTTTGCGACCTCTCTCCCCTATGTAAGAAATAGATAAGTAAGTATACACGCACTTCTCCAATACTCAAAATAATGTTTGTTGTATTGTATTTGTTGCAAAATAAAGGTTATATTTATTTACGATTGAGTAATAATGCTCAACAGAGGTGTAGGTAGAGCAAGCAGTATAGCTTCCAATAACGCTATGTATGTAGCTTTTATTTGGTGCATTCGCTGACTTTCCATAGCAAGTGACAATGAACTAGCACACTTACATATGTTCACATGATTGAACCAGGTAATTATAACTAATAATTCATTATGTACCTACATAAAATTATCAAATCATTTCGCTAGTTTTACGCACAAAATACAACCTCATACTTATATGTATATCATCGAAGAGTTATATAAAAAGTGGTTATCAGAATTTATTTAAATATTTAAATTTGTTTTTATAATAAAGTTATTTAATGTATTGCTAGAAATTGTCCGTAATGCAAAATTATAATATTTCAGTCTTCGCCATCACTTAGGTACCATGTACTATTCAACAAAATTATTTTGTATTTTTTTGTAGAGGTAAATTAACTATTTGAGAGGTTATTTCGCTCCAACTGAATGAACGCTTTTTGTTTGAGTTTGAGCTTGATGAGGGGCTGCACACCATTAAAGTATCAGTGACAGTATCAGTATCAGTAACCAATTATATTGTTTTGCCATTCACGAATTCAAGACTTATTATTCTTAAATAGATAATGAAACTCAATAATATGTTAGGTGTAAAATTATAAATTACTTAGTTTAGAGCAATTATATGTAAGGGTGATGGTTAAACGAACTAATGTCCTTATTTATATACCTTCTATCTTTTACTGACGACTTTTTGGACGAAGTACCAGGCATTTCGTATTAAATTACGTGTGCCAGAAAGAAGTTATTCGTCCAGTGGCTATCAGAGAGCGGTACAAATAGGATACCCGCAGAATACTCATGTAGTTTTCTTATTACCTAAGAGATGACCAAAAAAGATAGATAATTATTTCGCGGTTAATTTGCCGCTGGTTTGAAATTCGTGAATTCGTTTGTGGTTCAAGACTACAAGGACGAAGTCGCAGTTATTCCCCATTTCGTGGTAAATTACCCGAGCCAGAAGTATTCGTCCAGTGCCCATCAGAGCGGCACAAATGGGATACCCGCAGAATTCTCAAGTAGTTTTCTTATTCTCTGAAGACCAAAGGAGATAGATCATTATTTCGCGGTAAATTGCCGCTGGTTTGAAATCCGTGGCTTTATTTCCTATCTATATATTATTATTTTTTCTATGTTTAACTCGGCTAGTTAAAATCAGAAAGAAATGACTAGTTAAAAACAGAATACCCACCATTCATTTAGGTGATTTTTTCATCATCAGCCAGCATAATATTGCAAAACCACCAAAAGCAGGTTTTACCAAAATATTCAACATCAATACAGAGTCATTTACGTAATTAGGTATACTCGTAAGTATTGTAATAGTTACCTTAGGTACGAAACCTTAGGTTAATAAAACTAGCTTTTGGCATATCACAGTTATGGTGTAGGTTTGTTTTTCGTGCATGTGATAGTAATTAATGTAATACCTTACGTAAATGTTCCATAGGGCATGCGCTGAGTCAGCCTCATTAGATGACGAAGCAACTGTTTTCAGCACACAGCTCATGTGTCCTGCCCAATCCCACTTGAGCTGGCCTTCGTGAGCTACGTCGGCTATTTGTGTTTTCAAGCGCACTATCGTGTTTCTTACGTGGTCCGTAAGTCTGACACCCAGGATACTGCGCTGCATAGCTCGCTGGCATACCCCGAGTCGAGACTTTTGGCAATTTGTGAGTGACCAAGTCTGGGCACCGTACCTGAGTACCTTAGTAATTCATAATTACTGACGCGCCTAATGTATGAGGACTAATGAGTTTTGGTAAACCAAGTAAATGTAATCAAAATAGCTACCTACATTGTTTTCGATATAAACGGCTTCTTTCTTAGTATTTTTCAAATGCACAGCAATACATTCTCAAAGATATTGGTAGAGGTTTTTTATGAAATAAATAAGGCCAGGCGCGTGTCTGGCCACGCGCTTTTTAGGGTTCCGTAATTACCCGTAGACCTGTTTTTTTATATTTATTAGTTAACTGCAGGTATATTAATTGAGTTTTCGGTATGTTTGGTAAGCCGGGCGACAATTTCTTCGAAGGTAAAAAGCTAGCTTAATTGTTATAGTTATGATTTTTTTTTCATTAGAAAATTTATAGTTAAAACTAGATTCACGATTTTTTTTCATATTTGTAAAGCTAGCAGTTTAAATGTTATAGTTATTATTGTTATAGGGAGAGACGCACGAAAACAAACTTACGGAACCCTAAATACGGAACTAATAGCTTTTAAAATACGTAAACGATACCTACCCCACACTAAAGTACAAGAAAAAAGTATTAGCCTCTTAATTGTTTGTATTAATTGTATTAATGTACCCCGAATTCATTATATTTCCATTATTTTCTTTTACCATTATCTCAGCGTGATAAAATGTCATCTTTCTAGGACTAATAGTATCTTCGTAAAGAACTCACACAAAGGAGAGGAACACATACACAGTTAATTAAATCACTCATTATAATTACGAAAGTAAGTTTAATGGTCTACCTATTCTACAAGCAAAGCAACTAAATTATTAATGAAATCTTACAGCAAACTCTACCATTAGTTGCTCCGGGATAACCTTTAATTGGTTTAAACAGGCACTTAGGTACTAACTTTTTAACCCGGATAAAGGTCCCGATGAGATGGTTAATTTATAACAACGCAAAAGTTTCAGTCGGGAGAGCAAGTTAATTGGCCTTTCACATCTAGGGTTTAACCCCTTTCTGGTTTGTATATGTATGTATATATATAAGTAAGTATATATGTAAGGTATATATATATCCTATATGTATATATGTTACGGGTAATGCTAGAAGATTGGGTAAACCTAGGTTTACCCAAGGAGTCTGGGTAAAGTCCGAATTATAATTATATTATGTTATTAATTAATGCAAGAGCGAGCTAAGGGCATCCCGAGGTTAGGTTTGGTTAGGTTACAGAAATAAAGCCGCCAACTTCTTGTGCATTTCAGCTCTATTCTTCTTATCTTAGCTCTATCTTCAGTGAGCCAAGGTAAGTTGCCATAATTGTTCAAAGAGCTGTTAAATTTTTCGGTTTTAAAATTTTGTGATTATCATCATGAATGATAATCATTTTAAAAATTTTAAAACTGGGGGGAAGGGACTTTATTGCGTTATTACCTAATTTTATTATTTCCCGACGTTTCTGTAACTAATTATAAAAATAATTACGTCGACAGATCGCGAAAGTTTACATTTTGAAAATCACCGAATCCAGGAGTCGTAAACCTTAAGTTGTTTCTTATTTATATACATATTATATTATAATACGCCCTGTATATAGATTGTTTGTACAGACTGACTAACTGAGAACTCATGCAGTACAGGACGCAGCAGTGCGTATGGGCCATTCTTATACGTATGTCCTGTCCAGCACTTAGCTACATTACGTTATCTCATCCCATCCTCTTAGCTTATTCGGCTATAATCAGCTGAACATCCAGGTATATGAACCCCTTAACCTGTCAAAGCTGTCGATTTTCTCACGATATTTTCCTTCACGATTAAAGTACGTCACATGTGCACATACATCTTTCATGAACTAAAAGTAGTACTTACAAGATTGAAGTCAATATAAATATCTAGATACAAACAGAACGTCCAATTAAATTAGTACATAACAGAGTTAAGACATGTTCCAGGAAACACTAAACGGGAATTGCACTAACATATTCTCGTCATTACCCATTGAACTCGAACATCTAGCTTTTGGCACTATAGCCCTATTGTTGTATTGTATGACGACAATACCGTGTTACAATACTATAATTCATAAGAATTATTATTCTACGTCGTGGTGTGCCGGCAATAGAATGTTACACCTCCTCTCATGCCCGTGGATGCAGTAAGAACCTGCTAAGGGATACCTCCGGGAAGATGGGCAGCAGCGTCTTTCCGTTTATCAACATCCCAAACTGCGCACGCCAACCCGCCTGCTAAGCGTGGTGAGTATGGCAACTACTCCTCATGGAGATCCAAAAGGGAAGCCTGTGTTCAGTAGTGGACGTTTTACGGCTGAAATGATGATTATTCTACATTAGGCACTATCGCTCGTAAAATTTAAACGCAATTTTGTAACGGTACAAATGGCCTATGGCAGCGTCGTACTTTAGGGGTAAGATTGCAAGACACTATTCGTTCGATGCCGATAAGACATCGGAACCACCATAAACCGTCATATTTTCATTGATTACCTATCTCGCGAAAGTTTTTGCATCAGTCAATTGACAGCAATATTGCTGTCAAATGTCAATTTTGTATTAGAGAACAGCAAGGAATTGACATTTGACAGTAATATTGCTGTCAATTGCCTGTTGCAAAACTTGTCGCGAGATACGTAATCACCCTGCCGATCGTGTCACTTGACATCTGCAGCGATCAAACTAAGTTTTACAAACCATAGATATTTTGTTTGGCATGTCTATGGCCTTTGCGGATCCCAATAAATAAACGCTTTTTGAAATTGAATTTCTAGAACACAGGCCATATTCATATTCGATTCTCCGGCGAGATTTATGAGAGTACGGACACTGGCAGAATAGTGAAAGCGTCACAGAAGCCAAAAAAACAATTTCACATTCAACTATATTTGAACCTAAGTAACGTGTGGTAGAGTAACTATAGTATCTTTCATTTTGAGGCGAACTGATCTAAGACCATGTAGGGCGATCTAACCTAGCACTCTCAGCCTTAAAAGTTCCAAGCGTATTTTTACCGATTGCTAACAGTCGAACCAGCCAATAGCACGTTATAACATAAATAATTTATGGTGTTTACAAATTTTCCAGAAAAAATGCTTGGTTATTACAGCCAATTCCAATTTCTTGCGATTCCATTCAAGCTATGCCAAGTTCACAGAATTGCACGCCATTTGCACTGATATTACTTGTTTTGTGCTTTTCCCTTATTTCCAGCCCACAGCTGGCAACATTGCCGAATTGCCGTCTCTGCCTGACCCAGATGCGATGTTTTAGGCTTAACTTTACTGTTCACATTCATCATCATCATCTTCGTCATCATCATCTCAGTCGTAGGATGCCCACTGCTGGATATATTCCCGCATGGATCTCCAAGTACTATTCCGCAAGGGGACAATAATTAGGGGGCCATACTCACCACGCTTGGCAGGCGGGTTGACGAGCGCAGTACGGGATGTTGATACACGGAAAGACGCTGCTGCCCATCTTCCGTAGGTATCCCTTGGCTGGCTCTTACTGCATCCATGGGCATGAGATGAATTTAATGTTTGTATAAGTAAATGTAAATGTTTTTATAAGTTTGATTAGTGTCTATTACAAATCTAGACAGATACATATAAGTAGAGAGTAGAGTTAGAGTACCAAACTCGTCATCATCCAGAAACGACAAGTGCGTGTTTTTCATACGTGAGCAATTTAATTTACTTTAATTCACCTTTAATTCGACTAATGAGTTTAATTTAATTATATGAAATAATTTATCCCTGCGAAGTATTTTGGCGCGCAGAATAATTTAAATATTTCCTTTATGTAGAAATGCTCTTCTCAAATGTTTTATGAGAGCTCCAACTCTATTACGAAGTATCGCCGTCGTAATACGCTGTAATTCACCCAGCCAAGTCACACCTGAGTCTCTGCGTTCTTTCAGTTTAATTTGTTCACTTTAACTCAATTAAAATGTTATGAAAGGAATAATTCTTGTTGGAAGTGGAATGAGACGTTTCCGCTGGCGTTAAGGCGATACCCACAGTGCGACACAATATCTCAAACTCAAGCCTAATTTTTACTGTGAGTAATGATGATAAATTAATTGAAATAATTACTAATTTAACCAATTAAGTAGCGTCTTTCCGTGCATCAACATCCTGTACTGCGCTCGCTAACCCGCCTGCCAAGCGTGGTAAATATGGCAACAACCCCTCTTGAACCCCTTAGTGACCAATGAGGGAGGCCGTTGTCCAACAGTGGACGTCTTAAAGTTGGGAGAAAGAGAGAGAGAATTCAGTCAATAATAATTTATGGTTTAATTATTACTCTTTTGATTAATAATAATTACTTATTTAATTAATAATTATTACTAATTTTATTAGTAATAATTAGTCAGTGTGACAGAAAATTTAGTACTTAAGATAACAAAAATTTGTTTTGTTTGTGCTAAAGAGGTAAGAGTATCTGATTTTAGGTCTAGGAATAACTCTAGACAGTCTGCAGAAGTTAGTTTTCCTGCCAGTTTGTAATCATCTAATGACTGCAGTTTTGCGATTGATCTATATTCTCACTAATATTATAAAGCCGAAAGTTTGTTTGTATGGAGGTTTGTTACCTCTTCACGCAAAAACTAGCGTACGTATCGCGCTGAAATTTTGCAAACATGTAGATGTTAATTAGGATTAACACATAGGCTACTTTTTATTTGGATACAACGCATGCGAAGCGGCGAGCACAAGCTAGTATCTTATATTTAGTAAAATTCACTAAAATATATTTCTGATCATAGAATACATTCAGCGCTAGTTACTTAAAGCCCATGTAAATATTGCCTTACATAACATGCAATATTGCCTGGGACGAAACTTTAAAGTAGATTAGATGGCTTGCCCAGCGTCCAGAGCACTCTTACCTCTACAACAATTCTCCCGTCCGTTGTTAGGGAGGCGTCGGTACTTTTCACGTTGACTAGGCCGAACTATCTATCATATTTTTGATCTAAACAACGCGACAATGCAATTTAACTGTATATACAAATCAATCCCAATTAACCAAACAACTGAAATGTAAAAATTAGGATAACGTCAGCAATCGCCTTACGTTTACCACCGTGCAAAATTTAATTATTATTTTATTATTATTTAACCTTTTTAGTCAGTGTGAACTTAGACTTATTCCTCGGATTGCTTTTCTCAAGTTTTAATGAAAGTGGACCCGTATCCCCATCAATCTGCTTGAGCCGCTCCGCCCGGAACGTTGTCAAACCCGTACGGAAGTTAAGAGCTCGCGTAAATAACGCATGTCCTACTTTCACGACCCGAATACAAATGATAATAAATCCAGAGAATCGCTTACTTCGGCTTAAACCCAGATGGATATTGTGGACAGTCAACGACTCAAGTGCTATATTTGTCGTCAGAAATGCTCGCAAGGCTCAAATTAATTGAAAAATACTACTATACTGCATACAAGTAAGATGCGTATTCTGATAATTTAAGAGATAAAAATCTCAAACCGTTAGGTTGAATCAAGTAAGGTTTCTATGAAGGAAATGGGCCTTTTACATCTATTATAGATATTTATACAACATCAAGAACTGGTGAGCATGCTGTACGGGACGCTTTAGTGACTGAGATGTAGTAAGATGGATTAGGCTTGCTCAGCACCTCCCAGCTAAGCCAATTCAGAGAGATTCGGAATAAAGAACAAGTCTGAAGCTGACCTCTGTTCCTCAACGTAGGTTTGTATCGTGAGAACTTTAAAAGTGCTTTTATTTTGTGATAGCCATAAGCGTATATTGTTCGCATTTGGAGGCTACAGGTGGTTATAAAATATTATAGAGTAGCCAACATGAGCTTCGCTAGGGCAGTTAACTACGATGGGTAGTTTGGTAACACGCCTCTTTATAAAGTGTTTAGTTCTATTATCTTTTATTTATTCAAAAATTGATTGCGGTAATACTGAGGCAGAGTCCATTTTTTGACCTCACGCAGCATTGGTTGTACCTATGTTTAAAATTTGTTTAACACTGTAAGCCTAATTTGATTCTTTTATGTTTTCTTTATAATTTGTATGTGGTGTGTGTGTCAAAAATAAATGATTTTCTTCTTCTTCTTTCTTCTTCTTTCTACATTTTGTATGAATATCGGTACAATTAATTTCACATAGTATATGAGTATATTCATTGACTATAAATACAAAGCACAAACTAAGTAATTATGTAATTAAGTTAATAGCATGCAATTATTGTATAGGTAATTTCATATATGTTCATCATAATTACTTTCGTACGATTAACTCGTCAATAGTGTAAACCTTCAACAAGTTTTCTTAAAAAATCCTTGTAAATATTTGGATTGTCAACTGCCTTTGTTTCAGAAAAAAGAACATTGCTGCTGCCATCAGGCTGTAGGTACTACCTACTGCCATGCTTTGGTACATTAAGCCTCGGATAAACTCTGAGGTCTTAGAATTTTCTACGTGTCATAAGACTTTCTGTTCTCTTCTCTGTAAATTCGTACTTGAGAGGGTTTCGTACAATGTCCACCAGAACAACTAATAAGCTAGTGGTATAAAACGAGTATTGTGAGAATTTCTAGCTTTCTAAAATAATTTTTACATTTACAGGAAGCATACTTCCCACGGAGGGATGCATCTGTATCTTGGCATGTAGAATATATTTTTCATGTTTAGTTTATTGTTTATTGTTAAAAAATAAATGTAACATAACAGATACTTAATCTAAATCATTACATCCATCATACCTAAAAACATTAAATTCAGGTTAGAGTTGCATATTGCACGACAAAGAAACATATTCATAACTTTAATACACTTTCAAAATTAATGCAATAACAACATACTACACTTTAAAATCAAATATACATATAAAAATAGCAATGAAGTAGACAAAAATAAAGCACACAATTCTCATTAATAAAACAAAGAAATAATAACATGGTAATAATAATAATTTAAATGTTCTCACAATGGGTTAGGCAAGATCTTTTTAGTGCCCGCCATCTACATATCTACAAATATATCTACATTCTGTGTTTGGGATTTTAATAAAATATTTAAGTGCTTTTGTACGCAACAGACGGGAGACATTTAACGCGCCACAGTACGCGATGTGCTTACAGCAAATAGCGGCACTCGACCAGGACGGAATCTCGTCCTATTCTCAGGTACATATAGTCTACTGACTTCACATAATAGTTCTGGGCAGTCAAGAGTACTCCTCAGAATACGACAGATAGTAAGAATTTGATCCGATTGTCTAAGCGTTTCCAAAGAATTATAGCCCAATGTGCCCTGAAGGAATTTAGTTGGATAAAGGAAAGGATAATATTCAAATACTTTGTGATATAAGTATCTCAAAAATCGTTTCTGAACCTTTTCGATCATAAGTGTGTACGTGGTTTCATGGGGATTCCATACACAAGATTGTTGTATAACGCTGACTGTATCTTACCTATTCAGGATAAAACCTTCGTTTTCGATAAGTACCTGCTCTATGTTTTGTTTTCGGATAACATAGAATAACAAGCATTGTTTTGTTCTCAAGAGTTTCATAATGCTAACCTTAACAAAACCTTGCTTGCAGTTTAAGTAACGTAACAAAGTGCATTGGCATTTATGCCACGTAGTTGTAACGAACTTCATTTACTGTGCTATCGTTTAATTTACGAATGCTAATTTTACTTAATGCGAGCTCTAAATTTAGGATGTGAATATGTTTACAGAATTCCCTCATGAGTGAATTTTGTGTGTGCTATAGAAGTTTCATTAATATAATTATACCTAAAATTTACTTACGTAGTAGGACACAATACTGTTTATGACTCTTCCATTGGACATAGAACTGAAAAGAAACGATAAGACTCTATTTTGGCCTTATTTATTCAAAAATTACCATACTTTTACTGTTTGCTTTCAATTTCGCATTTTTATCAGTCATAAAGTATTTTGTGGTTTATTTCCTTACGCAAAAGGTCATAAATTCGGTAATCGTAAATTTGAATTGTCCTGGTGATATCGTATACCGCATTTAAATTCGACAAGCGGCGATAACCTTTATGAAAATTTATAGTTTCTGGCCTTAACTTCGCACGCGTTGTACCCGGATTATTTCCTTCAAGTATTTATCGCGTATTTCATTTATTTTTATATTAGTTGTTGAATGAATAAAATAAAATTATCGTTTTTTATACATCCAAATAATATATTCCCCTGTAGACAAGACAGTAGGTATTTTACATAAATAGCGAACAAATAATCCTGCAAATAAGTACGTAATTTGGGCTTTCACAACTAAACGATAAACAACGTCAGTAACTGTGAACTCATGCTGTACGAAACTCTGCAGAGTTTGGAACATTGTTAGTTATACCACAGACCAGTATAAACAAGTGGTCTGTGGTTATACCCATACCTTATGTTACCTTACCCGGCCACCTTATTCATAGGAAAGAGCAGCTCTGCAGAGTTTGGAACACATTGTTAGTTATACCCATACCTTATCTTACCTTACCCGGCCACCTTATTCATAGGAAAGAGCAGCTCTGCAGAGTTTGGAACATTGTTAATTATACCCATACCTTATCTTACCTTACCCGGCCACCTTATTCATAGGAAAGAGCAGCTCAGCAATACCTATGTTGGATGTACATTTTGCCTACCACTTATTTAAGAAATTAAAGTCAATTTAAACTGTCTTTTGTTGAGAAACCAGCCCTATATCCTTAAAATTTATTCTTCTATAAGCTATCTACCGAAGAGAAAGAAAGGTAACTAGGTAATAGTAATACACCGACATGTAACTTAAGACCTAAGACTAAGCCGCGGTGTTCCTCAGTTGGGTAACCGTAGCATTGACAAATTTTTAGATAGGTAAAGAATATCTTAATGCTAATTAGTTGAACAAGTCGGTTATAGATTCTTTATATAACAACGTTAAAGTGAACTGAAATTGGTTTAACATTAAACAAAATTTTCATTAAATAAATCCTCCCTATTCAATTAGCAGTGCGGTAATTAGTAAGCTGGTGTTTACCAACGCTTCCGGCCTTCGCGAGAGGTTCATAAATACGTGAAAAATTATTCATAAGGTAGGTTCTATACTTAGAATAAAAAAACATACATATGTAAAAGAAAGAAATATGACGACTAATAGTCTCTTCCCTAAACCCTATAAGGGGGTTGAAATACACATGTGTGAGAGAACCATCATCTCATATAAATCGTATCGTGACGAGAACACGCACGAGTCGTAACTTGTCCACATTATTTATTAACTATCCAGCGTGACTTTCTGAGAACTTTTATGATATTATTTGTAGAAGCTAAGCGGAGGTTGGCACAACAATGGCCTGTAAAAACACGTCATCATCATAACGCCGAGATCATAAGATTATGCAAGCTTTATCGCTAGCAAATATTTGCTAGGTGTTCCAAGTTCCACTCATTTACATCATCACAGTACTATGTTGGTCCACTGCTGAACATAGCCCTATCTAAATTGCTGCGTCATTACACCCTGAGGCTTGTCGTATCCAGCGTTTGCCAGCGACCGTTCGCAAATCATCACTCCATCTAGCTGTTCAGCGACCCAAACTACGCTTGCCGAGTCACGATCTCCACTGAAGATCTCGTTTACCCCTTCGGTTATCGTTTCTTCGACAGATATGGCAAGCTCACTGCCACTACAGCTTGCTAATCCTATGTAAAGATGTTATACACATAGCAACTTCGTATGTATACTGTAAGTCTATGCTGTAAGCTTGTTATATGTTATTTTGCATAGGTTTTATTTTTTAAATATACTACTAAATGACAAGAGAAGCCGAAGGTCAACTGATGTTAAGCAGTAACCTCTACCTTCACGAAGCACGTCACCAACGTTGCATTGCATTACGTCCGTCACCGAGACATTGAGTTGTATGGTCTCATGTGCCCGTAACTTCATATAAAACGACTTTCATAAATAGGTACGGTAGGTACCTAAAATATTATAACGTGAAACAAGTCTGAGAATAAAGAGTTCTTGGTCACGTCGAGAGCTAAGCTAAAATATTCATAATTCAAATAATTTATAATGCATAATCAAAAATATCTAAGATTTCAGGTGTATACAATCAAATCTTAGTTATAAACATTCTGCCAAAACTTGCCTTTACAGGCACTTGTCTTTATTAATATCATTTACATAATATTACGTTCATTTTTGAATAAGATAAATTTAATTTAATCACTCGAAATACTAAAATTATTGTATTATTCTGTCTCACGTAATTTACATGTAATGTACCATAACGGAAAATTTTATAATCGCGTCACGTACTCACTGAACATTATTTATTTGAGTTAGGTTACCTTTCAACTTTGCAATTTTCTTTGAGATGTATTTTTTTTTGGCTATCGCCATTTCTGTTTTCATGGAAAACCGTATGAAAATCTCGCTTAATTCAATAAAACCATTATTTTGAAATTTATAAGGAAAATTAGGACACATCTTCTCTATATAGAGGTACAAACAAAAAATGTATATTGTGAGAAAGAAACATTTTACAAGAGGCGGTATTATCGTTAACTGCGATTTCTAAAGACTACCGAAACTAAACTAAGCTAATGAGCACAGAACGGTTTTATGTGCCGCCAAGGGTACTTTTCCTTCTAAACTAATAATCAAAGGACTGTGTTTCAAAGCTCACGTAGCTCGACATCACCCAACACCGCTCGTTTACCCAACAGGCATTCTTACCCCCAACTAGGTCGTATACCTACCATGCAATGCGATGTGACAACAATAATTCAGCTCCGATACATGGCACACGACATAAGTCACGTAGAATATAGTGTAACTCGGGTCATGTCATTATTTAACCGTATCAGCTTTAATCAAAATGTTCCGTATAGGACTGACATGACAGCCCTGTAGAAACATGCAATGTATTCACGGAAAACCATGGTGTTTCAAAGTTGGCCTTTGTATGTTACCTGACTCATTTAGATTAAAATCTATGTAAAACGTTTCCCTAATTATAAATACATGAATACAGATACCTAACGAAAATCAAATTCATTTTGACGAACTTTAAAAAAATTATGTGGTTCTCAAGTCACCGGTATTTGTTTCTCAAAATTCAGTACCTACTGACTGATCATGGAATCCATTAGGCGTCAAGGGAACTCTTCAAATATGTAAATATTTAATAATTAATTTATGCATCTGCCTAATAGTAGGTATCTTCAGGTATCTTTAGATATTTGAATGGATATTGAGTCATGCCTTCGCTTAAATAGTGATTTGTCTGGAAAAGCAATACCTGGGTTATACTTGGAGGAAGGTATATAAAGAAGCGATACAGATCCGATGTAAGTACAGGCAATACAATACGTCTTCTGATCTAGATCACGTCCAAAGCTTTCTTATTGAGAATCTACCCGCTTATCCGTATCGGGCACAGGTTGCTGTATAAATACGCATCAAATGCTTACTACGTGGCATATCTAAGCCTAATCTTTGATTGTCAGATATGGTTTTACAAAACAACATACGATTTTCAGCCTAACTGAACTTAAGGCGACGCATTGATAAACAGTTAGGTATTTGAATGTAATTGTTTAAATTACAATGTTAGACCGCGGACTGAGGCCCCCTGCATAGAAACCGACGCGAAAAGCTAACTTGAAATGAAAACGCCAAAATAGTAATTCTCGTTTAAAATAAAAACTATTTACTTAACAATGTTAAATCTAACCACTATTTGAAAATGGGTGTATAGACTTATATGTACAGAACATTTAGTTAGAGGCATAAATCGTTTTCGTTTCGAGGCATAAACCTGAAAAGTGAAAATCTTTGTTTTTATAGAGCACTTTTTGGGTTTTTTTTCTGTTGTAATAGTTAATGAATGTCTTCTTGTTTATTAAGCGACTTAGAGACTATAAGTCAAAAAGCATTGATTCATTCTGCCTAGAAAGATAAAAAGATAAAAAATAATAATAGGGGTTAAAGTATGAAATTGCCGTTTTATGGTCTATTACCATAAAACGGCAATTTCGTATTCGTTTTGTACTTCGAATTGACATAGATCCTTCATGGTTTGACCTTTTAAAATTTGTTGAATAGCCATTCAACTTCCACATCACTTTATTTAATAAATCTCAATGAATGAATGAAGAAAGAAAAAGAAAGAACATCACAAAGGGTCAACCCCAGCTACGTTGAACTCTCCAAGAGGTTCGTTCAAAATGTGACAATAATTTTAAACGAACTTCTTACGGAGTTTAGGTTAGCTTGCATTTTCCTACAGTAGGTCTACCTCTTAACTATAAACTTTATGTACAACTCGTTATACAGGCATCTATTTATTTGTTTGTATCCTTATATTTGTTTTTTACTTTCTTTGTACGTACATAAAAGAGTTAATCTATCTATCTAATAGTGTTTCTAGGCGGAGCTTCGTAAAACAAAATGTGATTGTGACTTCCCATACGGCCCATCCAAATCGTAAACACGGCTAGCGAATATTCTTGTAGTATAAATAATAATAATAAATAATGCTGGACAAATCACACAACATAATCTAGCCCCAAGCTAAGCAGAGCTTGTGTTATGGGTGCTAGATGACTGATATACATAATACATTATACTACATAGATAGATATTTTTATTATATATAGAAAAACACCCAGAACACCCTGAACAAATATCTGCAGATCGTACAGACATTTGTCCCGAGGCGGGAATCGAACCCGCAACCCCTTGCGTCGCAGGCGGACCTTCGCCCGCTGCGCCACAGAGGTCGTCAAAAGTATGTGTTTGTCTCTATGGGTATACTTATAATATCTATATAATGGGCACAGAAATTAAGAGACGGGCATACCTATATAATATTCAAGTAATAAAAATCAGGAGCTAAGTGGCTATATTCTAAAGGCTGAAAACAGATTTATGAACGGTTTATGAGCTAATTTATGTTTACGGCCGCTCCGCCTCAGTTTGTAAACAGAATGATGCAATAAAAATTTGATATGCGAAGTAGCTTAACTACTTTCACAGCTCTAATTTCTTTTGAATTTTATAAAAAAAATATAAACATTTTTGGTAAGCTAACTACAACTTAACTTGAATTTAATTGAATTGAACAACGCCTGATTATGTAATGTGGTGAGACCTGGTGAGACAATTGACTTTACAAAATTGACAATAAAATTGACTTGAGTTAGAACAAGGTTTAGCTTATTCTAACTCATGTCAATTTCAACATACTCGTCGTACATGCTGATGTTTAAAAGTTTATTGGCTTCGATATAGATTAATAATAGTTACAGGAAAAAACCAAAATGCTTATGTATTTTCTTTCACAAACCAATATTTACTCTGATATTCTAGATAGCTAGCTATAATGTAACAATCGGCAATTGCACCTCTTGTGGTCACGGGAAGACTGGCTACGAACACGATGGGTGAAATCTCATAGAAACGTCGGGCAATAATAAAGGTATATATACTGGTTGTGATAATAATAATCAGGTATATTTTATAGATAATCTTTATTTCAGGCAACACAAAAAGCACTCAAAAAGTAACATATTGTAAATATGTATAGGGCCCATATAGTAAATACCTTAGAGACTAATTAATATACATTATGTAATGATCGCGAAAGTTTAAAAAAGTATTTTCTTGATAGATAGAGAAACATGTTCACGTAAAGTTGCGAAAGAAACGCCAAACATGGCATGATGAGTTGATTAGATTTCCAGTCACGGTCTCGTAATTCGCCAGGGCGGGCGAATTTAGTCGTCTATCGTGCATTCCAAATGACCAAACCGATAATGGTCGAATTTCGATTAATCGGTAATCGTTATATTTATTTATTTGAGCCTCCTACAGAAAATACACAAAAATGAAATAAAAATAATTAAACATTAATATAAATTTCAGCTTGATACCTCCACGCGTTCCTGAGAAAAAAAAGAGTTCATTCACTCTTACGTTACGAAACCTTTAAAAGTATAAGAGATAAGAAGTAAAAACTTTGTATAGGTCACTAAAAGGTATCCCACCCTTTAGTGACCGTGCGATAAGATTTTGGGAAATTTCACTTCTAAAAACTGTAAATTTATAGCGCTTGTGTTATTATGGGCGAAACCGTAGCGGGCTCACAAGCTTATCTATTAAAGTTCCACTAGTTTAGACTGTTATTTTTGAATGATATTCCGCTATCTGCACTATAAATGTACCCTTTCATTGCCATGACTGGGTAACAGAGCTTTTAGTATCGCACATAAATCGTTTTAAATGTTTTGATGTGGGAATCGCGTGTGTTCCATTCCAATCTCAATTAAACTTAATTACGTAGTTGACAACCCACTGAAAACCTAAAAGATTTTTTTGCCGGAAAGGGTGGGTCTGGTCTTTTTTTAAACGTGCAATATGGAATGGTACGGAATGGGATGCAGGCTTTCAGTGTACTAAATTTAATGTACAATTAAAATAATATTAAGTCAGTAGGTACTTATTTAAATACTTAGATGTACGTAACGTTTATATAGCAGGCCGACTTTGTCTTTGAGGAGATTCTCTTAGAAGCATAGGGGCGCCGCCGCGCCGGCGCACGGCAGTTGGCAGATATGCGAGAAACCTTTTCCTAGCACGTGGGATATATGATTCTTGATAATCATAAAAAATGTGTGTTCTCAGTGTAGTAACATACCTTGAAGTAACTTAAGGAGTATCTTAGCTTAATTTGCTACTTACATAGCAAATTGTAACTCTTTACCTTACATAATATTATTGTTTAATTTACGTTCAATAGCAGATGTTGTGTTATTGTATTTGATTCCTAGAGCCGCATAAATTTGCTGTAAAGGTACGAGTACCTGCCTTATCTAACTTCAAAGTTATTCAATTCTTGGCACTACGCCAGCAAGCACATATAACCCCTTCTCAATCTGAATAGCTAATCTGACCTTATAAAACATGGGCCAGAAGCGCTAATTCACAATTAATCCTAAATTATACCTAAATGTAGAGTTTGTTTAGTTCAGCATTAAAACCATGGTTATAAACTCAAAAAAAATATTCAGATCTAATAAATTACGTACTTACTTGATATTTTATACTTTTTCGTATAAAATTACTTTTCTAGTAGTAAATGGAGATACAAACTGTGGATTCGAATTTTAAACGTTATTCTAATCTAAAAAGTAATGCTCATAATACGTTCTTAATAGTTGAAACGTACACCGACTCTCAAACCACGGATATGACTAAATTTGAATTTGAATTGAATTTTACAAAATATTAGGCAACAAAAGTAAAAAGAAAACAATGCACGACATAAAATTCTAAGTTTAGGCTCTACAATAAACTGGCCTATCCGGTTTTATGTATGGTCAATACTTAAAATCGGATAGCTAAGTTAATTCAAACTTGAATATGTAGTAGCTTAAATAATATAAACGAATATTTTTTTGGTAGAATAATTTATCTGCCCTTAACTATTTTAGTGTCTGTCATTGACAAGATAAGGAGGAGGAGTCAAACTTGAGAGTTTTTCCGGCAGATGAAATCGACGAGTTATTATTTCTTTTGCAATTGTATATACCTACTGCGATTAATTGAACACGTAGAAAGTTAAAACGCTGTAAATCGTAACATTAAGACTCCCGATGGATTTTTAAAATGTTTATAAGCTCAAATGCTAGCAATGCAATGCTTTATCCACCAAACAATGTCTCAGGTACCGCTCAGTATAGATAGAATAACAGTTGGCAACGCATCATTATTCATCATCACATAGATGTAATACACTTACAATGTAATCTAGTAAAGCCTACAAATCACCCGGCTGTATAAATCATATTGTTAAAGAGGTACGTCCCAGTCCTAGACACAAAAGTGCTCAGCACGTAAATTTCCTAACGCTGAATAAATTATGTAACAATGTGGGCAGAGATTACCACCGAGTCGTACAGACGCACATCCAACATGCGGTCGGCCAAACCTTTGCGGGACGATTTTGACACTCGTAGCTCGAAAAGGTACCTAAACCAACGAACACCTTCGGTTCGTGTGGAGCAAATGTTAACCTTCCATGATTATGACGGACTCTTATCGACCAAAACCTACCACTATGTTTCCTCGACGCGCAGTTTTTCCCAGTCTATGAGAACGCTTGCGCATTCTTCCGCGGTCTCGGCAGCATGCTGGACAAACCTTATCTATCTAACGATAACCCTGAGACTGCAGCGGCCCTTATAGCATAAATGAATACAGGTCGCTGTATAAATCATCTAGGTCATCATCATCTCAGCTGTAGGAGATCCATTGTAGGACATAGGCCTCCCTCATGTACCTCTAAGTACATACTGATCATGAGGGCGTTGTTGCTTAACTGACCACGCTAGGCAGGCAGTTTGCCGAGCGCAATACGGGATGCTGATACACAGAAAGACGCTGATCTTCCGCAGGTATCTCTTAGCAGATTCTTACTGGATCTGCCGGCAAGAGGGGAGTGGCAACATTCTACTGCCGGCACCGCACGGCGCAAAACATATTTATGTACAATGCCAATTAACTATAACATAAAGCGAAAATGTACCAACGCAAAGCGAGTCACATTTTAGAGCGCTTATTAATCTCATTTAAGCCCCATTTGCGGCTCTAATCGGCTGTGACCGATTTGCCTGGTTTTATGTATTTAAATGGAAAGGAAATATTAACGGTTTCTTAATCCTAGATTTACCTTGGATAAGTAAGTATATCGAAAGTAATTATTCCATCTGCGGCCAGTTAGCAATAAATTTATAATTGTAAGTATAAATTTTAATGTGGATGGTATTGTTCAATTTACTAAGCATTGATGTAATTTATCGCTCTAAATAGGTACACAAAAGGAGTTTTGCCTTATTTTTTTTCGATAGACAAACTTGCCCTTTGGGCTAGACCTTACATAATAAAACAATAAATAAATCGTAGGCTATTATTAAAACAGGCCGGTGAAAACCAGTTTAGATCGAAGATAAACTGTGTGTCAAAATCACAAAACCCAACATACGAGTGGGTACGTCCTTATAACGAAATTCCGCTAATTATCTCATTCGCAGAGCGGTCATTATATATTCTGACCGCTCTGCGAATGTTAGGTATAACATTAAGAAATGTATCAATTTATTCATGTTTTGTACAAAGAAGGAAATATCTTAGTTAAGAAATAATATTGTTACTTTTACTGAAAAACGCTCGATCTCAAACAGTTTTAGTTCATGTAAACTTTTTTCCTACCAACGTGTTACGAATATCGTATTAGCTAAGATTACAGAACCTAAATGTTAATATTTTTTATATCTAATAGTTGCGCTCTCTTTCCTTTTTCAATAATATTAAGGCCGTCAAGACTCAAGACTACCTTATACTCGCAAACTATGATAATAATTACCTTGGTTGACTATGGAGGTATCAAAGGCAGCTGCAGCCTAGCTCAGGAATTTAATATCTTGAAATGAGTGGCGCTTGTCGCCTTTGTTGCCAGGAAAATTGCAATAAATTATTCTAAGATAATGAATTAGTCAAATTAACGGTTAAGTTATGAGAAGGTTTTACAGGATAATTTTCAAACGAATTTTCAATTAGATCGACTTGATGCTTTACGAGGTATGCAGCGTTTTTAGGGTTCCGGACCAAAATGGTAAAAAGGAACCCTTATGGTATCACTTTGTCTGTCACAAATGGATATCTTGAGAACTACTGATGCTATCGACTTGAAATTTGAAATCTCACTAATAATATAAAGCCGAAAGATTGTTTGTATAGATGTATGGATGTTTGTTACCTCTTCACTCAAAAACTAGCCTACGGATTGAGCTGAAATTTTGCACACATAGGTATAGATGATGACCAGGATTAACACATAGGCCACCTTTTATCAGGGTGCAACGCATGCGATGCGGCGGGCACAAGCTAGTGGAATACAAAAAAAGGTTGATAAATATTCTTATTATGATTGCAAGGGGGGCGGAAAGGGGGTCTCAAACATTTTAAGTGAAGTTACTAGGTCATGTGGGGTACACTTGCACATTAATAAACAGTTTTTAGTTTTCCTTCAAGCCGTATCGTATTCGAGTTATTTAATAAAATGTTGAAAAAAATAGCCCCCCCCCCCCCCCCCCTCTTATCTCCGAAGTTTGCAGAGGTAAGCCACTGCAAAGTTTTTTAGACAAAGGACAAAGAAAGGGGTCTCAAAAATGTTTGTGAACTTACTTGGTCATGTTGGGTATCAAATAAAAGGTATTCATTTCCACATTAATAAACAGTTTTTAGTTTTGCTTTAAACCGTATCGTTTTTGACTTATTTACAAAAACGTTGAAAAAATAGCGCCCCCCCCTTATATCCGAAGTTTGCAGAGAAACACCACTGAAACTTTTATTGCTAATAGTAGTGTATGTAAAGATTACAGGAAAATTATAACGAACTCTCTAATTTGCATAGTTTTTTAGAAATCTTGGCCGGTTATATTTTACACTGGTTTACGCTCTACTTCTGCATTTCTGCAGAAGTAGAGCGGACCGGGGATCAAGGCTAGAGGAAACGACCGTTGTGATTGGTTAAATTACAACGTTTCGTCGAGCTTTGTGCCCTTCGAGCTTTTGATTGGTCAATTGGGCCCCGTACCGTTCCATCTTAGTAGAAACTAATTAGCTAAAAAGTAAACAATTCTGGTCATCAATTCTGTTAATATCAAAAATACTCAATTACTTTTTCCTTTTGTTACAGGCAGGGCAATAGAACGCGTGTGTGCCGCAAACGCGGACGGCACGGCCATGGTAGACGCGGCGCGAACACTCCTTACATCTGTCACAAGAGTGTTGCTGCTGGCCGATATGGTAGTCGTGCGGCAGCTACTCTTGGCGAAGGATAAGGTATGAACGCAATTAACATCTCTATCTGTGCTTGGCTCCTCATGTCCGAATACGTGGTCACTAGACGTCTTCGTGAAAGTGTGGACAGCTTGCCTCCAACAAGTTCTATTAAAAGCCAGATAGATGGACCACATCGTAGAACCTGGCTTTCTTCTCCCGGAGCTGGACCGTCCATCGAGTTGGGGATCTCCCGCCGGATCTTCTTCCCTCGACGTTCCGAATGATGACTCGCTCAGGTGCGATAGTACCAGTACGACTACGGGTCATCGACACTATTCCTCTTCAATCTAAACTATCCCCTATTATAAGACTTGAAGAATTATAATACTATCTCTGACCTACTTAACTAAGAGTAGTGCCCCCTGAGACTTTGGTACCTCCGTATTTGCAGGCATACATCGAAAATTGACCCCACTCAACTTGGGTAAAAACAGCACTATAAAGACTAGAGAAGCATTGTCATACTTTGCACATGTGGTGACTATGTTTAGTGGTATAAATTCTACCTCAATGATATTGAATCAATGATGACAACCCGAATTGAGTGGACCATTTTCAGGTAGGTAACATAACATAAACTACTCTTAGGTAAGCAGGGATCAGAGTTACTTTCTAATCCTTGATTATTATGGTACAAAATGCAGCAGGTTCATAATCTTACTCATAGCGCAATCTTTTTCTTTCTGCATCTGATTATTGCGTGGTGGAGCCGTGGCGCCTGACAGCGTGGAAGGGGGGCCCCCTTCCGCCCGGCTGTCGTACAAGTGACTAATGGTATCATTAGGGACACACGGCCGACACTGTAAACCAGATAATGGGCAGCAGCGATTTCTGCTGTTTATTTTATTTATTTGTCGTGGCGTGCCAGCAATGTAATTTTGCCTCTCCTGTCTTGCCCGCGGATGCAGTAAGAATCTCCTTAAGATGAGCAGCAGTCTGTCCGTGAAACTTCCCGTACTGCGCTCGCCAATCCGCCTGCTAAGCGTGGTGAGTATGGCAACAACACCCTCATGTATCATCAGTACTTGTACAATTGTGAGGGAGGCCTATATCCAACAGTGGATGTCCTACGGCTGAGTTGATTTTAATTACTTATTTTCCTTGCTAACTCCAATTCGGTTCATTTCAGCCATAAAACGTCTACTGATGACAACAGGCCTCCCTCATGGATCTCCATGAGAGATAGTTGCCATACTCACCACGCTTGGCAGGCGGGTTGGTGAGCGCAGTATGGGATGTTGATACACGGATAGACGCTGCTGCCCATCTTCCGGAGGTATCCCTTAGCAGGCTCTTACTGCATCCATGGGCATGAGAGGAGGGGTATCATTCTACTGCCGGCACCCCACGGCCAATTCGGTTACCACGGCAGAAAGTAAATACCTTAATATCTTGAAGGAATTTCTTGTCTCACGGTGGTGAGCTATTGATGATGAGCATAATTTGCATTGTAAAACCAGTATTGTTACTTCTATTTTCATCCGAGAATGCAATTTCTATTTTAATACGCTTTTAATAGCTTGTATATTTGTAACCGACTCCTTTAAACCCGATTTTGACCCACTTTAAAGGATAATATTTAATTAAAACTGTAGAAATATCAAGGACCGATGTCAATACAATAATTTGATAATGCCTTATCCTGAATGAATCGTCAGGATTCAATAATTTCGTCACTTATTTTCTGTGAGAGAGCAATTTTATTTCGACTATAAAAGTGATTTGTGCCATATTTTTCGTATAATAGAGCATGCCACGCTTTTTTTACAATTTAATAATATTTTTCGTTATTTTTATTTTCGAATTAAGAATAAGTTTACTTTTTAGTTCGATGTGTTATAAAAGCATGCTTTTTCGTTTTTTAAACTATCTTTATTTAGAATTCCCTTGGGAACAATACCGACACCAGACCAATAAACTCAAGTTCCACAATGTCGCTGCAAGTTTACAAGACTATTTCTACCTGCGCCAGTTTCAGTTTTAGCCTACATAAACTATGTTTTAGTAGGCTATACCTACCTGCTTTATATATAATATAAATTGAGTTTTGGTTATGGAAACTACAGGTAGCACGTTCGCTGGACCGCCTGGAATCTGTGTCAAACTTTGCCGAGTTCGTCCGAGCCTTCACAGAGTTCGGAGGCAGCATGGTGGAGTTGGCGAGACTAACAGCCGAGAGAAGGGCAGACCTCCGCGACGAGCGGCGGAGAGCTCAAGTCGCCGCAGCAAGAAACGTCCTTGAACGATCCACGCTTATGCTTCTCACTTCATCCAAGGTTGGTATTGTGAACAAATGCCGGCTTCATTTCGCCAACGACTCTTTGAAGAGCTTGTTAAAAATGCATTCATTTCAGCAAGTGCCGGCTCAATAAGCGTCACTGTTAAAAATTCTTATAGTTTAAAGTTGAAATTATTATTCATGGGGATTAAGTTCTGAAATACATAAAGTTCAAGCTAGTAGAGTAACTGCTTTATTAGCGCTGATAGAACGTAATAAATTTGTAATCTGGGTGTCTGACTGGTCCCAGGGCTCGTGTAAATTTAGCACCGTCAGTGGCCGCCCACCGCTCCTAATTATGTAGGTATCAATCCAGGACCTCACTTCATTGTTTGCGACATCGCACTTTACGACCACAAAGTATAGCCTTATCGCACGCTATCGCAAAACTACATATTTGGTTCTGTAAAAACAACCATTAGATATTCATTAGCTTTTAATTATTGTGTTTGACAGGTGATCATGAAACCCATTTCGGTTTTAACATTCCATGGTATCGGTAATCAAGTTAAAATGATTACACCCATTTAAATTGGAATTTATGTTTCAATTTCCTGCAAAAGTTCGCTTCAAATTGCAGCATTAAGTTCATCCAATTCGAATGATATAAAAAAAGATATTTAAGTGCCTCTGGCCTTACAGAAAGTAGAATTGTGCTTAAGCTTCAGTAATGGGTCTTTTACGGTGAATACAGTGAGATTTAAGAAATGGAATCTTTAGAGTGCTTATGGCATTCCGTTTGCGAGAGCTAAGCTATCATGTCGCTTGCAAAAACCAAAAAGTGAGCAAAAACCACGAGTCCTTTTAATGACACCATTTATTTGTGTTTGTGCAAACACATTGCGCTGCATAATTTTAATTTATTTTCTCTTTTTATACATAATATGCATAAAAAGAGATATTCTGCATATTATGCAGAAGCCGTTAAATATTTCAGGAGCAGAGAGCACTTGTTTGTATTTCGAGTTTTGGATGCATGCAAGTTCACAAGAGTTTTTAAGAGCCACAAATCTGACATGTGTGAAAAGTCGCTCCACGGCTGGCGGGTTGGGCGGCTGTGAACTCAGCTATTTGTCAGCGTTTCCGGTTTGCCTTCAGTTCCATATCTCTCGCCTCCAGAACATATTTCACAATACTTTTACGACCTAGACTGTAGTTTCTTTTCGATATTCGAGTCTCTTATAACTTATAAGGGAAGAGCTCTGTTATTTTTACAACTTGTTTATAGCGCTATCAACGGACAGTAACAAATTATGCATACACGCAATTCGTGTAAACAGGTACATTAGTCAATAAACCTGTATTAGATTATGCTCAGCGTTTGTTCGTAACTTATAAGCCGCCTATGAAACTTTATTATGCCATGTAAACGCTGAGTTGTGTGTGGCAGTAGGCAGGCCGTGAGAACGCCGCAACCACAATGTGTTTATTTAGAAACCTTTGTTTAACTGAACCACGCCACCTGAAAGGAAAATTAAGGCTTCCCGGTTAAAACGTAAGTTATATGTAGGTAGGTATTGAAAAATCCGGGTTTAACCTTTTGAAATAGGGAAAGGAGGTTACGAAAGAGTAGCACGTGACGGTTGTAGGTAATGGTTAGTTGCTCTTTCGATAGGTATTCATATTGTAACGGATTTATTATATCAGTGGGTACTATCTTGTTAGCGCATTTTTTATTAGAATAGTAAATAGCGAGCGAATCTTAAAATTCTTAAATAATTTTATGGTAATTTTACATGATTTTATTTTTACATATAACATATCTGTTATTGTTAGTTCTCTTGAGAAAAGGTTCCATTTCCTCCACTCACAATTCTGCAGCGCTATATCATCTACAAATAAAATTAACTTTAACTTTTAGTATTACCGACAAAAAACATCATTCCACAGACGTGTATGCGGCACCCGGGCAGCGCGTCGGCCCGGGAGAACCGCGACACCGTGTTCTGCCAAATGAGACGCGCCATGGACCTTATCCACTACGTTGTCCGAGACGGCCTGCCCGGCCACGACGAGCCATCACACGAGGTTTGACTTGACACCTTAGTAACCAAACAATAGAGTTTATAACAATGTGCACCTTAATCACTAAACAATAGAGTACAAATAGCGCGACCGTGTCCGCCAGATGCGGCGAGCCCTGGAACGCGTCCCTGTGGATCGAGACGGGAGGCCTCCAAGAGACGAAAACACGCACGAGGTTTGATCTTGTCTGAATATTATCTCTTTCTAGTATCTTCAGCTGAAAAGACAAACTTACACTCTAGCAGTATGTTGCTAATTTGTATACTTGTGCTTTCAACTGACTATCCAACTTTTAGCTTTCATCGCATCGTCTCGATGCAAACACAATTGGGACCATTCAAAGTGATTGGACACTGTTGAAAAACAGAGATGCTTTGAACCAAATTTTCCATTTTCTTTAGATTAGCACTTTACAGCTTTTTTAAACGCAACTCTCTCTTATTAAACTATTTCAATGTATAAAATAACTTCAGGCAATTGCTCATTTTTCGCGCTCTCGGAATTATGTGAACTCGGAAATTTCTGTCACTCGGAAATCCCTGTACGGCGCAATTAACACTAGTAAACACGAGTGCTGGAAGCGTCAATTCAATCTGGGAGAAGGGCACTCGGGCGCTCGCAGTAGCTACTTCTAAATCGAAATAAGGTAGGGAAAAAGATAGGTACTTCGGAAAAGCTTTCAAGCATGGTTACTTTTTTCTTTTGACCGAGAGTTTGTAAAAGCAAAAATCTGAGCTACAAAACAGCAGTGTAAACAACGGTTAACTACATTACATTGTTCAAGTAAATCCATATCTATTCAAACATTGGAAAATCCAAATGGGTCATATTTGCCTAAGCTCAGACAGTTGGTGCAACGCGAGCAATTCATTGTAAGGCAGCCATGGCATCTGGAAACCGATTTGTTACCGTTTATCCGCTTATTTTAAGGGGCGATGAAACCGTAGTCCTTGAGTAAACATACATGTTACTTATAAAACATGATTAATCTCCCTCGACCCAACTAAAGTGGAACCCATTACTCGGCAAGCACTTGTTAAACTTTAACGGCCGTAGAACATTTTCAATGTGCCCAACTTCACATCATCTACTAACTAAACTAGTGACGTCAAGACACGTCCTATACATAACTTTAGTTAGTGTGCAAGCTTAAAATTGCTGGGTCGTCTTTTACGCATGTGTACCAAATACACAAGTATTTTTAGAAACTGCATAAAGTGACGACTGCTACATTTCTTGAAGCTCTTTCAGCACTGTAAACTTTATGGTCGATTTTAAGTTTCTAGGGTTAGGGTAGGGTTGTATTTTACCCCATACGGTTGGACATTGAAGTCTTAGATGTGTATACTATAATGTAAAATATAGTGTAAACTATAACAAACATAGGTCTGGTTAATAATACTATAATGTATTATTAACCAGACCTATGTTTGGCGCAATGTTATAAAAGCTAGCGTTAGGTTTGTATACTTGCAAGTTGCGTCGGCCAATGGCTTCGTACAGATACCGATCATAGTGCTATGCTATCGAGATGGGCAAAGCGTCAACTCTGACCCGGTTATCCACTTTACTGACATCTGTTAGATTGGTTAAAAAAACTATTGCATGAGAGCTAGTAATACTTTTTACGTAAGTGTATTGGTATTTTTGAAATTGTGATCGCAAGGGACTACAAGCTAAGAACTCTATACAGACCGTAAGCCTTGACCAAAGTGGTCTCATCCTCAAAAAACTTTACTTCAGCTTACTTCAGCTCACTTTATTTGAATTTCTATGCATAAATCAAGTTTTTCTTTTCTTGTAGTTGAAACCTTTCTCGGATAGTCATGAACAGGTATAAATAAACGGCAGGTATATACAAATGTTTTGTGCATTATAAAACTGCACTAGAAAGCTTCGTTTGAAATACTTTTTGAATTTTGCATTTGTAGTTTAAGTCGCTTACATATTAATTTATTTTCAAAGTAGGCTAATTGGTAAACAACAAAGTAAGACAAGGGTGTCATTTGCTAGACTTTGCTTCAAAGTTTCCTGTCTTTGCCTTTACAGTATAAAACTAGTGGTATTTTTGTTTCACATCATGCATTATATTTTTGTGTTCAGCTACGTCTACGTGGAAGCACTAAGTCAAGCAAACACATACATATGTAGGAAGGACACAGTTCTGCTACAACCACGCTCTGAAACACTAAAATTTGCCTAAGCTAAGCTTTTAGCCAAGACCAAAGATATAACGAGAATAGGTATTGGTCCTGTTTTGTTAAACCTTCTATCGTAATAAATATAATTTATTTTTTTTGTTTTGGTATCAGTTTGGTAAGTACTATTAGCTTGATACATAAATCACGTAGGTTTATTGAAAAATTCTGTAGGTTAGGTTAGACATTTTTCTATTACTAGGAGCCTATATTTTTTTTCTGTTAAAACTCTAATTTTATATACGAATCAAACTAAAGAAACTGTCTTGTAAAAACTTTATTTTAATTGGCAACGTGTAACATAATCACGTTACACATCCACTAACTCTTGACTTCCAAACAGGCAGCACAATGGGAAGCAGGGACCGCTCTAGGCGCCCTACGAGGTCTGACGTCACAGGTCCGGGCTGCCCGAGCGAGGGGGGGCGCCGACTCGGTCAGAAGAAGAGCGCTGGCGTCCACACTACGGGCTCTAGTGGAAAGAACACACGACTTCACAGACTCTGCGTATACGTCACACGAACATAGACAGAGGATACTGACGCTGGCGGAGCGGATAGCCTACGAACTGGAGAGGCTAGTGGCTGTTGCTGTTTCTCTTGTAAGTAATCAAATCTGTATAGTATAGAATAACCTAGAAGAGCTCACAATATTTACATAATTGATTATGTCAGGAGAAAAGCTCTCGCGTCCACCAGCGCTTAGCGCTGGTATATGTACATCTCATAAACAAACGCTAGCGGAGCGGATAGCCTACAAAAAGGACAATAGGAGGCAAAAAAATTTAGATTTCTCTTCATTATCGGCCTTTCCAAACGTCGCGCATGTTCTTTACAATCAATATCGTTCGAAACTATTAGAGATTTCGTTCTTCCGTTTGAGCTTTTCTTATCTGCCACAGCCGACCCAGACGTCCCACCAATGTCCTAGTTCATCGTCTCATCATCTCAGCCGTAAGACGTCCAATGCTGGACATAGGCTTTCCTTATGGAACTCCAAGTACTGATCATGAGAAGGTTGTCATACACGCTTGGCAGGCGGGTTGGTAAGCGTAGTACGGGATGATACACGGAAAGTCGCTACTGCCCATCTGGAGGTATCCTTTGGCAGATTCTTACTGCGTCTACGGGCCAGAGAGGAGAGCCAACATTTACTACCGGTACCCCACGGCAATGTCAACATCATCATCATTGTCAGCTCGTAGTAATACTGCTGGGCATTAGCATCCTTCCCTAACCGCTAAACGGCTCTACACTGAGCCTTTTGCATCCAAGTCTCTCTCATCATTTAATTTCAGCCGTAAAACGTCCACTACTAAGGCCTCCCTCATGGAGATCCATGAGGGGTAGTTGCCATACTCACCACGCTTGGCAGGCGGGTTGGCGAGCGCAGCTCAGGATGATGATACACGGAAAGACGCTGCTGCCCATCTTCCGGAGGTATCCCTGAGCAGGCTCTTACAGAGACTTGGTGGTAACTAGCCTTAGGGCCCTTGGGAAGTAATTTGTTTGAGTTTTTCCCTCTCTATGGAGGGAAGCAGCATTTTCCACCCAATAATCAGATCAAAACAACACTATTTTCCGAGTATGAGAAATGAAAAAATATTTGCCTGTGCTATTTATGTATTTATTTATTTATAAAAAGGAACGCCGACAGTATATATATAAAATCATTCAACAAAAAAAATTACAAGGAACAATTCTTATATACAGCGTGTCCCGTAATTGGGGTACTAAGCCGAAAGGGGGGTTTTCTACCCCCCCTGGCAAACAACGTTTGTTCTACGGCTTTCTTGATTTTCAAGTTTTTCAGTGATAAGATAACGTTCAAAGTTTATACCAATTTCATAAGAGTGACAACCCTGCTCTCAGCTGTTACGGGCAATGACCTATTGACCGCCGGGGATTCCCGCGACGCGCCCGCAACGCGCTTGTGCGTATATTGAGTGTGGGTATAGGTGCGTGGTGTGCGTAGGCGCGTAGGTATGTATTACGGACACACGTCTGTTATACATTAGGGTTGACAGCGACTTGGAAAACTTTAATTTTGTATGGAAACCTGAAAATACGTTTTTCTGAAATCTTTCTTCGCCTTTGCATTCCTTTGGTGGGGGGTAATTTGCAGTTCCTGGCTTCATACACCAGTTACGGGACACCTTGTATATGCCAATTATAGGCGAACACAACACTAAGCAATTTTTTTTCATTTTCATTTCTATGAACACAACACGATTTAAATTTATACTAAAAGTAACTAAATATATCTATATCACATTTATGGCAACGTAATACAATATATATGCTATGGCTACCACGAGTTGTAAATTCCAGGAGGAGCAAGGCAGCAGCGGCAGCGGCGCGGCCTTAGAAAGCGCGTGTGCGGGCGCCACGAGCGCGGCGGGCGAGCTCGAGCGCGCGCTCGTGATGGCGGCGCGGGAGCAGGCGCGCGACCTGGCGCCGCTCGCGGACGAGGCCAAGCGCCTCGCCGCCGACCTCGCGCACATAGGTAACCCACCACGGATATTAGGTACACGTCGCTCGCTTGCGGAGATAACATTTTGTGCGGTGGATGGCTAATGGACTTTTGGTTCAAGTCAAGAATCAAGAATCAAAAAATACTTTATTCAGTGCGGCCGCATGAAGCTTATTGACGCGTCACAAATTACAAAATAAAACAACACAAATAAATAAAGCACATAATTGAATCTGTTCACTTCACTTGACACGCTAGTTAAGAAAAGAAGTGAACAGAAGAACCTAACTCGGTCGTTATAGTCATCATTTAACAATTTTATTTTGTCTTATGTTACGTTTGACGGAGTTGGAGCAGATTCCGTCCCAAGTGGTTTTGTCCTCTAAGTATTCTGATATTTTATAATAAGCTTTATTGCACAGATTGCGTTTGATAATGTTTTTGAATTTATTCAATGATAACTTCTGCAACTCACATGGGAGTTTGTTGTAGTAGCTTTGATGGTCAGTGTTGTGCTGGCTTTCATTATTGTATTTTATTTTATTTATTTGGAAATCAAAAAGCTTAATATTAAGTAAAGTAGTACAAACATAATGTGGCTAAACTAAAGCTAGAAATAGTTTCCACATATAGTTATAAGATTCTAGGTCGCGGCCGACGATTGGTAAACAAGTTTATAAAATTAAAAATTTTAATTAACCCCCGACACTTTACCTGTTCTCTGAGGTAAGCTAATTTTTACCCTCAGTTTTGCAATCTACATCATGTCCTTTCATTTGATACCACACTTTGGTATATTTAAAAAAAGGGATGATCTTCAAACGGCTAAACAGATTTTCATTAAACATGGCTAAGAACACTCGGGATAAAATTATCTATGGCACAAAAAAACTAAACGAAAATCGGTTCATCCGTTTGAGAGCTACAATACCACAGACAGATACACAGACAGACACGTTAAACTTATAACACCCCTCTCTTTTTGCGTCGGAGGTTAAAAAAAGACTGATAGGTCGGGTAGCCTGTATCCATCGACAGTAACAGAAATGTTGATTTTCATTGATTCTTAGTATGGCTCGCTGTCTAGTTAATCCACCACGAAACTTTGTACTTAGTACGTGTGCTCGGTTCAAAAGAACTACTTACCAATTAAACTGATCCTGTAGCCTCAATAGTAACTATAACACGTCAAAAGTTTCGCATAAATAGTAAGAAACCAAAATCAATTATCACGTTTTTGAGCATTTCTAAAAATTATCACTTATGGTAATAGAGGGATGAGATTTGTATGGGGAAACTTAAATAATAATCTCACTACCCGAGAGAATCCAGCCAATAATTGCACATTTCACACCGCATTTGCTCATTAGTTCTTTGTGAAAGTTTTTATAATAATACGCCATTCGACCAAAGCAATGGTTTCTAGCGACAACATCCACCGCGCAAAGTGACTTCTCCCATAATCCTTTCAAATATTCTATGTCGGACTCGGCCGACAATGAACCACCGCCTGATTACAGCTAGTTCCTGCGGTGAGAGAGAATCAGAGAGACTGCACAATATAGCCAGCCGGCTGCACGAACAGTTAGAGCACATAATAGAGGTGAGTTTCGTCCTTATTGCATTCCAAACTTGAATATTTTCCAACACTATTGTGTTTCCACAGGTGTGTAAACTTCTAAGACATATCGCTATGTCGGAGACGCTTCAAGTGAGTGCGAAGTTTGCGGAGATTAACCTGAGGATATACGGTCCGCAAGTAGTGACGGCAGCGCGGACGTTGGCGGCCCACCAGGGTAGTGCGGCGGCCAGAGAAAACCTGGATGTGTTCGTGGATATGTGGGCGTGGCTGTTAGCTGATGCGGCGAGACTGGCGAGGGAACTGCTCAACCTGACGGATGATAGCAGAACGGACAAACAGCAGTATAGCAGTTTGCCTAGGCCAGGGGTAAGTTCAGCTGTTCAATTAATATATAATTAACTAGCTGCTGCCTGCGGGCATACAGGCAGAGAATATTTATTTGTAAAAACTTGTTATTTTGAGACATTACAAACCGTCACATATTTTTTTTTATTTGTATAGATAATGCTGGCTAGTCAACTTCAGGCGTATGACATCTATACATGATGATTTATACAGCGTCAGCTATTGTTAACCCATGTTCTAGGGGACGATTCTTTTAAATAGACATTGTCAGCTGACCTACGCCGTAGCGAGATCTACGATGTAGATGTTGCTACGTAAGATCTACGACTGTGCTCATGCTACGTAAGGTCTACGCAGCACATAATTACTACGTCGTTGGCATTATTAAGCTACGTAGACTAATCAAATACTCCGATAAAATCACCTACTAAATTCCTTTTCAGAAACATGGTACAACGAGCAAACCGCTGAAAGCGGTGCGTCTGGACTCTGACGAGCAAGCGAAGATTGCGAAGTCAGGTCTGGAGATGAAAATGATGTCCTCTGAGATGGACGCTGAGACTGAAAAATGGCAGGGTGCGGCCGCAGACGAGAACAACGATATTGTGAAGAGGTGAATATGAAAATAACTTTGGTTCCAAATGTTTTGTTTCTTTTCATATCGGTCTGTCTCAATTTCTTCCATTGCTCTTGGAATGACTTCTACTTCTCCAACCAACCATAGTGGAAACAGTTCGTTTCTTTAGCCTGGCTTTCATGACTAGCCCATCACACTTCAGCGTTCGCGGTTTGCTGCGCTTTCGTGCTTACGTTCGCCTGGACGCTCAAACTCTTCTTTTAGTATGCATAAATAAAATTTATGAATAAGTGTAAATTAGGCACTCAGGTTATCCGTGAAATCTACAATCTTAGCCTACGTCAAAAGAGTAATGGAAATTAAACCAATTCAATGTACTGCTTCCAGGGCAAAAAACATGTCTTCCATGGCCTTCGCTATGTACCAGTTCACGAAAGGCGAGGGCCGATTAAATACTACGCAAGACCTCTTCACACAAGCTGAATACTTTGCGGAAGAAGCCAATAGACTTTACAAAATAGTACGGCAATTTTCGTATCAGGTAAATTTACTTTTGCAATATAAATAATTTTCTATATTAAGTATGAACTGAGTCGTCGGTCGTTGGAACATAAATATCAGTTGCAATAAGAATGTGATACGCCTTGCGCCTTAGTTTGTTTGCAATGCGCCGTTTTAAATCTAGTCCGTGACGTAAATTATCAAAAAGTATTGGACACATATTTATTCTCATCATATGGAATTAAAAAATTAACAGCGATAATAATTATCGCTGTTAATTTTTTATTCAATCAGGCGACAATTGTCGCTGACCAATTGTCGCCTGACGTCACCGCATCTCTTAATTATGTCGTCATGCTAGCTTAAATGCCCTTTATACAAGTATCCTTTGATTCACTGAAAAAATAAAAAAATATGTGTCCTTTATTTTATTATTATCAAGCTGACGAATCAATTAGTACTTTGATTTATATGCCCATTATTTACGGCTCGACGACTGTTCTTAACGCGCACTCTAATATCAATGCTGGTTGGTGGGTGATTGATAAGTGTGTTTCTTCCAGGTTCCAGCTGGAACGACGAAAAAAGAACTGTTAGAGCACTTAGATAAGGTTCCAACTTACGTGCAACAATTACAGTTCACGGTAAAAGAACCGACGGTAGGACGCGCAGCCACCTTCAGCAAAGTAGATAACGTCATCCAAGAGACGAAACATCTCATGAACGTCATCAGCAAAGTGGTGACTACGTGCTTCGACTGCGCAAACAAGGTGACCAGTCTCTCCCTAACAACTATACATTTTTTTCTTAAGATCTTTTCGAGCAACACATCGCACATTTTTAAACTTTAGTATATAATAGGAATTATAAATAATTTAGTGCATTGGAACGTAATGTTCCTTAGGTACCTTTGCCGTGGGAGGCGAGTGTGGGAGTGGTTGAAAGGCACCAGAGTGTTGCACCTGTTAAGTACTTTACAGATTATATTTCATTCGTGATTGTTAGACGTTCGGGACGAGGATGAAGCGTGTGATCAGTATAAGGTTTATCCTTGGTAAACAAAGTCTGCACTAAAAATTTGTAAAGAAATAGTCCCTCACTTGTAAACGCTGATGAAATTTAAGCAGTTCCACTTATTTAACGATTTTTTTTTGGAGAACAATATCTATGGTCTTTTAGAACAACGCCCAATCGTTGATTCATACTTGAGTGATTTTTTATCAGTTTTAAAGTATGTCAAAAAATCGTTACTTAGTAATTGTTAGTTGAGTCTGAGTTTTGTTCTGTAACGATCTGTATCCGTTAATCTTGACTTAAGAACTGCTTAAATTTCATCAGTTTTTTCAGTTGTTCAATCTTAAACAGCAAATAAAACCAAGGACAAGTCTTTTAGAGTAACTTAGAAACTAGATTGTGATAGAAATAGAAGAAACTGAGAGACTCATGCCCCGTTTTGTTTTCTATCTATATTTTATTTGTTTTCTTTTTCCTTTTCGCTACGCATTGGGTGGTTCCCTCCACCCAGGGTCTTATACCGCTGGACAAAGCGATTAACAAATCATCAGTGAATTCAAGGGACGACTCGGTCTGTCTCTGTTGCGCTAATCATGTGTCCCGTTATTTATGTGTTTATGTGTGTACCTTCATACGTAGACGCATGTACTCTGTTTCATGGCCATGTTCTTCAAGTATCTACATGTACCATACGTAATAAGCTATTGTTTCGATGGGAACTTAGTGCCTACAGTATATTGCAGTGTAAATGGCTACTTAGTACATTACATGTTTATGATGACTGGCTAAAATGTCTACGAAATAGTCTACCCGATGTAAAAGCTCCTCCGTTTTTTTGAAACCTTAGTTTTTCCCCTTATGTTTTGGTCCCTTTTAGTTCATTGATTTCGTATTTTCAGTATTCCCTGTGTATGCCACAAAGAGTCCCAATGCATTGGAAGCCCAATTTACAAAAAGCATCCACATACAAAAGTGAAAATAGTGTATTGAATGGTTGAAGTAGGTATTTGGTGTGGACTTGAGTTGTGAATAACTCTCTAATCAGATTGTGTTTTGTTATACGAGCAGACAAGTAAAATAACAACTGTGTGTTCATTTAGCGTAGTAATGTTTGATGGTGTTACATAGCTAATTTGAATGTTGTTCATGTGTTGTTGCAATGATATTTATTGATCTAGATTAGTATATGTGTGGTTAACGTGTTAACAGTCATTTGAGAGCTTTGTAAACTTAAGTATTGCGGTCCTTTTCATAACCCCTTGAAGACGAAAAAAGCGATCTTACAATAAATAAAATATTAATAATCATTGAAATCTGATGGATTTACTCACATGCTTCTAACTACGCATGGTGTTGCATATTCCAAGATAGTCCCATAGAACGAAATGACCGCTTTCAAATCAGCGGGCCTATTATGGCGTCTCTTCTTTTCCTAGAAAGCAAGTTGACTTGGATAGACAATAATTACATTTAGATGTAGAAAGCAGACACTTTTTCTTCGATTGCGTGTTTATTCTCCACGCCTAGATGTAATTCTTGTTTATTCTACCAATACAATAAGTCGATGTGAAATGTTTGTAAAGAAACTGCCAAAATCGCTTTCTTCTAGTTCGCTTGCTGGTTTTATACACAATATGTGTTCATAGTGGGTATGACCAATCCCTTCATTGTAAATTGTAACTTTCAAAAAATCAATGCAAAGTAAGCAATTTTTGGGTGCTGCAGTTTCTTTACAAACGTGAAAACACGAACTCCGCTGAAGTATTAATAAGGAACGCCTTACTAAGCCCGCAGATCATGAGAATGGTTAACATTAAGGATTCCACTATAAGATATATGACGTGATGTTTTTACAGTACAAACTGGACTTCACCGGTTTGTCTGCGGGTGTGGGCGCGGGCGGCGGGCGGGGCGCGGCGCGGGAGGAAGACGGCGGCGCGGGGGTGGGGGGTGACGCCAAGCCGGGGGGGAGCTCCGGAGACACGGCCATGTGACAGTACGGCATGGGCCGGCGCGGCAAGGGCGACGCGCGCCGGACCAGGGTCAGCTTCCTCTTGTTTTAAAGACTTAAACGTCTTGGAACAATACGTCGCCAACGCCGGCTGGGCGGAACTGATGGATGATTGCGTAAAGCTGAGGGAAATCCAATAATCGGGAGGGTGATTGAATAAAGTCGAATAAACGGAAGGATAATTGCATAAAGTTAAGGGATATATGTACAACAATCAGAAGGGGATTACATAATGCTGAGGTAAAAAACAATAAAGCTAAATATCATAAAGCAGAGGAATATACCATAATTGGAAGGATAACGCTGAGGAAACTAGGTACTATAATCGGGAGGGTTAATTCAGAAAGCAGAGGAATACAGATATAATAATTAGAAGGGTGATAGGATAATGATGAGGGAATTACAGAAATCGGGAGGGTGATTTGCTAAACCAGAGGAATATTCAATAATTGAAAGGGTGATTATGCATAATGCTGAAGAAATTACAATAATCAGGAGGGCGATTACGGTTGGAATATAAAGATTTAAAAACAGCACTAAGGTTGTGCCGATTTGTGCACGTAAAGAAAGAAAAAGTTTTAATGAGTACACAAGACAATTAAATTGTAGTGTTATGCTTGTGGCAGACAATAAAATAACAGTTAGTGGTCACTGAATTGATTTATCAAACAGATAGTTGGTTAACTGATTGGATTTAACAAAGAATTGTAAAATGTTCTAGGGGTTGATAACAACGAATTCTTCCAACAGTTGTATGCATTCAACGTCAGTTCAAGTCCCGGGAATCACACGCATCTTCGACTACCGCGCCACGAATCGCGCGCCGGTAGACGCTCATGCATGTGATGCCAAACGTCGGCGAAAACTGACAATCTGTTCATCATACGCAACGCATAAATTGCATTTAGCTTTTTGAATGGATTGCAGTGAAAAGTAAATATAAGATGGACATTACGATATTACAAAGTAAGTTTCGACAGAGCACTTGCGACACACAAAGCGTCTTTAGCTCTCTTACAATTTGATATTAAGTGGCAATGGCGGACGCGACGCATTTGGCTGTGGATAGAGATTAATATTAAATATTGTGAAAAACAACTTGTTAACTTTACGCCTTACCAAACACCACATTACACATAAACATAGTGTTTCATATTTATATTTACGTAGAATCATATTATAAACAGTTGTAACAATAATTGACACGAACATTGCCTCGAATAGTGTGATAAATAAAATTATAAAAAGAAAATCGTACAATAATAAATTAAATACATGTTACACTTGAAAATGTTACTTACACATTGTTACATTAATACGTAAACAGAGATACAAAGGAGCCTATTTTTTTAAGTTTTCCCTTCTGAGCCTAAGTATTAAGACCTTTCTTAGAAACCCTATAGGTTTAACCTAATACCTTGTAAACTGCCTACTGTCTTCTTCTTGTTCTACTTCTAGTTTACACCGAGCATTTATTTACAAACGCACCCTTCCGCACTTTCCGTGGTCCTGTTGCACATTATTTTATGCACGGCTTTTCACTTTCTTTTGGCATCGAACGAACATCTACTCTACGTGTACCACATTACTTCAGAACGACAAAACGTTACTCTCGCATTCGATGTTGCCGCATTTCTAGACATACATAATTATTTAAAGTTTTTGTACTAAACATTAGATTATCTGTCATACCTACACTTGAAAGTAATTCTTCGAATGCCGTGCGGCAAGTGCATTGCATGATTGTGAAACGGAAAACTTAGTTGTGTGTTGCATGTGTGTTAACGTGAAAATCGTAATGGATGTCGTACGTCATCTTTCGACGGCAGGATGTTTAATGATAAGATGAGGGAAATTGACCTTGGTGGATGCTTCTGCAACTCCCATTCGCCCTACAAGGCAGTGTTATATTGGACCGGTGGGACGACTCAGATCATGGGCAAGCTTTTGTTGAACATCATAGGTGTAACCAGATAATTATTCTAACTATGGGACATCTAGTCTAACTTATTGTGTTTTAAATATTGTCTAACAAAGAAAACGTCACTTACTTGTTTCCTATAAATAACCAAGTTCTTGAGTTGATTAAGCCCACCGAATTCCTCCGTGGAAACTTCGAACCTATAATATAGTTGGTTACACCTATGCCAAACATGCATGATGGATATTATGGCTGCTGGCCTTGTATGTGAGCAAATAGGCATGTCTATTGTACTCATATCGCTGAAGTTAAGTATATCGAAGGGCAATAATGAACATATCAATTTAGATAGGTACTTAGTTTCCATCGCTACTGACAGACGACGAAGTCGTTTTAGAATTTAAGTAATAAGGTCTAAACACAGTAATTTAAACAATTATTAAAAAAACCAAACTTGAATGGCCTATTTGATTATCCAAAGATATGGTCGGAGTGTTTTTGACATTATTCCCAGATCTTTTACAAATTGCTAGATATTAGATTAAATATTTGCTAGTTATGTATATGTTATTGTAGGCTAAGCACAAACTACCTCTTGTGATCTTGTGTAAAGTTAATGTTAACTCGACTTTAATCCAAGTTTGTGTATGTATTTTAGGTCGCTAGAGAGACCAAGCTGAATAGTTATCTAATCGTTCAATATTGACAATGCTACACCTCTGCTTGCCGCCACACTGCTATTTCGCTACTACAAAGATGCCTATCGTCTGTGCTCGATCTATCCTCTACAATCGGTCTATATAACACTTCGCTTGTATTAGAATTATACTCTTCATGTCAACAACGTGACTTTTGTTTATCTAATAATGTAGATAAAAATTGTAACTGAAATCGAACTTTACCTTCTCTTTAAACGTATCGCCTTTTAGTAACTTAATGTATTTCCTCAATATAAGTCGGATTCAATTGTAAGGATTAATTAGAATAATTTTAATTACTATTATGACTAATTTAAAGAGCTTCGTAAAGCTTTATAATGAAGAGTTGTGAATCGAACTTGTGGCCACGTAGGTAACGTTAGATTCGATTAGAATATAACTGCTTTGACTGTTAATAATAACAACTTATTTCAATAAGCCGTTTTACTTACTCTTAGGTATAGCAATAACCTTAAGCTGTTAAGACTTTGATCAGTACCTACCACTACCACGAGATACTACAAATCCATTCTAAAACGATTTTGTATTTAAATAAGTCTACATTAGTACTAGGTACTCCTCTATGTAAGGTACCTAATAATATAATCAGCCTAATAATATAATCAGAATGAATATTTCAACTACTCGACAATGACAATAGTTTTCGCTCCCATATAAATAATAATAATAATAATTGTATGGCATCAAATTTTAATGAGATATTATTATAATAAGTAAACTTGTAGGTATAATTGCGTACCTAAATTATTTTATTTGCTGTAAAAAATTTTAATTTTAGTCGAGAAAACGTTTATCTTTAAAAGTGAAATTGTTATGTGTTCGTTCTGCTAGGTCACCTTTAATAAATAAATTAATAAATCAAAATAAATAATAGACGACATAGTGTCGTTTCAACGGTATCAGCTGTAGTAGAGTAGGTAAACCTATTAGTGTCTCAACTATTCTATAGTGGTAAAGGTAGGTACTGATATAACTTTAACTAGTCTTCATGGCCTTTTATAAATTGCCTCATTCTCATATAAATCAACTGGGCTCTTTTAAGCCATAATTCGATCAAAATTTTTAACTTTAACTTCGTAGTGATAGAATTTTCTATTGTTGTATTTAACATGTCTGTTTCGTCTTGAATGCTCCTTAAATTAGTGAATAGAACCGATTCTACATTGGCTTTATGTAATAAATACTTGTGTATTTATTACATAAAGCCAATGATACTAAAGTTCAATAATAAGTAACTTATGCAAAATCAAGAACCTAAATGAAATGGTAATCATCTAATCATGTACGAAGTGTTCCAGTGGCGTTTTAGATTTGCATTAGAAAAGAAATATTTTTACGAAACGAAAGTTAACTTGGTGTAATTGTACACTTCAATTTCGTTTGTTTCCCGGGAAACCACAGCGTGGCTCACCAGTCGATTTTTAAAGTAGTAGCTTTCATAATGTTCCATGGAAAATGACGTTATCGGACAGAATAAATTATTTTTTCTTATTTTGTATTATGGAACATGTAAAACCTACTTTTATTTATCAAATTGTTCTACAGGACAAGGTAAACAAGCTTCTTATGGAAGATTTTGACAAAATCTGATTCTTATTTATTCTATAGCATGAAACCTTGATGAAAAGCTAGTACCTATGTAGTTCCATGGAAAAAATAGGGAAGGAAATGTGTCACTTTGTTCGATGACGTCATGTTCCATAGAACAAATGGGAACTACCCTGTTTTTATTTCCTTTGAAACTACTATTCTTCTTGGTTGATAAGATAAGACTCGAATATAAAAAAATATCAGTTAGGTAGGTACTTAGGCGAAAAATCAATTTCTTTGTTTGTATAGTATTTAAAGATGAAGATCACTGAATTGAATTGTTTAACTAACATCAAGTTTAGAAGTTATTGCGTAGATAATATACAAATAGAAAAAACCCATTGTGCCTGTCACCTAGATTTATCAAGAGAGCCTAGGTACATAATATAATCACATTAAACAATATACTTTCGTATTTACCGCGCATTGGCAAATATAATCTGCGTTAATACAGAAACGATTTTATCGATTAGCATAAATGTAGTTTTAGCTACTTATACAGTAATTTGTGATATTACTATGAGAATATATATATGTACGACGTCCTTTGATTTCAAGTTATTAGAGTAATAATTATAATTAGATTGACACAAGAGAACACCAATAATAGTAACATTAATATATTTAGGTATAGAAGCATAGATTGGGCAATGGATGACAAGAATCAGAGTACAAACCTTCATAGAAAACAAATGTGAATCTATCATGCCTCATGTAAAACATGGAAGAGACGCAAGAGCGCGACGGATGCTCACAATTTTTAAGCTAGTCCGGTCTGAATTAAGACATTTGTTGGTATGCGAGGTAAGCTTATACCTAAATAAAAAAAAACCTACCAAAATGCTCGCTTCAGTACAGCTAAGTGTACCTAGAACAGTTATTCTCAAACTCCATAGCTCAAAACCTTATAGCTCGACACTTTGACTTATAAGTTTTCAGTCAAATTAAGATTTTAAGAACATTTTAAACTTTGATCCCAAATTATCATTCGCTTAGGTACTGCAGTCGTCAGCAGTACCTAATCTATTGCAATTTTCTTGATTCTAAAAATTATTAGGCTAGTTAAAATCCTTTTAGATTAATACCCATCTACCGACACTCGCGGTTCTAAGAGGGTGACTTATGGTACTGGCATATCGAAACTTGTTCATACTTGTTTCGTCTCAACCATGTGTCATCATATAAATAAAGCGATTGATTGAGCCATCTAGATGGGAATCAAGATCAGCAAAGCGCTCAACGCTGTTGCCTAGTTTTGCAATAGAAGCATAACAATGTTTCAGGCAGACAGTACCACCAACTTGCAATGTCAACTCTCACTGGAACGGACTCACTCGACCAGTGGCGTCGACAAGCGAGACAATTTTGCTAAATATTTTTTGTTTGTCACTAGACGGCTGCAAGAGGTTCCTAACAGTCTCGGTATTTTTTTTATGTATGAAAATATAACTAAAAAAATAATTTTAGCAATCATCTAGTACCCACAATAGAAGCTTTGCTTGTTTGGGGCTAGATGGTGCTGTATGAAATGTTCATCATTATTTATGTCTTGTCTTTTTAGTTTATGGCTTTTTGTGTTTGGTTTAACACAATTCCGCCAGTATCAAGTTAATTTATAAATTCGTAAGTTATTTGGCTAGCCATGTTGGCGGCCATTTTATTTATTTAGTGGCTTCATTGTTGACGGTGACAAGAGAAAGAACGCCTTGTTGACAGACAAAGTTGTTGGCACTGTAAACGACTTAAGTCCTGCCTAGTATTTTCCTGTATCCTCTTTCAAATCATTTGTACTGCGGGGTGTGCCAGGATATTAGCAAGTAGATGTATAAACGAACCAAGGTAAAAATCTTATAATAGAATTACGTAGCCTAAATTTCAAATCCTAATGTGAGGTGCAAAGTACCTTAATATTATTAAATGTTATCATTCTCATAAATGTATTTTATAAACCGCGACCGGAAGGACTAAAACCCCGATATGAAATAGGTCTGTAAATAAATTAATTGTAATAAAGTTTACGCGGATGTTTTAGTGTATCGTCAAATATTTTAAATCGATTTAATGTTATTTTGTGTAAAGTTTGTATCGTCGAGAAAATGTTGTGATTGTTATCAATATTTAAAGTTGCATTTTCAATAATGTAAGTAGAGGTATATTTTCCATAGTGCTGCCAAAGATATTTAATATGATCTAGATGTAGTAACGTTGTTTACATACAGAATATTTTGAGGTTGTTCGTGAATTTATGAATTGTATTTTGAAGTGATCGGAGAATGTAATAATAACACTGTGTATGTGATTAAATGAATCACCAAATAAAAAATATACATAACGCGTAACATTTAATTATTTGATCTACCTATCCTATCCGTACAGGTAAAACATTAGGTATATGATAAGTACATAATTAAATTCTGAGGTGCATGTTAAATCCTCTTCATACTTTCTGGTACGCGTTGCAGATTTGTTGATTTCAAATATAAAAAGGATGGGTAAGTAATTGAAAAAGTTCAGGGCTAGGTTCTTAAAAGGAGAAACAATCTAATCATAAGTACCAAGTACCAGCAAGCTAAGTCGAGTAAAAAAAACTGAAGTAGCACCTCCTTACAGACTGACTTACATATATTAAGATGCAATTTTTTACTAAAAATATTTTTTTTTTTTATTTATTTAAGACTTTGTCGCTTAGCGACCACATCGTCCGTATAAGATAAAGAAATGAAACAAATTCACAAAAAAATAAAAACTTAATGCTCAGCTAAACCTAAATCTAATAACTTAATTAAGAGCTCTACCTCTTCACAACTAGGGTTGGATAAAATGCTATTTACAATACCTACATCTAGTTGACGAATCTAATTTACACAAGTGGATCTAAATGTTGCGTTACGGACACATTCCAATAAAATATGCTGATCTTCGAGCACACCACAATCATTACAGTTTGGAGATGGAACTATATTCATGAGAAAAGTAAATTTGTTTGAAGGGATGTGTCCAGATCGCAATCTAAGTACAGATTTTAAATTATTTCGCATGAACAATGTAGTATCAATCCAAGGATGTCGGGTCATTAGAGGTTGGATGGTTTTGTACCAGATTCCCTTTTCCCGAGATCTTTCGTCAAAATACTCTTGCCAAACATCAATCAGCACACTTGTTTTTAACATGCCTGATAAAATCTGAAAACAGAGACAACTGGTCTAACGGAACTCCATCTGCAATCGCCTGCTTTGCAAGAAGGTCTGCTTGATCATTTTCTTTTATTTGAACATGTGAAGGAATCCACTGAAGGCACACTGTCTTGTGATGAGATTTAAGATTAAGAATTGACTGCAATATCTGTTATGCAATCGGTATGCCTCTCACGTGAGAGGTACATCGAGCCAAGTGTTGCAATGAGCTTTTGGAATCAGTCAAAATTACAAATTTATCGAAATTAATTGAATGTATGTACGATAAAGCTTCCGCTATGGCGATTAGTTCAATATTCATTATGGATATATTGGCATCAATTCTAAACCTACCATAGCAATCAAGACATGGATCGAAAAACGCTGCACCCCCTACATCATTATCTTTTGATCCATCAGTAAATATTTTGTAGAAATTACTATACTTTTTATTTACATAATCGATAGCTATAAATTTTAGGAGATGACAATTATAAGTTCTCTTAGCGTTAACTATTAATGGGATGGAATCAAAAATGACATCTTGTAAGTCAATGCTACTTACCCAAGTCTCCAAAGAAAACATTTCGAGGTAAGAACAGCTGTGCATTGGTAAAGAATTGAGTTCATTATAGGTAAAGGTAAGTAGTTTTTTATTGGACCAATAACGAGAATTGCTTACAGAATCTAGCTCTTGTATTACCTTTAGTCGGGTTGTTAGAAAACGATCTAGATTTCAACCAAGCCAGCAAGGAATTTCCTACGAACATGAAGTGGTGGTAGACATAGATCGTTCTCCATGACATGAATGGGGGTACTTCTAATATATCCACCTATTACACGTAGCGCTTGATTTTGGAGCCTATCTAACTTGAGTAAATTTGTATGACAGCAGTTATCGTATAAAAACGAAGCGTAGTCCATTCGACTTCTGATTATCGAAATATATAAACGTCTTAAATGTTTTTGATGTATACCCCATCCCGGACCAGATAATACTTTTAACAAATTAATATATTTAGATACTTTTAGAATAAGTTCATTAATGTGTTTTCCCCACCTAAGCGATCCATCCAGCCACAAGCCTGATATTTTACCTGAATAACCAACGATAACGAGTTATTATTAATTCTAAAATCTATAGGCGTTCTAAATCCTCCTTTTTTAAACACACAAATTTTAGATTTAGATGTAGAAATCGAAAGACCTAAGTTACCAAACAAATCATTTAGCTCTCCGCAAGAAAGACGGAGTTTCCTTATCGCCGGATCCACCGATTTATGTGAGCAATTCAAAACAAAATCGTCAGCATACTGAGAGATACTGACACCCTTTATTTTCTTACAAATATCTATGGTCGCGACATTAAAAAGAAGAGAAGATAGTGGATCACCTTGAGCCAAACCCCGGCCAGTAGATCTGACTAAAACCGACCCGTCTACTCTTACCTGCAATACCCTATTTTTTAGGTAAGACCACAAGTAAAAATAATAATAGATATCTATTTAGTATACAGGTGAATTAATAGATATTTTTATTTGGGCTTTTGCGGGTAGCAGTCTTTATCTACTGAAATAACCCACGATTGATCGTTAGAATAAATAAGATTTTCCTAATCGCCTCTAATTATTTGTCAGACAGGTGATAGTGTAATGTCAATTAAGTGGAACAATTTGGCAAAATAAAACGATTTCGTCCTATATATTACGTATTTATTTATAATCAAAGGTACAATATATTACATCGCCACAACTCGAATTCTCTCCAACATTCATCACATGTCCATAGATAATGACTAAGCAAAAGATCAGTATGGTAAACTGGGCTGATGCCCTACACAAAATACAAAAACTAAGCATAATCTTACTACCTACCTAAATGTTATGCAAAAGTCAATACTGCAGAATATAATATAACATAAATAATAATGGTGCGAGTAGAATGAAGATTATGCATTTCGTCGAGTAATTTACCCGGTACGCACGACCTTTTTTGTTATATTTAAGATGGCTTCCGAAATCAGCAGTAAAACTATACGTTTAACGATAAACCAAATTATATACAGACCAAAAAAGGCCTCGCGGAACCGTAAAATCGTAATAATTAAAAATATTTACATAAACGAATACATTGTCAAGCTGTACCTAAATATAGCTAGGTAAAGATAAATATTAATAAAATTTCCTCATTAAGAGAAGCAAGAAGTTAATAGAAGTTTAATAATTTTACCTAGTTTACATGACGAGTATAAATGATTTGGGAGTGAATAAAATTATATACTGATTTCGAATACATGCCTAACGTGATTGAAAACACGTAGGTACAAAGTGATTTATACAACCTTGCACATTGAGAGAACCCTTACTCATTCCCTTAGGGTTCAGTGCAGACTTAAACGGAAAATCATCGCGCAATAAAGAAAAAATTATATTGCAAAATTAACTCTATTGCCAAGTATATAATTAGTAAGATAAAGAAAACCACACAGGAGTGCTACAACAACCACACAATCTTGCGCCTTATATATTCGGTAATAGAGTTTATTTTTGGTTAGTTATTACAGATATTTTCAAAATTACTCGACAATTTTTCCGTAAAGCCTACTCGAACCCATATACGAAAACACCTACAAGAAAAGTCTAACAACTAGTTAGAGCTAAGATTCTATTTCACAACTGAACTATGAGCATACTTTATTATCACTAAGCAACATACTGCTGATTATAAACGCCGACGTTCCAAACAGCTCTTATGACATCGGGCATAAAGATCAAACCATTGCTTGCATACCCAATGGTATAGAAGTCAAAAATATTTATCTTAACTACCTAATTTTAAAATTTAGAACCGTGTCTCTATGCAATTTACTGAATCACTACAAATACTTCCTATCACCAGCTCTACTTACAAATATACGGAATATTTGTTAGCAGAGATCTCATTATCTATAATAATAACTGCTTTTGAGCTGAACATTAACTTGCAGTTTCTAGCTAGCTAGATGTCTATCATAAAATTCTGAATAGAATTAATGTTAATACAATCGATCTCAGACATAACTTCATTAAAGCAGATCATTATAAGCTATTTGGCAACATCATGGACGAAAATATGGAATCGTACGCTGTTTATGTTTGTGCTGTATTTATTGAGGGTTTCACATTATGTGTCATTAACGTTAAAAGATGTATTAAAATTTTTGAAAATTAAAAAAAATACAAAATTAGGCCTCACTTATAAATAATCTTGTCATGGAGAAAAATCTCATAAATAAATAAATTCATACGAAACTTCACTTAAATAGTTGTGTTACATGAACGGTAAACGTTATCACGTTCTGTAGTCTTAAATTAGTCGTTGCTCCATTACTCTATTTTTTATAATAGTAATAATATAAGTGCGTTGATACCCACAGATGCTTAAATGACTATCCCGGTCGCTACACTCTTAAAAGACCAATCTGGAAATTACATAAAGAAAATCTCAAATACATATTTATCGAAACTATAAGAAATAAGAAACTTAAACTAGGTATAAGTTAAACAGATATTAATTTACAATCCCCGATTTATCTTGATGGCTTTGCGTGTCCAATGCATTCACTGCTGCATTTTTAAACAACCTTTTCGGTATAACGACACTAAACCAAATTATCTCTACCAAAGAATATAAAACATTTTACAAAGTAATTTTCTTTTATATCTTGGCTGGTGACGTTATTGTTGTTTTTTTTTAAACTGAAATGGGGACAAGAACCGTGCGTCTTAATTTTAGAGAAGAGCAATACATCTCCGTACTAATTCTACATCCTTAGAGATAATTTTGCTATGTGCTACGCTAACCAGGTTGGTGTTTTATTTTACTGAGATATCACTCAAGATTAAGGCTCATCAAAGATAAACTATAGGGATTCGATCATATTTACAATAAAAAAAACCTTCCTCCACGAAAGTGATCACAAACAAGAATTGTTATATCGAGACAGGTTTGAAACGTGAGACACACATCCGGTGACACAAAGTTATTCGAACATAGTGACTTACCGTACAGAAGACAAAGCATTCAATATTTAGTTGCAATCGGCGACGGGTAAATGTATTTTTCGAATAAAGCATTACAACCCATTCTGGAATACTAAATACATTTACGCGTGGGCGATTGAACAAAGTTAATACACAGTTAAATTACAAGAAATGGCACTTCAATCCCACATACAGACAAAACGAATAGTACAGCCTTCCCAAGAAATGTCAGTATTAATTTTATAACCAGTTTAGTTAAGTTACAACAGTGAAGAAACATTCTCATTTCAAATACGATATGTACAGACCTAATTGTCCAAGCCAATCTCCTTTATACGCAGTTGTACAAGTAAAAGTGGTTAACTTTGATCTTGTTAATGAAACAGATACCAAGGTAAGTCCGTAAAGAGAAACTACGGTAAAACAGTTTTAGTTTGCAAATCATCGATCGAGATTCGTGAACAATCATAGCTGATGCCGTATTGACTAAGTGGAAACACGCGCACTACGAAGTGAATGTATCAAACATTATTTTGTACTCGTTATTGATGCGGCTGTTTGGGCGAGCTCGCTTGTCGATCGATGATCTGTCACGGTGACTAAACACCGGTCAGTCACGCGTGAGCGGCGGTGGGTGCGAGGCCGACGAGTTCAATCATTTAGAACAAACCTTTCTTTTTCTTGTCCTTTTTCTCCTTGCCGTCAACGGTTCTGGAAAGAGAGAACAGTTTGTAAATTATACACAATATGCGGGGGGGGGGGGGGGGGGGGGGGCGCGATGGCGATGGGGTCTCGAATGGAGCCCACGGACCGGGAAGCGCAGCGTAGGACGTCCTACAAGATCGCAGTACTTGGAGATCAATGAGGGAGGCCTTTGTCTAGCGATGTCCAGTGGACGTCCTACGGCTGATATGATGATGATGTTACATAATACAATGCCGTGGTGTGCCGGCAGTAGAATTTTGGCCCTCCTCTCTTGCCCGTGGATACAATAAGAAATTGCCAAGGGTTACCTCCGGAAGATGGACAGCAGCGTCTATTCGTGTATCAATATCCGCCAACCCGCCTGCCTAGCGTGGTGAGTATGGCAACAAACCTCTCACGGAGGGAGGCCTATGTCCAGTGCACGTCTTACGGCGAGATAATGTACACACAATACAAAGAGTTAATTTACACGGGCAAAGATGGCTAGGTTACCGAATTGATGGTTTTGAAATTATAATATAATAATATACGGGCTTTGTTATTGTACACATAATTGCCAGTTCAAAGCCAAATGGACGCTCAATTTAATAGTTTGAGCATGGAGGATAGACAAACTTCCACATCCATTAAGTAATCTAGACATGCACGCAACCCCGAAACTTCGCAACGCCTAGTTATTGGCCTAGAGCGAGCGGTGTCGCAGCTCGTCCAATAAGGGCCTATTTCACGCTCCCACGCCAATCTCTGCAAACGTAATGATCACGCAAAAGCCCTCCTCAGTTGTACTCACTCCTTGCTATTGGCCTCGAGCGAGCGGCGTCGCAGGTCGTCCAATGAGAGGCCGGTCTCGCGCTCCCACGCCGACTTCTCCGCCTGCAGGGCGCGCTGCCTGTCCTCGAGCTCGCGCGCCTGCGCCTCCAAGGCGCGCCGCGTGCCTTCGTGCCGCCGCGCCAACTCGGTCTCGGACTCCTTGAGTTTCGCGCGTTTCTCGCGAACCTTCATCTCGAACACCTGAAAGTAATTCAATATTTAAAAACGACGTAAGTTTCCTAAAACAGTAAGTGAGCATTATTTGTTATGGCCTTTCATCTGTTAAATGCTGTTCGGGATGCTGCCTGCCTGGTGCATCGTCTAGCACGGGTGGGCGCTAGGCAAATCTTAGCTTAGTCGGCCATATCTTAAAAGGCTGTCTAACTGACTAAGCCGCGGGTTTCATTACGATGTTTTCCTTCGATGCAGCCGGAATAGATGTAGGTATTAAGTAATCGTAGATATTTTGAGTAATTGTTGAACGGCTAGGCCGAGACAGGCATACCTTAGTACTTCCTTATTAGGAAGTTGCTGATCGACAAAAATGTTAAGACTCTCGTCGGCCATGCGCCCTTTTAAAATTACAACACTTTTTTATTCTAATTAAGAATATTTACATTCGGTCGGTCATTGACCGAGTCTCAAAAGTCCTGGCTCGGGGTTTGCCAAAGAGCGATGGAGCGCAGCATTTTAGGCGTAAAACGAATCGACAAGATTCGAAATACCTACTGCGCTCAAAAACTGGCATCACCGACGGGGGACAAGGGCTGCCAAACTCAAATGGGACTGCGCGGGTCACGTTGCCCGGATGCATCCTCAGCGATGGGCTAAGATTGCCACAGATTGGACCCCTGTGGAAACACGACGGCGAAGCAGGCCAAAAAAGCGCTGGCGCGATGACCTAGACGGGTTCTATGGTAGCTGGCGGGAGATTGCACTGCATAGGGACAAATGGAGGGAAACGGGGAGGCCTTGGCCCAAAAAAAAATTGAATATTTGCAGAGCAGTGGGGCACAAAAAACTTACGCTGAAATGGTACAGGTTATTTATCGCAATCAAGACAATTTTATTAATTTTACTAAGATTTTTACAACCGAGGTATGTTTTATCTTACCAGACACTAGTTCCTCAAGTGTCCAGATATAAAACATTAAATTTTGTTTCGTAAAAAAAGTATTTTTATCTGCTTACCTGTTCCATTTCACTTTCCATCTTCTTCATCTTAAGATCATGCTCTCGCTTCTCTTCTTCCATCTGAGCCAACGGATTCCTGAGAACAAAGGTTAAGTTGCTATTTTTAGTTAAACATTCCATATAAATAGTTTGTTCTCTTTTCTTTCATACCATTATAATAAACACCAGATACACTATTTCTATATAACATAATCCGTAAGCTTTTTAAAATCATAATCTTCTATCTTCTTAAAACTATCAAACACTAGTAGTGCAATATGATAAAAGCTTAAGCTCATAGGCACTGAATATACTCTTTTAGGCAATCTCTATTAGAAAATATTTTAATCTATTACATAAATAATTAATCTATGTCATAACGAATGCAAGAAGTACCAATAAAGCATAGCACCAAAACTACTTTAGTAAAGATTAACTAAGTATTTTTTCTAGAGAAAGAGATGCATTACTATAAAATATATCACATGTACAAGTGACAGTCAAATTATTTTTGGAATAAGAAAGAGCTAAGGTGTGGTTCAAAGTGGTGTTCAATTATGATAATACTGACAAATGAACGAACTTGAAATTAAAATAGTGATGAGGATAGACGAAGACAATGGGTGGTATGGAATCATCGATTCTTAAGCGTCTGATTAAATTCACCGTTAACCGACTTTTCTCCTTAATTATAAACGCTGATTAGATTAAGCGGCACTTAATCAGCTACCTATTTGACATATTAGCAAACCAATTAAGTGTTGGTGCAATGAGGCGTTTTCATAAAAAAAGTCAAGAAAAATTCCCCAGAATATAAAAGATGGCGCTAGCGTTCTTTTAGTGTTGTTATTTCGCTAGTTTCGCTCGCTACATCCCTAAGTTAGTAGTGGTAGTATATTATTATATACATATACATATGTATATATAAAAAGTTGCTTTCAGCAATAAGACCGCCCATTGTATGTTAATATTTTATTTTGTCTCCTTGTGTTATTCATTATTTATATGTTTATGGTGTACGTAACATAAAGAGTTAATCTATTTATTTACAGTAAACATGTTTTCTTACTTCCTGAAAACGGCACACTTAATCAACGTTTATAAGTAATAGTAAGTTTTAATGTGTAAATTAGTAGGATACTTTTTATCGAAGTGCAAGTACAGAAACGGACGGACTTACCACACGGTCATGAAACTGTTCATCAGTCCTTGCGGGCACAAACTGAACACCAACACAACCATAATTGTAGTTAACACGAGGCTGAGCGCGTGAGCACACCACAGCGGCAAAAGTAACAGACCATAACGTACATCTCGGTTTAAAGAATCTTTATTTCTCAATAAGAACAATAATATTCACTTGGTTGAGAACATTTAAAGTTTTTTAACATGTAAAAGTCTACGCATTAGTGCGCTACCTGCTAACCTTAAGTAATTTAATTTTAATGTAATGTACATACAAAACAAAACCGAGAAATCAAAGTACCAGAACAAAGTACTCAGTGATAACTAAAACAAAAGGTACTGATCTTCGCAATCATGTCATTTATTTATCTACCTGCATTCCTCCACACGTTTGTCTATTTCACAGCTTTCGTCATAGGATGAGTAGTGAACATCCCACTTTTAGGGTCGAAATGTATACACGAATTTTGACTTTTGAGTATGACTGTACAATGATTTGTTTGTAAGATCACATCATGTACAACACGGACACAATAAAACTTTTGGACTTCAACGAACAAAGCACTAACGGATGCAGCCATTTTATAACGCAAAATTATATATGCGACGAATATATTGAGCTATTTTCCAAGCGTCAAAATTTAAGGATACCCACAACAATAATATGCATATTCACCGTCTACATGTCCTCTTGTTTATGACGGTATTATTAGGTTTTGCCCTATTTAACACTTTATAGGGATAGTGAAGTAATAATCGATATGGCCAAACGCATGGCGGGATGACGCGTCATTAAAAATATATGCACAGTAAGAATAAGTTCTTCAAGTTAAAAGAGTAAACATGTATCGACATTGTTTATACGATAAACTTAACAGCAGTGTAATTTAAAAGTAATATCAGCCGTATTGTAAAGTTTATTAGCATCCGAGACGGAATGCCAATTAAAGGCTCCATGTAAATCAAAACAAACAGTCGAGAGTGCGAATGCAATAATTAATATGCCAAGTGCGATCGTAAAATAGAATCCTGCCATCGAGACGATAAATAATGGAGAATAAACTGTTACTAATGCCGCTGTAAAAGCGTGAGCTGCAAGTTATTATGATATATGGCACAAATCGAGGATATTTCAAAAATACGACTCATAATCAATCAAAATACTATAAATCACGCAGCGAAATCAGTTTCGCTGGGTTGTTGGTACGAACAAACAATCTAATAATAAAAACATTAACGTATATCACTGGTTGCAAGTATTTTTGAAATATCCCACGACAAAATGATAATGTTAAAATGATTTCATTTCTGCATGCCCAAGCACAGAACATTCAAAATAATAAAAGAATGTTGTATGCAGTTAGTTAACATGTTACAAGACACACTAACATTCTGTAGCGGCGATGCGACAGTAAGAAAGTATAAGGTGACCAGACATGCAGCAACGAACCAACAATGGGGAAATCGGTTAGAAGATTACAGAAACATGTTAATTATTTTAGTGATAAACAAATTAGTCTGGTCACCTTTAAAGCGGTGACAACAGTAGTCAACAAATCTAAAGAAACATTAGTAAAATATTTTAGTACAACCCCAGTCTACTTGGATTGTTAATCATGCCTAATCTTTATCAAAATATAATTAATATAAGGTGTATCCGCTTTCACCTATGACTAAAACAATACACAAATGCTAGACATATATTTGTGAACTAGAAAGGAAAACCGTGGTGTCAAACGAAGATAGAAGCGGATAAAAACACATATCCCGTTAGTAACTTAAGAACGAAAATCAAATAAAGTAAGAAAACTGCTTGTTCAGATTACCTAGATTTTAACTCGATCATTTCGAGTATACACACGTACTATCAGATTTATAATCATATAATAATATTCAAATGTAAATGAACAAGAAGTATTCTATTTTAAACCCGTATTGAATTCATAGATTTGGGATTGATTCTGTGCTAACACTCCTATTGTTAAATTTCCATTTTAACTGTAGTTTTCAGTTCTATCTATGGAATGATTCTACAAAAGTTTAGCACAGGTCGCTTCAGACAAAAGCGGTCACGCGTTTGAGCGATGCGTTCGCGTTCTGCGCTTGTTCTGTTGTATTACGTAACCCAAACACACAGCAGACATATTAAAGCTATACTTCTGCTAAATTTGATGTGAACAAAAGGTACTAACCTAATAATAACCAGTACTTAACCTAAAAATCACTTTCTACTTTCTGACAGAACTATTATTAATTGTAGATGTTGAGCACTTCCATCAATGTAAATCGAAATCAATTCCGTCAAAAAACAATGCAAGAAAATTTCAAGTGTGTTTACATTTTGTTCACATTGAGTTTGGCTGAAGTAAATTAGGTTATTCGGATCGCGAACTCTCGAACGCGTGTCCGCTTACTGTCTGACAGGGCCCTCGGAAACACAGAAGCTACCCAAACAGCCCACTAACTAGCCAGTTCAAGATCTTACTTGTTCGAGTTGATCCGGTGCGGTTTTCCGTCGTCCGACAGGCCGGCGAGCTTGCGGCAGCGGTAGTTCTCGTAGTGGACGGAGCTGGTGACGTCCTTCAGGTCTTGGAGGTGGGTCCGCACCACCATGTTGCGGAGCGCTAGGAAATCGCAGTGCTCGAGGTTTTCCACTGGAACGCACGATGGTACAGTTAGATAGGAAGTTTTTGGTAGGTAAACCCGTTTTTACAAGGTTGATCCTTCATAGCAAAGGATTTTGAAAATGAAAGGGAGGCATTTTCCTGCAATATTATAGTATAAGGAAATCGCAGTTCTCGAGGTTTTCCACTGGAACGTACGATGGTACAGTTAGATAGGAAGATTTTGGTAGGTAGACCCGTTTTTCCAAGCTTGATTCTCCATAGCACAGGATTGTGAAAATGAAAGTAAGGCATTGTCCTGCAGTATTGTAGTATACTAGATGTTCCTTGCGACTTCGTACGCGTTTTGATGATCTACTCGTATACTATCATAGAGTTATATGTTATAGCCTAAAGCCTTCCTTGATAAATCATCGACACTGAGTGTCGTGTCGGCCCCACGCGCGGACGGGCATTCAATCCCATGATGATGATTTTCTTGAAAAATCGAAACGTGTCGGAATAATCTTCGACGTTACAATACTACGTGAGTAATTCCCGTTTTTACAAAATGTATATTTTTAATTATTCAAAATTCTTTGTCAAACAATTACCCCAAGCATTGTTCATAATAAGGGATTTATTTCATCAATGGACAACATGATGCATTCACAAAAATGAGACTCGATGTAATAAAAGACATCTGTTGCAGACGCCATCTGGTTAGCAGTTATAAAATGTAACGATCGATCGAATCATCTTCGCATTCCAAGAAAATGACCCAAGTACCGACCGTTTATAATTCGATGTGCGTTCTCAAAGAATTACAGAATATGTAAGTGAATTGAATCGCAGGTCAGTCAACCCCTCTTGTTTGGTCAGAGCAATCAGTATCGAGTAGTTTCCTTCTATTGACTTGAACCTTCCTTATTTCCCCGGGGATGTTCAACCCCTGTTGCGAACGAAACTCTCCAATAATGAGATCACAGTAAGGAACATGTAACAGTTTTACTTGAGCTTAGCTTCTTTAAATAAAATGGAGTTCGGTTGCAGAGGCTAGAACTTAATCTATACTTATATTTTGTACCATTCTCCCTCAAAAAGGTATAAAAGATATGATTGAGGGGATCGGATATGGTAGAAGTTTGGAATGCTAAATCAACTTATCAAACCCTACAGTGCCATTCCTATGACTCTATTCTCATTGTCTTTTCAAGAGCGGATTTCTTAGCAACTGGATATATGGGGTTAAGGGTTTAGAGCTGGGCAACTGGATAAGCGATCAATAATGATACATTTTCGATTTAACATGAAGTGTATGGTACCATAGATATTTAATTAGAGTGGATTTCATATTGGCTTCTAAAGCCTGCGAGTTACCTCTAGCGAAGTGAAACGAACGTTCTTTTCGCAACCTTGATAACTTAACACAAGCAAGTCCAGTAACCAGATATACATAAGTGATATTGAAGTCTCCCGGTGCAAAGCAAGACACCTGTCAGTGTCGACGTTACCTTTGAAAGTAAATAGTAGATTGTGTCTCAAGGCATCAGAACAGCGTACTTTTCGAAGGTTCTATATTGAATCAAGAATGAAGAGAACGATTCTAGATTGATTCTATATAAAAACAGCAGCCGCCGCGCTACACGCCGCACAGCCCTCATCTGATTAGATGTATATCATCTGATGGCCGATTGGCCAGTAACTTTTATACACTATTTTCGTTCGATCTCTTTTGTCATTATAATAGAATAATATTCACGTTTGGCAGAGTTGCAGATAGTGGCAAACCACAGCCATAAAAATAAGAATTCACGTATCTAATTTAAAAAGTTTAAGCTTCTAGATACTTCTTTTCTACTTATTTTAGATGCTCTTAAAGAAAAGATGCGTTTTGTTCGCATTTTTGAAGACAAGAGTGACAATTTTTAGAATACGTGGAAGCTATATATTTGCGGGCCTCGCAAGCAGCGGCGGCCGTGCTGGATGACCGTGTTCGCACCGACCACCGCAAAGGGCACGCGAGCTCGCAGCTTCTTGGTCGCGTCCGCGCCTTCGCCCTCGCCCGTACTTTAGCAATAATCAGGCTATCATTGTATGGTACCTTCAGCGACGCCCCAAGGGTACTTGCGGCCTCGCACGCGGCGGCCGTCCTGCTCGATGACCGTGTTCGCGCCGACCACCGCGAAGGGCACGCGAGCGCGCAGCTTCTTGGTCGCGTCCGCGCCTTCGCCCTCGCCCGTACTTTAGTAATAATCAGGCTATCATTGTATGGTACCTTCAGCGACGCCCCAAGGGTACTTGCGGCCTCGCACGCGGCGGCCGTCCTGCTCGATGACCGTGTTCGCGCCGACCACCGCGAAGGGCACGCGAGCGCGCAGCTTCTTGGTCGCGTCCGCGCCTTCGCCCTCGCCCGTACTTTAGTAATAATCGGGCTATCATTGTATGGTACCTTCAGCGACGCCCCAAGGGTACTTGCGGCCTCGCACGCGGCGGCCGTCCTGCTCGATGACCGTGTTCGCGCCGACCACCGCGAAGGGCACGCGAGCGCGCAGCTTCTTGGTCGCGTCGGCGCCTTCGCCCTCCTCGCCCGTGCTCTCCGGGAAGTCGTAGATTTTGATTTTGTGCTGCGCTATCTCTTTCATTATCTGGAATGAGATCATATTATTTACCATATTTTGCAATTTTAACACTATCGTAGAACATTTCGAGGAAATGACAAACCTTATCAAAAGGTTAGGATTTCGGCGGGATTCGAAACCACGTTGGTCAAATCAAACGCCTCTCGTCATTGTTACTGAACGTAACTTCAGACAATGAACAGGCAAACTTTTGTGGTGACCTCTAGATGGCGCTCAACCGATAATTGATCATATCAAGTACTAGGGTCGGCGCCACAACTCAAGTCTTACGGCAAAAGTGGGAACTAAACTCTACAGTACATAGACTGTTGTCTTTATCTAGTTCTATGTTACCAGCGCCGCGTCTATCGGACTTGAGTGGTGGCGCGGACTCTACTATATTATTTCGTTGATAGCTCAGTACCGCGGCCGCACTTACACAAAGCATACACGATGGGAGACCTTCGCCATATCGTGGATACCAACAGCCTGTGATGGTAAACGGCTTACGTCGACAAGGGAGTCTAAACATCCTCATTGACCAGTAGACGTATCAGACCGGTTATCTACTCTTTCAAAACACAGTCCCTAGTTAGATGTTCTCATCTACTGGACTTGTTTGATGATGATTTACTTTAATTGGTGGCACATGATCCAGACCAGTCAACTCAGATGGTGTTAGCGAATATGAACAACCCTTGATACTATAATGTGATAGGTATATAAGGTCCACGCTAATGGCGTGATACCATCAGAAACAAAATCATTCTACTGGGAATCATGAGGAATGCACCTTGAAGGAGAATAATCATATCTATGACTAACCAGGTTCGTCCCTTAGCGAGTTGGGTCGATGACGTGAGAATGTCGAGAATCTAATTGGAACACAAGTTCATAGCATTCTTGGTGCATGCAGTCATAATATGAGCATCAACAAAATCCAATCAAAATCGTATGAAATAATTCCAAACTAGATAATTATTTTAGCAATATTTTAGATTGTGAAACCTAGTTCCTATTTAATCCGTCGCGCGTTGGTTAGATAATAAAAATAATAGGCATGTATTTTTATTTTCTAAATACCTAAGAACACTAAGAGCATACTCATCATCATCATTTCAGCCGTTAAACGTCCACTACTGAACACAGGCCTCCCTAATGGATCTTCATGAGAGGTAGTTACCATACTCACCACGCTTGGCAGGCGGGTGTTGGCGAGCGCAGTTCTGGATGTTGATATATAGGAAGACGCTGCTGCCCATCTTTCGGAGGAATCCCTTAGCAGGCTCTTACTGCATCCACGGGCATGAGGAGGGGTAACATTCTACTGCCGGTACCCCACGGCGAGCATAATACTTAAGTTACAACACATGTTTAAGAACCACCGCTAGAGAACAGCTTTTAAATAAAAATAACAGCATCCAAACCGGTCCACTCGTTTCGAGCTACGGTGCCACAGACAGACACACAGACATAGAGATCTAACTTATAAAACCCACATTTTTTGTCGGCGGTTAAAAATGTAGTTGCCCATTAAAATTATGGGGGTAGGGGCTCCTGAGCTCATACATTGTCATAAACAAAAAGAAGGCGTGACGTCACGCAATTCAATAATTTCATAAACAAGTTTGACAAATTTTATGTACGCGAAAAACGCGCGGACGAAATGCGTTCGGATACGAGTTTCGTTCAGAAACACGGAATTGATGTCAAGTGACTTGACAACCATTCCGTCACAGTCAAGCCAGTTTTGGTTGCCAGTTAGCCGTCCGTTTGAAGTTTATTTATTTTTTTAGTTTATTGTTGAGCTGATCCCGTGTTGAATGGGCTTTCCATTATATTTTATAGTTTAGTTATTAAGTAGTTAGTTAAAAACCTAAACCTAGCCATTTTATTTTACTTTGTCTTCTTTTTTTTTTGTATGTGCGACACTCCCCAAAGGTCCTACCTGAAAACCAGCGTTAATCCTTATATTTAAGGATTAACATTATGCTGAGGTAGGACCTTTTGGTCCACAAATTTTTTAAATTTTTTAGTTGTGTTAGAATTAATTTATCATATTAGTATTAATTTTACGTACCTACTTAAGCCTATTGTGGACTGTGGATCAATAAATGATTTTCTTCTTCTTCTTCTTCAATTCGACTTAGAGTCCGCGCCACCACTCAAGTCCGATAGACGCAGCGCTGGTAACATAGAACTAGATACAGACAACAGACTGTACTGTAGTTTAGTTCCCGCTTTTGCTGTAAGACTTGAGTTGTGGCGCCGACTCTAATGTGCGATACGTTTTCTTTTCATTCCGTAGGTATTACTTTTTTTGATGGTCTAAAAATTTTACTAGTCAACTGGCTTGTCTGCCCTCAATATTTAAGTAGGCTGAGGTTGAAGGTTCATCTAGCTTCAGTTACAAATTGCGAGGATAATCGAATTCATCGTGCATTCAAGCCTACGCATAATGGTTTTAATCGGTACAGCGACCCATATTGGTAGTATTTTCGCACTTTTGCCACTTAAGGCGAGTCTTTAGTCGGCCTTGCCCTGGCTCCAATAGCTAACTGACAAATATTTTCCATTAAAAAACCAGTTTGGGAGAATAATTATTTATAAAGTAAACCATATGGCTTAATCCTGCATCGGATACGCCCGAGATAGTGATATTATTACACATAAAAAATCAGCATTGCATCCTTCAATGCGATTTTAAACTTTTTTGAAGACTACCGTTTAAGTCCAGAATGCAACTGCATGAACCCTGCATTTACTACGAGACGTTTGTGGCCGTGTCCGCTTGGAACTATGAAGTCTAAGCAGCAATGAATATACTACAATGCACTTTAAAAAACTTACTTGTTCTTTGAAGTCCTTGCATTCTTCAGGTGTCATAGTGTCAGCTTTAGAAATCACAGGTATGATGTTGACTTTATCGCCAAGCCGCTGCATGAACTCTACATCGAGGGGTTTGAGACCGTGTCCGCTTGGAGCTATGAAGTACAAGCAGCAATGGACACGCGTGTCCGGGGGTGCAGCCTTGCGAGTCACTCGCGATTCTGCGTTCAGAAACTCTTCGTACTTCGACTCAACGAAGTCGATTATCGGCTGCCAACTGGAATAAGAATAGGAAAATATCTTTGAAGAAAAACAACTGGTCTAAGTTACTTAAACAAAGCAAAAAGACAAATATTGCAACCCTTCGTGTCAGCACCAATGGATGTTTCTTTTGTGCACGTTTAACAAGTGCTTTAGCTGTGAAGTAAATAAAACCTTGTTAGGAAAACTGCGGCTAAGACGAGACGTTGACCTGTTCTAAATACGGCCGACTAAGCTAGAATACGAGGATAGAATAGGTGCTGGTAAGTCTAATTCATCTAACAATGTACACTGTAGCGTACTGTACAACATTAATTATCAGTTACTGACGTTGTGTCAATAACCAATACGAGTATTGATGACCTATAGGCCACTTACTTTACTTGCTTCTAAGGAACACAAAACATAAGGTTTATGATTTGATGTATATTAAAGTTTTCAAACAGGCGCATCAAACGACAAAGGTACGAGCATTCTTGATTGGCTCAATTCTAAGTCACTTACGGGGCAGCGCGATCAATTGCAATGAAACCGCAGTCACAAATAAAATTGCTTTTATCGACCGCGACACTACGATGCGTGTTGACAATTATTGTCTCACGGCTTAGTGAACAAGTTTTACTTGAATATTTTTTTAATTCTCATGCTACCTCGGAGGCATCTAAACGGCCTCCGTATTACGTATCTAGCGACAGGTTTGCAACAGGCGCAAATCTCGTGATCATCGCTATCAAACGTCAATTTTGATTTAGTTTACAGATGTTGTATATTCGTCACAAAGTAAATTCATGAATTCACAGTGATGATAGCGAGATATACGCATGTTGCAAACCTGTCGCGAGATACGTTATCAGTCTGCAGGGCACTACTGATTGAAAAATAAAATAAATGGTCCTGAGCAATTTTTGGAAGTTGTCAGTAGTATCATCTAGGGATTTCTCTATAATTGCGTCTACCATGCTACACCCCTAAATTAATAAACAATATCATTGAATTTTTAGCGGGAATGTACACCTTGTATGATCTGATCAGACACAAAATTCATTAAGAAAGTCACGGAAGTAATATATAGTAACCTAATTCAGTGTAAACTCCATCTAATGTCACTCGATTTAACGACAAACTCCCTAAAGCGTCAAAATCACTCGGTTTTGGTTGATTTAGCTTGTCTTCCATACAATGACACACTATATAGCATTACACCCACTCTCAATAACAACAATTAAATGATAAAAAGTACTTTTCATGTTGCCAAAATTAGTAAAAACGGCGCAGCTGTGTACGTGCTTTTGTCGCTTTTTTATCCTAGCCCTTAATAAACTCGACCGTCAGCATAAACATACCGAATTTTCTATCAAATCCGTCATTTTGTTTACAAATTGGGATTGCTGATTGGGACTGTTGAACTGATGAAGAAGATGAGACGGAGGAGCCTGAGCCTCCACCGAGCATTAAAGAAGCTCTAGAAGCAGCTAAAACATTGGAAAAGTACTTTATTTATCACCAAGATGCCTCAATATCGCAAGATATGAATAAAATTACAACAAAATTACTGGTACCAAGCAAAGCTCCAGGCACCGCAGCGTCCTGTACAACAGAATACCAGTTGCTGACGCTGTATGAAGCATCTCTTACTGCACTCACCAATTGCTGTTATCGACCGCGTCACCGAATCCCGGCGTGTCGACAATCGTCAGAGTCAGGTTTACGCCATTCTCCTTCAGGAGTACAACACTGGTTTCAACTCCCACTGTCTTCTTCACTCGTAGCGACGGGCCTGGGTGTTTGTCCTTGTCGTACACATCAGTCAGGAACAATGAGTTTATTAGCGTCGACTTGCCCAATCCAGTCTCGCCTATAAATAAGAACAAAATATTAAAGAACGGTGAGAGGTCAATCAATATGTCTTGCGGTAAAGTTCAACCTGGATTGGTTTTTTTTTAAAGTTTGTTTAGATTAGAAAGTTAATAAGGATCTTCTAGTCGTATGACGAAATCATCTAATTAATAAAACGAACACGTTTTTAATGCGATATTTATTAATAAAGCGCTTTATAGTGATTTAGAACTATTATGAAACTCAATAAATTATTTTTTATTCTTACCTACAACCATTAACGTGAACTCGAATCCCTTCTTTACCGCCTTCCTGTAGACTTGGTTCGGTAGATTCGCGAAACCGACGTATCCATCTAATTCTTTGGTTTTTGGCTTAGGTAGTTCTGGCTTCGGCGCGACCGGTGGGTGGTCGGGCTTCTAGAGAAGTCAATAACAAGTTAACTTATCATAAGAGCACAAAGACGTCAAATTATTGAACGTGTTATCTTACGCTACATGAGTGTTCATTGTTTTGATATTTGAACAATGTTTTATTATGAGATAGCGGGATATCTTAATCACACAAACATAGTACATGATGTATTAACTCGGTAATGTGTGGCAAACGCCGCAGTCAACCGGAATAAGGATAAATATGTACACGATTGTTCTAGTTGATTCATTAATTACACAGTCATTTACATAAAAATAGGTAAAGCATCATTAAAAATTCATTTCATAAACTCTCCTTTCGTAATTGGTGTACAATTTTCCGTTGCTGTAGTTATTTCATACTCATGACGAAATTGGTAGGCGTTTCCGAGTATTATATTATTAAGACTCATAAATAAATCAAATCGGCCTTTGCCCAGCAGTGGATTTATGGCTAATTGTAATTTTAAATAAATAAAAGTTTGGATATTACTTTGCTTGTTGATAAGGTGTTGAAGTTTCAATTCCATTTCGATTCCGTACACGGATAATATGACCTTTTTTCACGTTCCTGTGTTTACGTGATAGTATTGAGACCAGATTAATTTATCAAATATGCCATTGACACTGTTGACTGAAGCTTTTCCTCGGTCATATTCGTAATGAATTACTGCTCGGAGCATTATCGTCTTCATCATCATCTGTTATTGCGATTTCACCTACATTTAGGTAAAGCCTATACCGAATGGCACAAGGAGACCTACACCGCCTTCTTAAATGTGTGCCATTCACCACGGTTCTGTGTTAGTTGCATTTATATCGCACATCGTCTTACCTTGATAATATTCTCCGTACTCCTCAGTACTGAAGCAGGCGGCCCCGTGGTGGGTACAGGAGGCGCCGGATTCGAAGGCGGTCCAGCCAGCTTGGGTGCAGAACCATTGTCCACTGAGGCGCTATTGCTCAGTTTGGCAGTGGCAGTCCCATTGGGCTCGTGGTGGTTGTTCTCGAGCGCGTCTGGCAGCGTGGCTGAACGCTTGGACATGGCATCCTTCAGCCCGGTTGGTGGAGCGGGCGGCGCCGTGATTGGCGGCCCGGTCGCGCCGACGCCACTCACTGTTTCTGATTTGAAGAACAGCTCGCGTTTACTTTGTAACTGGAATAGAGAACAGAGAATCAGAAAATGTGTTGACTTAGTAAACTTTAGAATTCAGCCGGATTAAGTACCTATATTTGGTAGAGAGCATGAGGTATTATAGAAAATGTATTGACTTAGAAAAGTTTGAAATTAAGCGGGATTGAGTACACTTGGTAGAGTAGGTATTTTAGAAAATATATTGACTCCGTAAAAAGCTTGGAATTCATCCGGATCGAGTATACTTAGTAGGGTATTTTGGTCCGTTCCAAAATTGTTGGGATTTATAAATATAATTAAGTAACACAACCCTTATTTACAAGTACCGTAAATGCGCATATGAATATGAATACAAGGAATTTGCCTCAGGCAGATCGTTCAAGTTGGTAGATATACTATACATAGGCGTATATCGCACACAGTAATAGGACCAACCAACAAGACTCCCGCTGCGGTAAGACATAAATTCGCTCTCGAAAGACGAGAAGCTATATACTGCATGGACACAAATGTACACGTACGAGTATACGTAGCAACAAAGCCGTTTGTTTCGCTACAAACCTTCTTTACGTATGTACAGACGTATAAGATGTCTAGCCTACTTCAGATTTCGGCGTCAGATGACTCACCGTTACCTTCGTCGTTCACAGTTGAATTCGAAACGTATACGACGTTACATTCAATAAACCAGGAATTGGCACAAATATGCTTTAATTTCATCAGACTTATTATTTACAAAACAATGTGATGCAAAGCAATGCAGCGTAGTTTCACATTAAAACGGGCACATGTGATAAACACGCACTTGTAGGAGCGCATAAAATCAAAGCAAATAGTAAACCTGCCAATACCGAGTAATTACCCATGTGGGCGCAAAGAATGAAAGCCGTGACTCATACGGAACACGGTACACTCATCGTTGCACACGTGAATTTGATGCACATCCCTACAATAATGAGTCCCAAATGTAGCTTCGTTCTAATGAGCTCAAAAGCCTTGGCTGCCGACGAAAACAATGAACTTTTAAGAATGTATAGAGCCTGAGGCGGGCTCGAGAAGATTTGAAGAGGATGATTAATGGACGCGCTTATATTTGTAGCCTATTCGAAAGTTTGCAGCCACAATTGAAAAAATATCATCACAGCTCTATACTCAGTGTTTTTGTTTAAACCTGCTTCCAATAAACATTCATAATCTGATGTAAACAGTCTGATCTGATGTAAACTGTCTGTGGCATCTACGGTTGGAAAGTGTCCATATAAACTACGTACCTATGTCTGAAGTAATGCATTCCAAAATGATGCATGCCTTGGTTTACTGAAGTGCGACGATCGTACGAAATAGCGACGTGTTACATATATTACATATATTTTACATCCTTAGTAATATTGTTACCTTCGTAATACTAAAGTGAAACGCTTATTACAGTGCGCTAAGGAACGACTTCTAGAGCTTAACGAAAACGAAAGAACGTATACACATCTATAGACACTATTAATTCACACACACGTTTTACAGTCCCATAATTTGACAATACTACCATTTTTCTATCATAGCACCAATCAGGAGATCCCAATAATAACGTAGAGATTTTACAGCGCGTGCGCAAAAATTATATCTTCGGCACATGACGTATCACTTCAAACACAACAGTCCTACCGCCTTACCATGATACCGAAGCACAGCACAAATACGTCCTAATTAGTGCCCTTAAAATTAATATACATCAGAGAGTCAATGAGATCACAACCTACTCGAGGTAAATGGGGTTACGTGACAAGCAACAAACCAACTACTAAGTGAATGAGTACAACTCAAAGCATTGTCATCCGGCGAGTGATAACCAGAGCATAGATGCTAGTACGACGTAAATATTCGATGCCAAAGGAATTTGTTTGTTTACGAGAATGGTCATACATAACATTAAACAATTCACGTAAGTATATTGTTACAAATTACGAAAATTTTATACTTTTTAGAGACAATTTTCTGCTACTTACAGCTACAATATTTTATGGGGAACTCACATATACATCTGAATCCTGTCGTTCGAGTTTTTTTTTACGCCTTTTTAGACTCATTTGTTTCTTTAAAGAACTAAAAAGGTTATCGCACTGCATAATTGTTTTGCAACTTGATAATTTAATATCACATTTTACGTAATTTAATAACACATTTCACCGAAAGAATTAAAAGCCGAGAGCGCAATGCATATATTGATAGAAATCTAACAGTCTGTCTACATCTACGGGCAGTGTTTAGTCAACTGAAGCACTACATTTGTATAAGCATTAAAAGATGAAATCATTGTCATTCTGTTAACACAATGACTAACATCCAGCCAGGATTTATCCACGCAATTACCAACTATACGTATATATAGGCTATAATTAAGGATAAAAGTTATGCTTTTAACATTACTTTTGCAGCCTTAAACATTATTGTCAAATATATGCTAAAACATTTCGTGACACTCCCTTTATAAACAACTAGCTTCTGCCCGCCGCTTCGCATGCATTGTACCCGAATAAAAAGTAGCCTGTGTTAATCCTGGTCAACATCAATACGTGTGCAAAGAGGTAACAAACCTCTTCTAAAACTTTCGGCTTTATAATATTAGTGGGATTAATCTGAATGCAATATGAAATACTTTAGAAGTGACGGTAATTACACGAATCATTGCATCTCAACAATGGCACATCATTCGAAACTTCCAATCGACAGGCGTCAACGACCAAAAGCTACAGTTGAGGCTCGGCTCATTTCGTCTATTGTGTAATTTGTTTGAAAACTTTTAACAACAGGATGTGAAGTGAAATGCTTTACATACAACATTTTCAGCTATAAATGCAGTGCATCATAATCTTCCTGCTTTTATCGGACAATATGTTTTCTTTTTTCCTTCTCCTTTAACACCCGACCACTTAGCATAATTATACATTTTCACCTTTCCCATCGTGTCTTTGTCCTACCTTTTGTTGCCCTTCCACGTCAATGCAGAGTGACAAGCAACAATAACTCAATAGTTATGTTCGAGAAGAATCAAGCAACGACAACTAAGAATCGAAGACACTATATCAATTTTGTCTGTATTCATCCAAGGATAATTAGAATAATGGAACTGCATAATAGAACAGTAATCAACACTTAAGATTTGATCACTAGACTAGAAGTATATGTACTTACGAAAGCGTTAACTTGGCGCTGGCGCCAAGTTGTTGAGTGAGACATGATACGACGCCGGAACGTGGTAGCTCTTCCGGTACATTATGACTCATTGTCGCTTTTATTGTTTACATTTACTAAAAGCGATACCAAAACCTCAAAATTATCCGTTTATAGTCAAATAAAGATTTTCAGTAACAAAACTCCGATGACGACAATGTTAACAATTTAGGTCGCCTGTTGGTTTACACAGTCTTTAAAGTACTTTCTCCGAGCGATTGGATGAGAACTGTTGAACGTTTGGCTATATTCCGGGTTCTATCCCCGCCGTAGGACAATAAATGTTTCCTTTTTGCAGATATTTGTCTCGGTTTTGGGTGATTTCTATGTATGATAAGTATGTATTTACAAAATTTATTTAGAATACTTAAATACAATTTATTGTATAAATTGTACAATTTATTGTATTGTAGAATACTTAAATACAATTTATTGTATTTAAGTATTCTATCAACCATCTGGTACATAAAACACAGGCTTACTTTGCAAAAATCTGTTTGGCCCGGTTTACTCCCATTAGATTTTTTTTCCGAGAATTTTATACACAAAATCGGGCACTAAAAAACATGACAAGTCAGTAATATCATACTTTGTATGAGTTTTAAGTTCCTGATCATGCTGCATTCTGTATTGTTAAAATGGTAATCATTAGTTTTACATACATATTTGCAAGTGAAATGAGCGGAATATGAATTGAATACCCATTAATACCGGTAGGTACGCGCGATAGTTTATAAAGGAGGTAGTTTCCCTTAGGCCAATCATGCAAACAATATACTTCGCACGGTAATGAGGAGATAAATAACTTAGAGCCTTCCATTGCAATCGTATCGTAGCTGCGGTGCTTCATTATTACGCAACACGTTATTATCAACAGCTACATAGTTACGTCGATACCCTATATTTTAGATGTGCCGTAGACAGGATGTCTCGTAAGTTATTTTAAGTTTTAATTTATCTTACACTGTGAATATAGCCGACTAAGCTGAAAGAAGCTTTCACATCTATAAAGATAATTTACACAGCATCAGAAACTGTTATTCATGCTTTACCGGAAACTGCAGATGGACATTGTTGGATGGTTTACCACCCAAGGCCAATTTACTTAAACGTGTGTATCTTGGTCGAATTTAAATATAGAACAACTTCCTGACATCCGATTGAGTTGGAATTTGCACATAACTTTCATTATGGGGACAATATCAATACAATATCTGGAGCAATACTCAATACTTTCAAAATAGCCACCACCTCCAGATGGCGGATGGTATAGTTTTTGTCAAACCCCTTATATATTGGGTATCATGTGAAAGGGCTTTAAATGCGGTTTAAAAAATGTAACATTTATAATAATGACTCCTGACGTCCTTCAAGCAAGATAATTCCAGGTGACTTAAGCTATGAATGTAGGGAACAAAGCAATTTAAATCATCTCAAAGGTGTTACAATTTCGTAAGAAGGAGATAGATAGATAGATAGATAACACTTTATTGATCACCACATGTAACAAAAAATATACCGAGGTATAAAAACAAGCAAAAATATATTGTATTATTATTATTATTATAAATTATTGTAGAGATTGTATGGGCCTACGCTATGCTCAACGAGAATTACGGTTTATTAATCTTCAGCTGTACGAACATCACAAGTATATCGCTACCTTGGGGTAGAAAGGTCGTAAAAACCAAAACCCTACTTTACAGGACGAGCAAAAAACAAAATTTTAAAAACATTTTGGCTAGTAATTTTTTTGTTCTTATGAGTATATTGACCCTATTTTGTGAGCTTTATTAGTTTTTTATGTTCTTTGCAATGGAAAACCTTATTTTATTGTCAGTCTCTTAATTTAGAAGTTAGCGTGGATTTACGACCAACTTTTTTTTTCAAAATGGTTTTTACATCCTGTAATTATTTGAGTTGTTACATTGTAATGAGTCGTAACTAGATGTAAGTCGTTATAATTGGGCTTAAAAACCACTAACATAAAATAATGAAAGTCGTAAAATCAATACCTTTCGAATGGTGGGAGTCTTGACTATGGTAACTGAAGTAATTTTACATACCTTACAACAAACTTGGGTAACAAAAACCATCATACCCACTTTACCTACCAGTATCTATGTGAGAACTAATTACAATTTTAATCAGATGAAACAAATTTTAGTAAATTAATAAAATGACGCATTTATTCAACATAATACACAAAATATAACATTTTGTTTTGTTCAATTTAATTGTTTTTATTAAAAAAAAACGTAAACACAACGTTAGTGACACGATACAATGAACAAAGGTAATTTAATAATAACTTTAAAAATACGTTCGTATTTCACAAATATTTTATTCTATTTTAAGCTTAAAGCTATAAAAAAGAGTGTAACAACTAATAACACTATGCTTACAACCATCATTGAGATCAAAATAAGTCTATAATCAGTCTCAACTTTACAATTAAGTCCTACAAATGCGAGTCAATATTAAAATCTAGAAAGGGAATTCTCTTGTACTTGAGTTCTTCTTTGACTCATCTAAGCAAGGAATAAACCACTGAGTTCTGTATCCGAGTGAATAAGCGGTAGTATTGAATAACCAATCATTACAATCTAATAAATTACAATGCAATTCAAAATTAAAGACCGAAAAAAATGAGTTAAGTACCTATGCTAGCTCATTATGGCTAGGTAGGTTAATAATATTAATATTCATGTTGATATGGTTTTGTTATGGTTCCTTTTTCACATAAACGTTTCAAATCGTTGTATTTTGCAGTTGGAATGGGCAGTCGACAGTCATATAACTTTCCCAATATCAATTCTTCTCCTCCTTGTATGGAACTTGGTTCGCTATTTGTATCGTCGTCTTTATCGCGAACTCTTCATCTACCATTTCCTTTCAATCTTCCTGTTCCTCTCCCTTTCCCCTTTCCCTTTTTCATTTTTGTAGATTCTTCATAATGATTGATTGTTTCTTCGAGTGCGTCTTCACACATTAAGTACTTCATTTCTACTTTATTTTTACTTCTTTTTAAGTGTCGCAATCCTGATTTGTTGAAATTATTTTTTTTAAGGGTGTCTTTTGTGAATGTTTTGAATGCAAGTTCTTCCCAGTTAATGAAGTCTTCATGTTCCAAAATATCAACTTGGTAGGGTCGAGGACGTTTTCGTGCAGAGGAAATATAAGGTAGCCATTGTGAGGGGCTCCATACTGTGAGCTTTTGAACTTCCTTTTCAATTGTTGCATGCATTGAATCAATGGGCATGCACGTATGTCCGGGTAGCAAATTGATTTGTATAGTCTCTAAGCTTTTGGATTACTTGAGGAACTGATTGATAACAGACATGACTATCTTGTACTTGTTTTGTCATACGCAAGAATCACAGTAGAGTATCAAATTTTTCACCTTTCTTTTATCAACTTCTACAAAGTATTTAAATAGACAAGCAGCAATTTCTTGACTGCCTTGTTTCGCATCACACTCTCCCCATACATAGCAATATCCATTTTTAGTCCCACTTTCGTACAAAGTGAAATTGAATACTGCATATTTTCTGGATCCTAGTAGTTTATCTCCATGAGGTGTAATTAGCACCTTTTGCAGATCAAAGCTAGTGGTCAGTGTGTCATTGTTGAGACTTTTGAATTTTTGGTGAGCTGAAAATATTTTGTACATAGATTTTCTTTACAATGTACATATATCTAAGTTCCTTTTTTCTGCTTAATTCATGTTCTTATTGTGTTCTGCTTTTGTACACAAGAGACATTTATCTTTGGAAGCAGCAGGTGAGTAGGTCGTCGTCAAGCACGGGGTTTCAGCAGGACGCAGGAAGCACGAAACTAGGGCTGAAGATCTTTGGAAGCAGCAGGTGGGTAGCTAGCCATCAAGCACGGGGTTTCATTAGGACGCAGGGGGCACAAGCTGAGAGCTGAGCGTCTCTGGAAGTAGCAGGTGAGTAGTTCATCGTCAAGTTTGGGGCTTCATCAGGACGCAGAGAGTACGAAGTTGTGGGCTGAGCGTCGCCGAAAGTAGCAGGTACCCAACAAAGTGGCTCCAAACACGTCGTTTTAGTACTGTTCCCGTGTTTTATTACTTCGATAGAAATAATATAACCTTGACTTTGCTTCTTTGCATCAGTACTTTTTAATGGACTGTTCGGATCACCAACATTGTCTCCAAAGAAAGACGTATTAGATCGGGGTACAGATATTGTTGAAGTATTGAAGTCACTTTCGCTGCTGCGCTGTATTATGATATTTTCTTTTCTTATTTTTTTTCTTTTCGGTGGGTTTTCTGTATCATTTTCTTCTATGATGTCTGTGCTCTAATTTTCATTATTGCTATTTTTATCAATACTTTTGTATCTGCCTATCTCACCTTGTCATTTGTGGTTTAATCTGTAAGTAAAAAATATACCTGATCTTAATAATTATAATAGAGTGCTTTTGTCATTCATGGTATCCACTGTAGGTCCTTCCTATAACTGGAGCGATAGCAGTAGTCAGTAGGTGCCAACTAAATTATTTCAATTTATTCATCTGAATATTAGGAAAATGAGTTATCATTTGAAAACACTTTTCTTTCGAAGGCAAAAAGTGAGTAAGAAGTAAAAGCCTTGAAAAATAGTAAACTGCGTCATATAAGCCACTTATAAAGTCAAAACCAAAGAAAATTTTGAAAGCAAAATAAGTGTATAAACCATGTATTTTGGCTGGTGTTCATTACGACTACGACTATCTGGGTAGGTACTACACTATTTATTAAAATTACCTATTTAAATATTATACTAAGACATGTTTATTAGACAGGTGCTAATATTGATAACACTCTAAGTAACTAAACAAATTATCTGTTGTGCCAAAAACTTTTCTAACCCGGCGACAGTGGCTATATTTGGAACTAAATGTCACCGTTTTTGAAATAACTGTCATTTTATTCTAACACCAAATTCAATAATTTTACCGGCTATATAAGTTAGTGACAATGTATTACACATCGGTACTTAATAATTCATACTTAATATTAAAAACAGGAAAGCACTAAGGATGCGAAAGTAAGGAAAATATGCAGGTATAATAAGTAGCTTACCTTTGACGATTCGCCGTCAGTGTAGGTATTTCTGCTATGATCGGCGATTCTCGGCGTCGCGTTTAGTTTCAAACGTATTTTTTCGAACGGAGTAAGTACTTTCAATAAATTTGTAATAAAAATTATTATGATGTAAAGGCCAATTTTCCCTTTACGAATGTGTTCTGGATGGGTGTAAATACTTTACCGTCAGTTGCTCTTTCTTGAGCTTAGGGTGTAAAAACCAAATTGTACTAAACGTATGGAGGTAAAAGGCTGTAAAACGAAATCATACTGAATTTTGGTTTTTACAACAAAGCGCAATTTATTACTTTGGTAGTACACCATACTTGACTCAAATCTACTATCTTTTACAACCTGAACTAGCGAAAAATTATAGCATTACTCCAAATGGACATAGCAATAATATTTTTTTTGTTCTTACACCATAAATTCCAACAAAAGCTCTGTTTAGACGTTGAAGTCGTCTGGGCTGTAAAAACCATTTTTATGCGAATTTGAATGCGTCACATAGACCGATCAATAGAGCGGAAAATTCTGAATAAGACTGCATTCATAACTCATTTTGGGCAAAATGGTTTATACGACCTTTCTACCCCAAGGTGTCGATATAGTGTGGGCGTTAGATCTGTTATGCGTAGGCAAACCTGAAGAGATGAGAATAGTGGACGAGTTCGTGCGGATAGTATAAAATAGTAGCATCTCTAAAGCGTAATAATAAAAAGCAGTTCGTATATAAGCAACTATAATGTAATACTTCAGTTTAATTTACAAACGCAACTACAAAATGCGAAATAATACCGGTAATAAAGTATAGAAGATTAGGCTACTAAAGACGATTGTCAAATTTTAAGTTGCTTATTTTAGGTCACTTGTAGCTGCAATATCATTATTTCACGATATTTGAACGTATTGCATCAATAGGTTGCTCGTTTTCAACAATGAAACTGCCTCTACCGCCTCTGTTGTCTCATTCCCCGATGAGAAATTACTATTCGCCAGCACAATGGTAGCGAGTTTTTGTTACCAACTAAGTACTCCGAAAGCGTGCTATTATGCGAGTTGCAATATAGTAGTCTGCAAATTACAAGTCATTGCAAGCTACCGCTTTATATATACAACGTGTATATACAACTTATATTATAACATGCCGTGGGGTGCCGGCAATAGAATGTTGCCCCTCCTATCTTGCCCGTGGATGCAGTAAGAGCCTGCTAAGAGCTATCTCCGGAAGATGGGCAGCCGCGTCATTCCGTGTATCAACATCCCGTACTGCGCTCGCCAACCCGCCTGCCAGCGAGGCCTGCGTTCAGTAGTGGACGTTTTATGGCTGAAATGATGATTATAACATATGTACTAAGCCGAAAGAGGGTGATTCCGGCCATCCCAAGAAACAAAGTCAAACAAAGTTTTGACTTCAACAGCTGATTATACGATAATGACAACCTAAAAGCCAGCTGATTCTTGACAGGGTCATTGACCTCCGCGAAGAGATGCCGAACAAGTCCAAATAAAATTACCTATAAACTCAAATAGGTTTTTTTTATTAAAAAGTAAAAAAAAATAATACCATCTCGTAAAATTATAGATAAAAATAAAAAGTACGCATCCCGATTTTTTTTTCCTTTTAAAACTACTTGTTGTCGTGGGCTGAAACCCCCACCCTTTCGGGTTAGTGCACATGTTATATATACATCCTGTATATAATATATTTTATAACTATGCATGGTTTACATAAAGCGCCAGTAACTAGTATTTATGCTGTACAGAATGCTGCAAGGCCTGGGACGTTATTAGATGGATTTGGCTTGCCCACGACCTTTACCAACCTCTCTACTTAGTCAGCTATTCTTAGAGGAAAAGACAGGTTAGTACGTCTGAAGCTGGCTAAGCCGCGGATTTCCTTATGATGTTTTCCTTCACCGTTAATAGCGTACTCAATGTGCACATAAACTTTACAAGAGATAAAAAAGATATTGGTGCACGGCCGGTATCGAACCAATAACATATTTTCTGGACTAAGTGAGATATTTATCATCTCAGCCGTAGGACGCCCACAAAGGCCTCCGTCATGGATCAGTTACGATCAATACGATCATGAGGGTTATTGCCATACTCACCACGCTTAACAGGCGGGATGGCGAGCGCAGTAAGGGATGTTGATACATGGAAAGACACTGCTGCCCATCTTGCGGTGGTACCGCTTGGCAGATTCTTACTGCAACCAAGGGAAAGAGAGGAGGCGCAACATTCTACAGCCGGCAACTCACGGCAAGAGTGAGAGGGATATTTTAAACGATGAATCACACAGACTTTTAATTTAGGTATTAAAACGTTCACAAGTCAAGTTTCTCCGGAATCGAGCTGACTAGATTGCTTCTCGTTGTGACTGCATTATTCATACAGCAACGTGATGTGAAGACAAGTCTGGCAAGTTTCGAAGATACATGCGGCATTATACTAAGCTTAAGGATACAAGAATCGAGGATTGTTCACGAATAATAATTTACTTGGTCATCTTTAAATGATGTTTAATTTAAGATTTTAAACACCAATCCCAACTTTTGTCTCATTTTATTTCTTACGAGCTTTATTGTTATGTTTGAACTCATACTGGTTGGCGAGCGGAGTAAGGGATGTTGATACACGGAAAGACGCTGCTGCCCATCTTCCGGGTATACCTTACTGCAACCACGGGCATAAGAGGAGGGGTAATATTCTACTGCCGGCACCCCACGGCAGTCAATTTTATTAATTTCCATTAATAAGTACTCTATGAATTATCTGCATCTTAATTTGATTGTTTCAACCAAACGGTTATAGGTGGAACCATTACGGAGCTTGATAGCAATTTAGCAAAACGACTTAATTAAAAAGAGAAAAACATCACGACCTTTGTATGACCATGAACTGCTTTAATTGAGGTTAAATTAATTGTCACAAATTGGCGCCAGAGTGTACCTCTATGCATAATGAGCCAATTAAACAATCGTCCTGTCTTAGTAATGTGATCTAATAATCTGATAGTTAACGATTAAAAAAAACTGTGATGCCCTTATCCAGAAATAGATATTCCAACATAAGTAAGACATAAATGGCCCTCTCGAAATGGAAACATGGCGACTGCGACAAAATGACATCTAGCAATAATACGCTACCGTTATTTTGGGATTAACTATTTTAAACTTTTAATCTTATTACCTACACACTGCTCTGCAGTTCCGCGCCACATTGTAAAAGAGACGATGATAATAACTCTAAAAATGTAAAGTCAAAAATAACCGGGAGGCAATCTGCAGCGATTATTTACATTGTCAACTCTTAGAATGTCAATAATTTAAGTATATAAAATAATGAAAGTATTTTAATCTATAAATCTTATTAATTTTACACATCATGCTCTGCAGGTCCACACCACATTCGAAAAGAGACGATAATTATTATTTCCAAAAAGGAGTCCAATTACCGGGTGGAAATCTGTAGCGAAGGTAAAGTTTTTGTATCAACTTTTAAAAAAAAAATCTTTTTTCTTTTCCTTTTATTTCTCAATATTATAAAGGGGAAGGTTTGTATTTTGTATATTTGTAACGAATAAACTGAAAAACTACTGAACCGATTTTCAAAATTCTTTCACCATTAGGATGCTACATTATCCTTGAGTAACATAGGCTTTATATATTTTATCCCCGTATTCCCACGAAAACGGGAACTACGCGCGCACAACCTACCCTCGACTCTTTTTAAACAACCCTCGCGTGCTGCGAAACAGCTCGCGCACCACCCGGTCACTAGTTCTGTTATAAATCTAGCTAACTTAGATTATAAGAATGACTGTTTAATTAGGAATGTTTATTTTTAGTAAAACAAGCAAATGAATTTGAACTAAAATTGAGAACTATTGTGCTGTCGCAGCAATTCTTAAAAATACAATAACTCGAGTGAAGTAATGCATGTATTGTGTTGTCGTGAGCGTGCGTAGGGAGGGACCGGTATGGAGACACATTTATTTTATAGATAGTGCATCAAGGCGCCGACTGCGATTGAGATATATGTTGTAGCTATAGTATGAGTCAACGACCCAGCAATGAGGATTAGGAAATTGATACTTTGGTCTTTGATTTGTTCTGCTAAAGGAAGTCGACTCGATTATGTGACCGTTTCTCACGAACATGCATTATGTATTATACGAAACATATTAATGATGTCTATACAAACGCTTGCTTTTAGTTACCGAATTACATTATTCGTGGGTTGTAAATGACTCACGAGTGATGTAAGGTAATGCTGAAATATTTTCAATAGTATGTATTATATAAACCTATAGAAAACATTTCATATAAACCTCACATTAAGTCAAGGAGTGGGAGAGTTTTGGTCATCCCTTATTATCGTCCCACTGCTGGGCAAAGGTCTCATAGCAAATAAATATCAAACGAACACAAAGAGCAATGCCGTGCCGATTAGCTATAACAACAACCGATCAATTTGTTTACCTCAGCCTTCCTGCGGAGAGACAAGTTCCTCCAAATGTCCCGGGGACTCGTCCAACCAACTTTAGATTTATCTACGCCAATGTCGGCGACATTACTGGAGCATCTAGCTACCTTAGTCTGCTGGCCATTGCCGTTAGATAACGCTCGATTAGCCATTCTGAACGCATTCAACTATAAGAAAGGCACAGCTGAACCGATGTGTACAATCACAAACTTCGCACAGAGCTTGGCACGATTCTCACACACATCCACGGCAACTTGTTGAGCATTTTCAATTTACAAAAAGCACAAAACTGTCGTTCACATGCGTACCGCACTAAGATCTGCATACAATTTTGCGTCCATTGACTTTTGTAGCACACACTTGTATAGTCACTTGCATATATACTTTTCGATTTAGCGTAATCGATGATCCTATTTGTCAGATGAAATGTTCAAAAGGTAACCAAGTTAACTGTAGCAGCATTCACGACTGTTGTCAGTTTGAGGTTAAGTTACAAGCGATACCGGCTAGCGGCTGCCGTTGGTTGGCGGGGTAACGCAAGGTTCGGGCCCGTCTTACACGGGTTGAAAACAACTCCAAGGATAACGTTATCAACAAATTTTGAAACAAGACACTTTTGTTCAAGTAGCATGCACGAAAAAGAACCCTTCTGGTTAAGACATACACTCATGAATCAACGAAATAACAAAATAATTGTTACGATACAAAAGATGTCAACGCGCTCCCTTAATTTATAAGACGCAAGTTAACTACGCAAACAAATAACTGGACGTTTTAATAACGAGAAGTTTTAAAAATGGAATTATCTGAAACCACGGATCTATTTGCGTAAAGGACATTCTCGAACTAAAACTATTATTTTTGAACTTTCACTAGTTTAGTAAAGATTACTACACAATTACACCAAACTTGAAGTATACAACAAACTTCACAACAAAACAAACTTAAAAATCAATACGTGTAAAAAGGGCCGCGTTAACTCAGGTACAGCGGAGTTAATTATGGCTATATCTATATAGACGCAAAAGGATCCAGCCCGTCACACTCATGCCCACCAGACACACAAAAGCAGGGGCCAGCGTACCAAAGAAAACAAACCAAACATCTTATAAAGGCAAAATGGATCTTAATATTGAGTCCACAAAGACGTTAACGCATTAACATTAAAAGGGCGTATAACCTTTTTATACGACACCAGTAACAATGCAGAAGGAGAACGTGCCCCAACCGCTTTTGCCAGTCGGTGAAAAACTTGAAAACAAAAAAATACTACGGAAAGTAGTCGTTTTGTTAAATAAACGTTTTAGTTATCAATTACTTATAGAATAACTAACTATTTAAAATTATATAACAGTAGAAAATGACTTTCTGGCTGTCATCCTTATCTAACTTTCTCGACACAGCTGGCGATAAAGTTCAACCGATAACAATTCCTAGGACCAGCAGATCTTTAAATAGAATGAAGGGATCTTTAAACATTATTATGATACATTCTCGCAGACTTGGAGAAGTATCGAATATGATTATTTTGTTTTAACAAAAAGAAAAATAAAAAGGGCGTTCTAGGTTTTTAATAAGTAATGGAGCTGCGGATGAAAGACGTAAAAACAGTTCACAGGGTTCTCCATGAATGTTTTATGTAGTACTTGAGAATGTTCGGAGAATTTCAGGTCAGGGTGCGACCGTGAAACAGTTAATGTCTGTTTAGTGAATTCGACATATGCGAGCAGAATGGCCGCCACGGCATCATAAGGTTATTTTTACCCCTGTAGGCATGGGGTCAGTCACCCGCACCCTGCCGCAACTGAACCAGTCCTATCACATGAGGAACTGCGTGGGAATATGGTGGAATGTCATCTCCTTACTTCTTGCTACGTCGTCAGGGCAAAAAGTAAAGCGGCAAAAACAGATGTTCGTTCGTGTACATGATTCTATGGTCTCGAGTCACGACCGACTTACTGGATGCTGATGAATCACGATACCAAGTAATTTTTTACTCCACATATCTCTCGTAATACTTCTCCGTCCGCATTTTATCAAGCAAAAACTAGTCTATCTAGGTATATATTTACACAATTGAAGCATTGAAACTCAGTTCAAATTTGAAGATAAAAATTATCGGTCTTTCAGTTTTTTGCTTCTATGTAGCAATTTAAAAACCAGCATTAACTTTCACAAGCCATTATAGCATACAAAAGTTTAATGGCCATATAATAAATATTACAACAGTAATGTTTGGTACAACTTGACAATTTTTTTTAGTTGAGATCTTTAAACATTTGGCTAAGAAATAATACTTCTATTATTTACTGTTCAAAACGTGATTTGTCATGTAATTTATCGAAGAAACCAGATACGCTTGGTAAGAATAGAATTGTTTTATGCATGTAATACAACACCTGACTCAATGTGGTTATTGCATCGAACCGGAGTAGCTGTTGAATGTAAACAAACTGTATCCAGGCATAGGTTGTATTCATATTACAACCTTAATCGTCACTAAACATCATGTTCCCGATAAATGGGTTTTATGTAGATTATAATTGCAGCGATTTAACTATGTAGTTATTATAAGACAGAGTGCATCACAAAGAGTTCTAACACTTTGTTTTGCTAAGATATCTTCTAAATAAAGTGTTAAATAAATGTTATTGCGTTTATTACAATATCTCCACTGCCACACGAATAAAACACTCGATTGAGTTAGAGGGTGCATTCGACGCATTAAAACCTCGCCGTATCCCTTTTCGGGGTGCGTTAACTACGATTAGGGGATTTGAGTGAGGGTGCACAAGAAGGATGGCTGGGGGACTCACCGTAGCGGTGTCGGTGAGGGTCACGGTAGCCGAGGTGGGCCCGCCATTGAGGGGCGGACTGATAACCAGCCCGGTCGACACCTGATTATTGGCACTTTGCTCTATAATTCGCTGACGAAGTGCTAATCTTTCCAGGCTGGCTAGTCGATGTGATCCACCGGTGCCTTCCCTGTCTCGTTCCCGAAGAGCAGTGGTACTGCCGGCACTGAACGATCCACTGTATTTGGGCAAGGTCGGAGGAGGAACTGGCCGAGCAGCTCCTCCCCGGCCAAGTAAGGAACCAGTGGACGTGTACGCGTAGCTGCTGGGGGTTCCGAGGGTGGCGGTGCGTGGTGCGGATCCTATACCGTTTAAGGCTCCATTGGTCCCATTGACGGCGGCGCCATTCACCGTCGTAGTGCTTCCGTTCATCTCCTCGAGTTGTTTTCCGTCATACGAATGTTAGAACACGCACACGCACTGAGTCACAGTCTGTGCACTACGATACGATCGCGAGATTCCAAACGATTGGAGTTGGTGCGTTCAAGCCGGGTGCCTGTCGGAGGCGGTTTGACAGCTCGCGCGGTGCAGACGGAGGCGCGCGGGCGGAGTGGCCAGCCGCCCCGCGCTCGACGCCGCCGTCGTCGTCACCACGCGACCCCTCTACGTTTCTGGATTATTGCCGTACGACTGCCCGACCCGAGCGCGGAGGGTTGAAAATGCGCTGTTGCATTTTCTTTTCAAGGTCATGAATGCCATACTTTCCATAAACTACTATGGGGACGCTTTTTATAAAGATTTATTTGAACAAATTTAACGCCTGTAGCTTTGGTTTGTTTATGATTACGAAGTATAAAGCGATAAATCTGTCACACATGACAATATAAATTCGTTTTAGAAAGCAACGTGCACCGAATTAATGTGCTTATATTTTCGACTATAAATTCGAGTCGTCTGTGCACCAAAGGATTAAGACGTTTGAGATAAAGCGAAATATAATACTTAGTTCGACTAAAGTTATTTGCTAAATCATAATGCGCACCGAGCCGACCGAAGGAAGTGACAAGACGGCTAGTTCATCGGCCTGGATCCAACTACTAGTGCCAAGGCGACAGGATAGCTAAATAGCGGAAGTACATTTATGGCATCTATGAGTAGGAACAACTAGGTATATTAGAATACAAACATAGACTTGATGTAAGCAAAGAATTGAAGACTGAAATTTTTTATTGATTTTATTTTAAGGTGATGCAATTTTTGGTGACCACCTCCAATGTGTGACTACCGTTGTATCAGTATGGCCAAAGATTTAAATCTTTGGTAAAGCTATAGTCGAACATATAATATTATGGCACCTAGGTCCAAATAATCATAGCCCGTTCAGAGTTATGCATACTAAACAGCGGGCAGCAACGGCCAAAAAACGTTTTACTCTTATACTAATTACAGGGTACTCACCCGAGTTCATACATTTCTCTGCATCATTAGGCATTTCGACGAAGTAAAAAGTTTGGGAAGCTTGTGTTCTAACCATTTTCTCGTTGAGCACGTGTAAGTCTCACGTGACAGCAATGTCCATCGACCGGCTCACCAGCGCGCAAGCGCGCCGGCACCCCCGCCTGTCTGCTACCCCATAGGTGATGTGGAATTGTGGTTTGTTGCGTGCACCGCACATTCACTCCGCGTCCGACATTGCTTGCTGAATGGAACTTTCTTTTAATGACATTATACTCGAAACAATAGACAAATACATGCCCGAGCTGTGTTCGATATTTTAGCTAGTTATCGAACGAACATTGCCCCCTGTCTTGTTGGTCCATCCGTAGATTACGAAGATGTTCTCTAAATCACAAATTAAAACTAACAGCTTGTTTATAATAAAACACCAACAAGTTTGATTGGAATTGGAACTTTCACGTCAATTTTGCATTGAAATTGTTGATCTCGTAACACTTTGTAATATATGCATTAATTATTGGGACATTTGGTAAATCGAGGAAAGAAAGTGAAAAAACTTGAATACAGGTTCACTTGCTTGTGCCGCAAGATGTTACGAGTCTTTGCACAGATGCATAAAAAATATTTTATGTTTTGAAAATTTGAAAGTTAATAAAATTCAAGCATTAAGTACATAGTTTTATCAACTTTGAAATAACTAACATTAAAAAAAATGTAAGGACAACGTTTACGCTTATCTGCCAATATATTATAAAAATAAGTTAAGTACATATGTTACTAAAAGGGGGTAAAAATAGATTTATTACTTTAAGAATCAAAATACTCGTACGTACGATATTAGCTTCCCAAGCGCCATCTAACGTAGTTTAATAAATTTAACTCACAAGCAAGCACAGCATAGCATGAGGCTTCGTATGTGAACAGCAGTGTTAATCATGTTAATGCATTCAATGGTTACTGCGTATGACCGCTAGATGGCCTTAGTTGCTATCATACAAATGTTTGAAAAATTAAGAAGTAAATTAATATTACTTTTTCACCATTCCATTAACATTTTATTCCGTAAATATATATATATTTAATATTAGGGAGATAATTTTATTTTCTTTACTTTTCTAGAAAATTGATTTCAAATCATAAAATCTTGAAAATTAGTTTAATGTGCGCGTGTTTTAAAAAACCTCACAATTAGGTCGATAGGACAGCACAGCATCAAAATTCATCCGAAAAGCAGAAGACTTTTAGTGTATATTGCGTATAGCTTACGTTCAAATCGAAGAAAGTTTGTTGAACTATAAACAAGTTGAAAGATATTATGAAGATGTGAACCTACGATCTACGCGTACTAGTAAACATTGCAGCGCAACATAAACATAACTTCACATACATGTCAGAAGTAATCAAAGCTATGTTTAGAAACTCAAAAATACGAGTTCCTACACTACAGAACGGGAAAAAAACAGGGCAACTGGGTGTGAAAGACACAACTACTAATAGCCTGGAGTGCTATCTAAAGATTGAGGCGAGCTAAAGCTCTACTCGTACCTACGAGTGACAATCTTCTGACAAGGAATTCCATCAAACATACATAACTATGTTGGATGGAATGTGATGAAGAAATCGAATCATTATTACGATGTACTTCTACGTTAAATTTACAAAGTAACTTATTTATATTCTGCCTTGTTACATTCGGACAGACAAGTGCCACTACAGTTCAGAGAAAACAGCAAACAGCGCATTATTCCTAATTGGGGGTCTCTCATGTTGACACATGAAATACCTACCTAGTGGTTATCTAGCACCACATACTTCGAAGTGATAATACTTTGTAACAAGCCCATTATATGTATGGACATTAGCTGCGATAATTATTTAGGTCGGTAAACTTGGTAGTAAGTCAGCGATTAATGTGTATGTCGCTGGACAAAAGCAGGTTAGCGGAGAGGAAAAAAACCTTAAGTAGTCGATCACTGCCATCTAGCCGTGACCCTGATCTAAGCCAAACAAGGCACTAAAACTTGCTGCTACAGTTTTAGTGCCTTGTTTGGAGCAGTTTTTAGAAGTGGTAAAAGAACAATAAACTCGTGATTTATCACTGTGCACAAATATACGATCGGCTAGAGTACGTGCCTCTAAGCTAAACAGGCACGTGCGCCACAAGCAGTGTTTCTAAAACAATCCTCATTATGCTAAATATTTGTGGCAAACACGACCTCGTTAGTTGATTTGGAAGGAAATCAACAGTAATCAATAATCATTTATGTACCTGTACAGTTCTGTTGGACAATTAATACATTCGGGAATCATTTTAATTTCTCAGGTATGGTAAATGGAACATGGTTCCGGTCATGTACATAATTACCAAAAACAAGACGCTGGAACTCACATTTGGCAGTTTGTTTACAAATCTAATAAAGCTGAAGAGTTTGTTTCGTTGAACGCGCTGATCTCAGGAACTGGTCCGAATTGAAAAAATATTTCTGTGTTGTGGACAGCCCAATTATCGAGAAAGGCTAAAGGCTATATGACGTCATGCTATGACCTATGGGAGCGGAGCATCATTAAAAAGTGTTGCAGAAGCGGGGAAAGTTTATTCCTTTTGAGAGCTTCCGTTGCATGCGCTGCGTAAACGGTTAAAATTAAGCAGCCATCATGTCATGTAGGCAGAATTTTGTACCTATAAAAGTTGTAAAAAAAAGTCAGCAAAAGCTTAAGTCAAACTGAGCTCTTCCATCGACTTTGCCATGACCACAATATTGTCGGCAAACCGAAGGTGAGTGATGTATTCGCCGTTGATATTAATGCCCAGTCCTTGCCATTCCAGGAGCTTGATGGCATCTTAGTGCCTATGACCAACTCTATCTCACTTATGTGACGCAGACGAGTCGAGAGACGAGAGACGCAGTTGCGCGGGGGACAGCTAGTTGGTCTAAAAGGGTATTCAATAAGCAAACATTGTTTTCTAATCTCTTTTAAATTTAAACATTTTCATTCCATTATTTTAAAATTCTAATAGAGAAGCCATAAGACCGCCCGTCATCATTTTGTTTTTGTATAATTTGACACGTGTTTATTCGCTGGTTTGTGAGGTTGTACATTGTACAATAACAATACACATTTTAATGTAAATTGGATGCTGTTAAGCATAACTAGTCCAAGCGCCATTTTCACTTTTTTGGCAAATGACATAAACGCGTTTTTATTAACAGGAGAGTTGAATTTGCTTCATCTGAAAGTAAATCTATATACATCGACGCTTCTATTTGTAATTTAACATATCACAAGAAAAAAATACAAAATAAATATTTATTTTAAAAGATATAGCTAAAAATGCACTTGGACTCTCGATAAATGCGATGTTTTTATTTTGCAAAACGAGTCCAAGAGACATTTATGTCGTTTAGACTCCTCATGTGTAACTAAATTTGATAGAATAGGTTTATCTGCATCTAAAACCAGGGTAAAGAGGATTGAGAAAGCTAAATAAAATACTAATTAAATGACACAGGTAATGGCAAGATTAATATCCAAAAAAAACAATCTTAAGACAAACTAATTTTACCAAAAAAATTTAAACATGTATTCTTTAACATAGTCCCAGATGTATTTTCTTAGACAAAGAGACGATTGAAGATGATATTAGTCAACACCACCCTCACCCCAGAACCTGTCTAGTACCTAACAACTTACGATATAGTAGATGGAGTAGATGCCATCGAGTAGATGCTAAATCTTCTCTTCTTCAACATGTTCTGGATCAAAATCTAAATTACCATCAAACCCTTTAACGTCATCATCAATCTTATCGTCTGTAATATTTTTTTTTGTAAAATGACTTAAAATCTTTTGGGTTATATGGGAACAGTGATTTTTAAATCTTAGTTTTTTCTCCGAAACAGGCTATCCATTAGGCCAAAGAGGTTTAACCATGTCTTTACAACGGTTCTCTATTTCGTCTCCGAAATTTTACATCCCTAATATAGTATTTCATATTTTTTTTCATAATCATCGTTTGCTCGAATAATCAGGATCTATAATATAGTTACCACTTATGTCGGTCTCCATAATGATTAACACGCATAAAGTCATTCTCAATAAATAATGTAATCCATAACATTATTAACTAACTAAATCATTTTATTAGAATTTGATTTATAATTTGTTCAGTAGTGGACGTTTATCGGCTGAAATGATGATGTTGATTATTAGAATAATTGTAATATTCATAACATTGTATGTTGATTGTATTTAGCACCTCAACAAGCAAATGAAACCGCTTGTTTAGTGATTTTTTTTATTGTTGTCAAGACAAGAGTAATTTTATTTAAATTAGTCTTCAATTCAATAAAATTCCTCAGGCGGCCGCTCACTACGGTTGCTCGTATTAAGTATTTTGGAGTTTTACTTAAATATATACCCAGTATCTACTTTATGTAGACAGTAGCGCCGTCTTGGCCCAATAAATAATACGAAAATTGCCCCCTGACGAAAAATTCTTCACAGGCAGTGTTTTTGGATGGTTAAAAAAACATAATAACCTACTGTCTCTCCATCTCGGTTCTGTCGCAAGCAGAGTTTTTGGTTGGCTATAAAAAAACCTAATAACCTAATGTCTCTCCATTTCGGTTCTGTCACAGGCAGTGTTTTCGGTTATTTATAAAAAAACCTAATAAACTACTGTCTCTCCATCTCGGTTCTGTCACAGGCAGTGTTTTCGGGATGTTATAAAAATAAAATAAGTAGGTAAATAATGCTGGACAATTCACACAGCATCAACTATCCCCAAGCTAAGCAGAGCTTGTGTTATGGGTACTAGATACTACATAGATAGATATTTTTTATTATATAGAAAAACATCCAGAACACCCTGAACAAAAAAAAACCTAATAACCTACTGTCTCTCCACCTCGGTTCTGTCAAAGACAGTGTTTTAGGATAGTTATAAAAAAAACCTAATAACCTGCTGTCTTTCCATCTCGGTTCTGTCACAGGCAATGTTATCGGATAGTTATAAAAAAAAAACCTAATAACCTACTGTCCTTCCGTCTCGGTTGGAAATTGGAAGTTTTATAATCGTTCGAAAATATTCGGAAGAATAAGTTTTATGATTCGTTATTATTATGACGCATATGTTTATAACGATGAAAATTATGGAAATAATATATAAGGTAAAATAGCTTTATGCGTAAAGAGCATAAGGATGAACAGTAATGTTATCTATGGGACCATAATATCCTGGATGGTGATGTTTCAGAGACACTTGTTATTGATGGTGATTTTCGGACAATCGATTTTCGGAGATAAAATGGGCACCCCTTTAAAACATGTATGTCCTTTCCTACCTTTTTTTCTCTCAACATCAATTTCTACTGTGTTTCTACCCCTATGGTATTTATGCAGTCATGGTAGTTACAAGACCATGCGAAAAATGTTTGTATGATTGGTTTGCGTTCGAAACCAAACTCATGTTTTTAGTTTTGCAAAACCAGTCCAAGTCACAAATAAATGTCGCGTGGACTACTGATGCGTAACACTATGTCGTTTGGGTTTGTTATGTATAAACGGAAAAGTGTTTTTTCATTATTAAATTTCGTTGTTAGTTTTAAATTGGTTTTTGGGCTTGTTTTGCGTATCAAAATATCTCGTTTGCTATAGAAGGCGCTTGGACTGGGTATTAAAAAATACAACTCAGAGTGAAGCTTGCTGCATAAGTGTTTTTTCTATGGCTAAATTATGTCTTGGAGATTACGAAAATGCAAAAAAATGAAAAAATGCAATTTGGCGCTTGGACTCATTATGCATAACTGTATCCAATTATTCCATATTGTTTGAATCTCAGTTGGAATATATAAATTTGAAAAAGTATGCCACATGCCTTGGTTTGAAAGAATTGAGTGTACAATTAGTGTAGGTGCATACACATTGTTTTCGTAATAGGTACAAACAAATACCATCACACAGGTGATCGGCGGCACAATGCACACACATTTAATAATATTGATGCGAAAACATCCTACACAAGCTTGATAAATGTTTAGAGATAATACATTAAAAGCTCTACCCACGAAACAGCAATCAGCCGCTAACATCTAGGTTATTGTAATAATACAATCTACGTGACTTCTTCTTTAAATAAGCTCGTCAGGTATGTTGGCAAGTTTTATATAAAAAAAAACCACATCATCGTCAACATAACGAATTATGTAATTGGATCATCGGCGCCGGAAGGTCTGACTAGTGGTCAAAATAAAAAATCGGCCAAGTGCGAGTCCGACTCGCGCAACATCGTGTGTAAATATTCTGTGAATATTTCAAGCGACTACTTGTTGCCGTAATAATGTAAAATAATGAAAAAAAAAATAATGTTGATAATAGAAAGTACTTTGCTTTAATATCGAGCAAACAATGGCATTAAAATCACGTTTGTTGTATGGGAAATATTTTATTTCATTTTAATTATTATATTTTATACAAATATACATATATTCGGTGAATATTTCAAGCGTCTATTGCCGTTATTAATATCGAGCAATAATCGACAAAAAAAAATCACGTTTGTTGTATGGGAGCAGTAAAATATTTATTTTATTCTGTTTTTTATGTTATAGCGGCAAAACAGAAATACATTATCTGTTAATCAACTGTCCAGCTATCACGGTACATGAGATATAACCTGGTGACGGACAGACAGACGGACAACGGAGTCTTAGTTTCCCGTTTTTACCCTTTGCGTACGGAACCCTAAAAATCAACGACAGTATATTACTCGTAGTTCACTGAACGAACCGTCGCAGAGTAAAAACGCAAAATCAATATATGTATAGCATACTTTCATTCATAGAAATCATAGTTATTCATGTATTCGCTTGTAGCTATGAATTGTGTTGTATTGTATGTAAGTACTTAACTATCATCATTTCAGCCATAAAACGTCCAATGATGAACACAGGCCTCCCTCATGGATCTCCATGAGGGGTAGTTGCCATTCTCAACACGCTTGGCAGGCGGGTTGGTGAGCGCAGTATGGGATGTTGATACACGGATAGACGCTGCTGCCCATCTTCCGGAGGTATCCCTTAGCAGGCTCTTACTGCATCCATGGGCATGAGAGGAGGGGTATCATTCTACTGCCGGCACCCCACGGCGGTACTTAACTATACTTTTATATTATCCAAGTTATCGTTTTATGGTAAATAAAGTGACCTCGAATTTTCACAAGATATAATGTTGATAATAGAAAGTACTTTGCAGTAACGATGACTAACCAAAAAGGCTCGGCCATTGTATCACATAAAGGTAAGTCATGAATTATCGTAGAGTTAGGCCCTAGGTACGTACAGTGTTAGAACAATGATAAAAACCAGACCTTGGTCTTACCATGATATGAATCACGCAACAGAACAAAACAACTATGATGATTTTGACGACCTCCGTGGCCCATTTATAGTAGTTACAGTTCATAGCCGGCTCAGACGCAAGTTTGCGGGTTTGAATCCTATCGCGGGTCCGTGCTTTTCTGCAAAATTTGTCTCGGTTCTTGGTGTTTTCTAAGTATGATAATGATAAGTATAAGTTACCAAGATATGTATTTATGTTTTCCAGTAATCTAGTAATTTTCATCCGGTTTTCATAGTAAAAACTTTACTGGGACGTTGCTGTATATGTTGCTCAACAAGTTTATAAAATTAAAAAAATTAAGTGACCCTTTACCTAGTCTTTGAAGTTACCAAATATGTTTTTGTAATATTTATCCTCATTTTTGTAATTTACACATACTAAAAAAAAACATTCGTTTTACTCCTTCTTTTAACCCCCATACCTCATGAATGGCTCGACCCATTTCTATATAACTTTCAGTTTTGCAATCTACACGTCATTTCTTTTCATTTGATACCAAACTCGGGTATGTTCGGAAACATTCAATTATTCATCCCCTCTTTCACCCCCCATATCTTATAAACTCCTTAACCAATTTTGATATAACACCGCCGTAAAACCTGCTTTTAAATTTAAAAAAACTGCATGCACATCGGTCCACTCGGTTAGGAGCTACGGTGCCACACACAGACACACATAGCGGTAAAACTTATAACACCCCTCTTTTTGTCGGGGGTTAAAATACAATAATATTCATATAATTTGCCGTGGGGTGCCGGCCATTTTTTTCGAAATTTAGATAACTTCTTGCAAGGGAAAAAAAAATCAACTCCGATGGGGCAGTCCAAACCGCCTTCAAAGATTTTATTGATTCCCGACCGAATTGTTTTTTTTTTAGTAAAGGGATCCATGAACTACCTATGAGATGGCAAAAGTGCATAGATAGCAATCATCATCATCATCATCATATCAGCCCGTTGACACCCACTGCTGGGTATAGGCCTCCTCTTCAGCACGCCAACGTAAACGGTCCTGTGCAAGTCTCATCCACTGTCGTCCGGCAACCCTGGCTAGATCGTCCGCCCATCTGGCAGGTGGTCTGCCTCGAGGCCGTCTCGCTTAGATAGCAATACTTTGATTAATTAAATATTTTATATAAAAAAAATCGACTTTATGTTCCTCTCATACAAAACGCCAATTTCTTTTGTAACGATCTAATACTATGTACAAAGCCAAGTGAATAAGTGACGATTGGTACTCCTTCACACCTAAGCAATCTGAACGGATTTAACTAAAACTTGAATCTGGAATAGCGAATAGGCAATTTCATCCCGATGTATGTATAATTGTAGAGCAACGAATTATTATCACTGTAATTTGTATAGTATTGTGCACAAGGAAGTATTGGGAAGAAGGAAGTAATATGACCCACTACATATTGAATATGTTATGCACATAGTAATATTAATTTGCGTGCTATAGGTATAACAAGGGCACATAAATCAGCCAGTATGTCATTTTCCTGAAATAGAATTTAAAATAGTGTTGTGTTCTGTATTTTTATGAGGAAAGTACTCATAATAAGTGTCATCTGACATGCAATGATAAGTGTATTTGTATGAACGTTTGATATTTTCTCAATTTACTCGTAAATTCAGTTAACGTAGAAAAATATTAGAAAAATCCAAAAGCTACCTAACTGTGCAATTGTGATTATATTGGTTAAGTCCTTCTTCCAAGCATGTAGAGACTGGATGTTATTGTGATCTTATTTATTTATTTATTTAACACTTTAACACATACAAATTGAGTAAGGAGGACTTAATGCTAATTCCTAATGAGTGAAAGATAGTTTTATGGGGGTACTACGCCTACAACTGTCAAGGAACTGAGCAGAGCTTCGTGCAAGTTACCTAGTAAATTCTTTTTAGAACATCTACATAAAACATACCTGTTCGGTGTTGGTACTGTTAGGTTTGTACCGAGACAGCACTGGTCTATTCCTTGATCGATTCAGAGGTGAGTCAGAAACACTCGTCATTGTTGAACACTGGTATTTTTACAGTCACTGGCACAGATTTTAAAAGCAAAATAATCGTAACAAATTACACGTTTAGCAGGTCTGTAAAAGATACAGCCATTGAGCGTTCAGGAGGAAAACATACTGTTACAATCAATGCAATATGGGCCGCTAGCAAGCATGATAGCACCACATTTTTGCGTCCACAAATCACATCCGGAGAGCGAAGCGAAGACCGTGCGGGTGAATCAACAGATTACACACCCTTTTCTGTATGGTCACCGATTATTTTGATGGTAATTATTAAAAAAATTTGATGTACTTAATTGACTTTCACAATTCGTTCCTAAACAAACCAGCCATCCAAATACGGAGTGAATGAGAATACCGATAAAGAACGCACAGAACCGAGCAAATTGCTATAAACAGAACATAATGTTCGTTATTTACGCGAATCAAATGAACGACCGCTCCACGATTACATATTTGCCAACTGAAACAATAAAACAATACGCGCGTTGCGGACAGCAAAGGCGTTAGTCAGATACTGGGACGATATGGTGACAGTGGCTAGGGCGACCATAGGGAGTTGTGTATTGGTGTCAATGGTGTTCGATGGTCACACAAGCAGCCGTGGGCCGCATAGCGGTCGCGAATTCCTACTCGTAATTCAGACGACGCACGCAGTGCCTACGTGCCTTATGGACGAACGGTCCTGATGACCTAATAACAGCTAGATAGGTATCAATTTATTGCGTATATGATATCAATGCATATCATAGTGCTCCTTTGTATGTCGGTAAATATTCATATGGCTTATACTGTACTTGTAACCTCCATATTTTGATGTTTGGCCGTGACCAGATAATTACTTAACAGGGAGGTATACTCACCGCTGAATTGGAGGAAGTCGATGAAGCAGCACATGAAACAAACAAAAGTACAATTAATTTAAGATCTATGCACCTGTCCTAATGCTGTGTTAGATTAGGTGAATCAGGACGGTCGCTAATAAAAATTCTAAAAGACTAGGGGATTTCCTTTCCTATTCACGTGAATAAGAAACAGAGATATTTATCAATAATCCTGCTCAAAACTTGATTGTGTAGATAACATTGATGCATTAGGTTATATTGCATGATTCTATGATTGCTTATAAAACCTAAAAAGATAATATAGGTACCTAGACAAGGAAGACAGCATGTAGCTATGTCTTGAAGACTTTTTGTACTGTCGCTATCTTCTTCCATTGACGAATTTTCAAGTCTTGTTTATTTTTTGTCCATTTATACAATAAAATTATTCTTAAAGTCCAGCAAGCACGTCTCAGCATTGCAAGTGGGCTAGACCGTGTTTGTCAGCACTAATGCAGATTCACTACGTACATAGCTATTATTGTATATCAAGATGTTTTCAATCAATCTATATGAAAACAGCATTGTTATCTAAATAGAAACACGTAAAACAAAGATAGTCAGAAAGCAGTGGAGTTATATTTAATTGGATCAGCATGCGCAGCATTCACAATTTGTCAACAAAACATATTTCTTTACTCTTTACGATGATTGAAGAATTCAAATGATTTCCGAATAATACGCTAGCTCTACATCGGATGCGGCAAATCAACGCTGTCGTTCGCACTTTAAAAAAATATGCTTTTCTCAGACTTTTCAATTTATGTACAAAAATTAAACTTATTAAAAAAAATTATTTGATTTTAAACAACAATATTGATTTCAATTTTAAGTCCTTCCTAACAATATGCATTATGGAAACATAATTGTATTGGTGGATACCTCCACCGTAGGTACAGTAGGTAATGAATTTCTTACATGCTTGATTCGAGCTGTCCATAGTTTCCATTGTAAGCAGGTAGAGAAAAATCTTCACAACTTTGCATTTAAAATCAAGTAGAAATCAATGTCTCGCATAATAAATATTACACGTAAGACAATCACCGCACTTTCTAAGTTAATCCATTACATTGGACGTGTGACAACAGAGTGTTCGTCGACCCGGTTACAGTAAATATTGATAAGCCACAAAGTTTATTTACAATGAGAGAAAACGACGTAAACGTGCGACACGGTGTTTACGTGTGAGATGCGTTTGCAGGCGTGCGCGAACGTCGAGACCCGGACGGGCAGAGCAGAGACGACGGTAAAGCGCTTACATTGCATTCAAGCTATTTCAATACATGCAGAGAATTCGCAACTCGGCGGATTCCGAGAGAACTCCGCGTGGACAACCGTGCAGCGTCGCTTGCCCCCTAGGGTCGCCCGTAACCAAGGCACTGCCTTATTTAACGAAGACATAATGCAGTGGTCCTTTGGTTTATAAACTCGGGAGTATAAGAGTCCTTTAATGGGTGTCGGGGGCGAACTTAACCGAGAACTTGGCATTGGTATCGTTATGTTCTTTATAGGTTTTTTAGAGGTTTAATGAGTTGTTTAAAGACAGCTAAACAGACAACTAATTGGACATTGATTTTGTATTTTAGATTGTCATAGGTAGTTTCAGTGTAGACTGTCTCATTTATTAAAGACAGCTAAATAGAGAACTAACTAGGCATTGATTTTGTATTAACTTTTAGATTCTTTATAAATCTCTCTACTAAGTATAAGGTTAATTGTCACCACAGTTCTTCAAATAGTCTATTTATTACTGGTACTGAGTGGGATGCATCAAAGTTACCAAATTCAGTTAGTAGGAGGTTAGTGGGATGAGAACTAACTAATCATAAATTAAAGAAATACTTAAGACGTTCTCTAGCCAGATAGATTGTAATAGGCAGAGGTTACCGCTTGACATCAGGTGGGCCCTCTGCTCGTCTCGCTATGGAAAATGTACAATGACAACACTAGTAATGAATAACATTTATTTTTAGCCCGCCTTATCCCACTGCAGGGCAAGATACATCAGGTACTCGTAAATTTAAGAATCATCACAATCATCCCAGCCCTTGCTAGGTAGAAGCTAGGTCTTACTTCATCCCTAAATTTAAGAATAAGAATACCTTACGTGTAAACCTTTTTGGGAATTTGAATTTTCAAGTTTTTAATAAATTTTATGAGTACCTACCATTGAAGTATTATTACTAGCGTATAGAATTGACACCCGCGAACAACAAGTTTGCGCCATGAGTTGTTGCCGGCCGGCAACAACTCATTTAGTCGTTCGTCGACGCCCATCGCGGCCGCATGCGAATAAACCCAAATTAAAAATGCCGTCTTGCGTGTTAGAAACGTGTAATTAATCAATCAACTGCGAAGGAAAAAGATAGTGGCGTGACTTATCATCGGAAAGTAAACAGAATATCAACTAAAACCAACTAAAATTATTTTTTGTACATTATTTTCTATTGTACTGACATTTTGTTTGAAAATCATAGATTATGAAAAGTGATTCGTACAGATGGGATGTGTAGGTACCTACTAAGGGTTGGCGACAAAGGTTTAACTGATTATTTTTAACTCATATTACTCGCCCTATGCCGTCTGTCTGATCAGTAACAGTAGGTACTCTAGGTACCTACTGTAGGTATCTTTTGCAATCGTCATTACTTATAAACTGAAGCTGTATTATACCTATATTGTTGTCTGAACAAATTCTTAATGTAATAGATTGACGACCTCTGTGGCGTGGTGGGCGAAGGTTCGCCTGCGATGCAGGAGGTGGGTTCGATTCCCGCCTTGGGACAAATGTTTAGTGATCGCTGCAGATATTTGTTCTGGGTGTTCAGGTCATTTTCTACGTATAATAATAAATAAATAGGTATTTATGTATTGATTTATTATATCAGTTATCTAGTAGCCATAACAAGAGCTCTGCTTAGTTTTGGGCTAGATAATCATCATCATTTCAGCCAAAAAACGTCCACTAATGAACAAAGGCCTCCCTCATGGGGTCTCCATGAGGGGTAGTTGCCATACTCACCACGCTTGGCAGGCGGGTTGGCGAGCGCAGTACGGGATGTTGGTATATGAAAAGACGCTGCTGCCCATCTTTCGGAGGTATCCCTTAGCAGGCTCTTACTGCATCCACGGGCATGAGAGGAGGGGCAGAGTGAAATAAAGTGTGGGGTCTAGTTAGTCTAAGTACCTACCTACCTATGTACGTACTTGTTGGATAAAATACCAATTTATTTAAAAAAAAATGACTAAACGCTTAACGATTCGTTTTAATTTAATGTACTTAAATATTTTTACGTTTTGAAATATAATATTCATAGGTACCTACTGCATTAACATCACTGCATTAATAGCTGTCTGAAGTGTCCCTTCTGCGGTGAAAAAAATCTATTAGAGCGACATGTTGTTACACTATGTTGAACGAAACGTGTAAGCGCCACGAAATTCACGGGGCGCTTACGACGTTTTGGTCGCGAGAAAACTATTCTCTATTAGCGATCTAGCGCTGCATGTATTGATGGTATGGATAGACGACATTCTAATCGTGTAGCGCTGCAGCGAATACTTGTGTGCGGGGGCGAGCGCGCCCCGCGCAGGCACCCCCGCTGTCATCAAGTTGCGACACGTTTTTTGTTTGGTATAGCTACTCTAACTATTTACAACTCACTGGTACCTGCGCTTCGCTTGCTTAATTTATCACGGCTGTTAGCTGGTCTATAACAGAAATCTTTAAACATTTTAGGCATGTGCTTTGAATGCGACCGGCCTATGCAGCCTATATTTATGTATCTCAAATGACTAATCAAGAAGTACAAAATCGTTCAGTACAATGGTCAGATTAATTAACGATGGCATAGAATGTGCAGCTTATATTTAGCATCAATTGATTCGAGGTCTTTGATCTGTGCAAACCAAATGCACAAATAATTGCATGATTATGAAGCTATTTAAATATTTTTTTAGCGCGATGGCATTCTCAGAAGCCATGATGTAAGCGATTGAGGCTTTGTGATCGATTTAAGTAGAGACACATATGCATATAACAGGCAAAATATGGATTTGAAGAGCACAAGACTGAGTGGCGGGTGGAAAAAAAATAAGGAGGCCCATACACATCAGTTGGTGAAGTTCGGTTGGGGATGATGATGTACAGTCTCCATAAATGGGTTTAATCAACACAATAAAATTACGGTTTATGACTCTCGTTGTTAATGCGCATACAAGATAAGCAATCATACTCGTATCTTGTCGAGTGGAAAACAATACTTTATAAGAGCGACCTTCAAAACCTTTGATGGAAAATTATCGCCGTAAAGTTCCAACTGCGGCTTCGTTCGCATGGGACCCTGAGCTAAATATCATGCCGTGGGAAATTGGCTAATATCCATTCTTAGACGCAAAGGCTCCAAATTTTATGGTTTTCTGATTGCTGTCCATCCGTTTGCTGCATTTGTTAGGCACTTCGAAAGTGAGCCGAGTAGATAGACGTCTCCGATCCGCTAACTAAAATCATAATGAATGTATGAATGTTTTTTCTTTTCATTCATTCAATGATATTGATTTTTTTAATAAAGGACAAAGCCGGTATTCCAGAGACTGACGTTTTTTGGAAGATCGCAAAATCTGCATTCGCTTCATTTATGGTCTACGAAAGTACGACTAGCTGATCTGCCTTTCGAGTTCAGCTTCACTGGCTAGAGATTAGGCAACGTCGGGATGTCCATATACTGTGTGCCTTATATAATATCATGCATAATCCCCTCCCAACTATTTAAAAGAACGTTTCCTCAAGAAAAGAACGTCCTGTCCAATCTCCACATTGTCTTTAGCTAAGGACCAATGAGCATAATACGGCTGGTTACTCTGATTCCTTTACTATCTCTGCTATACGGCTCTGGAAGAGTATCCCACATCAGTATCATAGGGCCTCGTCAGTTGAAGTATTTAAATCTAGAGTGTACAACCACTACCTTAAGCTCATGAAAGAATCCTTCGATCATTAATTATAATAATCTCCATATGTTTAAAAAATATATGTATATTAAAGTTTATACATATGTATATGATATACTATATTTTTGTATTGTGTTTTATGTTTATCTACGTTATAAAAATGTGTCGGAAGGTTTGTATAATATATCTTTGTATCTTTAGTGCACTACCTTTAATCTAGTCCACATTACACACAGGTTAGCTGGACGAGAATGCTACTTAGCATTAAGTTCGCCTATGTACAGTACTTGTAAGTTTGCGCAATAAAGAATTTTCTATCTATCTATCTATCAGAGCCAAAGTACATGTTTTGATCCACCTTTGGATCCACCACATCCGACGCAGATAATGGCGGGAAAGTAAAGTACGGTGTCAAGTTACAAGTACCGCGTTCAGTTTCCGCGCCAGGGCCAGGACAAGGGATGAGGTTGCACGCTCGCTGAGCACCACACAATGCCAAGACACTGTATCCGTGGATTATAATAATGAGGATATCATGTCCTAGTGCATTCATAACTCAAGCAGATAAATCACATTTTAAATTGCTACTCTACGCGTAATATCGAATAAACATCGATACTAAGATACATAAACCTCGAGTATTTTATCAGTCATCTGGTTCGCATAATACAGGGTATGCTCTAATTCTTGTTAGGTGGTGCGTGTTACAATGTCTAGCATTATCTGTTAAAATTCGTTATATAAAACATGTCATTTTCGTTTACGTCGACGCTTGTGACTTTTTCGGCTTCCTCATATCCGATCGAGCTCAAAGAGATAAATGATGTCGGCGTTTAGTACCTAATTCTTAGTTTTTTCACCAAACTAAACCAATCTAGAAGGAAAGAAAGGAGGAAGAAGAAGGAAATTAAACAAACAATTTTTGATCCAAACGAACATCTTTTGGCAAATTAACTACGACGTAACTACGCACTTGTAAGACTCACTCACGTCTTGTTAATGCTCAAGAATTGATTATTAGGGCGAAAGCGGAAGGAGATAGCGGAAGATTAGGTCACTTTCAATAGGTTTACTCGTATCTACAATTATGTATGTAGTTGGTGGTAACTGTAGGAACTGAATATCATCCATTTCTTATGTTGTATAATCATGAAACTTAGTTATTTGGCGTGAATAATGGTGAAGATATCATTTACAAAAATTATGTTTGTATGACCAACTTAAATTCTTTGTAATTAGGTACTTTGTGAAGGATTAAAATGATGTTTAACAAACTATTATCTACATATAGGTACAAATACATTGAAGTGTCTGATGTCAAAATACAAAAACACGCTAATAATTGCATATTATTATAAAAGTATTAAGAATCATCATCATCATCATCATTGTCAGCTTCTATCAACCCACTGCTGTGCATAAGCCTCCTTTCCCAAACGCCAAACAGTTCTTAAGTATTAAGAGTACTATACCGCAGGTACTACCTAATAACTAAAAACCAATTAATAACATTTGTATCTGTCTTTAGCTGATTATCTAGCTAATTTCAGAAAAAAAAATTGAAGCAGCTATTCAATTTTTGCTTTTATTAAAACTTTAACAAGACTTTCACTGGATAGCTGATGTTATAAATTTAATCTCAGCCTAAGTAGGTACTTCTGTTTTAGATAGAAAAAAAATTATGATTCTATGCAAAAAACTCATAAAATTATCCAATAGGAAAGTATACTTTTATACCGGTACCTATAATGCATGCAAAGCCGCCACAGGCAGCAGATAGTGCTCAGATTACTAAAGCAAAGTTACTAAAATTTAATATACCTAGCTAATTATGGTACCATTTTTACAACTTTCTTTTTTTAGATGTACTTATGAATGCTATAGTTTTGAAACAAACAATATAATGAAGAAATTAGGTGGATTTCATTAAAAACTTATCCAAGGTTAGTAGAAGATCAAGGTTACTTTACAAAAAATGGTAGGTACCAATTGATTGCCTTGAGAATGGCCAATTGATGTTCTCTATTTTTTTTTATTTTAACATCAAAAAATAGCATTCTTATAATTTTTTTTATACAGTTCTTTAATGTTGATTGTGAGAAAACTCCTCAATGCTTTTGCTCATTCATCTATGTTGATACATAATACATAATGCTCCTGGAAGATTGAAGAGTACACTATTCGCAGATGACCTCTGTGGCTCAGTCCTCTGAGGTTGAAGCAGACAGGTTAGATCCCCACTGCCTGGGGACTAATCTTAATTCTGAAGTTATTTGGTCTGGGCGTTTTTATGTATTATTTATAAGACTATTGTTTCCCACTGCAGGCTTCTCTTCCGTTTTTCTACTTAATTTGGTTTTGAATTTTGGAACCAGTCTTTCCTAAAAGAGCCGAGCTTATCTCCCCATCCTCGCACGGGTCTACCATGTGGCTGTGATAGTTTGTATGTATTTACTAAAACATACATGTGTATAAGTACAAGCTACGCTTTCAGGCTAGATGGTGATGAGTATGCAATGGTATGATGGTGATAAGTCAGCATTGTTTAAGTAATTTATTACAATACATGACATATAGGCTATGACACATGGAGCAAATTAATGTATGTAAACAAATATTCTCTACATTTTATAACAACTCTAATGTAAGAATAAAAGGATTGAAATCAGCAGCCTGAACATATTCGTAAACAAACACTAACTTAACTATAATGTTTGAAAAGCAATGTTGTAAAATATGTACAAAGATTAAGTTCTACAAATGAGTATGTATTTTAAAATATATCCCAGAGACCAAAAACCAGACTATTATTTGTATTGTTTTGTAAATTTTAAGCAATTTCTTACTAGGTAATCAGTTTTTAGTTAGAAATGCAATCTTCAGAGGTAATGTCGTCTTCAGAGGTTCTTAGGTGTCATAAATACGAAACATGGCTCGTTTCGTAGATACCTTGGGTTGATAAAAAATGCTTATGTTGACAGAAAAACATCTAACGATTATTTTGAACCGAGAGTGCGATTATCAGTGGCGCGTTTTTAATCTCCAAACAGTAATACAAAACTAAACTAGTACACGAGGAATTTTGCTTAGAATGTTCTATGTTTTACCTGATCTCTGCATACTGGAACTACTGTAGAAACACTTTTTCAAATCACCAACATAATCTGGCGATTTTACACACAAATTCTCTTCACTCCACCGGATTTTGTATTACAAAAACTGACAGCATTCAGCAAGCACCACCCGCCCGAACTAAAAATTGATTTTTTAACAAATTGTTGCCAGCTTTCTCCTATTTTATTGCGGTCTTGTTTTGAAAAGGGTGAGGTCTGCACTGATCTGCAGCCCTTCAAGGCTTCTTTTCCTACATATTCAGATAAATCTCCTAATCTAAAATACACAAGTAAACGTAATTCACCTACTTTTTAAAGTGATTTATGTATTATGTTGTTAATTTATTTACCTAAATTGTTTTGTATGTAAAAAAATAAATATTATGTATAGAATGTTGTGATAAAAAGTTGTTTGCTTTCCACATTAATACATAAAATATCTTAGACTTAGACTAAATATTAATGTTGATTATTATGAACAACATTATTTGTTATTTGCCGAACGAGTGAGTAAGCGCACTCGTTCAACTACGTGGCAACTAGGCGTTTCAGCTGAATGTTTGTGTGTTTGTATGTATTTCCGCAGTTTTGTCCGAGGATAACTCTGAAATGGATGATCGGATTTTGATGAAATTTAAAACATAAGAAGATTACATCAATATAGATCGATTGGCACGGGGGATATTTGATTTGTTGGGAAGTTTTTAGTTTAGGGGGTTTAATAGTTTTTTATGTCCAAGCTGAGCCACTCTATCGTATCTTTAATACTTATACTTAATATTGCGGCATGATATTCATCATTTTAATACAGCTCGTATTAAAAATACGAATATTGTATTTCTTAATTTGTCTATTGAGCTGCCTATGTGACGTAGCATCATCGGGAGAATGCAGTCGTAACAAGCGTCGTTCAGCCATGGGGTTAAGGGTATCGTCAGAAAATGTCTGAGTTCTATTTGTACGGGGTGTCCTAAAGAACTGATACCCCACCGAATAGACGGTTTCTATGAACCTGTTATTGATCTCGTCCACCGATAGATTATCTTCTAGAAAATTAAATCAATTTTAAAGCTCGTGTTGAAAGCTCTCGATGTTTTGGATATGAGCGCGAGTTGTTTGGAGCGTAGACTTTATCAAACGGGACTTTTCAAAATATGTAATATTTTCACCACGTAAATCACAGAGGCATCATTAAATATCCGTTTCTAGAACAGCAAGGAATTAATATTTGACAGCAACGGTTGCTTGTTGCAAAACCTGTCGCGAGATACGTAATCACCCTGCGGACCCACCTTGAGATTTTTGGTCGCCTTCCTGGTAGCAGAGTAGGTTATCGGACTTCAGGGATATCGTGTCGTCGCCCTCTCTACGGACTTCTGACAATCCCAGAATGTCCCAGCGCAACCTACTCATACCTTCTGTCAGTTCAACAATCTTTTTGTCTGTCCTCAAAGTGCGGATGTTGTGTGTTACCAGGGCCAGTTGTCGTCTTAGGGGTTGGTAGACGATCGTTTCCTCGGGATTCTTAGCACCCCTAGCCCCGCCGTTGCCATGGCTGTTGGCTGCTACCATAGCCAGGACTCGGAGACCGCTGGGGACTTGGGGCCTGGTTCTTTTTTGTATCATCATATGAGGCGGTTTGTCATACTCGCCACGCTTGGCAGGCAGGTTGGCGAGCGCAGTAAAGTTGTTAAAACACGGTAAGACGCTGCTTCCCATCTTACGGAGGTTTCCCTTAGCAGACTCTTACTGCATCCACGGGCATGAGGGTAACATTCTACTGCCGACACCCCACGGCCATTATGATGGTTTAATCGTTTTTTGTCCGAGAATAACTCTTGAACGGATGATCAGATTTTCATAAAATTTAAACACAGGTGTGAATCATCTTTTGCGGGGGTTTAGAATAACGATGTTCACTTAACATAGATATATCGAATTTATTCGATGTTTTCCGTACCTACGATAAATCGGATTGATTTGATGTTTTGACAGATATTTATTGTATACGATATATCGATATGTTTATTAAAAACATCGGATATTTGTTTTTTTTTGTCGAATCTAATAAAAAGCAACATAATTTTAACACATTCAACAGTCATCAAGTAGATGACTAGAATTTTAAATAAGGTTTATTAAAATAGTGAAATCTGTGAGTAGTAAGATGACTTAAATGAGTTATACCTACATTTCTAAATGAATAATTTTTACTTCATTTAGAAATGTAGGTATAACTCATTGAAGTCATATCACCACTATCTTAGTAGTACAATTCTATTCAAGTAACAGTCATAGAATATCACTTAAATTACACTTCTAGTTTAGCTTTGTTACTCTGGTCTCTGATTGTACATTTACACATACTCGTACAAAGTCAAGGACCACAAACTTTGCTCGTTTTACTGGGAAAAGGTAGGTATAGTTCGCGCAAAACTTCTTGAGCTCTGTGAACGTTGCGGCAAATGCAAAGTTGCGCATGTTCACAATGTTCATTCAATATTGCCAACTAGGTTATAAATAATCTTGCCACATAGTAGAAATTTTGTATTAAAAAATTGGCTTCTTGCGATAAGTAAAGATGAATTTGTTCTAGCATTTAAGTTTTTATTAATCCTTAATTTAATATAATAATTGTTTTTTAAATATGTTTGTTTTAATAATTGAAAAATAAATAAATGCATAGTAAAATGTGTGCTAGATAAAACGAAAATACACCAAAACTCGCGCTGGCAACCCTAGTTTCACTGACTGAGCCCCTCTCGCACCCCTTTTATCATTCCTTCCCCTCAACGCCCTAAAAACTGTGTACTGCGCAGTCACTGAAGCTAACTTCACAGAGCTCAAGAAGTTTTGCGCGAACTATAATAATATTACAATTTTGTGGAAAGAATTCGAAACCTACATCGAATATAAATATCGATATATTTTTTAAGTGGACACCTCTAAGTTAGACCGATCGCACAAGAAAATACATGAGCAACGACGCAAAAGTTGACCGACTGGACGTTATCATCAATTTAAATATATTTTAATTTTCAATTCTTTCATTCACGCACAATACTAGTTTAAAGCATTACATGGTCAAACATAAATAACAATACGCTGCTTTGAGGTATAATATTAATACAATATTCGGTGGAATTGTTCCTCTGTATAAAGTTCACAGAAAAATCCACTCTGTCATTTTAACCAAAGTGCATGCATCGAACGATGATGATGATCCATTACTACTTGTTCTTACTTGTTCGTATAATACTTGTAGAATTCAGCAATTCGTCCACAATATAATTGCCATTTACAGTATGTTGTATTAGTTAATATTTTAAGAGTTATCGCGAAATTAACTAATTTATCATCACCACGCGATGCGGGACTAAATTTTGTGATTGTGACTGGTTGTGAAGTAAAGTTCCGCTTTCGGTACATACAAGTTATGGTTATTAAGTCTGTTTCGTTAGCCTATTTTCTCCACCGTGCTAGCAACACATTTTTGGTTTTGTTGTTTACACCATGACTGTCATGTTATGTAGTTGTGATTTATGTCACTGTCAATGTCAGTTATTGTAACACAACAAACATCGTGATTAATTTTGTTTGCTCAAGTTTGCAAAAACGGAGTTCTATTTATTTAAATTCTTTGTTCACAGAGGGAGGAAGTAAACTAAGTTTCGCATCCTGATCTTTTATACTCTTCTCGGGCTAACCTAAACTTCATCATGAGTTTGTTGGGAAATAGCCGCCCAATTTCAATTAAATTGATGCAACTCGTATATAATCAACATAGAATAAATTTATGCACCAAACGAACCCTGCCTCAGGTAACTTGAGTCTAAGCATAGCAATAGTCACTTATACCCTTTGCTTATACCTACTTACTTTATTGATTTACCTCTTCGGCGGGAAATTAATAAAGTGCGCAGTATGCTATGCAGGCTGCTGCCAACCGCAATACTCGGAGAAATGTGCAGCAGTGGGCGACCTGCTGCTGATAATGATAAACCGATAAAGGCAGTCAAGATTTTCGACCCAACGACGGTTAATTGCTCCGTGGGTGGCCGAACGGTAAAGGCAGCCTGAGTTAAAGGTGTTCGTCTGAACGTTACGGGTTCGAGTCCCATCGGAGACAACATTTTGATTGCATTTTTCATTTCTACAAATAATAAAACCTGCTTAGAATCACCTGATGAACTTTTCTTTGCGAACATTCTAATAAACAAAACAAAGAGTAGGTATGTAACACTCTGTTCAAAACAAAAGTAAAGTTGGTATAATAGTCGCCTGATACGCAAGAGGTTGCAGGTTCAATATCCAGCAGGAGACGAAAAAGTTTGATGTTTGATATTCATCTGCAGAAAAGCGGATTGGCATATTTTTCTATGTACAATAAGATAATGTTTTTGAGTATTCTATCAATTATTTAGTACCTATAACACAAGCTCTGCTTACTTTGGAGCAAGATATTATTTTAGCTGTGGGGTGCCGGCAGTAGAATGTTGCCTCTCTTCTCATGCTTATGGATACAGTAAATCTCCACGAGTGAGGGAATCGCAGCGATGTTATCGTCCATGCCACATATTTCTATACACTCTCTTAGAGGCCGTCTCCATGAGCGAGAGAATCACGACGAGTATGGGATATAGAATCCCTCGCTCATGGAGACGGTCCCTAAGAATCTGCCAAGGGGTACCTCTGGAAGATGAGCAGCAGCATCTTACCGTATATTAACATCCCATACATTTATGGTGTCCTAAACAGCTTATTCAACCCACAGGTATCAAAGCTATCTAATGCACTCACATTGGTTGCCAGTTATGCCTTCTTATGGCCCTTGGCGAAGAGCAGCCAGCAGGCTGATGAAAAGGTTGTAAATGACACAAAAGCTCTCATAGAAATTGCAGATAATTTATTTGAGAATGGACATTATGATGAATGCTATCTTAAGCTATTGGCATGTAATGTAAGTACCTATTTTTAACCCTCAAAATAAGAGGGACTGCTTGTGTATGCTCTTGAAGGAGTAGACCAATTTTTTTTTTTTTTTTTTTTTTTTTTTTAATTTGAATACAGTATTTTTGAAGGTTCCCTACCGTAAAGTAAAATACAAGATAATTTGTACAAAATTCAAATAAATTACATAATAGGTATTTCATACTGAAATAAACATCAATTTACTACTATTTCTTGCTTGAACTAGGATTAATCCTGTGTTTTAGGTTTGTGGGACTTATATTTACTAATTTCAAGTAAATAACATAACAATAATTTTTATAGAAACACTAAATAGAACAATTTCATACAGATTTCAGAAACTAAAACTAAGCTGAATATATTTTACATCTAAGTTTGTACATTAAAATGCTTGCTTCATATCTTGACTATGATTATAAGGTAATTAATAACTGAATAACAGTTTTCAATTCGATATATGTAGATAATAACTTTTCTTACTATATAGGATTATCTGGTATTTATTGCGTAATTACCTTTATTTTATGCCCAATGTTACAGTCGGGTATGGGAATACAACAAACATGTTTTTTTTTTTTAGGTTTTTTGCTCTATATTAATAATGGCAACCGGAAGATGCTTGAAATATTCACAGAATATTTAGTTGTATATTAATTTTGAAAATAAATAATTAAATTAAATATTTAAGGGACTTACTCCCATACAACAAACGTGATTTTAATGCTGTTTAAATATTATAGCCATATGAAAAGTGAGTAGGTAGATAACTTAGCCGATTTTTTAATTTAAATGCAAGTATTCTAGCAGTGGTTCTTAAACATTGTTTTATCAAAATTAGTTAAGATTGAAAAAAGTTTAAAACTTTAATATTTCGCAAACGGAGGAGGTAGCCCAAATTAACCCTATTTTTATTTCAGAATAAAGAAAATGTAGAAGTCCAGTGGAGAATAGTAAGAGCTCTCTATAATATGTCAAAAGAATCAAAATATAATGAGAGAGAAAAACAAAACTATGTATACCAAGCCTATGATATAATATCAAAATTATTGCCTGATCATTCTGATCACAATGCCGTTCACAAGTGGTATGCTCTAATACTTGACTCTAAGAGTTCTTATGAAGGTATCAAAGAGAGGATTAAACAACTGGAAAATGTTAAAAAACACATGGATGTAAGTATTAGTTTTTCATTAGCAGGAATGAAAAGATATTCAATTTAGAATGTAGATATTATCTATATTTAGCTTGGGAGAAAAGCTTAGTCAGTAATTAATATAATAAATATTTTATTGCTTTTTTTAAAGCCAAAATCAACCTTTGACCTTCACCTTGTGTAGTCACTGACGTTTATTTAAAAAAGTTAGTTTTAGCTAAGGTTGATGACAGAAAGTAAAATTACTTAGTGTTTAGTCCAGTCAGTGAACAAAAGATCACTGACCTTTTTGAAAATCGATGATTTTTATTTGGGAGTCAGGGTGCCCTGTGCCGGATCTGTCACTCAAATCGAACCTAATCGACTTATGTCTCTCCGCGCCATTGCATAACAAGCGCGCTGCTTCGACCCTTGTTATGGCTGACAAAGACTGACTCCCTTCGCGCCTCCGGGTGCCTCCGGCCCATTAAATACACTCTAGTGCTACCACGCACAGGACCACGTGGAATTGGGGTACTCTGTGTCGGATCTGCCACTCAACTTTTGTCGGGGTACTCTGTGTTATCAATGTCTTGAATCAAAGTTGCTCCCCCAGAGAACCCCTTCCCGACGGCATGCGGCACTATAAAAAATAGATGTTAATTGTCAAATCGTGAATATTTTCAAGATTTTTTAAGTCTTATTCTTCTTGCGCCCCGTAAACCCATATCGTTGGTGATACTTCAATACCGCTTATGAGCACTTTGTAAATACCGCGTATCTGCAAAAGTAGCGAAATTGAATTATCGCTCCAAGGGATTCCTCACGCTAATTTACAATCAAGGGGTTAAGGCTAATTATCTTTATCATGCTTATGAAGTAGGGTACAGACGTCACAAGAGTTCAGTCAAAAAAACATTCAGAAACTGTTCAAAATATTACGTTTTTTTTTTCACCTGTAAAATTTTGAATATGTAGATACCTACGCGGTATTTTCAAAGTGCTCTTATGTGGTATTGAAGTATCGGCGATGATATGCAATATTTACCCAATCTTTGTATTATTGCACATCTTAAAACTAAACATACCTAATAACATCAATCATAATAAATAAATATCACGGGACTGTAGGTACATACTGTCTTAAGTTGAGCCACGTAAGAAAAGTTAACCATAGTCTGTTTAGGCATTTTTATGTTCCCGAGGATCAGCTGAGATCTCTTAGCAGTTACTTTGATGAAATACGGAACAAAATAGAAATGTTTATAGAATCATCGCTTCAGCATGTTTTTACCTACTGTTGGATAGGCCTCCACTTAATGCGCCATTATTTACGGCCCTTGTAATTGTTGTCCACTGACTGACTGTTATAATCAACTTCTTATTTTCAGCTGGCTGTTACTCTCAATCCAAAAGATGCAACTTGCTTGTACATGCTCGGAGAGTGGTGCTATCAAATCACAGAGATGCCATGGCATCAGAGAAAGATAGCAGAGGTATTATTTACCTCCCCTCCTTCTTCAACATATGAAGATGCCCTTGAGTACTTCCTAAAAGCTGAAACAGTAGAACCTAGGTTTTACAGCATGAATCTCCTCAGGATAGGCAACTGCTACTTGAAGTTGGGTAAAGGTGATCAAGCCAAGTATTATCTGAAGCTAGCAGCTAGTTACCCAGCTAAGTGTAATGATGATCATCTCGCAAATAAAGAAGCTTCAGAGATGTTAAAGAATTTAAAGGTTTCGCTTGATTATTAATACTATACTTACATTGGATGGTTGGTGCTATATTCCTAAATAAACATAATATTTTATAGGTATTTTTTGTATCTCTGTAAGAAATAAATACCTAAACTGTTATTCACTAATTTGATTCATTATTTAGAAACTTCACCGATAATTATATAAGTTTACCTTGAACTGTACCTACTACTGATTGAAGAGTTTATAAAAAAACTACATTTATGAAATTAAAAAAGAAAAATATATTCATTTAGAAGCATTTATTTTGAAGGTTACAATAGCACTCTTAAACTTCTACTACAGTATATAGGTATTCATAAGAGGTATTTAATCCTAGGTAAATTATCTTGTAGAATAAACAGATCAAAAACTTATTCCTGAGTAAGTATACAAAACCAGAACAATGTAGGTAAGTACGACGTAATAATAAATATCGAAAGTAGATAGTACCAAAATGTATAAGGTCACCTCAATATAAAGTGCAGATTCGGGTCAAGACCCCATTTAAGCGCATAAACTGTATTTTCTAATTCATCATAATGTTCTTCTTCGCAGCAGCGCCTTAAGAGCGATTTAAATGCAAAAAAAATACGATTTATGTACTCAATTAGAACTTATTTAGAATTACTAGTCAGGTTACCGAGAAATAATTTACCAAATGGCCAGTGCCACTGCGTAAATAATGATAGCTTGGTTTTACAATGGTAAACTTGTCAATCATACATAACGATGAATTAGAAATAGAAACATTTTTTTAGTTAACATTAATAAACTATACTAAAACATATCAACCCATATCACAAGCTCTGCTTAGCTAGGGGCTAGGCTAGATGAAACTATGTGAATTGGCTAGCATTATTATTTTTATTATATTAGTATCTTCAAAAACAATCTCGCATTCTTAAGGCCGCTCTACATTCTCACGAGAATCTCGCGAGAACGCGAGAAACATGCGAGAAACGTGAATGTGGAAGCGATGAGAAGAATACGCGAATCGCTTCCACATTCACGTTTCTCGCATGTTTCTCGCGTTCTCGCGAGATTCTCGTGAGAATGTAGAGCGGCCTTTAGATGCGAGATTCGTCGTTTTGTACCTATCGACGGTAAAAGTACAATAACTTGTAATTAACATTTTTGCGTTGCTAAATGCAATATCAATAGAAAACCTATAAAATTGTAACTCCTAATAATACCTGAGTATTAGTTACAATTAGGTACAGTCATGGTCAATATGTCTTAATGACCCGTACAGCATTTTGCTGGCTGCATAAATTACCTATAATGAAGGTAAAAGGCACACATAATCACACATAATTGAGAAACTTCTCGAAAGACTCGAAAACTACAGTTCTGTTTAAATATGAACAAACAAAGCCCGTGGCATAAAATTATAAATCTAAGCGTTTATGAAAAAAAGTATGAGATATTCAATCATATCAAAACACATAGCTACAATTGGACAATCCATGAAAAGGATTTAAACCCACACAGTTTGAGATATTAAAGGTAAAGATAGTAGAAGAAATCCTTCAAACAAACAGGGTGATAACTTTGGCAGAAAAAAACTCTTTTTACATTTTTTGCCACGGCTAGGGTAGCCGTTTTCGTGATTGTCGTATAATGTAATATACGACAATGACTTTTTGATATACTTAGTCATTTTAGGCAAAGTTGTGGGTCGGATCCTTTTCATAAATACACGTTAAATTCGTACCGTATACATTTTTTATGGCACTGAGTTGGGTTTATTACATGACATATCGTAGACGTGTCTTTGGACTGTCGATTGCAGGTTCATTGTTTCTTGCATAATTCATAGTAGGTATAATATGGCAGGAACATTATAAACAATTTTGTTTTAAGTCTAAAATATTATAATAGTTATTCAAATTGAGATTTAAATGCAATGAGATAGGTAACACCTTATTTAATAAGTAATGGTTCCATTAGTGTCAAACGGGACCCTGAAATATGACTAGGAACAAATGCATAGAATTTTAAAAATCTTTTTGTGCAATACCCTATACTAAGGTAAATTAATTAACAAAAATGTAGATTACATTATTACATAGTACCTTCACGATCGTTTCAAGTGAGTATCTAATATAGCAATTATCGGATAGATTTTTAATATACCTACAACTAGGAGCAATTTAAATTGCAAAGCGATTATAACAATATAACGTTGAATAAAGATCTACAAGTATGTATACAGGTATTATTTTAATTTCTAGGCTTGTCCGCAGTCTTTTATTTTAAACTTTCAACGGCATAGCAAAGCTTTGCCCGCATAAGGTAATAGTTTTCACACCTAGGGAATATAGGCATGTTATTAACACATATTTAACCGGGTATTACTATATCGCGTTATTTACCTTTATCATTGCCCGACGTTTCGACAAGATTGCCCATCGTGGTCCCGGGAAGACTTCTCCGTGAAGTTCCCGGGACCAATTCAATTACCATTTTAAAAAGGGTGTATAGGCTTCAATGTACGGAAAATTTAGAGGCATAGATCGGTTTCGTTCACACGTTGAATAAATGAAAATCTATGATTTTTATAGAGATTTTTTGGGATTTGTTTTCTATATAAGTTAAAAACATGAATCAATATCGAATGTTTGTTCTGACATAGTTTAATTATTCAAAAGTTGAAATGTTATTTTGAAAAGATTACACTCAAGTTTTTCTATAATAACACTTGTGCTAAAAGTCTATTCACATATTTTTGCGCGGTCGTTTTAGGAATGAATCATTGTGCATTTCATTCTAGCGCGCGGGTACACATACTATGTCAGGTGAGATAGCATACATTTAGGCAGCGCCCACTGACGACAGCCTCCGTGACTTGTTGGACCTTAAGGCACATTTTAACGTCGCTCTTTTTTTATTAACCGGCGGACGAGTTTTCGTTATCCATACCCTGTCAACATGCCTATTTTTTAAAGCTTACTTAAACAAGTAAAATAAATTGATAAAACATATTCAAAGTAATGATAGGTGCTTCAATATCTTACGAGCTAATCATAATTTAACAAAAATACTTTTATGTGCTAGTTTTGACGGTACTTTTGTACCAAATATCTGACCACAATTTCTGCTCATTTACCTGCCTTTAACATAATAAGAAACGATTACAATGTATACTTGTTCAAGCTATATTTTTATATAATAAAAAACCTATGCAACACGTTATTGAAACATTCAATGACAAGAGTTTTATGAAAAACAGATTCTTAATTATCGTACAAATGACTTACTTAATAATAACCTTTATAATTTAATTAAACAATGTCATAAAATAACACACTGAGTAAGACGCCTGTGTTTAACAGTCGCAAAAACAACAATTACGTTTATAATGTGCGTCAGATTAATAAAATAAATATATCAAAATAAACTTGTTACCAAATATAATTTATGTAATAATAAAGTCGGTATCGCTCGAATATGGTTACGAGCTAAGATTTAAATCGTTTAAATCTACGATTAAATCTTCGGTTACGAGTAACAAGCATTGGCACAGGGGTACCAGAAAAGGGGGCGAAAGTTACCGATAAAACAAAAAATAATAATTTCAAATACATTGAGGTCATAATAACTCCGGTCCCTGTGGCCCCGGTCACCAAAATCAATCAGTACCTCTCTCATTAAGACAGTGCAAACAAAGAAGGTTTCATGTAAATCGGTCAACGCGTTCGGTTGTAGTCGTGTGCCATGCACAGACATACAGACAGCGACACTATGCATAATACGGGGCTTCGCCCCCTAACAAGTGATTATAGCAGTAGGTCTTATTATTCTTTACGTCACTGCCGAGAATTGACCATACAGATACGAATAGACACATTTTTCTTACATAACTATGCTCATTTAAATGTAAATATACGTATTCATATATATAGATAACAAATAACAAGCATATAATAGATACATATGCAATGTAAACGTTTGGCTTGAAACATGTATTTGCAGTTATTAATCAATTTCCGTAGAAGTCTATCTATAAATTACGTCACACTTTAGGGAGGGAGGGGATCAACGAAGTGTGACATGGTGTGACAAGGGGCTAAAATGTCCTAATATTGAATTAAATTGAAATAATGATCAATGAAAATAATCGCATTGCGGTGCGGTGCCGGCAGTAGAAAGTTACCCCTTCTTTCATGCCCGCGGATGCAGTAAGAGCCTGCTAAGGGTTACCTCCGGAAGATGGGCCGCAGCGTCTTCCGTGTATCAACATCCCGTACTGCGCTCGCTAACACCAGGCCGGTTAGCGAGCCAAGCGTGGTGAGTATGGCAACTACCCCTCATGGAGATCCATGAGGGAGGCCTGTGTTCAGTAGTAGACGTTTTACGGCTGAAATGATGATGTGACAAGGAGGCAGGGGGGGTCGAAAAGTCATGACATTAGAGTGACGTAATTTATAGACCGCTTAGCTTTTTAAGATACATACAGTACAGGAAGCGAATTGTGTTTAGAAGAACAAATGGAATTCTTATAATCCTTACAAGGCGCGTTTGTTTTTAACCACTGAATTTCCCACAAATTTGGGTACAGATTCTGTATAGGTAATAAAAATATATATTCATCAAAAATACATTAAAAAATGTTATAAACTATACATTTTCAACTCTCAGACAGTCGTTTTCTGTTTATATTGTTATATTGTATGTATATTCTCAGCAAGCCCTTTCATTTGATACCCATATTATAGGGGTACATGAAAATTACGTAGTCCGCCATCTTGGATTCAGAGTGACGTCACATAGCTGACCATGCGTTATCATCCAAATTAAACATGTATACAAAATTTCAGCTCAATTGGTAGAAGATATCTGCTTCAAAATTGAGTTGCAAGATTCCGCGAACAAACATAGTTAAAAGTCCAAAAGTACCTTAACTGTTTTGGTTAGTCAATTTTTTGTCCTCTTTCACATGGAAGTGAGTGATTAGGATAAGACAGATACATGAAAAACAAGATGAATAATGCATGCGTCGAGTTAGACCCTCCCACCTTTTGTTATTCGTCGGTTTAAAATATTATGTGAGATTTCTGAGAAGTGTTCGTGGAAACATCGACGTTTCCAATGCTTTATTTCATACATTTATGTATATTATAAAAAAAAGTAATGAAAACTTAATAACATTTTCGATAATTGCATACGAAATTCGAAATCATTTTCTAACTTTTAAAGCATGTTGTATTATTTATTATTATTACTATTGCTTTCGAAGAACATGAAATCCTGAAACAAATAAAATATTTTAGTAGGAAGCCGATTATTATCGTAAATGCGAACCACAAAGAAACAAAAATAATGAAATAAAATAAATGATTTAGGATATTTGACACGCGCCGTGGGTTTCCGACAGCCGAATGTTGCCGCCTCTCTCGCCCTTTGATGCAGTAAGATCCTGCCAAGGGATACGGAAGATCTTGATCTTGAATTGGAAGATGGGCAGCAGGGTCCTTCCGTGTATCAACGTCCCGTGCTACGCTCGCTCTACGTACCGCGCTCGTTAGAAACCACCCCCTCATGATCAGTACTTGTCTTGTCTTTTTATTTTATGGCTTTTTGTGTTTGGTTTAACACAATTCCGCCAGTGTCAAGTTAATTTATCAATTCGTAAGTTATTTGGCTAGCCATGTTGGCCGTAGAGAAAGATTTGGCTAGCCATGTTGGCTGAAGACCGGCAGGGTCTGATCAGTACTTGGAGATCTATGACTAGCAGTGGACGTTGACAGCAGTCCTACGGCTGTCATGAGATACCAGCTCTGCAATGTCATCCAGCGGTGTATTGTGCACTGTCCTCCGTGATGCTACCCAAAACCTAGCCAGCACAACTCCTTAAAATAGCGGAGGAGGACTCTTGCTCCTTGGCCATCCCTGAAGGGAATGTAAACTCGGCCTTACCGAGTTCTGAAGGCAAAGTGAGGGTATAATTAATAGAATCAGGCGTTACTTTGCGGAAATCCATATTATTATGACAAACAATGAAAATATGTAGTTTTAATTCCGCTAATGCATTAGCATTATTGCATTAGCGGAATTAAAACTAGATATTTTCATTGTTTGTCATGATAAAGTGAGGGTAGTTGCAAAACCACTATCGCTTCTTGATGGACACTCCAAATCTCCAGTCTACCAGGGACCACGACTGTTGAAACACTGACGAAACGTCGGGAATAATCAAAGGTATTACGCGATAAATTCCCGTGTTTTTGTTATTACAATAAATTGTGATCGCGAAAGTTTACTAAAACTAATGCTGATGTGAGGCGCCGTGGGGTGCCGGCAGTAGAATGATACCCCTTCTCTCATGCCCATGGATGCAGTAAGAGCCTGCTAAGGGATACCTCCGGAAGATGGGCAGCAGCGTCTTTTCGTGTACCAACATCCCGTACTGCGCTCGTCAACCCGCCTGCCAAGCGTGGTGAATATGGCAACTACCCCTCATGGAGATCTTTGAGCGAGGCCTGTGTTCAGTAGTGGACGTTTTACGGCTGAAACGAACGAATGCTGATGTTGTTGATGTGGAAGGGCTTGGGAAGGGTTCGTTTAGTGCCGTTTCCATTCTGACGTAGCGTGTGGCCGTGCAGTCATGCAGTCTTCTATACTTAAGGGGCCGTCTCCGCGAGCGAGGGAATCGCGGCGATTCTATAGCGCGGACTCGTCGCGATTCTCTCGCTCGTGGAGACGGCCTCTAAGAGTGTATAGAAATACGTGGCACGACGATAACATCGCCGCGATTTCCTCGCTCGTGGAGATGGTCCCTTGCCAAATTCGGTGTAGAATGTTTGTAAACAAACCGTGAATACTTAACCTAAAAATGACTTTCTTTCTGTTGGTTTTTATATTTGTATTTCTCAATTATTTGGATTTGTGAGCACTCTCAATTGATATTTGATATTAAGTCGCTTATAAACTTATCACTGGTTATGTATCTACAACTTTGTAATGTATTTTTATATATAAACGTAGTTTGATAGTCCTTACACACACGTCGTAACACAGTTTTTAACTAGCACGGAAGGTGGTCTTGATAATTGCGGTAAATGTGTGAGGTTTTTAAAAATGAAGGATTTGATTTAAATCCTTAGGAAGCAATTCGGTTCAAGCGTGAGTTTGTTTACAAACATTCTACATCGCATTTGGCTAAAGTATAGCTATATTAGTAAAAAAACGTTTACTCACTATCAAAAAGCAAGCCCCCATGAGCACTGCCTTTATCTTAACGTCCAAGTCCATAGGGAAAGCTATTCCGAAATTGTCTGCGTCCGTGAAGGCTTCGCGCGCAAATCCTGACCATTGCTTCTTTATCACACCCAATTTCGTTTCACCGTCCGAAGAGTAGATCTGGAAATCGCATTAAACATTTTAAACTTAACTTTAAATTATTTTCGCATTGTTAGAGGTCGCGCGGTGGTTTAAGATCACTCGATGAATCTAGTGGGGACAATCGGCGCATGTGTCCAATCGCGCACGAATCGAGACGCGTGAACGCAACGCGGGAGGTGACCTTGAGACCTTGAGAGCGACTGATTCTAATGACGTGACGCCGTCAGAGCACACCCGCCCCCCTCGCTCCGCACATCACTTTAGAATTGAATACTGCGCATACCCCTTCTACTTTTGCCGAGCGATCTTTAACTATCGCGCGACCTGTATTAGTTGTTGCTGTGGGGTGCCGCCAGAAGAATGTTGCTCTGCTTTCATGCCCGAGGATGCAGTAAGTATCTATCAAGGGATACCTCTAGGAGTTTGGCAAGAGCGTCTTTCCGTGTATGAACATCCTGTGGCTATGGCAACAACTACGGGGGTTGTAATCATTAATACTTGAGGAACATGGAGAATTTCAGTTCTTAGTAGTAGAACTTTTTGTAAAGAGTTCATCCGGGGTATGTCTGCATTGCTGTGTTCCGGTTTGAAGAGTAAGGGGGCCTGTGAAATAACGGGCACATGAGACCTTACAACTGTATGCCACAGGCGTCACCCAAGGCTGATATGCAATGCAGCTTTGGTCACGTGCATAGTGAACCTGATCACCGCGGTATTGCAGTTATAATAGGTAGAGGTTACCGCTAAAATCAGGTGTTCTTCGGCTTGTCTCGTCATTAAATCGTTTAAAAAAAAGATCCACGAGGGAGGCTCTCCTCGGGTGAGACAACTTTTTTATTGGGGCTTGATTTTGGTGCTTTAATTGCAATAAAAATGGATTTTACGGAAGCACTACATAACAATGTTATAAAATTATACACCATTGGATTCGCATTGATTTTCTACATGTTTATGTACCTATTCTACAAAACATAAAACAACTAACCTGATTTAACTTATCGGTCGGTACACTAAGCGCGCGGAGCGTTTAAACCCCGTCGTTCCATATTGCGCGTCGGGGGACATGGGCACATACAACTCGAGACCCTGCAGGCAGCAGCGGTCACGTGCTTAGTGAACCACCGCGGTATTGCAGTTAGGCGGTTAACACACTGCCACGCACCACGCTGCATGTTGCTTGAATGCGTCTTCTAATGTATGTTGCCGTTTGTATAGAAAACAAGCACAGTCCAACACACAGAAAATGCATCCACGCGCGTTCATGCAGATCACGCGCTCAAGAGCGGAGAAACATGCATCCCCGCGCGTAGGTGCGGGGCGAGACGCAAGGTATGGCACTGAGTCCCGCAGTCTAGCGAACAGCATTGAGTGAAATGAGTCAGAGCCGCCGTGAATCCACAAAACGCATTTAAGCGCGTGAGTGCGTTAAAAACCCGCACGATGATGCAGATCTGCACTCCCACAAGAACGCGCGTACGTTCGTCGCCACGCAACATGCAGCGTGGCAGTGTGTTAACCACCTTATAATAGGTAAAGTCTACTGCTTAACATCAGTAAGCCTACCAAGAGTTTTCACAATCTATACTAGCTAGCGACTGTAGTTAAAAAAATATATTAAAACTTGTACAGCGCCTCTAGCGGATAGTTTGGTACTAAAATACGCAGTAAACTATGACCGGTCGCGGTAAGGGAGGCAAAGGTCTGAGAAAAGGAGGTGCCAAGCGTCACAGGAAAGTGCTCCGTGATAACATCCAGGGTATCACCAAGCCGGCCATTCGTCGCTTGGCGCGCAGAGGCGGCGTCAAGCGTATGCTGCGCCACAGAGCTCGTCATTATAAACTACTACAGCCACTGTAGTTTGGGCTTCATTTCCTTAGAATTTGGTACCGTGAGTTACAAATCTGACAGATGTCACAGTAACGTGCTCGTGCTATTACTACTGTAGTAACGGCAGGCGATCTAACAGTGACAGACAACTCATGGTACACACACAGGTGGCCTTCGGCTCGTCACGTCACTCAGGCCTATAGTTAACGCCCTACATCTAAAGATGATGGTAAGTAACACTCACATTGAACTTCACATCACCGCACTTGAACATGCAGAATGGTCCTTTGATCGTGAGCACCACGTCGCCCAGCGCGTTCTTGATCGCGAAGCTGGGCTTGCAGATGGTCCACTCCTGCTCGATTGTGCCAACGACGGTGCCGGGCGGCGACGAGACCTCCATCGACTGCAGCCAGCAAGGGCAGCAGCAACTGTCGCACGCCAGGGGCCGCGACAGATGGATCACCTGGAAAACCGAAGAGGCGTATGATAAACATTCCTTCTGATAAATTAATATAATAATAATAATGATGGACAAATCACAGACCATGTAGGAAATCGCGCTTGCTATTTCCCGTGATGGTGGATTGAAACTATTAAGTTCACTTTACAATTAAGTATTTATTGCAGCATAATCTAGCCCCAAGCTAAGCAGAGCTTGTGTTATGGGTACTAGATGACTGATATACTTAATACATTATAGATAGATATTTTTATTATATATAGAAAAACACCCTGAACAAATATCTGCAGATCGTAGACACATTTGTCCGGAGGCGGGAATCGAACCAGCAACCCCTTGCGTCGCAGGCGGACCTTCGCCCGCTGCGCCATAGAGCTCGTCTTTCTAAATTTCTTTTAATAATTCTAAATTCAAATGCAAGTTGGAATTGATTAAATCAATTTTACGGTGCCCGACTTGGTCACCTACAAAATGCCAAGTCTCGCCTCGGGGTATGCCAGCGAGCTATGGAGCGCAGTATCCTGGGTGTCAAACTCACAGACCGCGTTAAAAACACGATACTGCGCTCAAAAACGCAAATAGCTGACGTAGCGTATAAAGCAGGCCAGCTCAAGTGGGACTGGGCTGGACACGTGAGTCGTATGGCCCCAGAACTCTGGGCAAAAACAACCACTGATTGGGCTCCCCAACAACGACGATCACGTGGAAGGCCAGGCGGCGATGGAGGGACGAGCTAGGCTCCTGCAGCGAAAATTGGCACCAGAAAGCACATGATAGGGACCAGTGGAGAGAGGAAAGGGAGGCCTTTGCCCTGCAGTGGGAAGAATCAGGCTCATAAATAAATAAATAAGAAAGTAGGCGTGTGCCGTGGGGTGCCGGCACGGGAGGAGGGGTAACATTATAAATAATAATAAATAAAACACAACAGTTCTTAAAGGTAATCTACAAGTAATTAAGGTACTGTTATAATTAACCTGCATAGTGAGAGACTGGCGCCTGAAAAAGGTTTAAGAAACCTCTGGCACAGGTCACCAGGCCCTCGCTCCACGGATAAATATACATTTTAGAATATTCTATGTTACCCCTGCTGCCATGCCCGTGGGAAGATGGGCAGCAGCGTCTTTCCGTGTATCAACATTCGGTACTGCGCTAGCCAACCCGCCTGCCAAGCACTATGGTTACTTTTAGTGGGTGAAGTTGGGCTGTGGATGATGGGAATAACTTAAGATAAATAAATAATACTGGTCCATTCACACAGCATCAAGCTATGGAGAGTTTGTGCTATGGGTACGAGATGACTGATATACTTAATACATTATACTACATAGATAGATATTTTTTATTATATATAGAAACCACACCCAGAACAAATATCTGCAGATCGTACAGATATTTGTCTCGAGGCGGGAATCGAACCTGCAACCTCTTGCGTCGCAGGCGGACTTTCGCCCGCTGCGCCACAAAGGTCGTCATAGATACAATTTACCTTAACATTTACCTCATTATTAACACATATTTCCAACGTCCGACGTTTCGACAGGATTGCATGCACCCATCGTGGTCCCGGGAAGACTATTGCTAACCGGTACGGGCCGGATATAGTGAAAAAAGTGTGCCAGCTAGAATTTTTGCGGAACAAAGAGTCTTCCCGGGACCACGATGGGTGCAATCCTGTCAAAACGTCGGGCAATAATAAAGGTAAATAACGCGATAAATACCCGGTTAAATATGTGTCGTGATCGCGCGAAAGTTTAAAAAAGACCATTTACCTCATGTCCAAAGTTATCCAAAATTTTCATATCAAAAGGTCGTATAGGCCCGCAGCACATTCTAGTACAGCAGTCGTTATCCTCCACAGCATAGTACACCTTCTGTCCAACGCTGTTCATCACAGTATACTTATTGTTAGTCTCGAATCCGACGAAGGCTTCTAGTAGTTCTACCTTCTGGTGGACCAGCAACTGATCAATCATAGATAGGTACTCCAAACCGGGAGGGCAGTTGCTGAGCCCTTGAGGTATAGTCATCCAGCCACCTGAAACAGACAGTAATAAATAATGCTGGACACCACACAGCCCTAAGCCGTAGGACAGCTGTCCACGAATATAATTAGAAATAGGCCTCCCTCATGGATCTCTATGATCATGTTGTCATGCTAGCTACGCTTGGCAGGCGGGTTGGCGAGCGCAGTACGGGATGTTGATACACGGAAAGACGTGCCGCCCATCTACCGGAGGTATCCCTTAGCAGGCTCTTACTGCATCCACGTGCAAGAGAGAAGAGGCAACCTACTGCCGGCGTCCTCCTGCAGTATACCCTAGCTATTAGCGCTCTTGTACACGATGCCGTCACCGCGCCGTCGCCGCGCCGCCGCCGCGCTATTACACTGTAGATACGAGTCGCGCGAAGCCCGCCACCGCGCCGCCACCGCGCGCGTTCCACTCCCTGTCTGGTTTTTTCTTAAAAAGTTACGCATGTGCACGTTCGTACGCGGCTGGCAATGGAATGGCTAAATCAAACAGACAGGGGAACGCGAGCGGTGGCGGCGCGGTGGCGGGGTTCGCGCGACTCGTATCTACAGTGTAATTGCGCGGCGGCGGCGCGGCGACGGCGCGGCGACGGCATCGTGTGCAGGAGCGCTTAAGGTATATAGCTAGGGTATAATTGGTGGAATAAACCTATTAATACAGTTGATAAGATGTATACAAACACAGGGCATCTATAAATATTTATTCAGCACTTAGTAAGCACACAATAATGCATGATAATAAAATACAAACAGGCAGGAGAGATAGTAAGAGGTCGTGAAGTTAAGGTACAAAGAAAATTGAAGTCCTTGGTTTGTGATAGGTTAATTAAAGGATAGTAAAATGTAATTATTGGAAGTGGGTTTTGTTATTTTTATATGAACTTAAATGTAGCTGATTTCGATAAATGAAACAAATTATGGTAGATACTAGAGACATATACATAGGTTTTTGCTGTTGGTAGGCTTTGTTAAATGAGCTATATACATTCATAAATAAGTTATATTTATATTAAATATCAGGAATTTTCACGTAGTTAAATTGGCCTGTCATCACCCTGAAGAAGGCCACGGTACGATAAGAGTCGAAACAGTTGGTGCCTCCACCAATTTAACAAATACATTTCCGATATTTAATATGAATACGATAATTCACCAGTTATTGTAGTAAAATGAGGTATATCTCTAATGTTGACTGAGGACTAAAATAATAATAATCATCATCTCAGCCTTAGGACTCCAGCCCACTGCTGGACATAGGCCTCCCTCATGGATTTCCAAGACCGTGAGAGGTTTGTTGCCATACTCGCCACGCCAGGCGATACGCTGCTGCCCATCTTCCCCCGAGGTATCCCTTGGCAGATACTTACTGGATCCACAGGCAAGAGAGGAAGGGCTATATTCTACTGCCCGCACCCCACGGCAATATTATAATAAACAACCATTGGCACGGGGGTACCAGAAAAGGGGGCGAAGGCCTCAAAAGGTCACCAAAGGTCAAAAATTGCATTTTTGGGTTTTGGACGTTATCGGCCATTTGAGGACTTATTTTTTTGGTGAACTTTTGAGGTCACAATAACTCCGGTCCCTGTGACCACCAAGATCAATCAGTTCTCTCATTAAGACGGTGCTAACAAAAAAGGTTTCATGTAAATCGGTCAACGCGTTCGGTTGTAATCGTCAAATACACAGACAGACAGGCAGCGCTATGCTTATGCCCCCCTAATATAAGGCGCATACTATTGATGTTTCTATGTAAAGAAACTCAACTGAGCTCATATTAAGTACTCAGTAAAATGTTACCGAAACACATAATTAAACGGTCAAAAAACATAAACTAGGAGAACTTGTGTTATACGGAAATCACGATATTTAAAGATAAAAAGTTTGTATATGTATTAGACACACACAATTTTATAATAGGTGTATTAGTACAAGCCCTCCACCACACGGAGATCCACAGGCATCAACCTCTTTTCCTCGTCAGTTAGGAACGGAGTATATCCACTGTGCTTAGATTTAAAGATACGTCTGTAGACACGGCAAAAACTTCTCTTCACACTTTCCACACTCAGTGTTTCTAAGTAGACCCGCGTTTGTATCAAATCTATGTTTTCACGTTTTTTCGCGACGAACTTTTTTAATTTAGACCACTTGACATAGCCTAGTTTATTTTTGACTGGGTGTTTACGCTCGAAATCGTATTTAATCTCGATACCTGATGACATTTTAGATATAACTAATAAATCATTTTAGTGAAAGTAAACTCAATCGATTGAAAACTCAATTAAGAATGAGAATTGTACCCAATACAATTGATAAAGAAATTGAAATACAAATAAACAACATATCAGCACACTTGAACTGACTATCACCTTAGGGCGGTAACATAAACTTGAAAACAACAATAATTTCTGCGCTTAACTTGCGAGGTTTGGACCCCACTTATCACACAACCTGTAGGTGGTCGTATAATTTAATAAAACTAAAATCCTTAATCTTAAAAGACACACAACCATTTCAATATTCTGCACGCATAAACTGAGCTAGCTGAATTGATTACTCTTTATCTCTTATGGGTCTTTCTTGAAGCGAAGGTAAATATTATGCAATGCGTTGTCATGATTATATTCAGGAAGAATTTACACACGTTCATACGATGCAAATATTACACGATCTTTTTACGAATAATAGTGTAAATAGTTATTAACATACATATAACCGGGTATTTATCGCGTAAATTACCTTAATTATTTATTTCCCGACGTTTCGCTTGGATTGCACCAAGCGTGGTCCCGGGAAGACTGATGTGATGGAGGTACTGCAGCAAAGCGTAGGCGTTTGTTGAACTACCCTCACTTGATCTTCATAAAAATTATTAGGGCCGGTTCCCACTGGGACAGCACACTACACTGACTGTGTCCACATACTGAGTTGATTTTTCACGCCGAGTACACTTTGCTATCACTGGATTCCATGAGGCAGAGTCTGAAACCGTCTTCACGATTGAAATTAGGATGCTTCTTAATCTCAATCGCTTCCCGAACCATTCTCTTATAGTAGTGCCTCTCGTTGGCTAGGATTTTTGGGTTGTGTAATTCAATCCAGTGATTAGGTCCTGAGTCTACTATATGCTCTGCTATAGCAGACTTGTTTATTTGTCGATTTTTCACCGCAGCTATGTGCTCCTTAACACGTTCGGCGACAGTGCGCTTCGTTTGGCCTATGTAGGAGCGCCCACAGCTGCAATCGATCTTATAAACACCAGGAACCTGCAAAGGTACTACATCCTTTGGCGTACGCAGATGCTTAGCCACTCGCAAAAGTATAAGAGAATGGTTCGGAAAGCGATTGAGATTAAGAAGCATCCTAATTTCAATCGTGAAGACGGTTTCAGACTCTCTGCCTCATGGAATCCAGTGAAAGTGTACTCGGCGTAAAAAATCAACTCAGTATGTGGATACAGTCAGTGTAGTGTGCTGTCCCAGTGGGAACCGGCCCTAATAATTTTTATGAAGATCAAGTGAGGGTAGTTCAACAAACGCCTTCGCTTTGCTGCGGTACCTCCATCACATCAGTCTTCCCGGGACCACGCTTGGTGCAATCCAAGCGAAACGTCGGGAAATAAATAATTAAGGTAATTTACGCGATAAATACCCGGTTACATGTATGTTAATAATGTGTTGTGATCGCGAGTTTAAAAAAGACAAGTGTAAATAGTGTTTACCCTTGGTGCGTTCTAGTTAGGTAATCTTTTAATTGTATGAATGGGAGTGCACTGAGGCTACGTGTGGTAGGTAAGTAGGTACCCATGTTTATTATTTATACTTTATTTAACTGCTCCGCGGCTCATTCTAATAGCCGACTGACACACACAAGGTAGCGGGTTCGATTCCCACCGCAGTGATTTTTCTGCTAATATTTGTCCCGGGTATTTTTCTTTGTATGCTATGCATGTTATTTAAGTATTCTATCAAACATCAGGTATCCATAACACAAGCTCTGCTTACTTTGGGGCTAGATGGTGCTATGTGTGTGAAATGTCTAGCATTATACAATATATTTATACTACGTTGAATTGTTATATGGATGGTCCAAACAAATCGCCAGCAATGTCGATGTGACGCGCACCGGCTCATATGAAATACAAAGCTAAGAGTGGTGTATGGAGTATGGGTCTAGTGTTGTAAAAAAGGTGAAAAACTACTTGATGATGTTCAGTGAACAAGTGTGGCCCAACCTTAGAAGCCATTAACATCGTTTTAAAGTGCGGTACAAAAAAGCCATGTGGTAAGAAATCGTTTAGATATGCACCAGCATTGTTTTACTATTGTTATGGTAATTTATCATACAGTGAAACACTAGTACACAAAACTTATTATGATCAAGTAGATGTACATAAAGCCAGTGTTATTAAAAATATATTACTCTACTGTATGAAAAACATGTCATTTTATACGCTGCCAATCTGATTATGACAGAATTTCGCACTAACATTAGGAAGAGTACAGAATAGAACATGGGTAACTTTCATTCACATACAACGCGTGCAAAGAAGCAGGCAGCAGCTAGTATTTGAGATTACGTGCATATAACGCTTTAAGAACATTTTTCAAAAATCTGTTAAAGAGAAAAATGCACATATTCGTTTGTAGTTACAAATAAATCTGGACATTTCACAATCTAGCCTCAAAGTATATGAGCTTGTGTACATATAAAAATACATACTTATAATACTTAAAAAAATACCCAGATCAGGGACAGACAATATGGAGAAGAACATTTTGTGAAGAGCTCATCCGGGAAAGTCTCTAATAGGCATTTGCGTCTTTTTTAGACGATTTAAGGAGTGTTTGTTTGAGAGAAACACTTTTTAAGCATTGGCTTACGAGAGCGGACAGCACGTCCACAATTAGAACAGTTTAGCGATCTGCGGTGGTTGGTTCTGATAAGCTGGCATGCCTGTTAGCTCTTTTAGCTTAGTTAAAGATATCTGCTTCATAATTGCGTTGCAAGATTCCGCGAACAAACATAGTTACATACATATGTACATACAGGACAAGCTAAATAAAAGCTTGTAATATACAAGTAAATATTCTGTGAATATTTCAAGCGTTTATCTGTTGCCGTTATTAATATAAGTAGAGCAAAACACGACAAAAAATCACGTTTGTTGTATGGGAGCCCCCCTTATATTTATTTTATTCTGTTTTTACTATTTGTTGTTATAGCGGAAACAGAAATCTGTGAAAATTTCAACTGTCTAGCACAATTCATGATATTCATCCAGTAAGGCTGTTTTTTTTATACAAAAAACTTTAGTTTGCTTTCAAAATGAACGTAAGATGTTTCATTTTGTAAAATACGGGATTACTCCCGTAGTATGATAAGGTCGAATCGACAAGTTTAGATTTTTTTGCGCCTACAAATGCCACAGCACGCCCACGCGCGGAGGGTGCTGCCCATCCAATCCCATGATGATGATTTAAAAAAAAAACGTAACTTGTCGGGGTTAGCTTCGACATTATAATATTACGTGAGTAATTTAATAACCCCATACCTTACAAAATAAAACTGGGTTTGGTTTGCATGCGATATTTCAATTACCTAAATAACAAAAGTTTCGGTACAGAATTGCTACAAGCCAATCCCATTTTATCATTATACCCAGAATTTGGCACCAAGGCCAGTCAATCACCATGAGGACAATTACAATTACAGCATGATTAGTCTTAATTATATTAATTGTTGGGACGATGGAGAACGATGGACATCATTGAAAGAAACTTTTGAGAGAGACTACAGCTCTAGGAATGCAATATTTATTATGGGAAATCATAAGGAAAAAATAATTCCGAGTTCTAGGAGGCAAAAAGTCATACTTTAGACTTTCTTACCTGGAGCTTGTGGTCCTGGTTGCTGCACGACAGGGCCAGAGCCAGGATAACCTGGGGTAAAACCTGGCTGGTAACCTGGTTGAATGCCTGGTTGGTATCCTGGTTGAATGCCTGGTTGGTATCCTGGTTGGTAGCCTGGTTGCATCCCCGGCTGAAAACCTGGTTGCATTCCAGGCTGGAACCCAGGTTGCATTCCTGGCTGAAACCCTGGTTGCATGCCGGGCATGGGCATTTGATGACCGGGTGGAGCGGCAGGTGGCCCAGGATACCCAGTTTGTGGGTACCCAGCTTGATGTGGAGGGTTCACTTCATGAAGTTTAACATCTTCATACCCTTGATTAGAAGGGAAGTTGGGAGCATTTGGTGCATGTTTATGTGACATGGTGGTTTCTGGAACATAAGATTTAAAAGTCAGTTTAACAGTGTCTCAGCGGATAACCTCTGAACCGTCTATTTCCTATTTTAACCGTCTATTTTTACTGAGAACAGATAACCGTTCGCAGTAAAAAATGTCATAACATTAACATTTTTTACATTGGTAAGAATCTGCCAAGGCATACCTCCGGAAGATGGGCAGCAGCATCTTTCCATTGTATCACATCATATACTGTGCTCACCATCCCTTCTGCTAAGTGTGGTGTGTATGGCAACAATCCCTTCATGATCTTGGAGATTCATGAGGGAGGCCTATGTCCAGTAGTGGACATGGACAGCAGCCCTAAGGCTGAGGTAATGATTATCTACCCTCCTGCCAACCCACATACTATGTATAGGACATTAACTTTCCTCTCATTATTTGTATTGCAAACCCCAAAAAGTATCTGCACATGAACAAAATTTCTTGATGTTTGTCAACTGTCATTGTGCAAGATCCGAATTCTTATTAATATTGCCTAGAACCTAACCTGACAAAATTCCTTAAGATATGTCAAAAAAGCATGTCCTGTAGGCAGAAGAATAATATCTTAAATGATATTATTTTTTTAATTTATTTAATGAGCCTGATTCTTCCCACTGCAGGGCAAAGGCCTCCCTTCCCTCTCTCCACTGGTCCCTATCATGTGCTTTCTGGTGCCAATTTTCGCTGCAGGAGCCTAGCTCGTCCCTCCATCGCCGCCTGGCCTTCCACGTGGTCGTCGTTGTTGGGGAGCCCAATCAGTCATTGTTTTTGACCAGAGTTCTCCAGCCCAATCCCACTTGAGCTGGCCTGCTTTGTACGCTATGTCAGCTATTTGCGTTTTTGAGTGCAGTATCGTGTTTTTAACGCGGTCTGTGAGTTTGACACCCAGGATACTGCGCTCCATAGCTCGCTGACATACCCCGAGACGAGACTTTTGGCATTTTGTAAGTGACCAAGTCTGGGCACCGTATGTGAGGATGGGAAGAATGCACATGTCCATTAGCTTCCTTAACATTTCAAAAAATGATAAAGTAAGATCCACCTATCATCATACCCTACCAGATTCATTGAGGTCAGTTCTAATGTAAAAATGGTATTGCTAATAATATTAGTTATTCTTAAATATTACATGGGTTTTTTTAGTAGCAAGATTCAAGTGGGTTGGGCACTGATCCAAAACCACTCGTGTTTTTAGAATCTGATTCATACTTGGTATATCAAATAATTCAAATCTATTGGAAAGATGTAGTTATATTTAATTGTAACTGTGTTAGTGCTGTTTAGGAAAAATATGGCAAGCTACAACTCTAAACTTAAGGAAAAATGATGTTTTATTATTTGCATGTGTTTTAAACAGGATTTCCTTACAGTATAGTTTTACTGCTGTGGGGTGCCGGCAGTAGAATGTTACCCCTCCTCTCATGCCCATACCATACCAGGAAATCTAATTCTTGCAATTATTAGTCTATCATTTATTCTTCAGTTGCATGAAACATAAAACATTAGGGTACTCTTCTAAACCACTGATTAAAAGAGTCAAAATGTTTAGGTCTAACGCCTCTCCTAACAACACAATTTGGAAACTTTGGTAGGACTCTAAAAATTGGTTTCTGCAACACAAACTCTTAAACTTTTGCAGATATTATAATTTATTTGTTTTTTCTGTATTCTTCAGTTTTTGTTTCCATTTATATGATTTTCAAATGAGTGAGTGAAGTGAACATATTTCTTAGTGACTAGACGTTTAGGCTGAATGGATGTATGTCTGCAGTTTTTGTCAGTGGATATCTCTAACAAATGATCAGATTTTGATAAAATTTAAAATGTAAGGAGATTCATAATCAATTGTTATGGGGGAATTTTAATTTATGCGATTGTTTTTGAGATATACTTAGCAGTTTAATACATTTTATTTGTCCAATGATAATTCTTGAATGGAAGATTTGATTTTGATGAAATTTAAAACCTGTGGAGATAAGATCAATGCAAACTAATTGTCGCAAGGGATTTTTGAATAATGGGGCAATTTTTCAGATATAACAACATGACTTTATTAAAAAAAGTAAATCTTGCTCGTTTTAGGTTCAGATTATCATATTATAATGACACCGCGAAGGCCGAAGCATGACGCCGCTGTATAATTGGCCTTTTATTGACTGAAGATCATGAATGTATAGTGGTTGACATGCATAAAAAACCATCAACAAATAAATAAGTAGATACCTACAGACGGACCCAGACACGCCCAGTTCGTCTTTTTGCTAATAATATCTATTTAAATTAAATCAGTATTTTTAGGATTATGTATGAATGATAAATCTATTGATCAGACTATAAAGTAACACTTACAACTTTCAATTGCGGTTGCAATAGGTAATTCTGCTATTTCAAGTCTCTGTTCGAAGCTTACAAGAAGGCTAGTTAAAAAAACAGCGCAAACTTTTGACCTTGGGCGCTGTAACACCAAAATACACTATGTAGGTAGGTAGGTATAGTAAATCGAGAATTTATTGATGAAATTGGAAACACAAAAACTAACTGGGCGCTCAGCAAAATAACTCAACGTCATTCATTCACAATATAGCGTGGAGTGGAACACAAGGAAAGTTGGAGGAAGGAAATTCCGGTTTTTAATAGAGTATTTTCGTCGGATTTTGGCACGATTTTGATGAATGCGGGCAAGCAGAGCTGCGGAGCGGAATTCAAAAAAACAAAAAAAATGTACTGTGACGTCTGTGACTGACTGGCAGTGACAATGAAGTAGGTCGTAGATTTGACGTTGACAGATGACAGATATGATTAAAACTAAATACGTACACATTGATATATTTTCAAATAAAACCACTGTAGAACACCGTTATATGGTAAAAATGAGAAAGCAAGAGACATGAATTTATGGTTAGTTTTTAGTTTGCTGTAATAAAATAAATGCTAACTAACAAACATAACTAATTCGACAACCGGTTCACCATAACATTTGGACAGTGGATCCGAACGAAAGTCAAGGCTGCCAATCCTGAGGAAATATAATCTGTTCCGGGTAGTGTTGCTCTATGTAATAAATGTTCCCAATATTTAACTAAACTTAAAAAACGTATGTTTAGGCATTTCTTTATACGAATACAGTGATAATACTCTCGTTTTTAACATATTTTTTGTACCAACATAATCAAATAGCGTTGCTGCGAACTATAAACCTGTTACATAAGTAGTACTCTTCATAACAATAAATGTTTCTGATATCTGAAGAACCTCAAATTAACATTAATTTAAACTTTTAAGATTTAATTCTCTACTACAATACACTAATAAACTAATATAAAATAACTAATTAAAACAAAAAATATGAAATTGAAGCAGGGCTTGCATTATTTTTACATATTAAGTTGTTAAAAAATTATTATGTAACTATGTAGTTTAGATCTGTAACTGTCAAAATTTAATTTACGTACAATGAAACTGTATAATAAATAACTATATTATGCACCTGTCAATCATTATTCCAGAATAATTTAATATCATTTTAATATTGAAACTAGATGACAAAACTGTGAGACACCAGTTCTTGACTTTTTATTTATTTATCTATGTTTTGTTGGGTATATTTTGGGTTTTAGTATGGCAACACCAATATCCGGTGAGGAATATTTATTGTTCATTCACCAATCAAACCAGTGCTTTGCAATGGTGCATTGACCAACCTGCTGTTGCCGATCTCAAGCAGCGAGCACCTCAGTCAGTCAGTTTAGTAGATGTTTGCTTCCGCGTTTGTATCATTGAAGTAACCACCATCATCGCGATGCAAACTGAGTTGTTTTGCCACTCGTAGAACTAAAATGGCGTCAGTGTTTATCAATTAGCTTACTTTATGTGAACGTTACTCAGTGATCGCATCCGAGTGAGTCATAAACCAACATAGCAATGACATTTTTATAGCACACAGTGTGAATACGTTTCTAAAACGTCGTGTGGAAGACTCGCTAGTGTGGTTCACGGGGCACAATAATGCGCGAATTTAAAGTGGTCGTGCTGGGTTCGGGTGGGGTCGGAAAGAGTGCGTTGACTGTGCAATTCGTGTCCGGATGTTTCATGGAAAAATATGATCCCACGATAGAAGATTTCTATAGGAAAGAAATAGAAGTAGACAATTCCCCATGTGTACTAGAAATATTGGATACCGCCGGCACAGAACAGTTCGCGTCTATGCGGGATCTGTACATAAAGAACGGGCAGGGGTTCGTGGTGGTATATTCGCTCACGAACCACCAGACGTTCCAGGACATCAAGCCCATGAAGGAGCTGATCACGCGCGTGAAGGGCTCGGAGCGCGTGCCCATCTTGCTAGTGGGCAACAAGGCCGACCTGGAGCACCAGCGCGAGGTGGCGCACACCGAGGGCTCGGCGCTGGCGCAGCAGTGGGGCTGCCCTTTCAAGGAGGCCTCCGCCAAGAGCCGCATCAACGTCAACGAAATGTTTGCGGAAATCGTGCGCGAAATGAACGTTAGTCCCGAAAAAGACAAGACAAAATATTGTTGTTGTACAGTGCTTTAATGTTTAGAGTGTAATGTGGCATTTATTTCTCGTAAGACTGCAAGGGCGAGGCCGGAGCGCCTCGGCCCGTGACGGCGCCCGGGCGGCGGCGGCGGCGGCGCGCCCGCTAAGGCCGAGCGGCGGCCGCGAAGCGCGTCATATCACGTTGTTAATATCTTTGATACATACCATTGTCCAAACGAGGTGCTTTATCTTATATTTTCATACTTTAGTACTGGTAGATACTCCCGCAGTTACAGTTGTCATAGTGTAAGAAGAACAAAGTATTCAGTTAAAGTGTACATAATCTGAATGAGCATCATTAGCTTTTTGTTGGATTTGAATCAGAGGAATGGGTGCGAGCTCCCCTCGACAACAATGTGTAATGTATAAATAATGATTAGTCAAGTTTGTATATAATTTATGAGATTAATGTGGAGGGTCAGGAGGATGTAGAGTATATAAAGCCATCCAATATGCAATAACTATGATTGTGTAGAGTGAGTGGATGCGACGAGTAAGAGTTTACAACTAAGTCATGTCGCAGATTGTGTTTTATTATGTAAATTATGTTTATATGAAAAATCAATAATCAAAGAACAGTAAGATTTGTCAGTTGCGTGATTGTGTTTTAAATCTACCAGGATTTGTGATAATACAATATAACAAATTATAATAAAAGTTTTAAGTGGGAGATTAAACTGTGAAGTTTTATTCATCGGATCAAAAGGTAAATAGTTTTTTATATTCATAGTTAGGAACATTAATTTTAAAATTCTAAGCAAACTAAACAGGTACATCTTATTTTGATTTGGTTCCATAGAATTTTCTTGTCTGTCAAGGGAATCAGTTTTAAAATAACAATGATGTCAGCTTTGTAGTGATTAGATAAGAATTGTGTGCATAATTCTGCTTTTCTCAGAAATTCATGTTTGAACATATTCAAGGTAGAATATTTTGATTTTATCACACTAATCCTATTATCGCTATTATTTTGAACTTGAAGCCCTTGATAGCTTAATTAATTTCACAGAGTTTGTTGATAGATTAAAATAGAAATGATTATCTTAAGCTGGCATTGCCACTGCTACTATTGTCAAGCAGCATTCCATTGGGGCACTCAAGCATGTACTATATCATTACATTATACATGCATTTATTACACATGGCATGGTTTGATCATCATTGCAAATGCAACTTGAGTTCTATCTAGAAAAATAACAGATATAAATTGGACTTGCTTATTCTACAATTCTAATATCTCTGGTCTTATTTGGATAATATTTGGAACAGTAAGTGAGCTGAAATCATACTTCGTCATGCTTTATTTTTTTTTTATTCTTTGTGAAACATTTGGTACATCTTTTTCTGTCTTGTGTGTTGTCTCTAATGGACATTTGTTTGAAATTAGAATGTTTGACTATCCATTTTAACTGACGAAAAAAAGGAGGTTTCTCAATTCAACCATATATATTTTATTGCGTAGGTAAGTGTACATAAGCAAATGCAAAATTCAGTACTAGTGTACTTTTTAATTTTAATCATGAGATTCATACCTACCATAATCCATTTTTATTTAGGCAGAGCATTTATGCAGGTCAATATTATTTGTAAACACACTACTAAATAAATTATGACATTACAAAAGTAAATATTATATTATTATGTGTGTATACTTACTCAGTTATTAGAATAGAAGTTGCCAACTATATTGGCAGCTTAGAATAATTTGCATTTCAAAAAGATTTAAATGAAAATTATGTTTTCATGGATAATGATTTGTATAATAGGTATTTACTTCCAGGATGAAGTAAATACCTATGCGGGAATTTCGCGTTTAGTGCATCAGGGCCACAGGGCCCTTTATGGATCAAGAACAAAACAACTGTCCGAATGTTGTACATAACGGGATCTATCCGTACGGTAGCCGGCCTGTAGCTCAGTAGCTGTTGGACCGTGACGAATGTATAGTAGGTACCTACGCAACCATCCTCGTTTCTACATGCTTTATTATTGCAAATACACATGAAAACCGATTTCTCTAGGTGTTAACTCGTTCTGCAGTTTTGCTTCACACTATTAGGAGTATTAATAGGGTTTCTGTGTTCTTTTTGAATGGGTAATCATTAGGCATCAAATCATTTAGCATTTCATAATCGCAAAATATTCCTTGCTCTTATCACCCATTTACATACTTAATTACCTACATATACATAATAGTGTTATTACATTATCTATGGTACACATTAGGTAAGTGGGTGATTTGGTAGAATGATTTTCAAGCAGATGGGGCTAAAATACTCCTTAAGACATTAACATCTCTCTCTAGGAATTCGTGACTTTAATCCGTGCGTGACCTACCTACTGCACATTTGAACTGGGCTCTCCTCCAAGTCAGCAAACAACGGATTATTATATTTAAATAAGTACCTGCATAGTTTATATATAGAGAACATATTAGTTACTATAATACGATATTTACTATGATTTGAGTCTTGAGTTTCCCGTGTGTGATGTGATCATGGCGGCGTGTAACTGCGGCAAAATATCGGGAAACCCAAAAATACTTAAATCATGGCAGATATCCCGTAAATATTGCTTCCTTATTAGTGTTCACAGCCATCATCGTTTCAAAAGTTTAAGGTAGTCAGTCGTAGACTTCTAGCAGGTACCTTTCTAGGACAGGCAGAATCTAGGTTTTTTATTAGTAGGTACTCGCTTATCTGTCTATGTTTAGAAATGACTTCGCTCGTTTGAGGAAAACGCCAGTAATAAGGTTGGATGACTTGCAAGCTAAGATAATATTTTAACTTATTTTCTAGTTACATAGAAACCTAGGTTGCCTTCCTTTCCATGGATAGGTTTTATCATCACAGTAATAGTGCCAGTACCAGTAGTTCTTCATAAAAAAATAACGTATCACCAAACAATCCAAGTTTGGAAGTCGATTATTCTCTTGCCAAACATCCGTTTCCAGTCAGCACCCAGCTGAAAAAATGCCAAAACTTATTCAGTGTACCCCCCAGTGTAACCCTAGTGCACTGACATTGAATAGACGATTACACAGGCAAAAGTATCCCGCTCGGTGGTGCCTCGGTCAGTTTACGACCTACTCGACATCGTTTCAATGTCAAAAGTGAAATATTTTTTACATTACTAAATAAATAAAAAACCGACTTCAATTATAAAGTCCTTGACGTTTTTTCTGAAAATACCCAAACCCCTTTATGTAATCTTTTTACATTAGAGTACATAGTTCCCTCGATTATCATGGATTCCATCTTCAGCACTGGGTGTCAAAAACAAGCAAACATTGACAAACTGTGAAACAAAAAACCCAACCGCAAGTCAACCGTAACTTATGGCATGTAATTATAGACAATAATTGTACAACACAGTAGACACTGTTTTGTACAATTAATTAAAATTATTTGATTCGTCCAATGGCAGAGCTACAAATTTGCCGCCAGTGGGCTATTACATTTTTCCCGCCCCTACTGACCTTATAAGAAATTACAAACAATTAAATTGCAACAACTTTATGATTTGTGATCTATCGTACTCATTACATCAGCTTTTTTCGTTATTGGTAGGTATAATTATAAAATTAGTCTTTTTTTAAACTTTCGCGATCACGACACATTATTAACACATATTTAAACGGGTATTTATCGCGCTATTTACCTTTACGAATCTCGGAAATTTTATAATTATTAACCCATCGTGGTCCCGGGAAGACTGGTCAGTCTCCCCGGGACCACGATGGGTGCAATCCTGTCGAAACGTCGGGCAATAATAAAGGTAAATAGCGCGATAAATACCCGTTTAAATATGTGTTAATAATTAAAAAATTTCCGAGATTCGTTTTCCTCTGTGTATATAATTTTTCTTTGTTTCTTTATATGCAACTCTAACCTGAATTTAATGTTTTTAGATATGATGGATGTAATGATTTAGATTAAGTATCTGTTATGTTACATTTATTTTTTGAACAACAATAAACAATAAGACTAGATAAATGATCTAAATATGCCGCCCCCTAAGCCACCCTGTCTATTGGTAAATCCGGCACTGGATTAGTCATGGATCCATCAGAACCGAATTACAAAAAAATGGGACTAATCTGGAAGTGAACCCAAAAATAATTTGCGGTAACAAAGATTTAAAAAAATACAGACAACTTGAGAAACTACCTACCTTGTTTTATAGGTTTACGAATAATTATTAAATATATTAATTATAATTATTACGAAAATTGTTTCATAATAATTAACCTACTTTAAAATCATTGGATTTTACTAATACTTACCGTAGAACTGATTATTGGAGAATCATTAGGTAAGTTTATTTGCAATTAAAATTATTATATCACAAATACCTATGCCGTAATATTTACCGTAATTTGAGTCTTTTTGAGTTTCCCGATATTTCTGATGTTTTTTTAATTATTACTATTTATTTTGTTTATTGTCAAAATTTTTGGACTGAACTAGCTAGACAAAATTGTTTAACCCACACTGGTAGTTGGTAGACTCTTGGTCGCAAATAGTCGCAACGATTCGTGTCAATTTTATCATTGTAGTGTAGTTAGGTCTAATAGGTATAATTTTAATCTTTGACTACTAAGTATTATATAGACTTCTATACCTACAAGGTAATAGATTACTACAATCCAGCAAACACTTTACCTAACTTTTTCTTCGTCCGGCCATGGCCTTTTTGAAAACAGGACTATTATAGTTTTTCAACGCAATTAACGAAGCAGCTGCTGCAGTCACCGGAGGCAGGGTTCGTCGCCCATCACACTCATCTCATCCAAATCTCATGTCATGCATGGAATGACGCATATTATGATATGCGATGAATACTCGTAGGATGGTAGGCCGTAAACTTAATTTGATTAGGTGGGTACATACTGTTTACTTGTCCTTTTCATTTATTTTATTCTATAGCTATACGATGCATGGTTTAAGATCTCGGCCTATAGCAGCGTTAAATCGCAAGAAGGAAGTGGAAGAAGGGAAGGGAGGCCTTTGCCCTGCAGTGGGATAATAACGGCTGAAAAATAAATAATACATAAACGATACGGTCGTGATAAATAAATAAAATATGGCATATTGGTAATACATACTGACATTAATAATCTGAAATTGATAAAAGATAAAGTGTATTAAAAAAATATTACCAGGTACGAAATACTATAATTATTTAATGAGGCGTTTTCATTAAAAAGTAAAAACTTCAAAAATAGTTACCTCGTACCTTATAGATGGCGTTAATTTTCTTTTACTGGTAGGCACAATTTAACAAATGACAGGATTAATCACAAACTTGCTTACTCCGCTTGCCAGCTCCATCTGTTAGGTTTAGTAGAAAACTCTTTGTTTTGTTACTGAAAACGGCTCATTAAGGCGATGCATTGATACATAATTATTATATAATAAAATGTATAGAATAATTTAATATTTATTGGTATTGGGCTACCATATGACACGTTTTTAATAGGTAGTAATTAAAGTATTTCGTACCTTGTAGGTATTTACATATTAAATGTATGTTTAAATTTCCATGGTAAAACTGGTTAAAATGCAAACTGACGCGAAAAGCTTGCTCGAAATTAAAGTCTTATGCTACAACAGTATAAATACTTCTTGATCAAAATAAAAACAATGTAAATACCTACGGAAAATTTGTGAGTGATAGATAAGATAAATCTGTTTCCTTCGCCTGTAAAGTAAAAGTTGTTTTGTTCAGTTGAATAATTAACCATTCGTCTAACCCAACTACAAGTTTAAAGTTAAAACAATTCAAAACAAAATATATATTCCGAATGTTTTGTAATTGCTGAAAGAAGTAGAACATCCTGACGCAAATTTCGCCAATGCGTCGTCTTGAAACATTTCCCCTCTCAAAGTTCTTTGTAACCTGTCCTGGAATTTCAAAATACGAATGGTGTATGAAGGGCGCCACGATAAATTAGTAACCACAGGGGTGTTTTGCAAACGAGGTTTATGTCAAAAGCATCGCAGACAGCGATATGCAACCGAACCGACAACCCTCAGGACTCGGTATTGATTACGTTACACAAAGGGAAATGAGTAAGTACATAGTTTCTCCCCTGTCTAGCCGTCATACACCTGAGTTTCAATGCAAATCAATGCGCAGTCATGTTTACGGTTACAATTCGGGATTCCTGTGGGATTTATTTTTATAGTTTCGTCTGCAAAAGAACACGACAACCAATGTTACTTCGTTTGTTTCAGTTTTTCAACCTGAGATTTATAGAGCTCTACAAGCATAAATTTATCAGTAATACGGATCACTATTCGAGTTATGACATGTGTGTGAATTAGAACAGGTAGAGTAAGGCTTTAGGCCGACAGGTACCCGCGAGAACGTTTAACAGGTAATGTAGCCATCTGTCAGTTCCGTTGGAACCATAGAGTTAGTAGTAGATAGAGGAACTGACAGCTCGATATTGTGTAACCGAATAAGCTTTTTTGTAGTGTGCTAGTGATGAAAAACTTTTGATTTTTAGGACTATCGATGATTGCGGTCCTAGACTGATTTTATCCCTAATCTCTATTATTTTTTATGTTCAATTATTATTATTTATTATTATTCCTAGCCGTTTTCGTCCCACTGCAGGGCATAGGCCTATCATGTTAAATATTATAGTAAAATAAATTTGAAAGATCTAAATTGATCTAGCCCGTTGGATCCTCTGGCCAGAGACTGCTGGCCAAAGGCCTGCCTTCTCTTTAATCTTTCCACACTTTCCGGTCTAAGGCGTTAGTCGACCAGTCAGCACAGGAAATAAATTTAGATAAATGAAAATTTAACAACTTTAATTTATTATAGGTGTTACAAAAGATATTTACATCTGATGACAAAAAAATATCAACTAAAAATTAAGTTAAATCCGGGACTACATTTCAGTTGTCTTTTTAAAACTTTCGCGATCACAACACATTATTAATACAGTGTATCCCTGGATAAAGTGCAACCCCGAAAGGGGGTGAAACTAGATCAAAAATTATCGACAAAAAAATAGAAAAAAAAAATTAAAAAAATTCGTATATACTTTATTGATGAATTAAATTTTTTATTACTCACTAATGACTCTATTTATTAAAAAAAATATTTCTTCCAAAGTAGTGGGTCTATTTTGTTTAAATAAAAACCATAATCGTGTCAGATATGTGACGATGACGATAAAATAACAAATAACTCATAAACGAGTGGCTATCGTGACTTAAAGTTTAATTTTTGTATTAAAATTACATATTTTATGCTGTTTTTTTCAAATAATTTCCAAAAATCTTAAAATTAAGCCTATAATACTAGATATTTTTATGACTTTTTATTATTGTCTATCATAATAGCTTTTAAATAAAAAAAAAACCTACGGTCTAACATAAAAAATGCGCTGGCTAGGAGCTTTTAAAGTTGACCACTGATTACGTCACCACTCAGGTAGAGACACTTTTTTTTACTGCTCAGGTAGTATTAAAAATCAAATTTTAGTTACAACATTTTTATTTAACTTATTACATGTAAGTATGAAATAAGGGTTTTGTTTAATGCATTATATGCTCAAAATGGCTTCCTTGTTGTTGTAGGCACATTTCCACACGAAGAGCGATTTGTTGTGTGGCTCTAAGCACCATCTCTGGGTCACTTCTTATCTCATCGGCACATCGCATGATTTGATCTTGTAACTCTGCCTCGGTGTTTACGGTCGTTCTGTAGACTCTTTGTTTCATAACACCCCACAGAAAATAGTCTAGGGGTGTCATGTCAGGTGAACGTGCCGGCCACCCGACTGGTCCATCCCGGCCGATCCACCTATTAGCGTAGTTTTCGTTTAAAAAACTTCACACATTGCGCCCGTAGTGCGCAGGGCATCCGTCCATCTGCAAATCTGTTGCCTTGTAGCCAGCGGAACATCTTCCAGCAGTAGTGGCAGATCGTCTCTTAATAAGTTTAAAAAACTTTCGGCATTTAATGTTGCGGGTAAAATAACTGGCCCAATCAGCGTGTCGTCTATTAGAGCTGCCCATACATTAACTGAAAATTGCACTTGAAAAGTAGACGCCCTCTTTAGGTGTGGATTTTCCTCGGACCATACATGTAAGTTTCTGCAATTTGTGATTCCATTCCGGGTGAATTTCGCTTCATCCATCCATAAATTTTTTTTTTAGGAATTGTAGATTATTTCTAATTTTTTGTTGAATCCACGTAGACATTACGCATCTTGCACGATTGTCTACATTTTCATGCAAATGCTGTACTCGCTGATAATGGTATGGATGCAATCACTTCTTTTTCAAAATTCGCCATACGGATGTTTTTGATATACCGTGACGCAAAGCTAAGCGTCTAATGCTGGTTGTGGGATCAGCAAACAAATCGCTTAAAACGGCCTCTTCTATGGAATGGTCAATAATGGTAGCTTGTTGCTCACGGCGATCTCTTGCTAATCCAAGTCCGATGTTGGATAACTTTCGGTGAACTTCTTGGAAATTTCGTGCTGACGGTACAAGTCTGCTCGGAAACGCATTTATGTATGCAGAACGAGCGACTGTTGTGTGTCCACGTGACATACCATAATAATAATGGATGTCAGCGATTTCTCGCGGAGAGAACTCAGTCAATCGCGGCATCTCCACAACACAACAAAGTACAGTCAAAAACGTAACAAAAAAGTCAAAAACGTAACAAAAAGTCAATAACAAAACAAAAGCAAAACAACGTAACAAAAACTTGAAGGCGCAGTAAGATACGGTAGGCGGTAGCAGCGGCGAGAATATCGGAGCGACTGGCGAGTGGCGGGCGTGCCTTGTTGTGAGTCCTGTTTCGATCCCCACCCTTCATCTTTCATAGAAAAGGCCCAGCGACCATAATCGACAACAATAGAAGTTAAAAAAGTGTCTCTACCTGAGTGGTGACGTAATCAGTGGTCAACTTTAAAAGCTCCTAGCCAGCGCATTTTTTATGTTAGACGGTAGGTTTTTTTTTTTATTTAAAAGCTATTATGATAGACAATAATAAAAAGTCATAAAAATATCTAGTATTATAGGCTTAATTTTAAGATTTTTGGAAATTATTTGAAAAAAACAGCATAAAAAATGTAATTTTAATACAAAAATTAAACTTTAAGTCACGATAGCCACTCGTTTGTGAGTTATTTGTTATTTTATCATCATCGTCACATATCTGACATGATTATGGTTTTTATTTTAACGAAATAGACCCACTACTTTGGAAGAAATCATTTTTTTATTAAATAGAGTCATTAGTGAGTAATAAAAATTTTAATTCATCAATAAAGTATATACGAATTTTTTTTAATTTTTTTTTTCTATATTTTTGTCGATAATTTTTGATCTAGTTTCACCCCCTTTCGGGGTTGCACTTTATCCAGGGATACACTGTATACATATAATCGGATATTTACGGCTTTAGAACCAAAATCATTACTTGACCTTTCAGTTATGGCGCTTTTAAACGGGCAATATTTTTCTGCAATATGTGGCTGCAATACAATGGCCGGCAACATTGCTAGCAATACCAGCATGCAATATTGCAGTAATGTCCCGGCAATAATTGCCAAACTGCATAGAATCATTATTAACTATTCGTTATTCGTCTCGCTCCACCCCTTAGCAGATTTTTGCACTAACCGAATAGCTCCGTTTTACATCAAAATAAATAGCTTATGCTAGTAAGTGCAACAAAAGAATCACCCATACAAAACTTGGTGGAATTTGCGATTTTCTGTAATTTATTTCTTTGATTCCCGCAACAGTCTTTCACTGAACGCGTAACAATTGAAAATTGGACTAACTTACCTAAGTGACGTCCAATTATAATTCTGTGAGTGGTTAATCTGAAACACAAACTGTTAACAAAGTAGTATTTTCCGTTCACGGCTCGTTTACGTCGCGCTTTAGAGTATAAAAAAAAAAATTTTTTAGTGCATTTTTGGTTTTGTATGTGGCATCCCTAGCCCCCTTCATCACTGAGTTTAGAGCTGAGCTGATCCCAACAACTGTGCAATACCCATTATGATAGGGGTAGCTCCTTCAGGGTTGGGTGGGTGTTTTGTGTTTCAGATTAACCACTCACAGAATTATAATTGGACGTCACTTAGGTAAGTTAGTCCAATTTTCAATTCTATTTCGTGTTTAATCTGAAACACAAACTGTTAACAAAGTAGATGTTTAGAGTAAACTCCATAATGGGTTAGAATGTGTAGAACCTGAATACCTAGGTTACTATAATTCTTCAGTTGTTGCATATCTTCCTGTATTGGCTTTTCTTTAATAATAATAAAGCATATAAAATTTATATTGCGTTTACTAAGACAATAAAAATATTTCAGTGCAAGGTAACTCTCTACACCTATAGAGATAGGTACTTAGTCTTTCTTTGTATTAAGAGTTATATTAAATCCTAATTATAAAATAATAATAGGAACTTTATGGACTAAGAAGGTTTCTTAATTTAGTTTATCTGTTAGATAACTGTTTATAACAGCATATTACAACTTATATACTTAGTATATATTTCAGTTTTAATTAGAATAAAACTTATTAGTTTTTAAACAGGCTAAGATTATCCTTCAGTCTATGCACTAGATGAGATCTTATCAGTTATCTTAGTTTCCGCATGGACCAAACTCCATGGTTTCAGTATGCATAATTCATTAACATTAACTTAAGTAAATTATAAAGCATATCAATCCTAATAAACATAGTAAGGAAACCTTAATTCCTTTCCTTGGATTGAGAGACTTTTTGTTATTATTTAGACTTAACATTATTAATAATTTTTGATAATTACATTAAGGTAATTATGAGAAAGAATATTATTTTTAACCAGCTGTCTTTCTAATTACATCAAATCTAATTAATCTAATTTCTTCTAATTCACCTCAGATTTGTTTGATGCAGAGGTGGCAGTGTCAGTTACCTACTGTGTAAAGTAAATTAATTTGTGTCTATTCCACTTCCTAGTAGTGTACATTTAATCCATCTGCTAATGGATTGTTCACTTGTATTAAGGTAAGGCTAAGGCTTTTTGAATGTAATGAAAAAATATTGTTTTAGTGCCTCTGATAGTGTCCTTGATTCGGATGTAGTCTTGAGGAGTACTGGCTGAACATGTCCCGCCAGGATCCATATTAGGATCTATCAAGAACGGCCCAAGGTGTTATTATTTCTTGTACATATTTGAACCCTCTGGGGCGGTTGCTAAAGCTAATAAGATTTTTTGGTAAGTAACTCCAGGCTTAGGGCTGAGTTTTTGGTTAAATTGGCTAATTGATGCAGTACAACATTAGCCGGTTTTAATCTGAACACTTCTTTCAAGAGTCGCTATATAGTCTGTCGTCTGCGCCAACTCTCTTGCCTATGAGAAGTGATAATGCAGATTTTTAAGGGTTCAAGGTGTTATAGCTGGCTCCATTTTAAAATAATTCAGTGAAGAATTTTACAATAAATGGGATAGAAGTCAAACGATTCTTGTTTATTTTTGATACAGAATTTCCACCAACTTTTATATTTACTGTAATGTTGTACTGTCTAATTGTACCTGGTGAGATGAAAGCTAGCATGATATTTAGTGAGCTTCCCGGCAGGCTGCGGTGTCAGAATGTTTCCCGTACAAGATGCTCGCTGCTAGGAAAAGGTCACTGCTCAGAGTAAAGTCCTAAAAAATAATATCAACAAGTCAGTGCTGGGTGCAAAAGATATTGGTTTACTAAACCATTACCTGTGTTGCAAGCGGGTACCAGGGTTGAGATTCCCAAACCGGATAAACCAGAAAACCTTTGACTTTATTATTCTAACTTTTAGCAAACATTTTGTTTATAAGGAAAATGGTGGGAAAACAGAAGAAAAAATATTGTTGCCAGTTTACTGTCATTGCATTAATATAAAAAGAATAAAGCTCTTTTCCAGAAGATCTTTATGTCACATTTTTTTGTTGATTCTTGAAACAAAGAGGTCAATACAAGGTGACCCAAAAGTATCATTATTTAATACAAGAAGCAGATATGATAATATTTTGTTACTCACACCAGTTCCATATATCTTTGGTGATATTATTTAAATGTGGGAATTGAACACTGCTCATTTTGTTAGGCTATGGTTGTAGTGTTGTCAATGCACAGTCACAATGATTGTACCATTTCCAAAGCTTTCAAGTCCAAATAAAACAGCTAATATTGGTTGATATGTAGTTTTGATCATGCTGTGACCATAAGCCCTTGATACTCACCATTACAGTGCCCCCCAGCAAGTCAAAGCATCATGGGATATTTCTTATTTGAACTGTCAATAACATTATATTTGTAGTAGCAAAGCTAAGGCAAAGCAATATGCTGCTTGTAATTTAATTTTTGCTTCATAATTATTGTGGTTAAGCAATAAAGCATTGTATTTTTGCCTTTAAATTATTTTGTGTATGCAAGACTATATGCAAACAACCCCTCATGCACTTGGATCTCTAAGTCAATAAGGGAAGCCTATGTCCAGCAGTGGATATCTTACAGCTGTAATGATGATGATGATGATGAAGACTATATGCTATGGGCAGGGCATGCTGCAACTAGAGTGCCAAGCATTTTAGCAAATCTCTTATTTTGGTATGTTTAAGCTTTATAACTTTTTGGATTGGTAATTTGGTATTGTTACATTTATCTAATTCAAGATCCATACAAGATGTGCTGGGAAGAGTGCTTTTGTCATAGTTCACACTGGCCTAGTTTTCTGAATCTGTGCAGGGTTTCGTCTGTCTTAGAGATGCATTCATGATTAGTATGGCCTATCAATAAAAAATCATCTTAATAGATGATTATTAATTATTATTATTATTAAGTACTTTATTATTTCAAAAAAGAACAAAATACAATTTACTAAAATGAACACTGTAAACCCTAATGGGTTTGAGTGCTAGGTACATTCCTCGTTTACATACAATGTGGATATTGATAGATGTTTTCTCAAGGTACTGATGACACCTCCAAAAGCTTAGTAAAGACACTAAGAGCTGAACAAAGACTATGTATGTAAGTAAATTCATACAAGACATTTCAAAATTTTAACCCGGGTTGTTTTCATATGTTCTGGTGCTACTGCTAATAAAAATAATTAAGATTCTATTAAATCAATATTTCCTTCATCTTAAAATGTTCTGCTTGAATATATGTATTTGTTAAAATGTTTGAGATTAAGAATAAAGCGAAACTTCCCGTTGGGTTTTGGTTCTGAGAATAACTTAATAGACATAAGTTAGAATTTATTTTGATTGCATGTCTGTACTGCTCCTAGTTCCAATAAGTTATTGATAGCTTGTTGGGTATTTCTGATTGAGGGAGATTATTCTAAGGAAGTGTTTTGAGTAGGCTTCTTGATCAGAGGTATGTGATAGCCTTTAGACTTACTATAGTAGTATGGGGTCGTAAGCAATTATTTCCCCATTGGGGATAAAATTGTGTTATATGACCAGCGTACCTGTGTTTCTATCGCCTGTTGTGTGATCCCCGGTTGGATGCCCTCTCGGGGCACGCATAGTTGTGGTCTACTCGACGGGGTGGACTGGCACTTGTTCCTTTGGTCTGTCTCATGGTACAGTTGCTCTGGATTGCTGTTGGAGATGGACCATAATGGTATCCAAGTGAAGCCTTGGGCATTAAGTTCTTATAGATGATTATGATGATTTTGAATATTTTGACTTATTCTAATTCTGAATCCAAGGTCTATTCCATAAAGATGTTCATCTCTTTTAACATTTCCAACCAAGCTGATTTTTGTGAAGTAGTGTGGAAATCAAAATTTTCATAGTTTTGGTTTTCTGGAAGTGGATATTGTTGATGGGGCTTGGTGACATCAGCTAGTTTTGATACCAGAGTCACGTTGTCATTTTCCTTGTTTTCAAGAAGGTCTGTCATCATTTGCCTTATGATAGAAGTGGCCAAACCTAGTTGGTGTTGTACAGCTGCCAGCGATCAGTCCCTAATTTTAGAGGGCTCATTTATAGCTTACTATGCTTCACGGTTATTTTGTATTTACCAAGGGTGCTCACCATTTCCTCTTTGGTAAGTCCATTGACCATTCCAACACTTGGCATTTCATATTGAATTATTCCCTCCTTCCAGTTCATCATTTTCCAGAACGCCTTGGGTTGTTGGCATAGGTATTTCCACGTCTACATCCATGTTTGAAGTTAACAACCATATCCTCAGATTGGGTTGATTTAGTCTACTAGAGCATCTCGTGCTCCAATTTGTAGACTAAATTATGCGTTCGTATCTCGTACGTGCATATTTTGGGCTTGACAACCTTTGAGGTAGGAATAATTTAGTCTACGAGGGCATCGCGTGCTCTGATTTGTAGGTAAATTATTATGCGTCGTATCTCGTACGTGCATTTTTGGAATCGCGTTCCAGATCAAAGCTGTGAGATCGCGTCTCAAGTTTGATTAGCCACTATGTACCAATTTATTTGGTAGCAGCCAGTGGTTGTGTTCAGATTTGAGGTTATTTTTGAAAGAAAAATTGATAAGCAAGCACATAGTGTGCGTTTAACTTTTGGATTATTACCTGGAAGGTCCAAAGAACCATCCAATAGGCTCCTGCTTCTGCAGGAGATGTGCTTCTTGACTGAGCACGTTGTCGGCTACGTTTTTCTTGTAGCCGGATAAGTCGTTTTCCATATTTTTTAATCTTCCGCTGTATTTTCTTACTGCTAGGCATGATAATACGCCTTTTGATATTGTTATTTAACACAATATATACTCTAATCTTTTTAAAATTGTTATAATTTTGTAAAAATGATTACGACGCGCGGAGCGCGAAGAAAAAAGTGATGAAGGGGGCTAGGGATGCCACATACAAAACCAAAAATGCACTAAAAAATTTTTTTTTTTATACTCTAAAGCGCGACGTAAACGAGCCGTGAACGGAAAATACTACTTTGTTAACAGTTTGTGTTTCAGATTAAACACGAAATAGAATAACCATAAAATAACCGTATTTACATAAAATAAACAAAGATTAAGACAAAAATATCGTAGGGTGCCGGCACTAGAATGCCCGTAGATGCAGTAAGAGCCTGTTAAGGGATTCCTCCGGAAGATGGGCAGCAGCGTCCTTTCGTGACGTACTGCCCTCGCCAACCCGCCTGGCAAGCGTGGTGAGTATGGCAACTACTCCTTATAGAGATCCTTGAGGGAGGCCTGTGTTCAGTAGTGGACGTTTTACGGCTGAAATAATGAATATCCCTGTGTTGAAAAGTGGGTTTTCGTCAACCAAAAGTGGTGCCGTGGCAATAGATTCCTATTCTATCTTGCTATGTACCGTAAGAGATTTTCTATCTTGCTATGGAGAAGAAAAATATCTTACGGTACCGTAACAGATTTTCCTTCTCCCTGGCACTCTTGGTAGCTCTATTTACGTAAGCAAATAAATTCTAGCTTTGTGGTTGAAACATTTAGAACCGAGCAAGGGTTCGCCTTCCACAACATCTTTCCTAATTATTTGCATTGTTTTGTCAGGTAAGTAACTAACTTAAACAAATTGCTGCATAGGTAAATATTAATTATCTTGATGAAAATTATAAAACAAATGCTTGAAGATGATGGCGTCTACAAAAATACCTATGTATTCATAAGCGTTTTTTACGGGATATAGGTACATCACGATTGTTTTTTTGAGCTTCATCAGAGCATGGCATGTGTTGTATGCGATTTCGGGAAACTCTAAACAGATTCAAACCATGGTGAATGTCTCGTAAATATTGCTTATAGTGTTCACAGTCATGATAGTTTCAAAAATTAAGCTGAATGTTTTCCTATCTCTTAGTAAAACTGCCTAGATCTGATATTATCGTAAGAATTGTATAAACCTAATCATACAGCATCGCAGCAGATTGAAATGCGCTCCATGGGCATGCAAGGTCTCGCTTGGAATAGAAGCGAGTACGACTCTCCCGCGCACCTCGCTGCTGCGTGTGGGGCGTCTATAAATACTCTATTAACATGCGTTACATCTCCGTACCACCATACAAATGTATCGAACTATTGAGCAACACAAAATCGCAAAAGCTCGTTGGTAGCTTTGAAATCAAACAATTCGATCGATCTTGCTTTGTGTACTCAATAGCTCTGAACTCTTCATATTTGCAACATAATGCATAGTTGAATTGAATGTGATTTCGAAACATTTAGTGAGCTCGATACAAAAGCCCTGTTGTTTACACTGCCCTGCGATATGAATGGGAGCTCTCTTCAGTTCTCATGATTGGAGCATTCTCATGGAAACAATTACCTAATGCGGGCGCGCGGGGTTTTATTAAAATGCGAAAAGTTGTTAGGAATGTTTTATATTTTTACAATTCACACGCGTTTATCACATGCGTTAGTTAGTCGTTTCAGTTCTAAATCTTGTTATGTTAGATACTCCTTGTGAGCAATATTGATAGCTATAAAATAATTGAAAAGAACTAGTCGTGATTAAGCAGAGGTTGTGCGTTACCGCTTTCAGAACGTGGTCAAACAAAGAAACACGTCAGGTCTTACGTGATCTCTGTGCACGCATGGTGTTGTGCAAGCATGCAATGCGTGTAGGAAGATTCTGCCTTGAGTGATCTCCTAACATGGTCAGAAGAACTGCCATCGCATAGAATCGCTGCTAGACTCTCTGGCGCAGAGCAGATTACATCAACTCTTGAAGGTAAGTACAGAGTAGGTACTTACTAGAGTTGATGCATTGTCTCGGCATCAATTTTATGGCCTAATTAAATCACAGCTAGGTGTTACGGTCTAAGAAATTTTATGTAGTGACTAGACCTGTTTCCTGTTAAGATATTGCGTTTAAAAGGTGAAACACCTTGGTACATTTGATTAAGCTCTATCTGTGTCATCAGGCTGCTAACAACTTCCCAGAGCAGTTGCGCGATCCTCGATAACTTGCGCAAACGCACCTTGACTTGCATTACTTGCATGAGTAGGGCAGCTTGTAATGCATATAATCATTATGGTGCTAATCATCGATAAGTCAAGGCATCGCCGTAATACGTTGAACACGATGACGCACTTCTACTAGTCTTTATCATTAGAAATCAGCTCTAAACAAAGTAATTTTTTATTTAGGTACTTACCAGATACTGCAGCTATACTGTAGTTACGAGTACTTCTATACCCTCGATCGACACGTACCTACCTACAAATAAGTTACGTCGAAGTTTAACTTCATTTATGTATGTTTACATTTTATAAAATCATCAGACAGACGGGCAGATTGCGTGGGTGTTCCACAAAGTGTCAGGTTACTGATGAGATGACTAATCAGACAACAAAAAGCGTAATTTGCGACGCTTCGAAAGCAGTATTTCACATTGACAAGTCTGTTTTACAAGAGGCAGTTTGTAAAGCGAGAATGAATGGTGTCAGGATGGGATAAGCAACACGTGCTAGGGGTCTGCCGTCCACAATAACAAAACGAGGACGGCCATTGTTTGCTCGCCCTCAGCTTGAAGATGAGACACGTGGTAAGCAGGTTTTAATTTCTTCCAACTTCCGTCAAGAATGCAGCGTAAGACCCAGACTTCCTGCTCAGTCCTATGCCTACTTTTGGTGATCCGTTGAAGATTCCGTATTGATAACGTTTGTTGCTGGTGACAAGTCAAGCTTTAAGACAAAGACTACCAAGGAATATAGGAGTGCCCACTCGGCCCGGCTTAGACTCGGCCTGAAGAATATTACCAGATGTTTCACTACCTATTCAGTGTCATTTGTACAGTCAGGTACAGTGATTGCACATGGTCGAATTTACGTAATTTGTGTATAAAACGGATGGCCAAATTTTGAAGGCGCTCGAGCATATTCCATAGTTAGTTCCTCTGTCGCGTCCAAGAAACAGACATCCGCGTAATCGAGGAGAGGAAGTAGAAGACTTTGGGCAAGGATGATTTTAGTCTCAAATTGTAGGAAGTGTAGGGATTCATTTTTATAGAGGTTCCAATCCTAGTAGTAGGATCTATTTAGTGTCCTATTTTCTGTTTTGTAAAAGCTATCTTAAATTCATAATATTAAATAATAATATTAAAAGGTATGAGAGGAGGGGTAACATTCTACTGCCGGCACCCCACGGCATTCCTTGGATTGCTTTGAAGTAAAACAAAAGGGGTATTCTGTCATGGACCGACGAGCGTTGCAGAAGTTTTTGTTTAAATTTTCTTGCTAGTGATTTTTTTCTACAATGCGTGAATTTCAAAACCTTTGCTCTTTTCTGTATCAGTCAGTAAAATATTACGTTTAGTTTTATAATATTCTTATCCACCATCTACATGTCGAGACCTCTCCGTCTTCATCCAGTCCGGCGCTACCAAGATAAGTTTCCTGGCCACGATAAGAAAGTAAAGTACCTACATACATATGGTTAGTTTGTCCATTCACAATGTCAGGTGAAGGACCTTCTATTCTAGTACCCATAACACAAGCTCTGCTTAGCTTGGGGCTAGCTGATGCTGTGTGGATTGTCCAGCATTTTGTAGCCATTGTGCAACGAAATAATCATTGAATTTAACAACATTTTCCTTATGATAGCTAAAAAACATAAGAAAAAACGTTTCAAATACGTTATTGTTAATTTAATGAGAAATAATTCATAAATATTTCTTTTTATTTATTTTTATTAATATAAGTATTTACGTTTTTTCTATTTTTTTTTAGCTATCATAAGGAAAATGTTGTTAAATTCAATGATTATTTCGTTGCACAATGGCTACAAAATCCTGCCATGATACAAAAATGGTGATGTTACAATGAATTCACACAACAACAAACTTGGTGGAGGCATGGAATCAGCGTTTTCAGCAATTTTTGGGAAAAAATCCTACTTTAATTTCACTGATACAAATGATTGAAATGGATATTTCTACATATGATAGAGCCCAGCTAAGGTAAATAATTTAATACAAAATCTTGTTCATTATTTTAAAAAAAATCAAGAAAAAGCTATGTCCTTGAAAGATTTTACAAGAATCTGCTCGATTGTTAATTATTTCAAAAAACTATTTAATTATTTGAATTTTTTTGATGTTGATTATTTATAGAAAGAAATTGTTGAAAACTGTAATCTTTTGATTGTTTTGTTTCTAACTCGGTTATTGTTGATACAAATTATTAAAAAGGAATAAGTAGATACTTACTTAATAATTTATTCATTGTTTTATTTATCCAAACATTATTTAAATTTCATATTTTGTGATGCGCGATCCAACACTTTTCTGTCTGACTATACATTGACGTTTTTACGCGTATCAAAACAGAAATAACCAGGTATTATTTTTCGGGCCGAGTCTAAGCCGGGCCGAGTGGGCACTGACCCGGAATATAGTAGATTTTAACGTCTATCCATGAGGGTAATTTTCTAAAACGATGCGGCGAGTCGATCGGCTATATGGAGATGTAATTATTATTGTGTTTAACCTAAATTGTTTGCACCTCATACAGAGAAATAATTACCTATTCGCACACACACACATACTTACAGCCCAAATATAGGGTAGTAGGTATCTATAACACTAAGTTGTACACGAGCAAGAGTCCGTTAGTATTATAGGTACTCGTTTTTGTGTCTGTGAGAACTAGAATTTGTTACTGAGCTATTGCTACCCAATTAGCATTTCCAAGGTTTTGGGGTTCCTTCTAATTTTATAAGCCACTTGATTTTCTGCTGTAAAGTGTGTCTTATAAAGAAAGGAAACGACGCGACGAAGGAAATATATAGTCCGTTTTTGTCATTTTCAGCTATATTTTAGCTATTAAATTTACCTTTATTGTAAATAAAGAAGCTATGTCCAAAATAGAACAATCGATGCAAAAAACAACAGATAGTAAATAAAAATAATCCTTTGACACCAATATCCACCTTTAGGTATAGGATTTACCTACTTATATAAATAATAGACATACTATGTCGTAGGCAGAGTAGGTAGCATAAGTACTCACTAAGTTGAAATTCTCTGATAGCACACTGCAATTTTGTAAAACCTGTTTGGATTACAATAGTGTTGAAATGTCTACTTATTAGCCACTAGCTGACCCGGCGAACTTCGTATCGCACCTATAACTACAACCACCACTTACCCTATACAACTACCCTACTACTACTACTACTACTACCCTACAATTACGCTACAACTAACGATGAAACATGTGTTTAATATTTTCTTCCATACAAATTTTCATGCCCTAATTTTCAATTAAATCAGAAGAGGTTAAAACCTTCTGATTTAATTTACGCAACTAAAAGTAGCCTATATCCGTCTCCATGGTCTAATCTACTCCTATACTAAAATTCATCCAAATCGGTTCAGCGGTTTTGACGTGAAAAGGGAACATGCATACTTACATACATACATCCTTACTTTCACTTTAGTAGGACAGTATTTATTAGAAACAATGGAATGCCTAATTATGTGAAGGCGTGATCGTGATGTTCTTGTTCAAAATATAAAGTTTTTTATGAGGTGAATATAATATTTCATGAGAAAATATATTTGCCGTGGGTTCCAGTAGGTACCTAGAATGTTACCTCTCCCCTCTCGCCCGTTAAATGCAGTAATCATCATTTTCATCATTTCAGCCGTTAAACGTCCACTAGGTACTGAACACAGGCCTCCTCTTGGATCTCCATGAGGGGTAGTTGCCATACTCACCACGCGCTTGGCAGGCGGTATGGTGAGCGCAGTACGGGATGTTAATACACGGAAAGACGCTGCTGCCCATCTTCCGGAGGTATCCCTTAGCAGGCTCTTACTGCATCCATGGGCATGAGAGGAGGGGTAACATTCTACTGTCGGCACCCCACGTCTTGTTAGCTATTGTTATCAATAAATGAACTATGATCATGTTCAATTGTTCACAGATGTTACCGAGTGAGATATGTTTATTCTTATAAACATATCTCAATAATTAATGATGAGGCATTAACTAACTATATTTGGCCACCAAAAGAATAATAAACGAGATAATAGAATGAACTTCCGCTCAGTAAGGTCGACGAACCGCACCTCACGAGGTCCTATAAGAAATGTTAATGCTTTTAATATAGTCATAGTGCCGGCAGTTGAATGTTACCCCTCCTCTCTTGCCCGTGGATGCAGTAAGAATTTGCTAAGGGATATAAGATGGGCAGCAGCGCCTTTCTGTGTATCAACATCCCGTACTGCGCTCGCCGACCCGCCTGCCAAGCGTGGTGAGTATGGCAAGAGTTCCCTCATGATTATTACTCGATATTCTTTTGGATGCGGTGGCAAATAAGCCGTCGTAAAGCCAGCAAAAATGTCACGTCATCGCAAAGAGATATGATCATCAGTTGCCTGAATGAATACATAATGAGAATGACTCAGAAACGGCTAAAACCGATTTCATAGTTATTACAGAGCCTAAGAGTTTCTTCGCCATAGCCCAATGTAGAGGTCGTCTTAATTAAAGTTTTCAAGCTTGAAGGTAAGCTCTAAATTATCTGCTTGTAATTTAAGCGATTCCTTCACGATGCAGTTGGTCAAATACCCGGCTGGAACGAGTCCCGGGTTCGGTTCCCTCTGTGGAACAAGTGATGGTACGCTCTACATACACATTATTAGTTAGCGTCTTTACAGTTAAATAGTTCATATTTACAGAAAATATGTATGTTTTTCACTAATTTATGTTATGTTTTAAGTTACTAAATAACTAACTTATAACTTATAAGTTTTATATTTATGGCACCTACTTATAAACTTTAATGGTAATTCCTGTTACATTATGTTATTTTTTCAACAAATAAACCTTTTATTATTTTATGATTATATTTGTCTTGGGTTTGGGTTTATTTGGGTTGTACTAGATGTTACTCGCGACTTTGTGCGCGTTTTTATGCTCTGCTAGTTTATTGTCGTAGACTTACTTATTATATGTTACTGTACTATTACTTTTGCCTACCTTCTCCGACAAATCAGCTATCCAACACTGAAATAATTTTTCGTTTCGAGTTAGTAGTCTCTGAGCGCGTTCAACCAAACAAACAAACTCTTCAGCTTTATAATGTTAACAAAGATGATTTGTAAAAAAAGGAATACATAAGTAGTCTATCGGTTTCAAGCTCTGCTTAGTATGGGACTGGACGGTGCTGTGAGTAATTTCCAGCAGTATTATTTAATTTTTCTAAAGATGAAGAGGAGTTTGTAAAGAAGTGCCCTTCTGATGAAAATTCTGATGTTACAAGTCTGCATTTTTATTTATTTTATTTATTTATTTAACGTACAAAACACGTCACAACCACTTTAAACAATGAGGTTACATAATGGTAAATTATAACTTGATTGTTATTTTTGTCATGTGCTTCTGCTGTCGACTTACAATTTGACATGAGGTTGAAAGTACCTAATAAGTAAAATAGGTATCCTCTATATACAACGACTACCTTTGTCAGAGACTGCGATTTCATTTATGTGGAGAAGAGCCGAGCCGACGACGGAGAGATGGTTAGATATTGACCAACCAGATCATCATAGTAATTAATTAGGTAACTTTGATCCAACCAATTTGTCAAAATGCCGTGGGGTATAATGTTGCCTCTCCTCTCTTGCTCGTGGATGCAGTAAAAATCTGCGAAGGGATTCCTCCGGAAGATAGGCATAACATCTCGTACTGCGTTGGCCAACCCGCCTGCCAAGCGTTGCAAGTATGGCGCCTCATGATCTAGGAAATCCATGGATGTGGACAGTAGTGCTACAACTGAGATGATGATCTAACCAAATGTGGTCAGGTACCTGCAGCACAGAAGACTCCACTAACTTATGTCCTTATCAAATTCTCTTTATAAACCTTGAAGAGCAAACGTTGTAATATCCACCAATTCCTGTGAAGACACGAATTACATCATAGTAAATTCCTCGCTATGTATTGTGTGTGACTCCGTTTTCCGCATTTAGACTCGAAGTTGGTCCATTATGCGTGAGGTGTCTGGCTAGCATAGCCAGCCCAACTCCGACCAGAAGCGCAGAATCTTCCTGGAAAATTCCTCGCTATTAAACTACAGCAATAGTTAAACTTGACCTTGAGCATTTCTTTTTCAAAGTATGTGATGACGTGAAGCTCAGAACCGATGGAAAGAAAATATGTGTAACACCAAATTTATTGCAAACCGAACTCATCGAAGTGAAAACCATGCCAAATCGAATATCACGATAATCACGAACGTTTTAAAATACGTGTCCATTCGAGTTCGCGTGCGTGAGTTACTCAGTAGGTACCTATTGTAACATGCAATGTCGATGAATTACTTGCTACAAAAGCATTTACAAAAGTGAAACTGGACTGAGCACAATACCTTGCAGAAACCTTAGGCGGGAAGGTACTCTAGGAAGTCAAGTTTCGCTAGAACCTAACCTGAAGTTCGTATCCCTTATTAATTACGCAGATAAACAACACAAGAAAAACACTATTACTGAAGTAACTTAATCGATTCATATTATCTTTCGCAGGGATCTTGTGTTACCCTCGCCTTGCCTACCTGCAAAGCTGCGATCCAATAATTTTAAGAAGACATTCGGTAATTAATTCAGGAGTCGCAATCTTCAGAACTTCGTCTCATCGATATTCTGAACCATCATTATAATTACTTCCTGTTGTCTCCAAAGTAGCGAAGGGATCTTGCAGAAATTGCTAAGCTCATTCATAAAACATACAACCGGACGCACGTGGCGATGACGGCCCGAGGGGACAAGGCGGCATTGTCCTACCCTTAAAAAAGTTTCTCCCCGAAACCTCAATTCTCCGCACCTTTTATGATGGAGCGCGATAATTGCTTCGTCAAAAATCTTTGTCTCCATCGCATTCGGCGCTTGGTGCTTTGCCAATTTCCTTGCGCACTCATCCCAGAGTTCAATGTCGAGTTTACTGCAATCTTTGTTGTCGCACACTGGGACTTTAACGCAATTTATAAACAATCACACAGTGTATGATTTTCTGAACACCGCCTGGCAGATAACCAGTGTTTTCTAGTAGTTGGTTGTAACAAAGGTCACTGGGAAGTGGCACAACTGTTTTTACTGTTATGTATCTGGCGTCGAATCGAGCGAAAGGTACCTACCTACCTATCATCATAGTGCTGTGTTTCCCGGTGAAATCGTTGCTATTCTCACACGAGGTTCGCAAAAAATTGTAGATGAGTTTATATCATTTTGTAAGTAGTAAATATAGTACAATGTATTCTATAAGCGCAACTCGCAAACAGCATAGTGTTGGTTGGAAGGGCTTGAGTCACGGTAGCAGCGATGGCAAAATGCCAATATTTCCAAGACTGCACAGCGAATTGTATCACAACACAGGAAGACAACTATATCAATAGCTGTGATTCAATGCTAGTTTCATAATTCAGTAAGTACTATGTAAGAAGGACAATTGGTCTATTTTGAGCCATGTTAATTCCACAATGATACAATCATCAGTTACTACAGCCATGCTGATTTCAGTTTTATGAATAGTTTCCTTGTTGCCATGATACTTGTCTTGTATGTATTATATTTTATGTAATATATGTAAAATAGCTTCTATCTATTCTCTATTTTGTTAGCATGAACAACTTAAACTATACCTAGAGTTTCGTAGTTTTTTCAAGTTTAACTAAACGTTGCGTATTATAAGGTTGCCCATACTTGACATCATGCTTTGTTTGTTAGCAAACTAGTTTAAAAACACAGCACTTTAATGAGAGATGGACACTATTACGTCATCTCATGAGGAAAATAACTGTTTTTGTAATGAAGAGCACGGTTAAAATTACCAACAGAAAGACTTAGCGTACTACAAAATACATAGAACACACAAAAACAGCTTCAATACAGTCGATTAACGCCTAATTTCAGACAGTAGGTAAGTGCAAACCAACGCTGCAAGGCCAGCGCTAATAGACGGAAGAAGAGCAATTTAGATGATAATAATACATAATCAATTTGTAAGCGGGTCGTGGCAGGCCGTTTGCCGGCTGTACTTAACTTACCTTGGTTGCCGGCTGTACTTACCTCGTTTGCCTATAGTAACAGGCTATTCGAGCCTGCAAATAAAGACACCATCAGCCGTGCGTGAACCAGGAAACCCGCGGCTTAGTCAGCTTCGAATGTATTGCCATGATATTCTTTCTCTGAATATAGCCGTTATTGGTGCTGGGCAAGCCTGATCAAAAAATGTCCCGTACCGTATAAACATCGGTCAGTTGCTGGCGCTGTATAAATTAAAATTAATAATAGGCGATTCCCGCAATTGAACAAGTTAGAGCTTGCCATTTGGATCTTGAATTACGTCGGTCCCGGAGAAAAGGCCTTTTACGCTTTTTTGTAACGTGCCTAACCTATCTACCTGCTAACCAGAGATCCCCTTGCACCTGTTCTAGGTAGCATGATCCGTTAAAGTGGATGGCATTTATTATTGTCAAAGAAAACTTACCTTTCTCTGTAGCGGTCTTGCTATAAATGCATGACTGTTCAACAAAAACATCTGCCGATAGAAAAGTGATATTTGAGTGTCAGACCAGTTCTCAACTGATAACGGCATTATCAAAACATGAACGTAAAAACTTGTTACGCTAAAGGGCCTACTGGAACGACACTGTAATTATAGTGCATGGAAAAAACGATGCGTCATGCGATCGTTTTGTAATGCCTTAGCTGGAACTTAAATTACTTAAGCATTGATAGGAACTGAATAATAGCCGGACACATCAATATTTATAGCTTTTTGGAGGTCATAAGTTCAATATAAGCACCAGTAGAATTTCCTTTACGGATTAAGTAATTTTTCGTATTCATTGTTATTTGACTTGACTACTAAGGTATAGGTGCTGGGCAAGCCTAATCAAGCTTACAGCAATATCCCAGGCACTGTGGTGTCCCGTACAGCGTTTGATTAAATCAACGAATTATATTTAAACCTTCAAATGTGTCTTCCAATTTTCTAGTCTGGTAGGTAAATATTTTTATTTTGAAACATGGCCTACTCAGATTTTTTAACATTAAAGTTTTATATATTATGCCGCGGGAATTTGAATGTCAGGGTGTAATAAAGTGAGTTTATCGCCCACGCAATACCTACGTGTTCAATATAGCGCGTGCGGAGTTAAAATACTGTAAGAATCACGTCGTTAACTTGTAGAGTTACCTACTTTACTAACAATTTTAGAGACTAATAGGTACATTTCATATATTTATTAGCCTGATGGAAGGCGACGGATGTCCGAGTCAGTCGAGGAAGCTTTGGCGTGACGATACCGATGGTTTCGAACGGGGCTCGTGAGAAACATGAAAGTGATAAAGACACGTCGCAGGGCTTCAATAGATTTGCCTAGCACAATGCCGAGAGGCTACAAACGTAAGACTAGGTACCTATAATATGAATTATTTATATCTCCCGACCTTTTCCACAGAAAAACTGTCATAAATACTTTAAAGTCTCCTAATAAAGTTGAAACTAGGTATAATGTCCTAAATTATATATATATGTATATATATATAGATGGATTAGGCTTGCCCAGCACCTATAACTATATATATATATACCTATATATATATATATATATATATATATATATATATATATATATATAAAGGCTCTAGGAACAAATTACAGAACCTTCTAGACTAATAGTTGACTAAGCTGAGAGGATGGTTATAGGTGCTGGGCAAGCCTAATCCATCTAACAATGTCCCAGGCACTGCAGCCTCCCGTACAGCATAATTACCAGTTGCTGACGCTGTATAAATCATCTATTTAAGATGCAAAAGGCCTTACAACAACTAGACCAAAGGTTATATGATAATACTTTTAAATCATCAAAACATTGGCTTTTATTGTTATAAGTACGAAATATACGTTTTTCATGCGAGAGTTTCATCGTTGTTTGGCTTACTGAATTGAAGGTACAAGTAGGTAAGGTGCATGTATTTCTTTATCGCCAATTCTTACGTAAGCAAGGTTCTTATCATCTGTGACGTGACGCCACGTAGAAAGCGATTCAAGAACAATTGCGCAACACGTCGGCTCGATTTCATTACCAATCGAGAGGAAATCAATACGATTTGAAACGATACTGATGTCCAGCCCAGTATTATGTTCAGTGGGTCAAGCTACAATGTAATTTGTTCAAACTAGATCAAACCGAGGAGATAAAGCAACAGCTGTCTATAGTGTTCACTCTCATAATATTTAAACCTACATAAGAGCTAATACTGGTTTATTTGTCAGAATGTAGGTAAAATATAATGTCATAATGGTGGTTACAAGTTTCATTCTAAATAGAGATAAATATAAGACTAATTAAATTATTAACATTTTATTAAAATTTCCTTAGATTTCATACAATTATTTAGATATCTAATAAGTCATAGGTTACAGTTCAATACAGGTAGGTACTATAGGTGCTGGACAAGCCTAATCCATCTAACAATGTCACAGGCACTGCAGTACGGGACGTACAGCATGATAACCGCTGACGCTGTATAAATCATCTATAAAAGATTCAAAAGGCCTTACTACAGTACCATTCTTTAGATCGCCGCATTTTTATTCAAGTGTTTGCCATAACATTATTTTTAACATAATATATAAAAGTCCTTTTACATTCTCTGCATGGTTGTATGGGTGGCATAGTATTTCTAGATTAAATGTGTGATTTTAGATTAGTAACCTCTCACGTGAAAATGTGATACTTATATAAAAGTTATTTGTCTTGTGTATAAATCATCCCACCACTACCACTAAGAATGTTCGTACATATAGGTGACCAATCAGATATTGCGACTTGCAAAACCATGGACCATGCAAAATTTAAGAATGTTCGTACATATAGGTGACCAATCAGATATTGCGACTTGCAAAACCATGGACCATGCAAAATTGTAATTGATTTTCACCCAATTTATTTCGTTATTGAAGAGTCCTTGATGCAATCAGTGATTTTCAATTAATTCTGCAATTAGTGCTATATGAATAATGCTGGACGAAAAACCAATATCACTGAGTATGTTTAATGAACCAAATAATTTTGGCCACTGCTGAAAATTATATTGAAGTACATTCTTCTTACAAGCTCACCCTGCTTTTAGCTATATTTAGCTTACCCTGTATGTATGTATGTGTATATGTATGTAACTATGTTTGTTCGCGGAATCTTGCAACTCAATTTTGAAGCAGATATCTTCAACAAATTGAGCTGAAATTTTGTATACCTACATGTTTTCTTTGGATGACAATGCATGGTCAGCTATGTGACGTCACTCTGAATCCAACTGGCGGAACACCCAAGATGGCGGACTACTTATTTTTTATGCACTCCTATAATATGGGTATCAAATAAAAAGGCTTTCTGAGAATAACTCAAAAACTGAAATGTCGTCACTCTGAATCCAACATGGCGGAACACCCAAGATGGCGGACTAGTCATTTTTAATGGACTCTTACTATATGGGTATCAAATGAAAGGGCTTGCTGAGAATAATTCGAAAATGAAATGATGATAGTCTGAATCCAACATGGCGGAACATCCAAGATGGTGGACTTCATTGCGGCGTTATTCTTAATACACTACTTTTTGATTTACTGATTTAAGAAGGAACTCGTATGTACATTGTTTTAAAAAAAAAATTAAATCAATTAGATCAAGTGACAGGTACACAGGTTAATCTCGCGACAAGCTTATCTATCACATAAATTGTGTAAAGACGTTTTAAATTGACATTAAACTTCGGAAAATGTTTATTTTATTATTTTTAGTACCTTACCTAGGTTTAAATAAAAGCTTGTTTGTTAAAAAGTTTTTTTACTTTTAATTTATTTTATTGATTAGTTGGCGTTTCACATTTTTTTACAGATGATTAATACAGCGTCATCATGGTATTCCTGCTGTACGTAGATCTTGTAGAGAAGTTAAGGCTTGCCAAACATCCTTTCAGTTTAGGCGATCATAAACATCAGAGTCCTGAGTTCAGAGATGATGCATATAGGTTACCGAGGTGCTGCAGTGCGTCGAGCATGTTCTCGGAGGAGGAGTTCCCGACTAGTCACGAGTAGTCCTAATCCTCACCGCGTATCACCATGGGGGTAAATAGTTGATAAAAAACATCATGTGATTAATAGACGGCCCCGTAGCGGATTTGTTTGGTACTAATAAATATTTGTTGTATATTTAGATATTAACTAGATATTGTTGACGACCTCTGTGGCATAGCGAGTGAAGGTATAGCCTGCGACGCAAGAGGTTGATATAATGAAAATATATATCTATGTAGTATAATGTTTTAAGTATATCAGTCATCTAGTACCCATAACACAAGCTCTGCTTAGCTTGGGGCTAGATGAAGCTGTGTGAATTCTCCAGCATTATTTATTTATTATTAAGTATCATCGAATCAAAACATTCACTTTGCTTAACTACATGCTACATAGAGATTACTAAGAACACTCCATAGAATAACCAACAGTTTGTAAGGCTACAGGAGCAGTAGGTATATACTAAGAAATTGCTTTACTCTCGGTGAGTCGATACACCGGTTTGTATGATGATCGCTTTAATGATCTATAGGTAATTGCACACGCTCCCTTGTAGGATCTGCCGATACTAAGTATGTAACTGCCAACGTGCCCAGCAACTTCTCATAGGCCCATGCAACTATCTTTGTATTTAACCTACACACGGAATATGTTATACCTACTACAATATTATAAAGGAGAAAGTGGGGATGTTTGTTGCCAGCAGACATCAAGATATAGGTATATGTATAACAGATTAAAGTCAAATTAGGCAAAACCTAAGGTAGGTACTAAGTATAACATATCTTTTTAGCCGTAGGACACCACTGTTGGACATAGGCTTCTCTGAAAGAAAGACTATGCGGTTGGAACAGCCTGAAGCAGCCTGTATCCACCGCCCCTTCGTTAGGCCTTCACCAGGTCTGTCTATCTTGTACGCGGATCTTTAAAGATGCGCTTGACAGTCCGCGCCGCGGACTGTGAAGACTGAACAAAATTAATCAAATAGGTTGATATCGGATACAGCATGTGAAAAGCTGCGAAAAGAAACTTTATTTAATAATATTTTTTTTCCTATTGGTTCAAAACATTAATATTAGGCTAACGAACCATCAGCACCAAGTCATTCATTAAACTAATATTTTCCTTGATTTTGTACCTAAACTATCGTAGGGAAAAATAAATATCCCATATATATAAATTCATACTTAAGCTATTTTTTATCATGAACGTGTCTATCAAACACAACCCTTTTTTTGTTTTAAAACAAAGCTAATTTTGACGTGTTTATTTCCTCAAACGTTGTAAATCCAGTTACAAAAGTCAGTCTAATCGATATCGGTTGGTATTAAGTTCCATCCATAGCAACATTATAAAAATACGCTCCCATGTGGAGCGACCTTTCGACATTAGGACGGGAGCGCGAGCGCAGGTTGTTACTGTGACTCATGCGCGGTGATTGGCTCATCCGGCTCTCACACACACGTCTCAACTCCATAACTACACTTGTCTTTTTACTTTTTCACATTCATTAAAGGTAAGTTAACTCATACTTGCTCCATCTAACGGAAACCTGATATTGATGTGAGAAAGTACTTTTACCTCATGTCAAGTATCGAGTAAGATATCTATCATGCGATCTTTCGCTATTTTCATGTCGTCAGCCCGTGTCTACACTAGATAAAATATAATTATGCATGCCGGTAAAGAGAAACTGGTCTTATCAACTTATGCCGAATGAATCGCAAAAACTCTACCTAATGGACGTTAGCCGTAACCGCCTGTGAAAATACCTCATCCATATTCAAGATGTGTTTGTCCATTAATCACCGTATAAAACGATTACAATACCAAATACAACGATCGAAGAATCTAAGAATGGCATAAATATAATATATCTTGAGACGTTATTTTGTACAATTTACTACAAATTTTGAATCAAGTTGGGAGAGCCAGTATATTAAATTGCTATAGATTTAACGGGAGTAGGTATGAGAGCTAGATTGCGATAGATACGTATAACGGGATAAGCGGGTATGAAATTAAAAGATTTGAATTTCAACTTCCTTCCTTCCATATTTATGACAAAATTAGCTTGCCAATTGGTATCTCGATAAAAAGAAAAAAGAGAGACTCTACAATGACGAGTAGAATTCGAAGAAATCGGATTTTTTATTACTCAATAATTCGAGAACACCCTAACCTCATCAGCACACTACGAATAAATCATAATTCATTAATAACGTAAGTGGTAAAGCCTTTTGTTACCGATATGTTAAAAATGTGCGAGAAATTAGTATTCCATTAATTCTCTGGTTTTCATATTCCATCTATAATAGTTTGGGACTAAATGTTGTTATGTCTAGCATTATTGATATATTTATATTGGGAAAACACAAAGCGGTAAATCCAGATAAAACCACGGAGTTCAGGATTCAGGTAAAAGTAAGACTTAGCTTTGGATGTCCTTTCAAATTAATTTAATGTGTAATACACAGACAAGTGAAGATAGTATGACGAATTAACCTACATTTAGCTGTGTGCGTTTGCAGTGCGTGCGGTTCATCCTTTATTCTCTTTTTATGCTCTTCACATCCACATCTTTGCTGAGTGCAAATGCAAATGGCCCTTGTCTCGTTTACAAAGATGTTTTAATACAACCACTGGCTTTATTATGCAGCCTACTGTTTCTAAGAAAACTAGCGACTGAACACGTTGCGAGGCATAAGCTTGGCATTTAATTATCTTTGTAACGTTTTGACCACTTTATATATCTACCTAGTTAGTAAGTACCTAAGTATGCTTTTCACAGAAGTAATATTTTCTATTTCCGTGGGCAGTAGAACGTTGCTTCTCCTCTCTTGCCCGTGGATGCTATAAAAATCTGCCAACGAATATCTCCGGAAGATGGGCAGCAGCGTCTTTCTGTGTATGAACTTCACCTACTCAAACTCAATAAGTGTTTATTCAATAATGAAAAATGGCTACTTAGAACTGCTGCGATCGCCAACCCGCCTGCCAAGCGTGGCGAGTATGGCAACATTATTTAATATTTTGTAAACTGACTATTCTAAGTAGCGTTTTGATCTATTGAATAAACACTTATTGATTTTGATTTTTGATTTTGAACAACCCCTCACGATCTCTTCTCATCTCAGCTGTAGTACTACAGTTCAAATGATGATGAATATTTTCCATGTATCGCACGAAGGGCTATAAGAGGATAACAGGCGGTATGGTTTCAGTAATCTTCACTAAGGGTATCCATTATGGATTTCTAAGTAGGTGTTGACGTTCCTAACCCAGTAACCGCAAGTTGGGTCAAGTTATTGGTAATTTCCGATGGAGTAATTAGGGCAGCCTTCTTTCCCTTTCCACACAAAATTAAATAGTAACTAAACATTTTTTTATGTTTGCTGTTCGCTTGGGTTTTGCTTAGAAAAATCTAATTCCCGGTAAAAAAGTGCTAGTGGTATATAGTGTAGGTTAGTTAGGTACATCATGTTTGCCTACACTTATAATAGAGGCTATTTCGCCACAGACACCATTCTAATTGCCCAACCCTTCCGTAGATTAGAATAAGCAGTAACTATAAGTTGTTGGTAAGTAGACTAACGAATATAAAGTGGCCAATAAAGGCCCAATACTAATCAGAAAGTATTGCGTAGGAGGATTTTCGCCGATCAGCCTACGTGGTCGGATCAGTAAGGTGAGTTGTTTGACCCGCTTGCACCCCTCGTCAAACCAGTTCGGAGGCCGGTTGTCGGAGTCCCCGGTCCCCTTCGTTCAATAATAAAACAATAACAATCAAAATTCAACTAAAAATAGTCACGCCAACTGTCAATAAGTAGGCTAGACAAGTTTTATGGCGTGACCTTGGAGGGAGCTTTATGGTTTGTAATGGTTACTGTTGGAATAAATTAAATTTGTTATAACATAGTTCCGAGTTTTAGGTTAGTCGAGTACTTAATACAATTTTAAACAGTATTTTATTGCTTTTCATCATCATCATCATTACAGCCGTAAGATATCCACTGCTGGACATAGACCTCCCACATTGACTTAGAGATCCAAGTGCATGCGGGGTCGTTGCCATACTCACCACGCATGGCAGGCGGGTTGGTGAGCGCAGTTCGAGATGTTCCTACACGGAAAGACGCTGCTGCCCATCTTCCGGAGATATCCCTTGGCAGATTCTTACTGCATCCACGGGCAGGAGAGGAGGGGTGACATTCTACTGCCGGCACCCCACGGCAACTTTTGCTATTATAGTTTAATTTTAGAGGTCTTTACTTAGTCCAGAAACAGACTCTCTCTATTTCGTTACAAGGACGCTGCAGACGGTTACTGGGACGCTATTCCAATAGACACTACATTATAACAAACTAGCGGACTCGGCAGATGTCGTCCTGCCCGCTGTTATGTAGACATGCTGACAGCAGCGCCATCTACCGGGTGCAGTTGTGTCGGTCCAACTGTTACTATTTCTAGTTTCAGAAGCTCTTGATATGGCTCGATTAGAATGTGGTCTGATTACCCCTTATCAGCCGACACGACAGTTCTTTGATACCCACTCAGTTCCCTATCGCTGATAGGATATTTCTGCCTTATTTCCCGTTTCATGCGATTGATGATATTGGCTTCAAGTTTCTAGACGTCAGTCTCAAATTATTACCCAGAGCTCTGCAAGAATTGCGAATTAAAAGATATAAACAGTGTCTCTGATATTGCTAACGGAAAAGATAAAACTATGTCTTCGATAATATTCTCTTTGCAAAGACAAAGTACTTAACAAAGTTATTAAATTTCCATAGACTTTAGATAGGCGAGGCGAACGGTTTAAGAAACATAAACAAAACGTCAAAATATCAGAGAAGGTGAAGTGGAAATTATCTAAGGTAAGTATTTTATAGGAAGCGTTATTCTGACATGTATGAGTTGGGCTAATTAGAGATAACAATCTGTGTCCCGTTAGTGGAACCTGGTGGGTAGGTTATCTGGTAGATAAACCACAGATTGAAATACAGTAGGTAAGTCAACTCGGCAATTATCCTGGAGCGTTGGCTGCGTCGGCGCACGCAGCCGAATGATGCACGACACGAATAATAAACCGAGCAACTTCCTGTCAAGCGATAAGCTAGTAGTTCTAGTCACATATACTATGGTCAGACTTGACTGGTTTGAATGGGACAGCAAGTATTGTATATTCTTTAGGGGTAGCATCTATTTGTACGAATAATAATAATATTAAAATATTTAATACGAACCAATAATTAAGTAACTAGGATACAAAATAACGAGACTACAAAAGTGTATAACTGTTAAGCAGTCTCAACGCCGTCTCTACTAGAACATTAAAAAATAATTCATGATTTGGCAGTAGAATGTTGCCCGTCCTCTCTTGCTCATGGATGCAGTAAGAGCCTGCTAAGGGATACCTCCGGAAGATGGGCAGCTGCGTCTTTCCGTGTATCAACATCCCATACTGCGCTCGCCAACCCCCCATACTCACCACGCTTCGCAGGCGGGTTGGCGAGCGCAGTACGGGAGCTGCTGCCTTTCTTCCGGAGGTATCCCTTAGCAGGCTCTTACTGCATCCACGGGCATGAGAGGAGGGGTAACATTCTACTGCTGGCACACCACGGCTTAGACTTAAGACCAGAGTATTTGATATGAATTTCAATTTAATACCTCTACCTCTCGCGTTCATGAGGAAAGGGGTAGTAAGTTTAAAATGATTAAAAATACTTTTATTGAATGATGTAACTAAAAATTTACGGCTTTCGCAGTTTTTCCTTTATCTGTGCTATAAGACGTTGCTTCGTACCAAATTTCAAGATTCTGAGTTCACGGGAAGTACTGTAGGTTTTGATTCCCTTGCGAGTGTCAAAAAATTTGCGAAAATTTGCAGCATAAACGGCTGTATCTTTTGATTGTGTTGGCTTAGAAGTATGATTTTTTCACAGTTTTATGGGACAGTATACCTGAGTATTTGATATAAATTCCAGCTTGATACCTTCACGCGTTCCTGAGAAAAAGTGTCTTGACAGACATACGGACGGACAACAAAGTGATCCTATAATAAGGGTTCCGTTTTTTCCTTTCGAGGTACGGAACCCTAAAAACGCTCTTAGGAAAATAAATTTAACATTGGTACCTAATTCAATTTTATAATATAAATTATATAAAATAACAGTTTATAAATGATGTGATGACATTTTTTGGTTTTCCAAAGTTCAGTAATAGGAGAGTAGTAGTAGAAGTAGAGTAGTAGTAGAGTAGTAGTTGTATAAGAAGGTAGTTGTTTCTGAGCCGGTGCGAAGTTAGCCGGGACAGTAAAGTTAGACAAACCACAGATTTAAAGCTAGTTAATAATAAACATAGAATTAAAACTGTAGTAATCGCAGATATCCGAAACCAAAGATAGGTATAGATTGCACGTAACCAGCAAGCAATAAATGCATATAACGTTGGACTTTTTCACAAAGCGCTACCCAGTTCCATATAAATCAATGCATATGACAACTGTGAAACCAAATGACTGATGGTATAGCAAAAACTCCTGAATCGAGTTTTGAAAATATTTAAATATGTATGGAGATTTTTGGATATCACAAACACCGGGTAGACTACCCGGGACCACGGCTAGGCTGTTGAAACACAGTCGAAACGTCGGGAATAATCATAGGTATTACGCGATAAATTCCCATGTCTTTTGATTTTTAAAATGTTTGGTGATGGCGGCTTTACGAAAGACTAACGTCATAAATTCATATTGGAGATGACATGATTTTAAACACATTAGCGGATCTTTGTTTAATTTTAAAATCATAAGCAGTCTTTGAATTCAAAATTCAAAAATTCAAAAAATACTTTATTCAGTGCGGCCGTATGGACCTTATTGACGCATTTCGAATTGAATGATTCAGTAGGAAATAGGAGGAACCAATGATTGGTTTCAGGTTCGGTTTAAGATGTTGAAACTAACACGCTTGTGTGAGCATCATTACCCAAAATACAAGCTAATGCCTTATCGATTATTTATCTATCAACTTTGCAAAGTGTTTTGAGTAACACTTTATGGTTATTTCATCATCTAGCTGGATTAAACCTTGGAAGAATGTAATATTTTTTTCGTTATCGACCCTTTTGATGATACTCAAGGAGTATGGAGATTAATCTTTTCGAGCCTGAGCCAACCTCACCACCTCTGCTAAACAGACGAGGTTATGGCAAAATTCATAAAACGTTTATTCAGTAGGACCGCAAGGTCCTCTTACTTAGGTAAATAAACGAAATACAACAATGCAATTTAATTGAATAAAGCCTATAATAATTAAAGTTGTTCGCTACCATAAAAGACGCGAGCCAGAAAACGAAGCGAACAGAAGACCTTACTCCGGTCGTTATAATAATTGTTTAACAATATTATTTTTGACATATTGACGTTTGACGTTGAAGCAGATTCCGTCCCAAATGACAAATTTCGATAAGAGCCAGTTTTCTATCAGATAATGTTTAGTGTGCCGTGGGGTGCCGGCACTAGAATGTTACCCCTCCTCTCATGCCTGTGGATGCAGTAAGAGCCTGCTAAGGGGTTCTTCCGGAAGATGGGCAGCAGCGTCTTTTCGTGTATCAACATCCTGTACTGCGCTCGCTAACCCGCCTGCCAAGCTAGGCGAGTATGGCAACTACCCCTCATGGAGATCCACGAGGTAGGCTATGTTCAGTAGTAGACGTTTTATGGCTCAAGATATGAACCTTTAAGTACCGTTTCTACCGTCGTGGTACTATACCTTGTGGAGTTTAATGTAATAATCACTATTACGTAAATGAATACACACAGATAGTATGTGCGTAACGTAGATCCGCACAAAAGCATGTCACATCACAACTATCTAGAATTTATTAAAATAGAGTTATGGTTTGACCGTACATTACTGGGAAGTCGTTGGACAATGGCATGCTTTGTCAACGCGTCAATGCTAACATTTTTGCAGAATCTAATCGCCAGCATAATGGCTCTATTAACTTTAAAATAGAATATAATATAATCGACGACCTCTGTGACGCAGCGGGCGAAGGTCCGCCTGCGCAAAAGGTTGGGGGTTCGATTCATGCCTCGGGACAAATGTCTGTATGATCTGCAGATAGTTTTTCAGGGTGTTCTGGATGTTGTTCTATATATTATAAAAAAAGTGGGCTCGTATCGTCACACAGTGTCACACAGCCTGATGATGGGCGAAGACGTCGAGGCAGGCCTAGGAGACGCTGGCGTGACGATCTGGAGATTTTCAGGGCTGAATCAAAAAATACTTTATTCAGTGCGGCCGCATGAACCTTATTGACGCGTCACAAATTACAAAATAAATCAACACAAATAAATAGAATAAAGCACATAATTGAATCTGTTCACTTCAGATGACACGCGAGTTAGGAAAAGAAGTGAACTGAAGAACCTAACTCGGTCGTTATAGTCATCATTTAACAATTTTATTTTGTCTTATGTTACGTTTGACGCTGATTGGTGTGACTTGGCAGCGAGGCCGAATCCTAGAGGGACTTGAGGAGACCTTTGCCCAGAAGTGAGACAGTGTAGTTTATTGCAGGTATTAAGTATATTAGTCATTTAGTACCCATAACACAAGCTCTGTTTAGCTTGAGGCTACCTCTAGATGATGCTGTGTGAAGTGTCCAGCATTATTAATATTATAGTTCTAGATTTTCATCTACTCGGTATATACTAAACCGGGCATAGCTGAAACGGGCCTAGGCCAAGTGCGCTTCAGTCAGTCGGACTTCACTGGGAGGTTGGGTTTTAGAAACTTTCTCACGATTCTATAGGTATACAGTACTGCTTTTTGGAGTAGGATGTATGTATGTTTTGGTATATGTAAATAATCTAACGAGTAGAACAGTTGTTGGGGATGGCAATGTCGATGAGAAGTGCTGTTTTGTTGGTTGCTATTATTATTATTAAAATATAAGAACGACGCATCAAACAAAGGAAGAATAGGTTATAAACACAGAAATATTAGTTATAACTATTATTAATTGTCAATAAAATACAAAAGAGTATCGTACGAGATGACCAAACTGCGTTTAGCCGATGTTTCATATTTAACGAGTATGGGTATTTTATGTATACTTGATATAGTCTTAGGGTGCCGGCAGTAGAATGTTGCCCCTCTTTTCATGCCCGTGGATGCAGTAAGAGCCTGCTAAGGTATACCTCCACAAGATGGGCAGCAGCGACTTTCCGTGTATCAACATCACGTACTGCGCTCGCCAACCCGCCTGCCAAGCGTTGGTGAGTATGGCAACTACCCCTCATGGAGATCCAAGAGGGAGGCCTGTGGTCTGCTTGCCTGTGGTGGGCTTACGGCTCGGAAAGATGCTGCTGCCTTAGAAGAGTGTTGATGCCCTCTGTGGCGCAGCGGGTGAAGGTCCGCTTGCAACGAAAGAGGTTCCGGGTTCGATTCCTGCCTAGGGACAAATGTCTGTATGATCTTCAGATAATTGTTCAGGGTGTTCTGGATGTTTTTCTATATGTAATAAAAAATATATACCTGTCTGTGTAGACAATGTATTAAGTATGTATATTAGTCATTTAGTGCCCCTAACACAAGCTCTGCTTAGCTTGCGACTAGATGATGCTGTGTGAACTGTCCAGCATTATTTATTTTATTATTTACTGCATCCGCGGGCAAGAGTTTAGGGGCAAGATGACACCCCATGGCAGCCTATAAAACAATACCAGATTAGAGTTATAATATTATGTGTCCCCAAGATCAAATGTGCGTCTGTATTGTAAATATTTATGTATGTTTGCACCGACGGTGACGACGTGACTCAACAAACGTAATAGGTATGTTTATGTCAATCGGGAGTTCGACAGTAAGTGCCAACACGGGTTGAATCGGAGAGGAAGTCAGATTAGATAACTCATGAGTCAGCTGGTCGCTGGAAGACCTTGTTTGCATCGTTATTTATCTGTGCAATGATTAATAATGGCCAACCGTCTCTCTATACCATTAACCATATAATACTTTTTTTTTCTGGTGGGGGAATCCTTTCATATAACCTTTCTAAGGGGGGAAAGATGATTATGCCGGACTCTTACCGGCTAAACTTAACCATCATGTTTCTTCAAACATGCAGTCTTGCCGAGACTACGGGTACGATTGCTCAATCTTCCGCAGTCTCGGCATAGATAGATAGATAGATAGAAAATACTTTATTGGCACAGGTTGTAATTGAAACAAAATGTTTGTAAAAAAATTTACTTTTGCATGTAACATCGCCTTAGGTTAACCTGTTATGATGTTATAATTTTGCTGTAAATAAATAAATAAAAATAAAATAAATTATTGCACACCTTAAAACTAAACATAATAAAAAGAAACACTGAAAAACAAAGTGACAGTTGGCAGCCTTATCGATCGCTAAAGAGCGATCTCATACGGTGTTACTGAGCTGGTTCATTTATTTGTTAAATAATTGCTACTTGTAAGTACCTTATTTACTAGTAACATGTCTTTGCTAGTAACAATAAATACCTAGCAAGGTATAGAATATATATTTATTTGACACACAAAACAGCACGGACAGAAAACGATATACTTACACTAAGGTGCCGGCACGACGATAACATCGCCGCGATTCCCTCGCTCGTGGAGACGGCCTCTAAGAGAGTGTATAGAAATACGTGGCAACGACGATAACATCGCCGCGATTCCCTCGCTCGTGGAGACGGCCTCTAAGAGAGTGTATAGAAATACGTGGCAACGACGATAACATCGCCGCGATTCCCTCGCTCGTGGAGACGGCCTCTAAGAGAGTGTATAGAAATACGTGGCACAACGGTAACATCGCCGCGACTCTCTCGCTCGTGGAGACGGCCCCTTCGAAATTAAAGAAAAGGAAGTTACAGGACCAAAGATTTAAATTCTTAGGAGACAACACGATAATAACTCACAACATTCTAAAAAGAGTTAGGCAGAGTCCTATCTAGAGGTACTTCTCTGCCAGCTGTAGGACATCCACAGGCTTAAGGCTTCTCTCATTGACCACTAAGTACCGATCTTAAGTTAGCAGGCGGGTTGGCGAGCGCAGTATGTTGATACGCGGAAGTCGCTGCTGCACGTCTTGCGGTGGTATCCATTGGCAGATTCTTACTGCATCCACGCGCAAGAGAGGAGGGGCAACTTCTACTGCCGGCACCCCACGGCAGTTTTGGCAGGTTCTTACCTAATACATAAAATATAACCTATCAACCCAGTGCTACTGTTTGCTCTGTTGCGAAGCAAAAAGGAAGTTTTTTTGATCTGCAACACTGGTGTTCATGCAAATAACTTACACTCTTATGCCTACTTATAAAACTAAAGTACCTAAGCAGCACTTACTTAAAATGTTTTTTATTAAAACTAAATAAAACCATTTTTAATTTGCTTAGTTTTTTCTGCGGAATTTAACCGACTTGGCAGAGAGGTATGTATGTATGGGTGCTGGACAAGCATTACCTTGTCTCAGGCACTGCAGGCCATCCCTTACATCATGAATAACGGTTGCTGACTCTGTATAAATAATGTACTTATTAGACGTGAAAGGGCAATTTACATATTGTCTTTTAAAACGTTTAGTAGTTTCACCCTTTGAGCTTTGTACTATTTAGTTTAGACGATTAAGATAATACTCTGTCGGCCCATTACCGTTATTTACCGTCATTACTTTATGTCGTTAGTTAGGTAACTCATTAGACCTTAGGTAATGCGTTGAATGGTAAACGACATGTTCCTAGAAGGATAACTGACTAAACACAAGAATTTCATTGAACACTGCAATGGCGAAAACAATAACTTCTTATGTGAATGCAATCCATAGGAAATAACGTCTACGTACAACGTGACGTACAAAAGTAATAGAAGTGGGTCCAAAAGGACTCCTTAATCGACACTAGTCATCACGCAGATATGTGGTTATCAATCATATGTACTTACTTATGTACATACTTGACTGCTTTTCAATGACATTTCATTTACCTTGTTCCTTCGTTATGTCTTTGACTGGGTAAAGGCATCTTGTAGTACATGTTTATTTTTGTTCGACTATATATATTTCTGTTTGTTTTTATACCCTGGTATATTTTTTTGTTACATTTGGTGATCAATAAAGTGTTATCTATCTATCTATCTTTATTCTACTTCTTGTTGGACTTAGGTGTATGAAATCTCACTTAGAGTTTCTTATGATTAAAATCTAAATTCTAAAGTGAAACGCGACGCAGCTGCAATATTGAATGCTTAAACAAATATTTGGTCAATGGCTATGATAAATTGGGAATGTATTTGAAGAGACTTATCACTTGGTCGTGTTTTTCAATTCCATTTCATAGAAGTGTTATATCTATAAGTACCAGTACCAGTATAGTGTACCTATTGTTTTTTTTATTTTGGCCTTCGTCGACACGCGAAATATGATGTCCAGTTTTAAACTTATATGCCTTCTTAAAAAGTTTTTATATTGAAAAGTTTTAATCTAGAAGGTTAGTAATTACCACCACTAAACGTCGGATTATCGCTGCCAATGAGACAATTTCTGCTTGTGTATTTAGTTTTTTGAATTCTTTATCCAGATGAGTAGATAATGCGGGCGTTTCTCCGTCAATTTCGTAAATGCAATAAAATAGCATTATAAATTGGACTAGGCTTTTATCTCACTCTATTATTTAAGAAGAAAGGAGATAGATAATACAAGTTTGTCGGACCATTTTGATAATACGGTCATGATGTCATCGTTAATTGATAGATAAGATCGATACTTCCTAAAACATGTTCTGATGCGGGCCTTTGACGGGCCCAGGAACTTTTCGTGCGTTCTGAATTTTAACTTGGATCGGTAGGTATTTATTTATGGACTTAGTATCCAACAAACATCGTTAGTACTTAGTGTTTTTAAGCCAGTATATTAGGTTTGTCTTATCTATGGTTCATTCACTTCATTAATTCACTACGGTTCTCGTTAACATTATGTTAACATGAGGAAATTTGAATTAGTTGATGTTTATGGAGGAAAGTGTAGAGAAGCTAGGAGTGAGAAAGCAGGCAAAACCAGTGGAAGAAAATACCATCTTACAGAAGACCATAAAACTGGAGAGAATATCTTTTAAAATTAAGGGATACTTTATTTATTTATATAACAACTAGCTTGTGCCCGCCGCTTCGCATTCGTTGTACCCGAATAAAAAGTAGCAATGTGTTAATCCTAGTCAACATCTATCGTTTGCAAAATTTCAGCTCGATACGTATCTAGGCTAGTTTTTGCGTGAAGAGCTAAAAAACCTCCATACAAACAAACTTTCGGCTTTATAATATTAGTGAGATTATACACAGAACAGTTAAAACCGAAACGTTTTATGTACTAGTTACCTAACTAACATTAATTGACGATAGCATGTTCTAATTAAAGTCCATAATAACTTTTGGTCATTATGGTGTGTCTCGCTGTACGAATGAGGTACTCCAAAATAATATCCTAGGCAATGCTGCGTCTTATACATTATGAGTTAACCATTGCTGACATATGTCAATCACCTATGTATTTATTTATCTAGAGCAGTAAGGCTTGTAATGCTTGGTAATAATTATAAAATACTTATGTAATACTTTATCATTATTTATTGAGCCAATAATAATGTTAAATGCATGATATTCTTTGTATAAACAATTGTGAGTCGTCGATTGGTTTGTATTTATTGTCCTTATTTCCTGTACAATTTCTGTATACCAATGCTCTGAATGTTTGAATTAATTTTGTTACTCTTCCTATCTATTGGCTATGTCTTCGATGTCTTAGTGTTGCAATATCGCAGGGAACCTTCTTAGTGCAAAACTTGAAGAAGATGGCGCTGGTGTGACAGCGGTCATTCATTGTCATTGTTCATTGTCCGCCGGGTTCGGCGTGAACTGAGTAAAAAAGAAGAGGAAGGAGTTCAAGAATGCTGAGAAGAAAATGAAGGCATACTTACTTGTCTTCCCGTTATAATTTAAACAGATAATTTGGTTGATTGGAAATTAATAAATAAATTAAAAAAATATACTGGACAATTCACACAGCAGATGCGCCCCCAAGATAAGCAGAGCTTGTGTGATGGGTACTAGATGAGATGATATATGATATATGGTGAATGGTGATATACCTAATATATTATTTTATTATAAGTAGAAAAATATCCAGAACACCCTGAAGAAATATCGGCAGTTCTTACAGACATTTGTCCCGAGGTAGGAATAGAACCCGTAACCTATTGCGTCGCAGTCGCAGGCGAACCTTCGCCCGCTGCACCACAGAGGTCGTCGCAAAGTTATTGTGTGTGTCTGTGTGTCTGTCTGTGCAACGCAGCTCCTAAACGAGTGTACCGATTTGGATGTAGCTTTTTTATTCAAAAACAGAAAGAAGGTGGTGATGAATATTTAAATACTTTGAAATATAAGTGCTATAAGTACTTTGTGAAATGCAAAACTGAAATATACATAGATATCGGATGAACCATTCACAAGATTTAAGGGGTAAGAGCGGGGATGAAAAATCTGTTCACCTACTCAGTTTGATATCAAATCAAAAGTAATGATGCGAAAATCGCAAAATTAAAAATAACATAAAAATCAGTATAACCTAGTGCCAGGGGTTGGGTACTTAACATTTTAATTATTATATACATGTGTTACATCTAACAGAACTGAACATTACAAAGGGCCTAACCCTGTAATTCAACTAACCATCCTCGGATATCTGACACGCTCCTGACGCTCCCTGCATCTGCATCCGCGCCTAGGGAGATCTGCATATGTCAGATAACCTGTCCTGTGCCTGTCGCGTCGGTATCAGAATCAGAAAACCTACAATCTTAGTGGTTTGATATCCGCCGTAGGACAATTGTTTGCTTTTCTGCTGATATTTGTCAGGTCTGGGTATTTTTTTCTATGTGTAAAAAGTATAAACTTATACAATAAATTGTATTATATCAACCATCTGGTACCCATAACATACGCTCTGCTCACTGGGGTTGTATGAAATGTCAAGCGTTATTAATTTTATTTATTTTACAAAGTAATAATTTAAGTCTTTCCGTGTAACAACATCCCGTACTGCGCTCGCCAATCCGCCTACCAAGCGTGGAGAGTATGGCCACTACAGCGGGTAGTGGTACTGAGGGCAGTATCAGTACATGGAGATCCATGAGGGACCCATATCCAGCAGCGGACGTCGTATAGGTTCCCACTCGTACGAGGTCCGCTGCTGGACAAGGCCATGGACATGTAGATCAGAAAGCAACAACATCTATGATGATGATGGTGAATAGGGTAGCTTTGTGTTGCTTTACCAGCTGGTTTGCTCATGATCTTACGATGGAAAGGTGACACGTAGATGTCATGTCATTTTGTTCAAATAGCTTTGTTAGAGGCCTGTTAACGGACATAGGCATTACAAACTTCTCGGAAATACCTACTTTGTTTCTTAGAAAATGTGTAAGGTAATTGAGCTTAGTAGAAACTTGCTTTGCTGCTTTGTTCAGGGTGTTCTGAATGTTTTTCTATATATAAAAAAATATATAGTCTATCTTTATTTATATAACTGTCATAGCGACTTCTCTAAGCCTATGTATTTATTTCTCAAATCTCATCGTCACCCACTTTCTCATTGTCAACTGTTTCTCAATACTTATCAAGTTATCATTCTTCAAACTTGCTCAGACAGCTCTCAATAATCTGCTCAATAGAAACTTGGCCCACTTCGAAGCGACCTTGCCTCCATTTATCACTGGATAAGGCTTAAATGATTTGTTGTTCCAACAAAATAGGCTTCATGATAAATTCTAGTGGTCTCTGGCTGCAGGTAACGGGTAAGACATTGCGAATTCGGTAATTGTGCCATAGAATAAGGGTATGGACGTAAGAACAGGTTCGGTGGCCTGCCGTGTCGTAACGAGGACACGATGACACATGTCTAACGGTAATTCGATTTTTACACGGGTAACGTGCACTTCATTTAGAAGGTAAATATTGCAACTACATTGATGAGTATTTGTTTTGAAGAGAAATGAGTCTCAATACCTCAGTAACAAAGCTACGGATAATCTACAAGGAACAGGTAAAGTACAGTTGAAGTCAGACGCGTCATCTTTCTGGGTATGTGTCTGTCATTTGAATGAATTTTCGGAAGTTAACGAATCGTTGCATATTCATAAGTATTATGTCGTCAATAGGACTGGTTCCGATTACTCAGGCATTAGCATAGTATCTATGTAAAGACCGAAAAATGAGTAACAAGTTCTACGTATGCTCAAATTCCTGCAGTCAGATGAAATTAGTTATCATTTCTCATGGAAAGGATATTAGGATAAACAAAATTGGTTTTACGAATCTTGATCACTGTATGATACATAAAAAGCTACGAGTACGTAACAGGGCAGCAGTGGAACTTATTAAACTTGTTGTATAACTAGTAATGACGTAGACTACTTCGACCTATTTATAAAATTGACAGCACTATCACATGCAGGGAAAGTATTTTGGACGGAAGATTTATCTCAACATTAGCTATAACAAATGATAATGATCAGCCTGGTTTGTAAACGAATGACCTATCTGGACCTGTTGCAGTGGCGTCGGTAATCTGTCATGTAACAGCCCGCCAGTGATGCAAGCTGCGCGGGCGCCGATCCGCACAATAACATTAAACATGCACGCTGTCGAGGGCTTTCAAATGATATATTTTCAAAACCGGTCTCCGTTTTCATAACATGCTCCGTATGACTCGATCTGGATTTCTAGATGACTGGGGTCTATTTTAAATTAATTGATAGATATCATCCATCATGCATGAGCAAGTGATATGCGAATGGTAATGGTAATATAGAATAGTGTTTTAATAGTCGTTTCTGTGCTACGTTGTTTAGTGTTTAAACATTATTTCCAGTGTCAAATATCAAATGCCAAACTACTGTGTTTGGCACTCAACCCTGCTACCGAACAAAATAGAATCCTAATAATTGATAACGAAAGCAGTGTTTTAGATTCCTAATACAAACAATTGATCATCTCTGGTGCTAAGCTTGGCTATCTAAATTAACTGCAGTCGTCCGTATTGACAGGTTGCATTGTGCACGCGCACTGCATGTGTTCAATCGAGTGGTTCAGAGATAGTATCATAGGCGCGTGCGTGTAGCGGTGTCCCACTTCAGCGAAACGAAGGCCAGAAGTCAATTTGGGGCGAAGCCGCAGGCTGCAGGCGCCGATACACGTAAATGTCAGGCTCACTGTCTCCAGCAATCATGTTGCGTAATAAACAATGAAGCAACGAAAAGGACCCGGGAAAGAAGTATTATTTGTGAAAACGAACTATCGCCGTGTCTGCTGCGTGCTGCTATTTGAAAGAAAACATTCACTCTACGGGTTGATTAAAGACTTGCGACATTGATTGATTTATCCACTGGATGGGTATTTGCACTAGTATTTACTTCACCACACCACAGGCTTAATGTGAATTGATTGACACGCTTCTTAACAGACTGTTTGCTTGGTGGGTATTTTGAGCGCCTGGCGCACTGACGTAAACCATTTTAGCTTACGTGGGAAGCACTGCGATCCTCGTACCGATTTGTTGCTATATAGTTATAAGGCACGTTTTGCAGATCGATTCGAGCGATCGATATCTCAAGATTTTACAATTCTTTTACACCTTGACTGAATTTACCGTTTTCGGGTGCGTTTATACACAATAGTTTCGCAATGTGTCAATTGCAATATAAATGATATAAAGATCTCACGGTGCATGATTTCTTTCATTAAAGTCGCGATATTGTATTATTATCAACAAAGGTCGTCTCGAATGAAAACAAAAAGAACGTAGAGAGTCATTGTGTCGGAACAAAGCGTGTGAACCCCGAGTTGAAAGTGTGCGTCTGACAGCGAGTTGAGCTGAACGTGGAACCAGATACAGATACTTACCTAGTGTTTAAATGATACTGTCGAGTTACACAATACAGTTAGATGGCACAGATATTGATTGGCAGAAACACTGAATTGTCCTACATCGAGACAGGCTGCAAGTGTTGAGGCCGTAACAAATGAGTTAGCAAGGCGGTGCTATCGACTTGTCTTAGCGACTGCGACTTGTCGTCACTCAACATTGCGCTTGCAGCTATTTCCATATTTATTGCTGTTATTCAGCTGGCACTTGGCACCAATTTTGTAGAGCGTAGGTAAGCCGCTGGATAATAGGTTCATGTCAATTTGAAGCCTGTCTGACTACCGATTTTGATCTGATAATCTTAATACAACACCGCAACTATTAAAACATCTTGTTCCTATTTATAATATCTTGTTTATTTAAATGATGAAATTCGGGGATGACTGTACCGTTTTTTTATGAAAGCAATAACAGTGAATTATTGATAATACAATGATAATACATTTCATGCAAAGAGAATGCTCATAAAGGTTCATTGGTTTGGCTGGATCACTACAACATTTACATAATCCCCGCTTGTGGGGAACCCTCTGAAAGGATTGCCTGGTATGGCATATCTTTATTATAATACCTACTCATGTATTTCGTAATGATCGTAATGCGGTTCGTTGCTTTTTCAGTTGAGAGATTTATTCTTGGATCAAAACTAGAATGAAATCGATAACGCTTGCTCTACCAGAGCTATTATTCCTACTTACGCGTGCTTCTGCATTATATATTCCTGCATGTGAAATAGGTTGATGGATTTACAAAAATAAAATAATAATCTTTTGAGAGAACCAAGAGTTTCGGAAAGCAAGGAGCAAACAAAGCAAGGTTATTTCTGTATCTTCAAAGTATTGTCCCTTCAGCGTAGCAAGGAGCATAAACAGAAAAATGAGCCATCTTTGAAGTACCTTTCTACATCGTCTAAATATAAAAGTAGGTTGATGTGTTTGTTTGAGTCTACCATGAGTGATATTTATTTTTATTTGGCAGCGGCCGCAGGGTTGCCACTTTCACGAGTATTGTAACATAGCTGGTAGCCCACATTAGGCACGTTCGACTAGATTTCCATTTATTTGTTATCTGTTTGCGAGGGTTTGTTTATGGCGTGTGTTTAGTCAGTTTTGCTGTTGTAGTTTGCAGATGGTGGGCTTAGACAGCTGCAATATTGGGTCATGTGAAAGTTTAAAATGTGTGGAGCGGCCAGTATTAGCGGCTTGCTATACAAGCGGGATTGGCCCGAGTAGCTCGGATCGAGGACTGAACTGGAGTAGTGGGACGGATTAGGATAAACCGAGTCAACGGCCGGGTCACGTGTCTATTTGCGTACCACTCCTTTCGCGGGCCGGGCGGACGACGCCCCTCTTCTTCCGTTCCCTTGTTTAAACTACCCGCAATGGACTAATTTTGGTAACTAATCTGTTTAACGGTAGAGTCGTTTGGGGAAACATTTTGTTTGCGAAGTAATTGCTTTGTCTGTTAGACGATTCCCTTCCTTTCTTATCTGAAAATTATATATATCTATTTATGACTATCTCATTTATCTATTTATGGCCAGTTGGCTTGAGTGGCTCAGTGTATTATCCTGATTAATTTTAGCGAGACTAATGCGATTAGATAAATGGTCTACATTCTGCATAATACAAAGCAAAGATTTACAATTCAAATATTTTCGTATGATAAGAAACGTTAGCTACACATTATCAAAATAGCCTAACAATAGTGAGACCTAATCTGCATATTTGAATGCTTGTGTTAGTTGTGTTTCGCAGAACAGTGTGAATCGTTTATTAGCTCAATACTGTAGGAATTAAGCGTTGTTCAAGTATGATTAATTATCTAGTTTATGAGGCGGCAGTTATTAGGCAGAGAGCGCCAGCCGGTCCCCTTGCACCCAGACAGACACTCCTACAAACAAGCGTTATGATTGTACTGTTTGCCTGTGTAATACCTACATATACTCGTAGCATGCGTATATTTGTACGAAGTTCAACACCCAAACGAGGGGTGAGGTTAACTGTGTATGTTTGTATAATATTTTGTGTTGATTTTGTCTTCAATACACGAATTATCAAAAATTTCCAACCGATAACCTCTCGTTCTGATGTAGGCCAGTTGTATTTTAATACAGTTTTTAGTTGTGCCAATATCCAAGCAGAATTAGAGGTTCATGACTGTCCCTGATTCGTTATCGATTTCCGGTAGATTACCTCGATATCTAGGTTAAGCAGAAAATAGCCGTGTGTCTATTAACTGCGAAAAATGGAATATTAGGGCACCTGTAGATAATAGGGTTTGACGACCTCCGAGACAAAGAACTCTTTAAAATCAGGTAGACGATGATACGACCGATAATGCTTGGATAAGAAATTTTAGAAAGGACTTCATAAAGTTTTTGAACTTTCAATCGATCGACGAAGTGAATGTACTTAATGAGCTACTGGTTTTCGCAAAAGTAAAACGGTCCGTAAAATGATTGGCATATCTTATTCGTACACGAGTTAGCATTTAGATGCTGAGATGTAGATTTGGCAATGCGCGGTGATACTATTCTTTTGTAATCTGATAAGCTGTAATTGTCTCAAATTCTTGTTTACCAAGAAGCTTTCACTAAGCATCGCAAGTGTCGAGTGGTATGTAATTAGTTAGCGTTTGTGCTGTTGTGAGAATCGTTACGTTGTAGGTACTCGTAAAGGTGATTCTGAGCAGTCCTAAGCGGGCTGTTAGTGATGAGACGGGTCATTAACGCCGTCGAATGACATTGCTGTCGCGGGTTGACGTTTTTCACATTGACTCGAAGGTTACAATCAATGCGAGCAATGTAAGGCTTGCGAGTGGACATATCGCTTCATGCGGCTAAATTCCTTTCCGGGTTGTAGGTATAGTCTGATTTGAATGTTTTTAGGGTTGCGGACTAAAATGGTAAAAAGGAACCCTTATGGTATGACTTTGTCTGTCTGTCTGTCTGTCACATATGGATATCTTGAGAACTACTGATGCTATCAACTTGAAATTTGGAATGGTATAAGATAACACTTTTTCACTAATATGGAATATATCAAAATGTTGAAAAATGATGCAAGGGGGCCGGGAAGGGGGTCTCAAAAGGTTTAAGTGACGTTACTAGGTCATGTGCGGTATCATATGAAAGGTATTAATTTGCACATTAATAAACAGTTGTTAGTTTTCGTTTAAACCGTATCGTTGTTGAGTTATTTACAAACATGTTGAAAAAAATACCGTCCCTCCCTTATCTCCGAAGTTTGCAACATTTATTGCTAATAGAAGTGTATGTAAAGATTACAAGAAAATTATAACGAACTCTCTTATTTGTATAGTTTTTTAGAAATCACCAAAAGTTTAAAAATCTACATAAATTCCGCTATCAGACAAGAGATGGCGCTGTCAAAGTTCTACAACAAAATATAAACCGCCTATCACATATTAGATTGCATGATGTCACGGAACCCTCGGTGCGCGAGTCCGACTTCGCTCTTGCCCGGTTTTACTTAGCATTTTTCTGGCTTGATAATTTGATTTCATACTTATGTTAAAGCTACTAAGATTAACACATAGGCTACTTTTTATTCGGGTTCAACGTATGTGAAGTGGCGTGCAGAAGCTAGTAATAAAATAAAATAAATAAAATATTTTACTAAAATTGAATTACCTACATTTACATCTATTATTAATTAAACTAAGTAGGTAAGTACATTTTATAAGTTCGATAATGTTCACCAGAGCTGCTGCCGACAAACTGTTGCATAGTTTGGCAGACATTATTTTAAGATAAATGTACATTTTATAGAAATAAATAAATAAATAAAAAATAAATTATAGGTTATACAGCGTCAGCAACTGATATTCATGCTGTAAGGGACGCAGTGCCTAGGACATTGTTAGATGTCAATATATACCTAGGTACCCCATTAATGTACCTAATATGATAATTAGGTAAAGACGCTGCTGCTCATCTTCCGGAGGTATCCCTTGGCCTCCACAAACAAGAAAGGAGAGGCATTCAACTGCCGGCATCCCACGGCAATGTAAAGTTGGCAAGTCATTAATGACACCGCGCATCTCGCATAGGTGGACTTTTGGGTTGGATAAGCCGTTGGTTTTATACTTTTTGAAGCCACTAGTCTACCTATTGTGTGACGACATCGGTCAGCTTATGGACAAATATTACAAAAGCCAAACTACATTACCTTTCATGCACATTGCAAAATCGTAGGCGATAAATTTTATGAATGGGCTATGAAATGAAAATATGAGTATTCTAGAAACGGCATAGAAATTGCCATAGTTATATATATGTGTAAAAAGATGTCATAGAAACAAACAAGGGATTTATATTATTTGCAATATTTACGGGATATTTACTATGATTTGAGTCATTTTGAGTTTCCCGACATTTGGACGCCGTTTCACACGTCATGATCACGGATACACTGAAGTCAGTCAAATCATGGCAAATATTACGTAAATATTACATATAACAACCATGATAGTTTCAAAAGTTATAAGGGATTTATAATTTGACATTATCATTTTTTTAAAAGCACAAATGATTCACACTTCCATATCACAATAATAGGCAAGATGACAGTGTATGAAAATCAAAATTCTATTTAGTCCGTCATTTTGTTAATACAAAAATAATAGATACGATTTTTTTCTTTTTCAAATTATCTAAACAATACAGCGAGTTGAATTTTAGGACTCTTGACGTCATCACTCTGTACCGTCCTCCGTCGGCGCGTACCAGCATGTGACTTCACGCGACATTTCGATGTAGTGTAACGCAATTATTTTTGGATAAAATTAAAAACCGCTAGACTTAAGTGGGATCGAGCGGGCCACGTAAGCAGAATGCAGAGCGAGAAATGGGCCAATATTACGACACGGTGGCAGCCGGAAGATGGAAGGCGACGTCGGGGCAGGCCGAGGAAGCGATGGCGGGACGACCTCGATTCATTTGATAGTGATTGGTTCCATACTTCAAAGGATAGAGATGACTGGAAGATTTTGGGGGAGACCTTTGTCCAGCAGTGGGACATAATAGTATTCCGATCTGAGGCTATAATCGTCAACAGGATACGATGACTTTGCTCTATAAAAATACGCACTTCGATCCATCGGATCCTTTAGGTTTAGATGCCCCTTTTATTAGAGCTACCAAATCTTAAAGAAACATAAATTACAACACAACTTTAACTTGACCTTGCTTATGTTTGGACAATAATTGTCGAATCAATGGGCTGAACGGTTGATAATATATAAACTATTAATTGACACCAATTTCATCTTTTTACACCTGGGCCCAACATTGTATGTAATCGTTTCAGTCTCCTTTTAATTTTTAGTGCGTCATGTAGTTTAACAAAGTCTATGTGGACACGTATGTTTTCTTTTTTAGTTTTTTTCGTTACGAAACATACGACTTTCTATATAGACTTTGTAAAACTACATGGCGCACTAAAAATTAAAATTTAGTCAAATAGCCTATTGATGCGACAATTATTGTCCAAACATAAGCAAGGTCAAGTTAACATTGTGTTGTAATTTATGTTTCTTTAAGATTTGGTAGCTCTATTATAAGGGGCATCTAAACCTAAATGATCCGATGGATTGAAGTGCGTATTTTTATAGAGCAAAGTCATCGTATCCTATTGACGATTATAGCTTCAGATCGGAATACACAAGTGTGACGATAAAACTGATGTGCGCGTAGGTAGTCACCTTCCCAGTGTTCCCGCTTCGAGGACTGACACCCGCCGTGGAATGTTGATAGACTAGTCAAAGACTAGAACAATGGCGAACTTAGCTCCTGATCATAACAGCTGCCTATTCGAGCCTTGGGTAATTGGAATAATAATGCGAATAGCGGTAATTAAGATACCACGCAGGTACCTGGAGACTTGATCTTCCAACTTCGTTTATATCGAATCATTGACTTTCAAGCATGCATATAAACTAACCTAACTTGTCGATATGGAATAATATACTCATAAACGGAGAGGTGATTGTTTCCCAATTAGCATGTTGCCTCATTGGAATAAAAATATGAATATTGCTGTGCATTGGGGCGTCGAACACTTTATATGGGCTTAACCGGAGAGTGGGTGGCGACCGTGAGCGTCGGTTGCACGATTAGCCGACTGGCAGCCAGCCTCGCCTGGCTTGCGACACTGTACCTACATAAATAATCGCCTATTATACTTACAATATCCTTGTTCGACTCGATTATGATGTGCAAGACTGCAAGCCCGAGCAGACTGAAGAAACGAAGCAACCCGCTAATGTCCGATGTTACGTCAGTGACACCGCATATTCATTTACCATACCGTAACAGTCAGTCGTTGCATCAACTACCTACTGGTTAACTGGTTATGCGAAACGCAAACGGTTAAGAAGTTCTCATCTGATAAAAATGAACGGATTGCGCTTTAGGTTTAGCTGGTAAGGTGTGGTGTGTGTGTAGGTGGCTGATGCACGATTGGCTGAACTGAATGTCAACCCTAGATGCAAAAAGCAAGTTGATACACTTGTCTGCGTGCGTCGTCCCAGTTCGTCCCAGATTTGTGATAGTGAGCCGCACTACAGCGTATTGTGCGAGGGTCGCCGCGAGGTTAACGCTCCGCCTGGAGTCGTCGACACGGGCCACGATAATTACTGTCGCTGCGTCCCTGCTCCCTGCTTGCCCTCCAACCAGATGCAACTAAGTGATCTAAACTCTAGCAACAGCACGCTAATACTGCTAATTGAAACACTTCTACCGAGCTTAGGCCTTGAACATTTAAACGACGAAAGTGTTCGCTTTTGCACAAAACTCTAGTTTAGTTCTAGCTCTAGGCAAAGGAAGTCTTAATGTGTGCCCGGAGAGTTCCTCTAATTCGCTTATCTCGATCGATTTAAGTGCGCAAAGGTTAACGACGTCTTAACTATTCAATAACGTGCTCGGGTTGACCTAACTGTTCCAAGGTGTAGCGTTAGTATTAAGAGAAGTGTAGTGATCCCTGGGGTGTGTTAACTGGAGCAACTGGCCATAAATATTATGTACGAGTAGGTACGAGTACGGCCAATTTATGATGCTCTTGAAGCATCAGATGGACGATCAGTGGAGGTCTGCGGCACACGACCTCTGCCCGCTCGGCCATGCAACACGAATTACTGACTGATTCTTCACAGACAATAAAATTTATGGCAATGATTCGTTTATTACCTGTGTGGTCGCTCTGCTACAGAATGGTACGGTGAATATTTGAAACTGTTGCAACCTCGTAGCTACCATTCTTAATAGGTAATAGAGTGTGCCAGCTTTCTTTTCATTCTAATGTTATGGAGGTACTAGGTATTCAAACGCAACGTCTATTGTTTAAAATAAATATCCTTAGCTAATTTTAGCTTTCATCAATGTCACAGCGATGTTGGGTATTTTAGTCGCAATTAAAGTCGGTTCAGATTAATTGAGTTGGGCCCTTTTGTTGTCGCATTCTAGTTTACGCAACCATGTCAGGCTGTCATGCACAGATCGGATACAGATGGTGTGTAAACGGCATAGTGAATAGAATTGTTAAATTCTTTCGTTGCTCTATTCATTCACTATTTGTTATTCAATCATTTCAAACGGGTTAGATTGTCCAGTGAGACACTTGCCTATTAGTCACGTTGAGGAATTTCTGTGTAGCCGGAATTACTTACTGCCCATTGCAGCGCTTTTGAGTTTCTTGCAATTATTTTCCTTCATTAGTTAGCCCTATTATTCTATAGGACAAGAAAAAGTTTGGTTTATAAATGAAACTAAGAACAAAGCTAGTAAATTGGTATTCACATTCTATTAATAAAGATAATTACTATAGCGTCAGCAAGTGATTGTTATGTTGTTCGGGATACTGTAGTGCCTGGATGGTTAGATAGATTAGGCTTGTCCACCTATTTCTTCTCTCGGCTTAGTCGAATATATTCAGAGCAAAAAAATGTATTTACCTCTGTATCTGACTGAGCCACGGATTGCTTCTCGATGTTTTCCTGCACATCTTTCACCAAGATATTATATGCTCATATAATTAAAATCTCAGATAAGATCTGCACATATTTTGTTCAAAAACAATCCGTTGGTGCACGTCCTTATCGAACCCACGACCTTTCGGGAAAGTGCTACACACACCGTATAGCAGCGGCCACTAACTTATAGTTTTGTATTGTTTTAATATTCCATTAAAACACTCAAAGTTAGATTTTCGAGTCGATTCTCTAAAGGAAGTTGTAAATTGTCGGTCTCCGCCCGTGAACTGATTCATTATTATTGCTCCATCAAACAAAACCCTTCAAAGTAAACGACAGAGCTGCCTAAATTGATTTCGGTCACTGTTTTCGAAACTTCTCTATAATTGCCTAATTTCTGTGTTTCCTTGAGGAAAAATAAATGTGTAACTCATTCGGTAGCTTCTTATGTCATATTTGTTTATTTCATTATGGTAGGTGTTTTGGTGTTCATAACGTTTATAATTTATAGCCTTTACGACGTCGCGCATTCTTCAGATGCCGTCGATTAGTTCCTAAATCTTAATTATCCAATTGAGTGATTTTGCGAATTATTATCAGGACGAATTCTTCCTTCATCATCATCATCATTTCAGCCATAAAACGTCCACTGATATACACAAGCCTCCCCTCATGGATCTCCATGAGGGGTAGTTGCCATTCTCACCACGCTTGGCAGGCGGGTTGGTGAGCGCAGTATGGGATGTTGATACACGGATAGACGCTGCTGCTCATCTTCCGGAGGTGTCCCTTAGCAGGCTCTTACTGCATCCACGGGTAGGAGAGGAGGGGTAACATTCTACTGTCGGCACCCCACGGCAATTCTTAAATTCAATTCTTCCTTACGAAAAGTTAAATTTTCCTAATGCCTCATTTCGGGTTTCGTAGTAAAACAAGAAACCCTTATAGTTTCGCTTTGTCTGTCAGTCATCGGCTTTTCGAAGAGACTATTAGTCCTAGAAAGCCTATGCATAGAAATATGAAATAACAACGCCGAGATATCGCTACAAACAATGCTGAAAAAATAATTAATATGGGGTGTATGGGAGATACAATGTAAGGGATGGGATGAAGGTTTATCTTGGTTGTCCCATCGTGTGGGGTATTGTTGAATAGGTATTTTAAAACAATTATTTTGAGAAGACAATTTTTCTATTAGGATTCCGTTTTTGATACATTAAAGTTTTAATTTCTAAAGTTAGTTTAGATTTTAGAGGGTACCCTAAACTAAAGAATCTAAAATTTTACAAATCTGAAAAATCATGAATATAGTTTTAACTATGTTTATGTAAACGTAAAAAAACATAAGTACACAAACTTCTAACAACAGGTCTACGGTTAAATACGGAACATAGCGCGTGGCTTGGCACGCACCTGGCCTAATTTATTTAAATTATGGTTAGTACGAAGTCTGCTTGGGTCACATTGTTCGATTAGCATTCCAGTCCAGCAGTTGAACCCAGTGCTGGAAGGTCTTCCAGTGTAAGCAGTGGAATACCTCTGCTTACACTGGAATATACCCATTCCGGTAAGCGGTCCAGTGACCGGATTGACAGTCGTGATGACGAAATCGATGACTGGATGAAGGTAGACGGTGCGGATCCAATTACGAGTCTATGGAACAGTTCATAATACAATTTTTGACGTTTCAAAAATATAGCGAGAATGGCGGCACATGGTTGGCCTTCCTCAATGTTGTTACTATCGAAGGGATCTCTTCCATAGATTGTCCCGACTCTGAGGAATACAAAATAAAACGTTACCCCCGAAAATTTCGAATAATAGCCAGCGATACGGCCTTTACGCGTGTCAATATAGTCCGTCGCAGATCCAATTCAGTGTCAGAGAGAAAACACTACAACTGTTCATATTATAATGTAAGTAACTACTAAAAGAGAAAAAAATGAATGGCTGCCCATGATCAACCCACCTTCATAGCTTTTCTCACTTTCAAGGAATAATAGAGCAGACATCCGATTTCGAATTTTAAATAGCCCGTGAGACGGCAACGTCAATACGTCCTTTATAGATTTTTCCAACTCTACGGGATAAAACCTAGCGGCCTGTGATAGCGGCCGATGGGATTTGGAATTTCGAATAATAGCCAGTGAGACGGCCACGTCATGTCTATTTACGCGTGTCAATATGGTGCGCGGATCCAATTCGGAGTCCATTACACGCACACGCAGGTTGGATGCATCGATGTTCGTAATTTAATTCGTTAAACCTGGTGGGATTTGTGACGGTTAGTGGGTGAGAATGTTTTGTGCTTTTTTCTCGCTTTGTCTGTCTGTCCGTCTATCGATCTAAAAGCAAATTTTTGTATAATGGGTATTTTAACATTTTAGCGAAGATAATTTTTCGATTCAATTTAAGGTTCCGCGAAAAAACGAGCCACCTAAAATCTAAACTGCAAATCTGAAATAATTATGAATGTAGTTATAATCGTGAAGTAGGTATATAGGAAAACTATAACTGCTAAGCTAGCTTTCTTAGTTTTGGAGAAATTGTCGCTCAAATAAATGATACGGTTAACCAAATATACCGTAATATGTACTTTAAGCCGAAAACTCAACTATGGTCTACGGAACCCTACACAGCGCGTGGCACAAGCACCTGGCCTAAATTATTATGAATGACATTGCTAGCTTTTATTAACATTTTTAGCATTGATTCGAAAAATGTCAATAAACGCCAGCAGTGTAAGGCTTGCGAGTCATTGGTGAGCCATCGCATGTCGCAGTAAACTCGGTTACGGCTTTACCCGTTAACTGAAAGAGTAAGGGACACAATATCCTATCTAAAATTGTAACAACCAATAGAAGTGGATGGGTTTCATAGTCGCTTCTTTCCCTTACTTGGAAAAAAGTTTTCTAAAACAAACGAATTCAATTTGGTAATGTGCTACATTCAATTTGAATGTGTTACATATGTTTTTCTTTAGTAAATTGACTATTATAAGAATGAAGACTACGTACTTGACTTTGAGCATTTGAAGCATTTTTTGCACGTGCCGATTTGAGTTTCGTTCTTTTTAATTCGAGTTGAAATTTGTATGCTCATGGGGCAGTGCCTAATAAATAAGCTTTAACCTCTAAAATACCATAGTCATACAAAATCTGAGCCAACTGTTCATACAAAATCTGAAAATTTTACGTTTAAAGCGGAAAGCCTTAAAGAATATTTTACTTCCAATTAAACTCGTGTCTCGTCAATTCGTGTAAAATGGAAAAGCCCCATCCCAGCCTCAACGCCGATTCACGTCACTGGTCAAATTGTATTAGTGTATAAAGGAGATTGTGTGGATTAAGCAAAATGCTCGTGACACTGCGTATAAAATTGGATACATGAAGCAGATTTCATTCGTATAAGGAAGTACATCTATTATAAATGATTTATTTAGCGTCAGCTGGTATTTATGCAATAAGGGGAGCTGCAGTGCCTGGGACATTGTTAGATGGATAAGGCCTAGCATCTATACTAATCTCTTAGCTTAGTCAGAGCACAAGGTTAGAGGAAAGATCGTGTCAATACGTCTGAAGCTAACTAAGTAGTTTTTATCTAACCTATTTCATCGCACTGCTTGGCAAAGGTCTGCCCTCAAACTCTACTAAGCGTCTTCAACGTCAGTTTTAGTGTGGGAAGGCTAGTACTTTAACTGTACCGGCTGTTGCTAGAGTCGCTTGCAAATATGTTTCTCAGTTAGTTGGTCAATGTCCTAACTCATAACTTTTAGAAAAGTTCTTCTTGATGGCATTGTCAATATAGTTTTACTCATATCTTACAATATTATAAAGAGGAAAGATTTGTATTTTGTGTGTTCTATTTTGTATGGTTGTAACAAATGAACTCAAAAACTACCGGACCGTTTTTCATAATTCTTTCATTATTATCCCTGAGTAACACAGGCTATATTTTACCCTCGTACTGGGTACACGAAACTCAGAAACTCATTTAGTTATTTCCATAGTTTGAAAAAGCCTATTAAATTATGTCAAGCTACGGTAATTAAAATTCAGTAGTTCTGATCGATCGGAAAGAATCAAGGATTAATGAAACAGTTCAATAACTTCACATTTGCGTGTCGGTGCAGCATTTCGATAGTATTTGCCTTCGGTTATAGATTATACAATAAACATGACTTGATTATTCAAGGCTTTGAACTACAATCTATATCTAAGCTTATAATAAAGCAAATCCTGCTCCTCCTTATTTGGCATGGATTTGCTTGCGCGGTCCCCTTTAATTTATTCTTCTCAGAAGTTACTTTTGGACTCGGGGAGCGTCTGCAAGGAAAGTTTATCTTGTGGAAATATCTTGGCGGAAATATGCGATCGTGATATGGTTACCTCCCCCTATATAAATAGGACGTTGTACGTCGCATGCCGATAGGTTGAGTTGGGAGGAAGCTCAGGGATTTGTGTTTCAATAATATAGAATGGATTTGCTATCATATAAATATATATTGTATTTGTATCGATATGTCGGTAGAGTACCTAAGCGTCATCGATTGGAAAACCCCCTTTTCAAATGAGCCGTTTTCAGTAAAAAACAAAAAAGTGTTTCCTACTAAACTTAACAGATGGAGCTGGCAAACGGAGAAAGCAAGTTTGTGATTAATCACAATTGCTGTCATTGTCAAATTGTGTTTCCTACCAGTAAAATAAAACTAACGCCATCTATATGGTTCAAGGGAACTATTTTTGAAGTTTTTACTTTTTTTAATATAGCTCGTAGGTACTCAAAATACAAACCTAAGTGCTTTCTGTGCTATTTGAGTGTTAGATTTTTGTATTTGTTTTGGAACGATTAATAGTAAAAAAAAAAACTTAAACCTACAGCGTTTCCAATCTTATTTATACGTATGCAAGTAACAAACCTGAATAGGGTTTATTCAGGTTTCTATATTCAGGTATTAATCGTTTCAAAAACAAATAAAAAACTGCTATATGTACGAATGCCTTTACATTTGAGTAGTTCCCTCGATTTATCTTGCATCGCATCATCAGAACTGAAACAAAAAACCAAACCGCTAGTTTTTTAGGGCAATTAAAACTTTGCCTTGAAGGGCTCCATTGAACACTATTGCAATCATGTTATTCCTTATGGACCCCGTCTTTGATGTCGGTTATAAATAGCTGGAACTAAAAATTAATTCGAATTTTGAAACGAGAATAACCACTCGATGACGTTCACTATCGATACGATTATTTACATGAACATCGAGAGCGAATCGAGCTAGCAGTAACCTATTTGACTAAAGAGTCTTTAGTGAAATAGGTTAATGAAATAGGTTGCTATGTAAAGACAGATCACTGGTCAGAGAGGGCAATAGAACGCACATTTGAGGCCGATCTTCACTTCACTGAACTCTCGCGTCCTGTCATTGTGGCCACTGACGCAACGGCGCGTGACCATGACATCAGTGCTACGCCTGTGATATTTCAAGATGAATAGAGGACGTTTTCCATTTCATTGGAAAACAAAAACGAACGTAAACTTCCGTGTAATCAATGCATGACGGTAGGGAATCAAAAGTTCTTTAATTTTTCAACAAAAAATTACTCCGATGATGTAAGTAGGTAAAAATATAAATAAATCAGTATAATATCTTAACTATCTTTTAATAAAGCGGGTGGTTTTATGGAATTATCAGGTGCAATTTTATCAATCAACTAGCTTCTGCCCGCGACTTCGTCCGCGTGGAAGACATAAAACGTAAAATCCCCTTTTTCACGCAGAGCCACTTTGATTCGAAAATATAATTCCTATTTATTCCCTATCCCATGGGAATTCCGAAAAATACCTTTTTATTGCACCTCTAGGATACTCAAGCTATATGTGTGCCAAATTTCAAGTCTTTAGGTCCAGTGGTTTAGGCTGTGCGTTGATATATCAGTCAGTCAGTCAGTCAGTGAGACAGTCAGGACTTTGAACTTTATATATGTATATAGATAATTTATTTATTAAAGCCTCCCGTGCTATTTAAAAACCGTGTGCTACGGGAAAGAACCCTCCAACTACATGCATATGTACATATGTATTAAAAGAGTAAATAAAAATAATAAATAAATGTTTATTGCAATTACTTAAAAACTATACACACAGGTTCTGGAGTCACCCTTTAAGCAAAATTTGCTTGTGTTGGGAGACCCCGCTCTTACCATAAATATTGTTACAATATTTAAGTATTTGCGTTACATGATATTGATACTAAATTAGGACTAAATTAAGAGTGTTTTAAAATGAATAAATACTATAAAGAATCAAAAGTTTTTAAAGAAAACAAACAAACATAGTAAATTTCTTTGCAAAAGTTGCATCTTAGGTTGTCGATCTCCAATAAAGTCAGGCTCATAAGAGCCTGGTTACCAGATTAGGACAACCCTATGCTTAAATAAAAACGTCAGTTTATTCTAAAGTTAGAGCCTCATCCTTTGCACAATATTCTCAACTTCATCATAGGTTTTTGTCATCAGCCATTCATTAACAGTTTTTTTACAAATAAAATACGTCATCGAGAATATACCTTTTTGTGAATTTATTAGATTATAAATATAGGAGGATTGCCAATTAAATTGTCTCATAGCAAATGTAGTTTTAGTTGTTACTCTGGGTACTGGGTGTTTCCTTCTACGATTATTACTGATGTTATCAGGTTCTGCTTTATAAAACAGTGATCTATGCGTTTTAAGGACTAGCTGAAGTACATAGAGCTTTCTTACGGTTAGGAGTCTTGATTCCAGGTAGAGACTTTCTGTGGAGAACCTATAGGGCTTGAAAAACATTACTTTTAATAATGAACGTTGTGCTCTCTCTAGTTCTAGGAATTTAATTTTAGTAGCCCCTCCCCAAACCGGCAAGCAATATCCTATGACCGATTGACCAAGTGAGATGTAAATTTGGCTAAGAAGATCTGTTGATGCAATATGACGCAGTGTTTTGAAAGTCCATATCAGTTTTCGGGTTCTGTTCAAAATCAGTTCAGTATGCATGTGCCAAGATAGTCTTTGGTCGACCATAATGCCTAGATATTTAGTTTGTTTGACTCTATTTAATTTGACGCAGGAACAGGCAGGACTAGAGACACCACATTTGTGAATTTTAAGTTGAAAGTTATTGGAGGGTTGAGTAGAGTCATAAATAGAGAAACATATATAATTAGTTTTAGATACATTCAATGTCAGAAGGTTGATATCTAGCCATGCTGCAACCTTGCTCAGGCCAGTTTCAGAAGATTTTTGAACACAGTCCCATGTCTTCCCTGAAAATATTATCACTGTGTCATCCGCGTATGACAAAACTTGTCCATGGTCTATGTTCATGCTACTTAAGTTATTAATATATATGAGGAATAACGTCGGGCCCAGAACGCTTCCTTGAGGAACACCGAAAGTTATTGTTTGTTCTTCGCTTACATAGTCTCCTATTTTGACTCTTTGTTTTCGACCAGATAAGTAGTCTTTAAATAATAAAAGTGGTGTGCCACGGATTCCGATCATTTCTAGTTTGTGCACAAGGATTGGGACGGACACCGTATCAAAAGCTTTTTGAAGGTCTAGGAAAACTGCGAGACTCTTCGTTCCGCTATCCAGCTGGTCCGTAATAGAAGAAGCAAGTGCCAGGATAGCATCTTCTGTGGACTTGCCCTGTCGAAATCCGTACTGAGATGAAGACAATAAGTTGAATTTATTAAGAAAACTAACCAGACGCGTGTTCATAAGCTTTTCCAAAATTTTTGAGATAGACGACAGGACTGAGATTGGTCTATAATTAACTATATCTGATGCGTTCCCACCCTTGTACACTGGCGTTACTACGGCTTCCTTTAGAGCAGTAGGAAATATTCCAAGTTTAAAACACAAATTTGCTAAATGAGTAATTACGGGAACAAGTTGTTGTTGACATGCTTTAATAAATCTCGTTGGTATTTTAACAATTCCTGGAGCACTGTCAGCTTTTAAGCCCATAATGATAGTTCTTACTTCATTATCATCAGTGCTAAAAAGCGCAAAAGAAGCCGTAGCCACGGTTTCGGTACAATCATGGTTGTTAACTCGATTTTGACTAGTTATTGTAGGGCTTGAAGCCGTGACATTGTCAGCTAAAAGTTTACCTATAGAACAGAAATATTTATTAACCTTGTCAATACTCTGTTGTGGGGTTAGATCTATGTCTAATAGTTCCTCGCTTTTTGTGTTTTTAGGTTTACGTTGGGTGATATGATTAATTGCATTCCACAATTTTTTGGGATTTTTATTCGCTTTTTGTAAGAGGTCATTGTCATATTTACGTTTTTGTTTTCTAATAATACAAAACCAATAATTTCGGTATCGCTTATAAGTGATTTTTAATATGTCGTTGTGTGGATCTTGTTTTAGGCTCTTCTGCATGTTATTTCGGTTCCTTATACAACGTAGTAAACCAGTAGTCATCCAAGGTTTAATAAGTCTTTGTTTCTGAGGTATGGGTTTAATTATACTGTTATTGGTAATACAATGTTGTAACTTAAAAATAAGAATTTCAATGAGTTTATTTGGGCAGTTAATTTTTATAAGTTCTAAAAGTTTAGTTTCATGTAAATTTTTTAAACTACCTTCTAAATTAAATGTCGTTTTTGTTTTAATAATTTTATTTAAATTTGAATTGTTAGATAGTTTTAAAAATATCATATTGTGGTCAGTGATGGTAGAGTCTAGAATAGCAATGGTTGTTGATTTATTTTCTTCTGGTTTAATTTTTATGATAAAGTGGTCTAAACAGTTACAAGCCCTCGTAGGAAGTATGTGTCCGGGCAACAAACCATGCATAAGAGTGCACCTCTTCACTTCACCAAATCATATATTCTGAATCAAAATACTTGATCTGATGCACATAATACCAAAAACGCTATATATATGTATATACATATTTGAGGAGTCCCTTCGATTCCTTATGGATCAACAAAACTGAGTTTTGACAATGAAACCAATCTGGAAGTATCCTTTCGAAACCAAAATAAATCGAGTTCTGAGGTACCAAAGGAAAAAATTACAAACGCACCTCCTACTTTTTTTAAAGTTAGTTAAAAATGTAAACTGCATGGCGGCATACATAAAAGTAAAGTATTTCAAGTAAAACATGAATCACGTCGTACTCCGAATGGCATCAGCTGAAGTGGCCGTCGAGTCAGCTCCGTCTGCGCATAAATGAATACTGAGCTGTGCTACGCTTTTTGATTCATTACGGCATTTTGTCTTTAGATTAGAGATGTAGTGCCACAGAGCTGTGAAAATAAAAACCTAGAGCTTACTATTAAAAAAACCGAATATAAAAATAACTTTGGTGTTACTTAACGACACCCGAGGCTTAGTTGGTTTAATAGCGTCACACGCAGGATGTTGGGGTTCCTTTTAAGCCATGCCGGGGGAGAAATGTTTGATTTATCTGCAGATATTTGTCTCGTCGAAGACCAATATGTGGACAGTAGTCCTACGGCTGTGAAGATGATGGTGAAACAGCCGCTTATAAAAAAAATACTGCAAATTTTGGGTAAAAACATGTTTACGCAGTAAACACCCAACTGTTAAAACTTTTGTCATCTGTTGGTTGATTACTAAAAAAAACTGATAAAGTGTCATCTAGTCATTCATTCATTTATACCTAGTTAAATATTTTGCTGACCTTGCTAACATACGAAATGTTTAAAGCCAAACGTTATGTGTGATGATTAAGTTTTACAATTTTTGTAACTAGAAATAAAGAGAATAAACAAATAAATAAAAATAATAAAAAATAAATAATAATAAACAATAAACACACAAAAAAGCGTATTTTTCAACATTTTTATAAATGTATGTGATATTAATGACATTATCTAATACCATTTGAAACATGTCGTTAGCATCAGTGAGCCCAAGATATCCATCTGTGACAGAGAAAGTCACACCAAACCCCAAGAGGGTTCCTTTAGTTTAGACCATTTTGGTTCAGAATTACCACTTTTCGGGTTAGTACACGTATAATAATACACTCTGTATAAATTCCACAAATAAACAACTCAAAACGGTCAAGGATCGTAGCAATACCCTTGTATTATATTATAGCTTGCAGGTAGACGTTTTTTGTCCGATCTAACATCAGTAATTCTATTCGGTGAACTTACTGAGCTGGAAACACTTGCTGAGAAAATAACCACAAAAACGGTGCAATAATAGTATCGATCACAAGATAGAATATCCTTTAGAATTACTTATTTAATAATAATAAATGAAAAGTAAAAAAACTTTTTAAGAAACAAGCTTTTATTTAAACGTAAGTACTAAAAATAATAAACTAAACATTTTCCATTTAAGTATCATGTCAACTTAAAACGTCTTTCCACAATTTATGTGATAAGCTTGATACTTTTTATCCGGGTACAACGCATGCGAAGCGGCGAGCACAAGCTAGTAGTTAGATAAACTCCTTAGTGCGTAAATCATTTAACACTAACTTAAACTACAAAATAAACAGAAATACACAATTAGAGTATTGACATTCAATGTGGCAATGCAACCATTCTCAGCCCTGGGGTGCCGGCAGTAGTTTGTTCTACTCCTCTCATATCCATGGATGCAGTAAGAGCCTGCTAAGGGATACCTCCGGAAGATATCTTTCGTGCATCATACTACCGTACTGCGGGAGGCCTGTGTTCAGTAGTGGCCGTTGGACGGCTGAAATGATGATGATGATGAACCATTCTTAGACCCATCTATGTATATAAAAATAGGCACTCGTATTTTGGCTTTCCAACTATAATGGATGCCGTGGGGTGCCGGCAGTGAATGTTGCCCCTCCTCTCTTGCCCGTAGATGCAGTAAGAGCCTGCTAAGAGCTACCTCCGGAAGATGGGCGGCAGCGTCATTCCGTGTATCAACATCCTATACTGCGCTGTGATGAGTATGGCAACTGCCCCCCCCCCCCCCCCCTATCCATGAGACAGGCCTGTGTTCAGTAGTGGAAGTTTTACGGCTGAAATGATGAATAATGGAGTGGAATGCCAGCTAACCATTTACCCAGCCAGCTATGTACAACATAAAAACAGTACAGTGTTACAGTTCGCGATTACAATTTGCGCGTAGAAATCGAATGATTTACGAGTACGTCCATACACGCTGCATTGATCATAGTAATACGTCGTAGGTATATTAATAACGTTATGCAACTATCGTACTAAGATTCAGATAATAACTAATATAGGTATCTATAGCGGTGGCGCGCGAGTATATTGTTTCGCTTTCCTCTTTTGCCCGTGGTTGCAGTTGATGCCAAGGGATAACCCCGGAAGATGGGCAGCGGCGTCTTTCCGTCCACAAAAGTTAATATTTTGTAGTTTACTCTCTCAGATGCAAGATGTACGTTACACAAAGATAAACGCTCTGATAGTATCAGACTGAATTAATAGACAGTATTAATTGTCCTTAGTTAGTACAAAATAGTGTTATCAGGCTAGCCCATATGTGTAGAGCATCAGGGCAATTGACCCTAATATCCGAAGACATCTACCAATGTACCACTTTGTCGCTTAGTTTTACAGAAAAAAGTTTCGTCATCATCGTCATCTCAGCCGTCGGATGTCCACTGCTGGACATAGGCCTCATGGATCAATATCAAATATCCAAGTATCCAAAAGGGGGTTATTGCTAGACTCACAACGCTTGGCAGACGGGTTGGTGAGCGTGATGGCGAAATCGTTAGACTTACAAATAAATTAAAAAAAGCTTGGAACTTAATAGAACTTTACTTAACCCTCGGCCAGTCGCGCAGTTTTTGTTTACGCGGTAGGTCACGTGGGGTTTCTGAAGACCCCAAAATAAAGAGCCTTAAAAACTCCTCTTTAACTATTTTTTGCCTATTATTTAATAAAAAAAATTGGATATGTATGTACTTAATAACAACACAACTACAACGAGTAACTAAATTTTTTTTTATTTCAGATTTAAACTTGCAATCTTGAAATTGGAGTGTAAATTTCTTTCCTTGAGATCACAATCACAAAAAAAATGTTTCTAATTAAATTAGGAACTTTTATATTTAGTAAATATTTATGTAATAAAACTAGAATAATGAACATAGTTACACAACATTTGGAATGAACCAACAAAAAAAAAATATAAACTTTTACAAATTGAAGTCAGTCACTTTAATAGGTACTACTTTTCTTGAAAACTGTCGATACATACCGATTTAGTATGTGTTGGGTATATGCAAAAATTACAGACAGATTCGAATTTTCAGTATGTTTGTCTTGGACAATGATTGCATATGAACGAAATTATTTTCGTTGTTTTGAAAAGGTGATATGAATTGCGTAATAGTCTGTCTCAATTCTCGAGGTAATGTTGAAACAGTGGCATACGATTGCCATTGTGGACGACACAATTCAAACGCCAGTGTTTTTAAAAATACTTTTGCACCATTTTGTTATCTGGGCTTACAGTATCTAACATTATATGAGCATTCAGAGCATCAAGGAATTCAAAAAACCGCCTAAGTGGCCATCGCTAGCAAACACGAGCGACACGGAGTAAGTGCCGATAGTTTGTCCACCACGTCGCCTTCTTCTTTTTCTCAGAACTGTTATCTATTTCGGCACTATGGGGCATTTTTGAAAGTTGTAGTACATTCACCACCTTTTACAGTATCACTACCACACCTACCACCGTAAACATCGCTACTTTTCTATCTAAGCGGCAATATGCGGCAAATATGTAAATATAAAATATAATATAATAATATATACATATATAAATATAAAATATAATACGATAAAATCCAAGTTAGGAGGGTACTTATAATATTAGTTTTAATCGGTTGAATTTAACATTTTTGTAACACCTGGACTTTTAAAGACCCCACGCGACCGACGGAGGGTTAATATAATACTTGTATAATTTTTTTATGGTTATTTATACTTATTATTATCATACACGCACACAGAAAACAACCAGATCCAAGACAAATATAGACATAGCAAGAAAAAAGGGAAAAAGAATATATTTATGTCTCTTAAAGAAGGTAAAAAAATAACAAAGTTTAAAAGTATAAGAACGCAGACATAAACCAGTAAACTTGTGCTTAAACACAACACTGGTTTTCACTCTTGTCCCCCCGAGAGGAGCGAACCCGCAGCCTGCGTCTCAGCCGGCTATGCACCAACTGCGCCACGGACTTTCTTTTCTTTCTGTTCTTTCATAATAGTCCAAATGTACCAAATTCTCGTATAACTCTTAAAGCCGCAGCGGATATTATACAGGAAAATATCTAAACAGCATTATCGATAAATAATGAGGTTTTTTTGTAGAATTAATCCAACCGTGTCAGTTTGCGTCATATTTCTTCACACAAGATTTAACAAATGATGCTGTGAGTTATAATATAACAAAGACCGTTACGAATTCATAAAACCTTACCAAGGTCTTTATTGGCTAATATTGTGTGAATTTGCTACTCGAAACAACACATTTTGATACAGTCATTTTTAGAAAAAAATCGGGCTATTTCTTCGAATATTAAAGGCGCAAGTATCTTAGAAGGTGGAGAAGAGTGTGTGTAACCATTAAAAGCAGAAACTACAGAAAGAATTTTGATGAAACTTGGTAGCCGGGAATAAACACATGGCGTCTTTTTAGACAGTCAATTAATTCTCTAGAAATAACAAATACATAAATAGAGAAAACGTTGCAATAAAATACAACGAAAATAGACAGCTGAAAAAATACCTAAAATAGACCTTTAAATTAAAATCAACAGATGTTGCATACAACGTTTTTATTCAAATAAACAGTAGTATAGGTAGAACACGGAGAATATATCCTCAAAGAAAAGGAAAATTGGCATTGGATGGAATAGGTTCTGAGATAATGACGATTGCTGATCCTCAAGATCACAAAATCGCTTCCTTACTTCCATAAAATGTAACAACATAAAAGCTTTTGTACCGAACCACAGAATCACACAAATGTCAATAATAAAATCAATAAAACCGTCAGATAAACAGTCACCCCTATATTTACAGTTGTGCGACGGAAACGGGTCGATGAGAGCGTTTATCGCAGCCGGCCGGTATCACAGGAAGCAGTGGTCAACATGCCCGCTGCAACTATATTAAACGAGCTGCTGTGGCTCTGTACCAGTTTCTACTAATAGGCTATGGACCAATGCTAAAGTATTATTAATAAACATGTAAACGGGTAAATAACGCGTAAATTACCTTTATTATAATGCGACGCTGACTTTTCGACTGGACTGCACCGTGCAACACGTCAGTCTTCCCAGGACCATGACGGGTAAGGCCTTTGCATCTATTATAGATGATTTATACAGTGTCAGCACTGGTTATCATGCTGTACGGGATGCTGTATGATGTTCCTGGGACATTGTAAGATGGATTAAGTTTGCCCAGCACAGCTTAGTCAAGTATTAGTCAGAGGAAAGGAAAGAAAAGAAGCTAACTAAGCCGCGGGTTGCCTCACGATGTTTCCTTCACCGTTAACGCACGTGTTAAGTGACGGGTGCAATCCAGGTAATTTGCGCGATAATATTTTTATTAGCCTTTTTGAGGTTCCGGAAAAATCCAAAATGGTACCTACAAAGAAACCCTTATGGTGTGATTTTGTCTGTCTCTCACAGATGGATATATTGAGAACTGCTATCGACTTGAAATAGTATTAGATAACGCTTATTCATTAATATTGCACATATAAAAGGTTAAAAATATTCTTATTATGGTTGTAAGGGGGCGGAAAGGGTGTCTCAAAAAATTTAAATGGGAAACTATATGGGTTCCTTGCCCTACTTACTACGGAACCCTAAAAATTTATTTACATTAAATGATACGCTATGGCTGTTATGCCACCTTCTCAAATCTGTCCCTAAAACATTCATCATCATTTCAGCCGTAAAACGTCCACTGATGAACACAGGCCTCCCTCATGGATCTCCATGAGGGGTAGTTGCCATTCTCACCACGCTTGGCAGGCGGGTTGGTGAGCGCAGTATGAGATGTTGATACACGGATAGACGCTGCTGCCCATCTTCCGGAGGTATCCCTAAGCAGGCTCTTACTGCATCCATGGGCATGAGAGGAGGGGTATCATTCTACTGCCGGCACCCCACGGCGGCCCCTAAAACATTACAATAGCTTATTCGACCATTCATTAATTGTTGAATCGTCTATTCCGAACATATTAATACTTTCTAATCTTTTAAATTTATTGATCGGTAAGTAACTACGATATTAGTTGCGTTCCTACTTTAGCTAGTACACGCTTGTTTATTTAAAAAGTACGCAATTAATTATCTACTATCGTTACATTATCCTACTATGAATATTAATATCATTCTGTTAGATTAAATGCATTTTGAAAAAATGTGCAAGGACTTATGATAGCATTTTCAATGATTTGCGCACCACGTTGGACAATACTGTATGCACTAAAAGTAAAAGTATGTATCAGGTACAAAGAAATAAAGTCCAAAAAGAATTAAATGGCCGGTGACGGAACGCTCTACCTATAGTGGGCGTTGCTGCATATAAGTTCCTACTATAATATTTTTTTGTTTGGGCTCGGGTAGTTGGTTTTGTTATTCTGTTCTGCCGGTTCAGTTTTCAATAATGTAATCTTAAAATTTCGGGATCACCATTGTGAATCAAATTATCAAAATCATTAACTTTATTTCCTTCGTTTGTAAAAGGCTACTTAGGGTCTGTATATCAAAATTCTGTTAGGTCGTCTGTTAGATAATACAAAAATAACAGACAAGTATTTATTGCTTTTTCAAATGTATGAAACAATACTTATAGATTATGCGCATTGTAGTTTAGGAGTGGGGGCTCGTGACGTCAGAGCATAGTTAAAATCTGTACCGAAACTGGCCAGCGCGTGACGTGGCTGGGCGCCTTCTGAGCTCGCTATAGTCCGGTAACGTTGTCATGGCCATCTGCGGTCAACAACATATATTGTCAATTCGAAAAAAAAACCAACGCGTGACGTCACGCTTCATTTCGACATGTATCGCCGTCATTTTTGGATTACGTAAAAAAGAAAAAAAATACGTGCCAGCAGTTTTTCTTAATTTACAAGACGCATGTAATAAATCTTGGACACGTTGATATCTACAATAGGTAGCAAATAGTGTCAAAGTTATAGGAAATAAGGCACATGATTGTATCTGTTCGCTTCCATTTTATGCACTGTGATGAAAAGTTTCTAACCGCTTTATATCAATTATCGAAGAAATTTTTGGATGTGTTTGAGAGGATCGCAGGATGGTTTAGATTCGCAATTGTTGGCGCTTCAATAAAGGATAACAAGCCTATTCGATGTCATACCCATTAATTTACAATTTCAAACGTATAAATAAACCACAAATCAAACAAAGACAGTGGTTGGTAATTTGACAACAGTAGGTAGTTCCAACATATAAGATGGAATTATATTCAATGTGATCACGTGTTTCCGCGTTTGTCTAATCACAAATTGAAGTCACGTGCCAAAGATATAACCGCACATATGCCTCGTCTATGCTAATTTTAGCTTCAATTGTACTTTGATAGATTTTTTGTACAAATACTTGACATATGTACATTAGTTATTCAATAGTTATATTTCATAATAGCTGTTCCAGCGAGCTTAGTACCGCCTCAGAATCAAACGCCTAATACTACAACTACTGCTACTCTACAACTACTCTACTACTACATACTACATCTACTACTAGTTCTACTACATCTACTAGTAGTTAGCAGTAGTAACCTTCATCATCATCATTTCAGCCATAAAAACGTCCACTAATGAACAAAGGCCTCCCTCATTGGTCTTTGCCATACTCACCACGCTTGGCAGGCGGGTTGGCGAGCGCAGTACGGGATGATATACGGAAAGACGCTGCCGCCCATCTTCTGGAGGTATCCCTTAGCAGGCTCCTACTGCATCCACGGGCATGAGAGGAGGAGCAACATTCTACCGCCGGCGCCCCACGGCGTAGTAACCTTACTGCCCTACAACTATAAAAATTGGCCGGAAATATAAACAGCTTAAGTTTAGGTTTAGTCACAAATAAACTTTGCGAACGCAGCCTTTTAATATTTGACAAATAATGTCATCCATATATAAATGTATGAGAAAATAAACTTACGTTATAATTATTTTTACCTAATAGAGAATGGACTAACATAAGAAGCGAGCGGTTACAGTAGTAATTTAAATTCAGGATAAGCGAAGGAAATAACATAAGTGAATTGTTTTTATTGCTATGGTACGAGTACGTAAGCCTGGATGGAATGGGAAGCTTCAAACACTAACGAGAGGTCAGAAGCTGCGTTTGCGTAATATATTATGATTTATAATGATCGACGGTATACATGGCAGGTTACTTATCGGGCGCTCGGGTTGTTCACCCCTGTTTAGTATGTACTAAGCGTGCTGACCCTAATGATCATTTCAATAGCTTATGGCGAGTGTAATAGGATTCCGATCCCAACGAATATCTGCAAAATGCTTTGGCCCGGGATGGGGCATGATCGGATTCCCAAAGAGCGGTCCAGATTTATTTAGAAGGTGCGGTGATTAAGCCCTGTGTCATCGACCTTCATAAAGGGCACCAGATTATTTAGGTTATATGGAACTCTTCAACCTTACCGTTAACCTCTATATCAAGACGACCGCGTCGCACGGATCTCTTAGAAGCTCGTTGTGCAATCAAGTTATATTACGAGTATTTGGTTTGACATAGAAAATAAACTTTGGAGTTAAAACTCTTCGCTGGAATTCTGATTCATCATCCGAAGTTCATAAATGCAATCGTTTTACTCATTAAACATTAATATTTAAAAGCAATTCAAGGAAGGGTGCGTTCTGTAAGTGATAATAAAAAAGAAATACGCTTGAAACGAATTGTGGTTATGATTACTAACAGGCTCATTAACATAAAACCGGAGTATGATTGATATATCGTTGGCAGTCACATAATAATAACAATTGTTTGATTTACAGCGGTAATATTTGCAACACGGACATCTTATCACCCCGTGATTGATGCTTCTATAGCATGTGGGGACTCTCTGATATTGCAGTAATGAGCAGGATGTTACTATCGTTCAGTAGATTCTGAAGTCCAATGAACTGTTAGTTGCAATTGTTTCGATATATTCTGCCAGCATTGAGTTTATTTCGGTGTGGAATGGGTTTGTTTTTATTAGCGTGGTCGAAGGGACCGGGTTTGAGAATGTGCTTGCCGGATGGCCAGCGCGCGACTCTGCGGACGTGCTCCGCCTCGCAACTACACATCTACATACAATCACAATTATTGTCAGTGTCCTCTTATAACTATAGGTAACGATTGTTATTTTGCCACTATTGAAACGCTATATGAGGTAGGTGTAAGTGCTTATAGCGTTTAGCATCCACATTTAAGCAACTTCTGTCAGATGCCCCGAGACAAACCTCAGACATAGAAGAGTGCAAGCAGCTTGTAAAGACCTCAATGCACAATAAGAAGATAAGTCGGATAAGGCAGTCAATAAATTCTTAAAGGGTGATTTGGTCATTCACATCCATACTTTGTTAGATGGCAAAGTCCTTTATTAAAGAGGATGCACTCAATAAATAGCTCCTAGATTAGTAATGCGACGGCACGGCAACATTATTCACTTGACATCGTTTTTGGTAGACGAAGCCACAGACGTTGGTGTGGAATGCGTAAGCGCAGGCGATCGGGGATCGAATGAATGAGTCAACTGCTGAAGTGACGTCATCTGACCAGTTCTCATCTTTCCGTAATCTACATGCATTTTTGTTTTATTTGATTCATTGTTTGGTTTATGCCAATCTATTTTAAATCTGAGTCTAGTAATGACGATGCTGATGACTGGTAATAGATTTCCGAGTAAACCATTGTCATTTGCACGTGTTTTTAATCAGTCGTAGTTACCACACCTGTCCAGTCCATAGGGTATATAATGTACCGACTTGATTCATTGCACAAGAACATACAAGAAAATAAAAAGTCAAAAATGGTATGATTTCCTAAAACCTTGGCTTCAAATCATCGGAATGATAACATCGTTAATGAAAACCGACCTCTCAACGTCCGACCTACTTATTAATTACCACGTTGTTGTTTTTCTGAAGCATTTTACCCAATAACTATTACAGTGCATCATCTTCTCGGAAAGGCCTCTACTTCGGTTTACTAAAACAAATGTGGTTTTACGAAGAGGAAGTAAGCTTAACGGAGCCTATGATTGTCTATTGTGTGGTATTAGGGATTGACCTAAATTGACCGCACTCTCGATCGTCAACGTCTTCAACGAATAGAGTGAAGTGTTGCATTGTATGGCTTATGTATTTATTTTATTATTATTTATTATGGTTCCGCAAGATTACCAACAAAGACAACCTCCGTGCCTCAATTGGTCTTACAGCCGGCTGAGATGCAGGAGACTACGGGTTCGATCTCAATGTTATCTTTTCATCAGATATTTGCTTTGGATCTAGGTGTTTTATAATGTGTAATATGATGATAACTTGCCGCTATGTCTCGCGTTTGTGGACTATGAGAAAGCCTTCGATTCGATCGAAACATGAGCGGTGCTCGAGTCTCTCCAACTATGCCGAATTGACTATCGGTATATCGAAGTGTTGAAGTCTTTGTATAGAAACGCCACTATGTCAGTCCGAGTACAGGAACAGAGTTCAAAGGATATTCCCTTAAAAAGAGGCGTAAGACAGAGAGACGTTATGGCTGAAATGATGATGATGATGATGAATATGATGAGTATATAGGTATTTGCAAAAATAAAATATTTAAGTATTCTATTAACCATCTGGTTTCCATAGAATTACACTTATTGCTTATTTGGCTTTATTTAAAATAAAAAAAATGTGCAAAAACTAAAAAAAAAACACACCGAGTTATTGTATTGTCATCGGTCCTTGAATATTATGAAGTTTCAATTAAATGTGATGTCTTTAGGTGAAAATTCCGTTACAGTTACATAGATACTTGAAGTGAAGCTAATAAAAGCTTGTTAAAAGGAGCGAAGTGTTGCATGTAATAGCTTTATGGTTCCGCAAGATAACAGCTAAGACATACATACTTTATTTTTCTTTGACCTGTATCGTCCTACTGCTGGGCAAGACAGACTGAGACATACTTGCCACCCATAAATTGTACATAATTTTAGTACCTATCATTTTAGTTGCGCTTCTGTTTTAACATCACATTACACCTTACCAGATTCTAGACTTGTTTATTGGCCTGTAACGCTAATTGCAGGCGTATGCACGCATGTCCATTGATCATATCTCTGATATTCACGCAATACGCCGGGAAATCGCACTTCAATTTGTGACAATAGACTGCAATAGACCCACATACGAGTAAAATGACTCAGATGCTGCTTACAGATTACACGGTCCACATTTTTCTGCTTCATTGTTCATAAATAAATGAGCAATCCTATACTTTTCAATGAGTGTAAGAACGTCTGTGTTTCAAATCGTCCCGGGTTGACTGGAGATTGGTGATCGCGAAAGTTTACGAAAAACTATCATAAACGATAGAGTTATAAGGTCACAAAGACTATAAATAAATACAGACGATTTGAAAATCTCCTCCTTTTTTGGAAGTCGGTCAAAAAACATGATGTCACTTACTCAAAAAGCGCAATTAAATGTAAATGTAGTGCGCTTTTAAACGATGATTTATTTATTGTCATGTATAAAGAAGATGGGATGATGACCTGGTGAAGACCGCAGGTCGACGGTGGATGCAGATCGCTTCCAACCGCAATAACTGGATATCCATGAGGGAGGCCTATGTCCAGCAGTGGACTTCCTACGGCTGAAATGATGATGATGATGATGATGTATGTATAAAGAAATAAAAATTATATTATGGGCCTCTTCATTTCCAGCGGACATCTAGACCTTGAGTTTCGACTAACCAAGTAGTTGAAACGTTTTTACAATTCGTCACACCAGTACTTCCTCATCCTAATCATCTCAGCCGTAAGAGGTCCACTGTTGGACATAGGCCAGGTCTCCAAGTACTGATCATGAGGGGTTCTTACCGTACTCACCACGCTTGTTGGGTTTGTTGGCAAGGTAGATGCTGCTGCCAATCTTTCGGAGGTATCTTTAAGCGATTCTGTATACATCCGCGGGCAAGAAAGCAGAGGTAAAATTCTACTGCCAACCTCACGTCCAGTATTTACCTAAATAGTTGATGCAGCTGTAATGTTGAAACGTTTAGCTTGCACAATAATCAACTGTCTGACGGTGATAGACTACCAAAATTCGTAAACTAATTAAGTTGGCATTCGGTCTGGGCAGTAGAAAGCAAGTATTTGGGCTTACTGCCAAATTCCGGATAAGCACACCCTTCCTACCACCGCTCGTAATGAGAACAATGAAAACTTTTGCTTACACGAACTAGGATTCGGAACATGCAGTCTTTTATTTATTAAAAAAATATTGCTTTCATGATGAGCCAACATTTTGCTAGGAGCTCCTTCTAGCGTTATTATTTTTTTCACATCTCGACTTCTATACACTGTTTACTTAAGTATGTTATAATAAGTGGAAAATGGTCTTTGACATCTATTATTAGATAATTTATACAGTGTGAGCAACTGGTATTCATCCTTTATGGGACGCTACAGTGCCTTGGACCTCGTTAGATAGATTACGATTGCCTAGCACCTATACCATCCTCTCAGCAAAGGCTGCTGTTATACTTAATAAGTACGTATATATACGTACAGTTAAATATTAAAATCGTATATGATAAGGTAGGCAGTTGAAGTCTAATGGTGACGAAAAATCAACAATAGAACGTAACACAAAATGTGTATCTATGCAACCCTAAATAATACTGCCAGTTACCGACCCCTCACGCCATTTGGGCACAGTGTATACAGTGTTCCGACTTCATACAAACGGACGAAGCGCGAGCTATACCTACGCGCCTCGATCTCGGTCCTTTCTCGGGATCTAAACAGTCGCGACTGTGCCACATTGACGAACGGAGGTGTGTTGTTTTTTTAACAATAACTGCGCGATTTTTTCTCAAAAAATAAGTTCAAGTACCTGCCTACGTATTTAATATGTCGAGTAGGATATATTGTGCTGTTTTTGGTTGCATGAAATCTTCAAGAATGCATCCAGAGATAACTTTTTTAGATTACCTGGAAACTCTGAAAAGTAAGACTATAAAATAATTTTACTTACTACCTAGTAGGTAGGTACGTAATGTGTGTCTTTTTAATGGACAAGTATTTCCTTTTATCTCCCGAAAAAAAAGATGTCTGGATTCTTAAATAAAGTGAATAGAGTAATGGAAAGTGATTGACACGAGTAAAATAGGTAGTTATATGCGGTTCATGATACGGTCGGTACGCTTGTGTAAAAACCTCGAGGCATGTGTGTTTCGTTTTGTTAGTTTGTATAATTCAAAGTAAAGACGTGGTATTTTATTTATTATTAACTAGCTTCTGCCCGCGACTTCGTCCGCGTGGAATAGTTTCTTTGGGCTAACGCTAACTCTTACCCACGACTTCGTTTACGTAGAAGGTGAAAATATAATATTTTTAAATAATACCTACGTTAAGCGTAATTTTAGGTAGGTACCTACATCACGCTTTCATCAGTAAGAGTGGAACTTTAAAACATTAGGTAAAAGTACTGGGTCTTATAATCTTATCATTTAGATTGTAAGTTATTCTAATAATTCATAACTATGTTATTTTATAGTACTTCTGCGTACACTATATTTTCAATTTATCTATTCAATTCACAAAGTATTATATTTGTTTGTATAAAAAAAGTATATTTACAATCACAAAACTAAATGGAAACACAAAGTAGGCAAATTTAATTAAAATGCTGGAGGCGGGCAGCCCTATCGCATGTTTACGTACCGCGCGGCTGTAGGTATTTATTTCAAAAATACGGCCGAGTCAAACTACTGTATACATTACTATTCTGTGATTTGGGTCTATAAAAGTAAAAGTTTTGTTATCCGTTTTGTCTGCTATAGAAATTGTATTTATCTCTGGCTTTTGGGATAGTTTGTCTCCCTTTGTCGTCAACTTTGTCGTGAGTATTTCATCTAGGATCCAAATTCATAGTGATATGAATGAAAATTCTTTTAAAGAACGCTGTGTATGTAAATGTGATGTCAGTTTATTCTCCATCTTCTTTGCTTTGTGTAGAATGATAAATTCAATGATAATGTTATTTTTTACGTTAACATATCGTGCTATTTAGCTTAGGCAATTACAACTCTTCATATTACATGATTAATATTGGTGACTTGCTCTGCACCTTCATCATTCTCTCAGCTTAGAAAGCCTTATTTAGAAGTGAGCACTTTAAAACATCTGTTTTTTTAAAACTTGCTGATGCTGCTCTCATAGTTACAGACAGAGAGTGTCGTAGTAGGAATCTCGTTACTGCGATTTTGAGCCTTATATTCTAAGGCACGCACATTGCTGGTATTGATTGACATTCATGCGATATTTTTATATCTAAAATGGGAGGATGCCAGCAGTGTAAGGCTTGTGACTCAAAAAGCCAGAATATCATCAGTATCAGACAGAATATAGAATATCTTAAAGTGGAGTTCTTCTTGATCTCGACCTTCGCACATTGAATAGAAATAGAAAAACATTAACATACACACCGATACAGCATAGGTATATTAAAATAATAAGAGAAAATAACTTAAGCTTGAATAAGTTTAATTGAACAAAGTTGAAAGTGTAAGCGAAGCGAACGACGTTCTTAGTGGCAACTAGGCATTTCGGCTGAATGCTTGTATGTATATATTTATGTCCCGAATTTTTGTCCGAGAATAACTCTTGAAAGGATGGTACATTAATACGATTCGATGGTCGTGGGGGAATTTTGATATAGGGGATAGTTTTTGAGATATGGGGGTTTAATCGTTTTTTTCTGTCCGAGGTTAACTCTTGAACGGGCTACCGGATTTTGATGTAATTTAAAACGTAAGGACATACTAATCCATTTTCGTAATTTAATGATATGGACCTCATTGTAGCGGTGTGAGTCAAGAGGTCCCATCTCAGCTTTTAGCTACTCCACATGCGCAGAGCAGCGCTGAGATTGCAAATTTGGTATACCTCCTCATGTCATGTTAACTATTTTCATAATCTAGCTCGACAATGCTGACTTTGGCCCTGCTAGATTCCAAATATCAAAAGATTACAGCCTCCATAAAATGCGTCGTAATATGCCATTGTCAGATGGCAAAATTGTGGATAAAAACTGAAGGTAACTGTTGGAAATGTTTTGGCCTTTAGCTTTTTACAATCAGGCTTGGCCATTACTGATTCCAAGACAGGCAATGATGACTTTGTGTTCCTTCTCTCTTTTAGATTCCTGATTGGAAATTTTGAAGATTCTGATTAATGTTGGTAGTTGCAATTATAAACAAAGAAGTGAAACTACAACTAGGTCTATCTCTAATGCAAAATGAGATGGCTCAGTATTATTCGCAAGACTTACATTCCTGGCGTTAATTGCCATTTTTGGAAACAATGCATTACATAATTATATGCTAGCATGTCCTAAGAGCTGGTTTATCTCGTAAAATTCAGCCCGCTTAAAGATCATTTTATCATTCAGCCAAAACGTGCTTAGTTTTTACAACCTCCTCGCTTTGTGCTAGTATTTTGTTTATGCAACGATAAAGATCATGTTGCATCAACCGCGACACTACTTCTGTGGTTCCAGTGTTCAATTTCAAATGTAAAGTCAAGGTTTCATTGTAATGAGTTGCTATAGCGTAAAGCATGAATAGAAAAGACCTTCGCTCCAACGGATCGTCCGCAGTGTGACGTAGGCTTTTCAATGTTAGCCGGTCGAAAAGGCCTTATAATTATTCACACGCAAATTCAAAAGGTATACTTAAATATATAGCAGTGAGAAAAATGTTTTGACTTTAATGGTTAAACCTCTTTTGCGGTTAAGAACTACTTTTCTGAGTGAATGGAGAGAACCTATCATTATTTCTCATTATAAAAAATATAGGACATGTCCTTTATGAAAACTTTTTAATTAGCACGCTAGGATTGTCAAAGCTGGAAATAATTGAGAATATTTCTAACATACTCATGAGCTCGGCGTGTGCCGCACGTTCTTGATTAAAATCCATGCGTTGCTGATTTTCAAGAGTTCCAGTCTGGTTGAGTTTCAATTACAAAAACATTCGCTCTATTTTGAATGGTAGTTTATAACTAAAAAGTCAATACCTAAGGTTACATACTTTTTTTCATGATGTGTTCCTGCATCTTGGGGAAGCCCGTGGTTAAATCAATCTGCTTCTATTCTTTCCCCTGAATATACTAAGCTGAGAGGTGGTAAAGCCTCCCAGCTCTTTCAATGTCACAGGCGCTGCAGTGTCCTGTACAGCATGCAATGATTCAATATTTGAAACAGCAATAATTAACTAAGTTACTAAGCACCGAGTTCAACTTGAGGACACATGATAAAGTAAAATACACTGAACATGCTACATGCACTATCATTCTTGCTAGTTCCTCTATTCATTGCGAACTTTGGCCAAACTACCTCTACGAAGTTCGGTGTTCGCTGTTTCCATGGCTCTACATATCACTAGGCTCTACGTAGTATACTTAGGTAACATAATTAATGTTTTCATAAATATGATCTCCATGCATATTTGGCATCATCATCATCATCGTCACAGCCGTAGGACTGTTGCGATGATGTGATGATGGACGTGGTCCACTGCTGGAAATAGGCCTCATGGATCTCTAAGATCATGAGGGGATTGTTGCCATACTCGCCACGCTTGGTAGGCGGGTTAGCAAGCTCTGCATTGGATGTTGATATACTGAAAGATGCTGCCATCGACATCGACACCCATCTTCCGGGCCTATTCCTTGGCAGATTCTTACTGCATGTACGGGTAAGAAAGGAGAGTGTTGCCTTCTCTCTCTTACCCGTCTTTACATCTCTCTCTCTCTACTTCCGGCACCCCACGGCACCATTGCATCATTGTACTTAGACAGATATCGGTGATGGTTAATTTGTAGATGCTGTGGTAATAAGCATAACAAAACAAACTGCCGAAAAGATGACGCTGATGACTGTGTCGAAACATCAAAAACTTTAAAATCAATAGATGCAGCACGTCTTAGTAGATGCATAAAGTAAGTAGTACTAGAGTCGTGGTAGTTGCAGAGTGGTAGTTAGTAGAAGTAGAGGAGTAGAGAAAGTAAGTACTAGTAGTCTTAGTAGTTGCAGAGTGGTATTTAGTGGAAGCCGTGGGGTGCCTGCAGTAGAATGATATGCCCATGGATGCAGTAAGAGCCTGCTAAGGGATACCTCCGGAAGATGGGCAGCAGCGTCTATCCGTGTATCAACATCCCATACTGCGCTCACCAACCCGCCTGCCAAGCGTGGTGAGTATGGCAACTACCCTTCATGGAGATCCATGAGGGAGGCCTGTGTTCATCAGTGGACGTTTTATGGCTGAAATGATGATGATGATTTAGTAGAAGTAGAGGAGTAGAGGAAGAAAGATGTAGTAGCGTCGTAGTTACTCGTGGAAGAAGTAGTAGTTGGTTAGTTAATTCTGAGGCGGTACGAAGTTTGTTAGGAGTCATAAATATAAATGCTTATAAATTGACTCTCTATTTGGCTGTGGCAGGGAACGAATAACTGTTCACCTCTGAAACAACGCAAAATAAAATCAAACAGAAACTCCTTTGTTCCTCACCTTTGCGATCCGTAACTATCCGACCTCCCTGAGGAAAAATAAGAGCTTTGAGTGCGTCAGTCGGGTAACTCGGATACAAAACTTGTAACTGAACGGAGTAATTGGACCTCAGGGCATCGGCGACATTGTTTGATCTTGGGCTGAGTATTAATTAGTTTGAATCCCGTTGGGGTTAGCTTGGAAGTTTAAAAGTGAAAGCAAACGGATTGTTTGATTGGAGTTATTTCATTGTGAGAATTAGCTTGATGAACGAAAGCATTTTGAATCTGTTGTGTGGTTAGGAATTGTTGAGTAATGATTTGGTTTTAGCCGTGGGGCGCCGGCAGTAGAATGTTGCCCCTCCTCTCATGCCCGTGGATGCAGTAAGAGCCTGCTAAGGGATACCTCCGAAAGATGGGCAGCAGCGTCTTTCCATATATCAACATCCCGTACTGCAACTCGCCTGCCAAGCGTGGTGAGTATGGCAACTAACCCTCATGGAGATCCATGAGTAAGGCCTTTGTTCATTAGTGGACGTTTTATGGCTGAAATGATGAATGATTTGGTTAACTTCGTACTGGTATGCTAGTTACCTAAAAGTGTTGATAGTCTCCATCCACATATATTTTCTAATCCTACTAATGTTATAAAAGCGAAAGTTTGGGTGTATTTATGAATGTATGGATGATTGTTACTCTTTCACGCAAGAACTAGCCTAAGGATTGAGCTAAAATTTTGCACACGTATAGATGTTGACCAGGATTAACACCATAGGCTACATTTTATTTGAGTATAACGCATGCGAAGCGGCGGGCGATGTTTAGTTATAATTTAAAAAAATAGTACTGAATAGCGTTGTATGACGTTTCCAGCATTAGTCTTTTTTAGACTTTCGCGATCACGACACATTATTAACACATATTTAAGTCCAGTACACATATCCAGTCCACATATCCAGTATTCCCGGGACCACGATGGATGCAATCCTGTCGAAACGTCGGGCAATAATAAAGGTAAATAACGCGATAAATACCCGGTTAAATATGTGTTAGTAATTTCCAGCATTATAACTAAGCAGAAGGTGAGGTAGGGTTAAATTCTTGGTTCTTCTAGTGTTAAATTATGTTTATTTTGCCTAATAATCTAAAAGCCTAATAAACTAACCTTGTTTGACATTTTTCTTTTCAATAAATAACGCAAACTTGTGAAATACTTATTAATATTACCGGGACCAGATTTAAATATATCTATGGTCAATGGCCATAAGCTCTTAGTCATACGAAAGAATTATCAGAATGTTTTCTACATGAATCACCGACGGCGGCATAGAAGCTGCAGTTGATTGCACTGAACTTTTATGTTTTTAGCTTATGTTACTATAAAATTTAACTTGCCATTGTCTTACATTTATTTATTATACTAGTTTATGCCCGCCGCTTCGCATGCGTTGTACCCGGAGAAAAAGTAACCTATGTGTTAATCCTGATCAACATCTATACGTTTGCAAAATTTCAGCTCGATACGTACGCTACTTTTTGCGTGAAGAGGTAACAAACCTCCATACAAACAAACTTTCGATGCCAATTTCAGACATTTCATGGCGGAAAACCTAAGAAAACTAGCACAAAGAGTTCAGCTGTGGTCTGTACTTCTTATCTACTCAGAACAAGACATTTACATACAGTTTTGTTATCAAAAGAAAAGATAATTATTACAAAACGAAACGGAGGTGTTTCCGTAAAAAGGAAACCTCGCCCTGGCGGTTGTCAAAGAATTTGGAGTCAACCCCAGCAAATAGTTTTTAAGCTTCTACTCAGTTTCGTCATGCATCATGAAGGTTTTATTACGATTGAAATCCTAAAGATACGACTTATAAATAAGCCTTTACATTTATTATACATTATTATGACACCAGCAACTGATATTCATGCTGTACGGGACGCTGCAGTGCCTAATACGTTGTTTGGGCTTGCCCAGCACCTATATCCTCTCAGCTTAGCCAGCTATTAGTCAGAGGAAGGAACAGGTCAATACGTCTGAAGCTAACTAAGCAGCGGGTTTCCTCTCACCGTGTTTTACTTCACCGTTAAAGCACGTGTTAAGCCGGGTCCGCAGCGCCGTGTTTTCGTGTTTTCTAACATCATAACATGTTTACAAAACAGAATAGGGGCGTGGCTTAACAGTTTTGTTAGCAAAAACACAAAAACATCTTTGCCGAGACAAATGGATAACATCACCCGCGTTCGCCTGCGGGGAGGGGAAGCGTTGCATTTTATGTTCGCGCTCATTGAAGCAAGACGTCATTCGTTCGTTCACTCGTTGAGGTTATGTTTTGAATAATTAATAATAATTCTCTATATCTGGTGAAATTAATGATAAAATGAAATTTATGAATACCAGCTCTTCAAAATCACTCTCCGAAAATCTAAAAAAATGTTTTTATTCCGAATCTATCATCGATTTTCAGTTCTTGATAAATATTGAAGGAACGAGGTAGCAGGTAGGGTCGGACCCGGAATCTATTTCGGTTACGTCTTTGTAGAACTAAATCCACTATAGCTATTACAGCTTCTACGTCCTCTTCGTCGGAACTCATTTTTGAAATGAATTGGAATGAAACAAAAACAATAAACAAAACAGAACACACCAGACGGGCTGTTTTAAAAACATGTTTTGCTTAACATGTTATGTTAACATGTTTTGTTAGAAAATTGGCGCTGCGGACCCGGCTTTAAACGTACACAAACATTTTTCAAGAAAGAAAAATCTATTGATGCACGGCCGGTATCGAACCCACGACCTCGGGATTGAAAGTCGGGGGTATATACTTGGCCAGCATTTATATCGTCCTCTCAGATTAGGCGGATATCATCCGATGAAACATTGACAATTGACATGACAGTATAGTTGACTGAGCCGCGGTTAACCTCACTATTTTCCTTCAACGTTAAATCACAGGTTAAATGAGCACATTCATCATCATCATCTCAGTCGGAGGACGTCCACATAGGCCTCCCTCATAATTCGCCAAGTACTGATTATGAGTGGTGGTTGCTATACTCTACACGCTTGGCGGGCGGGTTAGCGAGTGCAATGATAGTTGATAAACGGAAAGACGCTGCTGCGCACCGTCCGGAGGTCACCCTTGGCAGATTTTTAGTGTTTTTACGGGCAAGAGAGGAGAGGCAACATTATACTGCCGGTACCTCACGGCTATGTGCACATACATTTTTCAAGAAATAATAATGTATTTGGTGCACGCTCGGTATCGAACCACGACCTTTGGATCGATACGAAGCATAGGTACTTTGTTAATCTTACTAACGTTTCACTTTGGATTTGGCGGTGCCTGCCCCCGCATTCATAGCAAATCCTCATGGGGTATTCCTCAAATGGTTTAGTAAGGATCACAAAAAAAATTAAATCTGCTTCCTACTTACTTTGTGACCTTAATAACCAAACCATTTACTGCCATTGACTGCCTCTATGGCTATTAGATCAATTGCGTGACAAATTTTGTAATTTTCTGCAGATATTTTCTCGGGTCTAGGATATTTTCCCAATGTATAAAAGGTATTATTTAGACAAAATATTTATTTATAATATTTTAGTATTTTATCAGTCACCTGGTACCCATATTATAAGTCTGGCTTACTGAGGCTAGATGGTGTTGTGTGAAATGTCCAGCATTATTTATTTATTTGGCACATTAAGGTGGGTACTGACCGGTGTTGCGAGGTTCATGTAACATGTTACACGCAAAGGTTATATGGCGAGCATTCATGCAGTCAGTGACCAGTACCCAGCTTTAGGGTAAGATCAATAAACCAAAATATCAGTCAGGATAATTAAAATTAAATTGAATAAAAAACCGGCTTCAAATGATAAAATCCTTGCCTTATTGCTCAAAACACCCAAACCGCTGTATGTAGGCCAATAATATTTGAGTGTTTCTCTCAATTTATCATGGATCCAATCATCAGAACTGGGTGTAAAAGCAAATAATATAAAGTTAAACAAAAAAGGCATTAAATTATGCCTTGAGAGACTCCAGTGTCTACTATTATTGTTAGTTAACTTCTCATGGATCCCATAATCATAATCGAGTTTTGAAAATGGAACCACGTCTGGAACATAACCTACCTTATAAAAAAATTCTTCTTAATTTATGAATGATAAATGACGGAGTAATCGTGTAACAAACATACAAATAAAACATACAGTCGAATTCTCCTCCTTCTTTTTGAAGTCGTTTCGATATTACCAAAGGTTGCAGCTGGATCTACCACCATTGTATGAACGTTTAATAAAATGTTTATTCAGGTTGTTTTCTTCTGTCTAGCTCAACGATATTGGCACTGGAACTGTATTGCCGTCTATGTTGACTCCATTAGCAGCGTAGCTGGAGCCAGCAACAATAACTGTGGCAGTTTGGCAGCGCCCGAATCCCTGAGGAGTGTGGGAGAGTGCCCACATGGGATACACTGGCGCGCGCGGCTAAATCACTTAACTCATTGTTTTCTTATGACTTTGATGTGTATTTAGAATGTTTCTACGCAAACTACGGCGTTAAAGTGCCTAAAGTTTTTTGATTTGGCCTTTTTCGTCTCATCATCTTCGTCATACATTGATATCGCTCACTGCTGGGTATAAGGCTAGAGAGCTTGTGCCGTCTACCTGTGTCAGTCGCATTCATTGACGCCCCACCTCGCCACCGGTCCCCCTATGCTTCTATGTCCCATCCTCGTCCACAGTTTTAAACTTTATCGGCGATCTATAATGGATGATGATTTATCAGTATAAATATACAGACGTAGTCGTCAGTATATTTAGTGTAAGTTTCTCTTGAGGCGGAGCGGGGACTTATTAAGACAGACAACGCTCTTTCCCTCTTGCATAACGTATCGCTCCGCCTCATTGAAAATGCACCCTTAATGAAAACTTCCCTTTGGCCGAATGGTATGTACCCCCGACTTTCAATCCGAAGGTCGTGGGTTCGATACCGGCCGTGCACCAATGGGTTTTTTTTCTTGAAAAATGTATGTGCACACTTAACACGTGCTTTAACGGTGAAGGAAACATCGTGAGGAAACCCGCGGCTTAGTTAGCTTCAGACGTATTTACCTGTTCTTTCCTCTGAATAATAGCTGACGAAGCTGAGAGGACGGACGGTATAGGTGCTGGGCAAGCCTAATCCATCTAACAATGTCCCAGGCACTGCAGCGTCCCGTACAGCATGATTACCAGTTGCTGACGCTGTATAAATCATCTATAATAGATGCAAAGGCCTTACGCTGTAAAGCCTGGGACATTGTTAGATGGATAAGGGTAGCCCAGCATCTGTTGGTTTCTCTTCAGTTAGTCAGTCATATTACAAGAAACAAATAAGTAATTAATTTATTCGTGTGTCAAAGTTTCAGAATCTGAAGCCAACGAGGCCGCAAAGTCCTCTCAATGTTTTTCTTTACCTTAACTTTAGTGAGTACAATTATGTACTTATGTAGTAAAGGTAATATGGACTTATAACTTAGGAAAAGCAAAGCAAAAAATTAATTAAAACTGAGTGTTTCTATGTACAATATCTTGATAGCCTTCTGATTTTAATAAAGCAATCGTTAATGAACACTCCTATAATATTTTTTTAAGATACAATACAAATACAAAATATTGTTTGCGTTCATGAGATCCTGAAGGACTTATATTGAGTTTATAAAACGTTTACAAAATTTTGGTACATAGTGGGACGAAGGGGTACTGCTGACCCGCTCATGCAAGACTCCTGCATGATCGCAGTAAGGGTACTGTGATCTGGGTAATCCCATTTATTCCCTATCCCGAATTTCGAAAAATCCCTTTTTAGTGCACCTCTAGGATACTCAAGGTATATTTGTGCCAAATTTCAAGTCTTTAGGTCCAGTGGTTTAGGCTGTGCGTTGATATACCAGTCAGTCAGTCAGGACTTTGAATTTTATATAAATAGATAACGTATTTTAACTATGGCGCCTAATATTTTCATGATAAATAAATATATTTTTTGTATCTACAAAACCGCGGACAAGCGTTTCATTCCGGTAGAATATCTGCAAAATAGTTCATAGGAAATTGATCCTCTCTAAATCGATATTGGATGTCAGCGAGCTGCGAGCGAACACCCAATATTGATGGGGTGTTATCCACGGTCTGTTAATTGTGACGAGAGACATGCTTTCTATAGATTATTCTATATTTCTAAGGCATTTTTATTTAAGGTAAACAGTGAGTTATTGCTTAAAAAGTATTCTCAAAATACTCGTAAGATAGTGAAACACTTTCAGGGGATTTTAAAATAAGGGGATGGACTTTGAAGTTGTTAAACAATGACATAACTACCACTGGCATTTATTATCATAAGGAAAGTTACCATTTTGAAATACATAATAGTATTTTACATATTTATAAAGAAAATATAAACTATTTATTCACAATACAATAAAATTGATTTACTAACTGACACTAAACTGAGAAAGACAAAAAAGTGTTAACAATTTGGTTACCTAAATTAAGAAGAATACATAACATTAGCAAATCACGCGCGTAGGTGCGGAGAAACATGCACCCACGCACGTAGGTGCGGGGCGAGACGCTAACAAAAAATGTTTCATGTAAATCGGTCAACGCGTTCGTTTGTAATTGTCAAATACACAGACAGACAGACAGACAGACAGACAGCGCTATACATATTAGAGGGAACTCGCAGTGCTAATTTACAGATTTCCGGATTCTAGGAAAATGCCGTGATGTTCGATAATAATCCTTTAATCTCGTCCGATCAATTTAAATAACCAATACTTTATTGTGTGCATTGTTTAGGTGGAACCAAGAAGCTTTTGCAAACATCTTCCTTGAAGTGGTCTTCTCTGCCTACCTTGCCGTTGATCAGGATGTGTGGCACAGAGTTGTAAGCGATCTTTCTGCTTTCTTCGCCGTAGAATTTTAATAGGTCCTCGCCTTTCTGACCTCTAGCACACTGCTTAATAGCCTCAGAGTCTATTTCCATGGACTTGCCGCACTGAAAATAGTAAAGTTAAGTAAGTTAGTAAGAGGTCCCCAACTGGATGGACGTACCAGCTCCAGGAGAAGAAAGCCAAATTCTACAATGTGGTCCATCTGGCCACCAATTGAACTCGCTGGAGGCAAACTGTCCACACTTTCACGCAGACATTCAATGATTCAAGGATTTGTCCCCCGTCGGAATTCGAACACAAATTTTCTTTATGTGCCTTTTGCGAATCGAGCGACCATCTACGCCACGGAACGTATAAGAAAACAGAATATTTTATAAGTTTGTTAAATATGATGAATCTTTCAAGAAGATTCTAGATCCTTTCATGACGAGCTATTTCTCTTTAGGGCTTGTTCCTTGATTTGAAAATCTTTATCTACAACAATTTTCAATAAATACTCGTACCTATTTCATATTTCTATTTCTAGATACCTACAACGTCAGCAGCATGATCGTTTGAGCCTCTCCCAGATTGCGAATCGTCCATGAGGCAAGAGTTGTAGAGAATAGCCAAGGTGATGTTGTTCAGAAGATCTATTGCGCATGCGTGGAGCTTGTTACCGTAGCACTCTGATGGGCCATGTTGGCAGATGACGGTTCCGTTTTCTAAAATCTGAAGACAGTTTTGTATTAGTGCCATATTTTGTAACTATTTACATGCGGTGACCTGGGGGATCCACAAAGCGCTAAGAGGTCTCGTGGACCACTTATCTCAACCACCTGCATCTTAAAACACCACAGGTAGTGGACTAAACCGCATGAGTCTTGAAGAGACAGTGGAGCACGTGCTACTGTACTGCACTGCAACAAAGGACGAGCAAGGATCAAAAGCGGGACGACAAGAGCTCTTAGAGTCCTATTTTTATGCCCTTCTTCTGAAACATATTTCTTTGGAGACTTTGGAGATACTCATGTAATGCTGCCAGCGGCCCAGAGTTCTTCAAGGTACGGAGTACTTCTCTGGTACTTCTAGGATTTGGGTTGGCCATATTAGTCGAGATAGTATCACGGAGGACAATGCACAAAATACCCCAATGCGGGACGTTATTGCTAAACTTGTTTTATTATAATTACCTATTAGAATTAGGTCTCGTGATTGGCCCAGATGAGATGATCGGCATAGATGCTAAGACGAACTGACTATGCAATGTGCATTGCTCGGACTGGTGGACCGAAGCTTTAAGGCTTCAATGGGCGGTCGAAGCCAGTCTAGACTGAGATGAGTGAAAGAGGATAATGAAGGCCTAGCCCAGCCGTGGGCCAGCAGGCTGTTTCGATTAGATTTGATGAGAATTACTTTGGCCTAGCACTTTTTCTCTATATCTCAGCCGTAGAAAGCCCACATCCACTGCTGGACATCATTGATCCCCAAGAGATCATGAGGGGATGTTGCCGTACTCACCACGCTTGGCACGCCGGTTGGCGGGCGCAGTACAGGTTGTTGATTCCGGAAAGACGCTGCTGCCCATCGAATACCGGAGGTATCACTTGGCCGATTTTTCCTGCATCCTTGGGTAGGAGAAGAGAGGCAACATCGATCAAAAAGCAGAAAGCCCACAAAGTCATTACATACCCTAGCATTTCCAAACGGATACACATGGACGTCCAAGTATGATCCCAGCTCAAGCACTGTCTTCTTGAATGCTTTGGAGTCGAATTCCCTGCAGTCTGGGCAGAGAGACTCGTAGTACAGCTGGATGATCACCAACTTGTAGTCTTGGTCACTCTTTTCAACCTACAAAAGACGAAGTAAATACAATTTTATGATGACTTGATTAATATAATAACTCTCTGCTGCCCGCGGTTTTGTTCGCGTTGTAATATTTTTGCGCGAAAACCAATCCTTCTGACATCAGTCTGCAGTGTAATTAGTACACTATAATCCTAACTATCTTTCACCACTAGTGAAATTTTTACATTAAAGAGTTTCGTTCGCCATCTATGGTCTTCTTCATTAGTTCTTGTGACGAGTGACTTGAAAATACCAAAAACGTCGTGCCTTTAATATTTGAGGAGTACCCTTAGTCATCATCAAAACTGAGTTTTGAAAATGCAATCGGGACCAATCTTTCCAGATTGATCCCTTCATTTTGAAATATACACGGAAGTGTATCATTCTGACCAAATACAAACGTGCAAATTTTGACTGTGCAATGCCGTTTGTGTTTTGGTGGATAAAAGAGACATACATAAATATTTTTTCATTTTATTTCATTTCATTTATTTATTTGTCAGAATGAAGGTTTACAATGAAGGTTTTCATTTTCACATTTTGGTCGTTTTTCAGAAGATCCCTAGGCAGAACATTGCTGTTTGTTTAGTCTCTCATTCTATTTTTTGCTGTAGTTATTAAACATCTCCATAAAATATCGGTATCGACCGATATCTTATGGAAATGTTGTGACTTTTTCTGTTCCCAAAAATTAAGAACCAGTTACGCCGTCAACGATTTTCATCACCAGAAGAGACTATCGAAGAGTATGAAAAACACGTTTCTGAGGTTACCAAGGAGGAGTGGCACAAAAGTTTTCAAAATTCGTTTAATCGCATGAAAAAGTGCATTTACGCAAAGGGAGAATAATTTGAGATCAATAAATTAATTTTTGACCTTTATTAGTACTTTTTTCTTATTCATTCTGGAAACTTTTAGTGAGCCCCACGGCTTCAACAAGCTCAAGACAGAGATTATTTATTTATTAAAGGGCATCCAACAAGAAAATCACATAACATGAGTTAATAATAGGTTCTAAATATATTGTTGACTGTGTGTTTCCTCAATTACAGGTTGCCACAGCGTGCACAATTTAGAGATTAAACAGTTTACTACCACTTACAAACTTAAATCTAAATAAAATTAAAAAGCTGAGTAGTTGAACCAAAAATAACAAGAGAAACAATTTGAATGTGTAAAACATTTGAACACAATATACGAGATTTAAATTAATCTATTTTATTTAAATTAATAAAGATAAGTGGAAGGAGGGAAGGGAGGCCTTCGCCCTGCAGTGGGAAACACCAGGCTTATAAATAAATAAAATAACGCGTTAAATACCTACCCGATAACCAAAATAGATATTTCTTTAATATTATTTATGTATTTTCTAACAGATAGACTATATAGAATTTAGATTTTTATACCCTGTCAAGTTACCTACTATAGTCAAAGTATCCAAGATTACAGCCGTGGGGTGCCGGCAGTAGAATGTTACCCCGTGAGTCTTATACCCGTGAATGGAGTAAGAGCCGGTTAAAGGTTACCTCCAGAAGATGGGCAGCAGCGTCTTTCCGTGTATCAAAATCCCGTACTGCGCTCGCCAACCCGCCTCCCAAACGTGGTGAGTAATAGCAACTACCCCTCATGGAGATCCAGGAGATTGAGGGCGGCCTGTGTTCAGTAATGGTTGAAATGATGATGAATGATGATCCAAGATATACTCACCTTATTGGTTGAGACTATTCCAGATGCTGGGGTCACAACATTCGTCACAATACTGTTGTCAATCACGTCTGAAAATTACGAATGTATAATAATACACATTATTATTTAAGAATAACAGTACACATTACAGATTTGAGGAATATATACTGAAGCATTCCATAAAAAAAGCCTAAATAAGACATGGCGACATAAGTCACAACCCATCTAGGTGTAAAATTCTCATCAATAAAAATTAATTAAGCCCAAACACAAAGTAACTGGTGTAGGTCGTTGAGGAGTTTCCTTGATTGTCTTAAGGCTCCATCATCCAGATCGAAGGTCTGGCCTTCATTAAATTGTAGTGCTTTAAAATAACTAATGAAAAAAAATACGAATGCACTATATTCGCCACTACGATTTTCAAAGGTTCCCCTCGATTTCTCTAGGATGCCATCATCAGATCCTGGTTTTCTTATCCTTGGGATATCTTCTATCCAACAAAAAAAAAATCATCTCGGTTCATAAACGACGAAGTTATCCGCGAGCACACATATAATTTTTTATATACATATATATATATGTATATATATGGTCGAATTGAGAAACCTCCTTCAGTTTTTTATATTAGATAGATTAGCTCTTGATTTCATCCTTGTTTTTTTCTTCTCTTGATTTCGTCGGCTAAAAACAGGTGTTTAGTGTGCGCAAAAAAATAAAAACAACAAAAAAGCAGGCAAAGCCATATTTCCCTGATCTAGTTATTTACATTAATAACAATAATAATTTGTTAATAAGTAGGTTTTTATAGAATTTATGTATGTATGTAGGTATAATTATTTTATGTATGTGTATCTATGACGATAAACATGACACTTATTAAGTTATTTAACTTCACTCCAACTATCTGTAGGTATCTATTACCAACAGTTTTTAAATGTTTCTAATTTATTAAATTATCCATTTAACTTCACTGTAGGTGAAACCTGAATAAGGAGGGTTCACAATTTATGGTGAGCTGAACGCCTATTAACCAAAACTTAAATGGTAGAATGTTACCCCTCCTCTCTAGCACGTCGATGCAGTAAGAATCTGCCGAGGGATACCTCCGGAAGATGGACGGCAGTATCTTTCCGTGTATCAATATCCCGTACTGCGCTGGCCAATCCGCCTGCAAAGCGGTGAGTATGGCAACAACCCCTCATAATCAGTACCTACTGGAATCTCCAAGTACAGTCGCGCTCATAGTAAAGGACACCACTAAGGTTTAGTGGTATCCTTTACTGAGCGCGATTGTACATGAGGGAGGCATATGGCTAGCAGTGAACGTCCTACGTCTGCCGATGAGATGTGAAAGGCTAAGTTTACATAGAATATTATTTAGCTTCTATTGAGTCCAGTTTTTCAGGGAGAAGCTCCCCTTTAAATAACACTAAGTATCATAAATCGTATCTATAGCCGTAGGGCGCCGGCATACGATTAGAATGTTGCCCCTCCTCTCATGCCCGTGGATGCAGTAAAAGCCTGCTAAGGGATACCTCAGAAAGATGGGCAGCAGCGTCTTTCCGTATATCAACATCCCATACTGCGCTCGCCAACCCGCCTGCCAAGCGTGGTGAGTATGGCAACTACCCCTATATAGAGACCCATGAGGGAGGCCTTTGTTCGTTAGTGGACATTTTATGGCTGAAATGATGATCATAAATGGGCAAGCACAATTCCTGTATCCTAGGCAAAACTAAATTAAAATCTCTAAATCAAGCAAAAGTTCACTTACTCTGACAATCGGTGTAAACTATCACCAAATAAATAAACAAAACCGCAAACTTCGGAAACATTATGTACATATATTGTTTAAATGTATTCTTATTATAATCAGTTGACCTCTTCCAATAGAGACCAGAGGAATAATGGATATACCTAGTTACTATCAGTAGGTATATATGGACAGTGATAAGAACTTGCGACTTGGGTATTTAATGAGCCATGTGATAGTTTAAATAGCTATTAATTCAATTCGTTTATTTATACATTTTAGGTTTAACATAAAATAGTTATCCAATTCGCTATAATTTTACTTAGTAGAATTAAACGATTTGGTTTAAGCAAATTAGTAGGTACAAATTAGGCACTACATCTTGATAAAATAAAATAAAAAAATATAATAAAATAAAATCGCTCTGGACTGAGACGAATGGAGAAAGGGAAGGGAGGCCTTTGCCCAGCTGTGAAATCCGAAGGGCTATTTAGATTAGATAGATTAGAAAATAAAATAGGTAATTAATTTTATTGTAAAAACACATTAAACATTACATCGTCTATGTATATCATCTCTTCTCTTCTCTTTCTCGTGAACTTCACATATCTTTTATCAGCATCAAGTCAAATCAGGAAATATGCCACAGCCAATGCATTCATCTATACTAAAGAGGTAAAGTTTGTGACGTTCTGAGTTTGTGAGGTTGTAGGGAATCTCTGGACGTACTGAACCGATTTTAAAAATTCTTTAAGAAAGCTATATTATTTGTCACTCACAAATCATGGACTAACACAAAAAAGTATTTTAGTTTTTAGGGTAAATCATATTTATCCTAAAAATTAAAATACTTTTTTGTGTTAGTCTGGTTTGCATAGTAAGTCGGAGAAAAAGCGCTCGGTTCTTAATGATGAAGAGATATTAGATTGAGTTCTAGAGAAAAGTTTTAGAGCTTCAACGATCTTGGATGTTCCGCCATGTCGGATTCAGAGTGACGTCATTTAATTTTTGAGTTATTCTCAGCAAGCCCTTTCATTTGATACCCATAGGAGTACATTAAAAATAAGTAGTCCGCTATCTTGGGGTTCCGCCATGTTGGATTCAAAGTGACGTCACATTGCTGACCATGCATTCATTGTCATCCAAAGAATACATGTATACAAAATTTCAGCTCAATTGGTTGAAGATGCTTCAAACTTGAGTTGCAAGATTCCGCGAACAAACATAGTTACATACATACCTAGATACATACATATGTACATACGTATACATACAGGGCAAGCATAATAAAAGCTTGTAAAAATTAAATAACATCACTCTAAATCCAACATGGCGGTATACTCAAGATGGCGGACTATATTTTATTAATGCACTTTTACAATATCGATATCAAACAAAAGGGCTTGCTGAGAGTTACTCGAAAAATTATATGATATCACTCTAAATCCAACATGGCGGGCATGAGATGAACAGACAAGAAACCAACTGTCCAGTGATAACTATTAAGTAAAAAATAAATAAAAAAAAAACATTTAACAAACAAGCTTTTTTATTTACACATAAATTGTGTAAGGACGTTTTAATTTGACATTAAACTTTAATGGAAAATGTTTATTTTATTCTTTTTAGAACCTTTAAATAAAAGCTTGTTTGTTAAAAAGTTTTTTTTTACTTTTAATTTATTCTTAAACAAGTAAAAGATTGACGTATCTTTTACTTAAGGCTACAGTGTCCTGTCAAGATCTCTTTTGCCCTCACGATTCCTAGTCCTAGAAGTCCTAGGATCAAAATTTATCTTTGGTACTTGAAAGCAGTGTTTTTCCTATGGGCAGTTTTAAGTTGAATTATATCTCGGATTGGAACTCCTGAAAGACAATCATCACATGTAAAAATGTTTACCGCCCAACGAAGTGGGCACGGATCAGCTAGTATATAATCAATCAAGAATCAAGAATCAAAAAATACTTTATTCAGTGCGGCCGCATGGACCTTATTGACGCGTCACAAATTACAAAATAAAACAACACAAACAAATAGAATAAAGCACATAATTGAATCTGTTCCATATTATAGAGAGGTAAAGTTTGTGATTGTGAGTTTGTGAGTTTGTAGGGGGTAATTTTTGGACCTGCTGAACCGATTTTGAAAATCATTTTGCTAATAAAATCCATATTATTTGTGAGTGTCATAGGCTATAAATTTACTCGAAATATTAATAGACTTTTTTGTGGTATTATGATTTGGAAAGTAAGTCAGAGAAAAAACGCTTGAACGTAAACGTTTCTTATGAACGCTGCTTAGGCGGTTATCACACTGCCACGCACCACGCTGCATGTTACGTGTCGACGCACCTACAGCTTGCGGGAGTGCAGATCTGCATCATCGTGCCCGAAAAATCCGCGCTATGATAAAGTGTTTTGTGGATTCACGGCGGCTCTGACTCATTTCATTTAAAGCTGTTCGCTAGGCTGCGGGACTCGGTGTGCCATACCTTGCGTCTCGCCCCGCACCTATACGCGTGGATGTATGTTTCTCCGCGCTTGAGCGCGTGATTTGCATGAACGCGCGTCGTTGATGCATTTTCAGTGTGTTAGACTGTGCGTGTTTACTATACAAACGGAGATACTCACAAGCAACGTTAGAAGACGCATTCACGCTACATGCAGCGTGGTGCGTGGCAGTGTGTGAACCGCCTTAATGATGAGAGGTTATGATTGAGTTCTAGATAAAAGTTTAATAGCTTGATACTGCCTACAAAAAAGTCAGCGACAGCCTATATCTAACTTTCATATTTAAGTTACAAAAATAAGTTTTTCATAATTAAAAAATAATTTAAATCGTAAGGTGACGTTTATTTGCTTTATTATCGACAATTATGTATGAATTTTTATTTAGTAAATTTATCGTCTCAAGTGTATTATAATTATGATATTATTTATTATTTTGTTTATTTTTTTTTTTAATAGAATAGAATAGAAAATATTTATTTGCACCTTATTCTAACAATGTACACATAATTATAATTAATAAAAAAAATCAATAAAATAAGACACAAATCGGCCACTCAGCATTTGCTGTAACAACACGAATGCTGTCGCAGCGCTGGTTTTCGGTGGCGCCTTATACTTATACTTATAATAAAAAATAACATTCAACACCCTACGGCAACGGTTTCACGATTATCTCGATTTAAATTGAATATCAATGGTGCATTGTGGAGTTTATCACTTATCGAGGCCCACTGTGTGAATGATGTTCAGTGAAACGCTACTGACAGGTAAAACAAACAGCATTTTTTTATTATTTGTTATTGTGTATAGTTCACTTTCAGTGACCCAACTAATTGAAACAATTGTACGCAAATCATAAAGAAATTTTACTTAAGCAAGTTGAATTATAAAGATTTAGTGGAAATATATAGCTACGATTGATAGCCGCTAATTTGGTTTCGCGCCGCGCCGATTACGCAATACGCACCTCATTTAGATTGCATTTTGGCGCGAAATACGGCGCGCGCTCCGGGTCGGCGCTAAGTGAATACTGGCTCGGTTTTTACAATGGAACGTATTGTGGTATATAAACTCTGTGGAAAGGGTTTGAATGAAGCTTGTCAGTACGTTAATTCAAATTTAGTCTGTGTTCGGGATATACAGAGTAAAAATTACTTCAGCTGATAATGAGATTTTATTTTTAGTTCAAAATTTATTATCATCTATCTATATTTTCTGCTGTTTATACATAATTTGTAGTATATCCTCACCAAAAATAATAAAATAAGTAGGTGTCTTCAAACAAAATATTATTCTAATCGTAATTCTAAAATGATTTTTTTATGCATATTTTTTCAGCCATTAGAAAGAAAAAAAAACAAAAAACTTACGAATTTATAAATTAACTTGACACTGGCGGAATTGTGTTAAACCAAACACAAAAAACCATAAAATACAAAGCCAATACAAAAGACAAGTCGATAAATATTATAGTTTACCAATAATTAATTGTTTTAGTGGAACACTAAATCACTGGTCAGTTTACTTACCAAAACCAAACAACGGTTAAAAAATCTTGGTAAGTAAACTGACCAAAATCAAACAAGCGGATAGTAATTGTTTGTAAGCATGTGATAAAACCTACTTCAAAATTTAAATTATGACCGAACTGCAACTAAAGGATTACTGCTGGAAAAACATAATTAGCACATACTGTGTGGATTAGGAATACCTATTTGACACGCCTTAGTAAAACCTAGATAAGCCTAGTATTATAATAACCTAAAATACTAAGTTATTTTCTTTTTTTATACTCACTGCTACCAGAGCATCCAGCGAATAATGTTCCAGGCATTGCAGCGTCCTGTACAGAAGTTGTAGAACTCATCCATATCATCATCATCATTTCAGCCGTAAAACGTCCACTACTGAACACAAGCCTCCCTCATGGAACTTCATGAGGGGTAGTTGCCATACTCGCCACGCTTGGCAGGCGGGTTGGCGAGCGCAGTACGGGATGTTGATACACGGGAAGACGCTGCTGCCCATCTTCCGGAGGTATCCCTATGCATCCACGGACAAGAGAGGAGGGGCAACATTCTACTGCCAGCACCCCACGGGTGAATCATCCATATATCAGAGGTAAATAGCCAATTTACCAATAAGTAATCAAATTATTACCTGTTTGGCGTAACATACTCGAGGGTACATTTCAGCTTGATACAGGAATTTTCCTAGATAGTGATATCCACAAACGTCCCACATTTCCTGTTTACCCATAACGAGATTCCGACCCACCCTGATTACAGCGAGGCAGCTACTACAGAGATTTAACATTCTAACAAATTCAACTTCAAAAACATGCCGTAAGCGAATAAAATGATGCAAATTGGTAGTGCGCTTGCTCAGAAAATTTAATTTCAAACGTGATCTATCGAGATTTCCGAGGCGTCCACTTACTGCCCGGCGATAAGCACACAAGGGAAGCCTTCGCTTACTCATGCAGGTTTCCTTGTTTTTTGGTCGATGAACTTTTCACCTACCTTGGGTCGTCCTATTAGGAATATGCATCTTCAGGCACTGAAGGTGCATTATAGATAGATAGATAGATAGATAAACTCTTTATTGTGTAAATCATACAGAAAATAAAAACAAAAATAACTAAAATTAACATAAACTACAAAAACAACAGAAATACACAATGGGCGGTCTTATCGCTTAGAGCGATTTCTTCCAGACAACCTTTGGATGGAGAGGATTTGAATGGAAGAATGGGGTGTAGTGTTAATATCCTAATATTTAAATCCTAACATATATATATGTACTATATACATATACAAATATATATGTATGTATTTATATACAGCATGTCCCGTAATTGGGGTACTAAGCCGAAAGGGTGGTTTTCTACCCCCCCTGGCAAACAACGTTTGTTCTACGACTTTCTTGATTTTCAAGTTTATGAGTGATAAGATAACGTTCAAAGTTTATACCAATTTCATAAGAGTGACAACCCTGCTCTCAGCTGTTACGGGCAATGACCTATTGACCGCCGGGGATTCCCGCGGCGCGCCCGCAACGCGCTTGTGCGTATATTGAGTGTGGGTATAGGTGCGTGGTGTGCGTAGGCGCGTAGGTATGTATTACGGACACACGTCTGTTATACATTAGGGTTGACAGCGACTTGGAAAACTTGTGAAGATATTTAATTTTGTATGGAAACCTGAAAATACGTTTTTCTGAAATCTTTCTTCGCCTTTGCATTCCTTTGTTGGGGGGTAATTTGCAGCTCCTGGCTTCATACACCAGTTACGGGACACCTTGTATAATAATTACACAAATACTAAATACACATGATTATCTATAAAAGCTTCCATAACTAAGCATATTTTACATTTACATCATTATCTTACATCCTTATTATACATTTTTGTTTCATAATAAGAATGAACTACTAACGTTCTGGCGCGTTGTTTACGAATATAAAGAACGTATTAGGTTAAGAAGTTTCAGAAGTTTATTTAGATCTTCGCAAACTTTCTCATATTAATATAAATATAATTTATTAATTTCTCAACCAACAAAACCTACTTCGATGACAAAATCAATAAAATGTTGCTAAAAATACCCGAACCGCTGTAATTAGGTAAGCATATTACATTTGAATATCCCTTGATTTAACATGGATCCTATCATCAGAACTGAGTTTTAAAGCAAGCAAATATTATTAGGTGAAAAAAAAACCCAACAGTAAGTTTAAATTTAGGGCATAACACTATACCTTGAGCGACTCTCCACACTATTCATCATCATTTCAGCCGTAAAAAGTCCACTACTGAACACAGGCCCCTTATGGATCTTCACACTATTACATTATTTTATTTATTTAACACTTTAACACATAACGATTGAGTAAGGAGGACTTAATGCTAAAGCATTCTCTGCCAGTCATCATCATTAATACATTAAAATTAATTCCAATGACCCTGATGCTGATGATAATGATGTGTAGGTAAGTATGGTGATGATGTGTAGGTATGATGATTAGTGGATAGGGATATATTATCATACCCTTCTTTCGATGTTTTGTAATATTGAAAACCTTGGAAAACAAAACTATAAGTGATTTTCCATTAGGCAAGAGCGAAACCCCCTAACACAGGTATATACTTTAAAGGGGATTTCCAAAGCAATTCAAGATTTGTATAGTTTAAGTTACAATTTATTATTATTTATTATTGAGTTTCGATAACCATCTGTAGTCTTCTTCATCAGTTCCACTTGACCAAATCATACTTTCTGAATGCAAAAGCTTGTGTGCAATACCACAGATTACAGAAACTAAGCAATACTGTGTACAAATATGCGAAAGTGTAAAGTACAACATCTGAAGAGTTCCCACGATTCCTCAACATTTAAATCATCAGAACTGAGTTTTGAAAAAAGTGAGACCTAATTAGAAGGGTGGGTAGCTTCTATTCGAACTCAAAAATAATTTTCCAAATCGGTTCATAACCGACGGTGTTTTGAGGTAGCAAAGACTAAAAACTTCTCCTTTTTTTAAATCGGTTAGTAATAAGGAGATAGGACTGTGTATTTTTTCAGGGTACCATGACCGTACAGGGAAAAAAAAAACTTTTATTAAAATGTCCATTCATGGCATTCAATGATTTCCGAAAAGTAAAATCGAGAAAATGGAACAATACCTGTCTAAATTGTTGTTCTATAGGATAGTATTGACGCTTGACTCTTACGTTCTGAAATCTGTGGTTTTGATACTACCTTTAGGGAAAACACAGTTATCGAGTTATTAAATGCTCGATGAATGAGCTTGATTTCAGTATTTCTTGGAGCGAGAAATTACGTTCACAACAACCACAAGCCACAACAGCTAGGATTAGAGCCATAAAACTTGCTGAAAAATAAGCCTTTGAGTTTAGTCTCGAGCGGAAATGCACGAAGTTCAGTCAGGACTAGAATCCTTCCTTAGCAGTTTTCTACGAAGTTTTTTGATTTCAATAAGCTTTCTTGAGCGAGAAGACGGTGAAAGCAATCCGGTGAAGTTAATGAAACGTTCGTAAGAAGCTATCGATTTTCTGAAAGCGTTTGTTTTGGATATGTGTTTATTTGTAATTAATATTATAGTACGCTGTGTAGAGTTCCATTTTACCCTGTTGTTAGAAGTCATTGTATTTTTTAACGTTAACCAAAAAAAACCTATTCAAATTTAATTAGGCCAGAAGCGTGTCGGGCTACGCGCTATGTAGGGTTTCGTAGTTAGGTAAAAAAACACACACCAACTTCTAACAACAGGTATACTGATGTTGTTAGAAGTTGCTGTTTTTTTACGTTTACCAATCTATATTAACAGGAATTAATTGAGATTCCGGCTTAAAGTAGCTATTCCGGTATGTGTGGTAAACCGTTTCACTTATTCAAGAGACAATTTCTCCGAAACTAAAAAGCTTAGACGTATAGTTTTCCTTAGTTTTTGGTTAAAACTATATTCAAGATTTTTCAAGTTTTTAAGCTAGCAAGTTTAGATTTCAGAAGGGAGGGGATTCTCGGAAAATTGTCTTCGCACTTCCTAAATGGTACTAAAATACCTGTTCAACAATTACTCCACACGATGGGAAAATCAAAGAAAAAAAAGTTCACCCCCAACTTACGTGTATGTGAGGTCTCCGAAAGTAATGCTTTTTCAAGATGTTTTTGTACCGTTATTATGGCATCAATGTTTTATAAGTCCATGAAAAGTTACCGCTTGCTGGGACTATTAGTGCTATTAGTCTCTTCGTTAAACAGGAGACAAGCGGACAGAGATACAAAGCTAAATATTATCTATACTTCGGAACCCTAAAAAAAAGTGGTTCGATAGCGGGCAGCAACGCAGATATCTCCAGTTACTTCTCTTGAATTTGGGTGTTCTTCAATGTAAAAAAATGTCTTTAAGTATTCTCGTTATGGTACTTACAACACAAGTTCTTCTTACTTTGGAGCTACTCGTAGATGGTGCTGTGTCCATTGTCCAGAGTTATTATTATTAATTTTACGCAAGAAGCAACTGCGACATTTTAGCCGGTAGGTACATGCCACCGGAAAAATAATTTATCTTCATGAAGATTCTTATACAAAGTCATTCCGCGTGGTTTGTCAAAATAAAATATAAAAGTATACCGTTTTCCCAGCAAGCAACAATCATACTTTGCTAAGGAATTATTTTAAAGGATTTTAGCATCAACGCGAATGAGAAACGGGAAAAGCATAGAAACATTGAAAAGCGCCGGCAGGTGGTCGGCGTAACTGTGTATTTATCTGCAGTGAAATGAAAAATTGAAGTGAAAATGCTGTTCCGTTTGCAACACAGAAACTAACCCCGGCTGTATAGTGCTTAGTACTTGAATTTCAGTTGCAAAGTTAGTTGGCATTGAGTGGTTCAGTTCAGAGTATTTCGATGTTGGAAACGAGGTTCAGAATTCACCTAGCAGTTTATTACTGCCTGAATATATTTCATGAAGGTAAATAGAATATAAATAAATAAAAATGCTCTATAATAATAATATCTAGTCCACCCAGCAGAGTAAGCAGAGTCTGTATTATGGGTACCAAATGGTTTATCATCATCAGCATCATTTCAGCCGTAGGACGTCCACTGCTGGACATAGGCCTCCCTCATGGATTTCCAGTTTTTTGCGGTTGTAAGCGATCTGCATCCACCGTCGACCTGCGGTCTTCACCAGGTCGTCAGCTTATCTTGTTGGTGGACGTCTTACGCTGCGTTTGCCGGTCCGTGGCCTCCACTCGAGAACTTTTCGGCCCCATCGGCCATCTGTTCTGCGAGCTACATGGCCTGCCCATTGCCATTTTAACGTGCTAATCCGCTTGGCTATGTCAGTGACCCGAGTTCTTCTACGTATCTCCTCATTTCTGATTCGATCACGTAAAGAAACCCCGAGCATACATAGCCCTCTCCATAGCTCGTTGAGCGACTGAGCTTATTCATGAGGCCAATCGTGAATGACCACGTCTCGGTTCCATATGTCATCACTGGTAACACACACTGACTGTAGACTTTCGTCTTAAGGCACTGAGGAATTTTGGACGAAAAGACGTTGCGTAGTTTCCCAAACGCTGCCCATCCGAGTTGGATTCGTCGATTGACCTCTTTCTCGAAGTTGGACCTACCTAATTGGGCTGTTTGTCCTAGGTATACATACGCGTCGACAACTTCAACCATAACTTGGGCAGGCACAACATGTACATTCGACATAATCTTCGCCTTGTCCTTGTTCGTTTTAACATGGACGGCCTACCTGTTGGGAGACTCGATTGAGGCCTTCGAGCATCGTGCCGAGTTCCTCCATCGACTTTGCCATGACCACAATATCGTCGGCAAACCGAAGGTGAGTCATGTATTCGCCGTTAATGTTGATACCTAGTCCTTTCCATTACAAGAGCTTGAAGGCATCTTCCAAAGCGGTCGTAAACAGTTTCGGAGAAATAACGTCTACCTGTCTTACGCCTTCTTTATAAGAAAATATCCTTTGAACTCTGTTTCCTGTACTCGGAATGACATAGTGGCGTCTCTATACAAAGACTTCATCACTTCGAAATACTGATAGTCAATTCGGCATCGTTGGAGAGACTCGAGCACCGCCCATGTTTCGATCGAATCGAAGGCTTTTTCATAGTCCACAAATGCGAGACATAGCGGCAAGTTATACTCTTCGGTCTTCTGTATCACTTGCCGCAGCGTATGAATATGGTCTATGGTACTGTATCCTTTTCGAAACCCGGCTTATTCGGGACGCTGATAGTCATCGAACCTGCGATCGAGACGATCTGCGATAATAATATAAACATGGATCAAAAGCGAGATACTCTGTCCCCTGGGGTTCCGTTGCCCACACCCAAATTGCCCCACTCTCAACTCATCATCGCATAAATGGTTAATAGAATACTTAAATAGATATTATTGTATATCTCTCATCTTTATAATATAAAGTGGAAAGATTTGTATGTGGTATTTTGTATGTTTGTAACAAATAAACTCAAAATCTGCTAGACCGATTTTTAAAATTCTTTCACCATTAAAATGCTACAATATCCCTGAGTAACAACGGCTATATATTTTATTCACATATTCCTACGGGAATGAGAACTACGCGGGTGAATCTGCGGAGTGCGACTAGTTATTAATACTTTTGAAAAAAAAACAGACCCGAGACAAATATCAGCAGATAAAGCAAACATTTTGTCTCCCGGCGGGGATTGAACCCGCTACGTCCCTGCCTCAGCTGGCTATTAAACCAATTGCGTCGCTGAGATCGTCAATACATAACTACATATGTAGTAATGCTGGACATTTCACACAACACCGTCAGGTAATTAATAATGCTGGTAAGAGGTTGGTGTTCTAGTCTTTCTTAGGGTTTCGTACCCAAAGGGTAAAAATGGGACCCTATTACTAAGACTCCGCTGTCCGTCTGTCTGTCCGTCTATTAAACTTTCGCAATCACGACACATTACAATATTTAACCGGGTATTTATTGCGTTACACTACCCTTACTTGGTCTTCAAGTCCCTATAATTATGAAGACCAAGTAAGGGTAGTCTAAAAAGACGCCTCCGCTTTTCTGCCTCCAACATGCCAGTCTTCCAGGGACCACGATGGGTGCAATCCTGTCAAAACGCGTCAATATTAAAGGTCAAACATCTCGATAATACCTGGTTAAATATAGATTACACAGGATATTATTTGTCAGGATAAAATTAGCTTACAAATAAGAGACCAACCACCAATGCAGCTCATGCACGTAAACTGTGGCAATTAATAATGGTAACCAGGCGGGAATTCTCACGGTGTCCGGGAATCTATTAACGTCTCGAGGGGTTTCCCTATCCACGTAAACTCGTTAAATATTAATTCGGACAGGACTTTGCCCTTCCAGTCGATAATCACCGGAGTGCCCCAGTTTTTCCGCTGCTATTTTAGGCCTTTCAAACAATTTCAGAAAACTCTGAATAAAAAATGCTGAGCGTGATTGTAGGTCGATTTTTTGCAGCAAATCCAAGCAAATCGAATTGAATTTTGAAGTTTATTTTTAACTATATGACCCGCGCAACTTCGTCTGGGCCAAATAGGAGAGGGTTTGACTAAATTTTACCGTTTACGCAGTGCACGCGACGGAAGGAATATTTTTTCCCCTTTTGCAACTTTTTTCATAGATCTGCTTTGCTCCAATATTGGTCGTGGCGAGATGTTATATAGAATATTATAGCCATTCTCGATAAGATTAGATTTTATCGAATAAAATTGTTAGATTAGCGCGTCCAAACGTACCAACTCATCAGTTCTATGATATTATAGTACCTGCGAAAAATTTCAGCGTGAAATTTGCTAACACAGTTTCATCCGGGCTTTTTTGTTTTCACGTACCTTCTATCTGAGCCAGGTCAAACAGCGCTCGGCCTCGCTTTGTTCGCAACTCCAATAACGGCTTTCGTTTTATAACCATATTACATTTTTTGCACACAGGAATCTACATTATTGTACATATGATAGGTAGTATTTTTCTGTATAGGTATTTACAAAAAATATAATTAAATATCCTATCATATCAACAATCTGGTACCTATAACACAAGCTTTTTTTGGGGCTAGGCGGTGCTGTGTTAAATGTCCAACGTTACTTATTTTCATATCCTATTTTATTTTTAGCCCATGAATGATGACGTTATATACAAGATTGCTCGAGATTCATCAACAGAAAGTTGCGAACCAAATTGGATGGCGAAAGGAATGGGCTCCGCCGACCTCACCGGTAATGAGATTTATTTTCAATTAAAGCAGGCACCCGATCGCGGAGCGGAACTACAGAATTTACATCTCCCCTTGGAGAGCACTTAGAACCTTGGCTAGACCGTTCAGTCGAAACCTGCATTGGAAGGAGGCTTCACCGTACCACAGATACACAAGTTCGAACATCGAGTCCAGAATATAATTTAAGACATCCCATGGCTCAGTTGGTCTAATAGACGTGGTTGTGTAGTACACAGCTGAGATGCAGGAGGTGGCGTGTCCGATCCCCGCCGGAGGACAAATGATTGCTTTTCAGTAGATATCTGTCTCGTGTATTTGGATCTGGATATTTTTCCTATTATGATAGGTATTTACGAAAAAACATGAATTTAAGTATTTTATTATGTATACAGATAACCGCCAGTGTTTTAAGGTCTGCCTCGGCTTTTTATAAGGGTACAATCTCTAAAAATGTATTACTTAAATTCTCTATTAAAAATATATGAACTCTCTATCAAATACTGAAAACTGAATGATTAAAAAGCATAAGGTGCTGGTTTTATACTACAAATATACATAAGTCTAGGTCTGTGCTACCCATGTCCTGAGTTGGGAATGGTTGCGTTTATTTACGCTCACGGAGAAGCTACATAATGAACGGAGATCGAATTACGGGCTCGGTATACTCAACTGGCTAAGGCGATTGATTAATAGGCTATTTATTTTGTGAAGTAAAGTGTGTAAATGGAACTTATACCTACTCTAACGATACTAAGCGAGATTGGTAAACACCCTTAGTAAGCTCCATATTGGTTCAAGCTTTAGATAAGATAAGATAATAAGATAATCATTTATTTGCTGAATGTAGGTACAATAGGTCTTATATAATAATAACAATTTCCAATACATTCTACCTCGTAAGGGCGTGCAAAATAGAATATAATAATTATGATTAAGATTCATGCAAGATAGGTAGTAAAATTAACAATTATTTTTTTATTCATTAAAGTCATCGATTTAGTTAATGTCAAATAAAATAAAATAAAATTAATACAATGTCAACATTTATAATCAAAATATTCTTTTAAGTCATAAAAACATTTGTCTTGTAGCCAATATTTTAATTTTAATTTAAATAAATGTAATTGCATTTTTTTTATGTCATTGGGTAATTTATTAAAAATTGTAATTGCCTGCTGATAAACATTATTTTTGATAAGTTTTAATCTACAATGTGGAACGTAAAGCCTGTCATTATGTCTACCTCTAGTTTGTCTTTCTAACATATCTGAATGGATTTTAAAATAATATGGATATTGTTTCACAAACACGCATATTTCCCTTATGTACATGCACGGCAGCGGAAGAATATTGTACATCTTAAACAAGGGCTTACAGCTATCCGTACTCCTAGCGCCACTAGATAGTGGGTCGATACTTACAAAATAGTCCAGATTAAACAGAAGATTAGGTTCGATATTGTTGAAGATTTAACACACCTACCCATATATTTTGACGCTTCTGAAACAAACATTATCATACTATTTTTGTTTTTATCATGTTCAAATAAAAATATGGTCGAAATTGTGTTGTGGTACTGAACAATCATGAACTCTGTGGCAATATTAGCTCTCAATAATTTAAATCTTTGTTAGCTCTAGTTAATATATCCGCATCATCAGACAAGGAATCGGTCAGCAAGTGCCCTAGATACCTGTATACGGATACTCTTAGCCGATTAAAAAGAAAAGTTTAAGCCTCGTGTTCGGTTTTACTTAACAACAGTCAGAAGAAGTTCGGTAATAGAATGTGAAATCGATGCCGAGAATTTAATTAAGGCAGGGGTTAAAAAGTTACTGACTCTATTTACGTCACATGCAATGCATGTAAAAGGTCATTCAGTCAAGCAAAGATTTAAATCGATAGATATGCCCTGACATCAAAAACTGGGGCATTGTCTTTAAATGTGTGTTAACATAACAATAATGCCAACGCACGCACACTAGTTTTGCCAATAAACCAAACGATTATGGTTACCATTATTGTACAATCATATTGCACGAACTTTCGTAAAAAAATAACACACACCAAGTCCGGCTAACACTGTGCTTATAGGTACATACACCGTATCTAAATGAGTGAGCATACTCTTTTCGTTTGGAAACAAAACAGAACTTCGATGAAGAAGAAGAAGGAAGTAAAGAAAATATTAAATGGAAATTAAAAATAAGCGATTGCCGCTTTACACATCAGCAAAGACACTTATTATTCAGAATTCAAAACAAATGGAATCGTTAGGTAAGTAGAATTATGCGCAAAGTTTCAGCTAAGCAATGTTGCCATTGTTAGGAGGTTATCTCAATAAATAGTCAAGTTTCGGTTAAATAAAACCTTTCTTTGTTTCCTTTTGGGGAAAACAATTTTCATAAAGATTAGCATAATTGCCGCTGAAATACACAAGCGATTCAACAGAAGGAAATAGGCTACATTACTGTATTGTAAGGACCCTGAACACGTGCCAATAAAACGGCTCATTGGGGATTCCAAGCCCAATGACGTGTTTAAAGAGATTCCTGGCTTAACCTTATGTGATTTAATTTGGCTTTCAGTTCACGTTATTAAAAAAAAGCGATATAAGCACAGGCTAAAACATTATAGAATAATTTGGCAATTATTAAAATAAGCCACACATAATAATAACATTAATATAATTCATCAAATGCATTAACTTTATAAACAAATTATACATAATCAAATTTATTTACAAAATTTATATAATTTATTATTAAATTCTGCCGCAGGACGCCGGCAGTAAAATGTGGCCTCTCCTCTCTTGCTCGTGGATGCAGTAAGAGCCTGCTAAGAGCTACCTCCGGAAGATGGGCAGCAGCGTCATTCCGTGTATCAACATCCCATACTGCGCTCGCCAACCCGCCTGCCAAGCGTGGTGAGTATAGCAACTGCCCCTCATGGAGATCCATGAAAGAGGCCTGTGTTCAGTAGTGGACTGCCGGCACCCCACGGCTATACCCACCTTTTTTATACTACTAAATGACGAGACAAGCCGAAGGCCCACCTGATGTTAAGCGGTAACCTCTAGCTATAACAATTGCAATGCCACGGTGATATCGTTCACTAAGCACGTGACCAACGCTGCATTGCATTGCGCCTGTCACCCTGAGACAGAGTTGTAAGGTCTCATGTGCCCGTAATTTCACCGGCCCCCTTGCCCTTCAAACCGGAACACAGCAATGGAGACATTACTACTTGGCGGCAGAAATAGGTATGGTGGTAGTACTTCTCCGGATGAACCTTTCACAAAAAGTTCTACTACTACCTATTACCTACTATGCAAAGTTGTAATGTAATAGAACCTTAATGCACCTATGTAAAAATCAATGTTTATGTGAAGCTGTGTTAAGATAAAATGCTTAGCTCTACCTATACCTACTTGGATCAACTACATTTTTCCGTCAATTTACGGCTCCTATCTGATATAAGGGTAATAAATAACAGTCTGCGAAGGGAAGCTGAGATTGCACTATTACACGGGATTTTATTAAAGTAAACATACTCGGAACAAACACAGCTAGCTCCACGAGACTGAAAGAGAAGCGATTTGCATGAGTTTGCTTGAATTATCATATCTATGCTATTTCAGTTGTTTATCTATATGTCGGCGGCCGATCGTAGAATTGGGCACATCATGATGTGCCTCGGCATATCATGATATGGCGGCATTTCTTGAAATACGCCACTGTCTAGGGGGCACATCATGATGTGCCCAAACCGAATTCGGGCAGATCGAAGAAAACCAAACGTTTGTCGATATTCCCAGTAAACTATTCGCCACATCACGAACTGCCCAAAGAATAAAACGTCACATCGTCAAATAGTTCAAATGTAAACCGCTAGAGGCGCTGCTTACGGGTTTTCTTAATATTAATTGCGGCAACATGGCGACAACAACAAATAACGAGGAGTTTGGTAACGAAAATGTAAATGGTGAAAGAAGTGCGTTTCAGTTAAACTATAAAGAGCAACTGAAATACTTTTATGCAAGCCACGTCAACACCAACCGCAACGTAAAAAAGCCGTGGACGGAAGAACGAGTTACAGAGGTTAGTACTTATTATTAAGTTGGTTCATTTAGTCACGAATAAACAAATCTATTCCATTTTTACAACATTGCTTTATTGTTACATGTATGCTAAATGCCTATACCTGTATAGTTTTTAGAATAATATCCCATGCCATTTGTTTTTAGGTTATAAACCAAATCAAGAAAAGTAGGGTGGCCACAACACGGGAGTCGGCGGACTAATATTGTCTATCCAAGTACGATATTTTAGAGACTGCTGATGAGGATTTTTTTATTTTCAAAAAGAAAACTATTAGCGATCCCACGGTGCGCATTGTACCACTCGAGAAATACTTGATATCCTGCCTGAAGTTCACAAAGCTGTAGCGCATGGTGGTAGAGAAAAAAATATGTATAATATAAAAACATGTACATATGTACATTCCTAATAAAGTTGTGATCTCATATAAAGAAAAAATACTCTGCTAAGTATAATATTGTCATAAAGTAGGTAATAAACTTAACAGTAATAAAGTAATAATAATAAATGTTTTGCTAAAAGTATATTTATTGTTTAGTTTGATTTACGGTAATAGTTTGTAAGTAGTATGTAATGTACTCTGCAAAGCCTAATATTGTCTTATTAGAATAATTAATATATAACATATCGGTGATTTTAAGTGCCTAAGTACTAAGTACCGATAACACCTATTACACAAAAAAACGACTTTAAATAAACAACTTTCAATGATAAATAAATAGCATTATTATTTGATAACTAGGCAATGTCCAATCTCTCTCTTAACATAGGTTTTAAACTTTATTACCAAGCCATTAAGGACCCACTGATGAGTGGTTAACAAGACTTATCTTCGGACAAACACCCTTAAAAATATCATTAGTTCCCGTATTGATTTTTGCTACTTGTGATGTTTTTCTAACAGTTAAGTAGATTTTTAGTCAGTATAAATAGAAACAACATAATTATTTTAATAACTAGGTACTATATCATAGCTCGATGTAGTAATGTAAATGTTGACCATGAGTACCATTTTCTTCACCAAGCAAAATCTATGGTCACCCTATTATTCGATATGCCGAGTAATAGGCTGGCAGATCGTCAAACGTTGGTCTTGAAACGATATGGCAGGTTTTGCATGGCAGATCAAGAAATGCCGCCATATCATGATATGCCGAGGCACATCATGATGTGCCCAATTCTACGATCGGCCGCCGACATATAAGCCTTGGAGATTTAAGATAATTTTATTCAGTGAGCCTCTATACCTTTGATAATTCAGCCTCAGCCTACCTGCATTGGTAGTTCCATATTTGATGATCTTGAAAAGGAGTAAGATATTTTTAAGAAAATATTTGTATCCAAATTAAATTACCCATGTGCCCGTAGCTCTGCTTGTGATTATCGATAAACCTACCTGGATCCTTTATCACAGAAGGTCATTTGAAATATAAGGTAGTGTCGAAAACAATAGTGTCACCCAAAAAGTAAAGTAGAAAACTGAAATGAAATTTACCCGGTCCGTGCATAAAGTACTCGCCACTCCTTCAAATATCGTCGGAAGCAGTTGAATTTTTCATGAGTTGTCAAAGGCCGGAGGCTACCGCATCTCACCCACCACCCTGGAGAGTTTAGTCTCGTCGCCTGAAAAAAATGTCTGTGTTTTTATGACTATTTTCACCCCATGAAGGGCGAGCGCGACAAGAGGAAATGTTTACGTACAAATGTGGATATGTACACGTTATCGGTTAAAAAGGTCGATGAACTTTCAGCACGGGAAAAATATGTTTGAAACGCCCGCCAATATTTACCACCAACCCGTAAAATTACGTATTTCCAGGCAATTCCAATATTTTTGATGCCGCGAATACAAACTAAATCATTCTTCGTAAATTTTGCGTAATCATGAATTCTACCGAAACACCTGTTTTGAAAGCCTTTGAAATTAATAATTCTCAATTTACGAGCAAATGTTTTCGGAAACATTGCAAGACAAAGCCTACAGAAGCGGTTTTAAAGCCGTAGTTAAATTATGACGCAGCCTCAGCTTGTGGCAGACGAAATGGACCGCAATTGTACAGAAAGCATGTATATGTAGTCCTCCTCATCGATCTCGATGTCGGCTAATATGGCTGGCCAGACCAAACTTGGTTTTAAAAACTCTACTGCAGGAGTGATAGTAGAGCTGATCGGCGTCATTGTAGGTGTATATGTACCAACCCACCCAAGCCCTCCTGGGCTTGGGTCTATCTTTGCGGAGTTGGCGTTTGGTGTCTACCTCGTGAAGTCTTCAAAGGCTTTTACTTTATTATAAGCAGCTAGCTCGTTCCAACATTCCGGATCAATATTACAAGCAAGATGTCGCTTGAATACGTCCTTGTACCGCAGATGCTGACCGCCATGGTTTCGCTTACCGTCAGCCATCTCCGAATAGAAAACTGCTTTAGGTAACCGGCGGTCATCCATGCGCAGAACGTGTCCACACTATCTAATTTGCCGTTGTATCAACAAAGCCTCTATACCGTACATTTGATCATACACATTATACAGTACATTGATCTAAGACACCTAAGATGATACGCATCAAGTTTTTTGATGTTTGGTTTGTAAAGGCACCATGTCTCAGCACCATATACAAGGACAGGGATAATTAGTGCCTTACAGACACTAATTTTCGTCTCAAGATCATGGGACCTCCAGACACGATTATTTAGCCGTCCGGAATTGGCAGCGGCGTTGGCGATGCGCGATGGAATTTCTGAAGCCAGTGTGTTGTCCGATCGGATGTGACTCCCAAGGTATTTAAAATGAAAAACCTCCTCTAGTGGTTTACCATCTAGAAGTAGGTTTGTTGTATCAACTTGGTGACCTCTCGGTGGTTGCTTAAGGATTTGGGTTTCGGAAATGCAAATGACTAGACCAAATACAAAAAAAAACGAGATTACGTTTACGCCTGTTGCAAACCTGTCGCGAGATACAAGCCTACTGTTTCATTTTTAACCGGCAATGAGGTTCTCAATAAACTATATGTGTAAAAACATTCCGGACCAAAATGGTAAAAAGGAACCCTTATGGTGTCTTTCTATCACAAATGGATATCTTGAGAACTACTGATGCTATCGACTTGAAATTTGGAAGTGGGAAAATTTGGGCGTGTAAGATAATGCTTTTTGACTAATATGGAATATATAAAAAAAAATAAAAATATTCTTATAATGATTGCAAGGGGGTGAAAAGGGTGTTTTAAAAAAATTAAGTGAAGTTACTAGGTCATATGTATGACAGCGCTATTCGAATTTTGAGTCTCGCTCTTGGCCGGTTTTAAATAAACAATATATAATAATAAATATTAATGCTTGATACGCGATTACTCCGCCAATTATGAATGGATTTGGAAGATTCGTTTTTCATAAGGTAGGTTATGTTGCAGAGATGGTCCCACTTCTCAATTCAAAACTCGATTCTGATTAAGGGTTCCATGAGGAATTATATCATTATAATAGTAGACCTTGAGGTGGTTATGGCATAGTTCCATGCCCTTAACCTTGCGGTAGGGTATTTTGTTTCACTTTATAATGTTTGCTTGTTTTTGCACCCAGTTCTGATGATGAGATCCATGATAAATCGAGGGAAATACTCAAATATAATAGGCGTACCTACATAAAATATTTCATCACCCTTTGTAATATAACAGAGGATTTTATTTAAATACACTTAAAGTAAGAAATATCTTATATATGTATAATAAATATACAATCGAGCATAAAAAACAGGTATAAGATTATTTGTCGCAACTTCGTTAAGATGTTGCAAAACGAGTGAAACCGCGCGGGTCAGCTAGTAATTATATCTAATGAACCGGTTTGAGGCTACTTGCGATTTGTGCCATAATATGGCACAAATCGATTACGATTATATTACAATAGTCTGGAAAATCACTACTGTACCGTAAAATATTTGCTGACTGATAACAATCGTACCTACTCCTATCATAGGGACAAAATAATTTCTTAATAAATGTGTTTCATGTAAATCTGGTAACAACCGTTCAGCTGGCAAGTATACTCAAGTACATAGCATTCCAGCAATGTACCTAAATAAATGATCTATTCATTCATCCCTGTACAGTTCTCGTCCCGCGAAACAAAGCACACATTTACCTAATTTGCTCACATTACTTCTGCCAGGAAGTAATTTCAATTTCCATTTGTTGTGTTTCCCCTAGCGTTGTAAAATATATGAACACGTGTTACACTGCGAGGCTGTTTCGAAAATATTAGTATGGTGGTGTTTATTGAATTTATCCAGACGATTCTTGAAACTCTGAGCATTTTAGCTTCAAAATAACTTCTAGTGAACGGCTTTTAGTCGGGTAAACTTAGCACGACCTTACAAATTATAATTTAAAAAACAAACCATCTATTCTCTTAACGCTTACCTACTGAAACTTCTAAGTTAATTCTGATACCTCTCGAGCTGTTTTACGGTGATGCGTGTTTTATAATAAAAAGAAACTGGGATTTATGGATCGCTCGCGTATGTCTCGCATGACTTAATCACTCGAAATGTGAAAGGTACTATATCATGTGAGTCACACGGGAGCGATTCAAAGACAGAGCCTCCGATCTTAAAAGTCATCAAAACGTACTTTACTTATTCTTTTACAGACTCTCACCACCTTTTTATTTATTTTTTTCTTTTATTCTAATTAGCAGTTCAAGCAAGTTCAGATATCGACCGTCAGACACAGACAGGTCACAAGGGCACTTCCTCGGTGGAGCGAAGGCCTGGCTAGCGAATATATTTCTTTCATTTAGGGGACTTTGACCAGCGCCGGTCAAAGTCCCCTAAATGAGAAATATATTTCAGTTTTCGTCTGCAATGCGAAATAGACAATGGTCTATTGTTGCTGTCTTTAGGGTTCTGAAGTATCTTTTGGGTTTGTGCTTTCACTGCTTGGTTTAAATTAAAGTCTAGGTCAGACTAAGTAGATGTAAAGCAAAGTTTAGGTTCTTTCCTACCTGAATGGTAGAGCTTTTCTGCATATTTGAGCTATTGGTTCTGCTTAAGCGCTTGTGGAAGCATGTTGGTAAAGGAAATTGGGCTTTCATATCTATTATATATGATTTATGTGTATAACATCCCGTACTGCGCTCACCATCCCGCTTGCAAGCGTGCTGAGTATGGCAACTACCCATCATGAGGAAGGCCTGTGTTCAATAGTAGACGTTTTACGGCTGAAATGAATCATCATTCGATGAAGCATCATCGCTGTATAACAACCCATCAGGGTTGTTATACAGCGATAGCCACGGCTATACATGCTGTGGGACGCTGCGAGTCTTCTGCGAGAGCTTTTTTACGCTTACCAAAACTTATTAATTAACAGGTATTATTTGAGTTTTCGGTATAGAGTATTTCGATATGTTTGGAAAACCGCATTAGGTACTTATTTCAGCGACAATTCAATTCAATTCAATACATTAAATTCTACAAAACTAAAAAAGCTAGCCGTTATAAATTTCCTAGAAAATTAAAGATAGCAATTTACTTTAAAGAGGGGGGAGATCGGTAATTTAAAAAATTTAACACCTAAATATTTTGCAAACAAAATTCTAAATCAAAGAATTGTCTTCGCAACCCCTAATTGATTTATTTTAAATACCTACCTTTTTATTATAAACTCACAAGATGGGAAAATCGAGATAAAGTAGTTCATCCTCATCTTATGTGTATAGGCGGTAGGTAGCTCAAAATCATTATTTTTTGAGGTTTGGCGTCGTTGTTATAAATATCCATGTAAAATTACAGCTTTCTAGGACTACTAATAGTCTCATCGCAAAGCCGCAGACTGACTGACAGACAAACAAAGCGAAACCACATGGGTTCCTTTTTGTACCACGAAACCCTAAAAAGACACCGCGTAACATACGAGTATTAAAGTTCAAGAATAACCACAACCATATAATTCTATGACTCAGTCAATACGTTCATAATCTTGGATGAACTCCCTCAAAGTTCACCAGTTCACTCGTCCCAGTCCAAGTCCCAGAAAGGTCACAAGGACTCTTCCTTGCACGCCTCCGAGTCCTGCGCCCTCACATGCAGTCTGCCTGAAGGTCGACAACCTCAATGTCGTTAGGTTATTGGAGAGCAAGAACCTAACGTAATTGGGCGCATCTGTTCAACAATGGTTCCATTTGTCTGCCGATTAGCAAGAGATGCGGTGATTAGATCATTTAAATTTGGATTCTTTGAAGTCGCTTAGTTGATAAGCCTTTAGGTTGCTACATGATATGGTAATGGATATGGTAAGTTTGATTTGCTGGCAAAATAGGAATTGGTGTTCGAGAAATTCTGATTCGCTTTCAAAGTTTTGCAGTAATGCAGTATCAAACTCTTTTACCTACGTATAGACGTATAGACCTTTAACTTATTCAATGCATCGTGCATCGATCGCTATCGCTTACTTGGTTTTTTAAGCACCTATTGCATACTTAGATATATATATATATATATATATATTATCGTAGGTGAAATCGTTTTACGGGGACTCGAAAGTTGATCATAATACGTAGACATAAATATCGCTATCGAACCTTACCCACGGGCGTCGCGTAATGCGATAACAAATTTATCTATCCATCATGTGTTTTTCCAGCAAATAACCAGTGATTAATAAGATTAGCCCATAAACAAAAACCTTTTAGCATTGGAAGACGCTATTGTCTAAGTGTTTATTTAATTAATTAGGACATCCAAAAAAAAATCACATAAAAACTTAAAATTAGATAGTCTAAGTGGTCTTATATGCTATGTGTCGTTTTAATTATAGGACGCCAAAGCTTGAACAAAATTAATAATTCAAACAAAACAGAAACAGTATAGTATAAGGTAGAGATCAACAGCGTGTTTCAGTTTATGGCGACCTTGACTGTATGTACTCTTCTAGCGATATTAAGAAAAGAAAAAGGATGAAAGTCTGCAGAAGAAGAAGAAGGAAATTAAATATCTAAGTATAAGTATAATATCACGTAACAAATTACTTTAAGGTCCTTATCGATTTTTTTCCTTACGAATATAAATGTAATATTTAAATGTAATATAAAAATATATTTAATTTTCGTGTGGAGGTTGGTGTTATCACCATAAATAGATACATTATTCATTTGCTACTTCAGCACACACTTACAATTTTACAATGAGAATCAAACATATTTCATACTTTGACTTGATCCAAAAACAAATTGAAAACAAAATCAGAACATTCCTACTAAAATGATTTAAATCCATATAAATCCATTAAACTTTATACTACACAACTATACTTCTTTTGTATGTGGAGTGAAATCTCTTTTGGCTTCTAAGGCATCGTAACATTTTCGTTTGACCATGACCGGTTTTCCAAGTGTTCATAACACGCGGTGAATGGAGCTTTTGATGACGGAGATGAAAGACGAACAGCAAACATGCTGCTGTGGTTAAAGCAATGAAATCGCACAACTTTTTTATATAACTTTATATTATTCAATATAATCTGTCTGGTTGGCGTTTTGGAAGCGCGGAGTCGTCTAGAAGCTTGTAGACAAATAAACCATCAACTAATTTTATTAAGTAATTAAAATCGGTTTTTCGATTTTAGTAAAAGAAAATGAGTTTTCTTGAGAATTTAGTAAAACTAGGTATATATTTATAAAACATACCTATTATGCATATCAAGGTGCCTTTATCAATTTCGCTTCACTTTTCATGCTTTTCACAAGGAACTTAGTGCTAAGTATACACCTATTTATAAAAACCGTTCGTAGGCATAATGCGTGTCACACGCGACTTTTACAACAAAAAACAACTCATTATATTCAAAGCTGTTGTTTATTCAGGGGAACTAGCCGACCGCAATCGAAGTTTCGAACTACTTTGTCGAAGTGCCGTGAAAATGCCCCTCTTACCCCTAAGTAACCCACTAAAACTTCCAAGTTACCTCTGAATAATGAGACCGCTCATCTATTATAAGGATATACGTATCGTAGGTTTCTTTTGTGCAAGTTTTTAATACTTAAATAAGTTTCATCATTTTATTTTTTTTATTTTATTTTATTAATTTTAGGAAAACTTACAGCTAGGTACATTTTACAACTAAATTATAAACTACTTAAAAGCACAATGCTTCAAAGTATCTAATGGCCAATTACAAGTTTCCACTAATAGTTTTAAAAAAAAAAAATAAAGTTATCGTGGACAATATTACATCATTATTACAAAAGAAAGGAAAAAAAAACACAAACTCAAATTAAAAACAAAAAAGATAATCAAAAAGATCATCTCAAAGAAATGTCGTACTCAAGCTAGTGAGCAAGAATTTCAGTCGTGTCGGCGCTAACTACCCAATTACTGAGACAGAAAATGATTTTCTTTAACAATTTCGACTTGCAAAGAGGTACTTTTCTAAAGCGAAACCTTTAACTTGATAACGACGTTCACAATTTGCAGGAAAGCGCTCTCGACAAAGAACTTAGCTGTTGGCCATTTATTGTCTGTTGCCGTTCAAGGCACTTTTTCTTCTAAGCGAGGCGTCTCGGTGCAGACACAAAGTGAGTGCCTAGATGTGGAACCTACAGTAAGAAATAGCAGGGTCGGATCCAAGTCTATATTTTTACTTATCCTTCTTGAAATGTCATTAAGACTGGTCACAGGTTTGGTAGCAAGTGTGGATGATGTGAACCAGTAAGACTTTCTTGTCCAAGAACTCATAAAGTTTTACGCAAGAATAGTTATGGCCGAGTTACCCGGACAATGTTACTCGGCTCAATAGCCGTCAACCGCTTGCACCTATGTGGTTTGTACATGTTTTTCTGTCCAATACTAGATTTTCAGGAATTACTGTTAAATATTTTACAAGTACGATTTTCTAGGTGAATCCAAGGAATCGTGAATCCTACACAGCAGGACCAAGACGGTAATTGGCGAGAGCGGATATCTTCGCCTCTCGCGCGGAAATAAACGCTAGCTGTCCGAAGAGAACGTAATTAGGTGTCTAACCCTCTCTGCAATTAATTAAAGCAGATATTTTGAATTTAAACAGAGTGAAAAATGTTTGTACCAATGGTTTACTGTTCCAATTGAATAAACGTCGAAATTTCCTCCAATTTATCCAATCTTCTCCCCTTGACTTCCGAGTAAAATAAGTTACGTAAAAGTGGTTTACTTTTGGGACTAGGCAGGTAAAAGAATAACCTCATTGTTGGCACTACCTCTGCGTAAAATATTTGTACAAGACCCTAAGCTCGAGACCAGCATAAAGCCTAAAACTAAAAAGCAGCACCTATACCATCCTCTCAGCTTAGTCAACTACTAGTCAGAGGAAAGAACAGGTCAACAGGTCTGAAGCTGACTACAACAAACTCGAATTCGTTACACCACATATAACTCGAAAACGGCTGGATCGATTTCAATGATCTTAGATTTATTGGATTTGTCTGCGCTTGGATTAACATTTATAACGAACGTCATACCGCCCAACTACAACAACTAATTACTACTACTACTACTACACTTCTAGTACTAGGTACTACTACAACTACTCTACTACAAAAGCTACTCTACTTCTACAACTACTCTATTTTAACAACTACTTTACACATCTTCCTTTTCTTCTCTCCTTGAGTAAGAAAAAAACTGGTGAAAATAATTGGTGTTGCACAATCTGGAGAAAAATGGAAGATACCTATAGATCTCTTAGGTCAGTTTTGCGCATCCAATCTTTCTCAGTCGTTTGCACTACGTTGTTGGTGCATCTAGCTGGCTGTCTTCCTACATTTTTGCGCCCAGTTCGTGGTCTCCATTCTAGCATTCTCCTGCTCCATCTTTCATCGGACCTACGGCATATGTGGCCCTACTCTTCCACTTCCTTCTGGCTATAGTTATTGCCATGTCAGTGAGTCGGGTTCTTCTACGGATCTCGGTGTTCCGAATCTTACAGGGTAGAGAAATGCTCAAAATAGCTCTTTCCTTAACACTTTGGGTCACTTGTATACAGCGGATCAATTGCCTAGTGAGCGACCAAGTTTCGGCTCCATATACCATCACTAGAAGGACACATGTTCAAACATGCGGTTTTTCAGTGGTTACTTTATACTACAATTCTACAACTACTCTACTACTACTACTACTACAGCCACTCTACAAATACTATATAAATTCCCGAAAAATATAATCAGCTTGAGTTCTGTTTAGTAACGATATAAACTTTCTAAACAAATCTTTAAATATTTTATTAACATACATATAACCGGGTACTTATCGCGTCAATTACCTTTATTATTTCCCGACGTTTCGCTTGGATTGCACCAAGCATGGTCCCGGGAAGACTGACGTGTTGGAGGTACCGCAGCAAAGCGAAGGCGTTTGTTGAACTACCCTCACTTGATCTTCATAAAAATTGTAAGAGCCAGTTCCCACTGGGACAGCACACTACATTGACTGTATCCACAAACTGAGTTGATTTTTCACACCGATTACACTTTCTCTGCTAATTTCGGAGATAATGGGGGGATCGGTCGTTTTTTCAACATTTTTGTAAATAACTCGGAAACAATATAATTTAAAGAAAAAATAAAAACTGTTTATTAAAGTGTAAATAAATACCTTTCATATGATACCCCACACGACCTAATAACTTCACTTAAAAATTTTAAGATCCCCTTGCAATCAAAATAAAAATATTTTTTAACATTTTCATATTTTCATTTAACTATTTTAAATTTCAAGTCGATAGCATTAGTAGTTCTTGAGATAACCATTTGTGACAGACAGACAGACAGAGTGATTCTATAAGGGTTCCTTTTTACCATTTTGGTCCGGAACCCTAAAAAGACTTTTTCGTGGTAGTCAGATTTGCAAAGTAAGTCGGGGAAAACGGTCGAATGAAAACGTTTCTTACGAAGGCTGCCTTAACAATAAGGGATAATAAACTTAAGCCCCCAAACATGTGTAATGGCACGAGGCTGATCAACGCTAATACTTACAGTATTAACGGCGTTGAAGCACACGCTGAAAAGTGTGAAGACATAAGGCGAATTTCTAGCGCTTCAGGTAAAAATTAAGTCTCAAATCTTCACTATTCACGCTGACTGTACCAACAACAGGATCTCCGCATAACAAAAACGCAATCCAATAAAGCGAAGTGCCTCAACGGTATAGCCTATTCTGAAACACAGTACCGTAGGTATTCAATGTACGTAGTCCGCAGGCAAATTGTCTGGGTAGGACGGAAATGTGCGGTCGACCGTTCAATGGACGGCACACCGCAACCGCAGGATACAGGACTGGGTACACTGTCATCTCTGATACGGTAGAATAGGAATTAGAGTAACTTGGTAATAGTTTGTTTTGTGATATTGGGACCACAATTTTGTCTTTGACCAAGGTGAATATAGGATGTATTATATTGTATTACTTTATATTGCCGTGGGGTGCCGGCAGTAGAATGTTGCCCCTCCTCTCATGCCCGTGGATGCAGTAAGAGCCTGCTAAGGGATACCTCCGGAAGATGGGCAGCAGCATCTTTCCGTGTTAAAACATCCCGTACTGCGCTCACCAACCCGCCTGCCAAGCGTAGTGAGTATGGTAACTACCCCTCATGGAGATCCATGAGAGGAGGCCTGTGTTCAGTAGTGGACGTTTTACGGCTGAAATGATGATGATATCATCCTTCGATGTCGTCACCTGTGAATTTTGTAATATTGAAGAGTTTAGATATCCATCTGCGTCTGCTATATCAGTTCAACTTCACCAAATCATACTTTATTGATGCAAATCATACTTTCTTAAGCTAATTGAGCCCTCAATTCCTCATGGATCCCATAATAAGAATTAAGTTTAAAAAAATGGCACCTAATTGAAAATGTCTCCCAAAAATAATTATCCAAATCGGTGAACAAACGTTCGGAATTCTGTGGTAACAAAGATTTAAAAAATAAAAAACACGGAACCTCCTCCTTTTTAGGGTTCCGGACCAAAATGGTAAAAAGGAACCCTTATAGAATCACTCTGTCTGTCTGTCTGTCTGTCTGTCACAACTGGATATCTCGAGAACTACTAATGCTATCGACTTGAAATGGTAAAAGACAACACTTTTTTACCAATATAGCATATATAAAAATGTTATAAAATATTCTTATTTTGATGGCAGAAAGGGGATCTCAATTTTTTAAAGTGAAGTTACTAGGCCGTGTGGGGTATCATATGAAAGGTATTCATTTGCACATTAATAAACAGTTTTTATTTTTCCTTTAAGCCGTATTGTTTTTGAGATATTTACAAAATTGTTGAAAATACGACCGTTCCCCCCCCCCTTATCTCCGAAGTTTGCAGAGATACACCCGTGATATTTTTATTGCTAATAGAAGTGTATGTAAACTTTATAGGAAAATTATAGCGAACTCCCTAATTTGCATAGTTTTTTAGACAAGGGGGTTGGAAAAAAAAATTGTTTTCAAAAAAATTGTGAAGTAACTAGGTGATGTAGGGTATCATATGAAAGGTATTCACTTGCACATTAATAAACAGTTTTTATTTTTCCTTTAAGCCATATTGTTTTTGAGATATTTACAAAAATGTTGAAAAAATGACCGTTCCCCCCCTTATCTCCGAAGTTTGCATAGATAAACCCGTGATACTTTAATACCTAATAGAAGTGTATGTAAACTTTATAGGAAACTTATTACAAACTCTCTACTTAGCATACTTTTTTAGAAATCATCGAAAGTGTAAAAATCTACATAAGTTCCGCTATCAGACAAGAGATGGCGCTGTCAAGGTTCTCCAACAAATATAAAACCGCCTTTGTCATATATTGTATTGTATGATGGCACGGAACCCTCGGTGCGCGAGTCCGACTCGCTCTTGCCCGGTTTTATTTAAATATATTTATAATTCGTCTGCATATAACATGAAGCTACTTTTATAAAAGGCAGTTTGGGAGGTCGTTTATCTTTACGTTTGGCCGACGCTAGATCGCATATGAAACGGTGTTGAGTCTTTATAAGCCTTGGCGCACGTATAGACTGCGGGTGCGAAGGTAGTCGGTGAAAAGCTTTAACTGTTTGTTGGAGAATCCCATGGCACCCAGCTTTTCAAGAAGAATATCATTACTTACCCAGTTTAACGTCTTTTTAGGGTTCCGGACCAAAATGGTAAAAAGGAACCCTTATAGAATCACTCTGTCTGTCTGTCTGTCTGTCACAAATGGATATCTCGAGAACTACTGATGCTATCGACTTGAAATTTAAAATGGTAAAAGACAACACTTTTTTACTAATATAGCATATATAAAAATGTTAAAAAATATTCTTATTTTGATTGCAGGGGGGCGGATAGGGGATCTCAAATATTTTAAGCGAAGTTACTAGGCCGTGTGGGGTATTATATGAAAGGTATTCATTTGCACATTAATAAACAGTTTTTAGTTTTTCTTTAAAACGTATCGTTTTTGAGTTATTTACAAAAATGTTGAAAAAACGACCGTTCACCCCCCTTATCTCCGAAGTTTGCAGAGATAAACCCGTGATACTTTTATAGCTAATAGAAGTGTATGTAAACTTTATAGGAAAGTTATAGCGAACTCTCAAATTTGCGTAATTTTTTAGACAAGGGGGGCGGAAGGGGGGTTTTCATAAATTTTGTGAAGTTAATAGGTGATATGGGGTTTCATATGAAAGGTAATTATTTGCACATTAATAAACAGTTTTTAGTTTTCCTTTAAGCCGTATTGTTTTTTAATTATTTACAAAAATGTTGAAAAAACGACAGTTCCCCCCCCCCCCCTTATCTCCGAAGTTTGCAGAGATAAACCCGTGATACTTTTATAGCTAATAGAAGTGTATGTAAACTTTATAGGAAAATTGTAGCCAACTCTCTAATTTGCATAGTTTTTTAGACAAGGGGGGTGGAAGGGCGGTTTTCAAATTTTTTTGAAAGTAACTAGGTAATGTGTGGTATCATATGAAAGGTATTTATTTGCACATTAATAAACAGTTTTTAGTTTTTCTTTAAGTTGTATAGTTTTTGAGTTATTTACAGAAATGTTGAAACAAATAGCGTTCCCCCCCCTTATCTCCGAAGTTTGCGAAGATAAACCTCTGAAACTTTTATTGCTATTAGAAATGTATGTAAAGATTAGAGGAAATTTATTACAATCTCTCTACATAGCATACTTTTTTAGAAATCATCGAAGGGGTGTAAAAAATCTACATTAGTTCCGCTATCAGACAAGAGATGGCGCTGTCAAGGTTCTCCTACAATTGTAAAACCGCCTTTGTCATATATTATATTGTATGCTCCTCTCCTGCCCGTGGATGCAGTAAGAATCTGCTAAGGGATATCTCCGGAAGATGGGCAGCAGCGTCTCCCCGTGCAAGAACATCCTGAACTGCGCTCACCAACCCGCCTGCCAAGCGTGGTGAGTATGGTAACAACCCCTCATGCACTTGGATCTTAAGTCAATGAGGGAGGCCTATGTCCAGCAGTGGATATCTTACGGCTGTAATGATGATGATGATATTGTATGATGGCACGGAACCCTCGGTGCGCGAGTCCGACTCGCTCTTGCCAATTGTTATTATGACTGTGGAAACAATATCATTGAATCTTCAGTAATAAATTTTACACTTTTAATATCTTATTGTTGTTTGACAGATTATGGCCGAATAGTGCCTTCTGCCCGCCGCTTCGCATGCGTTCTACCCGAATTAAAAGTAGCCTTTGTGTTAATTCTGGTCAACATCAATACGTGTGCAAAATTTCAGCTCAATCCGTAGCCTAGTTTTTGCGTGAAGAGGTAACAAACCTCCAAACAAACTTTCAGGTTTATAATATTAGTTTACTCTTATACCTTTCACTATTTATCCAAAGTGTGACTTACTTACTTATACTAAAATACTGACAGACAATACAAACATTGTATTCGAATATTATAAGTCGAAAATTATAAATGGTTTACATTCATATCTCCTATGCAATAAAAATTTGAAATACCTATGTTTGGGATTAATCTGCATGCTTGGCATGGACCAGTTCTTATTTAATCCAGGATATAGGTAGTTTACCAACCCGGCACGACTATTTCCATTGTGCAGTAGGGTAATCAAAAGTACCTCAGTTATACATATGTACATTTCTGGGACATATTTGGCCGAGGCAATAGAAAAACTGGTAACCCGAAACGATTTCCATTACCACGCTTAAATGAAGGTTGGCGTAAAGTGCTGGAAGGCAATAATAGGATCAATCAATGGAATAATAGATTGAAGTTCAAATTACCTATCGACTAGTTCTGCATTGCATATAATGGTAATTGTGCTCTCCAACGATAATAGCGACGGTTGGAAATACCTTTATTCACGCCATCTGCGTGAGCGTCTCTTACCCGATAATAAGCTACATTTCTATAATAATTACAAGGCTACGTTGGCATTTTAAGATTACTTTAGAAGCAGAAAATTGCCCCATTACTACTATAACCACCTGCATTATAATAAATAACACATGAACTTTTTAACAGTAAATCAAAATATTTCGCAAGCACAACTTTATTGATGCTAAAAGACACTTATTTGATGCGGGAAAAACCCATTTCGGTAAGGTAGATAATCCTTCAACCACAGTGGAACGACGTCATCTTAGCGCTGTACTGAAATATAACGCCTGCTATTAAGGATGGATGGCTTCTCGACCAATTTTATAAAGATATTTCACGATAAATCATATTTCATAAATTTTATAGAGGTTATTGGTTTTTAGGGTTCCGGACCAAAATGGTAAAAAGAAACCCTTATAGAATCACTCTGTCTGTCTGTCTGTCACAAATGGATATCTCGAGAACTACTGATGCTATCGACTTGCAATGTAAAATGGTAAAAGACAACACTTTTTTACTAATATAGCATATATGAAAATGTTAAAAAATATTCTTATATTGATTGCAGGGGGGCGGATAGGGGATCTCAAAAATTTAAAGTGAAGTTACTAGGCCGTGTGGGGTATCATATGAAAGGTATTCATTTGCACATTAATAAACAGTTTTTAGTTTTCCTTTAAACCGTATCGTTTTTGAGTAATTTACAAAAGTGTTGAAAAAACGACCGTTCCTCCCCTTATCTCCGAAGTTTACAGAGATAAACCCGTGATACTTTTATTGCTTATAGAAGAGTATGTAAACTTTATAGGAAAATTATAGCGAACTGTCTAATTTGCATAGTTTTTAGACAAGGAGGGTGGAAGGGGGGTTTTCAAAAATTTTGTGAAGCTACTAGGTAATGTGAGGTATTATATAAAAGTCATTTGCACATTAATAAACAGTTTTTATTTTTTCTTTAAGCCGTATCGTTTTTGAGTTATTACAAAAATGTTGAAAAAACGACCGTTCCCCCCCCCCCCTTTATCTCTGAAGTTTGCAGAGATAAACACGTGATACTTTTATAGCTAATAGAAGTGTATGTAAAATTTTTAGGAAAATTATAACGAACTCTCTAATTTGCATAGTTTTTTTAGACAAGGGGGGTGGAAGGGGGAATAAACAGTTTTTGGTTTTCTTTAAATTGTATATATAGTTTTTGAGTTATTTACAAAAATGTTGAAAAAACGACCGTTCCCCCCTTAATCTCCGAAGTTTGTAGAGCTAAACCCGTGATACATTCATAGCTAATATAAGAGTTTGTAAAGATTACAGGAAATTTATTACAAACTCTCTACTTAGCATACTTTTTTAGAAATCATCGAAAGTGTAAGAAATCTACATAAGTTCCGCTATCAGACAAGAGATGGCGCTGTTAAGGTTCTCCAACAAATATAAAACCGCCTTTGCCATATATTATATTTTATGATGGCACGGAACCCTCGGTGCGCGAGTCCGACTCGCTCTTGCCCGGTTTTATTTTAAATAAGCTCAACCATTAAACCCTAAGCCTCCTGCTCTACTCCTCCATTTGCGAAAGGTGCTTATAAATTTCATGATTTTAAATCAAAATTAATTAAAAGTGCTCTGAACTGCAAACTTTCGTCTACTTTTCTCCGTAACTTTCAAGTTCTTAGCCAGTTTAAGTTATGAAATCGATTGAAATGAGAGACCGCAACCTTAATCCCGTGAAATTCATCGACTCTGAAGACCTTTCGATGTCTTTTGCTGCAAATCCGGGCATTCGCAAGTTAAGTCCCGACATTTTTATGTCTTCCTTCTGATGTTTGCCTTGTCCTTATTAAATTATGCAAAGTGCTCGCTGGAAAATGAAAACGCTAGTTCTTTCTTTCTATCGTTCCGGGCGAACTTATCCATAATGGATTTACTTTTATTATCGAGTCGGTATTAATCTTTCTAAGTAGATGCTTTGACTCTTTTTTCTGTCTGTGTTTTGTTATATATAATTTAAAAATCAGTTCCGAAAAATCCTTAAAAAACCCTCCAATCCCAAGTCCTGTCGTAAATATTTTAATCAGATACCTACCTACATTAATAATGGTAAAAGGAAAGGCCGACGGGACGGTTTTCGACACGACACAATTAGCTTCCAAACCTATTCTCTCACGATATTTACCTTTTAGGGTCCGTGTAATCTAGTTACGTGCGAATTATCCACCTTATGGGAAGGTAATGAAGGTAAAACAAGTAGTAGAGTACCTTTAAATATAACTCAACAAAACCCTATTGTTCGTTAAGTTAGTAAAATGACCACCCTTATCTTTGCAGGCTATTCTGCTAAAATACTTATTAGTATACTAGCTTTTGCCCGCGACTTCGTCAGCGTGGAAGTCATAAAACGTAAAAACCCCTTTTTCACGCAGAGCCACTTTGATTCGAAAATATAAATCCCATTTATTCCCTATCTCGTGAGAATTTCGAAAAATCCTTTCTTAGTGCACCTTTAGGATACTCAAGGTATATGTGTGCCAAACTTCAAGTCTTTAGGCCCAATGGTTTAGGCTGTGCGTTGATATATCAGTCAGTCAGTGAGTCAGTCATTGAGTCAGTCATCACTTTGAATTATATATATATATATATATAGATTATATCAGAAGAGAAGTTTTATAATGTGTAAAAATATTTGCCCTGTGACGTGTGACATACGGTATGTGCTGAGACCGGCTGTCATCCGCAAAAACGCCGGAACAGCACATTCTTCGGCCAGAATTCTTCCTTTGTGAAGGTCGAAAGAATATCTGTTGGGAAAGAAACACACCGCAAAAGATTTAAAATCCCTGTGACACGACTCCAACAGCTCGACCCGCACCAAGTAGTTGGTCTTCATCTCCACATATTCCACGATCTCCTCTACCTTCGTGGTATAGTGAAGCCTGGACATGTACAGCAGCGTCGTAGGCACGGCCTGGCGCAACAGGTAGTTTGGTCCGGTCGGCGCGGCGCCACACTTGTTTCGGCTGCAAGGCTTCTTTCTGCGCACCACCTCAGTGAATCCTTCAGCATCACATGGCTTTCTCTGACGAGTAGCCGGTTCGTGTTCAGTGCAGCGAACAGTTTCGCAGCGCTGTTTCTTGATCCCCTTCTTAGATTGAGATGCCTCTAACAATTCGGTGATCACTGCCGGTTTTCACCTTGTGAATCACAGAGACATCATTGAATATTCGTTTCTTGTTGGTCCAGATGAAATCAATCTTATTTCTCGTGGAACCATCTTTTCATGTTCCCACATGAACTAACATGAGTCCCGTTAATTAGTTTTCAATTAAGTTTGCTTATCTGTAGGTATATGAAATACCTACAGTTACCTATTTCTAATAAATAAACAGCAATGTGAAATAAACTGAGAAGAATTGTGTGGCAGTATCTTCGAAAACCGCGCTTAGCTCTAGGAATATTCAACGTACCTAGTCTTTCATGGAGAGTAAGGCCTTTACATCTATTTATACAGCGTCAGCAACTGATATGCTGTACCTGGGACAATGTAGAAAGATTAGGCTTGTCCAGCGCCCATCCTCTCAGCTTATTCAGCTATTAGTCAAAGGAAAGAACAGGTCAATACGTCTGCAGCTGATTAAACCGCGGGTTTCCTCACGATGTTTCCAAAGGTGGGTTCGATACCGGCCGTGCATCAATACATTTTTCTTTCCTGAAAAATGTATGTGCACATTTAGCACGCACTTTAGTTCATCATACTCGCCAGGCCATACTCGCCACGCTTGCCTTATTTTAATTAATATTCCCTCATTATACCCAATGCCTGTCAGTTTGTATTACCACAGATAATATAATTGTATTACTAAACAAAATAAAACTCCGGTTTGCTCTAAACATAGTTTTTGCCCTGTTTATACTGTTGCAACAGTCAGTAACATTGTTGCGTATTTTAAAGGCTGAATCGTGACTTCCACGACTTGAGGAGGCTGTCGGGAACTCGGCAAATCGTGAAAAGGAAACACGTCCGATCCTTTTTATCGACGGACGGCCGGGTAATGTGCAACTGAGTGCTCTAAGGTGTTGGCATTGCCAGGTAGGAAATGTGTAGTATTTACTGTTTGCACCCTACTTCATGTCAAGGATCATTGCTGGGCTTGCTTCTCGCTGCTTATAGAGTAATGGGTATTATCTTTGTAGCAACTTAAAACCTATCTCATTAGAAAGGCTATTAAAATAAATTAAAAGTAATAAAAACTTTTTAACAAACAAGCTTATATTTAAACGTACTAAAAATAATAAAATAAACATATTCCATTAAAGTTTAATGTCAACTTAAAACAATTTATGTGATAAAAAAGCTTGTCGCGAGATTAACTTGTGTACCTGTAATTTGATCTATGTAAATGATTGTTAATCTATGTTTATTTTCTTAATTTTTCTTTTTATTGTGTAATTTGTATTTAGGTGATTTTGATTTTAATTTTAGTTTTGTAAGGTTATGAGCAATATTGTTTCTAGTTTTTATATCGAATGCTGTACCACTCCTGTAAAGGTGTCTCACACGGGACCAGTATTATGTTAATTTACTTTGTGAATGTAATGTGAAGATGTCGTATGAGTGTCTTAAGGATGAACGAGTCGCTCATCTTTCCATACAAACGTGGAAGGGTAACTACTCCACTGTTTGACGTTAACCACCCAACACTAAGGATTATATCAATTTATCTCGTCATAATCTATGTTTGTATACACCCCAAACCGAAAAAAAGTATTTATTTCAAAAATACAAGCTTCTAAACTTTCGTATTTCAACACTGATTTTAGCCCAACTTTGGACGAAACTAAATAATATAAGGAGAAAGAAAACTCAAAAATAAATGCCGTTCCGACATAGTTTAATTATTCAAAAGTTGAAATAAATGTTATTTTGTATATTGTAAAACTGCATTAAGAATAACTAGTCCGCCATCTTGGGTGTTCCGCCATGTTAGATTCAGAGTGAAGCCATTTAATTTTTTGAGTTATTCTCAGCAAGCCCTTTCATTTGATACCCATATTATAGGAGTTACATTAAAGATAAGTAGTCCGCCATCGTGGGTGCTCCGCCATGTTGGATTCAGAGTGACGTCACATAGCTGACCATGCATTGTCATCCAAAGAAAACATATATACAAGATTTCAGCTCAATTGGTTGAAGATAGTTACATACATACATACATAGGTACATACATACATACAAAACAAGCTAATTAGCTTGTAAAAAAAATACATAGTTTTTTTTGTATGACACCAACTTTGTAGCTTATGGGAAAAGTTATATGACATAGAAATACGCTTACAATCTTAAAGAAAAAGAGAGAGAGAGAGAGAGAGAGAGAGAGAGAGAGAGAGAGAGAGTCGTATAATTAATACGCGCGCGCGGTAAAACTGTGATAACTTCTTAGATATTCCTTGAATTCAAATGGCGTAAAGGGCAATTCCGTTCAAAATTTAATACTTAGGTACGTAATTATTTAGATAAGGACTGACAATAATATTATAATATTATTAAAACATCTTCGTAAAGAATGGATTATTTTAGAAACAATTTTATTACCATGGTATTTAACCTTAAAAGATAGACTTAAGCTATCGTAGACTTTTTTAAGGAAACAATTCCGTCATACATGTTCGCTGCGTAACTTCAACAACCGCTTACGCAGCACACGCAACGGAAGCTCTCAAAAGGAATATGGCCATGCAACGCCGAAAGATTTTTTCATTTCGGACCTGTAGTTCCTGAGATTAGTATGTTCAATCAAACAAACAACCTTTTCAGCTTTATACCTCTAATATAAGAATACTCGTAGATACAACTCTTAATAAAATACGAGTACTTACCTAATTCCTAGAGTTGCCTTTTCCTCGACACAATATCTAGGTATGGTGCGGCGGCTTAGTAGGTAGATTATTAAACATACCTTTAATAAAAAAAAAACATCTTACGCCATCCCTAAGTCTGGGGCACCGGCAGTTGTATGTTGTGTCTCCTTTCTGTGGCCCGAGGATGCGGAACAAATCTGCCCGGGGATACCTCTGGAAGATAGGCAGGCAGCATCTTTCCGTGTATCAACATCCCGTACTGCGCTCGCCAACCCGCCTGTCAAGCGTAGAGAGTATGGCAACAGAGAACCTTAGAGATACATAAGGGAGGCCTATGTCCAGCTGTAGACCTGGACAGCAGTCCTACGGCTGAGTCGAAAAGCTAACGGTATCCCTAATGTTAGATGCTTCATAACTAATGGCAACCAAGTTCGTAATTCCGCCATCGTTCCTAATCGCTTACGTAGCGTTTGAATAATCTATTGAAACCAAACCAACCACAAATCATACGCCTGCCTCAATAAAACGCAATAAAAACACCAGAATTGAAAATGCGAAAGAAAGACCGATTTCAAGAATACGAGTAGGTACGTCCAAAACCTTTTATTTCCGTATATGTTCCCGGAGGAGTGGAAGCTGAATTGATGGAGCGGATGCATTTCAGAGTGCAGGTTTACGTGGGCAGAGAAAACAGATCGAAGAGTTTTCTGCTTCTGATACTAAAAGCGGCAGGAGAGTGTGTTGTTGTTCGGATCTTGCCAATAGTGAGTGGTTTGTATATCATCTATATGTTTAATTTCCTAAAAAAGCCGTGATGGCCGAGTGTATCCTGACTTTCAATACGAAGGTCGTGGGATTGGTACTGGCCATGCACCAATGGATTTTACTTTCATGAAAACAAGTCAAGATTTATGTTTTTTTATTACGGTGGGAATCATAACTAGCATCTTTATCTTACGTCTCAGTCAGCTATTCGACTGCACCACAAAGGTAATCAAAATTCATCTCTTGCTTAATTCGTAATTCGAATTTTACCTTCCGGGTCATGGCTGTTCATATGACTGAATGTCCAAATAGTTCAATTACCTATGTGCCAAATTTATATTGTTACTTCCTATACCTATATACCGAATGATGTACATTTGCGAAAAATTAATATCTTGGTAAATTCATAATTCGAATTTATTCTGTCACTTCCATTACACGATGTACAGAGTAACTTCCGTGTTGTAGAGACGTAGCCGCGCAATCAATCCAATGTGCTGAACGAATCAAAATGGGAAGCAGCCTGTCTAGACGGACCTTTTACAGACCTAAGAGCCTTAATTTTAATTATTATTGGATTTAAAAGGACGGTGTAGTTTCACAGATAATATAAGTAGTGTACTACCTACCAAAACTCAGTTCTGATAATAGGATCCATGAGGAATCGAGGGAACTCCTCAAATATTGTATATAAACATATTATAGCGACTTTGGCATATTTAACTAAAGTTATTTGACGACCTGGCGGGCGAAGGTCCACCTGCCACGCAAGAGGTTGCGGGTTCGATTCCCGCCTCGGGACAAAAACTTGTTCGATCTGCAGATGATGTGTGAATCATCATCATCATTTCAGCCGTAGGACGCCCACTGCTGGATATAGGCCTCCCTCATGGATTTCCAGGTATTGCGGTTAGAAGCGGCCTGCATCCACCGTCGACCTGCGGTCTTCACCAAGTCATCTGCCCATCTTGTAGGTGGACGTCCTACATTGCGATTACCGGTCCGTGGTCTCCACTCGAGAACCTTTCGGCCCCATCGGCCATCTGTTCTTCGAGCTACATGGCCTGCCCATTGCCACTTCAACGTGCTAATCCGTTTGGCTATGTCGGTGACACGAGTTCTTCTACGTATCTCCTCATTTCTGATTCGATCACGGAGAGAAACTCCGAGCATAGCCCTCTCCATAGCTCGTTGAGCGACTCTGAGCTTATTTATTAGGCCAGCAGTGAAGACCACGTTTCGGTTCCATATGTCATCACTGGTAACACACACTGATTGATGTGTGAATAGTTTATATTTATTTTTATATATTTATTTGCATTCAGAAAGTATGATTTGGTGTAGTGGAACTAATAAAGAAGACCACAGATGGGCATCAAAACTCATCGATATTAAAAATTAACATGCGCTTATGACGAAAGATGGCTACTTGTATGATTTATACCTACACAATTATGGTCGCACCTGATCATGATGATGATGATGATGAGGATGAGTGTGACATCAAAGTAACTAAAGTCGGTTTTTTGCTGAAAATTAAAGAATATTTTACTTTCACTTGTCACTTTATTTACCTACTTGTCTACAATACACACGTCAAAAAAAGTCTAAGCAACACCATACATTTTAAATATTTTTGACTTCTTACGCACTGTTTTAGAGTGAAACTAGATTAAATTCCAAAATGAAAATTTACAAAAAAGTTTGCTTTGTATTTTGCTACTCTAAAATAATTGAAAAAAATAAGTAAAAATATTATGACCTTCATGTTAAATTATAGCCTTCTTTAGGGCATGTTTATTAAATCGAATATACGTAGCGCGTTTCCCTCTTCGGCTGTTTAAATCTTGTCTCCATCGAAAACTACCAAAACTGCGAGTAATCATTAGTTAATTATGGAGGTTGACTATTCAAAGATTGTTTGGTATTCCATGAAAGTTTTAAGTAAAGAAAAAAATATGCTAGCGAAGACTTGTGTTGCTTAACCTTTTTTGATGTGTGTAGTTAGTTAGCCACCAGCGCAAATAAAAAAGCACATCACGTTTTCTATCTTTCCAAATGGTGGTATCAAATCAGCAAAGGTCTAATTTTTCGCAAGCAAGAGCAATTCCAATCTGTCACATGTATAGTTCAATTACCTTGTTTACGAAGTTATTTCGTACGTGAACTCAGCCTCCTTTATGAATGGAGGGTGTAGCGACCGAGACGCGGCGGGCGCCAACCCTGCCCCGTTGCTAGGTAACGCATCCCTCGCAAGAGCCCGTTTGACCCTGGAGGTCACTCATCCCAATTCCCCTTGAAACTCAAGACATTTGTTTGCTGATACCTTGTAGATTACTGACACTATCAACGGTCTACTATTAATGGTCGACACGGTCGTAAAGCCTGGAGTTGGTAGGTAATTGCATCATTTGGATAAGGATAAGAAATAATGGGCAATTTATGGATGTTGCAGCCCGCGGTAAAAGATTGAGTTAAGTATTTGTTTAGTTTTTTGTTTTCTTATATTAATGTAGACAGTCAAACCACGCTAAACATTTAACAAAACCAGACAAAACTTAGGAGTTCATAAAAGTTTGAGTTTATGCTAATTGCGCCATCTAGTGATTCATTGTGGTACAATTTGGTAACCAAAGAATAGTTTCTCATGGTGCCGACAGCGGTATCATTTTCATGATACCGCTGTCGGCACATGATATCACAATCTTTCAATAGATGTCACTGTCCACGATTTTCTATTTTTGCTTAACATCCAAATTGTCTTTTATTCATACATAGTATTAAGTCATTATGAGTATTGTGTTGTATTTTTTCATTTTCTTATGTAAATGAAGTCTTTATTTAAAACATGAAATATGTAAAGAAATGAAAACAAATTAACTACAAATTACAAATTTCTTAATTATCATAAGTAACATTACAGATAAGCAATCAGGGGCGTAACATGGTCATAATAGTACACACAAATTAATAACAAGAAAGGATATTAATAAAGTATCAACAAAACAGAAAATAAGACAAGACAAAATAATAACAAGAAAATAAAACAGAACACAATGTTCGATAGATGGCGCTTCAAGTCGACAATTTTCCTTAATACGGATAACGACACAAGAATATGGCGTCAATACGTGTTGCGAAGAATCAAATTGTTTTCTCTGAACATAATAAGCAATATGAATATAAACTATTTAATATTTAATATTTAATCATTTCAATGTCAAGTAAACTGTTTATAAAATTTGCCAGGCTTATCATGTGACGAGGTGGCCGAGTGGTTAAGGCGTTGGACTGCTAATCCAATGTGCTCTGCACGCGTGGGTTCGAATCCCATCCTCGTCGTACGTTTTGCACTATTTTATACATATAAACATTTTATTCTGTATTTGCTCGCCTTCTCTCGTTTAATACTTAAAACATAATTAATCAAATTATTTGGTTATTAATTTTTATGGTTTAGTACTTTTATATACCTAATCATGAACCTAATAATTATCTCCAGCTAGCAGGTACCTACAGTTCCACTAGTTCCAGTTTATCGTAAAAAAATTATAAGCGTCACCAAAAACTTGCATTTTCTAAATCTACATTAAGAATAGGCAAAACAGGTCCCATTTAATCTAGTGTTATCATTGTAATCGCCGGCAAAAAAAGATAGCGTATTTAGCCAGTGGATACCATTCGTTGTGAATTTATCTAGACCTGCTTTTCATTATCTTATCTTCTCATGTAGGTACCTGTTACCCTTTATACAAGTCTCTAGTTTATGCTGAGCGCGTAACGTGTTGCAAAGCCCTTGCCGATGAACTAGACAAAATTGTTGTTTTTATGTGAATTGGTGATGTTTTGTATGTACCAACTAACTCTTATGTGAAAGTGCAGCGTTTGTGAACAATTTATAGAGCGAGAAGGTTCTCGAATGTAAGTTTTTTTATCGGCCCTTTTTGGGTTGGACAAGTGAGTGATCATGACCTAGATATTATGTGAGTCAGCCCGTCTACGTTTCGGTTTAATGATTTTATGCTGATTTCGCCTAGTTCTTTAGAAATTATAAAAAAAATTAAGGATGTAGAATCATAAAATAACAACTAATATTAGGTATTTTTCGTAGGTTCATTTACTTACGAAGATATAAGTAAAAACTTAGTAAGATGCTGAATTAATCTTTATTTTTCATTACCCTTGGGGACTAACACAAAGATAGTTCCTGTTAACTTTCTTTTTAATAAAATACGCATACAAACTGTTACAAAAACTCGACTTGGTAGACAAAATATATATATATATATATATTTAGAACTATACCTAATAAAAAAGGGCCAAGTGCGTGTTCGACTCGAGCTCGAAGGGTACCGTACGATTATTCAATCAAAATCACGTTTGTTTTATGGGAGCCCCCCTTAAATATTTATTTTATTATTATTATTCGTTGTTATAGCGGCAACAGAAATACATCATTTGTGAAAATTTCAACTGTCTAGCTATCTCGGTTCATGAGATAAAGCCTGGCGACAGACAGACAGACCGAAGTCTTAGCAATAGGGTCTCGTTTTTACCACTTGGATACGGAACCCTCAACATCACATACTTACTTAGTTACTGGATTTGGAGGAACCGTTTCCACTTGTTGTTTTCATTGTTCCATAGAAACGTGATTCATACCGCTCGGTCACTTCATTCTACACTCATCCTTATCAGAATAGGACGAGGTGTATGTAGGTACGTATAGCTATACCAACAATGAATTGGGCAACCTTCTAACTCAAAACACAATAATTGTATTTGTCTACTGATAACCTCATTATTTGCAATAAAATATAGGCCTGTATATTATATAATATAATATTTAGCCGTGGGGTGCCGGCAGTAGAATAGTACCCCTCCTCTCCTACCCGTGGATGCAGTAAGAGCCTGCTAAGGGACACCTCGGGAAGATGGGCAGCAGCGTCTTTCCGTATATCAACATCCCGTACTGCTCTCACCAACCCGCCTGCCAAGCGTGGTGAGTATGGCAACTACCTCTCATGGAGATCCATGAGGGAGGCCTTAGTTCAGTAGTGGACGTTTTACGGCTGAAATGATGATGATGATAGGCCCGTAAACATTCTTCTAGCACCTAGTTATCTATTTTAATTGTGACACAAAATATTGTGTTAAATTAAAATAGTTTTCATATTGTTTTTAAAAGTCTAATTAGTACTTCAAGTAAGACACGGTACCTATCCAATAAGTTACATTCGATCTTAAATTCTAGTACCTACAATTTAGTCCAACGTGCACTTAGCACGGGCAAAGCATCATCGTTCATTAAACATGCCATCCCATTTTGATTTTGGCATTATGATTATGGAAAAGATAAAGGAAAAAAGTACATTGTCATCAGCCCTTCTCACAATTGGCCACTCTCTGATTGTGCCCCTGTCCGTGCTCTTATACTAGTTTGGCTAGGTGTATTTATTATTAATAATACTTAATAAATTAATAATGCTGGACAAATCACACAGCATCATCTAGCCCCAAGCTAAGCAGAGCTTGTGTTATGGGTACTAGATGACTGATATACTTAATACATTATACTACATAGATACATATTTTTATTATATATAGAAAAACACCCAGAACACCCTGAACAAATATCTGCAGATCGTACAGACATTTGTCCCGAGGCGGGAATCGAACCCGCAACCCCTTGCGTCGCAGGCGGACCTTCGCCCGCTGCGCCACAGAGCTCGTCAAAGCTATAAAGTTGTCTACTGTCGACCGGCGTCTTAATTTAACTTAATTACTATACATAGTAGATAGGCAGTACACATTGTTTAAATAATGGCAAACATTTGGGTAGCACATTAATAATTTCCAAATAAAATTAAGTAATTACATTAAACAAGTACACCATGACGTTGAATGAAGATGAAATTAAATAATTAAATAACATTATGTAACCTTTTCTCGGCCACATCGTATCATCAGTTTTTGCCATCCGTCGGACAGCTGGATAAATTATGCTAGTTGAAGCTGTATAAAATAATATAATTTCAAACGTGTCTATGTTTTGTAATTGCAAACTATGGAAATAAATGAATGAATTTCTCAGTTTCTGAAAACCATTTACCGACAGTCAATATTTGTTATAAATTTGACTGATTTAATTTGATTTGAATTTTTTATAAATTTGACGAGGTCTGTGGCGCAGCGGGAGAAGATCCGCCTGCGACGCAAGGGGTTGCGGGTTCGATTCCCGCCTCGGGACAAATGTCTGTACGATCTGCAGATATTTGTTCAGGGTGTTCTGGGTGTTTTTCTATATATAATAAAAATATCTATCTATGTATTAAGTATATCAGTCATCTAGTACCCATAACACAAGCTCTGCTTAGCTTGGGGCTAGATGATGCTGTGTGATTTGTCCAGCATTATTTATTTATTTATAATATACACACATTAGCATTAGTTAGGTCGAGAAAATGAGACAAGCGGACTACCAGATCGAGTCGAGTACTGTGAATAAAAATGTCCCGTCTAAGCTACGAGTACCTATATGCTATACTCTGCATGAGATAAGCAACATTTTACAGAAAACCACATCTGAATCGGTCAAACCTTTTTCAAGATAATGGGTGCAAACAAACAAACCACTTCTCACCTTACGGTCAAGCTACCAAAATAAAAAGGTTCTCCGTTCTGTCGTAGATAAAGACATTTTCCCGAATACACTACGGATTTCCTTACCTTAGCCGCACCCATCACTTGATAATAGTAATCGTAAATACTTTTCTACATAGTCATCGAATCAATATCTTAATCACACATAACATAGTACCTGTCTCATGGACAAAATGCGCATTCTTGTATTCAAGGTTTGTCAATATTCAGTATATAGAGGTAGATGTGTAGCCTATGGTTGAGTATCATTTATTAAAGCTTGAATTTGAAAAGAAAACGAAAACATTGTTTATAAGCACAGATAGCAGAATACACCAGTAGATATAAGTTACTTTTATTAGATTTACATGGTAACCTCGCAGCAGGCTAAGTTTACTAAATTTACTATTTACTAAACTGTGCTTAGCCTGCTGTTAATGAATTGGGTTTTTTGTAAATCACTATCCCGTATTTCTTTGACCTAAATTATGTTGTAGAATATGATGAATTTTAGTTTCTAACCCATGTAATAATCAAAACCTGTTTTTACCAGATAAGAAGCCAAAATGTATTGGCTGCCTCTCCTCCTAGCAGCTTTCGGCTGCACTCACGCCCAACTCACCGCACAGACCAGCGTTGCTCCTGAACTGAGGGAATGCTACCTGAACCCGCTACTGGTAAACAGGAACAACCTGCCTCCAGCGACGATACAAGTGCTCATCGACATTATTCAGAAAATAGAAGATAACCATAACGTGAACGTGGACCTGAGGCAGCTTTCGGCTTTGTTGTTACACACGTAAGTTTGCTGCTTACTTTGGTATACACACAGCTTAGACCAGCATTATTAACTGAGGTAATTCTGCCTGAACCTTCTTCTACCTAATTGTAGCTGCCTGTAATTGGGAGAACACTAGCTCATGATTTTTATTATTTTTACTTTTGTTATTTTTTTTTGTCTATCTTCTGTTGGTGGCTCAAATAAATAAATACACAACGAGGCAACGTCAGCAACAACTATAGAAAGGCCTTTTACATCTATTATAGATGATTTATACAGCGTCGGCAACTGGTATTTATGCTGGTCAGGAGTCCAGGCACTGCAGCGTCCTGACTCACGGACCAGTGCAGTGCCTAAGACATTGCTAGATGGATTAGACTTGCCCAACACCTATACCACCTTCCCAGCGCAGTCGGTTTTTTGTCAGAGGAAAGAACAGATCAATACGTCTGAAGGTGACTAAGCCGCGAATAACAACTACATTATTTTACCCACACACACACACACAATATCAAGCTTCCATTTTATCGCCAAGTGTAATATAAAAATGGCGCCTTCGTCGCATAAGGCGAGATTTATGCTGACGGACGCGGGAAATTGCTGAAAATGGCGAACAGTTGACCAATTTATATCACTCAATTTGAATCACTGTACCTCTATATATAATTAACAAACGTGGTGATTCTCCTCCTATTACCTACAGGGCCTATAAGTGTGTAATACGATTGAATAACATTTTTTGTCATTTGAATAGAATACCTAATGTTTATGATTTGTAATTACGAGTACAATACAAACTATGGAAATAAAGCGAATTGTAGGTAGGGTTTTGTGTCAATGACTATAACACTGATTTAGTTTAGATACGTGTGTATTGGTGTAAGACAATAGTGGGTAAACAATTAACATGCACGGAACTTAATATTACGACGCGACAAAATGTGACGACACGCGGGGCTCCGGTGCGCAGAGAAAATTAAGCGCGTGCGTCGATCGCGAAGGTGGGTGCCGGACTCCCGGACTCCCTGGGCAAGCGTCGAAGCCTATACGAGCTTGTACGAGAGTAGACGAACAGGCAAACGGCGCTTGCGAGAGATGCGCGGAGTTGCAATATTCTTACGCGCTACATCCTCCCCCTCCAAGTCAGCAGAAGGCTCTGGCGCTGGCTTGGGATCCGGTAATTTACGGGGTCTACCTTTCTTCCTATTATGGACTGCAACGTCCGAATCACCTACGTACGGTGTTAGGAGACTGGCATGATACTTGCCTCGAGGGGCATCATCTTTATCAACGACTTCATACGTGGTTGGGGAAACAATTTTACTAATCCTATAAGGACCTTCGCGTCTCGGGGCAAACTTGCTGGTAAATCCTTTGGAGGCCTGACTAAGACGATGGCTTTCGACGAGCACGAGGTCACCCTCCTGGTGATTGGGACTGGGGCGTCGATTCTTGTCTGCAGCATCCTTACGGGCGTCCTGCTGACTTTCAACTCTCCACTTGGTCTCTTGCAGGCGCTGTACAAAGTCACGCAAGTAAGGTGTGATTTGAGGCACATAATTCTCTTGATCGACAATGGTGCGTAGGTCATGGGCTACATCTACTGGAGACCGGAACTCGCGGGCAAATGTAAGAAAAGCAGCTGAGTGTCCAGTGCCTTGGTTAGGTGCTGTATTTAGGGCGAAACGCACCGCAGGCAGCACCTCGGGCCAACGGCGATGCTCGGGATCAATCAGTATAGCCAACATTTTCTTCATTTCGCGGTTTTTTCTTTCCGCGGGATTGGCCTCAGGATGGTAAACTGGTATCAGACTTTGTGAAACACCTAGGACGAGCATCGCTTTTTGCATTACTGCTGACACAAACTGCGTCCCGTTGTCGGAGATCACTCTCCGAGGGAACCCATACCTCATAAATATTTCCTCAATTAATATTTTAGCACAATTTCCAGCATTGGCCTCAGCCAATGGAAACAACTCTACCCATCTGCTCGCAGTGTCCTCAATCAGAAGGATCCACTTCTCTCCCTGACTACCTTCAGGCAGAGGACCAAATAAATCCATTGCGAGGAGTTCAAATCGTTGCTGCGGGACCGGTGTTTGTAGAAGACCAGCCGGTTTAAGATTGGTAGCCTTAAATTTCTGACATAGGTCACATGTCTTCAGATATTTCGAGACGTATTGACGCATGTTGGGAAAGTAAAATCGCTCTTTGATCTTCTTCAAAGTACGCTCCAAACCCAAGTGTCCGGCTGTGGGCGCATCATGAAGTTCTTTCATGATCTCACGGCGCATGGACTCTGGTACGACCAGCTGGGGTTCCTCAGATTCTCCATCCGGATTGAAGCGAAAGAGAACACCTTGCGTCAAGTAATATCCACGATCTGTCCATCGAGCAGCAGCATCGTTATCTTCGAAGTCGGTAAGTATTTTCTTTATTTCAGGGTCTTCAAGCTGAGCAGCGCGCAACTCTTCTGAGCTACGGTGAGGTAAGTCAATGGAAACTGGACACAGATCACAGCTAGGAGTCTCATCCGTCGAGGACGTGCATACCGGACGACTGAGAGTGTCCGCCACAACATTAACTTTTCCCGGAGTATATTCAACATCTAGGTTAAAAGCTTGAATTTTCAGGGCCCAACGAGCTAGACGGCCACTTGGAGTCTTCAGAGATAACAGCCACTTCAGAGGTTGGTGATCAGTTGCAACGCGAACCTGAGCGCCTTCCAGGTAACCACGGAACTTATCGAGGGCCCATACCACGGCCAACGCTTCCCTCTCTGTCGTCGAATAATTTATCTCTGCCGACGTCAATAATCGGCTCGCATATTCAATGGGCTTCTCAGACTTCGGATCAGGACCTTGCATGAGCACCGCACCCAGCGCGTATGCACTGGCGTCCGTGCGCAGAATAAAGGGTTGCTCGAAGTCTGGCTGTCGCAGAATCGGACTTGTGGTAAGTCTCTGTTTGAGCTTGTTATATGCTTTGACCTCCGTTTCACCCCATTTCCAAGGTTTGTTTTTCTTCGTGAGGTCAGTTAACGGTTGAGCAACTTCAGAGAAGTGGGGGATAAATTTTCGAAACCATGCACAGGTTTGTAAAAAGGTTAGTAACTCTTTCAGATTAGTAGGAGGCACCATATCCACAACTGCTTGGACCTTCGTTGGGTCGGGCTCAATACCTTGGGCTGTAATTACGTGCCCTAGATAGGTAACTCTCTCTCTGGCAAAAACACACTTATCTCGATTTGCTTTGAGTTTAAATTGACGAAGACGATCGAATACCTGGTTGAGATCTCGTAAATGAGCATCCAGGTCAGCTGAAATAATCAGAATGTCATCTAAATATGCCACTACCTTTACATCTCCTAATCCAGCACGAAAGCGATCCATCAAACGCTGGAAAATCGATGGCGAATTCTTCAAACCAAAAGGCATGCGCCGAAACTGGAATGTGCCAAATGGCGAGACAAATGCTGTCTTATGTCGGTCCTCAGGGGACACTTCTATCTGCCAGTAGCCAGATTTTAAATCGATGGTGGACATCACGCAATTACTTTTCGTGGTAGATAAGATGTCATCGATTAGAGGCAGCGGATATTTGTCCGTTCGCGTCACAGCGTTTAATTTCCTGTAATCGACGCAAAATCTGGTCTCACCATTTTTCTTAGGTACCAACACGATTGGAGAAGTCCATTCCGACTCAGCTTCTTCTATAATTTCCAATTCTAACATTTTGTCGATTTCTGCCTTTATTATCTCCTTCTTAGTGGGGTTCACCCGATAAGGTGGTGTAGAGATAGGCGTGGCGTTCCCTGTATCAATCCTGTGTAAAGCGAAGGGCGTCGGCCCTCCCCCTGCACTGAAGATATCAGTGTTTTCCTCTAGGAGTTCAGCCAACTTCTCTCTATCAGCTGGTGGCAGAAGAACACCCTCACACTCGCGTAGGCTAATCGCAGAACTTACCGCAATGCGGTCCTCGCGTTCATACTGAATGTCGTAAAACCCTAAAGAATGTAAGGAGTACTGATTCCTATCGAAATCAAGTATCATGCCAGCGTCCCGTATAAAATTCATCCCTAACAATGACTCGGTGGCGCCGGGCAAGACCATGAAGAGTGTTGATATTGCAACTCCCTGCACCTTTACATCAACTAAGGCTGTTTCGACTAACTGAACACGGTGGGAGCCATCCGCGAATTTTAACTCGGTTTTTACTTTCTTAAACACTTGGCCATTGGCCTGCAAAAGTTCGGATAGATTTTCACTAGCAACGGATTGTTTCGCTCCCGTATCTAACAACGCGGTTTTCACAACACCAAACACTTCTATATTTAATAACGGACGCACTCGCGGGTCCAACACTGTATTACACGCAGACACTGATTGTAACGAAGACGTTGTGGGCAGTGGCGCCGTGCGTTTTCCTTTACACACTGCGCAATTTGACCGTATTACACCGGGCGCACCGCATCCGAAACAAGTGACGGACGGGCGCTGCTCCGACTGTGCAGCATCTGGTTCACTTTTAACAGGTTCCGAAGTGACTTTACTTTTATTTGCTAATCTGCGGCAGTCATCTTTGATATGGCCGAACATCTTACAAAAGGAACATTTCGGTCTAGTCTTGCCTTGCGATGTTCTAACATTATTTTGCACCGCTGGGCCAGCAGCAGAAGACGACGAAGCATAGCCTGTAATCAATGGTGGTGACGGGGCAGTAGACGTAGGCGTATGGTTCTTTGCAGGTGCAGCAACGCATACTTCCTCGAGTACATCCTCCACTACTCGAGCTTGTTGGAGCAGCTCGGCGAACGAAGTGAAGGCACTCCTTACTACCCTCTCCCGTATCCTTCTATGGAGTAGTCCATACACCATATCAAGCTGAACTGGATTTTCAGGTAATGAGTTCGGCGGTAGCTGGGCGATTATGGCTCTTATGCGACACACGAAGACATCAGTACGCTCTTCACCTTGCTCCCGACTGAAAATCTCTCTGTATACTCTGTGAGGTGGGAGACGCGGACCAAAGGTTTGCTGAAGTAAAGAAATAGCTTCTTGCCAACTCAATACGGAGTGCTTAACACCTTGCCACCAGGTGGCGGCAAAATCTGTGAGCAGCATTGGCAGTCCTCTCAGTGCGATATCATCATGAATGCCAACACAATCTTTATAAATTTGAACAGCGTCTATGAACGCCAATACATCGCCAGCACCATTATATCTCGCCGTACAATTAGAAAGATTTGCACTTACAGTCGTAGTCGGCGGTGGCGGCGCGCCCTGTGTAGGCGGCAGCGACCGCATGGCTTGTAGTAGGAATACCAGTTGTTGGTCCGTCATTACAACGGGTGCGGCTGACACTGGTGGCTGCGGCGCGGCGACGGGCGGAGCCTGCCCATGCAGTGGCATCTGCGAGTACACAGGCAGCTCACGCCCGTACTGCGGTGGTGGAGATGGAGATGAGGCGCCGGCGGACGACGGTCGTCCAGCCAGCGGCGGCGTTGACGATCGCACGTCAACGATTTCACCATACGAAGTCGACGGCATCGCACCGTCAGACTGCTCACCAGCCAACGAGTACATCTCGGGTTGCTGTGTAGCACGTGACGCACTATTTGCACGCGACCTTGTAAGCACCATGTCTATAAATGCACAATACACCAAGTTCCGACACAACAATAGGTATTAGCGTACCTGGATAACTCAGGTCGTCACTAGAGTCCCACGACTGTTCGTACACAACGCAATAGGTACGTACCGTCCTATGGTAAACACTTGTCTCGTATATCTGAGACACTATACTAAAATAAACAAAGTTCTACGTAGGTAACTCAATGCTTTTTATTCTAAGCCGCAATGTTATAATATAAATAAACAAAGAGTCACCACACCGACACAGGTAGGTACACAAATGTTCGGGTTACGACTTGCAGCACGACTATTCTAGTCAATATAAACTAGAATGAAAAAACGTGTTAGATCAAGTACGTAACAATTATAACAAAGTTGGTAAAAACACTAGGCACTTTGCCGGTAGATTGTTGTAACTAGGTGCACGACTGTTCTAGGAAGTAATATAAGCACTAGAACGACTAAACACGTGAAATAACTAGTTCGTAACACTAAATACACTACACCAAAAGTTCCGTGATTTTTGTTTTTTTATTGTGCATAAAACGTACCAACAGTGCGGGCGGCGGCGTAGTAGGTATATAACGTTACCCACGGACGCGAAGAAAACCCGCAAAAGTCACTGTTTTATCACTAAAACACTATGTTGAGTCTTACACAGTAACAGTCTTGTATAGTACACATGAAACTTCTAGATTTTAGACCGGTAACTAGGGAACACGGCCGTACGCTGGGCGCCAGATGTAGGTAGGGGTTTTTTGTCAATGACTATAACACTGATTTAGTTTAGATACGTGTGTATTGGTGTAAGACAATAGTGGGTAAACAATTAACATGCACGGAACTTAATATTACGACGCGACAAAATGTGACGACACGCGGGGCTCCGGTGCGCAGAGAAAATTAAGCGCGTGCGTCGATCGCGAAGGTGGGTGCCGGACTCCCGGACTCCCTGGGCAAGCGTCGAAGCCTATACGAGCTTGTACGAGAGTAGACGAACAGGCAAACGGCGCTTGCGAGAGATGCGCGGAGTTGCAATATTCTTACGCGCTACAGAATGAATATTGAATTTTGAGAAGTGCGTTGATGTCTTTTTGAAGGGGTATCTTTGCACAATGCCTTGAGCGGGTATTGCCACGTATAGCCCGATACAAAAGATTTGAACGCGCTATGTATTTTTGTAAGTGTTATCATGGACCAATCATTTCAGCCATAAAACGTCCACTGATGAACACAGGCCTTCCTCATGGATCTCCATGAGGGGTAGTTGCCATTCTCACCACGCTTGGCAGGCGGGTTGGTGAGCGCAGTATGGGATGTTGATACACGGATAGACGCTGCTGCCCATCTTCCGGAGGTGTCCCTTAGCAGGCTCTTACTGCATCCACGGGTCACGGGAGAGGAGGGGTAACATTCTACTGCCGGCACCCCACGGCTATGGCACGGCTATCATGGACCAATGGTGTTATTAAATTTGTTATCACCGATTCGACTTGGATAATATTGATTTTGTGCGTAAAACATTTGTACCATTGAAACAACATGTCTAGTATTATGAAATGCCACATAGTACCTAGTAATTGTATTATATTATATGTGATAGCAGTCACAGACAAAATACCTCATGAACGATACAATATCGAAGCCGAGGGTTAATTTTGTAACAAAGGTGTCTCATTTCATCTTAGCCAAACGTCTACCTCATGGATTTCCAAGTAATGATCATGAAGGGTTGTTGCCATACTCACCACGGTCGACAGGCGGGTTGGCGATGGCATTATAGGATGGTGATACAAGGAAAGACGCTGCTGCCATCTTCCGGAGGTATCCCTTAGCATATTCTTACTAAATTTACGGGCAATAGATAAGGGGAAACATTCTAATGCCGGCACCATCGGCCAGGTTAGAGGTGTGTTCCCTGCGAATAACCATGATATTTACGTGGGATCTATTGCTGTACGTAAATTGTGTACAAGTAATGCGATGATGGATAAACCTTTTGAGCACGTTTTTAACTGACTGAAAAAAATAATTGGTACCTTAAAACTCTGTCGTTTATGAACCGGCTTCGAACCATAAGACACTGTCAATAAGGTCCCATTTTTACCGAAACTCGATTATTGTTATGGGATCCATGAGGAATTTAATAGGATATTGTAATACTGGAGTCCCTTAATGGAGCTTTATGCCCTTAATTTAAATAATTTAAATATGTGGTTTGGTTCTTTGTTTCACTTTATATGGTTTGCTTGATATTAAATGGTTTGGGTATTTTCAGCAACAAGTCGGTTATGTTGTTATAAAAATATATAATTATCGACTGAACGCACATTTAAAACAAGCAATGTACATGAAACAAAACTATCATTTGATTCCGATTATCTCCTTTCAAAAATACTTATGCAATTAAACGAGTATGTAATATTTTTTTTGTAAACCATTTCACAACAGTTGCATCGGTGTATTTCAGATACCGCCAGGATGGGATTGAGTTTCATCAGCCAGAAACACTGCAGGTTGCATCGTCCATGGTTCTCCCGTACGCGCCAACTTTCCACTCGTTCCACAGACATAGGCTTGTACTCACCAGGCTAATCCCTAGTAACATGCAGGTTCTGGCAAACACTACCCTGGACTCGTCTTTGAAAGTAAGATGTATACCAACCACTTTTGCTTTTTTACACAGCCCCTCGCAAATGGGAGAACATAATATTTTTACAATCGCACCCTCTCTCTCCTATAGCGGTCTCAAACTCAGCAGTTACTTACAGCATTTTATGTCTAGAATCGCTAGTTTGTCATGAAACTACCACCTAGAATAAATAGTACCTTCCAATAGCTATTTATCATAGAATTTTTTTATTATTTTCAGTGCGCCATCCACCAAATGCTATCCACCACCGTAGACGCAAGAGTGCGAGGAGACGAGAATACTTGCAACCAGCTGTCACAGTACCGCGCTTTGAGGACGGCCCGTTCTGTAAAAGTACCACAGCGCGCGGATGCTGATGTAGAAATCCTAGACTTGGCTCAAATGTAAGCACCGCTATTTGTTAAAACTTTATTCTAAAACGGTTAGAACTCTGTCAGGGGAAAAAACAGTTAAAAATAGTTAGTTACAGGAAACCCCTTACTTTTTCAGGAATTCTGCAAGATCTGGCAATATGCGCCAATATAATCCCAAAGATGACGTCGAATATTCATCTTACGGTAGCTCAAAGTCTGAAAAACAACTTCTTGGAGAAAGCCAGTGCCCATTACTGAATGGAGTCGCCTTCACCGACTGGGGAGCCGTTTCCACTGGAAACGTAATAGCTGGTATTGCAGCGGGCGCTCAGTTGCAGCAAGTTTCTGTCTTAGAACTAACTAAGGGATCAGTTTTAAACTACAATAACGTGCAGGCTACTGTTACTTCTATCTACCCAGCCACATTATCAGGTAAACATCAGCTACGTTAAGTATCAAAATCTAACCAGTTAACCAATAACCACAACACGTGCATTCAATACATTTCTTCTTATAAAGTTAGTAGGTACTTATATATATTCTTTGTTTTGTATTTTAGGAGATTTGGCAGAAGCTGTCCTTATCCAAGGCACCGACAGGGGTAGCCCCTCGATCACTGTTGGTACAGCTGGTAACTGGAACAGCAGCCAAGCACAAAGGCACTACATGCTCCACAGCAGAGTAAACGTGGAAATGACCGATCCCGAAATTCGAGGTGACATTGATGGCTTCCTCCTGGGCTCGACTGTATCAAATGCACTTAGCAGCTACAGTGGATTGAGATTATCTCAATTGCTAGATATGTACTATTCTTCCAGGGTAAGGAAAATACCAAGGTCAAATAAGTACATATATTACGAGTGATCGCGGTAATAATGTGTTTGGCTTAATTTTCAGAATGGCGTTTTTAATGCAGACTTCCGAGCATGCAATCGGCGGTCTTTGAGTCAGCAGTACATCAATACCGCTAACCTAGTAAGCGAAACCTATGCTTTCGCGGCAGCTTTGGATACAAATATGCCACTACGTGGAACCATTATTGGTGGTCTAGAATCTCTCGTTAACAGCGCTGTTACCAACTTCCAATCATATACAAGTAAGTTTAGCTATATTGCCCAACACTTAAAGCTTGGATAACCAAATAATCTATACAGGGTATAAAAGGACGACTACCGAAAACTTCGGGGGTCAATGTACTAAGGAACTTTCGCTGTAAAAAAATGTAAAGAAACAGCTGTTCCATATATTTAAGTAAAGTAGGTATGTACAATACAGAAAGTTCCTTAGTAAAAGTTGTTCATATTGATGAGTACACTGACCTCCCGAAGTTTTCGGTAGTTGTCCTTTTACACCCTGTATAACGCCGAGATTGCGACAGATGCCATAATAATTATATCAATTGCCGTTTTCAGCTTCCAATTTGAATGATCTAAGCTGTTCCACCTCTGACAGTCAAACCCCGGACCACAGAATAAAAACAAACCTCTATATAGCCCTTGACTCATCCTGGCAATATGCTGCAGTATACCCAGCCATTGCCTACCTATTAGAGTCAATCGAAGTGAACAAATTTGGATCCAGCGTCACTTTGCTTAGCGCTCTTGATGGCACCGTTGTGGTGAATACTACATTCTCATCTGCTGATTTCCACTCCGAATACACACTGTTGAAGCATCAGTCAAGTAAGTAGCTTTAACTGAACTAGCTACTAATGATTCTAACTCGTCTTTTTTAGAAGATAATTGCCGAGATACTATGACCTCGAAGTATTATCATAATAGTTTGTTGTTTTCAGTATCTCCTGGAGTGAACCTTGAGACCAGCTTGACAAACATTCGCGTTCTAATGCAAGAGTCACTCAGGAATGAATCTTTGAGGAACTACGTCGGTGGAAACGCTACAGTACTGCTCTATCTGATTAATACTGGCAATTTACAAAACAACGAAGCTGTTTGGCAGCAAGCACGACAAATCAACGATACTGTACCAGGTAACATATCTTAACCAACAATCCCATGAGTTTCTAATCTAGGATTGCCGATTTTGTGTTGTTGGTCCGTTTTCATTTTACACGCTTCACTTCTTAGTTACTTCACACCCTTAGGACTTAAGTACACCTGCCAGTATGATTAGCGTTACAATTTTATTGGTTTCCAAGTGCTACTTTCAAATTTCAATATCTTTCCAGATCTGAGAATCCTGTTCGCGACAGCTACAAATCAGTTCGATAACCTGTGGAATCTTGTAAAGGACATGCACAACGATATCAAAACGATATCACTGTCCACAGCTGGAACCAACGTCGAGATCGTTATGAACTCAGTGCTGGAGAGGATTCGGCAATGTAAGTATTTTCTCGCTCCATTAAATGCAATCCATTCTAATTTTTTAGAGGGTGACTTAAAAAATATTCAGGAAAAAAGAAAGAAATACAAATAGGATTAGGGGAATTTAAAGAAACAAAACATGTGGGAAAAGAATATACGTATGATAGAGTCTAGAAGACCAGTAGGCCCTTCTAATATTATAAAAATGAGATCTATTTTTCTGTAAAAATTGTTTGTCTCAAAATAAGGTTTATGAAAACGTTAAACATTTCTTCCAGCTGGCAGGAGAATCATCAACCCCCTCTGTGGTTCCGACTTCACAGCTGGCTCATCAGGAACGCGTCAGTTTGACGACTATGTTGAACCTGGCTACACCAATTTCTATGCCATCAGTCCAAACTACTTCTTCCAGCCTAACGAAAATAGAAGAGTGAGGGTCGCTAGAAGCAGTTCTGGAGTTGGCAGTCTTGTAATCTGTCACTCGAGATCTGTTGTCCAACCAAGGTGCGTAATATAATAAGCAAATGGGACACAAAGTACTATTCTAAAACTAAAATTATTAATTTTATATTTGATTAGTGTTATGACCATAAACTTTATAGGAACGTTGTGCAAAGGTTCCAAAAGTTGACACTTGAGCGGGCCAATAAGGTTTTTAACCACGGGAATGTACAGGCTTAAATCTTCTTTTTGCAGACGCAACAGCACTATAGTAGGATTAGATGAGAACGCTATCACTTGCAATACTCTGCCCGCCAGCGGTAATGTCGAGATCAACCTGCAGAATGCTTGCGAAGGTGACTGGACCATCAACTCATGCCCACCTCTCTACATCTCGGTGCAGTCAGACACTGGCGGGTCTGCTGCCACCACTGCTGTTTGTACTGGTAAGTTAAGTAAAAAGAATATCTACCAACAAAGTCATCGTCTAAGTAAATGCATAGTTAGCATTAAGTATGCTTAAAAGTTTCAAGTATCTGTCAACGACACGCACCTCAGAAGTTCAGGGTTCTTTCTGGGCGTTAGAATCTAGACACGAAGCCAACGGGCGACGACACAACATTGTGTAATATTACCCGAACTATTTCAATCTTCTTTCCCAAATATTTTGATGAGTCTAGAAGGCATTATCAATAGGTTTGGGTAAGAAGAAAATAACTGTTCTACTCTATCAGTCATTCAACTCAACGCTCCTTCCACTCGTCTCTTCTTTTACAGGTCCATCTTTAATTTCGTTCCTACCCCTGCTTACATATCCATCCGTAACTTTATTCATTCATGACGAGCCCATTTACAAGCTCTTTACTATTAGTTTCTTAACTAATACAAAAATCTAGGCAGTTCTTATTTAACCATTCTTGCTTGGAGTTAAGTAGTAACTAACGAATGCTTGTTCGATCTCCTCAGATAATGCGGTGTGCAGATTCCCCTTCAACATCAGATACCAGGTGCAGGTGGAGGAGTTAGGATGCTTCAGCGGAGCCGGTTATATCGGAGCAAGCCTCGCTTTCGTACTCTTTGCTTACTTCGTCACTTGCATAAGAAATCTGTAGTTGAATTTTAGAATATTATGTTGCATTAAAGTGTTCGTTGTACATTTTATCCCTACCGATTATTTATAAAATGTTTTGTAAGATTTTAGAGTTAAGCAGGATGACAACCTTTTCATTGTATAAGAAAAACCATAAGTGAAGCCTAATAGGTAGGTATCTAGATACCTACGTTGATAATACGTGGGTACTAAAAAGAAGCTACTTTTTGTTAAAATTATTAGGTAAGTAAGTAGGTAGGTGTTTGCATAATATATAAGTAATAAAATATCTACCAACCATTCCATCTTTATATACCTAGCTCCAAATAACTGATTAGGTTACTGACCATAAGTATAAGCATCAGCAAATAAGTATCAGCATCAGTATCAGCTGAAATAAGTATCAGCAGAGACGAGTAATAATACATATTACTCGTCTCTAGTATTAGAAACAAAAGCTAGTAAACTGTAGTTAGTTACTTATTCGTACTACAGTTAACAGTCATTAGCAGTTTAATATATTAGGTACACTTAGGTAAAGGTATTTAATGGGTAAGTAGAAGCAAGTAGAAGTCGCACAGAACTTTATGAGTTCTGTGAAGTTAGCTTCAACGGCTACGCAGTAGGTACCTACACAGTTTTTAAAGCGTTGTGGGGAAAGAAAGACGCAAAAGGCGACCCACCCCTGCTTCGCACAAGTGTATGCATGAACCAATTTTATCGGTAATTTTTTTATAAAAAATGAAAAAAATATGATTTTCCAAAGTCAAAAAACAAAAGTTGTTCATGTTGGTGGACACAACAACGCTGTCAAATTTCTAGGGATTTTTGTTACAGGTTGCATAGGTACCTACATGGAAAACATTACAGACATGACACAATTTACCAACATTGCTTCTTATAGAGGTAGAATGTCATAAACAATATTTATTGCTGTTTTTCATAAGACAATAGTTAGTTATTTATTACATCGAGAATTTGTCGTATGAACACCCTCCGTCTATTTTTCATTATACATCACCATCATCATCTCAGTTAGGTATATGACGTCCACAGCTGGACATAGGCCTCCCTCATGGATCTTGAGAATGGCAGCCTAAGATATACTAAGTTGGTTAAAATTGCTTCGCAAACAATGCATACGTTTAAATCAATATTTTAATGAGAAAAATAGTTACTATGCGGTATCTTTAAAAGATATGCTGTCGTTGACTTTTTTGTAGACCTTTTTATGGGAAACAAATCTTCAATACATCACTTGCACTTATCGTCAATGGTTTACGCAGCGCACGCCAAAACAACTCCCAATCTGCATTCCAACAAACTTCAACAATCTTCATCCGCATCAAAATCCGTGGCGTGGCTTACGAGGAGAAGAAAGCCAAACAGATAGACAGACAGACTGACAGACACGGCAACGACTCCAATTTATACTATGAAGAGGTAGAGATACAAAAGAAGAGAGATATAGAAGATAGAGATTAAAATTGTTGCGATCTGTGTGCCTACCATGAGTTGTCTGTCATAGATCGATCGCCTGCCGTTACTACAGTAGTCCCTACCTACCTAATAGTAGGTTACTATGACATCTGTCAGATTTGTAACTCATACTCATGGCATATTATACCAAGTTCTAAGTAAATGAAGCTCAAACTACAGCAGCTGTAGGTATTAGTATAGTTTACTGAACTTCGCTGTACAAGTTTTCATACATTTTTTAACTACAGTCGCTAGCGAGTACCTATACATTGTCAAAACTTATGGTAGACCTACTGTAGACATTATTTTTAGAATAGAATAGAATAGAAAAAGTTTTATTGTTATCACAATCACTTACCTTACAGATACAGTTATTTAATTACATGATAGAGAGGTGAAAACAATAAGGCAATAAAAACAATAAGTGAAAATAATAATAATATATTATTTTAAACTGGGATCTCTCCCTAACTGGAAAACCTGCATCTTATTCGAATCACCTGGTCAAAAAGTTTACAATAAGATTTTATTATTGACGTAAAATAAGCCGATATCCAATTTAAATCAAAGTTTAGACTTGCAATACGTTGGGTATTGGTAACATTTATTTTTAAATCGCGGCATGTCCGTAACTTTCGTCTAAGGGCTCGGCGCAGCTTGTCTGCGATGTGAACGTAACTTTATTTGAAAATCGGCCATTCCATTAACCTAAAATGCCCTGACATTTTAGGGTAATGGCATTGACATAATAGATAAATTTGACAGTTTCATAGACTGACAATACTGACATTTAACAAAATGATGTTTTTGTTTGTTTACTTTGCTTCATTGTACTGAAAGAAACGGAAGATCTTCAAGAGAATATACCTACAAGAAAGACTAACATAATTTTCATAATGTCTGGGGAAGATTGTGATGCACTGGATCGAGGCGACAACGATGGACAGAAGCCCGACAAAATGTTCACCTTGAAAAAGTGGAATGCCGTGGCTATGTGGAGCTGGGATGTAGAATGTGATACCTGTGCTATCTGCCGCGTTCAAGTCATGGGTAAGTCTCGTTTTAATCTTATTTGTCAACAAGTTCCTGATATCTTTTGTCTATGATTGATTAGTCTGCGACACTGTATCTACCGTGGGTGATGTGCCGGCAGTAGTACCTATGGTGCCTCTCCTCTCTTGTACGTGGATGCAGGAAGAATCTGCCAAGGGATACCCCCGGACGAGGGGGAGCAGCGTCTTTCCGTGCATCAACATCACATACTGCGCTTGCCAACCCACGTGCTAAGTGTGGCGAGTATAACAACAACCCCACTGGAGATCCATGAGGGAGGCCTATGTACAGCAGTTCTCCGGCTGAGGTGATGAGTGTACCTACAGGACCATGGAACGTTTGTTGGTTAAATAAACACCTTAACCCTTATACTTGATTGTCACCTATTATCATCATCACCCATAAGCTTGCGCACTGTCATGGCGGCGCCGCCTGATATTTGCAGACTTACAAGAATGACGATAATACTGAAACTAACAGGATTTTTTTTTGAAATAAAAAGTAAACTATTCTATGATAATACAGTTCTAATATTCAACAGAAATTTGATATGATTTATAAATCATATCAAAATTATTAAAAAAATAAATAGGTAATAAAAAAAACATGTTCATGGAAACTTATTATTTTTAGGAATATAAGACAATTTAGGAAAAATGAGGTATGCTTATTGTAATCTTGAATATAATGTCTAAAACCTCCAATGTATCTAGTTTCGCTCACCTTTCATGAAAATTTAACATGAAAAACACAAACAACATGCATTTGGTCGTACCAAACATCTGATTTCAAAATGGCAGTGCTTGATGCCAAAGACAACAAACCACACACATTATACATCAAATTAAAGAGCTTATTATGCTCTCTTTCATTTATATACAAAAACACAATGGACAAAGCAAGAGAGAAACACTAGAATGCACTTTTTGTTTTGTTGGTGTATGCGTAAAGATTCATATGCATTTAAGTCAGTGGTAGTATCAACTCACCTGTATGAATATATACTTTATTTAGCTTAAAGGTTTAATGGTAATAAACTAGAAGTGTGTAGTCTTTAATTTTGCATTAGTGATCTCTGCTTTTGTTTAAACAATTTCATGTTTTTTCATCAATATGTTGGTATTTTTTATAGATGATGATAGCCACTTGTACTTCTTCTGTGCTGATGATGTATATGCTTGTGATGATGATTTGTTTATCATATTTGGGTACTCAATACATATATGCTATGTATTGATTACAAACATAGTTTCCATTATCTGCACTTAATTTATACACACACAGCACTATCAAACTTTAAAATAAGCAGAGCCTAGATAGTTCAAAGGATACTTAAATATATTTTTATGCTATTTTTATGGGACTAATATCTGCTGAGAAACTTTAAACATTTGTCTTGTGGTGGGAAAAAAACCTACAGCCTCCTATGCATGCCAGCTATTAAAGCAATAAGACATAATATGCGATAAAGCCATCCCATGTTACTTGTTTAATCCAATTTTAAATATTTTTTGACGACCTCTGTGGCGCAGCAGGCAAAAGTCCACCTGCGACGCAAGAGGATGTAGGTTCATATCCCGCCTCAGGACAAGTTTCTGTATGATCTGCAGATATTTGTTCTGGGAGTTTTGGATGTTTTTTCTATATATATAATAAAAACATCTATCTATGTAGTATAATGTATTAAGTAATCTGTCATCTAGTGCCCATCAAGTAAGCTCTGCTTAGCATGGGGCTAGATGATGCTGTGTGAACTGTCCAGTACTATTTATTTATTTTATTATTTATTAAATATTGGTATTAAGCCCATACCATAGATATAAAAAAAAACATTTGGTTCCAGTTTAGAATAAACAGATAATAATATATTGGTTGAGGTGACATGGTAAGATATCCAAAGTGACTCAGATGTGAAGAAATGATCTTAAAATGTGTGAAAAATTCTTTGATGTTGTTCAGTAAACATTTATTTATAAGTAATGTTGAGGGAAACAGAAAACTAGAGAGCACAAGATTATTTGAAAAATGTTTAATAAGTGTAACCTACTTAAATAATTTAATAAATAGAGTAAGTACTTAAAGCACAACACTATACTTCAGTCAAATTCAATGTGTAAACAAACAAAATATAAAATAAATGAAAGCCCTTTCTTATTGATTTCTATACATATGTACTTTTTATTCATTGTGGGTTTTAGACCAGTCCTATCAGTGTAAAAAGCAATGTTTTCTATCAGTAAATCAATGCTTGCTAGCAAATTAAGTAGTAGTAGTTTGCGCAAAACAGAGAAGCCTGGAAAAGTCTTGTACCAGAGGCCAAGTTTCATTTTAGATTGCTGCCAGAAGAGTAAGTAAGTAAGCAAGCTTGTTTAAATGTTGTACACATCAAATTTGGTAGGAGTATTAACAAAATTGGTGTTGAAATATGTATGACACAAATGTTCATGTAATAAAATTGCCTCATTTTAAATTGTTTTATACAAGAACTATGAGTTGTTTTTGACATGTCCAGTTTTGTAATTTATACAAACATACTTAATTCGTTAATTTTTCAACATTGGAAATCGTTAATAACCAGAAATTGTGAGTTGTTTATGACATGTCCAGTTTGGTAATTTATATAAACATACTTAATTCGTTAATTTTTCAACATTTTATATCGGTAGTAACCAGAAATAGTGTGTTGTTTTTGACATGTCCGGTTTTGTAATACAAACATACATACCTAATTCGTTAATTTTTCAACATTTTAAATCGGTAGTAACCAGAAATTGTGAGTTGTTTTTGACATGTCCAGTTTTGTAATTTATACAAACTCGATTAATTCGATAATTTTACAACATTTTAAATCGTTAATAAACCAGAAATTGGGAGTTGATTTTGACATGTCCAGTTATGTAATAAATACAAACATACTTAATTCGTTAATTTTCAACAAAAAAACAAACTTCAACGAACCTGATGATGATGATGAACAATTGAAAAGTGAGCATTGAAAAAAATGGGACCAATCTCAAGAAATCAAATGTAAAGTACACTTATTACTTTACATTATATAACTCATAAAACATCGATGCAGTCGTGAGGGGGAGGGGGTCACCTCGTTAGGCATCAATCTTGGCTAGATTACCTTAGTGCAATATCGTCGAATTCCAAGTTATCATAATATCTATGATTTTTGAAAAAAATACCAAAATCATATGCCTATTCGTTCATAGTGTTCAAACAGACAGTTACTAGTACCTGCCAAAAATTTATTTGCGTCCTAGCTTAATATGTATTCAATCGATAAACACCAATGCAATCATCTGTATCTACATAACAGGCTAAATGGGAAGTGTTTAATAATTAACATTGATCTAAAATAATAATATTTTTAAAAAAAAGTTTGAATGTTTTAGTCTACTCTATTTTTTTAAATAGCATTATTTTAATAAGTATTTTTATTTTTGATCAATGTTTAATTATTAAACACCTCCCATTTAATGCAGATGAAGTGTATTGGTGTTTATCGATTGAATACACATTTAGCTAGGACGCAAATAAATTTTTAGGTATTAGTATATTATAAAGTTGTTTCAACACTATGAACGAATAAGCTTATGATTTTGGTATTTTTAAAAAAAATCATGGATATCATGATAACTTGGAATTCGACGACATTGGACTAAGGTAATCTAGCCAAGATAGATGCCTAACGAGGTGACCTCCCCCCCCCCCCCCCCCCCCCCCCTCACGGCTTTGCATCTACCTTCCAAACACCATACATACCTGCCTAAGTCGAAACCAAAAATAATTTTCCATAAACAATGGTCCATTAACAACGGAGTACTGAGTTTACAAAGATTAAAAATAAAACTTGAGAAGTCCTGTTGTAGAAGTCGGTTTAAAATTAAGTGAATGAGTAACTTTACATAATTTTATCATGTACAATCAACAATCTACATTAACAACCATTTGGCAACGGTTTTATATTTGCAATGGAGCTCATTCTTCGGGTTCTAGGGACGCCTTCCCTTCCCGTCATCGTATTTTCAATCTGTTCAAGACTCTTGCCTCTTGTTTCTGGGACGCAAATTATAACAAAAAATAGCCCAACAAAACATATGCTGCCAAATAACCAAAACGTACCAGCCGGTCCAATCCCTTCGATAATATTATGAAAGGTCTTGGTCACCGTAAATGTACACAGCCAGTTGAATGCTGTGCAAATAGATGCAGCATTCCCTCTGATTCTTGCAGGTAATATCTCACCCATCATTAGCCACGGAATTGGTCCGAACGCCAAAGAAAATCCCAATAAATATAACATAAGGCTAGCTAACGGAATCCAACCTAGATTTGACACGTCCAATTTTAATTCGGTCTGCACATAGAAGAACGTGCCCAACATTACCAATGTTAGGGTCATTGTTACGGACGAAATATAGAGCAACACTTTACGTCCAGACCTATCGATGAGACCCGTGGCTATAAAGGTCGAGACAAAGTTTACGATGCCCACGATAATGGTTGATAGCTTCTCATCTACCGAGCTCCCCGACATGTGAAATATCTTCACTGTGTAGAATATGACTGCATTAATGCCAGACAATTGCTGGAAGGTCATCAAGCCCAAACAAATGAAAATAGCCTTCATGTATTTCATGCTCAAAAGTTCCCGAATAGATACATCGGAAGAATTCTGTGTATCAGATAATACGATGTCGCGAAGTTCGCTGTCGATCTTAGCATTTTTTCCACGTAACCATTGCAAGGCCTTTCGAGCTTCTTCTTCCCGTCCCTGCGTTATGTACCACCTGGGAGTTTCAGGGATCATAAGCATTAAAATAAAGAACGGAATCGGCAATGCTGCTCCAAGATACGCTAGCTGCGACCAATCGATATATTTCCCTGCTATGTAGCAAATTAAAATGCCTATGTTTCCTATAGCCGTAGGAAACAATCCCAAGGTGCCCCTTACTTCGGGTTGAATCGTTTCACCGAGGTACACTGGAAAAGCTAGAGATCCTACCCCAACACATAGGCCGCATATAGCGCGTCCTACCAACACGAGATGGACAATCTTTGCACTTCCTATGAGGATCCAAGCTACAAAGAAAGGAGGCGCTATAAAAAGAATGGTTTTTCTTCGTCCTATGTAGTCTACCAGGGGACCACCTATCACTCCCCCGGCGAGCGCAGCTAACGGCATGAGACTGCCGATCCAACTAGCCTGTTGAGACAAAGGTAAATTAGATCATTTCACAAAATAAAGTTTAGTTGAATAATCGGCTAGAAGTTTAAATCTTTATTAGGTACCTGTTCTGCTGACACTTCTAAAACGTCGCTATCTTCCATAGAAACGAGAGCGGGCGAAGTGTACGCAGATGAATAACCAACGATCATGGAGCCCAGTGAAACAGCCACGGCGGCCAGTACCTGAAACCGGATATGTTTTCGGAAACTTAAAAACTGATACATTTTATTTAATGACAGAACCTCAATAAGAATCATAATATACAAAAGTGAATCGAAAGACAACATGCTAATAGTTTTAAATACTTTTGTCTTGATCGCACATGTAACTTTGTATTTAATGTCTGCACACAAAGTCACGTGATTTTTCAAATATTAAAACATCACATATTTATTCGCATGTTAATTTTGAAACGAGCCTCTCAATAAGACAGGCAATTTAAGTCATGACGTTATTTGTAGGGAGGTGTGTGCCCGTCGCCTACGATTAATTTAAGCAATCATTGACTCTGATTGTGTCCACTTACTCCTCGTGACAATAAATAATAATATTATTGTTATTCTTGCAAACATTCAACATTTTTCCATTACTGGTTTATTTACAAATGTTTTGTACTCGGGCCCGCCTCGGATTTGCCCGTATTGATTGATACTCGTGGACTTCAAGATAATTTTATGCTTCATATTTTTTATTTTCAAATGAGGTTTAAGGTTGGTTAACTTTGGCCCCAGTATCAAACCCATACATTAATCAAGAAGAAGAATCATTTTAGGTATTCATCATTTCAGCCGTAAAGCGTCCACTGCTGAACACAGGCCTCCCTTATGGATCTCCATAAGGGCAGTTATGTAGGGCAGTATGTTATTTGCTACTAAGTTTGAAACTATAACATTATGGTTAGGTATCTATCTATGTATACTATATAAAGCTAGTCTATATATAAAATTCAAAGTCCTCACTGATTGACTGATATATCAACGCACAGCCTAAACCACTGGACCTAGAGACTTGAAATTTGGCACACATATACCTTGAGTATCCTAGAGGTGCACTAAGAAGGGATTTTTCAAAATTCTCACGGGAACGGGAACTACGCGAGTGAAACTGCGGGGTGCGGCTAGTTTGTTATAACATAATGTCTTCCCTATTAGAACTCCTTAGAGGTGTAATTTCGTAAAATCCTATCTTATCGCATATCCAAAAGGAATCCCCATGCAAAATTTCAGGCACGTGGCTCTTATAGTTTCAGAGATTTTTTCATGAATCAGTCACTGATATTTCCTTTTATAATATTCATATTATTAGATATTGTACCTACTTAATGTGAAGGCTTATTCAGGAACCTAGGATCATCTAAATAACTAATAATTATTGCAATTCAATGTCATGTGGGTTCTAAATATGCAGCCTTAAGTCAATAATAACGATGAGGGTAGAACTGCGTTATTAACAGCATAATGTGTTCATTGATCATTGTTTTGATTACATTATAAAAAAATGGGACATGTTATTTTGAGAATGTGTAAAATGTAGAGCAAAGGAATAAACAGAACAAGCAAACATTATAAAGTGATGCAAAAAACCCAGCCGCAAGTTCCAACACACACTTGGCCACTTTTGAATGCCTTGATTTAAAATGGTTGTAATTATGCCTAATTAAATTAAAATACATGACATGTATATTTTTGTAATCTCAATTTAACTCCCTTTATTTTGATATCCTACTCGATGGGTATCGTTACAAAACAATTAACTACCTTCAATTTCGCCAAAAATCCGCCATATTTTTTTTTATTCATCATCATAGCCGTAAGACATCCGCTGCTAGACATATGCCTTCCTCATGGACTAAGAGATCCAAGTACTGATCATACGGGTTCGTTGCCATACTCACCACGCTTGGCTTGGCAGGCGGGTTGGCGAGCGCAGTACGGGCTGTTGATACACAAAAAGACGCTGCTGTCCATCTTCCGATGATATCCCTTAGCATATTTACATTCTACTGCCGGCACCCCACGGCAACGGGCACAAGAAGATGATTTTGAAGATTAGATGTCAATGTTATTTCGTTTTTTAACATGCGACTCAAAAAGAGGGGGTGTTATATATAATTTAAGTTTGACCACTATGTGTGTGTGTGTTTCATTCTGTAGCACAGTACCTCCAGCTGAGCCGCGGTTTCCCCGTTTGATGCGGTTTTATTTCAAAGCAGATTTTATAGCGATTTTTCTTAGACATGTTTTTTTCCAAAAACTGATAAGCCGTTATGAAATTACGAGTATATTTGGTTTGGTTAGGTTAGACTAACACGTTAGAATAACATTATATTTAAAATTTAAACACCCCATCAGTGTTTAAATGTTATATATAAGTTTATTCCGATATTAAGGCAATCAATCAAATTGAAACGTAAAATTGAATCACCATGTAAGATTGGACCCATCACAAAGAACTAAGGTAAGTTCTGGTTGTGTCGCAATAACAACGCACGAGCCGAGTGAGCATTATTAGGTAACTAGCTGACCAGCGCGGTTTCACCCGTATTAACACGTTAATTGGGAAGGATCATGATTGTAGCAGTCTATGTAGGTGTAGGCGCCGTGGGGTAGAATGTTACCCCTCCTCTCATACCCATGGATGCAGTAAGAGCCTGCTAAGAGATACCTCCGGAAGATGGGCAGCAGCGTTTTTCCGTGTACCAACATCCCATACTGCGCTCGCCAACCCGCCTGCCAAGCGTGGTGAGTATGGCAACTACCCCTCATGGAGATCCATGAGCGAGGCCTGTATTCAGTAGTGGACGTTACGGCTGAAACGAATGTAGGTTTATTTACGGTTACCATATTTTGATGAATAAAGTGTCAACAGATTCGTTTATATGTCTAGGCTACATTTTAATCAAAGTAATTTCATCTACTAGGTATATAATTTCAACTTAAGTATTGCATAAGGTATATATTTCAACTTAAACTTTTGAGATGTGTGATTGTGCTGCAGCACGTATTAAATTATTTTATTTCCCAACGTTCGTACATATCATATCAGTAGGACTGCTGTCAACGTTCACTGCTGGGCATAGGCCTCATTCCCTCATGGATCTCCAAAAGCATGTGGGATGTTGCCATACTCGTCACGCTTCGCAGGCGGGTTGGCAAGCGCAGACCGGGATGTTAATATACGGAAAGACGCTGCTGCCCATCTTCCGAAGGAATCTTTACTGGATCCACGGGCAAGAGAGGAGAGGCAACATTTTACTGTCGACACTACACGGCAGGTGTTGATTTAAGAAAAAAAAATTAAACACATGTTTAAACTTTTTATTTGACAATTTTAGAACCAATTTTCAAGGTTCTCAAGTAAACCAATATGTTTCCCATACAAAGTTTCATCCCCTATATTGTTACCAAAAGGAAGGGCTGATTTTTGAAATATTCTTAAACACGTTTGATTTTTTTTATGTCCCAATATGTATGCAATTTTTTTTGTAAATCAAGTAAAAAAGTATGATTTTCCAACCTTGCAAACTTTCATCCCCTAATTTGCCACTCAGGGGTGATTTTTGAGAAACGCTGAAACATTGTGTGTAATTATTTTGGTACCTTGTTTATGTGAAATTTTAAGTAAATCAAGTGAAAAAAATAATCTTCAACATATTTTCATCCCCTATACATATATTAACTTAGGGGATGATTATTGAGGAATTCTGAAACACAGGTTCATTAAGTTTTAAATTGTAAAAATATGCAAAATTCTAAGTTTTTTAAGTGTTAAATAACGATTTTTCCATACAAACTTTCATCCCCTATTTTAACCCCTTCTGGTTTAATTTATACAATGAAAAGTAGCCTATGTCCGTCTCCAAAGACTAATCTACTCTTATAACAAAATTCATCCAAACCGGTTAAGCGGTTTTGACGTGAAAAAGGAAAATAGGTACATATACATACATACTAACATAAATACATACATCCACACTTTCACTTTTATACATTAGTAGGGATTGATAAAATCAAGTAAGGGTACTTACTAGAACACTGCTGTCAGAGTTTAGGCCTCTAAGGCATAAGGAGTCAGGGGTAATTCCAGAAAAAACCAACGTGTTACTAGTGTAAACTTAATATTGTTACAATTATCATCGTAATTCTGAATGCTCATTAATGAAACTTAATAGTTAGTTAAATTTAAAATGTATTAGTACATTTCCGTAATTGGTTACGATAAAGGTTTCACTCTAAATTTTTAGCTTAGACACTGTCTAATGAACAATGCTTGTTTATAAACCAAACACCCAAATGATTGAAATTAAACGCAGTTTAGTATGCCTAGACATACTAAATTGCTAACGAATAATACAGTCCAATTATATTTTGTTTCCCGTAATACAAAGAATAAAACAGTAACGTCAAGAAATCGCTGTGTACATAACTATTAAAATAAGTATACAATTTGTTTTGAATACCATGATTTGTGTCTATTTGAGTTTCCCGATATTTTGATGATAACTGTTTCAAAAGTTATAGTGTATTTTAAGTTTTTTGTGTACATTAAAGAATTTAAGAAATCATACTTGAAAGCAAAAACTTATCCATACCTGTGAAAATGTATATTTCGGCTCCTCATAATCAGAGCTCCTACACTGAATGCTGTAGTGCGTGTCGGCTCTCATAAGAACCTTCATTGTTTTTGTATTGCGTAAAACTTCACTGCAAAATAAAACACATGCAGGTCGACATGCACTGTCCACGGGCACGGCATAGGCTACTGAAGAACTGAGTGTTGCGCGACGCCAGAAACCGTTTATAAGGCGACAAATGATTGACTGAGCTGATTGGTTTTCGAGGCTCTAAATTCAAAACAAAGCTTTATTCAAACAGATAGCCGTGTTGACCGACTTTCGGTTTGATACCGGCCGAGAACCAATGGATTTTTCTTTCTTTCCTGTATGTGCACATTTAACAGTAGTTACAATGCTGAATGAAAACAACGTATGGCAGCCCGCGGCTTAGTCAGCTTCAGACGTATTGATATGTTCTTCCGTCTGAACATAGCCGACTAAGCTGTGATAATTGTATAAACTGGGCAAACCTAATCCATAACAATCTCCCAAGCAGTATAGCGTCAAGCACATCATGAATACCGGTTATGACGCTCTTTATATCATCTTTAAAATAGATGGTAGGGCCAATGTACTTTCATTTATATGTTTTCAAAACAATGTCCTGGACCTACCGAAGATAATTTATGCATTACACTCATTGTTTAATTATTTGGAACACAATTTTTAGTTAAGATCATGTTGGTAACGGCTGGTACGAGGTACCATCTCGTATGTCTGTTTTAGCGCAATTGGTAGATGACTTACACGCAATGTAGGTTATGTGCCTGCAGATGCGTATATCTCTGGTGTCACTTGCTCTGAAAAATAAATTTCTATAGAACTTCATAGATGTTTATAAAAACACAAATGAAAATTTATTTAAAATAAAGTGAGTGAAGCTGACGCAGTCGGCCGCGAAAGTGCCAATTCGCCCTGAAGACGGTTTTCTTGAAAATCGAAAATTTCTGCATGATATCCGACTTAAAAATTAGTATGTGAGTAATCCCCGTATTTTAAATTGAATAGTTTGTCTCGCGTTAGTTTTGATAGTGAAATAAATAAATATTAGGCCGTTATATATGAAATTGGCGTTTTTTATGAGTGGAACATAAATTAGATTTTTTTATATAAAATATTGAATTAATCAAAGTTTGTACCATTGATATCTATGAACTTTTGCCATCTCAAAGGTAGTTCATTGATGCCTTTACTAAAAAAAACATTCGGACGGGAATCAATAAAATCTTTGAAGGCGGTTTGGACTGCCCCATCGGAGTTGAATTTTTTTCCCTTGCAAGAAGTTATCCAAATTTCGAAAAAAATGGTAATCTTTTGGAGCAAGGTCCGGAGAGTACGGTGGATGTCTTAAACATTCCAATTAAAGCTCCTCTAATTTGGTAGCCGTCTGTTGAGCAATGTGTGGTCTAGCGTTGTCCTGAAGCAGCAGTGGTCTAGAGCGATTGACCAGCCTCGGTTGCTTAGCAGCTAGCTTTTCCATCATGGTTTGCAGTTGCTGAGACATCTGTCGTAAGCGTCTGGCCAGATTTAAGAAATCTGTAGTGGGCGACACCGGCACTGGTCCACCAAACGCTCACCAGTAACTTTTTTTGAGTCAGTTTTCGCTTGGGGCATGATTTGGCTGGTTCGCCAGGGTTCAGCTATTGCTATGAGTGCTTCCGATTATAGTATACCTCTAGGATCCACTTTTCATCACAGGTAATGATTCGATTTAAAATCCCTTCATTATAGTGCCGGTTGAGTATTGTAACGCAGCAGTCGACGCGCGTTTGTTGATTTGCTTCACTCGATTCGTTAGGTACTATATATATATATATATACTATCAAGCTTTTTCACCTTCCCAATTTGCTTCAAGTGAATTAAAATAGTTTTATCACTAACACCGCAGCCTGCAGCTAACTCGGACGTGGTTTGCGATGGATCCGCTTCCACAATAGCCTTTAATTCTTGATTATCAACTTTGGTCTCCGGCCGTCCACGGAGCTTGTTCTGCAGGTCGAAATTTTTAAAACGAAAACGTTGGAACAAAAAACGCACTGTGTTTTCTTTTGCGACACCGCCGCCGTACACATCATTAATCCTTCGAGCCATTTCTGCAGCACTGGTGCCACGGTGGAACTCATACTCGTAAATAACGCGATATTTCATGTTTTCCATTTTGTAAACTGAGTAACGCAAAAAAAAAATACAAAAAAGGCAAAACAAATGAATTATGGTTTTCGAAACACAAATGCATGCAATATAGCGGTATAAATTTGAATTCGGAATTCCTAACCAAAGAGGAGTTATTTGAGATCAAAATGGCCAGTACGACAAAACGCCAATTACATAATATGTAATTATGTAACGACCTATGACACGAACTAAGTAAGAAGAAAATAAAGAAGTTGATAGAATACTGAATTTTTTTTTGTAAATACTATATACAAACATACATAGAAAACACCGGAGATAAATATCTGCAAATGAATGAATCAAAAATTTTGTACCCACGCGGGGATCGAATTCTCTTGCGTCTCAGCCGGCTATAAAACAACTGCGCCACGGAGGTCGTCGAAATAATTTCACCAACCTACCAGCCAGTTTACACAGTTACAGTTAATTCACTCGTGCATAGTAAATTTGTCCTAACGCCATTTGTACGGACATCAGAATACAATACAATAACAAGGTAAGTACAGGTGATAACGTTGACAATGCTGTGTTTGCCTGTAATTGTTTTTACATATCAGACTGTGTCCATATAAATGTTATAGTATTTTTTTTATATGTGAACTGTTGGCGATCCTTTTCTATGTTATTATATGACGTGTTGGTGTTATATGACGTGGAATGCAACAGCGTAGTTTTCACGCATTCTTACACGCCTTGAAAAATGTTTCAACCGATTTTAAAAAAGTTGTTGTATGTCCTTCGACGTGTTTGCTGGCCTTAAACCGATTGGCCTTGATGATTATTTTTGTTGACGTCAGAGCCATTTCAATCAGCATTTAAAAATTAAAAACGAATTCTTAAAATTAATTATTCTGAAAATAATCGAATGGTTCTAACTTGTGATATTTTAATGTCAATCGGGCGATTTTTTGTTATTATAATTAATTGCAGGCGAATTCGATTATGTGCTTTATTCAATTATAGTTTGTAGCTTTTTGCTCTATTGAATAAACACTTCGACTTTGACCGCGTGTTGCTGAGACAAGCCGTACTTAGCGAGTATTCATACAGATGAATACTCGTATTAACCACTTTTAAGCGAACGGGAAAGCAAGTTTCTTTTAGTAATTATTCAACCCTTTAGCTATCATCGTCATCATCATTTCAGCCGTAAAACGTCCACTACAGAACACAGGCCTCCCTCATGGATCTCCATGAGGGGTAGTAAAGTTGCCATACCACCCTTGGCAGGCGAGTTGGCAAGCGCAGTACGGGTTGTTGATACACGGAAGGACGCTGCTGCCCATCTTCCGGAGGTATCCCTCAGCAGGTTCTTACTGCATCCACGGGCATGAGAGGAGGGGTAACATTCTACTGCCGGCACCCCACGGCGCCATCAGGTATGTTCAGTCCAGATAAATGAGCGCCGATAACTAAGAAATAATACATTCAATCACCGCCGTGGGGAGCCGGCCGTAGAATGTAGCCATTTCTCTCTTGCCTTTGGATGCAGTGGGAATCTGCCAGGGGATAACGCCGGAAGATGGGCAGAAGCGTTTTTCCGTGTATGAACTTTCCGTACGGCGCTCACCAACCCGCCTGCCCTGCGTGGTGAGTGTGGCAACAACCCCTTATTGATAGTACATGAAGATTCATTAGGAAGGCCTATGTCCAGCCGTGGACTTCCTACGGCTAAGAGAGAAAAAGTACCAAAAGCCATAAACAACATCTACAGGTAGCTTCGGTTGTTTACAGTTAGCGAATGTATCAAGTTTATGACAAACATGTTTTGTTGCAATAGCAGTGTTGTATTCGTAGCACATGTTGCGACTCGAGTTGTTTACGGACTGGGAATGCGCTATGGAAAATATTTCTATGCGCTCTAAGAACGTGGAGTGATGCTAACAAGGTATTTTGATAGAAGCTAGAGTCCGAAAGTCCGGACCATCATTCAACCCATAAGACCATCAGCAAGGAGGTCAGGCTCAAAAGTACAATTATTTTACAAATCTAGTTAATATTCTTCGGTTTACTTTTTTTTTTTATATCACTTATTTCATATTTTTAGAGATTGTTACAATTAATGTTGATGATGATGATAGTCACTAAAAAAGTGTTAGCGTTATAAAAACCTCTGTATTATCACAACAAGATTCAAGAATAACTGTTCAATTTTCAAAATTCAACCCATATTTTGACCCACTTAGAGGTCGATTTTTTTTTTGACATTTGGGACCACCTTTATTAAAACTTAATATAACAATATATCCTTTACAAAAAAAAAACGAATCATCAAAATTGATTTATATACAACGAAGTTATCCGCGAAGACGCATAAAAATATAGGTAGAGGTACATACATATATACGAATTGAGAAACCTCATTTATTTTCGTCGTTTAAAATTGGGTATAGTATTAATTTTGTAAATACGGGAATTACTCACGTAGTATTTATTATTATATAAAGTCGAATTTTATTGTTACACGTTTAAATTTCTCAAAATCATCATCATCATCACATTGAGACGTGCGGGCAGCACGTGGGGCCGGCCGACTTTGACACACAATTTTATTGTTCCGTGTTAATTTTAGAACGGCACTAACCGAATAGCAATATGTCTTTTTAGTCAGTTTTACGCCAACTTACGCACTAACTAGCTAAAAAGCTAGCTCATTAGCTAGCTTTATAGCTAGTTAGTGCAACAACAGAATCGCCACCAATTGCATTGTAAGAGTAGCGGGAGGCAGATGGGTGCAGTTGGCGCAGGGCCGAAAAGAATGGCGTGATATATAGACTACTACGATATATATGATTTTTGATGTGACACATTTGACGCTAGGTCGGCTGTTAGAGGAAAAACGTTCGCTGGAGCGGTTACTAAACTCCGTTCAAATCTGCCAGCCATCCCGCGACGGCTCATTTTTCTATTTAATTAAAGGAGGAAGTTGGGTTCATTTCCTGCTCTTACTTTCTTAAAACTTAAACTTCTAAGGTGATAAAAATGCTTGGAACATTAGGTTTGAAATTAACCTTACAAATGAATTTATTATCATACCAATTAAGTACGCCTAGTATCCCAAGCCCTCGTCAACCCGTCTGCCAAGCGTGGTGAGTAGGGCAACAACCCATGATCAGTACCTGGTTCCATAAGGGAGGTCCAGGGACATAAGACGTCTATGATGATTGTCAATAAAAGTATTGAAGACTTATCAATCATCTGGTTTAAATATAAGAAGTTTTGCGTAGTTAGGACTAGATGGTGCTGTGTAGTCTACATAGTATAAATTGAAGTCGTTGCCTATCTGTTTGGCTTTCTTCTCCTCATAAACCACACAACGGATTTTGATGCGGTTTTCACCAATGGATAGTGTTTAAAGACGGATGGTTTAACAATAAAAATCCATTGGGTTTGATGTATGTTCGCTGGACTATGATGATGATTGTTGAGGTTGTCGGAAAATTTAATGCCGATTGGCAGTTATTTTTTACGTGCGCTGCGTAAACTATTAAGGTTATATGCAAGTGATGTATGAAAGAAAGAATTGTTTCTTTTCAAAAGGTCTGCAAAAAAGTCAGCGACGGCAAATGTCTATCTCTTAGGCTGCTATCCCACTGGCGTTTTACGAGCGTTGACGTCAACGTCGCGCACATGATACTATTTGAGGCGTACAATCAGAAACATAATGGATTCCGACGAGGAAGCACTACTGTTGGCTTTACTACTTCGACGAAAATTACGCAAAAGAAAAAGAAAATCTCATCGTCAATTTTGGAAAAACCCTTTATGATCCAATCGATCACAAGAAAGTGAATATTTCGCACTGTACGCTTTGTTGTCTTCAATTCAAAGTCTGGAATAAATAGAGTACATATCTCCTTCCATGCCTTTTTTAGCCACACGATCACTGTATTCTCGTTTTGACATATTCCATAACACAGGACGATTTTGAATTTCATTTATCAATAGTTCAATATCGAAATCGTTTTCTGATAGTGACTGCATTCCGATTTGTACCAGTACCTACGTACGCTCGCTAAAGCAGCAACTGCAAATGGCCGCCGGCCGTAGCCCCCGCCCGTACCCACACGGACAGAGCAGGACAGCGTGATTGTACCTGTTGCCAACAAACGCGACGTTAACGTTGCGCAGACGCGAAGTTGACGTCGCGTTCAGCGGACGTTAATGCTTGTCACGCGACGACGCGACGGCAACGCCGCGTCTGTGCAACGTTGACGCTGCGCAGACGTTCGAGGGACGCCGACGCTCGTAAAACGCCAGTGGGATAGCGGCCTTATGGACAACTCATAGTAACCATTTTTCTTACCTATTTAAAGTATGCATCCGTTTTACCTAACATGGTGTTAATATTATATCTAAACAAATAACTTTTACATCTTTAGTAGTTCATATAGAACATATTTGCCCTTTAAACTATATAATATGAATAAATATCTTACGTGTTATAGCGAAATTAAAACACTCGCGCCACAAAATATTTACGGCGGCGAGAGTTGTCGTACGTGTCAACACCGTGTAATAATCTAAACATATTGAAATGAAAAACAGCTCTAATCTAAGTATAAGAAGCAATGTCGGAATATTGTGTCATGTCTGGTTTCCACGTATACATTCACCACCTCAGCCGTAGGACTGCAGCAGCTATTCACGTCCACTGCTGGACATAGGCCTCCTACAGTCTTTATGACAATCATCATTTCAACCATAAAACGTCCACTGATGAACACAGGCCTCCCTCATGGATCTCCATGAGGGGTAGTTGCCATTCTCACCACGCTTGGCGGGCGGGTTGGTGAGCGCAGTATGGGATGTTGATACACGGATAGACGCTGCTGCGCATCTTCCGGAGGTATCCGGCATACTGCCGGCACCCCACGGCTATATATTTATGATAATGTTCTTGCCATATTCGCCACGCTTGGCAAGCAGCTTGGCTAACACTGTACTGTATGTATGTACTGTACCGATACACGGAAAGACGCTGCTGCCCATCTTTTGGGGTATCCCTTAGCAGATTCTTACTGTATCCACGGGCAAGAGAGGAGATGACATTCTACTGCCGGCACCCCACGGCCATGGGTAGAAAGACAGCCTAAAAATCTGAGCTAATACGGACATTTGGACAAGCACTGTTCATTCATAGGTCTGTAGAGGATAAGGAAGGCCTTTGGCAGCAGTGGACGTCCTTCGGCTGAGATGATGATGATGATAGGTTTAAATTAATGTGCAGGCACTTTTTTACCCGACCACGGCAAAGCTAAAAGGAAAGGTTATGGTGTGTTGTCTATGCATGTTGCTATGTTGTACTTTAGAATGTTCCACCGTAGCGCCTAAATTAACCGAGAGTTTGATAAACAAGTGTTGACTGAAATTTTATGTGTGTGTGGTGGTACGGTACATTTAATGCACAAGTTCGACTCCCACTTGGCAACTGTTTCAAACAGTAATGGTCCTAAAATATGTTATGCATTTTATATTGCCATCTCTTTGGGTATACCATCATACCATAGTAATAATAGGCGGGGGCGGTGTATGCACAGATAGTGCAGTTGTATACAAAACGCAAAATAATCATTAAATACGTATATTTTTATTTTATAAAAAATAACAATGCAATAAATTATTTGAATCCGTAATATACGAATTCAATAAAAAATCCTAACATAAAAATGTCTATAAATAAATCACTTATGAATCAACATTTGGTCTAAATTAAATACTAATTAAATACACCAACATTATTTTGTTATCTTGTCATGATCGACGTACAATTTCTACAAGTAACAGATCTATGTGCATGAAAGTATAAATTTGTACAAATTGAGTATGCATTGAAAAATACTATACACATTCCCTTTACAAGTACTTTTTCAAAATTACAAAACCATTTATAAAGTTAATTAGTGATGTAAATTAAATTAACGGAAACATTGATATGGAATATGATATACGGTGAAATATAATGTGCGATTAAAAGATTTGTGAAAAGAACTATAGAAAATATGCGATTATCGAAGATCACATCTGATGTTTACGACCAAGGAACTTTTACAAGAGCTGTGTTGTTAAAGTGGAATGCTATGAAAACTAATTCAAATCTAAAGGAACTATCGGCAACAACTTGCTACCTAACGTCTACCATTACTATATTTACAATTACACTAGAGTGGATATGAGAATCTATGCCCACGTTCCTATCAGTCTCACTTTACACTGCATTCAGCGCTTCTCTTTACTCAACATTACACCTTCTAAACTATCATACAACTCGCGATCTCTTCTAAATTTTGGAATGTCAATCTTCTACGAAGATTAACATGGGTTGTGAACTTGCTTATTGCTCATGGTACGAATTTTTCGAGCATCTCCGGTCAATAATTTCTCTATTTCCTCCAAGCTTTTGCCTTTTGTCTCAGGTACGAAGAAAATTACAAATAGTAATGCGACGGTACAAATGGCAGAAAATAACCAAAAAGTGCCATATAGATCAATAGAGGCAATAATGTTGTGGAATGTTTTTGTTACAATGAAAGTACATGCCCAGTTAAAACCAGTCGCGACTGATGCTGCCGAGCCACGGATCTTGGAAGGTAGAATCTCGCCTAACATAAGCCATGGAATCGGTCCAAAACCGACGGAGAATCCCAAAACATAGATGACAAGACTGGCAAGTGGCAACCATCCGTATGCGCTTACGTCTACCAAGGATGACTTCAAATAGAAGTAGGTTCCCAATGTCAATAAAGTAAGGATCATCGAAACAGTGGAAATATATAGGAGTATTTTGCGGCCCAAACGGTCAATGAGCGCCGTTGCAACGAATGTTGAAATGAAATTAACTACACCAATGATAACGCTACACAAGTTCTCATCAAGAGTGCTCCCTGACATCTTAAATATCGACGTCGAGTAGAATATCACAGCATTAATTCCACTTAACTGTTGGAACAACATGAGTCCAAGAGATATGAGTATAGCGGGAAGGTATTTAGCTTTGAATAGTGTACCAATGGCACTTCCTCCAGTTCTATCCGCCTCCGCTTGTGAACGTGTAAGATCCCGCATTTCTTTATCGACGTTTATGTTCTTGCCTCTTAACCATTGCAACGCCTTGCGGGCATCTTCAGCACGTCCTTTTGTTACATACCATCTCGGTGTTTCCGGTACAATAAGCATGAGCAAAAAGAATGGGACTGATAGAGCTGAGCCGAAAAAAGCCAATTTTGACCAGTCCATTAAGCTGCCCACAAAGAAGGCCATAAGAATTCCAGTGTTACCAAATGCAGTAGGTAGCAGTCCAAGTGCACCTCGTACTTCTGGTTGGATTGTTTCTCCGAGGTATACCGGAAAGGCTAATGATGCAATTCCGACGCAAAATCCACAGAGGACGCGACCGAGGAAAATTAAAAACACCTGAGCGGCGTTGGCTATCATCATCCAACCGATGAAGAATGGTAGAGCAGTCATGATTATAGTGCGCCGCCGGCCCAGATATTCAATCAGTGGCCCGCCCGACACGCCTCCTACCAGAGCAGCCAAGGGCATCAAACCACCGACCCAGGTTTTCTGAAAATAAGCAAAACATGGGTACTTAATATGCTGCATACTGGTCGCGGTATAATATAAATATAAAGAACATTTTAGCTATTACAAAAATTGGCGGCGGCAGGAATCGAACCTAGCCCAATGTCTGTGACTAGAAGCCGACTGCTTCTAGTCCAAATAATCATAATCTATTATTTTTCGAATAAATACTTTTTCATTACGCTATTAACGGTCACTTATATTTTTGTATATGCTCGTACGAATAAAGTTTACTTTTCGCAGTTAAAATAATTTCGATACTAACCTCTTCTTCGGTGATTTCCAACGTTGCGTTCATGCTAGGAAGAGCCGGGGAAGTGTAGCCTGATGCGAAGCCCACTATTAAAGATCCCATGGACACAGATATTGCGGCAAGCAACTGCAACAACCAAAATTTTATTTTAAACCACAGATTTTAAATTAGATGTGTATATTATCTAACCTGATATCTGATTTTGTTTTTCATTCGTGGTTCCTGGTACCGAATTTCGAATATACGATTACTCTGAGATCGCTTACGAACGTACTCGCACAAAGCTTTAGCGGAAAGCTCTGAGGTAGGGTTGGTTCGTTCGGTCTTATATGAAGGGCGCTCCCATACTTTAAACTTAGACTATGCATGGTAAACTTAAGTACATAGGGTGGACATAAAAATCTATAGATACTTCGTAAAACAAGCTAAAATGTGGAAATTACCCAAATTTTTGATAAATTTAACTCACTTGTTGCCCATAGTTAAAGCGAAAAGGATTATCAAAAAATATTCTTGGAATCAGCAGCATGGTGTTCGAATGAAAAATGTGCAATCAATAGTCTTAAAACCACAATCAAGCGTTTTAGTGTTGTACTTATTTTGCTTTTAGTGTTCTTTTAGAACCTCAACACGGCCTTATCGGAATCACGTTGTTCCAATCCTAGACTTACGTAAAACGGCGAAGTAATATCATCATCATCTCAGCCTGTACAAGTAGGTGACTGATCATGAAGGGGTTGTTGCCATAGTCGCCACGCTTGGCAGGCTGATTGGCGAGCGCAGTACCGGATGTTGTTACTCGGAAAGACGCTGATGCCCATCTTCCTGCATCCACGGACAAGAGAGGAGTGGCAACATTCTACTGCCCATGGCTCGAAGTGCAATATGGCGAGCAGAATTCAATATATTTTGAGTATGACAATATTTGAGGATTTAGTGTATTCTAATTATATACATTTTCGTACCTGGGTCCAAATGAAAATCTTCTGCGTGGTGGGCGCATATGGAGTCTCCCCATTGATTGAGTAATCGCTCTTCGCTTTATTCCTATCCAAGCTTAACTGCTTTACGAATGGGACAGAATTCCGAAGATTCTCATCCTTTGCACTCTTGATTTCCATCTCCATCTTGTATTTGAATTCGTTCCCAAGGCTGATTTGACGTAGTTGTTGGAAATGACGGCGGGTCTTTTCGAAATCTTCACGGTCCTGCTCGTCTTCGCTGCTGCTCTCGTAGGATAAGTTCTCCGGGATAGCGGCGTAGTTGGTAGCGAGGTTGCCCTGAGAGCCGACTGTTGTCGCCAAGGATGTTGATGTGGTGGATGCTGAGAGCGTTGCTCGCGATGGTACCCGCGCGTACTTAGGCCCCCGTGACCGGTAGAGCCGCTCTTCGTCGCCGTCTCGGCGAGCTTGATCGCTCCCGCCCTGGAAGACACAAAACATACACTAAGTTAACATCGCAAACACACCAACATTGTCTTTGTGAGCACCCACGATCCAAACACACCCCAAATAATTAGTACCTTAAATTGGATCTGGACACTCAAACTCACTGGACATTCGATACTGAAGTAGACGTTCGCAAACATTCCCCATTTATTATATCCGCTATCTAATGTGCGTAAGTTAGTAGAGACGATAAGAGCTGTGAACCAGCGGAGGTCAGATCAAGAAAACAGTATTGGTACCTCGATTATTGACCATACAATATCATACGGTCTCTGCATGATTTCGATAACCCAATGATGATAATGTGCGGTGTCTACCCTGACCCTCTTCACACATGGACATAATCCTGTATTCACCACTTCACACTTCTATTTGAACGTGCAGACCACCTAGGATGCACGTTTGTCTGCACGATATTTAAAGAACGTACTCATTTTGTCTTACTACTGTTGTAGGTACGGAACTTAATATATTTTCTTGTGATGCTATCGGTGAACTGTCCGTCAGTTATAATGGTGTTTATAAAACATCTTGCAGCTATGTATGGCTTATATATATACCGCATTTATGCCGCCAAATTTAATTCTTTGTTTGTCTTGAGATCTTGGATAGCGCCTCCATCCATCCAGGTTCGGGTTGGACCCAAGTTAATACAAACTATAATAATTGAAATCATGACATGAGGTTAGATTAGATACTTACCATAAGTTCATTATCAAATGTATGGTAACGTTTTTTGTGGTCGTATCGTTGGATTTTTTTACGTGTTTTCATTTAATTTATATTAAAATATCGTTTGTTTATGTACGTTTAAGAATATCAAAATAAACTCAGTGACATAAGTCACTCACTTACAGTTTAGTTCAAAAACTTGAAAAATCTTCAAATTATTGTCATTTGATTCTGCTCGATTGTCACCGAGCGTGCCTCAAATTCATGGCTTGTTTATTACCACGGCATCGAAATCCATTTAAATTTACAAAATGATATCAAACTCATAATTCCTAAATACTTCACTAACGGTGTCAATTATTAAATTTTGAGATAATGTAAATCACGTAACGAAAGTCTGTGTATGTGGAAGAATATTATTACCATTCGTATAAACAACGTTCCGGGAGTAGGTGCCTATTATCTATCATCATCGTCAAGTATGAAAACTGCATGGCAAACATTTTACTCATCAAGAACATAATTATTTATTCCCAGAATGTGCCAAGTCATCTGATTTGAGAGTAATTTTCACCAAAATGTAATTAGATTGCAATCATCTTAAAAATTTTGCGCTTTATCAAACTACCGCAAGATTGACTGACGTTGTTGGTATCCCTTGAATCAAACAATGAAAACATTTGCAGTGACCATGGAACCACTGGGAAGGGTAAAAGTCCACATGGTAAAGACGCACAAGGGTGGAACTACCCGTTACTTGATTTATTACTGTTCGTTTTGCTGCCCCAGCCCGGCGAGCACGTAAATAGAAATGTTTGCAGATCCTTATACCTAATCTTGCGTTTATACAATAATAGTACTTAAATTTTGAAAAAGAAAATTTGCAAACCATCTACTGTAGCTTTTATTTTTAACCTACAATATGTTTAAAGGGTATAAAAATTACAGGTTTTCCTGTAATTTTCCGCTGTGTTCATTAGATTTTACTAATAATTTACAAACCAATTAAATTGTATTGTGTCGCCATCTAGGGACTTAGTAAAGAGTTTAAAAGTTACACTAATGCCATCTACCGGAAGCTCACTGAAACTCGTATCAAAAGGGAAGGTTGCAAATAGTTCAGAAAACTACCGTACTTCGGCGCTACTCGTGGCGTGGATAAACAAAAATTCGAGATCATAAAATAACTTTTTGTTTCTTCTCATTGTTTTGTGTTTGAATACAATCAACTGTTTTAATGACTATAGTTAAGCTACTGGTAGCTGATACGTTTTCTTCCTCTATTAATTACTAGTTTTTATACATCCTAATGTAATAAAACTTGTCTAGGTCTATACTACCATTTAACATTCAATGCATAATTATTGGTTTGTATAAAATATGCCATGCCCCCATTACAACGTGACCCCTAATTCAAAGTCCGGTACGTTATAGCGCCTTCTACTACTGTTTAATCAAATACATTGCCACTACGAACTAATGCATTGCAATTGTAAGCCAGCTTAATAAACTAATTAGCTTAGAGCATCTGAATTCGGATGTACTGTTAATTTAACCAGTATGAATTAAAGGAGTTGGTATTGTTATATTATTTGTTTCTATCACCAGCAGCGTCGCATCCTTAAAGTACAGCGAAATAAAAGCAGTTAATGTATACTGCGTAATTTACATGGAATTCTGTGGCTATGTTGACGTCTTCCGGTACCTACAACCGGCCCTTGCAAGGTCATCCGACTAAAAGCCGGCATTAATATCGCGACCATACCGGCTACCGGCTTTATCAGACAGTTAAATAATAATTTATTAACGTAATTGATTCACTTTGGTACCCTGCCTAATTTATATTCTAAGGTTGCTAGTTGCTACTTATAATTTTTTATAGGGATGTCCATGTGTGAAGCGATGCTAAGCTTAAAGCTGTTTGAATTGGGGTTGCTAAGCGACCCCTCGCATTGTAACTTGAGTCCGCATGCGCACTCCGGCTTTCGATCTTATAGAAGTTTCGCGAACTTTCTAACCTCGCAGTTTGTAAATAAACAACTTACCCTTTCCACGGAGAGCTGCTTGAGGATCCCCATGATTTTCCCCATGGCGTTGGGGTTATTCTTACTGAAGCTCATCTTCTCGCCTTCACTTGTATCACAAAAGTCTATCAAGGAACGTCAAAATGATAATGTCTTTGCAATAAAACACTTGTAATTGCGGTATTTTTCCCGTACTTTAAGTGTTCGTTATAATCCAGGTTCGCCAATTTTACCGATGAGCAGCCGACATCACTAGGTCAGCGCTAAAATGCAAGCCTTTCCGGCTTTTGGCGTGCTAGTATGCGCTCGAGCAATTTCACACAGCTATAACGCGTCACTTTATTTACGTGCACTTCTAAATCATACGATAGTTTTTAAATGTTCCCGCTGTCTAGCACGGTGCACAACATTCAAGCATAAAACCGCTTCGCCGTAATGTTGGCAGTACGAACCGAGGTTTCAGAGCTCAAGTTATCTATTGAAACTTGCAGATGGCAGCGCCGAGTTTTATATAGCAGGTTGGCTGTGGCGGTGGCGCCAGCCCCCCGCGCGTCTCGGCTTGTGCTGTTATCGGTGTACCGGGTGTGAATGTGTGCGTGAGGACCTACCTGTGTGCGTTTCAGGTGCGCACACAGTCGTGTTGCACCTTAAATTGTTGAATTAAGTACTATGGATGTTTGATAAAACTATTTGAATTTAGAATCGCAGAATTCAGTAATCCGCGTGTTTACTCCAAATCTGAAAAAAGTTCAAGAAGGAGCAAGATTAAATAAAAAAGTTATATAAACCTAAACAGTTAGATAGTTTAATTAATACATTGCTTATTATATATTAGGTAAGTATTATTATTGTTTACTTGTTTTGTGTAGGTACCTACCTGAATATTTAAATAATATTGTTACAAGGCGAAATAGACGGGTTAGTTTGATCGAACGGGAAATGTTGAGGTTAAAATGTACGAATGTTTTATTCATGGTATTCCAGTTTGTTACATAATCTGTACTAAATAAAATTAGTAGGTCAAGCACTTGCCTATTGCTGTCAAATAAATAAAATATTCCGTTTGTATCTTTGTAAATGAGACATATTTTTTTTTCTTTTCTTTTTTCTAATTAAATACATAGGTAGTAGACTTGGCACCTACCTACTTACCTATGTAAGTAATCAATGTCAAGTCCATGCAAGAGTTCCAAGAGGTAAACTTTAATATGACATTGAAATTATCTTGAAAATTGAAGTAACAAAATCGTTCCCTACAATTTTTCTACAATGATAAATAATCCAACAATTTGTTTCCGATACCTCGCGTCTTTTATTTCTGCTTACGTCTTGTTTTTCACGAGCGATGACGAAGATCACACGCCCAGTACCTAAAGTGTTAAAATCTGCAAAATGCCGAAAGTTCATCAACATCATAAACCCGCGCATCATGTGATGCTTTTTTCTGGCTTATAAACTACCTTAGCTGCCTTTGCCCTTCAAGCAACGTGACGGTGTGTCATCCTTTAGAATTATTACTTTATGAGAGTAGTGTAGGTACCTATTGACACACCCCCACAGCCGATAACGCGTATGACGTTATTTTCCTTGTTACCGCTCGACTTCGACTCAAACACATAGTTTCGTGTGGCCTTTACACAAATCGACTGTAGACAAGTGAATGTATATTTTTTGTTTGACGTTTCAAATTAGCAATGTTTATTTGCTCCGTCCACAGCTGTTTTAAATAGATTGTCTTTCAAGTAACTTATTTGTATATTGGTAAACTCTATAAACATATTTTATTTGCGTATTTACTGGAGCAACGTAAAATGAGTTTCTATGCAGCTATTGAATTGAGTTTGTTGTCGTCATTATGCTTTATTAGATCAAGTGTGCATGTGGAACAGGTAAAGACCATTTATTGTACTTAGTGGCGGGGTTAGTCCAAAAGTCTTGCAATGTGTCAGGCACTGCAGCGTTCCGTACAGCATGAATCGACAGTATTTGACCACCCACTCATGATCAGTATTTAGAGATCAATGAGGGAGGCCTATGTCAAGCACTAGGCGTCTTAGGGTTGAGAAGATGAACCACACTGTAGAGAGCCTTTGTCGTATAAAAATAGAAGATTAGCAGGGATAGTCCAAAAGCCTTACAATGTACCAGGCATTGCAGTGTCCCGTACATCATGAATACCAGAACTCATGTTTCCATTCATTATCGGCAATGTTCACGTACTTCCACCATCGGCCCTGGTGGAAGATCAGCGTTAGTTGTGCAAAAGTAACATTATTTATTTATTTAAGGAAACACAATTGAACTTACAGACAAAATCCAAAACATTCAAAAGTTAATTTATAATTAATTAAGGCTAAAAAAAACAATTCAATAAATTCGGTCAATTTGAGCAGTAAAAAAATAACATGAAAATGATAATGTCAAACACAAATTAAATGATATGATTAAAATAGTCATACAATTTCATAAACATGTCAATATAAAAACAGTAGAATAGAATAAGATTGGGTGCACAATGTCAAAAGGTTATTAAAATGATTAATTACATGTATTCAAAAATAAAAACGTCAATCTATAGTTTGTTTATACTATTAGCGAATATGTCGGCTTCATACCTACCGGTCCCATAGTGCCCGCCATGTTACGCCGTAGTACCGACAATCCAATTAGATCCAGAGTAGCTGGATTGTCAATTTCGCCTCGTAAAAACCTGATATAATGAGTTATTAGTAACAATATCCGCCTGAGTAGCAGCGTGTCAAATCCGACCATACCGTATACGTACAGAGAAGGATATACATATATAGGTACGGGTTACGAATTTTCGTTGTACTCTTTCTAGCATGAGATTGTACTTTTCCTCATATGGATCCCAGACGACTGATCCGATCATTTTTCATTTTCATTTTCATTTTCATTTTTCAACACTCCAGTCGGCTACACGGTCAATATCCCTTTGGAGAGAACAACATTCGATGTCATCTCCGACCACAGTAAATAACTTTAGATCGTCAGCAAACATGAGGCATTAAGATTCTTTAATAATATTAGGGAGATCGTTAATCATTATTAGGAATAATGTGGGGCCCAACGTACTACCCTGACTAACGCCTGATCGAGTGTAGTATGTTTTGGACACATGATGTCCCATACTTACAAACTGGACACGGTAGCTGTGGACACTAAGGTAGCTAGCGAAAAAGTTAGAAGATTATGTGAAAAACCGACTGCAGCTTATTTCGTCAGTAGGATGTCATTTTCCACAAGGTCAAATGCCCTCCTAAAATCGAAATAAGTGGCGTCAACCTGCAATCTTAAGTCCATCTTAGCCATAACGTAGTCGGTGAAATTTATGTGATTGGTTGTCGTAGATCTTGCGGCCCTGAAACCATGTTGACAATCATTCAGTTGGGAGTCTATTTGACGACGGAGCTCTGAGTCAACAGCAGATTCAGACTCCCAAACACCGGTGGGATCGCTATGGGCCTGAACATTTCAATTCCCGTGCTTTGACTGCATTTAGGTACTGGCGTTACTTTGGAAACTTTCCATCGCGAGGGATATCGACATTGTTTGAGCGAGAGATTGTAGAGGTGCAAGAGTGTTTGAACTAGCACTGCTCTACAGTCCCTCACAATGTAATCTGGTATATTATCAGAACCCGCTGAAGATCTCGGCTTTAATTTCTTCAAAGACCGTCTTAAATCCTGAGTAAAAGTGATTTCATCCATAGCAACATTATAAGAATAAGAATAAGAAAATATTTATTTACGAGTCATACATAGGTACACAGGTAAATTAAAATTACATAATTTAAACAGAATAAAAATCTTATGAGACACAAACTGGTCACCAACTCAGCACACGCCGTGAGAACACGGCACTGATTTTCTGTAGCGAATTATGCGAATTAGACATGGATTCCAAGCTAATTCCCGCCAGTGCTCGATCAGGATTTAACTCCGGAACACGATGGGGAGCTAAAGAATTCAGCAAAAGCATTTGTGGCTTCTTGCCCTGAGACCACCCTATCACCGTACTGTGCGTATTATGCTGATCCAGGACCATTTTGTGACACTTATTAGTTGTCTCTTAGATTAAGATTTCACTGTGTAAGTTTGTAAGTGTTGCAAATAATTTAATTTTTAGTTTAATTTAATTTCATTACTTGTCTTTGTTAGTTCACCTTCATCAGGGTGAACAACTCGGCTTGGGAGCTCCCTCCGCGTCCCGTCTCGCTTAGTCGACCAACAAAAACAATTACGTGAACATTCCCGTTAATTTATATTAATTTAATAAGTAGAAAGTTATTAACTATAGTAACATAATTCCATTCAAACAATTTATAAAGTTTTTACTTATTAATGAAAACGCTATATTCAATAGCTACCTGTTTAGGCTAAGAATAGATAAAACCAAACCAACAATCGAGTTGATATGTTAACAGAGGCGGCGCGTCAGTTGTCTGCGGTTTGCGGCGTATCATTCAGTTGAGCCTGTTGTGGCTTCTGTATTCATGTTGATTGTATCGATGGATGAATGAAACATACGTCGAGTCTGAGTCGGCACCTTCGCGACCAACCGCATTAGCCTCGATGAAAACAAAAACTAGTAAGTGAGTAATAATACATTTTAAAATTAATAGTTTGTCTCACGTTAGTTTTGAAAGTAAAAAAACTGACAACCTAGTTCTAACTCTGGTGGTATACCAGATATGAGCTTATGTCCTGCGTTTAAGGTGTTTTGTGCATTGTCGTATCCTTCTGTATAACGGAGAAGGACGGCCCAGCCGTTGGAAGCATTTCATGCGCATCCCTGAATGGGGTGCAGATGCCGACGTCAAAGCTCAGTCAGTTTATTCCCGTTTCCCTACTGACGTAGCATAACCTACAAAAGGATTTGGTTACCCATACAATTATGACCGCGCATACCGTTGCTTAACATCCATGCTTATTAAACGTATTTTTTTTTAATTAAGACTATTTTTTCCATGATTTAATACACAATATAAATGTATATTTTTCAAACTTATTATAATTTATTTAAAATTTATCCCTATATATTTGTATTAAATAAATCTCAATTTAATTCGATCGCTTCAGAAAACGTTTTTCCAATAGAGAGAAAGAAGCGAAAAAGAAACCTCACTCTTTCACTTCGCTGACTCATCTGTCTTTAATCACGTGGCACTGACAACCTGTCTAGAATGAAAAACTTAAGAACTCCTAACCTAACTCTAACACAATATGGAAATTCCAAAAATGTCCATGTTGTGCGATTCGCTCTGATTTCGTATGTCTCGTCTCTTTTATGCGTGTAATTATTAATTACTATCTTGCTTGATCAGTTTCGTACCTACATATCTATTATCTCCTGGTCACGTGTACACACATGCCGTATCCACCGAAGATTTCTTTCTTATTCAATTGCAGTAATGAAATGTATCTACAATTATTTGCTTGAGTAGACGCAGAACAATGTAGGCGGGTCATGCACGTCATAGAGACGTAGATGGTTCAATAGTGTTTATTGATGGAGATAGTGTAGTATTGAAGAATGCATTGTTTTATCAGAGATCAAACCTGATAGACCTTTCTTTTTTTAACGCAATATCATGATGACCTGGATGAGTCCCAATGGTTCTACGAGAAATGAGATTGATTTCATCCTGACCAACAAGAAACGAATATTCAATGATGTCTCTGTGATTCACAGGGTGAAAACCGGCAGTGATCACCGAATTGTAAGGGGCACATTGAATATGAACGTTAAACTTGAAAGGTCCCGTTTGATGAAATCTACGCTCCGACCCACTCGCGCACATATCCAAAACCTCGAGAGCTTTCAACTCGAACTCGCAAATCGCTTTGACTGTCTAGGAGTAGATGCATCGGTGGACGAGATCAATAACAGGTTCGTAGAAACCGTCCATACGGTGGGGTCCCAGTTCTTTAAGACCCCCCGTACTAATAGACCTCAGAAACTTTCTGATGACACCCTAAACCTCATGGCTGAACGACGTTCTTTGCGACTGCAGTCTCCCGATGATGCTCAGTCACATAGGCAGCTCAATAGACAAATTTGGAAATCCTTGCGGCACGATATTCGTACCTTTAATACAGCCAGTATTAAAGATACGATAGAGCGGAATAAAGGCTCCAAAGTGTTCGCGAGAGATAGTTCTATTGGGCAGAGCCAGATGACGAAGCTGAAGAGGGAAGATGGCAGCATAACGTCAAGTAAAGCAGAAGTGTTAAGGGAAGTCGAAAGGTTCTATGGACGGCTCTACGATTCGGTCACTAAACCTGTTTGCAGTGCGGCCAACGACCCAAGAGCTAAACTGACCCGACATTATACCGAGGATATCCCGGACATCAGCCTGTACGAGATCAGGATGGCCTTGAAACAGCTTAAGAACGACAAGGCGCCGGGTGAGGACGGAATCACTTCAGAGCTTCTGAAAGCGGGTGGATCACCGGTACTTAAAGTCCTTCAGAAGCTATTTAATTCCGCCTTGCTTGAAGGTACGACGCCGAAAGCATGGAACAAGGGCGTGGTGGTTCTGTTTTTCAAGAAAGGTGACAAAACCTTACTTAAGAATTACAGACCCATCTCGCTGTTGAGCCATGTTTATAAGCTGTTTTCAAGGGTCATCGCGAACCGTCTCGAACGCAGGTTTGATGACTTCCAGCCTCCCGAACAAGCCGGGTTCCGAAAAGGCTACAGTACCATAGACCACATACATACGCTGCGGCAAGTCATACAGAAGACCGAAGAGTATAACTTGCCGCTATGTCTTGCGTTTGTGGACTATGAGAAAGCCTTCGATTCGATCGAAACATGGGCGGTGCTTGAGTCTCTCCAACGATGCCGAATTGACTATCGGTACATCGAAGTGTTGAAGTGTTTGTATACAAACGCCACTATGTCAGTCCGAGTACAAGAACAGAGCTCGAAGGCGATTCCCTTAAAAAGAGGCGTAAGACAGGGAGACGTAATCTCTCCGAAACTGTTTACGACCGCTTTGGAAGATGCCTTCAAGCTCCTGGAATGGAAAGGGCTGGGCATCAATATTAACGGCGAATACATCACTCACCTTCGATTTGCCGACGATATTGTGGTCATGGCAAAGTCGATGGAAGAGCTCAGCACGATGCTCGAAGGCCTCAATCGAGTCTCCCAGCGGGTAGGCCTTAAAATGAACATGGACAAGACGAAAATCATGTCAAATGTCCATGTCGTGCCTGCCCCAGTTATGGTTGAGAACTCGGCTCTTGAAGTTGTCGACGCGTACGTATACCTAGGACAAACAGTCCAATTAGGTAGGTCCAACTTCGAGAAAGAGGTCAATCGTCGAATCCAACTCGGATGGGCAGCGTTTGGGAAACTTCGCAACGTCTTTTCGTCCAACATACCTCAGTGCCTTAAGACGAAAGTCTACAACCAGTGTGTGTTACCAGTGATGACATATGGAACCGAGACGTGGTCCTTCACTATTGGCCTTATGAACAAGCTCAGAGTCGCTCAACGAGCTATGGAGAGGGCTATGCTCGGGGTTTCTCTACGGGATCGAATCAGAAATGAGGAGATACGTAGAAGAACTCGGGTCACCGACATAGCCAAACGGATTAGCACGTTGAAGTGGCAATGGGCAGGCCATATAGCGCGCAGAACAGATGGCCGATGGGGCAGCAAAGTTCTCGAATGGAGGCCACGGATCGGCAAGCGCAGCGTAGGACGTCCACCTACAAGATGGGCAGACGACTTGGTGAGAACTGCTGGTCGGCGGTGGATGCAGACGGCTTCCAACCGCAGTACTTGGAGATCAATGAGGGAGGCCTTTGTCCAGCAGTGGACGTCCTACGGCTGAAATGATGATGATGATCATGATGATGGCTCATGTAATTTTCTTTATGATTTTACCGAGTCTTATTTGCCGAAGTTATTTTCGTGTGAGCCCAAAACACTTGTCTGTAAAGTCTGCCAAAATATTGTACCCATGCTTATTTACCTGTAAGGCTTCGGACGTTTTGCAGCTAATTAATTTTATCTGTGGGCAATTGACAGACCTACCTGTGCAGTATTTTCGGCAAAACTAATATTTGCATTATCAATTACATCATATTGAAGTCTATTGCATAGTAATCAAAGCATAAAATGTATCTGTGTAATCAAATTTATTTATTTTTAGAATTAATACTCATAACAGCAAATACAGTGAACTCAAGCAATGAGTCATCAGAATTTTGGTTGACACGATACCCGCTACTATTAAACTTATCTTCGATAAAAATGTCGGGCGACGCGCCTGCGCCCAAATGTATATTTTGTTTGGAGATCCCAATGAGACAGATTCAATAGAATGTTCTTAGAGATCTTAAGTGGTATTTGCCATAACCTTACACATGGTACGATTATGAATGGGCGCGTGTCTGACATCACGTGCGCTGTGCACTGTCTGTCGGCGTTCCCTTAAAGCTCTGCCCCGCCCTCATACACACACATGCAGAGCTTTCGCGTCACGTCACGGCCGACGAGACGCACGCGTAATAGATGATTCACAAAAAAATCCAAAGCACTACGCCTATATAACGTAGAACATGATTATCTAGTCAACAAGTAGTTGCCATTGATATAAATCGTTAGATACAATACACCCTCACCGTACTGAGACCGCGCCGTTGTGTTTCCAAACGATATGAGTGAGTTCACTCATGCAAGAAAGAGAAAGTAGTGTTAGTAAATAATGTGGGAGAAAAAGAGAGACACTATTTTTTCGGTACGCGTGGCATGTTGCGCATTTGTCGGCAGTCTTGTAAACACAATGCCAGAGTTTTTGGTGTGAGGGCTCATCTAACGATTTATATCAATGGTAGTTGCATCAGTTTGTTTACCATCATTTATTTCGCAATGCCTATGTCCTAAGTTTTATCCTAAATCATGGTACTTAGAGTTAAAAGAAGAACTGATTCTGTTTTGCTTGTTTACATGACATTATTTTATTTTTACGTCATCACAATGTTCTAATTGAATTACGGCATTACAGCTACCATTTCCCGAAAAATGTACCTCATTCTACTTGAATCAGTTTAAACCAATTCTGCCAATTAGTAGAAATACAATAAACCCGTTAGTTACATCACGGTCATGGAGTTTCAGAAGTCGTCGACCATCACGTGATTGTCTGACATCTGTGTAGCCCGCACACATGTATAGTACCGTATAAGTCACACTAAGTCAAAGAGTAATGGAATATTACCAGCATGAAACATCGCTCCATATTGGCCAATAGTCTCGAATATCCTTGGAATGCGCGCCTTCACCCGCTCGCTCCAGCATTTTGCCAAGCTTTAGACAGTTCTTTTTTCTAGAGATAAGGTTCCGATCAGTTTCCACAGGTTGTTAACGGGACGTAATAATAAATCATAGATAATAGTGTTCGACTACGGCGTCTCTATATGTCTGTCTGTCACTGGCTTTCTTAACTTTGCCGTCCTTTACGAAAAAAAATACTCGTCTGAAATCAATGTTATATTTATTACAGCATACTCAATGGATAGTCATATTTATTTGCGATAAGCTTGCATTCAGTTGTATGTTCATCTTTATAAAATATGAATTTTAAATACGTACGCTGATATGATATTAAGAATTAACACCGTACGCATTCAACAAAGGTAATCCTATTATGGAAACTTTGAAGCAGTTGTGTGAATCACAGATAGACGCTCGTATTTATTATACCTATAAAAAGATAACAATTAATAAAATCGATGCAGACGCAAATGTATCACGCGCCTCAGCCAACTAAGAGCCTCTTATCTTATCTGTACAGAATTTTGATTAATATCCGAGAAAAAATTCCATCGCAAATGAAAGTTACGACACGATAGGTTGTGAAGTATGGAAAGCTTACTGGCAATGACTGTGTTTTACCATAACAGCTTGGCTTTTACTCTGGTTATAGTTCTAGTAATGCAATAAATACCCAATATCAATAAACGTTGCTGATGGAATAATTCCGTGGTACCTACATGGCGCAGTAAATGCAGATCTTGGCAATACATACCCACTCGTAATATTCGTAAAACCCAGGATGAATCCTACTACGGGTGAATCCACACCGAAGTATTTTCAAGTGTTAACAATGTTATTTATTTATTTTATATTTACATTGCCATGACATCATAACAAAACACCAAAGCGAAAAAGAAATGCATCAATTTTAAACTTAACCATAAATATTAATCAGTTTTAATTACAATATTTATTAATTTTTATTTATTTAATGTTGCCGTGTTACGTTTTACCGAACTGTTAACATGCTGCATTTTACTCAACGTTACCTAAACACACCTGCGAGGTGCGGGGTGCATGGTAGATTGCGGCGTGAAGCTCAAGTCAGTTGGTTCTTGTCATTCGCACGATGAACAAAATGTTCGTCGTCGGTCTAACAAGTTGTTGAGATTTTTTTTACCCGCTAATGGACAACTTCAACGAGAATTAAAGACGACTAATATGGACGCTGAATCTGAAGAAGAAGTTTTTGGGACAACGAAAAAGACTAGAAAAAGTTTTTATCTTATCTTTTCCGGCTTAAGGAAGCGTCAAGTATCGGTTTGACGGACGTGGGTTCGAATCCCACCGGAACCGTGAAAATTTTGATAAGGTTAATCATTTCTTTGAAAATGTTTTATAGGTATATAAAAACAACAAACTATAGAATAAGCTATAGCGACATCTCTAGTCATTGCTACTGAATGCAACTACAGACATTGAACAGGAGAACTCTAGTAGTTACCTGTAGATGGCGCTCTTCGGTTGCTCAAACCGACATCACCTTATCAAGAATTTCAGCGGGTCCCGGCATGGGTTCTGTAGCTTAGCGGTCAAAAGCACAAAGCAGGTAAAATTATGTTGTAATCGCATAAGTTTAAAAAAACTTTTACTGAGTCAGCTATAAAAAATATAAAATTAACGACTGGTCGCCGAATAGCGTACAAAAATCGATGACTAGAAGTATTTATAAAAACGATAGTCTGCGTCCTTGGATATTAACCTGCGGCAACTGACCGGTGGTGTGGTATGTGGGGCGATCGATAATCCTTTCTTGTGCAAGCTCATCAGCTATTCAGTCAAAGAGTAAAAACCCTGATATGTTGCACGCAGAGTAGTCTCTTATATTTAGAGTACTAGCAGCGCCCGAGGTTACACCTACGTAGTTCCCGTTCCCGTAAGAAATTAGAGATAAAATATATAGCTACTCCTTAATAATGCAGCTCTCCGTTGGTAAAATAATTTAAATTTGGTTTAGTAGTTTAGGCGTGCAAGCGTAACACAAACAAGCAAAGAAGCTCGCATTCGCTTTTATACTATTAATAGTGTTCGACTACGGCGTCTCTCTACCTCTATATGTCTGACTGTTACTGGCTTTCTTAAACGATACCGTTTATTTCTTTGCCGTCCTTTACGGCAAAAAATACTCGTCTGAAATCAATCTTATATTTATTACAGCATAGTCAATGGATGGAATGGATATTTTTTTGTGTTAAACTTGCATACAGTTGTATGTTCATCTTTATAAAATATGAATTTTAAATACGTACGCTGTTATGATATTAAGAATATCGTAACACCGTTCGCATTCTACAAAGGTAATCCTATGTATGGAATCTTTGAAGCAATTGTGTGAATCACAGATAGACGCTCGTATTTATTATACCTATAAAAAGATAACAATTAATAAAATCGGTGCAGATGCAAATGTATCACGCGCCTCAGCCAACTAAGAGTCTCTTATCTGTACTTATCTTTAGATAAATATCCGAGAAAAAATTCCATCGCAAATGAAAGTTACGACACGATAGATTGTAAAGTATGGAAAGCTTACCGTGTTTAACCATAACAGCTTGGCTATTACTGTGGTGTTGCAATAAATACCCAATATCAATAAACGTGGCTGATGGAATAATTCCGTGGTACATGGCGTAGTAAATGCAGATTGGCAATACGTACCCACTCGTCATTTTCGTAAAACCTAGGATTAATTCTACTACGGGTGAATCCACATCGAAGAGTAGGTATTATTTAATGTTGCCGTGTTACGTTTTACCGAACTGTTAACATGCTACATTTTACTCAACGTTACCTCAACACACCTGCGAGGAGCGGGTCAAGTCAGTTGGTTCTTGTCATTTGCACGATGAACACAATGTTCGTCGTCGGTCTAACAAGTTGTTGAGATTTTTTTACGCCCTAATGGACAACTTCAACGAGAACGCTGAATCTGAAGAAGTATCCAGCTGGTTTGCTTTAGAAAAACTGGTGTTTTTTGGGAGAACGAAAAAGACTAGAAAAACTTAACTTTATGCTGGTTTAATGGTAATTTGGATTTTAATATAAAAGCTCTGAGTTTACCTTTTCCTATTTGTAATATTAGTACTACGCACAAAAATGTAAGACGGGCGTGTTATGTTTAACTCTATTATAAATAAAATGTTATTATATATTAATATACTAGATGTCGCGGCGTACTTCGTATCGCACCTACTACAACCACTACTTACAACTACCCTACAACTACCATACAACTACCCTTTTTTTTTGGTGACGGGGTGGAAATATGCTAGGTCAGATACACATGCAGTGTAAGGGCACAACATGGTTATGTGAGGTTGTCTCCCGACGACTCACTAAAACCACCACGATGGCCGGCCTCGGTGCACTAGGGGCTCCGGTTCCTCGTAAAGAACACTCCGAAGAACACTCCAAATAACGTTGCCTGAGCACCTGCCGGGGGCGTCCACAACTAACGCCCCCTACGTCTCACGGAACTTACGATGGTGCATACCCAACGTGCAACATCGCCCTCCCTGGGTCCGTCTGGGATAGTCCAAGCCCTCTTTCTGACTACCCTACCAGATGACTACCCGACCCAGATGGTCCCCTATAAGGGATGCCGCAGTCCCATGACGCCATAGTCTCACGGGGCAGGCGGTGTGGGGTGGCCGTTGCCTGCACCCCGCCGCCGCCTTCTACGAGCGGGATCAGCTCTCTCGCGATCCCGCTCCGCGGCCCTTTACGAACCATTACAGTCTCACAGAAAGAGGCTACCGCATTTCACGCCGTCTCATCTGCCAGCATAGCCGCAATTACGCTGGGCAGAGAGAAATCCTGCCCGATCCTGAGTGCCAGATTCGCACCACGCCGAGCAATCCTCGAGCGTGTGCTGGGCGGTATCCTGGCCCCACCTACAATGATGGCATTGCGGTGTCGGTTCGCGTCCGATCCTAATCAGGTACTCACCATGCCCGGTGAGTACCTGAGTAAGTTGATAGGTGACGTTACCTCCCTCCCTTCTTAGCAAGGCTTCGAAGCTAGGCAGAACAGCGCCGACGACGGTGCGTTGGCGCGAGCTCCTCGGGTCTTCGAGCCGCTCGCGCCACTTCCCAAGCGCACGGCGACGCTCCTCCTGCCGGAGACGAACGTACACTCGTGCGTCCATCTCCGCCAGGAGGTCGAGCGGCAGGAGCCGTGCCAATTATGTCGCCGGATCATGCGAAATCGTGCGGTAACCGCGAACGAATCTGATGGCAATAGAACGCTGCAGGCTACTAAACATAGCCCTGCAGCGCCTAACACCCGTCAGTCTTTTGGACCAGACGGGCGCTCCGTAGAGTGCCATCAACCGCACGAAGCCCGCATAGAGGTGGCGAACGCCCTCCGTTGGTACCCTAGAACTACCCTACGACTACCCTACTCGACAACTACTAATTTACGCAACGAAAAGTAGCCTATGTCCGTCTCCATGGTCTAATCTACTCCTATACTAAAATTCATCCAAATCGGTTCAGCTGTTTTTACGTGAAAAGGGAACATACATACATTTATATATTAGTAGGAGTAGGATAGGATAATTTTGCGATAAATACCGGGTTAGTCAAAATATAGATAATTATAATCTCCGAACTTCGTACCGCACTCCTTTTGCAGCGTCAACGCCGCGCGCCGGGTACAATCATGAATCTAAACCATTAAGGGACTCACTCAAATGCACACCTTAAAAATCATAAACAACATATAGAAAATACAACGCCGTACAAAAAATCGATAACTAGAAGTATATATAAAAACGATAGTCTTCGTCCTTGGATACTAACCTGCGGCAACTGACCGGTGGTGTGGTATGTGGGGCGATCGATAATCCTTTCTTCTGCAAGCTCATCCATCAGTTATTCAGTCATAGAGTAAAAACTTTGCTATGTTGCACGCAGAGTAGTCTTATATTTATAGAGTACTAGCAGCGCCCGGGGTTACACCTGCGTAGTTCCCGTTCACGTAAGAAAATAGAGATAAAATATAGCCTTTAGCTACTTCTTGATAATGCAGCTCTCCGTTGGTAAAATAATTTAAATTTGGTTTAGTAGTTTAGGCGTGAAAGCGTAACACAAACAAGCAAAGAAGCTCGCATTCGCTTTTATACTATTAGTTGGGATTTGTTGTATATTATGTTCTAACATGATTTTATAAGAATAGTATTACAAAAAATTGGCAAATAAAATTGGCGTTGGGACGTATTGCCAATAGCTTGTATTGAATGGGAATACTCGATGTCGCTGTATAATCTACTTGTCAGTAGAAACAAATACAATACTTACCCATATACTTGTACTTGTTAGTTGTTAACAAAGAAAACATAGAATATTGCTTAATTGCAATGCCACGTGAACAATAAAACTTGAACACATAGGTGGCACACATGAAGACGAACGTGATACGAAGGAACAGTGTAACCCGTATTTGTAATCAGCATACTCTTGCTTTGAGATAACATTTGCTCTCATCGCCTGAGCCCTATGTTTGAGCGGAGCAAGCAGCATTAGAAATCCTTTACTGTATAAGCGTGGTCGAACATGTGATCAATATGGAAATGTTCCCCTCCTTCTTGAGCACGCAACATCGGATGGCACTAATGTGTAAACTGAGGCCGATTACGTATCGATGCGCATAATTGTTTGTTAAAATTTTCATAATCATTCTTTCCTATTTATAACAAATGGTAGTTACAATATTAGCCCCATATTTTTTGACATAGGTACCTACTAATATAAATTCAAGGCGGATACACCTAGCATAGCTGTTTTATAGAATATTTAGGAATTAGGCCTCTTAAGGGATTAAGCTGTTCAGAAAGCCGGTTAGTACGTCTTGTCTTGACTAGCTGCGGAATTCCCTGCGATATTTTTTTTGTGGTTCAAGTAGATGAGGAGAATTGATTGATTCCATGAATTGTTGCACATTGTTGCAAGTACAAGACTGTGAAGAAGTGGCATTCTTAGAAGAGGCCTTCGCTAAGCATTGGTTGACCATAGGTTGAAAAAGAAGTTAAATGAGTACACCATGAGTGTTATTGCGTTCAGTGCATCGAATTTCAGCTAAAATATTATAGAGATCGTGACGTACATAAGTTGTATGGTAAGGGCGACGACACCGTTAGAAACTGGTTATGTAACTTGTGGCAAAGGCCGTCCTTGGCTGGCGTTAACGAGATTCTGTTAAAAGCGAAGGTGAGCATTGTTTACCTGTCCAATCGAAAGGTGAGAAGATCCGATATATTTATGATGTTCTTTAAAAATCTAAAGCCCACACCTTATCCGCCACGGGGTGCTGGCAGTAGAATGTTGTCTCTCCTCTCTTGCCCGTAGTTGCAGTAAGAATCTGCCAAGAGATAGGTACCTCCGAAAGATGAGCAGTAACGTCATTTCGTGTACCAAAATCTCGTGCTGCGCTCGCTAACCTGCCTGCTAAACGTGGCGAGTATGGCAACCAGCCCCTTACGATCAGTACTTGTAGATCCATGGATGGCCTTTATGTAGAGCGCCAGTGGATGTCCTACGGCTGAGATGAAACCTACCTTAACTTCGCTCCGAAACTCTGTACCTACCTTGCCGGATTCAGGTTTTGCGTACGCTCAGTTTCATGTTTTCTGCGGCATTCCTGTATAAAAAGCATCGACCAGTTTCATGTACTCTCGCAGATGCTCTTAAGAATTAAACTATGTTACTTATAGCCAAGGTGTCGATTGTCGGTTACAATTGCATTGTTTAAAGATTGTCATTATGGTCACACTCAATTTGCTGGATAAATATGCAAAAGTAATTTACGTAACCATAAATGACCTTGTAAGTTAGTCTTGATCAATTGCAATAATTATGTATTCCCGCGTGGCACTGCGCATTATCTATTGTTTGACAGGCAGACTGGAGGTACATCTCAATTATGTGCATTGTTTAAATAAATATTAAACAAGAACATGATGCTCTTTGCATACACTAAAGCGTAGTACTGTCCCATAAGAATACCATAGTTGGCTTAGGTACCTTTTTAGTACCTATAGGCAGGTATTGTTTTGCGCGTAATTTATTTATAGAGTAATGGATAGCCCCGCTGGGAACATTACAGAAAACTCGTACTACCATCTGGATAGAACCCATCTATGGCAAGACCTGACAGGTTTGGTTGCTAAGTCTATAGCAAAGATAACTAGTATGTAGCAGCTTCAAAGGGCTTCTATTCCTATAAATAGATATTTTTTTGCTAGAATAGTTTAAAATTTATTGCAAAAATGTCGTTCTACCGGAAACTAGAAGCGTTATATAAATAGAAGCCTGTTTTGTGGAAGCGGCGCCATATTACCTAACAAATGTAATAATGAATTCGTTAGCGCTTAAACTTCTGAGTAAAGAAATTAAATGCGTTGGTCCCGCTACACGGTGTCGCCGGTTTTAATGAGTGGCGTTGATCACGCAAACCCACATCGCCTGAGGGTGGCGCCACTCGCAAATTGCTCGCTAATGCACTCACTACACATGGAATATTTCTATTACATAAACCTCGGCAGTATTTAACCAAAACTGGTATGCTAATTTTTAACGTTAAGGTCGTCAGGCTGCCTAGCCGCATTCCTGCTTACAGACTCTTGCGGCGATTCAATCTATTCAGTTCCTCAATGTCGTGCGTTTCATCCGTTACGAACATAGTCATGCACGAGTGTTTCGATGTGTGAGAGAGGCGAATCTATATTCGTCTGTTCCGAATGCAACAAGGCTCCGATGGAAAAGTACTGGAAGAAAAGTGCGCGAACCGAGCAACGCCTGAGCCAGGGGTTTTGAACCTTTTAACAATGCAATCCTCAGGAATTTATTTAAAACGTAATCTTTAGGAACTTTTTAAAATCAATAAGTCATTCGTTGCATTAGTATATTTTTATGTTGTCTTTGCTTATGAAACAATTCGATTTTTTTAAGTCTGCTTCGGTGTTCTTCCATAAAACTTATTATTTTTTAGGTGGATAACATTTATTTACACAAAAAACCAACACAGTACAGCACCTCTGTCGAACCTGAATAAAATTACAAACACAGAAGTACTTACACACACATCCGTATTTTTTGTAGTACTTACGCATGGACGTTCATGACCGTGTACTCTATACATACGTCAAGTTATTTATGTGTGAAAGTGTAAATCAAGGCGCCTCAAACACTTTAATTCGTGAGCAACCGCATGTTTAGTATGAAAGACGAAAATACTAAATAGAGACAATCGTAAACCTTATGGGAAGGTGCTATTGTGTGCTGTTAATGATCTCTTTGTTAGTTAAATATTCAATGGTGGAATAATTCCATCGCTTATGCAAATAAAGGTATTCGTAATGAGCCGCATAACCCATTAGGTAACTAGCTTCTGCCTGCCGCTTCGCATGCGTTGAATAAAAAGTAATATAAAGTAGCCTATGTGTTAATCCTGGTCAACATCAATACGTGTGCAAAGTTTCAGCTCAATCCGTAGCCTAGTTTTTGCGTGAAGAGGTAACAAACCTCCATCCAAACAAACTTTCGGCTTTATAATATATTAGTGGGATTGGTTTTAACATTATATTCCTATGCGTGATTTTCACGTGACGAATCGGTGATGGAAATACCTTAGCTATTTTTAGGCCCTCATTAAGGCCCCTCCCCGAGCCAACGCGTAGTTTTGATTTTGCTACTCTTCCGTAATTAATGAATTTGAAAAAAATATATGTCATGAAATAAATATTACTTAAATAACTACAAAAAACCCGCCGTGGGGTGCCGGCAGTAGAATGATACCCCTCCTCTCATGCCCATGGATGCAGTAAGAGCCTGCTAAGGGACACCTCCGGAAGATGGGCAGCAGCGTCTATCCGTGTATCAACATCATGGGACTGCGCTCACCAACCCGCCTGCCAAGCGTGGTGAGTATGGCAAACTACCCCTCATGGAGATCCATGAGGGAGGCCTGTTGTCATCAGTGGACGTTTTATGGCTGAAATGATGAACTACAAAAAATACTTAGTAATCTAGAAATATTTTAATATTACTTAAAAGAAAGCTTTCAATTCCGTTTTGTGACCATTGGTTCCAATGCGATCATTATTTTCTTTATAATTTTAAGTTAAGCATCCTGTTCTATAATTTATTAATTGTTTACTCATTATTAAACTGTTTTAAATTATTATTATTATTATTAAGAGCCTGTACTGTCCCACTGCAGGGCAAAGGCCTCCCTTCCTTCCTTCCACCTATCTCTGTCCTGAGCTACTGTGGTCCAGTCTTCCAAGTATGCGTCGAGTTCGTCTTTCCATCGACGTCTCGGTCTGCCGCGAGGTCGTTTCCTGTCTTGTGGGATCCATTCGGTAGTGGATTTAGCCCATGACTTATCCGGCCTGCGGCAGACGTGACCCGCCCAATCCCACTTCAATTGGCCCGATTTTTGGGCGACGTCTGCGATCTGTGTTTTGGAGCGCAGTTCACTATTTTTTATCCGGTCTGACAATTTGACTCCTAGGATACTGCGCTCCATCGCTCGCTGGCAAACCCCAAGTCTGCTCTTTTGCAGAGCGGTCAATGACCAGGTCCGCATTGGACCAGCGTGGTGGGTTATGGTCCAACCCCCTTCCTTCATGAACCACACAAATACACAATGTTTTAAATAAGAGAAAAAAATAAATTATCAAGTATAAGTTAAAATTTAATTATTGCTAGTAAAATAAACCACATGTAAGTTGGGACAGTCACCAAACTGACTCATCTAAAATCCTTAGGATGAGGCTACAATGATGAAAAATTGGAATGAAAAGTCGAGTTTTTCTATTAGTAACATGTTGATTTGTTGTTTCCAGCCATGTTATTATTTATTTATGTCGAAAATCAAAATACGTAGGTGTCTAATCTATTAAACTAATTAAATATAGCTCAACTACCTGCAAACACTAACCATAAATGTAATCAAAATTTTTTAGTTTTAAAATTACAAGATTTTATCGCGTACCCTGTAATTTTAAAACTAAAAAATATGTTAACAAATCGCGAAAGCTTAACAAGTTGTAATCAAAATTGTTGTTAAAAATGACACTTTAAATAACTTAAAGAAAAACAGTAATTATCAATTTGACTTGATCACCTTTAGGCTAGAATTTTTTTACATAATAAGTAGGTTACTACTTTCTTCGTAACGTTAATTAAATCACAGAAAATAATCACCAAATCTACATATTACACAATTAGAAATGATCCCTAAAGGCCGACACCAGCAAAAGACCGTCTTTACTGTACGAATTCACCAAACGCTCTGATTCTAAAATTGTATCTTTGATCCTTTGTGGATAGTGTTGCCATTTGTAATAAACAAAACGATTTTAGTACAAAAAAATATTTGCCTTTGAACCGTCTCTGTGCTGACCTGTCCGGTCAGGACAAGTTTTGAGTTCTTAACAAAAATTAATTTTACTCCTGTAATATTAGGGTAGCATTTAAAATTTTAAATCTCTGTGACGTAAAAATACTCTTCTACTGTAATACAAAAAGTTGATAACGTTTTTGTGGGAAATATTTCCGATAATTTTACTATGTTTGAAGCTGAATAGCACTGGGACAAGCCAAAAAGGGCGTCTTCTATTATTTAAATTGTTCATAGTTTAATAAATTCAGCTTATTTACACAATTATTATAAAACTTTAATATATTTATAATCGATTTATTTAAATAAATATATTCTACATATTCACGTATAACTTTAAAAACGTGGGACAGCGTAAAAGTGGGGTGTGTACTTTTTAGTGAAAATATAATCATTCAATGCGTATTTCAAAGCTCTATCTATTTATTAGTAGGACATTAATACAGCTTGCATCTACGAAAGCAAAACATCACATGAGTCCCTTTTGCTTATAAAAATGCGCTATTGAATCTGTGTGTTTTATAAAATAAAACGCCACATATAAAAATAACGGGGTTGACGACTTTGGTCCAAAATGAAAAATGACTAAGTATTATAATGCCAACAATCACAAAATAAAAATGTCAACATGAAAGAATGACAAAGTATAAAAATGTCCAACTGAAAAAATGACATAGTGGAAAAATGTCCACATGAAAAAAATAATATATAATAATAAGTATAATTATAATGACAAGGTACAAAAATGTCAAGGATGAAGTTTGCTGAGTTAAAAATTACTACATACTTAGAAATATCATTTTTTTTTGACATCTATTAAATGTGACAGAAAATGACAGCAAATGTCAAAAAATACCTAATATCATCTTTGGAAGCCAAGGAAAGAGTAACTTTTTCAATGACAGCTGTCAAACTTCAAACGGTGATATCTCGAGAACTTCCTCATCCTAGACTTTCCATTGTGTGAATGCCCAATGAAAGATCTCGATAAAATCTACATTTTTGACGACAGCAGACAAATCTGTTTTCCATATTTTATGTAAGCATATGTTTGATCCAACATATGCTGCAACAGTTATCCGATGCAAGCAAAGAAGTTGGTCTGACCATGAACAAATCAAAAACAAGGGTGATGTGATGACTAATAGAGAAAAAAAATGTAGCAATTGATGGTGAAAAATCCAGGTTTCTTTACCAGAACATATTTTTTTTGCTATTTTTATATTGACAAAATTATTGTTGGCATTTTTATACCTCAGCATTAGCATACGAGTGGAAATTATTATACTTCGACATTTTTACACGAAGACAAAACTATACTTTGTCACTTTTCTACTTTGACAAAATTTATTGCTGGCATTTTTACACATTGACATTTTTTACAAGTGGACATTAAGTATTATACCTTGTCATTTTTCATTTTGTACCTAAATCGTCAAACCCAAAATAACTAATGTTAATTAAACGGAATCAACCATAAGTAATCACAATCACAAAAAAATAGAATAACACAACATACAACTTTCGACAAATACCATCATTGAATTCTTCAGAAAATTATGTGTTGATACAGAAAAACATACCTACCAAAACGTTTTATAACAAATACTATTGTTGCGCCGTGCGCAAACGCGAACTAGTAAGTTAGCGAAAGATCCAGAAAGGACCGGTGTGCGAGCGGCCGAAAGAGTCCAAGGGTCACTTCTATTTTGTTAACAAACAACTGAAGGTTCTGGATAGGCCGGTTTTGAGAACAATGGCGCGGGTTGTAAATAAGTAGTTTGCCTGTCTATTGTTGTCCTATATCTATTGTCTGTGAATCTGGATACTTCGACGACTCGAGTCTTCTTTATGTGCTATATAAATACGTGGGTGTTCTGGCTGAACGTCTTTATTATATAGTCCGGTAACGTTGTCATGGCCGTCTGCGGTCAACAACATAATATATTGTCATTTCGAAAAAAAAGACTATTTAGCTACGGAAGTGAACAGTGCGATATATCCGAGTGATTTCAAAGTGAGTACAGTGATCACTGATCAGTGACTAGTGTACAAGTGCAGTGTTCAGTGAATAGTAAACAAGTGTTCTAGTGAGAATCTGCTGAGAGATTCTTATTGGTTATGGTTCTATGGTATATTATATTCTTATTGGTTATATGGTCATATGTGATCTGTGATTAAAGTGTTAATTTTGGTTTAATTGGACTACATTATTTAATTCCGAACCCCTAGCTCGTAACAATTTGGTGTCGGAAGTGGGATTAAATAATGCCGGTTCTACCAAAGGACGACACGAAGAGTGTCCGAACTAGGAGCCAACGGCAGTCGGAGACGGACTCTCATTCCCTGCACTCATCGACGGTAGTTACCGTCGATGAGTGCAGGGAACGAGCGTAACAAGTTTGTTGCAAGCATTTGTCGACGGAATACGCAACATGGAAGTAATAGCTGCTGTGCGACTTGGGCATCATGAATCCCTGAAGGACGCTTTGGAGGTTGAAGCAGTACGGCAAGACCATCGGGCTCACCACGTTAGGGAAGCGGTGGAATCACCTAACTGCGACAGCCGGCCCAAATTCAGCCCTAGATGCTGCGGAGATCGGGGCCATCTAAGATCTAGTTGCCCAAAGTGTAAAAGGCGTTCAGAAGATGAAAGGGTGGATAGCGTCACCACTCAACAGCAGCAGAGAAACGAATAAACGCCAGGACTGCGGGGCGGGTGAGGGCTGGTTTTTAAAAAGCCCCAAGAGTTTAGATATCCCAAGCCCACGATGGGAAACGTCTTATCTTCAGTGGCGAATTAACGGAACACCTTGTAAAGTGACATTGTATACCGGAGCAATTCGTACAGTGGTAAGTTCCCGACTTGCGAAACGCTTTCTTGGGGACTTTTTCTGTAAATATGCGCGGATTCAGCTCTTGACGGCAACCGGTCAGCACATATACGACCGAGGTGAGCAGGTGGAGATGAAACTGGGTGAAACGACGTTTCGGCATAAAGTCATCGTGGCCGACATAGTCGATGATTGCATCACACATTCTATATTATGGCACTTTGGCATATAAAATAATGTTGTACTCATCTGATATTTATATTCCACATGGCCGAATTCCAAAAAATGGCACTTTAGTTTTTAAAATTATATCAAATCTCAAACATACCGCAATATGGCCATTTTTCTTAAAAAATACGTGCACTTACGCCTTGACGAGGACTCAACTGACAAGATGGCCGTTTTGCTCTGAAGTTGGTCCCCAAAGTCTCGGAATGCGAAAGGGGCGGTTGTCTGATTGGCTCATTTTTACGCTAGAATAAAAAGTAGCCTATGTATGTTAGCCTATTGTGTTAATCCAGACCTACATCTACATATGTGTGCAAAGTTTCAGCTCAATCCGTGAGGTAATTTTTGCGTGAAGTGAAGAGGTAACAAACCTCCATACAAACAAACTTTCGACTTTATGATATTAATGGGATTTTTGGATTAAAGAGTTTTGTTTTTTTCTGCATTTATCAGCGATATATTAAAAAATCTACATATATATGTATGTCTAATGTATTAAGTATATTAGTCGTCTAGTTCCCATAACACAAGCTCGGCTTAACTTGGGGCTAGGTGATGCTGTGTGTATTGTCCAGCATTATTTATTTCATCATCATCATCATCATTTTTAGCCCGTGTCAACCCACTGCTGGGTGTAAGCCTCCTCCATTCCTTGCCACTTCTTCCGGTGTTGGGCCGATTGCATCCAGGTTTTGCCAGCGACCTTAACGATGTCATCCACCCATCTAGCAGGTGTTCCACCTGCCGTCACCACGTCTTGCTAAATGCCTCGCCCATCTCCACTTCAGTCTCATCTGATCTGGATACCAACGTCTTGGACTCCATATTTCGTTCTTTCATCTCCAGATTTCGGTGTTTCAGATCCTGTCTACGAGGCGTATGCCTAACATGGAACGCTACATAGCCCGTTTTGCAACTTGCATGCGCTGCACAGTTTCTTTAGTCAGCGTCCATGTTTCGGCGAAATAGGTTAAGGTGGGTAGGACACATTAGTCGAATAGCTTGGTTTTCAGGCACTGTGGTATTTTGCGAGACTTCAAAATGTCTTCTAGTTTACCGACGGCAGCCCAGCCCAACTCTATACGTCGGGATATCTCTTTTGTGCGATGCTCTCGGTCAAAACACAAATTATGTCCAAGACAGGTGTAGTTGTCTACTATCTCCATACGCTCCCCGCCAATAATAATGTTTGCTGAAGATCTGCTGGAGACACTAGACATAACCTTGGTCTTCGACATGTTCATGTTTAGACCTACCGGGAGAGAAGCATCAAAAGTAAAGATCATTCAGCATACACTGGAGATCCCGCATATTTTCGCTGATCAGAATTAAGTCAACCGCAAAACGAAGGTGTGTCAAGAGGGCACCGTCAATGCTAACCCCTTTAACGTCGCATTCAAGCGTTTTCATTACGTCTTCCTTCTATGACTGCAGTGAAAAGCTTGGGTGAAATGTTGTCCTCTTGTCGCACCCCTCGATTTATCGGGATCTGATCAGTAAGTACGTGGGCGCGTACTTGCGTGGTTGCAGATTCAACAGACAAGTTCCGGCGGACATCAACATACCGTTCGTCAATGTGGCAGCGATGAAGAGAATGGAACACGGCCCAGTGCTCTACGCTATCTAAAGCTTTTTCGTAATCTACGAAAACAAAACACAAAGGCCGGTTGTACTTGTTGAATTTTTCCATCAACTGCATAACGTTATGGATGTGATCGATTGTTGAAAATCCGCTCCGAAAACCTGCTTGCTCAACCGGCTGGGCTTCATCGAACAATCGAGAAAGGCGTCGGCACAGCCCTTTGGTGAAGATCTTGTAAGTATGTGAGAGAAGGCTAATGGGACGATAATTTTGTAATTTCGATTTATCCCCTTTTTTATGCAGTATCGTTACTGTGGCATTTTTCCACGCACGATGCTTGTGACCACCAGCTAGCACTTTATTAAACAATTCTACAAGGACACGAACCGAAGTTTTTCCTGCAGCTCGAATAAGTTCTGCTGAGATCCCATCGTCGTCGACGGACTTGTCGGACTTCATTTTTACAATAGCCATTCTACTTCGGAAGGCAGAATAGTAGGTATTTCGTCCTCGTCGCGGCATAGATTTGAGTAATCTCTTGGGTCTTCTTCGGTGAGCTGGGGTTCTGGTATATAGGTCCTAGTAGAATTCTTCAATAATTCTTAAAATGTCATACTGGTTCAATTCTTTTACTCCCTGTTTATCTCTTAGTGATCTTATCTGTGGATTTGAGTATTCGGCGAAAGACATTAGGGCCCTTGTTCACTTCAATAGTTCTCGTTATTAAGTTTGTATTACAATTACAATTAGCCATAAGTGTCCCACTGCTGGGCAAAGGCCTCCCCTCCAACTCTCCATGCATCAAGTTTGTATTATGCTTTCTAATGTCTCTCTTGAGTGCTTTATTGATCTTTTTGTTAAGATCTTCTAACCGCCTTTGATCGCTAACAGTGTGGTGTGCAAGACCTCTTATCTCTACGATCAGTGTCAGAGTTTGGGGTGTAAGTTAAGACGGTTTTTTCCGTACACCACCCAGGTAATCCTGTCCTGTTTTTACAATGGTCTTAGATAGTTTATCATTAAGCTCATCTACATCGAGGTTTAATACGTCTAACCATTCAAATCTGTTTTTTAAATCGAGTTGGAACTCCTTTTGTATTACAGCAATTTTTTGCCGTTCATACTTTCTGTTGGACTTTATCAGACGTCTTTCCATAGCCAAATTAAACCGAAATGTAGCCCTGACCAGACGGTGGTCACTGTCAACTTTGAACTGACTTAAGGTAGATACGTCAGTGACTACGTGTTTGTGCGATATTATGACGTAGTCAATTTCGTTTTTAGCCACTCCATTAGGGTGAGCTCAGGTCCACTTCCTTGAAGGGCGTTTTTGAAAAAAGGTGTTCATGGCATATAAACCGTTACTTTCAAGAAAGTTTACAAGGTATGAAACTTCCTTGAAGTAGCTCAAATACACAAACACTACATCAAGTATACCTGATAACTTTCAGAGTCTAACGCTTATTCAATTTAATGGTAACAAAAGCAACGTGGGTAGAAATACTTTTACAGTTCTGGATTGCAGAAGCAATCCATCGATGGATAACAAACCCAACGACACCGTACGAGGAGTGTTTGTCCTTTATAAAAAAACATGTTGCCGGAGGTCAGTTTAATTAGTTCCTCTCCTTTTCGGCGAACCAGATAGACCTATGAGGTCCCACTTGATCTTTTGCGCTTCATGTTCCAATTTGTAAAGCTTCTCGTCCTTTCGGAGCGTCTTGGCGTTGAAGCACGCCAAGGTCAGGGTCGTTTGGGTTTGGTGGCAGGGAATCTTCCAGAGATTCTTCGCACCGTCTGCCCAACCGTTACCGCAGCCGCCACCAAGACCCGGAATAGTGGGGCTGTTGGGGACTGAGAGCCTTTGAGTGTTGTTTGCTGTCATGGAGTGTTTGTTGGCCATAGAACGCCACGCTGGCCGGTGCGTCTTGGCGTCAGAGCTTCGTTCGTTGGTTGGCAGGGGATACCGCGTGCAGGTTGACTTGGCGCCTGATAGATGCTTGTTGAGCCCCCTTTATTCCTCCTATTATTATTTATTTACTACTTAGTAATATATAAATGATAATAATAATGAATATAAATTATAATAACACGCCGTAGGGTGCCGGCTGTAGAATGTTACCCCTCCTCTCATGCCCATGGATGCGGTAAGCCTGCTAAGGGATACCATCGGAAGATGGCTAAGTAGCAAATGTCGTCAATGACGTCTTCCCTTTGTAGTATGTGAAATAACTTCAGATTCGCTCACCAGGTCATGTATTTAAATTTTTTTTTTTTTTTTACATTCATTCCAATGATTTTTGGTGGTTTTGCCATTGAAACTTTGCAGAAGGGTGGCATTATAAATTGAATAGTGTGGTAGGCTAGAAAAAAAACAAAGCGTATTAAAATTGCTAACAGAATTACGTAAGAATGCCAACATTTATAGCATCAAAAGACCAAGAAAGCGTTTTTCAATGTTGACTGATAAAGTAATGAATTTATAACAAGTTTTTAATGGTAACTTTTTAATTCAGATGTAAGATTGAGGCAGATTTTAGAGAAAGTGTCTTAATGCTATCCAATTAACAAAATGGTATAAATACATATTAGTAACTGAGTATTCTTCATGTACATTACCTATATTATTACCCGACATTTGAAACGGATTGCATCAGCCGGTTCTAGAAAGACTAGTACTTATAACGCGTCAGATTTCTTCCCGGTACCGGGACTGGCATATTTGATGGAGACAATGGGAAAATTAAGATATTATTATCCCACCTATTAATTCGAATAAGTTTTTTTTAATGTACCTACCATACGAGTACCTAAACTTTCCTTATAATGTTTCCTGAAAATTAAATAATCGAAACTTTTACTCAGATAGAAACTTAATTTAGATGCGAACGTTAACATATAATTATTTTATTATTATTATGTTAAATGAAATCTGCCTTGCATCGAAGGCAGTAGAATGTTATCTCTCCTCTCTTGCCTATGGATACAGTAAGAATCTGCTTAGGGATACCTTCGGAAGATGGGCAGCACCATCTATCCGTGTATCAACGTCTCGTACTGCGCTCGCCAACCTAAGCATGGTGAGTATGGTAACAACCCCCTCATGATCAGTACTGTGAGATCCATGCACTAATACATAATGTATGGTAAATAAAAAAGTTCAAAGTCAAAGAATTTATTTGTTAGAATGTAGGTAACACAATGGTGTTTATAATTTTAGAGTATACACTATTACCTAAATAGGCATACAACAGTTTTAATCAGGCGTTAAAGTTATTAAAATTCAAATTTCAATTCTAATAAAATTATATTATTAGGTATTTAAGAATTAATGTCAAAAAAAAATTACAATACACTCATATAAATTTACTCTTCACACCTATTACAATACCAAAATTCACATTCTTATGTTGATACTCTAGCTCCTTCACATTTTGTAGATCGTCATTTAAGAACTCTGTGGCACTGTAATAACATTTGCTTTGGAGAAATGCCTTAAGCTTTCTTTCTTTTTCTGGTACCCCCATACCAATGCTTGTTTAAGAACAAGCATTGGTATGGGGGTACCAGAAAAAGGGGACGAAGGTTTCCGAAAAATGCCATTTTTGACCTTTGGTGACCTTTTGAAGTCACAATAACTCCGATCTCTGTGACCAAGGACCAAGGGGTCACCAAAATCAATCAGTACCCTTCTCTCATCAAGACGGTGCTAACAAAAAAGGTTTTATGTAAATCGGTCAACGCGTTCGGTTGTAATCGTCTCATGCACAGACAGACAGACATTTATAATAATACTAGCTCACATATTTTTATGCTCTCTGGTAACTTGTTGTAAACTTTTGAAGCCATGCAGAATACACTTTTATGCATAAGAGCAGTGTTGTGCTTTATTTGGCAAAATTTGTCTTTGCTGCGTGTGTGTACTTTTATAAAGTCGGAGAACTTTTTGAATTTTGTGTTGTCACTTTTTACAAAAATAGCAATTTAAAAAATATAATAGACTTGGCAATGTCAATATCTCTGTAGATTTAAAATATTGTAAACAGCCATCTGTGATATTTATATTAAATATAGCTCGGATACACCTTTTCTGGGCTACAAACGTTTTGTTTGTTGGTGCTGTTACCCCAAAATATCAGACCATTATCGGAGTAAAGAGCTTAACATGCCTACTGACTACTCTGGATAGATGACGCAATGCATAAGAAAAACTATTTACTCGGTTAATTAAAATGTCAATGTGTGTTTACCAGTTTAAAATTCTTGGCTATGTGAAGTCCTTAGAATTTCGTTACACTAGATTCATTAATTATGTCATTTTGAAAATTTATATTAATTTTATTGGATATAATTCGTTGATTAAAATAATTAATGTTCTAAACGGTTTTCCCGCTAAGAGATATATGTACTAAAAATAGATGAAGTCGTATTCGTATTAATGGAAAATTTTTATTTTATTATTTTTAGTGGGTACGTTTAAATAAAAACTTGTTTGTTAAAAAGCTTTTTTACTTTTAATTTATTTTTATCCACATCAGTTCGACTTCATATCATACTTTCTGAATGCAATTGCATAACATTTAGCAAAATATGCTAAATTATTTTACCTACAATATTTGGAAAGTTCTCTAAAGTTACCCTCCTCGTGGATCCCATTTTTAAAAACTCATCAGACATGAGATTTTATAAAGTAGGATTAATAGTTGAAATGTATATATCGAACCCAAATAGAATTTTCTAAATTAGTTGATAAAAAACGGAGTTCTAAGGTAACATATATTTTAAAAAAAGTTTTTCATACGGTTTTCACCCAACGCGCGGCAGAATGAATCAAGCAGTATTTCCTGTTACTGCATTTGGGTATATAATTTGATAATCATCATTTCAGCCGTAAAACGTCCACTACTAAACACAGGCCTCCCGCGTGAATCTCCATATAGTTGCCATACTCACCAAACTTGGCAGGCGGGTTGGCGAGCGCAGTATGGGATGTTGATACACGGAAAGACGCTACAGACGAGCCTGCTAAGGAATACTCCGGAAGATGGTATCCCTTAGCAGGGTCACAGCAGGTGCGTTAATTATTTGATTTACAGAACAAATTTTCGTCTGGGATGTTGCATCCCTTGCTCCGCTCAGGATTCTGTAATAATAATTTCTGTTTTTTACTTGATAAGTAATTTAATATTGTAAACATAAACACTGCAATAGCCATAACAAATTGATTTCAGTTTTATATATCAAGTAGGTACCTATTAATTTAAAGAATAATACTGTTTGTTATTTTTATGTTAAAAGTATGTACCTAGTGTTTTGTCGCGATAACAATTGATTCTTTAATCTGTAAACCAAATATCGACCTTTGATTATCGATACTTTCAATCCCTATGACTACTGTCATTTTGAGAAATAATGTTACCAGTATATTTAATTCCCACTATTTACACTATTTAGGGAAAATAAATGCTCATTGGTTGCATGTTATTATTTTTTCGGAGCTTTGTAATCCGCAATACTACTTCAATAAAAAATGATTTTTCTTATTCTTGTTCGTCAAGTCTGATGACAAATAATTACGCGATATTATTGATATAATTTGGCGTAAACGGTTTCATTTTGTAATATATTATGTAGCAATATCACGACTTTTTAAGATTTAAAATTGTTTTATAATAAACACCAACATAATAATATAGGTTTATTGTTTCTACTTATGTAATTCTACAACGAAGCCCGGAATCGGTTGAGCAAAATAAGAAAATATGAGGGATGAATAATGATGACGCTGGTATCACTTTTGAGTTTTTTTGCATGTAGTATATGTCAGTCATGCATGACTGTGTGCGTTGCGTATTTTTCCTAAATTTTAAACTAGTGTTGAGAATATAGAGGTATGTATGTCTGGGTGTATTTATAAAGACAAACAATTTTCATGTGTGTAGCTATGGTTACAATGTGTGTGTTTCTTCTCCCCCTGCTAAAAATAGTAAATTTTTTGTATTGAGAAATAGGCGCGTGCCTTGTCGTGTTATATCTCGTCTAAGGCTTTTACTGACGCCGAGCGTGTACCGGGGCTAGATGCGGTTGGCGCGGGGGAAATATTTGACTCCGCCCAAATCCTCAATGTCGTGGCTGGTACCCGGCCCTTAAGTTCTTATTTTAACAACTGGTCGATAAAACAAAACTCATTTAGGAAGACTAAATATTATGAGATAGGCTTTAACGAAAACGTGAAAAAAAATACAAAAACATTGCAAAAATATTTTTTCTTACTGCCTAATAAATGGTTTTAATGTTCATACTTCATTGTATAAGAAACAGATCCATTATACAAGTATGTGGTTTCCCGCCCACGTATCCTATGCTGTTTATTTATAAATGTCACTCCATTCTATTTTCGATATAGCACAAGGCAGCTGGGAGCAATCACCTCACTTGGCCTGTGCTCGTGACATCGCCTGGTGATCACACTGTTTTACGTTTTCTTGATAATAGAGCTTCTGTCAGAGGTTTCGTACGCAGTACCTACACCTGAATCAATGTTTTTCTTCAAAGTGCAGGATACTTCTTCGTTGAGCGGAGAAAGATTTATACTGGCTCCAGCCGGTAAAATTCCGACATCTCATTCTCAAAAAGGTATCTTTTAAAATAACTAACGGTTTATATTAATTTTGTTTTCGGGATGCCTGGCGTTGCCGTTATAGGAGGGTGAAATGCGCATTGAGTAACCAAAAATTTGCATTATCTCGCGGTGCTTATTTAGCTAAATTATTATTATATTATTATTATTATTATTTAGCCTCCATTGTCCCACTGCAGGGCAAAGGCCTCCCTTCCCTTGAAATGAAATGAAATAATTTATTTGCCTCAAGTATGGTTTTACACAGATATTTGTATGTTTATTGTTAGGTATCACACACTTGACCGAACTATCCGGCATGCAAATGTCATTGTTATGAAGTTATTACTCATATTACATTGCTACATCCACAAAAAATCTGGAATGAACACAGTAGATAAAACAATTTAAAAATCAATATATAATAATAAAAAAATAATAATAATGTCATGCAAATAATTATAATTAATGGGTATGTCAAATTTTTAATCTAATAATTCTGAAACAGTGTAAAACTGTTTGTCATATAACCATAATTTTAATTTATGTTCAAAACGCTTTATCGGTAGGTCTTTAATGTCTCTTGGAATTTTATTGTAAATGCGTCCACACATTGCAAAACAGTTTTTTTTATAGAGCGTTGTTTTTGGAATCTTTGAAAAAACTATTCTGTCACGATCTCTTACACATCTAGTAAAGATATCACCAGCTTTACAAAATTGGTCTAAATGTTCTTTAACAAATTTAGCAGCTTCAAAGACATACATACTGGGTAGAGTTAAATGTCTAAGTTTTTTAAAAATGGGTATACATGACTCCCAGGGTGGTATGCCGACTATAGCACCTTCTTCCACTCTTCGCGATTTAACGCAGTGATTTAGAAGCAGTGAAGATTTAGCTAAATGGATACCACTATTTCTAATATAGATAAAAATAATGGTTATGCCGCATTTTAACCGGCTAAACCCCTTAACGTTTCCTCGATACGCTAAGACTACGGGCATGCCCAATGCTTACGTTTCCAGCCTAGCTTTTATTTAAACTTAGACTGGTTATTCTCCACATATTAGATCATTTTTTGCTCTCTTAATCTCATTAGCTTTTTTGCGATTAGTGGTAGCGAAGATTCTCTCAGTCAAAATCCTCTTGTAAAACTACATGTAGATCCGGGACTGAAAATAATGACTTAGTCATAAAAAGCATATCGAACAAAATAGCTAAGTAATGGTGTATATTTAATTAATACGAATCATAAAACTAATTATCCCGAATATTTTCGAAAGGTTACCTTCCAGTGGCAGAATCGAGACGGAAGGACAGTAGGTTATTAGGTTTTTTTTTACAACTATCTGAAAGTACTGCCTGGGACAGAACCGAGATGGAGAGATAGTAGGTTAATAGGTTATTTTTATAACCATCCGACAACCCTGCCTGTGACAGAACCGAGACGGAGAGACAGTAGGTTATTAGGTTTTTTTTATAATTATCCGAAAACCCTGCCTGTGACAGAACCGAGATGGAAAGACAGTAGTTTATTAGGTTTTTTTTTATAAATATCCGAAAACACTGCCTATGACAGAACCGAGATGGAGAGACAGTAGGTTATTAGGTTTGCGGCCGCCATCAAAATATTATGGAACATGAAAATTATTCAAATAAATAAAATTATGAGAATAATGTTTATGAGTTAATAATGTTATGGATTTCTTTACTTACCTATTGCGAATCACTTTAAGGATTGTAATCGTTATTTAACCGATATTAGTGGAAACTATATAAGGGATCCAAATAATAGATTGTGATTATTCGGGCAATCGATGATTATGAAAATAAATTTTATGGATTATTATATCATGTAAATTAAATTTCGGAGACAAAATAGAGCACCGGTACTGCCACATTGTTACGTTGAACGTTATAATTATGTAAGTGCAATGATCCTACTGAGAAACCAATAAATTTAGCAACAATGAATGTTAATTACCTCTTAAAACCACGTGCCCAACGTGCCTATTGTAATTTTGTTAGCTCTCTTTAGAGCTCAAATATAATTATTAGTCCCATCTTTTTTAGTAACGATATTGCACTCTTATGGCGACAATTCTATATACAAGGGCTAAATAATTATAATTCAAAGTTTTTAATTACGGAATTGAGTTTCTATACTGGACCCCCAATACCGGAATTACGAAATTAGTTCCGGAACTGGATTTTTTTTTTCTTCTTATTCGTGCCATCATTTTTTCATCATCATAATTTAAGTATTTCCTTCTGTACAGCCATACTAGAAAGACTTAAAAGTGAGGGCGTCGAGAGAGGCCACGACGTCCTGATGATTAGAGATAATCATCAGTTTTTCGATGGGCGATTTCGCCAGGCTAAGTTTGCGCAGGAGCGTATTCACCTTTCCGAAATCGATGTTCGGCAGCCCCAGCCTAGGTTTCTCAGCATAAGGAGCTGGCTGAAAGGGCCTAATGGGGCGGGGTAGGGTTGCGGGGGCAGGGGCGGAGTGAGGCTCCTGAGAACGCGGAGGAGGGGTAGCACCAGTCATTGCCGGAAAGGCGTGGCTGGTGTTACCCAGAGGTTTTGCCCATGCTGACACAGCAGGAGGGGCGGGGGGCAACAAGGACACCTTCGGAGATGTCTTCGCGTATTGGGGTGGGGCTGGGCGGACGCGCTCCGGAGCCCTAGCATGTGCTCTCCTAGTGCTTGCCTTTGGAGCTCTGGGGCAGCCGCGATAGTTTGCGGTGTGACCCTCGGCGCTGCAGAGTACGCAGCTAGGCGGCAAGGGGTCATTGGGATGCGCTTGCAGTCAGCGGTGCCGTGGTCACCCAGGCACGACGCAGCGGGGGCAGGCAGTTGCGCTCAGAGTGGCCATATAGCTGGCACCTGTGGCACTGTCCAGGGGGGCCTTTTCTGAAGGGGGCCTCTACGGAGAGGCCGGAAAGCCGACACACGGTTTTTACACCGAATATCGCTTTACCTTCGGGCGAAAGATCTAAAATGACTAGTACAAGATCGAACGGGCTCTTGTCCCGTCCGCCGTACATGCGGTGGACTTCCCTGACGGGGAAGCCCTGATCGCAGAGGTCGGCCTTATCTGAGTCGAACTTCGCGGGGTGGCCGTGGTGCGCAGAAGGCGCACGCTCTCGAGAGCATAATGTGTGAAAACGGGTTGTCGGCACTATGTACACCTATGTTCTCGGCGCGGAAGACTGACGTCAGACGTCGGTGGTCGTCCGACGTCTGCAGTCATTACTATGGGCGAGTCTGTTAGGTTGGAGTATCTTTGAATGTTACCTCCAGGGCCACTTCAGAGTTCGGGCGATCTAGTCTTGCCGGGTGAGATCCCTGGCTAACCAGGGAAGGCCCAGCAGACCGATCAGCAACCAAGACTGTGGCCGCCGAAAGTAGCATCCCAGCGTCAGATGCACTCTCCTTTTCAGGCTGCAGATTTTCTGTTTAAGTTGCACTCTCCTTTAAAGGCAGCAGTTCTCTGGAATATGGCTTCTTCCTTCTTCCGGGTTCCTCGGGTGGTCTGGCGTGCTGCGGGGCTAAGTCTGATGTGTCCGTTCGGCAATCACACCCACGTATTTACATATATCGCATATAAAGAAGAAATTGCTTCTAATCTGGAAGAAATCGATAAGGTCTTATCGCTTAGAAGCGATTGTACCAGTTTTTGAAATATAAGTATTTTTCTGTATTTTTTACGGTGTGCAATAAAGTACACATTTTGTATTGTATCTAAATAGGTAAAACGACAGATATTTTAGTTCGCCCTCATTCGCGTCATTGTAAATTAACTATAGTAACCGTTTAACTTTTTGGTACCTGCTTTTGTACATAGTTTTTCAAGTTTACATTTTTTTGGCCTGAAACTGTAGGGAAGGGATTATGAGATAAGGCAAAAAAAACGGATAAATCGCAAAATCGATGTGTCAGTAAGTAAAATTTTAAAATTTCGGAATAACGATATTATTACCTCTTAGCTCCGGAATTGAAATATCAAAAAAATCTGACGAGTTAAACGAGGTAAAATCTGACTAGAGACATGCATGTAGTAATGTTGTAAATTATTATTTACTTGTTGACCCGGTGAGCACCGGGTAAACTTCGTTGAGCGGTAATTTATAGCATATGACACTCACAAATACTGTGGATTTCTATTAGTAAAAGAGTTTTGAAAATCGGTTCAGTAGATCCAGAGATTACCCTATACAACCTCACAAACTCACAAATTTTACCTCTTTATATTATTGCTATAGATTTTCAATGTGTCTATTTATGAATGACATCATAATAATCATCATCCTTATCATATAAGCCGTAGGAAGTCCACTGCTAGACATTGGCCTCCCTTCATTGATTTTCAAGTACTGCTGTTGGAAGCGGCCTACATCCACCGTCGACCTGCGGTTCTTACCAAGGCGTCTTGTAGACTGCGGCCGTCACATGATGGCGGATGATGTATTTTTGGAAAAAGAGAAAAAATGCATTTATTTTTTATGTAATTCTATATTATTCATACATCTCTTAAAGAAAATAAAAGTTGTCTTGGAAATTATCAGATTAAAAACTAGAATAAAAAGGTGTTATAAAAACGCTGATATTTGGGCGGGCTTCGGATGACGTCACATATAATTATATGAAAAGTAATTGCTAATTACACAGTACACAGTTACTGTTCAATGTATAAAATATTGTGTCACGTGATCACGCCGTGACGTCAGAAAAGTAGCCGCGCTTTTTTCACTTTTAATTATCTTTTAGGTTAGGTACGAACGATTAAAACGTAATTTAAAGACAATAGAGATTCGGAAAAAAATATTTTACGTATATTTCAAATAAATGGTTTTATAAAACTAGTTTTCAAAAATGTATTTTAAACATACACTTATTTTATTTGGTTTGCCATGGTGCAACCAACACACTATGTGTCGGAGCTACCGCAGTAATCAACAAAGAAAGAAGTGGTCCAAACGCCTTCTCTTTGCCGCGATAACACCAATACTCCAGTTTTTCTGCGACTCTCGAGGACGATGATTGCTGAAAACTCTGACTAAATTACATTCTTCTTCAGGCCTGAATATGCCTGTTATGAGGCGGTTATGATGACGTTGTTATAACAAAGATTGTTGTGCTCATTTCAATTGTTCGCGCTTGCAAATTGGAAGGTCAACATGGCGAATTGAAAAGGTGTCAAATTACGCCTCGACGACGTGCCCAAGCGCAGTTAGCTGTGATTGAAGTTGATTGAGGCGGTGCTACGTAGATTATTATTTATTGATCATTTCTGTGGGTTCAGGCGAAACACACCCTCTGTTATGTTTATTGAAACTCGCAGTGACGTCAAAGTTTTTGGCAACGGCTTCAGTAGGTAGATTTGTGGCTAAATGTTACCGGAAAGCGTTGAGAAGTTTATCTTATAATAACAATGATAAAAATGAGAAATAGAGAAAGGAGAGATAGAGCCCATAAGAAAGGACAGAAATATATACTCTGCAGACCTGAAATTTTACTATTTTTGTCACCTTTCTTTGAGTTAAGGTATCACAGTTGAGTCTAAAAGCACACACAAACAGATAATTTATCTTTAATTTGACAAAGCATATTGATTCAACTTCCCTCGTCAATTCTCTGGCTAAGCTTTAGAAAGCAAGCAATTCTCCGCCTACGGTTTTTGGGCTAATAATTTATGTCTGTGAGATACGTATATTACAAAAGTCGATCATTTCGAAACAGGATTTAATTTGATTTTATGCGGCGTTTCACTGTTTTCACTTCACTTCATCGAAAGCAAACTTCTAATTTGCTACTGCTAGTTAGTTAGTTACAGCTAGTCATATCAAAACCCCATCACTAGGGAATTCATTGTAGGTGCTCTAAATGGAAATTAAAAAGGTGCTGTAAATTTGGTGCTCTTAGAATTGGTGCCCTAAATGGGAGTACTTATAGAAAACTTAAAATTAATACGAAAACCATATTTGTTCATGGATATTAATTTCGAAACAATACGCGGCTTAAAATTATACTCAAAGACATGAAACATTTATTTGGTTCACATTTTACAAATAATAAAACAATAAGGCGTGAAAACAAAAAAGGGTGTGGCTCAGAGGGGCAATTCTCGTGCACCGTGAACCAAGTGATAATAAACGCTCAAAATCGATAAATTTCAAGTAAACTGACCAAATCTCTATTGAAACGAAGTTTATGCATTCTCTATATTATCTCACTAGACCTTTATTTATCTATAATCAAAGCTATAGTCAAATGTCTGTTGCAAACCTATCATGATGCATCGACTGATAAAGAGATTTCTTTATTTATTTAATACATTTGATTAAAACGGCTTACACCACTTACACCAATCAAGATGATAGTAGACTTTGAGAGTGATGTGACCAGTTCGGAATGTTTGCCTTAACCCTACGGCAGTAAAATGTTGCCCCTCCTCTCTTGCCCGTAGATGCAGTATTAATCTGCTAAGGGATACCCCTGAAAAATGGACAGCAGCGTCTTTTCGTGTATTAACCTATGTGTCGCCAACCCTCTTGCCAAGCGTGGTGAGTATGGCAACAACCCCTCATGATCTTTAGATCCATAAGGTACCTAGTGTCCAATAGTGGACGTCCTACGGCTGAGATGATAATAGGTATTATATACATACGTTATAAGGAAATACCCTATACCAACAATGAAATCTTACAATGCAAAAGCCAAAACATACGAACACAAGTTTATATTTGACTACATGAATACGGACCGGCACTAAACGTCTGTTTTGTTGGTGCTCTGCGACAGTAAAAGAAATTTCAAATTGTATTTTCCATTGTATGAATATCAAATATTGTGTTTTTAGTATGTTTTTAATATTATTTTTGTTCTTTGCGTATTGCGTATTATTTTATGAAATTGATCTTGTTTTCTGAATAAACAATAAGTATGAATTGAAATTGAATTGAAAAGATATTCCTTTAAGTTGTTAAAGAAAACAGTTTTTCTTAATTAAAACGTTACTTCAAAAGCTGGCAACTGGCATCAATTTATAAGTCATTTGTGTATTAGGTATATTATTACGGTAACCGAATTCGATTCGATCTATTCTTACTATAAAGTCTTGACAGCTTTTAGGTGAGTAAAAATACTAATCTACAAATAGTTCTAGTAGAGTTGTTTTTTTACCTAGTTTTAATCGACTTCCTATTCCTGCTTGTAAATCTTGTTAATCATTTGTATGACTATCAGCTTATGATTGTTCAAGCTTTTAAACGAGTTGACATTCAGAACTATTATTCATCCTCTGCGAGTAAGGTTCTGCTCATTCAATCCCATGACGATGATTTTCTTGATAAATCTAAAGTCACAGAATAAGCTTTGACGTTTGTTCCCTTACATATTTTACAAAATGAATAGTCATATCCAAAAAGACTTCCAAAAAGACTGCTGTGTGGTGGGGTGTGTGGGAGAATGTTACTCCTCTCATGCCCGTGTATGCAGGAAGAGCCTGCTAAGGGATACCTACGGAAGATGGGCAGCAGCGTCTTTCCGTGTATCAACATCCCGTACTGCGCTCGCCAACCCGCCTGCCAAGCGTGGTCAGTATGGTCCACGAGGCGGGCTGTGTTCAGGTAGTGGACGTTTTACGGTTGAAATTATAATGACATCAGAAATAATATTGACGGTCTTATGAGTAGTAAAAGTGAAGTAAATTGTGATTTCGAACTGAATATACCTACTGGTTTAAAAAAAAAATGGTTAGCTGTGTAAATTTTTTTGCGCAATAATAAGTCCAGTCATCTGTCATCAGTCCCCAGGCATCTGACAAACTTTTTAATTTTCAGTTTACAATCTCAGTCTCTCAGATTCACGATTGGCCTCATGAATAAGCTCAGAGTCGCTCAACGAGCTATGGAGAGGGCTATGCTCGAGGTTTCTTTACGCGATCGAATCAGAAATGAGGAGATACGTAGAAGAACTCGGGTCACCGACATAGCCAAACGGATTAGCACGTTGAAGTGGCAATGGGCAGGCCATGTAGCTCGCAGAACAGATGGCCGATGGGGCCGAAAAGTTCTCGAGTGGAGGCCACGGACCGGCAAGCGCAGCGTAGGACGTCCACCAACAAGATGGGATGATGACCTGGTGAAGACCGCAGGTCGACGGTGGATGCAGATCGCTTCCAACCGCAATAACTGGATATCCATGAGGGAGGCCTATGTCCAGCAGTGGACGTCCTACGGCTGAAATGATGATGATGATGATGATGAATCTCAGTCTCTCGTGGTCTTAAACGATATAGGACTGCTTTGACATTAAAATCTCTTTAAATACACTTGTGCACTACGTACTTGTATCACCTCCATACCAAAATGTACCTGTAACTCACCTGAACTACTCGTAAACTGTATATCACCTGAACCACAGTTGCATGGGGTTTTTTTAGTTTTCCTGAAAACAAAAATACCAAGTTTTCAAATTCTCCCCATGTTACCGACTGTACTAGGAAAACATGGAATACCTTTGTAGTTTTAAACGCATATTGCATATGAAATAGGTATAGTACCTATAGTCACAGTATTTCTGCGAAATCGTCTGCACAAAGGATATTGCAGTAGGCATAGCATTTCAGGAATGTTAACTTCAGTTGTCATGGTCATATTTAATTTTTTTATGGCAACTTCTACAGGCGACTCAACCTTGGTGATAACCCAGACCCGGTATTTTTATTTATTTTATACGTATATGCTTCGGTCTTTATAAAAATCTTACGTTATATGCGACACCGATTATCGGTATCATTTAACATATAGGTTTTTTAACGAAAGAAGGGTATAGTGAAAACTTCAATGTACTTGTAAATGTAAGCAAAACATGTGGTCTACCACCCGTCGGTTGCGGTTCATTTGAACGTCATGCAATAACAAGGTCGATTTATTAATTATTTATTTATTTTTATTTATTTATTTACCCTTGCAATAATATTATTACATCAATAAGTGTTAGGAGGGCAATGGTCACCCAGTGCTCCTGTACAAACTTTTATCCCCATATTTTTATTCAGGGGATGATTTTCGAGAAACACTGAAACAATATTTAAACTAAATTGCAAGTAAAAAAAGATATTCCCCATATTTTTATTTAGGGGATGAAGAAACACTAAACTATGTATTTAATTATTTTTGTTTGCCAGCATTTAAGCAAAATTTTATAAAGATACCTAACAAACTTTTAACCCCCATATTTTTACTCATGGGGTGTTTTGAGGAACGATGAAACACGTACATATAATGTGACCATAGATGTTTTGAAAGATAAGAAAACAGACAGATCCCGAAATAACGACGTACATATAATTGTGGTATAATTATGTTCCCTTTACACTCTTAGAAAATAAGTTAAAAAAACTGCCCTTTTATGCGGCACTAAAGCCCGAATTAAGGAAAACTTGTGTTATTATTGGTTTCGGATACTGATACTATATCCCGTTATATTTGGACTTGCTTAGGAAAAAACCACTTAGGTACAGGTGGCTTGTATCTACATTAATCTAGATCCTGAAAAAGCTAATATTGCTTGATAGCATCATGAAAATAACCAGACTTTAATAATTCCGTTAATCATTATTGTGCGAGTACTTAGATTAGGCTTCGATTGTGCTGATGTCTGGTTTCTGAATTAACATGAGATTAGATAACTTCTACTTTATGCAAGAATTAGGTAGGTTCTTTAGGGATTGAGTGAAAATAAATATCATAGGCATGGGGTGCCGGCATGAGAATGTAACCGTGGATGCAGTAAGAATCTGCTAAGGGATACCTCTGGAAGATGAGCAGTAGCGTATTTCCGTTTATCAACATTCCATACTTCGCGATGATGATGAACTCTTTATGTCTGCTACGTAGGTACTCATGGCTAAATGGCTGAATAGGTGTTTTATAAAGTTTAGTGTAGATATAGATAGGATCTAGGCCAGACTTAGGCATTTTTTGTGGCAAAAAAAGCAGATGAAGTCATAGGCACCACCTAGTTTATAACAGTTAAAAAGTTACATGTTAATAATACAATGAATTTCTCTACTTATGTTCTTCTAATGTTATAAACCCTAATTACCGACCAAAAAACCTTTCCGGTACGTAAAAATATATTTTAATACCTTACGTACATGGTAAATTATCTAACACGTAATATAAGGTAAGGACATATTATGAAATTGGCGTTTTGTCGTACTGGCCACAATGATCTCAAATAACTCCTCTTTGGTTAGGAATTCCAAATTCAAATTTATACAGCTATTTACTCATGCATTTATGTTTCAAAAACCATAATTCATTTGTTTTTCCTCTTTTGTATTTTTTCTTTGCGTCACTCAGTTTACAGAATGGAAAACTTGAAATATCGCTTTATTTTCGAGTACGAGTTTAACCGTGGCACCAGTGCTGCAGAAACGGCTCGAAAGATTAATGATGTGTATGGCGGCGGTGTCGCAAAAGAAAACACAGTGCGTTTTTGGTTCCAACGTTTTCGCTCTGGAAATTTCGACCTGCAGAACACCCCCCGTCCCCGTGGATGCCAGGAGACCAAAGTTGATAATCAAGAATTGAAGGCTATTGTGGAAGCGGATCCATCGTAAACCACGTCCGAGTTAGCTGCAGGCTGCGGTCTTAGTGATAAAACTATTTTAATACTCTTGAAGTAAATTCGGAAGGTGAAAAATCTTGAAAGTACCTCACGAATTGAGTGAAGCAAATCGACAAACGCGCGTCGACTGCGGCGTTACATTACTCAACCGGCACAATAATGAAGGGATTTTAAATCGAATCATTACCTGTGATTGCCGTGTGGTGACGGCTGTAGAATGTTGCCCCTCCTCTCTTGCCCGTGGTTGCAGTAAGAATCTGCTAAGGGATGCCTTCGGAAGATGGGCAGCAGCGTCTTCCACGTCTTTAACACCCTATACTGCGCTCGCCAACCCGCCTGCCAAGCGTGGCGAGTATGACAACAACCCCTCATGATATTAAAACCAAGGACCAGGCCCCGAGTCCCCGGCAGCCCCGCTAGTCCTGGCTACGGTAGCGGCCACGGTAACGGCGGGGCTAGGGGTGCTAAGAATCCCCGGGAGACGGACGGCTACCAACCCCAACGACGACCACTGGCCCTGGTAACACACAACATCCGCACTTTGAGGACAGACGAAAAGATTGTTGAGCTGGAAGAAGAAATGAGTAGGTTACACTGGGACATTTTAGGATCACGACTCAAAATTACTGAGGTATTATACTTACATTATTTGAGGAAGTTATAGTTATATGATCAAATAAATAGGTTTATTATATTTTGCTTTTCAGTTTTTTCGGCGGTTAATTTTTTTGTTAAAAAGTTTTTTGTTATCTACGTTTGTTTTAATCGATTTGAAGACACTGCTGATGGAGCGAAATGAATGACTAAGACGGAGTGTAACGATCTCTTATCTCGTTATAATCCTTATCGTCTTATACCTAATCGTCAGTCTTCATGGTATCTAATTTAATAATTTACTTACTTTAGAGTGTTAATCACACTTAGGTATATTAAATTAAAAAACTTATTAAACGTACCGATCGAGGTGTATGGGACAAGGGTTCAAATCTTGTCGGAAAAATAAAAACTGTATATTAATGTGCTAAAGAATACCTTTCATATGATACCCCACACGACCTAGTAACTCCACAAAAATTTTGAAACCCCCTCCCCCCTCCACCCGCCCCCCTTGTCTAAAAAACATAAGAGAGTTTCTATAATTTTCCTATAAACTTTACATACACATTTATTAGCTATAAAAGTTTCAGGGGTTTATCTCTTATACCTAATCTTATACCTAGTATATCTTATACCTAATCGTCAGTCTTCATGGTATCTAATTTAATAATTTACTTGCTTTTGAGTGTTAATCACACTCAGGTATATAAAATTAAAAAAAACTTATCAAACGTTCCGATCAAGGTGTATGGGACAAGGGTTCAAATCTTGTCGGAACCAAAAACTTAACATCAACAGATTTATAACGAATCGCTGGTTTTGCTCGTAATTGAATTAAGTACATATCTACTTGTATTACTATAGAGGTATAATTGTTCAATACCGAGTACCTACAATACCATACAAAATACTTTGTTGCACACCTTAAAAAATTACAGAGAAAAATACTTTTCTAAAACTGGGCGGATTTATTCTAGATCTACGACAGCATATTTATGTTATTTTCTCAAAAATAAAACCGGGCAAAAGCGAGTCAGACTCGCGCACCGAGGGTTCCGTGCCATCATACGATATAATATATGATAAAGGCGGTTTATATTTGTTGGAGAACCATGATAGGTATCAGACAAGAGATGGCGCATCTCTTGTCTGATACCTGGGAACTTCTGTAGATTTTTTACACTTTCGATGATTTTTAAAAAAGTATGCTAATTAGATAGTTCGTTACAATTTTCCCGTAATCTTTACATACACTTCTAATAGCAATATAGAGGTAAGTTTCAGAGGTTTATCTCCGCTAACTTCGGAGATAAGGGGGAACGCTATTTTTTGCAACGTTTTTGTGAATGAGTCGAAAACTATACGGCTTAAAGCAAAACTAAAACCTGTTTATTAATGTGCAAATTAATACCTTTCATATGATACCCCACACAACCTAATAACTTAAAAATTTTGAGATCCCCAATCCGCCCCCTGCAATCATAATAAGAATATTTTTTTAGCATTTTCATATAATGCTATATTTGTAAAAAAGTGTTGTCTTTAACCATTTCAAATTTCAAGTCGTTAGCATCAGTAGTTCTCGAGATATCCACATGTCACAGACAGACAGACAGAATGATTCTATAATTGTTTTTGTAAAAAAAACTATGTTCGATACGCCTTATTTATGACATAACTACCGATGTCTACAAAAAAATCAAGCTTGTTATGGGTTCAGTCATCATCATTTCAGCCATAAAACGTCCAGTGATGAACACAGGCCTCCCTCATGGATCTCCATGAGGGGTAGTTGCCATACTCACCACGCTTGGCAGGCGGGTTGGCGAGCGCAGTATGGGATGTTGATACACGGATAGACGCTGCTGCCTATCTTCCGGAGGTATCCCTTAGCAGGCTTTTACTGCATCCATGGGCATGAGAGGAGGGGTATCATTCTACTGCCGGCACCCCACGGTGGTTCAGTAATAAAGAGTAATCCCGTTATTCATCATCTCAGCAGTAGAACTGCAGTACACGTCCACTACCCTCGTGGATCTCCAAGTTCATGAAGAGCTTGTTGCCATACTCGCCACGCTCGGCAGGCGGGTTGGCGAGCCCAATACGCGGGATGTTGATACACACGGAAAGATCAAATTAATACAAAAAACATTTAAACAAAAGACGCAAAGATCCATCTTCCGGAGGCGTCCCTTGGCATATTCCTACTGCATCCACGGGCAAGAGTGGAGAGCCAACATTCGACTGCCGGCACCCCACGGCACGTCCCGTTAGTCAGTAATCCATAAATTACGTGACGAATTTTTGACTACTTCGCGCCGTCTGCCTGTCTGACTGTCTGTCGGTTACATGCCTCTAAACGTGCGAACGTAAAATGCAGCGATTATGATATTTTCCACAAAATATGGCTTCTATAGCAACAGATAAAAATTAAAAAAAAGTCTAAGTACCCAAGGTATTAGGAACCCAATACATGAAACCTTGAAAGATATTATTATTTAATGTGTGTTGGTCACGGTACACTCAGTCCACGGGTCCAACTCGCTCTTGGCGGCTTTATTTAACTTACCCTCAAATGTGTTTATTAGAGAAAAAAACTCCCATTGTACTTTAGGAACAAAGACCAATTACACTAATTGATAATCTTATTAAGTACGTCTGTTACTAATGTTCAAATTAACCTAGATGGTGTGAAGCTCTTACGTAAGGTTCTGTGGAAATCTCGGCTAATTGTAAATTCCTAGGGCCTCTTAGGCATTTAAAGTAATTGCATCAGCAACGTTCGGTGTTCTACTATACGGGACACGCTGGAATATGTATATAGATTGCTGACTTCAATATTTCAATGTATATAGATTGCTGACTTCAATATTTCAATGTATATAGTTTGCTGACTTCAATAATGACTTTCAATAATTTCCAAACGGCTGAACCGATTTTGATAAAACATGCCTAAGAACCACCACTAAAGATGCACTTTTAAAATTAGCTTTCAAATCGAGTCACACGTTAAAAAGCTACGGTGCCACAAACACGCGTACTCTCGTGGTTAAACTTATAACATCCCTCTTTCTGCGTCGGGCGTTTAAAATAGGCTTAACTAGCACCCGTGAAATACTCTCAGAGTTCGTATAATCCGCTTAGCAGTATAATATATTTTTCCTCTAACTTATATATAATACACGTCTTTATTTATAGACTTTAAAAGGAGAAGGTTCTCTACCCATTCAATTTTGTTGTGATCCGATGCTGGCGATGTTTGTAAACAGTTTTTCTTTATTTATAAAAATACCTTTTGTCTTTTGTTCTCAGATGCATGTCTGCGATGCCAAGGTGAAAGCAAGAAAGATTCCTACGGCAAGCAAGATTGCGTTGTCGTGTGGGGAGAGTGCAACCACAGTTTCCACTTCTGCTGCATGTCTCTGTGGGTAAAACAGAACAACAGATGCCCCTTGTGCCAGCAAGAGTGGTCCATACAGCGTATGGGCAAGTGATTAGGTACTTGTTCTCTTATCATCTTAATCTCAATTTAATAAACTGTTTAAGCAATTATTCTTTGCTGTTTGATTTTCCAGTGCGAGTTACAACGTTTGTCATTAACAAATCATTGTTATTATTTCAATTAGTAAAAATGTAGGAGCCAAAAAAAAATATATATATAGAAATAAAAATCACAGCGCTTAGCGTATGACTGCCGCAAGCGCAAGTGACTGCAATGTGCAAAACAAGATTAATCTAAATAAATCACTTCAACAAACCAAGAAATTTAAAAAGAAAAACCATTGTGCGCTTTATTTGGCTACTCTACCTTAAATAAATATTATCTTTAGTCTGCATAATATAAACCTCTTTACTGACTATATTGTTTGTTACATTCACTAGACTACTTTTCACTTCTGCTGAGGAAAATGGTTCGTATTAAGGAAAATGATTTTATTTTACCAATGTTCAAACAATAAAGACCAAGATGAAATAATTAATAACGTTAGTGACATCGCGCGAAATCAAAGAAACCTCTTGATTTGGCTTCTCTACTTAACGTCAATAATATTCCCCGCGCAACATTTGTAGTCAGAAAATAAAAGATGAATGTAAATAAAACAATTATTGTTAATAAAATGTATTGTAACAAATATCGAAATTTAATAGGTAAAGTGATTTTTTTATTATTAGGCTACTCTACCTTGAAAAAGTACTACCAAAGTCAGTACAAGATCCGACTGCCGCTAAATTGTAGCATTTACTAGACTTGGAGGTGATAATGATGTTATCATCATCATCATCTCGGCCGTACGAGTTCCACTGCTGGACATGGACCTCCCTCATGGATCTCCAAGGTCAGGGGGTAGTTGCCATACTCACCACGCTTAGCAGCCGGGTCTGCGAGCGAGGTACGGTTTGTTGTTAAACGTATTGATGCAGCTGCCCATCTACCAGATATATCCCTTAGCAGATTCTTACTGCATCCACGGGAAAGAGAGGAGGGGCAACATTCTCCTGCCAGCACTCCACGACAATTGTGTTAAGCTAGGCAATAATCCTATGCTTATGAATGGAGACTCATTGTGTAACCAACTTAAGCCAATAAAGGTAGTAAATAATTGCTTTTCGCTTCGTTTGTGTAAAGCTTACTTTCCGGAGGCCTAACAAAATGTTGAGTACCTATTAAAAGTATTTTATGAATTATTTGGTTCTCTATCCATAGCAATTTTGTTAGGATCCGATGTTGACGATGTTTGAAAACAGTTTTGTCTTTATTTATAAACACAAAAGTCTTTTGTTATCAGATGCATGTCTGCGTATGATATTATTCCAGTGCAATAGTTTGCCTGTAAAATACAGTTAATTGAAGAGAGAACTGACGAAATATAATATGCGGTCAATTGAACCTCTGGTGAGGTTCGATCATTATTATATGAGTCAATTCACTCGGATATTATAGTATATTAACAAGGTAGTAACTGTATTTTACCTCTACAGTCGAACTATTGCACTATAGTCTACGCAGGTTTCTTGCATTATAGTCTGCGATACATAAAATATTCACTATGAATCTAAAAATGTATTTTTTTATCAACGTAAATGTATTAATTACGTTGGAAAACTAAATAAATACATTTGCAGCTAAGGAAAATGTATGACCGCCGATTGTCACTTTATGTTCAGTGTTTCTTTTATTGTTAATTTAGTATTTTGTGTGCAAAAATATCACCCTTTTCCCGTGGTTCGAAACGAACCATTTCAAAATAATCTTGGGCGATTCGCACCGCCGTAACCACTGCGGTGCGAATGGCCCCGTTCAGAAACTTGGGTTTTTCGCACCACGGTTCAAATCTCGTATGGTGCGAAACGACTAAAGACCCCAAAAACAATCTAAATATCTGTCTAAATATTCGGACCACCTAAAACAACACTCTTGAAATGGAAATAAACCACATCAGGGTTAAAGCCTACCTATGTTAATAGAAAGGCAAGCGTCGTCCGCTGAAACCAAGTAACAAGATATTCACAAGTATTTTATACACAACGTTGTCCGTTACAATCTCTTGCATGTAAAACGACTGTAGTTATTTTATAATAGAGCCATAGCCTTACGGCAGTATCCAGTTTATCAACATTCGGAGAACTACAACTATGGAAATGTTGACATAGGTAAGTTTATTGCCTAGTAATTCCATTACAATCGCGTAGTTATTAGAAGGTCTACCGAAACAAATGTGTAGCCATAGCACTTCTGCGTTACACTTTTCACAGTGTAAACGCGAGCGTGTCCTATCGTGGTTTAGTTAAAGTTTCACTTGGTCCGTCCATCTCACTTGTCGATCGCGAGTGCCCTGGTCTTGTCTCTGTACTCTATCTATGGATTTCCCTTTGCCAAAAAACAAGGATCAAGGTGCTTGCTTCTCCTATCGCTCTCTTCATTGCTGAAGGTCGTGCTAGTTCTGAGACATTGTTGAAGGAGCATATTTGGTGTTTTCAAGCTATCATGTACTCGGCTTTTTTTACAAGTAAGTACGTTGTTTTGCAAGTTGTAACAAACGTTATTTTTACTGTTTTTATTTTCAATATTCATCTAGTATTCGATTTTGTAATGTTTTATCTACTATGCGATCAATAAATGATCCACTTCAAATGATATTAAAATATATCATTGTAATTGCCTAAGCGTATTGACTTTTCAACATGAGTTTGTTCATTTTGCAGATCACTTACCAACACTAATGACTGCTATTAATCAAGAACGTAAACATAGTTATTCAATGTTTATCACACCCTGTGCAAGTTTACTTTTGTGTAGGAAAATTACCCTCGCCATTACGATCCATTTATCACAGTTTTAGGTTTCCTTCTAATGAATCTGTGTCATAACTTCTCTCAAAAACTTTAAGATGAATTTTGATGTCCATAGAGTCTAGTTATTCATTATAATCTCTTCAATCATCATCCGCTAAGGTCTTTTAAGGCTTTTATTATCTCAGCCGTAGGACGTCACTGTTGGACATAGGCCCTATGAATCTGCAAGTCCTTATCATAAAGGGTTTTTTGCCATTCATACCCCGTTTGGCAGGCGGGTTGGCGAGCGCAGTCAAGGATGATAATGATATACGGAATGACACTGCAGCCCATCTTCCGGACGGATCCCAAGGCAGATTCTTACTGCATCCACGGACAAGATAACAACATTCTACCAGCACCCCACGGCACTGCCAGTTTTCGTAATGTTGTCGAGAGTGAATATGTGATCAGTCACATCGGCGCGGCGCTAACCATCAGGTGAGATTGTGGCTAAACAAACGTTGAAAATAAAACATGTAAGTAAAGGAAAGTTAAAAAAATATATAGTTACCGGTACAACTTGGGTTTCCTTCCTAAATACCTTTATCGAAATAAAATGACTAATTATCTCCCCTCAAATCGCCATAAGTAAAAAATATAATTTTCACGATGACTAAGGCAGTCACATTGTTCTGGCAGAGAGGATGTTGTTAAGCAGTCAACCTTCAAGTAACATTGAACTTTAGAATCCAAAAGTCAATAGTCGTGTAAACAAGTTAAACCTTTAATTAATCCGCACTATTGAGGAAACATCTAAAATGGGTTTCTTTGAGGACCACGTGTAAGTCTTGTGCAATATACCCTACCTATTGCATCTAACAAACAAAAATACTTTTATGATGATGATGATGTTGATGAGTATGACGAGAGGTATGATGGTAAGTGAATAGATCAATCAATCATCATCTCAGGCATGAGACGTTCACTGCTGGACATAAACTTCCCTCATAGACCTCCAAGTACGGAGTCATGGTCCGGTGATCATGAGGGGGTTGTTACCATACCCACCACGCTTTGCAGGCGGGCGAGCGCTGTACGGGATGTTGATACACGGAAAGACGCAGCTGCTCATCTTTCGGAAGTATCTCTTGTCAGATCTTACTGCGTCCACTAGCAAGAGAGGAGGGGCAACATTCTACTGCGTGCACCCCACGGCTAAGTGGATAGGTATCTTATCTAAAATATCTCTTAGTATCGACATGCGTGAAATTTTAAACATTGAAGTATTTCGATGGCTGTCTTCAACAGTTCGACTCTCTTACCCTACAATATTTAAGCAGTTCCCTTAATGTCATGGGGATTCCATCAACATAACTGAGTTTTGACAACGGCAGTGCCGGTTTTAGCACTACCAGCGCCCTGGGCGAGATATATACGGCGCCCCCTAACTGCAATTTAAACCCATATGAAATAAAACCGGGCAAGAGCGAGTCGGACTCGCGCACCGAGGGTTCCGTGCCATCATACAATATCATCATCATCACTACAGCCGTAAGATATCCACTGCTGGACATAGGCCTCCCTCATTGACTTAGAGATCCAAGTGCATGAGGGGTTGTTGCCATACTCACCACGCTTGGCAGGCGGGTTGGTGAGCGCAGTTCGGGATGTTCTTGCACAGGAAGACGCTGCTGCCCATCTTCCGGAGATATTCCTTAGCAGATTCTTACTGCATCCACGGGCAGGACAGGAGCATACAATATAATATATGACAAAGGCGGTTTTATATTTGTAGGAGAACCTTGACAGCGCCATCTCTTGTCTGATAGCGGAACTAATGTAGATTTTTTTACACTTTCGATGATTTCTAAAAAAGTATGTAGAGAAAAAAGTATGTAAACTATGTAGAGAGATTGTAATAAATTTCCTCTAATCTTTACATACATTTCTAATAGCAATAAGTTTCAGAGGTTTATCTTCGCAAACTTCGGAGATAAGGGGGGGGGGAACGCTATTTATTTCAACATTTTTGTAAATAACTCAAAAACTATACAACTGAAAGGAAAATTAAAAACTGTTTATTAATGTGCAAATGAATACCTTTCATATGAATACCCCACATTACCTAGTAACTTTCCAAAAATTTTGAAAACGGCCTTTCCACCCCCATTGTCTAAAAAACTATGCAAATTAGAGTGTTCGCTATAATTTTCCTATAAAGTTTACATACACTTCTATTAGCTATAAAAGTATCACGGGTTTATCTCTGCAAACTTCGGAGATAAGAGGGCGGGAACGGTCGATTTTTCAACATTTTTGTAAATAACTCAAAAATAATACGGCTTAAAGGAAAACTAAAAACTGTTTATTAATGTGCAAATAAATACCTTTCATATGATACCCCACATTACCTATTTAATTTACAAAATTTTTGAAAACCCCCCTTCCACCCCCATTGTCCAAAAAACTATGCAAATTAGAGAGTTGGCTACAATTTTCCTATAAAGTTTACATACACTTCTATTAGCTATAAAAGTATCACGGGTTTATCTCTGCAAACTTCGGAGATAAGGTAGGGGGGGAACGGTCGTTTTTTCAACATTTTTGTAAATAACTCAAAAAACGATACGTTTTAAAGAAAAACTAAAAACTGTTTATTAATGTGCAAATGAATACCTTTCATATGATACCCCACACGGCCACATCCGCCCCCCTGAAATTAAAATAAGAATATTTTTTAACATTTTTATATATGCTATATTAGTAAAAAAGTGTTGTCTTTTACCATTTTAAATTTCAAGTCGATAGCATCAGTAGTTCTCGAGATATCCATTTGTGACAGACAGACAGACAGACAGAGTGATTCTATAAGGGTTCCTTTTTACCATTTTGGTCCGGAACCCTAAAAAGGAAAAAGATATAATGTAATTACTATTTATTAAAAGAAATAACCATTAATTAAAAAAAAAACTAATAAAATTTTACTTTTCTAGCCTTTCTGTCGGCGAACTCTTTTATTATTTTATCGAAATCAATGTTTTCAGCAATTTCATTCTCGATTGACAAAGTTGCCATGTTTGTCAATCGGGATTGCGATATTGTTGATCGCAGATAGGTTTTTATCAGCTTAAGCTTAGAAAAACTCTCCCCACTAGCAACCGTTACAGGTATAGTTAATAATATGCGCATTGCTATCCATACATTTGGATACAGTTCTTGTAAGTTGCGATCTTTGATAAAATTTAAAACAAAAACAGGGGTAGCCACATTCTGATCAGGCAAAAAAGATTTCAGACTTATGAGTTCATCACACAACATACACCCATCTATATCTGATTTAGAGTCTACAGTTAATTTCAATCGGAGATCACCACAGAGTTTGACAAGGTCAGGTTTTTCCGGAATCTGTTTTATATTGTACAAAAAAGATCAATATTCCGAGTACCTACTCATTTAACTGTTCAAATATTTCATTGACTGAGATTAATGTAGTGTCCAAAAGGCAGTTGAAAAATTCAATCTCAATTTCTTTTTCCGGAGAAGCTATAGGTTCATCGCGGGCAGTTTCACCAGCTTGACGCTTAACATATCGAATTCTTGTCGTGGCTCAAATAACATCAACTCTCTCTAATTTAAACGTAAAAAAGAGATATACCTTATAATGTTTTTCTCGATGGTCGGGGATTCCCGGTAAAATTAAATGCATGCAGTGCTCCGATTTGAACACTGGGGAATTTACGAGTAAGTAGGGCTCACTCAATGAGCGAGAGGAAATATAGGGGCATATAATATTTTTCTCGATGATCGGGGATTCCCGGTAAAATTAAATGCATGCAGTGCTCCGATTTGAACACTGGGGAATTTACGAGTAAGTAGACCTCGCTCAATGAGCGAGAGGAAATAAAGGGGCGCCTGCGGCGCCCCTTTATATCCGGCGCCCTACCCTAACGCCGCTACTGGACAACGGGACCGATGTGAAAGTGCATAGGTTGGTGAAAATTCCGACCCAAAAAATGTTTAAGACAATAAATAATTTAAATGAAATTGAAAATAAATAATTTAAACAGCCAATCGGTTAAAAATAAAATTCTCCCAGCGGCATTGTATCCAGCCTGTCCGATACAAAAGTGAATTCAAAATGTTCGTGAAAGAATTTTCGTAATCGGATGAGTTCGAGACCTTCGAAAGAAAAGAAAATTGATTTACCACGAAACAAACATAAACAAAATAACATAACTGATACTAAAATAACAAAACAATATTTGTCTGATTTGAGGACCAAAAGGTCGTCTCAGCTTTATGTTGTTCCATTATTACCTACTAAGGACCAACGCTGATATTAGGTATGTAATAAATAGTAACTAATGACCTTCATTAGAATCAACATTTTAAAATGCACCCAGAATTAAATAGCATGTTAGTTGTTACGTAACATGTGAAGTGTAAATAATATGTCTGAGAAGTTTTATGCAGGTATAATCTGTACTGTATATGCTAATATGATTGAAATGCAAATTTTCCGACCAAATACAAAAACTAAGATATTTCATGTTAATTTATGCACCAAGAAATATTCATGTGCACAGCATACAAATGAAAGCTGGGAAATGCAGTAGGTACATGCCTAGTATAAACTGTGTCGCAGTTTCCAGAAAAAAAATTCCGGGCAAGAGCGAGTCGGACTCGCGCACCGAGGGTTCCGTGCCATCATACAATATAATATATGATAAAAGTGGTTTATATTTGTTGGAGAACCTTGACAGCGCCATCTCTTCTCTGATAGCGGAACTTATGTAGATTTATTACACTTTCGATTATTTCTAAAAAACTACGCCAATTAGAGAGTGTTATAATTTTCCTGTAATCTTAACATACACTCCTATTAGCAATAAAAGTTTCTGAAACTTTTATCTCTGCAAACTTCGGAGATAAGGGGAGAACGTTATTTTATTTTTGTAAATAAGTCGAAAACTATACGGCTTAAAGCAAAACTTAAAACTGGTTATTAATGTGCAAATGAATACCTTTCATATGATACCCCACATGACCTAGTAACTCCACAATTTATTTTAAAAACCCCCTTCTACCCCCCTTGTCTAAGAAACTATGCAAATTAGAGAGTTCGCTATAATTTGCCTATAAACTTTACATACACTTTTATTAGCTATAAAAGTTTCACGGGTATCATGTGTGCAAACTTCGGAGATAAGGGGGGGGGGGGGGGGGAAAGGTCGAAAATTTTTGCACATAACTCAAAAATGATACATACGGCTTAAAGGAAAACTAAAAACTTTTTATTAATGTGCAAATTAATACCTTTCATATGATACACCACACGACCTAGTAACTTCACAAAAATTGTGAAAACCCCCTTCCACCGGGGGGGAACGGTCGCTTTTTCAACATTTTTGTAAATAACTCGATAACGGCATAAAGGAAAAATAAAGACTTTTTATTAATGTGCAAATTAATACCTTTCATATGATACCCCACACAACCTAGTAACTTCACTTAAAAATTTGCAATCATAATAAGAATATTTTTTAGCATTTTCATATTTTGCTATATTCGTAAAAACAGTTATTATCTTTAACCATTTCAAATTTCAAGTCGTTAGCATCATTAGTTCTCGAGATATCCACTTGTGACAGACAGACAAAAAAAAAGAAGAAAAAAGAAGAAGACAGTCAAAGTTATTCTATAAGGGTTCCCTTTTAACATTTTGGTCCGGAACCCTAAAAAGATGTAAATAGTGACATACAAATTTAAAACACTAAGGGTGATTTTGTAACATAAACTAGGGAAAAGAACACTGCAGAAAAGAGAATATAAAATACTTAAACATCATAAACTTACTTAAATTTACACAGCATCATCTAGCAGTAGCTAAGCAGAGCTTGTGTTATGTGTACTAGATGTTAGGTAAAGCCTTTGCATCTATTAAGTATAGATAGATAGATAGATAGATAAAACGTTTATTTACGACTGCAGACACACATACAAGAAACAAAAGCTGAATACAACATTACTATACATCAAATAAACACAAAATATAACAAAATAAGACAATATAATTAACAATCAAAGTATAGACGATTTATACAGCGTTAGCAACTGGTAATCATGCTGTACGGGACGCTGCAGTGCCTGGGACATTGTTACTTGTAAGATGGATTAGGCTTGCCCAGCACCTATCTATACCATCCTCTCAGCTTAGTCAACTATTAGTCAGAGGAAAGAACAGGTCAATACGTCTGAAGCTAACTAAGCCGCGGGTTTCGTCACCGTTAAAGCACGTGTTAAGTGTGCACATACATTTTTCAAGAAAGAAAAATTGACTGGCGGGTGACTGAACCCACGACCTTCAGATTGAAAGTCGGGGTACATACCACTCGGCCAACACGGGTACTAGAAGACTGATATACTTAAAAGATAACTATTTTTTATTATTTCTCTAAAAACATCCAGAACACTGAGTACACACAAGAATCAAACCCGCAACGCTTCGTCGCAGGCAGACCTTCACCGCTGCGCCAGAGTAGTTCTATTTATCCTTGTGCTTGATGCAGTACTGCAAGTTGAAGTAGCATCAATCATGGTTATTAGAATCAATGTCGAATCAATAATGATTCTATAACTTTGAATTAGAGAAGACGATGCATTTCCATCAATGATCGACCTGATTTTTCCAGCAACAGCTTACAATTGCAATACCTACCCCTCGTACAAAGTTGCTCTGTATATTTTTTAACGTAATTTCTAACTTATATGTAGTTGTTATGTAGATAGATAGATAGAAAATGCTTTAATGCACACCTTAAACTAAACAAATTAACAAAAAAAAGAGAAACACTAAACATAAAGTATAGACATATAGTACATAAAGACAATCGGCGGTCTTATCACTAAAGAGCGATCTCTACCAGACAACCTTAGATACGCAGTCTTAAACTTAACTCTAACGTCCAGTCCAAGTACCGAGGTGTTATGTAGATACATTGGACTGACCAGAACGCTAGATTTTACGATGTGATCCACCGGGCCACTAATATAACTAGATGAAGGCAAGCTGTCCAGTGATCACGCACGATCTTCAGGCATGAGGAGCCGACCACAAAGAGAAATCTACGTTTATTTATTTATTTAAACAAAATCCACAGTCCTTAATTTACATTATCCTAAATTATATATATATCCTACGACCAATAACGGATTTACATTATATATAAGAAAAAAAAATTAAGCAGACAGTTAAAGCAAACTTAATGTTAAAAATCAAAACAAAAGTAGGTACTTAGGGTGAAAATATATCTAGTTAAAAAGTATATATTAAAACAGTTTAAGAAAACTAGTATTCAAAACCTAATAATTTATTTAAGTTATGTTGGTATTATGAGGCAAGACAAGAGATAACACGACGTATTGAAAACGCCTGGAGGAGCTATTGGTCCATGAAGGAAATCATGAAAGGACCTCTTCCGCTATCCTTAAAAAGGAAGCTAATGGACATGTGCATTCTCCCCATCCTCACATACGGTGCCCAGACTTGGTCACTTACAAAATGCCAAAAGTCTCGTCTCGGGGTATGCCAGCGAGCTATGGAGCGCAGTATCCTGGGTGTCAAACTCACAGACCGCGTTAGAAACACGATACTGCGCTCAAAAACGCAAATAGCTGACGTAGCGTATAAAACAGGCCAGCTCAAGTAGGACTGGGCTGGACACGTGAGTCGTATGCCCCCAGAACTCTGGGAAAAAACAATGACTGATTGGGCTCCCCAACAACGACGACCACGTGGAAGGCCTAGGCGGCGATGGAGGGACGAGATAGACTCCTACAGCGAAGATTGGCACCAGAAAGCACATGATAGGGACCAGTGGAGAGAGGGAAGGGAGGCCTTTGCCCTGCAGTGGGAAGAATCAGGCTCATAAATAAATAAATAAATGTTGGTTTTACAATAAATTAACTATCTTAATCATAAGTAAGAAAAAAAGCCGTGTTGGGTTAGTGGTATGTACCCCCGACTTTTAATCCGATGGCAGTGAGCTCGATACCAGCCGTGCACCAATGGATATTTCTTTCATGAAAAATCTATGTGCACAATTAGTACATGCTTTAACGGTGAAGGAAAACGTGAGGAAATCGTGACTTAGTCAGCTTCAGACGTATTGACCTATTCTCATAAAATACAGAATATATTATTCAGTATTTTAGTACTTATTATTCTGTACCTATTCTACGCCTGTTCTTTCCCCTGATTATTAGCCGACTAAGCTGGGAGGATGGTATGGGTGCTGGGCAAGCCTAACCCACCTAACAATGTCCTAGGCACTGCAGCGTCCCGTACAGCATGAATACCAAACCTGACGCATAAATCATCTAAAATAGACGTAACTCGAGTTGTTACATTATAATACAAATACAAAAAAATATTGCATAATACATGGGGCTTACAGGTAAGTGGTGCCCTGTTTCCTGTGTTAGTTTTCACTGTGTTACAGGATAACAGTACTCTATTCCATAAAAAGATCCATTGCAAATTTTCCTTAACTAGTTAAATTATTGTAACTATTAGCTATCTTATTTTATCTTATACTAATAATTGACAACAACCAGCATAAAAAATATAAAAAAATGTTTATAATTTAGGAGTTCCGGTGGTCACATGTGGTCTTCTCTATCCATTCCACTTCACCCAATGATACTTTATTTTGACCTGTTCCTCAAAATACCAAAATCGCTATATGTACATATCATTTTGTCATAGATGCGTCATCAGAACCATCACTTGGATTGAAGTAGATAACTAAATAATAGGTCTTTTTTAAACTTTCGCGATCACGACACATTATTAACACATATTTAACCGGGTATTTATCGCGCTATTTACCTTTATTATTGCCCGACGTTTCGACAGGATAATAAAGGTAAATAGCGCGATAAATACCCGGTTAAATATGTGTTAATAATTAAATAATAGGTCCTTTTAAACATAAAAAAATATTCATATCCAGTCGAAGTTCTAAGTAAAATCTTATCTTGAAAACATGCACTTGCAGTTAATTACCTATAAAAAATCATCCACGTGATTGTTTGATTAATATTTATTAAATAGGTAGAAGGTCTGTTTATATTATGATTTCTTTATAATTAGTTTTTAAGGTTCCGTAGTAAAACAAAGAAGCCTTTCGCTTTGTCTGTCTGTCTGTCGCAAGCTTAACGAAAAGATTCCAGAAAGCTGTAATTTTGCGTGGTCATATAATATAATCACGCCGAGATTACGGGTCAGCTTTATACGGTAAATGAGAGGATATTGAACTGTTATTTCTACTGATTAGTTACACGTGCTGGGAAAGCACAATCTATGTAACAACATTCCAGACACTGCAGCGTTCCGTAGTAGTAGAACTTTTTGTGAAAAGTTCATCCGGGGAAGTACTACCACCATACCTATTTCTGCCGCCAAGCAGTAATGTCTGCCTTGCTGTGTTCCGGTTTGAAGGTTAAGGGGACCGGTGAAATTACGGGCACGTGAGACCTTACAATTCTGTCTCAGGGTGACGAGCGCTTCGTGACCGTGATCACCGCGGTATTGCAGTTGTAATAGGTAGAGGTTAGCGCTTAACATCAGGTGGGTCATCTGACAGCTTGTCTCGTCATTGAGTCGGATTTTTTAGGGTTCCTAACTTTGTCTGTCTGTCTGTCACAAATTAATATCTCGAGAACTACTGATGCTATCGACTTGAAATTTGAAATGGTTAAAGATAACACTTTTTTACTAATAAAGCATATATAAAAATGTTAAAATATATTATTATGATTGCATGGGGGCGGATAGGGATCTCAAATTTTTTTAAGTGAAGTAACTAAGTCGTGTGGGGTACCTTTCATATGTATTTTTACATTAATAAACAGTTTTTAGTTTTCCTTTAAGCCGTATCGTTTCCGAGTTATTTACAAAAATTTTGAAAAAACGACCTTTCCTTATCTCCGAAGCTTGCAGAGTTAAACCCGTGAAACTTTTATAGCTAATAGAAGTATATGTAAAGTTTATAGGAAAAATATAGCGAACTCTCTAATTTGCGTAGTTTTTTTAGAAATCATCGAAAGTGTAATAAATCTACATAAGTTCCGCCATCAGACAAGAGATGGCGCTGTCAAGGTTCTCCAAGAGATATAAACCAGCTTTATCATATTTATATTATATTGTAGATGGCACGGAACCCTCTGTGCGCGGGTCCGACTCGCTCTTGCCCGGTTTTATTTTATCTAATATATACTGCGTCCCACTGCTGGGCAAAGATCTCCATGTCAATCAACTGCTTGCGATCGCCGGCTGCTTCCCACCGGTCCTCCTGGTAGGTAACCACATCGCCACGCTAGCTTCTTTTAGGCCTTCCTCGGCGTCGCCGGCCATCTTCAGGCCACTTAGTGATGGCTGATGCCCGATGCAGGGTGTACCTATTCTCCTTACGTGGCCCGCCCAATCCTGCTTCTGCCTGGCCATCTTTTTGCTCACATCTGCAATGCCAGTTATTAAAAAAAAAAGTATAAAGCATCTATTATAGATGATTTATACAGAGTCAGCAACTGGTAATCATGCTGTACGGGACGCTGCAGTGCCTGGGACATTGTTAGATGGATTAGGCTTGCCCAGCACCTATACCATCCTCTCAGCTTAGTGAGCTATTATTCAGAGGAAAGAACAGGTCAATACGTCTGAAGCTAACTAAGCCGCGGGTTTCCTCACGATGTTTCCTTCACGTTAAAGCTCAGTTATTGAACGCAGCGTGATATTGCGTATCTTTTAAAAAAATATGCATATACCAGGTGCTGACGCTTTGTATATCATTTTTGATGTGAAAGGCCTTATTTTTTACATTTACTCGTGCTGTTGTTCAGAAAATAGCCGTTATTGGTCGCTATTAGCCATGGTGCGACCGGCTTATCACAGAGCCAACAGCACGTTGCTGATAACGATGCCATGTTGTTACCTATGGGTGTACCCACACGCAGCATCAGCGGTACAGTAAGCTACAATAAAGACTTCTTTATTGTAGCTCACTGTACCGCTAACACTTTTATAAATGAGGAACCCAAGGAGAATTAGGGGAGAAAGGTGATATTTATGAAGGATAGCAAAGGGGAGAATGGATGATTTCGTTTTTGGACGTTTTCGGCCCTTTGAAGACTTTTATTTTTTTGGTGACCTTTTGAGGTGACTATAACTCCGGTCCCTGTCCCTAAGGGTCACCAAAATTAATCAGTCACCTTCTCTCATTAAGACGGTGCTAACAAAAAGGGTTTCATGTAAATCGGTTAACGCGTTCGGTTGTAATCGTCAAATACACAGACAGACGGACAGACAGACAGCGCTATGCATATTAAGGGGGCTTCGCTCCCTAATAATAACAAAAAATCTAACGTCGTGCCATTAGTCGTGTGCCTGAACTAGTTAATCCTGTTTTTCAGGCTAAACGAGGTCACGAGCAAAAATTTATAATTACAAGCTTACGAGAGATAACAGATCTGTTAAGTTAGCCTAAAAATAAATAACAAAATACAGTGTCGAATAAAAATATTGCAGTGAAGCACAATCTTACAATATAATTGCCTAGTTTGTTAGAAAATAAAATGTACATTTAGTTAATACAGCTAATAAATTCTCGGTATCGTCTTATGACATACTTTTGAGATGTAGTTCTTAACAACTAAGTATATTACAATTTTTAAAATTAAGACCGTAGATATTGGCTAACGCGTTTATTCTTTTGTGCAAAAATGGTCCAAGGAAACTATAAAATCTATGAGAAAAGACATGTTTTCTGCCTGGTTACTTAGGGCGGACATTATTCCTCCTTTTATTAGTAGGTTCAGTGCTATATGGGAGCGCTGTGTGTTGTTTAAGTACGATGATTTAATTATGAATAACTGTCGAACTGATAACACTCCATACGATTTGTAAAGAAGACTAGTTGGAAAAATAAAAGGGCGGAAAGTTGATACTTTAAGCTCTTTGTGCTCTTTCGACAGTTAGTAATAACGTTTTACCTATCCCACCCCATGACGTAATGCAGTAAGATAAAATTGATTGACAAAGGGCCTGGTAAATTCTTATAAGTTTCCGATCCGCAATAAGAAACTACGCAATGTAGTTTTCTAAAAACAAAAATCAACTTGTGAACTCTGCCTACTAGAGTCTATGTGTGGTTTAAAAGACAGAGTTTCATCTAAAATTATGCCCAGGTATTTTATTTTACAGGTACTATTTAAAGAAGCGCATGAACAATGGGCGCCAGGGATATTTTCGCAATGGTGTGCATATAATGTTTGACTTAGATCAGTTATAGGTTGTTACGCATCGAAAACTTAATATAATGTCCCATATCTGAATTTAATGTTGCTAGTAAATTATGCTGAAGCCATTTAGTTACAATACTGAATCCATAATGCGCATACTTAAACACTTCCATTTCCGAGTTAGCGGAAAAAGGAGGGCAGTGTCGTCAGCGTATGATATTATTCTACCATGATCTAATTTTAGATTACAGAGGTCATTCAAGTAAATCAAAAATAAGGTTGGTCCTAAAATACTGCCTTGGGGTAGACCAAAGTCTTCTTCTTTTTTCTTTCCAAAGATTCAAATCGATTAAAATCTTTCGTTCTTTCCACAAGATCCTGAAACCTGTAGACATTATGAGACCTGCCTGTGTAATTGATCTAGTATAAATGCATAAGTTCTCTGGCAAATAGATGAAGTAATTACAATAGACCGTTGTTTAATGATGGTACAGGGTCTAAGTAATCACAATCAATGAAGGAAAAACACTGAACTATTATCGAAGATTCTTATATTATTGATTAAGAATTGAATTGGCAATTGATGATCTAGGGCGCACTGAAAGGCTTGGCGCCGGTTCTTATGCCCTAGATTCTTAGAGAATACCGAACCTAGCCTCCTTAATGTTGTCAATAGCTCAATGAGGCGTATTAATTAAAAAGTATAAACTACAAAAATAGCTCTCTCGAATCTTAAAGAAGGCATTAGTTTTCTTTTAATGACAAGAAACACTTACAACAACATTTTTTATAGGTAGTAGAACTTTTTGTGAAGAGTTCATCCGGGGAAGTACCCACCATATCTTTTTCTGCCGCCAAGCAGTAAAGTCTGCATTGCTGTGTTCTGGTTTGAAGGGTAAGGGGGCCGGTGGGGGCCACATGAGACGTTAAAACTTTATCTCAGGGTGACGGGTGCAATCTAATGCAGCGTTGGTCACGTGCTTTGTAAACGTAAGCACCGCGATATTGCAGTTGTAATAGTTAGAGTTTAACGCCCGTAAGCGCGGCCAGCCCTGGCGTAGATGACGGGATGACATGTTCTGTGCTGACTGGTCGACCAAAGCCTTGGACCGGGAATTATGCAGAGTGGGAACGAAAATCATAACGAAAGCGTGGTGGTACTGTTCTTTAATAAAGGCTTGTTCGGCTTGTTTGGGAGGCTGAAAGTCATCAAACCTGCGTTCGAGACGATTTGCGATGATCCTTGAAAACACCTTGCTTAAGAACTACAGACCGATCTCGCTTTTGAACCATGTTTATAAGCTGTTCTCAAGAGTCATCGCAAATCGTCTCGGTCGCAGGTTTAATGACTTCCAGCGTCCCGAACAAGCCGGGTTTCGAAAAGGCTACAGTACCATAGACCACATGTATACGCTGCGGCAAGTGATACAGAAGACCGAAGAGTATAACTTGCCGCTATGTCTCGCGTTTGTGAACTATGAGAAAGCCTTCGATTCGATCAAAACGTGGGCGGTGCTTGAGTCTCTCCAACGATGCCGAATTGACTATCGGCATATTTAATGTGTTGAAGTCTTTGTATAGAAACTCCACAATGTCAGTCCGAGTACAGGAACAGAGTTCGAAGGATATTCTCTTAAAAAGAGGCGTAGGACAGGGAAATGTTATTTCTCCGAAACTGTTTACGACCGCTTTGTAAGATGCCTTCAAGCGCTTGGAATGCCAAGGACTAGGCATCAATATTAACGACGAATACATGACTCACCTTCGGTTTGCCGACGATATTGTGGTCATGGCAAAGTCGATGGAGTGTCTTAAGTTTCCCAAAAGCTGCCCATCCGAGTTAGATTCGGCGATCGACCTCTTTCTCGAAGTTGGACCTACCTAATTGGACTGTTTGTCCTAGGTATATGTACATCATAATTTTTCATCATTTCAGCCGTAGGACGTCCACTGCTGGACAAAGGCCTCCCTCTTGGATTTCCAGTTATTGCGGTTGGAAGCGATCTTCATCCACAGTCGGCCTGCGGTCTTCACCAGGTCATCAGACCATCTTGTTGGTGGACAGGACGTCCACCAACAAGATGGGCTTGAACTTCGCAACGTCTTTTTGTCCAATATACTCAGTGCCTGAAGATGAAAGTCTTCAATCAGTGTGTGTTACCAGTGATGACATATGGAACCGAAACGTGGAAGCCTTCACTGCTGGCCTAATAAATAAGCTCAGATTCGCTCAACGAGCTATGGAGAGGGTAATAATATGGTATATGCTCGGGGTTTCTCGACGCGGTCGAATCAGAAATGAGGAGATACGTAGAAGAACTCGTGTCACCGACATAGCCAAACGGGTTAGCACGTTGAAGTGGCAATGGGCAGACCATGTAGACTTGGTGAATACCGCAGGTCGACGGTGGATGCACGCTTCTTACCGCAATACCTGGAAATCCATGAGAAAGGCCTATGTCCAGCAGTGGGCTTCCTACCTCTGAAATGATGATGTTGAAGTTCCACAGAACAGCAGCCGGTACCTAATTAGGTAATAATTAAGTCTAAAAATCACCCCCAAGCGCTTATAATTAGTGAACACACCTTTCTTCGACTACACTATTGGATTGTAAAATTGAGATATTGGATCAAATGTATTGGACATTTGTCTCGATTTTACAATTTTTTGGATTTAATCGTAATTCATCCATATGAATTACGGAAAAACCTCGTACTTTCTACGAATCTATGGATTTTGTATAAAAAATCCAAAGTTATATCAATTATTCAGCTACTCTTCTGTACTTTCTGACTCTACATGCACGTAAAGTCACCTTGAGAAGAACCATCACCGATCAATTCGATTATATAAATTATTTAATGATCTACCCAAGTAATCGAATTATCCAATGCGATAATGTTAAGCCGGACCTTTTACAAGTCTCGTAAACATGCAATATCTTTATAACCATTTTGATGCATATTTTCCAAGAATCGCGTGATATGTGTTTACAGTTTTAGGCTCATTCGGAAGCGTCCGCAATTGATTTTCTTAGCAAACATCACGTGCGTATGGTACAGTCTACGGCCTTGTTTGCTAATACACATTATTTCTATATCTACATGCTATGTCAGATAATAATAGCGAGTTCCTGGTAGCCAGTTTCTTGTAGGTACAGACTGAAGACTGGCATTTCGAACGAGGTCGAGAACACGTTCCGCCACACCCGGCCAGGCCTCCGCCGAGAGCCAATCAGAATGCTCCACCGCAAATAATCAGTAGGTAGCTTTGTACCGATGCATCGGACTATGAACAACCTTGGGAGGAAACAGAGGTTGCATCAGGTTCGTCTGATTATTATTATCTTACTCAAATCAAAGATCAAGATACAAGCAAATGAAAATAGTATGACCAATGCGTTGATACAACCAAAAAGTGGTTTTACCACTTTTACACAACATTTAGGTAATCGTTTTGTAATGGCAAATAGAAAATAGGATGTGGCGGCTAAATCAGCATCCGATGAACATTCGAAAGGTCCTTGTAAAATACTCAAGTAGATACTTCAAGATAAGTGACACTCGTACTTCCTGCTTTCGACTGTTAATTTCATCATCTTTGTTCGCTGCATTCACACAGAGTGGTCCGTTTCACAGGATATCGTTTTATCGTAGTCCTATACCTTTTTTTTGCGGAGATGGCTTAAGAAAATCTGCGAAAGAGTTCAAACAAATGAACGTAGGTGTTCAGAATCCAGTGAGATCCGTTACTAACGCTCCTGTACCTAATGTTCTAGAATGAAAAAAAACGAGACATTATCACCATCTTAGCCGTAGGATTGCTGTCCACGTCCAATGCTGGACCTAGGCCTCCCTCATTTCCAGGATCATGAGGAGGTTGTTGCCATACTCACCATGTTTAGAGATACAAAAATTAGGTAGCTATTTAGAATAGAATAGAATAGAAAAAGTTTTATTGTTATCACAATCACTTACATTACAGATACAGTTATTTAATTACATGATAGAGAGGTGAAAACAATAAGTAAATAAGTACAATAAGTAAAAGTACCTACGTATATTTGACTTAGCCACAGTTAACTAAGTTAACTTCATAATATTGAAACTTAATTCTATATTATGTAGATTAATAATTATTTATTAATATTATTATTAGGTACCTACGCACAGACGATGCGTTGTATAGGAACCCTGTATCATTACTCTATCATATTGATTAATTGGATAATTAATGTTAGATTCATTTGCCCGGTAATGAAGCAAAATTTTCCAGAAATTCAATGAAGATTATATAATCCGCGAGTGACCAGCATTCAGTGCAAGCCAGGGATATGTCAAACTGAAGGGCCATTCATCGATTACGTCACAAACACGTTAGGGTGGGAAGGATTCCAAAATTTGTGCGTCACATATGAAAAAATAATTGAAATAGAATAAAACTATTTTTTAATAAAGCTGATTTAATGTTCAAACGACTTTAAAAAGATTCTATGTTCGACTGTTTATATATTTTTATGTTCACCGATTTCTCCGTGGACCGATTTTCAAAATACGTTTTTTATTCGAAAGTGTGCATGCACTTCGGAGGTGGTCTCATAGTAACCATGTCATTAAGGTCTTTTTTTGTTGTTGAAAAATTGAAGAATTTTATAATTTCTAGATTTTAATTTGTAAAATGTGACATAGGAAAGGGGGTGTGTCACAAATATAAAAAATATTCGTGTGACGTAATGATACCTATACGTAGGCATGGATGGCTCCTGCGGCAACCAGCGAGAACCTTCCCGGTACATATCCTGAAGACGGGACAACAGTGCCACAACTTGAAACTGAGATACCTACCTACAATATGCAATATTTACGGGATATATACCATGATTTCAGCCTTTTTGAGTTAGTTTAGTTTCAATGTTCACAGCTATAATAGTTACAAAAATGTACCAATATTGGAATTAATAATAATAATAATAATAAAAATCTTTATTTTCGGAACTTAATTTAGGGTACAATAAAAACAAGGAAACCATGGTACCTGCATTAGCAAAAGCTGTGTCGCAGATACCATTGCCCTCCTCCGCATCATAAAATATAAGTACAGTTCCAGACTAAATGTACATGCATTTATACAAAAAAAAAGGTTCTTAAATTATTTAATAAAGAAATAAAAATTAAAATAAAAATAAAAATAGGCTCTTTATTGCGATCACAACTGATATATTTTAAAATATTTATTTAAATAACTTAGATGTGTAAAGTGAAGTAAGAGAGTACCTACATATGTGTGTTTATGTTGTGTTTGAATGAATTTCCCTAATAATGTGATTAATTAAAATGAAAGTAAAAAATTACAAATTAAACACATTTACTCACAAAAAGTATGTTCTTCTTAACTGAAAACATTATAAGTTTATTTATTGGATCTCATTTTAACCTAGTTTTGTGAGGGACTGGTGCCTGAAATAGGTTACAAAATAAACTTGTACTTAGGTATATAACAAGTCAACATTCGATTCTACAAAGAAAACATGAAAGTCATCGGAGATTGTAACCACAGGTATAATGCCGATACTGTTATCGGCATTATTCAAGTACGGATAGCGGTCATTAAATTAATAATCGTGTAATTTTTCAGCTAATGACACCATTTTGTACAAAAAACGACGAGTTTATGCTTTTGAATGATCTCACGCCAGCCATTGTGAGTCTATATTTGTTTAATAGTACGGTTTCAAAGTCAACAGACAATTTACCACGGTCACTCAATCTGTAAATTTCCATAAGGCTGATGACTACGGCGATGTTTATGAAACAAAACGCCGAACGTGTCTACACAGAACCAATTCGAATTCGTTCGAGAAAATTCTATAGCGATTCAGCGACGAGACGAATATAGTCTGTTTATCATAAAATGTTACTTGCAAGCGGATGGGAAATGCGCCCTAGAAATGGCTGTTTCAGAACGTCACCATTATCTCAGCCGAAGCACGTCCATTGCTGGATATAGGCCACCCTCATGAATTTCCGAGTAGGTACTATCCGTACTAAATAAATAAATATAAAATAATGCTGGACACTACACACAATATCTTTAGTCCTAAACTAATCAAAACTTGTAGGTACTATGGAAACTAGATAATTGACAGAATACTTATATACCATTTTTTGTGTAAATACATACTTATACCCAGAAAATTACTCAGACCCGGGACGAATATCTGCAGAACAATTACAAACATTTGTTTCGTGGCGGAAATCGAACTCTAGCGCCCTTAACAACCCTCCTCCGTATCAGTCGGCTATTTGACCACCACGGAGGCACTGAATCAACAGGCAAGAAAGGAGGAGCCACATTTTACTGCCGGCACCCCACGTCACAGTTTCAGAACATACCAGAGTTATTTTAGGATTTGGATTGTATACCGATCTCCGAAAATAAAACTGCACAAAATGTCGAGAGAATTTAAGTTCAAGGACGGCACATACGAAACATTTCAAGTCCCGAGTATTAATTGGAGATGTGCGAAGCAGTCTTAATTGTTGTAAAAATGGTATCGTTCTATACTGAACAACCAAAGAATGCAGCTAAGAAAACTTAACTAATTTACAGAGCTCTAATTGTTAGTTCGTTCGTAACTCTACGCTTACTCTCGTATCAGCCGTAGGACGGTTCTAAGTTGACTACTGGACATATGTAGGCCTTCCTCATGGATCTCCTAGATCATAAAGGGGTTGTTGCCATACTCACCACGCTTGGCAGCCGGGTTGGCGAGCGCAGATCGGGATGTTGATACCCGGAAAGACGTGCATCCACGGGCAAGAGAAGAGGGGCAGTATTCTACTGCCGGCACCCCACGGCGTATATGAGTACTTTAAATTATATATATTTGAAAGAGTACAAATTCGACGTAGCCTTAACCTTAACCTAGAACGGCATCACCACCTCATAATCATTACTTGGAGATCCTTAAGGAGCCTATTATGTCCAGCTATGGACGGCTGAGATGATGATAATGATCACTTATACCTAAATATAACATTTTGTTTTTCCCGTTACCTACTTACTGTTAGCATTTATCATCAAAAGCTAAATATCCCGTTATATGTTCTAATTTTGCTAGCTAACCAGCAAGCTGCACAGTCGAAATACAATCTCAACTGTCGAAATATCTGGCTCTTTCAGCTAGGCTACGCACACATTTTATCATTGACTATTAGGTAACGACAACACGAATGCATTCGGCACTGGCAGACTTGAGATTCGTCACGTAGGAGGCATTGGTGTTCTGATGCCAAGATCGATTCATTACTTTGATTTTTCATGATTTATACAGGATACTTATTAGTAGTAGGTATCTATGGTTAGTCTAACTATTTTCTGTAATTGACATATTATTATATTGACGTCATTGCTCACATTTTACGCTCTCAATTAACATATTTCTACGAATCAAGGATGTCAGGCATCTCGAGTAAATTGATATTAATCGCAGTTGCATTAAACCTAACGGCTACTAATTTCTGGGATTGCTAATAAATCTGGTTCAACTGGTTATTTTCTCTAAGTTTCACTGCAGCCGCTTGGTACTCAAACAGATGTGAATTTGTTTGCTCTGCCAGTCGGCCACTTAAGGAACAATCGGAAAATTCCGCTGTTCTCTTGATCGGCAGCAATTAAGTCCATCAATCTCTATATTAATGTTGGCGATACGGGCCGTGCCTGTCGCGAAATAGTTAACTGAATTGAGAAACGGCGCTGTGCGTAAAACAACAGAATGTACTTCTTATTTCTGTGCGTAAAACAACAGAATGTACTTCTTATTTTGATGATTTACGGGATATGTAAGTACCATGATTTCAGTCTTTTTGAGTTTCCCGATATTACGACGTAGTTTATACTACGTCGTAATATCTTTTAAGACTCTAATCATGGTAAATAGGTATCCCGTAAATATTGCATATAATGTTAACAACCATGATAATTCCAAAAGTTATATCATTTTGATAATGGTAAATTTTTGCCATTGGCCAAGTCAGATGCAAATTTAAGAAGTTTTTATTGGGAAATAAATAATGTTAGTCAAATAAATTATGCTGGAAATTTTACACAGCCACAAAGTAAGTCCCAGAGTTAGAATTGAACATCGTTATGTGTTTAATAAAAATTAAGCCGTCACGGGGCGCCTGGCAGATGTAAAACATTTTCAACAGAGTCGTCTTAATCGTTACAGTCTCTACAATAGCCCCAGTCGCCACAGTCAACACGATGGTCACGATGGACGAAGTCGCCCTAAGTACCTACTAGGGCGGCATAATCGCATGTGCGGCAAAGCCCTTTCATTTTGAATAAAAAAAAAAGTACCTACTAACTCGCACATAACAGCACAGAGTTATACTGTATGAATACAGCAAGAAGTATCGGCAGTTTGATAGCAAACATTCCGCATCGAATTTAGCTAAAGGTGGGATTATTAATTATTATTGGGAATATTAGGAGAAAGAAGGCAAGCCAGCTAGTGGTCACACAAACCATCATCATCATCGCCTCAGCCGTAGGACGTTCACCGCCGGTGCCTTTGTTGAGGGGTTGTTCCCATACAGCGTGGTGACGCTTCAGGGCGGGTTGACGAATGTAGTACGGGATGTTGACTGAAAGACGCTGCTGCCCATCTTCCGGAGGTATCCCTTGACAGATTCTACTGCATCCACATTCTACTGCCGGCACTCCACGGCATGCCAGCACACAAACCATATTTATATTATAAACATATGGTACTGCGAATATAAATTACTAGCTGACCCGTTGCACTTTGTTGTGCGTTAACAAATCTGACTACCACGGAAAAATCTTTTAATTGTTTGGGTTAATATATAGCCCACGTCACTCACAAATAATGTGGCTTTCTATTGGTAAAATAATTTTCAAGGCTCAGTAGACCCAGAGATTACCCCCTACAAACTCACAAACTTTACCTCTTTATAATATTATAAGTATTAAACGTACGGTACTGCGATTATAACGAACCTAGTAATCTGAACTTGCGACTGATGGATAAACTAATAATTAATACCCTTCCGTTAAATCAATAATTTAAAGCAAGTCATCGTGACGTTTTCTTTTAAATTACGTCATATCCCAAATATTGTAGGCACTTACGTGTTTGTAAGTCGCAACAACAATGTCAAAACCACTTCAGTCATTGTTGTCACGAGATCAAAGTTCTGTGGCCAGTCACACCCACAAAACTACCTTGATTTATTGCTCACCTACATAACTCTATAAAGATACTAGATTGATACCTGTTGGTTAATCTTAACATGGAAAATTTTGAAAGGGGTTTGAACTCTAGTATCTCTAGACTTCCCCTTATTTTAATTAGCATCCAGCATCTGCCAGCTAGATGATAAATTTAGTCCTCAGCCATAAATAAAATACTATCCTGTAGACTCCAAGCATAGATCCATAGCCCGCACCAAGGTACTCTATACTTTCATAATAATTCTTTAATTTTTAAAAACAATAAACCCAGGTAATTAAAATGATAAAATCTTTGACTTGTTGCTAAAAAAACCCAAACCGCTATTATGTACGCCAAATAAATAACAATAAATAAATAAATGTACGGAAATACTTGAGTAAGTATTTCCCTGATTTATCACGGGTCGCGCCATCAGAATGGGTGTAAAAACCAGCAAACATTATAAAGTAAACAAAAAAACCCAACCGCAAGGTTAAATTTTGGGCACAAAACTATGCCTTGAGAGATTAACTAAAGGTCCCGAGACTATTTCAATGAACATTCTACCATGAAAATGGTAACTTCAAACAATGGAGAATAATTAAATAAGTGATGTAGGTAGGTTGGTACCAGGTACTTTTTTCTAAACGGAATAATAATAATAATCCCTGAGATGTCAAATACAGCTATTATAGGTGTAGGTAGATTTTAAAAACTAAGGCCATCACTTCGAACAAATTGATCAGTGATTTGAGGTTTAATGATGTTATGAAATAAAAAAATATTTTCGTGTCTTTTAATTTGCCGTCTGTCTAGGATCCTTACGAAGTTTACAGAAATACATACATATGTCTGTTGATAATCCATAAGAATAATATAAGAATAACTTTATTTAACTTTGAAATATAACACAATTAGTATACTTAACTAAAAAAAGAGACTTAACTAGGTACTATAGCAATTTATGCCAGTAAGATTAAACCATTTGAGCTAGGTTTGCAAATAACTTGTACTGCAAATAACTTGCAAATAAATGACTTATTGAACAAAGGCGGTAGGTAAGCATAGAGAATAATAAAGCCCTCACCTCCCGTGCTAGTTACTGTTAAGCGGCCTATACATGCTGGCCGAGCTAAGACCAACGCGAGCGTAGGCAAATCGTTACAAGGCAAGTGCTACCGTCTAGACGTTTGGCAAGTCTACGCAAACTATTGCAAGCGGCCAATGTTGACGAGTTTTGTGTGAAGCTGCCCACACGTTGGGCGCTGTCAGTTCTTGTTGTGCATTCGAACTACGTGGTCGTGGTTATTTGATTTAATATAATATAATAATGCTGGACAAATCACACAGCATCATCTAGCCCCAAGCTAAGCAGAGCTTGTGTTATGGGTACTAGATGACTGATATACTTAATACATTATACTACATAGATAGATATTTTTATTATATATAGAAAAACACCCAGAACAAATATCTGCAGATCGTACAGACATTGGTCCCGAGGCGGGAATCGAACCCGCAACCCCTTGCGACGCAGGTGGACCTTCGCCCGCTGCGCCACAGAGCTCGTCTTATGATTTGAACAATATGGACGTTGCAGCTGCTGCTATTTATTTGATGAGCACGTATAATTATTACGTCAGTGTTAGTAGATAGATAGATAGATAACTCTTTATTGTACCCAGCTTAATTCTAACACAAACAATATAATAAAGGAAATAAAGTATGATTAACTTAAAGCAGAAGCACAATGGGCGGCCTTATCACTATAAGCGATCTCTTACAGGCAACATTTGGATGAACAAAAACAACAAGAAAGTAAAAGCGCGGTTTCGTCATAGTATAATTAAACTAGAGTACCTATGTAATAGCTATAAATATATACGTACACCGTCGCACGTACAGATACGTGCGACGGTGACCAACGCCAAGCGCGTAATGGCGGGCAGACAAACATGTGGACACGGTTGGCCCAACGCAGGCAAGCGCCTTTGATTTGTGCAGAAAAACCGACACGGCTCCGAAGTGAGGCGAGTCAGCGCAAGCGATCGCGAGCGGTGACAAGTCACTGCAAATGTGCTCTATACACGTTGGCGCTTGTAATAACTCGGCCAGCTAGGCGAGCGACACCGAGCGATGGCAAGGCAAGGCAAACATGCCGTCTACACGTTGGGATTGGCGTTCACTCGGCAACGTTGGCCCAACATGTATAGGCCGCTTTAAGAACTGTGTTACAGCAAGGTAAGGATTTTCGCCCCGTGTAGGTACATACGTTTATAGCATGATAAGAATAACAAAAGAACAGCCTAGGTTACATAAGCAAATAAAAATACAAATTAGATATAAAAAATATTTTTTTAACTCCTAACATTATAAAATCTAAACTTAATAATATGAACTTAGTAATTATATATTATAAAATACCAATAAGTATGTAATGATTAATTATACATAATTAATATTTTAAATATAATAAAGCATTTATACGTAATAATAATATATGTATAATATGTAGATTGTAATTTTATATAATACAAGTAAATAAGGTTATAATGTACTATAATTACATTTAGTTGAAACAGTAGTTAGAATGTGCTTGTTTAAAAATGAAAATTGAAAATATGTCCTTGATTGACAATTAGGCAATGTTAGCTACGGTGATTATTTCATAGTAGACTGCAAAAGCTCAGTAGGTACCATTGTAGTCAAAATCAATCAAGAAATCTTCCAACGCTCTTCCATAAGTAAATTTGGTTTTATTGTTTAAATTTATCTTTTTATTGATGCGATTGTAGACTTAAGGAGCTAAAAAGTAAGAGAAACTGTGTGCAAAGAACGTTCCACAAGTAGGCACTTTGTAAAGCTCGTGAGGTCTTCTTTTGTTAATCTTCTCCATGGAGTTGTTTATTTATGATTACTATCAACAAGTTGTTTTCCTCATGTCAAATTAGTGTCTATAAACGATTAATTCAAATCACTGTTAGAATAATATTTTCTTGAAGGTAGGTAATCATGATATTTTTGTTTAGGCCCGAAAGGAGATAAAATGAAATTACTTCTATTCAATTCTACGTTCAGGGTTTTGCCACGCGCTTTTGAAAAATTCATCATCGTTTAAAAAACAAAATTCAATCTAAAAATGTTCTACCTCGTATTATTTCTCCACTTGTACATTTTGGTCGCATTCTGATTCATCATTCCTATCGGTGTGGTGATGTCAGGTCTCACGACTATTCCATCTCTCATGGAATATATGTATGTATTATTTATTTATATATTTATACTAGCTTTTGCCCACGGCTTCGTCCGCGTGGAAGTCATAAAACGTAAAATCCCCTTTTTCCCGTAATTTATTCCCTATCCCGTGGAAATTTCGAAAAATCCCTTCTTAGTGCACCTCTAGGATACTCAAGGTATATACATACATATGTGCCAAATTTCAAGTCTCTAGGTCCAGTGATTTAGGCTGTGCGTTGTCTGTCAGTCACTCCGTAATTCAGTCAGTAACGGAAGATTTTTATATATGTACATATATTGATTATTTATTTATTATTATTAACCTTATATGTATACGTTTTACAAACTAGAATTCAACGTAATTTCAACGTAATTTTTAATTTCCTGGAAAAACTGCAAGAATCAGAGATCAGAGTCTGACTGATCATAGATAACATAAGTTTTGCGTATAATGAAAGAGAATACGTTTCGCCTAGCATTCTACCAAGCCATAAACATTCTCCTTTCTATAATATTCACTAACAAATTATTTCAAGCTAACTATCAACCAATTTTAGCATAATTTTGAAAAACCTTCACCTAGGAACAGAGATTTACGTCAATGATTAGAAAGTTGTACCTACAGGTTGGCTCGATCATGTAGGTACTGTAGAAACTGTGCGGAGGTGTGGCACCGCACACGAGGTTGGTAACACGCAAGCCCACAAGCATGTGTGCACGCACGCCCACATGCATGTGTTTACGCATGCTCATACACAATATTGCATCAGCCGCTAACCTTTGGCGGTTATTGTTACAATGTGGAATGTTGCAAATCTTTTTAATCAAGCTCAATTATTATTAACACCGTGTATTACTCGATGAGCCATATTAGATGACGGGAGTCGAATCCACTTTGCTTTTGCGAACATTGCTTATGAATTCCGTGGGCATTAAAAATGTTATACAAATAATGTTTTAATTTTGAACCCAATCGTTTATTTAATTTTAAAGCGCTAGGTAACATTTATGTCATCTAACAGAACACTAAATAAAAAATATAAAACTATAAAAAAAATCTTCATAGACGTTATATTTTATAGACATTATTATAGCCTTTAGGTATATACATTATGTGCATTAGCGCATTCTTTCGGATCACCATACGTTACGTTAGCAAAGTTAAAATAAATGGTTAATATAGACCACAAAAACTCAAAACTTTGTTAGAATACTATCGAGACAAAAATTAAAAATATTTTTTGTTGTAATTTTTTTTAATTAAAAAACTACGGGCTACTAGACATTTTTAAGCGCATTATTTCTGTTCACCATAATTTGACGTGTTAAGCCTTCAAATAAATGTTTGATATGATCAGTTCAACTATATAGGTAGGTACTCGTATATCTTTAAAATTTTAATAATATTTTTTCCTTACATGTTAAATTTGGAATTTCAATTATTACCTATTTCACGTCGGGTGCTGGCATTACACGATTGGCTGGTCGTACCGAGCCCCCAGCCACACGTCATCTTAGCGATAACAGCCTCGTGACTTACAACTACTTACACGACTAGAGTTCTTATTAAATTCTTTCATTTTTTATGTTGAAGTAAGTATGTTGGTAAGAAGGTCTCATCATCATCATTTCAGCCATAAAACGTCCACTGATGAACATAGGCCTCCCTCATGGATCTTCATGAGGGGTAGTTGCCATTCTCACCACGCTTGGCAGGCGGGTTGGTGAGCGCAGTATGAAACGGATAGACGCTGCTGCCCATCTTCCGTAGGTATCCCTTAGCAGGCTCTTACTGCATCCATGGGCATGAGAGGAGGGGTATCATTCTACTGCCGGCACCCCACGGCGGTCTCATTCAACTCATTTCTCGACGACCTCGACGTGGTGTATAATAGTGGTATTTTTCAGTTCTTGACGTTTTACTTATTACGTTATTAAATAAAAAACATTTTGGCTTATAAGCTGTAAATTAATGTATGCGTGTTGTCTGAGTAGTATTTCAACCCGAAGGTTGTGGGGTCATGCCGTGAATCAATAGATTTTTCTCTTAAATAATGTTTAATAAATAAATAATGTATAAGAAACCCGCGGCTTAGTCAGCTTTAGACGTAAATGGGAGGATCGTGCTGAGCAAGCCTTTTTTTGTGTTGGCGGAATATTTTATGGGTATTACCTTTCTAAGGGGACAAAAACGATTAGGTCTCGGACTCTTACCGGCTAAACCTAACCATCATGTTTCCAAAAACGTGCAGTCTTGCCGAGAATACGAGTATGCTTGCTCAATCTTCCGCACTATGCTGGGCAAGCCTAATCTATCTAACAATGTCCCAGGCACGCAGCGACCCGTACATAATTAATACCAGTAGCTGACGCTGTATAAATCATCTATAACGTCTCAGGGTGTTATGTCCTGTAATGTTACATAATCTAACTAGCTGTTGCAACAAGCGACTTCGTTTCCGTAGTGTTGAAAAATAAATTCACCAGTAGGTACTACATTATAGCTAACTTATACAAATTGCATTTATAGTTAAGGCATTTTTTGAATTTACAACCACTAAGAATACTGGAATATTGCTTATTTTTAATGGAAAGTCTTCATTGAACCCCTTAGAGTTTGAATTTCCAAAATTCCCTTCTTAGTGGGCGGTTTTGCACCAAGACAAACGTACCCTGAAAATTTCAAGTCTCTAGGATCCAGTGGTTTAAGCTGTACGTTGTCTGTCAGTGAATCTGATAGCATTTTATAATAGTGATGTGTAATAAATAAATATAAAATAGATGCAAAAGTCCTTACTCTGTTTTTAGAGGTGCTCAAATCTCAACGACCTTCATGTACTAATGAGTCTTTTTCAGTTCTTGTCATTTATAAAACCGGAATTTTGGCTTATTAGTTGCAATGAGAGGTATTGCGCAATTAAAACATGACGTAGGCGCATATGAGATTGCAATGCACAATTGGATCGCGTTATATGAGATGAATGTATACCGTGCCCATTTCAGAAGAAATGCTGAAGCATGTGAAAAATATTGCAGTTATAAAGTATAAGTTTCTAATAATAGAAGGAAACAAAAAACATAAAATATCATACGTTGGCATTGATGTATTATTTGTACTACTTGTTATACCTTTTCCGGTTTCTTACCGGAACCACTAGGTATTGTATGAGTCATCTTACGTATAAGCAACAAGAATTAGTAGGGGGGGTACCAGAAAAGGGGCGAGGGTTTCCGAAAAAACAAAATAAATAATTTTAATTTCAAATACATTGAGGTAATAGTAACTCTGGTCCCTGTGACCCCGGTCACCAAAATCAATCAGTACCCTTCTCTCATTATGACAGTAGTGCTAACAAAAAAGGTTTCGTGTAAATCGGTCAACGCGTTCGGTTATAATCGTGTCATGCACAGACAGACAGACAGCGCTATGCATAATAGGTGACTTCGCCCCCTAATATTGATAACTATAGCCACACCCTTTTACGACGCATTCATAATTGTAAATAAAATGTCCACTGATAACCTTATCACTATTGCATGGATATTTTAATGTGTTAGTTGGATGATACGTAAGTGAGTACTAATCAAAACCTAGTAAAATTGAACAAATACATATACTGGGAGTATAAGTGTACTAAACCGAAAGGGGGTAATTCTGACTACCCCATGGAACAACTTTAGTTCTACGACGTTTTAGTCGACTTAATCCGGAAAAGAAACGTTGTCGTACAGGTACAAATATCTAAACCAACACCGAGGTTTTTGCATTAAAATTTAAAAAAAAAAATATTTTAAAAATCCGAATTTGTCTATAGGATCATCTTCACATCACTACAACTAGTAAAATTAGTAATAAAAAATAAGCATTTCACATTTTTTCCCTTCTACTTATTTGCATGAGCTAAAACCCCTCCTTCCCGGTTAGTACACATATCACATATTAATACATATAATACACCCCGTAAAAAAAACGATCAAAGTAATATATTTATCACAACACAACCCTCAGGCTATATAGAGTAGTCTGGTAAACACTACGGAATCAGTACAGTCAGCTTACAAGGTCACTATATTTCAGGAAGTCCTTAATAAAATAAAGCTTGCCTGCTTGCAATTTTTTTTATAAGTAATTTACATTTAAAGGCCAACTTCAGTTAACTTGCAAATTTAATGGGTAGATGTTACCAATTAACATCAGGGGGGCTTCTGCTTGCATCGTCATTTAGTTTTATAAAAATAATTCTATAATTATAATAATAATTATAATTCTTCAACTAAAGTACCGACTGCAATAAAATCCTTACATTGTTGCTGAAAATCGCTGCATGTACTGCAGACAGACAAAGCGAAACTATAAGGATTCCTTGTCGTACTTCGGAACCCTAAAAATGAGATTCATGCTATAAAAACGTACAAACATCACTTTTGTGTACCAAGCATTTATCTTAAGTTGACGTGTCCTGAGACGATGACGTCACATAAAAAAACTGTTGTCATGCAAAATTATTTTGCAGAGTGTACCAGACAAAAAACTGGACAAACCGCAGAGATATTTCATTTTTGTACCTAAAATGGCGAACGAATAAACTGCGATTCATGCAATAAAAAGCGTACAAATATTACTTTTATGTACCTAGTATTTATCTTGAATTAACGTTTACTGGGACGATGATGTCACACAAAAAATCTGCTATCATGCAAAACTCTTGTAGAGTTGGTGCGAAAAAAATCCGAGAACTTCAGGTTTCGTAAAGGTCATCAATTTATTGCTGGAACTGGCTCGTGCAGTGTGTGTTAATATTTGACTCTACTAAGGCTGCAATCCCACTGGCGTTTTACGAGCGTTGGCGATTCTCCAACGTCTGCATCCGCTGAACGCAACGTTAAAGTCGCGCACATGCTGCGGTGTGAAACGAACAATCACAGACAAAAGACCCCGGCGCGTCATTGTACCTGTTGTCAAAAAACTCAACGGAGTTCATGAAGTCATGCACTTCTTCTACAACATCTGCACTTGCTTCGTTATGCTCATGGGATTTGCCAGCGGCCCTGGGTCCTTCTCCGGCATTACAAGGAGATGGGCTGGCTAGGGTCGGGTATGGCGGGGGACAATCCACAATACACCCCAATGCGGGATGTCAGTGCAGATCAGGTATGGAGGATACCTGATCTGACTTCAGAATGAGAATAAAAACGTAACGCTATTTTTATTTTGTGTTTAAAGTGTAAACCCACACTAAGGTATCATTTTATAGTAATTAAAAATGAATGTTAGCGAACGAGGGTTCGAGTCTCGTCGGAGACAAAATTTTGATTGCTTTTTTCATTTCTATAAAACGTAACGCGTTCTCGCGACGTTCGAATTATGCGGAGAAGGCTTGGAAAACGCCAGTGGAACATGGGACTTATAGCTATCATGTAAAGCTAAATATTTGCACATTTTTTATCGTTGCGGGATAAATTTTAGGGTTCCGAGTCAAAATGGTCAAAAGGATTGTGGCGAGATTTTGTCCGAATTTCACAGATACTCTACGTATAACGTATTAAGCTAAAACTTTGCACATTTCTTAGCTTTGCAGAATATTTTATAGTATTCCGGATCAAAATGTAATAAAAAACTCATAAGTTACTTTGTCTGTCTGTCTGTTACAGCTAGATATCTCGGGAACTACTAAATGTATCGACTTAAAGGACAATGCTCATGGATATATGGAATCCCGTACCAAGCTGCGTCAAAACCAATCTTGGTTTTTTATAGTCTATACTTATCATATTAACTCCTATAAAAGTTGTTTTTGTAAACAAACTGGGGTTTCAGAGTAATTTTATGAAATCGAAAATAACCTCAAAATCAGACAAGTAACCTATTTTATTTACACGTCATATGTTTTGCCGGGTGAATCCCACGACTCGACATATTTGCACAATGAAATACACAGAAAAAAGTTCACAAAATATAAACAAGTTCTACTTCTTAATTCGCAATACGAAAATAATGATTACGATATGATTATCATTAATCTAAAACACAGACACGAACGTATTCGCATGAGCGGTTAGATCTGACATCTATCTAATGTCAGTATAAATGTGCCCGCTAAGATTTAGGGATGCGATCGATAAATTGAAATCTTTAGTAAGAAAATCGATTTTATGTCAATTAGCAATACTAAATCGATTTGGTGTACTGAATTTACTTAATTGTTACTATTATTCAACGAGAAGATAACAAAGGTTAAATATATATCATCCGGAAATTATTTTTTAAAGCAAACGTTAAGATATTTATTAAAAAAGAAACGATTGGAATGACTGTTTAGTCGAGTCATCATATTGTTTCTAATAATGCACTACATCCCTAAAATCGGTTGTGTGAACCCCACGTAAAGGAATTAAAAACAATTTTCATACTTTTATACATTATATTTAATTCCGGGTTCAAAAATCAAATCCCTGACGCGTAATGTCGAAAAAAAATATAAAAATAATTACTATAAAATTTTAATCTTGATGCGTGAGACTTTTTGGTACCACTTTTGGGCATCTCCTTTGGTAAGAGATCTAAGATAAAGCTTATTCACATAAATTGCAATTATAAAATTGTTGAGTACTTACAAACTTTCATCCCCTATTTTAACCTCTTCTGATTTAATTTACGCAACGAAAAGTAGCCTATGTTCGTCTCCATGGTCTAATCTACTTCTATACTAAAATTCATCCAAATCGGTTCAGCGGTTTTGACGTGAAAAGGGATCATATATACATACATACATTGTTACTTTCACTTTTATATATTAGTAGGAAGTAGGATAGGGTAGGATGATGGCTCGGAACCCTCGCCCATATGCGAAATGGACTCGCACTTGGCCGGCTTAATTTATCTGTATGTTTATGATGATGGTAGGTAGATGGCTAGTCTAGACTGACGTTGTTCCTAATTTAAAAGATATAAAATTCAAGAATCTCAAACGATGTATGTATGTACCTACCTAATTATCTTAGAATACTCTACCTTTCTAGGTCACTCAGGACAGTCTACAGCTCAGCAGGTCAGGACTACAGCTCTGAGATATAAAAATACATCCAACCAATAGGAATTTAGCCGCCTTAAATTCATAAAACAATGCAATATGAAAAAAATAAACTATTACATATATACATAACATTTACTCTACAAATTAATACATTTTATTACTCTTTTATTCTTTGATAAAATACCTGACAGGTATATAATCAAAGCTTTTATTAATACGGGTGGTATATAATAATAATAATAATAATAAATAGTTTATTTCTTCAACTTAATCTAATACATTTCAGTAGAATGGGACCCTCTTTTAAGTAATATGATACCTGTGCTAGAGGGTCTCGCTCTGCAGCGCGGCTATCTTTAAGATAAATTAAGTATAATAATTAACAAGCTTAGCGTAAATAGTTAATATTAAAAAAAGAAAAGTAGCAACATAATACTATTATACTAAGTACAAAAAGAAACAAATTAAATTTAAATTTAAATTCTAGAGAATTTAATGTTTATAAAAATTCACAAAAAATAAAATATTCTTTTGGTTGTGGTAATGTTATAAAAATAAGATCAAAAAAAAAAAGTTAGGCCTTTGCATCTATTATAGATGATTTATACAGCGTCAGCAACTGGTAATTATGCTCAACGGGACGCTGCAGTGCCTGGGACATTGTTAGATGGATTAGGCTTGCCCAGCACCTATAATACCATCCTCTCAGCTTAGTCAGCTATTATTCAGAGGAATGAACAGGTCAATACGTCTGAAGCTAACTAAGCCGCGGGTTTCCTCACGATGTTTCCTTCACCGTTAAAGCACGTGTTAAGTGTGCACATACATTTTTCAAGAAAGAAAAATCCATTGGTGCACGGCCGGTATCGAACCCACGATCTTCGGATTGAAAGTCGGGGGTACATACCACTCGGCCAACACGGTAAACACAACAAAAAAAATAAGATCAAACACTCTAAGTTAATTCAATTAATTATGAGAGTTATTGACACAAAAATAAAATTAAAATAAAAGTAGTAACAATAAAAAAGTAGTAACTATGTCTGCGTGTATATTGCAGTTACTCTGTCCATATGTGGAAATGTACGTGTGTATGTGTGTGTGTGTGTGTGTGTGTGTGTGTATATAAAGCTGAACAGTACTCACAGCATCATCTAGTCACAAACTAAGCAAAACATGTACTCTGGAAGCCAGATGGTTGATGGAGCACTTAAATAGGTTTTTTTTTGGAAATACATACTTATCAATTAACATACAAACATATACTTGCAGATAAATCAAATATTTGCCCACCGACGAGGATCAAACCCTGCGTCTCAGCCGGCTTTTAGACCAACTGACACAAAAAAGGGCTTTGTCGCTTAGGCGATTATGAAGCCCAGCGTCCGTTTGCGAGTGCATTTATGCAGGTATTTGCACCTACGTCAATTCATTACAGTACAAAGAAACCAGGAACATAAATAAAGCACGCCGATGACGGATACGAATGCTCACGCAAACCCATAACGAGGGTCCATTGCTTTCAAAAGTTCACGATACTAAATGAATGCTAATGAATTAACAACATCAACGACTTCAGATGATTTGCGTCAGCCAGTACCTACAAGTCGTTATTTATTTACAAGGTCGTTGAATGACAGACAGTATCAGTATGCCAGTAAAGGCTGTAAGATCCTAAGACAAGAACAACTCTCTGGAAAATTTGGTTACTCATTTCTGAAAATAGGCCGTGACAGACGCGTGTAAGCGATGCTTCTACAATGATTGAAATTCTTTTATTTAACATTCGTTTCGACGAGTGATAAATAAAAGAACAATCGTTGAACCATTACTTAAACATGTGAAGTTTATTGATCCTATGGAACCTACAAGAAATATTTTACAGGTAAGTTGTGAAAATAATCGTGAAACTTTTTATACGATTCTTTGTCGATTCTATGTCAAGCCTGCGTTTTATTAAAATCACATTTAGTAGGTAAATAAGGAGTTGGGTAAGCTTTACGCCTTTCTTCTACTGAACGGAACAGGCTCAAATTTAGCTTAAGTGCAGTAAAGCGTGACAATCTAAGAGCAGACAGAAGCTAAGTGCATTATGAAACAAATTAAGTATTGCATTTAAATAAACCTTAACTCTCTGAAGAGGCTGAAAACGTCAAGGGGACCATACATTGATACGTATCAATGCAGGGGACGACTGACCGCCAAGTAAAAGTTAAAGCGTGTTAAAGCGGAATGACATGAATAAAAGTCCTCAGAACGCGGGAATGAGAGTGGAGGAGTGTTCTACTTTCGACATATTATGTAATAATAAATAAAAACCCTCATAGTGAAACTCCAGACAGATAAAACCTGAAAAAAATAAAGAAGGATATCATATCAAAGTTAAACCAACACACTTTTATACTCGTATGATATTAACTTGAAACTGTTGATTTGTCTAACGAAAGTTTTTATTATAAAGTTAAATTATTATATACATATATATATATATATAATATTAGGCTGCCCAGAACGCTGAGTAACTATGGATGTACAAGACGAATCATTCTGTATAAGGTTGTTAGACCAATCACTTCATGACCTCCAGGTTACACACAACCAAAGCCACAGCACACATCAAAGGCAAAACAGAGGCGTGTCGTGTCATCACACTAACTGAAGGCATGCACACAGGAATAACCATAGCTGTGTGCATCAGTCAGTGCATTTGAGACGGCGCGCGGCGCCTGGGGCTCTATCTCGAATCACTAGCCATCAACACGCATGACTATTTCACGGGAAACTAACCAGTCATGTCACTTGGCGAGCGAGTCGAATGAAAATTGCATGATTCGATGCAAATATTTTATTTCATTAAACACTGAATATAACCTAACAACATTAGGATAATACGAGTTCATCACATCAAGGCATTTCTTACATTATTGGTTATTGCAGAGACTTATTGTTACGAGTGTACCCGCCGTGGGGTGTCGGCAGTAGAATGATACCCCTCCTCTCATGCACATGGATGCAGTAAGAGCCTGCTAAGGGATACCTCCGGAAAATGGGCAGCAGCGTCTATCCATGTATCAACATCCCATACTGCGCTCACCAACCCGCCTGCCAAGCGTGGTGAGTATGGCAACTACCCCTCATGGAGATCCATGACGGAGGCCTGTGTTTATCAGTAGACGTTTTATGGCTGAAATGATGATATTTTTTACGAGACACACCCACGTATTTATCCGGATCACAGACAGGACAACAATAGACAGACAAACAACTTGTTTACAACATTATTTACAACCCGCGCCATTGTTCTCAAAACCGGCCGATCCAGAAACTTCTCCTGTTTGTTTACAAAATAGAAGTTACCCTTGGACTCTTTCGGCCGCTCACACACCGGTCCTTTCTGGATCTTTCGCTAACTCACTAGTTTGCGTTTGCGCACGGCGCAACATTACTATTACTACTAGTCTCTGGTTATAGTTATATATAACGCAGTAAACAATACATAAAAAAACTTTGGAACCTAATGAACAATTGGCTATAATTCACTTTAGCGGCCGTTTATGCTTTGGCATATGTAAGTACCTACTAACAAAATAAATTCGTTTTTATGAATCGGTACCTAAAAAAATAACTACCTAATAATGACAAACTGGGTAAAACTCATAGGAGAACAAAATGCAAGTCATAGGCGAACGATTCTGAAATAGAGTCCCTGTTGACACGCGAAACGGCTACGTCTTTGACCACACCACTAAAAGCAAATCTTCTATAATTAGCTAGAATATTAACTGTAGAGGTTTATGAGCAAAACTGTTCAACATTCCTTGCCACCGGGTTTCAAAGAATTCTAGTCGTTATGCTTTATATTATTTATGTATTTTATTTTTAAAGCATCAATTCTGAAAAAGTAATTTAATGATTTAGTTTTATTAACATGGGTATTGATTCACATCAGCCCGGCTCTACTCATCATCATCATTTCAGCCGTAGGACGTCCACTGCCGAACGTAGGTCTCCCTCATGGACCCCTGCAGCCTGCAGACCTTACCAATTCGTCCTCCCATCTAGTTGGTAGACGTCCTACGCTATGCTCGCCGATCTGTGGCCACCATTCGAGAACCTTTCGGCCCCACCGGCCATCTGTTATTTGGGCTAGGTACAAGGCCTGCCCATTGCCTGCCAATTTACCACTAGCAAGAAAAAGCAGCTATTCAAAGGCTGGACCTAAATAAAACTACTTAATAATAAAAGTAAAAGAAAAAGTTTAATGGTAATAACATAAAGGCAGGCGCAGCTCAATCAGCTGGCCAAAAAAATATCGTCATCCAAGATGACACAACGATGTGATTGTGTATGAGAATCTGAATCGGCATCATGCTCCCACACATAATAGATGTTTTTCAGTCAAGACCTCACCTAACGTCAGGATATAGATTAGTGTCTGGTCAACTAAGGTAAGGTTAGGTAAAAGTCAGGTTAGTTATGGTATTTTTTGTTTGCAGATATTTTTCTGTATCCTACGTCGGTCGTCCGGCAGCAAGATGGGCAGACGACATTGATAAAGTCAGACGATGGATAGGACTGGCGCAGGATCGTGGCGGATGGCGCGCACAAACTAAGGGAGGCCTATACCCAGCAGTAGGTGAAGTCGGGCTGTGGATGATGATGATGATGATATTTTTCTTATTCTAGTCAATGCTACTACTACTTCATAATTTCATACAGGCGATCGATTCAAGCAAGGGAAAAACCCAGTAAGCAAGCAAGGCTGAATGTTTTTATTTACTGACTTTAGATTGAGATGAATTGAATCATGACGTCGGTAGAGCCACTTCCACCTTTTCCGAGAGCACCTACGGCTTTGCCATTTTTGGAATAACAAATGCAAAAGTTAACTGTATAGTGATAAGTTTTTTTTTATAGAGGTAGATAGTATGGAATTATTTTTTATTGTTTCAAAAACTTATAATTCGATTTGGTAAGTTACTTTAGGAAAAGTGTTACTGGTGAGAAATAGAGTCGATTGAGATCAACAAGTTATGTTTGTAAACTCACTTGATGCTGTTTTAGGTAGTTTATCAAAATTTTTAATGTCATAGTAATTGATGTTATAAACATTAACATTATCAATGGCGGGGAAACACTTAAATCAACAGAGTACCTTGATATATTCGCCTATCATGGTCTTTTATTTCCCACACATACTCAGTTGAGTATGTGTGGGAAGAAAAAGTAGCTGTCTTGATCATATTTTTATAAAAACTAAAAAAAAGCTGTAACACTTGTAATTTAGAATAGTCCAAGGTTATATAAACTCTCTTTATAAAATTATCGCGGCAGACTCAAAGTTACGTAAAGACCCGGATAATGAAACCCTGCAAATAATTTATAAAAGATACCGGAACTTTTCCAATTAAATTCTCTGAAAATTAAAAAAAAAATATGAAAAAATACAATTTGTACAAGCTGGTATAAGCGATAAAAAAACATGAAAACTCAAAAATAATATTTCGAACTTTAAACCTACTAAGCCTCTTTACCAGGACTAGGAGTCAACCCAAACACAGCCATTAATTCCATAAATGAGTATTTTATCAATATTGGTCGAAATTTTGCGGAAGAAATAATAATTAATGCCACAAACACACAATATACAGCATTCAAAAAATCCATAATTTTGCCAATACATAAATCAGGCGATAATTCCATATTGGGCAATTGCCGACCAATTTCAATTTTACCGGCGCTATCAAAAATACTAGAAAAAGCAATTAATAATAGATTGGAGAAATACTTAGAAGACTGTAATCTCATTTCCAAAAACCAATTCGGCTTCCGAAAACCACAATCAACTGCTCAGATGTGTCGGAACTCAACGACTATATTGTAGAATGCCTTGATAATGGAATGTATGGGATTCCCATTATCAAGGAATTCTACTATATAGTCGTTGAGTTCCGACACAGCATCTGAGCAGTTGATCGTCGTTTTCTTGGACCTCGCTAAGGCGTTCGACACTGTGTCAATCCCCTTGTTGATCGACAAGCTAAAGAAAATAGGAATAAGGGGCGAGCAACTCGATTTGTTTAGGAGCTATCTTTGTAATAGAAAGCAAAGTGTTAAAATCGGAGAAAATGTCAGCACTGTACTACCAGTAACGTACGGAATTTCACAGGGATCTATTATTGGTCCAACTCTCTTCTTGGTCTATATGAACCAAATATGTGATCTCAATATACAAAATGGCAAGCTAATTTCATTTGCTGATGACACAGTTTTATTATTCCAAGTACAAGGTATTTGACTATGCGCAAAATGGCTTTAATCTAATTTCTAAATATCTCAACCAAAACATCTTAACCCTAAATGCAAACAAAACCAAATATATCACGTTTTCCCTGCGTAAACCTGGATTACCGAGCATCACCGAACGTAAAATTTATGCACATACATTGCAATGTCTGCAAACCTCTGTGGTAAATTGTAGCTGTCAAATACTTGAGAGAACTACCAGTATTAAGTACTTGGGAATCACAATAGACCAGCATATGACATATTATGATAGCCATATTAATGCAATGACTGCTAGGGTACTTAAGTTAATAGCTATTTAAAAAAAAGGTGTGCCGCAAATGAGTCCCAAATAAGAACCACTTACTTTGCTCTATGCCAATCGCTGTTAATTTATTGCATCACAGCCTGGGGAGGATCAGCTAAGACACATATTCTCGCTGAGGGACTCCCTAGGGTGGTGACATGCCTGACATCAATTCAATTGTCCCATCTTTCATGATGTACTTTCGGTAGTTGTTCGTCTTGATTACCTCATCCATAATTGCACAGACAAACCCTTCAGTTTCTCTGAAGAGATCACCGAAACGTAGCCAATTCTCTGAAGCTAGGAGATCAACATCAGGCCCCATAAGGGTATTATAGAATCTCCCATGTAGCTCCTTGTTCTCCCATATTGCCCTACGATCCTGAATGCTCATCACCGGTGGTTGGCGCCAGTTATATTTTAATATTATTATTTTATTTATTATTATTATTTCAGAAAATGTATTTTTTAGGCTAATTGTAATTTTTTTTACGACTTCTGTAATTTTTCGCAAACGGAACCCTAAATCCGATAGTTGTATTTGCAACCCCTAAATGGTTTTAAAATACCCATTCATCGTTACCGCACACGATGCGTAATCAAGAAAAAAAAATTATACCAAGTGTTATCGTGTTGGGCCACGCGCTATTTAGGGTTCTGTTGTTAACCGTAGACCTGTTGTCAGAAATTGTTTTACGTTTACCAAAACATATTAACAGGAATTAATTAAGTTTTCGGTTTTAAATATTCCGGTAGGTATGTTTGGGAAACCGCTTCACTTATTTGAGCGACTATTTCGCCGTAACTTAAAAAGCTAGCTTAACCCTATAATTTTCCTAGAAAGTTCATGGTTTTTCTACACATTTATGATTTTTTTTCAGATTTGTCAAGCAGACTTTAGAGGACGCTTGAAAAAAGTTTTAAACTTTAATATTTCGCAAGCGGGACCCTTAATCTAAAAATTGTCTTCGCAACCCCTGAATGGTTTTAAAATACCTATTCAACGAACCCCACACGATGGGGAAATTAAGAAAAAAACGTCATCACCAACTTACGTGTATGGGACGTTACCCCAAATGAATAAATTTTTAATAATTTCCTTGTTTTACTACTGAATACTAAAAATGCAGTTGTTTTATTTTCAAATAATGTTTTGTTTAAAGGAAATTAGGTTTGCAATTTCCTTTAAACAAAACATTATTACTACAGAATAAAAGGTAGCTAAAGTTCAAGGGCCCTGTAAACTAAATACAACTTAGCAATCCATATTAACTTGCTTGGGGATCTGCTGCCGAAACCCATCTTATCAAACTTGAACGAGCGCTGAGGGCACTTTTAAAAGTAATGATGGGGAAACCTAGGCGATATCCAACGAATATGTTGTACGAAGAATGTTCTGTGCTCAGTGTTCGACAATTATTTGTCAGATCAGTTGTTACTAAACAACATCACTTGGTGGATGAGAATAATCATAAAATAAAACCGGGCAAGAGCGAGTCGGACTCGCGCACTGAGGGTTCCGTGCCATCATACAATATAATATATGACAAAGGCGGTTTTATATTTGTTGGAGAACCTTGACAGCGCCATCTCTTGTCTGATAGCGGAACTTATGTAGAAAAGTACAATTTGGGTATCTTTAAATCAAGGGTAAACAGGTACCTGCTAGGCAAGCGTGTCCCATCCTAGACCATATCATTGCTTAACATTAGGCAAGATGTGGTCAAACGCAAGCCTATACGAAATAAAATAAAAATAAAAATGCTCTCCCTTATAAACACACAAAATTACCCACACACAAATATAACCTCCCTTACACACATATACTCATGCGTTAACGGTACCTACTACAACCTAACTGACATCTGTTTTTAATAGATAACATACTGTACCAATATTGCAACTATGGTTTAAATAATAAATTATTCTTTATTCTCTTTAAGTACTTAAATTAAATGTCTAACCAGCTTCAATAAGTAAGAATAATATTATTACTTATTGAAAACAAGTTAAAAAACAATGTAATCATCATGGTTTCTACCTAGGCATGTCATAAAAAATTAAATGTTTCCAAAGTAATTGCATGTTTTATTTTTTCACAAACAATCGTGAAGATAAATATACTTATTGTAAGTACATTTTGAATACAAAATACCTAATGGAGTTCTCCATTCGGGTATGTTAACCCAAAGATTTACTTACATAAACTTACATCTTAAAATGAAGAAGATGAAGATGACACCCAATCTAAAAGTTTTGTGAGTTATTGCTAAGTGATCGAGTACACACTACTTCTACGAATTCATCCGGCTAAAAGCGGACGTAGTTGCTTACAATTGCCGCACTTTATAATATTTACTTACTCGATTTAAATATTTATCAGTCATTCATGCCGAGCCAAGAGCAAAATTTTTGATAAGTCAAATGCACTAAGCGTTTGCAGGAATTTCAAAAAACAATACTTACCAAAATCCTATACAATTCTTTAATAATTGAGAGTTACCATGGAATAAATAGAACTAATTGAACATTGAGGAACTGTATGAATGAAGATACACTTACTAGTATACAAAAATAATTTTTCATATCGATTCATAAATTACGGAGTTTGAGAACTGACTCAAGTACCAGAGATTGAAATAAAATTATGTTAAAAAAGCTGACCCCGACGTGATTTGAACACGCAACCTTCTGATCTGGAGTCAGACGCGCTACCGTTGCGCCACGGAGTCCATGACGATTGAAGTGAATTAATGCAATAGATAAAGCGTTTACATTATTATGGCTCAAAATATACATACATAATTTATGTTGTCGCTTCTGTGTTTTAATAATTGTTTCACGAAATAAAATGTTGATTGTCAGAAAAATATGTTCGCAAAAGAACAATAACCAGTACGTAATACAATTTGTTCTATGTAACTAGAACTGCTAAATAATGGTGCTTAAGCGCCCTCTAGCGGAGTACAAAATGAATGTTTGACCATGGTGCAGCGTGCCGGTTTCAATGACAAACCAATAGATGGCTCTAATAACAAGAATCTGTGGTTAAAAAGATGCAAGATTCTGTGTGACTCACATCATAGTAGTAAAGTTGGACACTGTTTTGGAATATTTTTTACTGTCAGAATACTTTAGACTAAATAGATATTTAAAAAAAAATCTACTTAAAATTAACCGGAAAATTCCTATTGAAAAATTAATTCATTTTGCATTTTCTATGGTATTTTGGTTCGAACTAGCAAAAACAGGATACGGTCTGTCGAAAGTTACTAATAAAAATAAACAATCTCGGATTTCAATAAATGGAAATAAACATTATAATGTATTCATATTAACATGGACCAAATTTTGGTCCACGATATTAATCCATCTATGTTTTCATCATCTCAGCCGTAGGACTTCTGTCCACGTGTACTGCTGAACATAGGTCTCTATACAAGGTGTATCATAATATGTGTACTAAGCCGAAGCCGGGGCGTTTCAGACCCCAATAATGATCAGTTTTGGGTGGGAGATAATTAAAAAATCCTATTTTCAGTTTCCCATACAAAAAGTTTAAATTTCCTAGTGCCTAAAAAACGTGACAGCCCTATCCGGGCAATAACCTCTGCACGTAGATAGGTAGGTATTTATCGTCGCAGGTAGATTTTCGCTATGGCGGGAGATTACTAGACGATTTATTTAGTAAATGCGTAAGTAATAATAAGATGTGTGAGGTACCTCAACCTAGATAGTATTAGGAAAGTTTTAAATGCACATACCTCATATTTTCTCTCTTGTCAAATGTCTAGACGGCTTCTTATTTCGTAGGTCACACTTCGAAGGTACACAATCACAGACAAGTAATTCACTCACTTCTAGCACTGGCACATTTACACAAGATAAAGATTTTATTGAATAAAATGACGTAGGTACATAGCCGCTCGTTTGGTTTCGCGTCGCGCCGAATAAACACCTCGTTTGGTTTCAGATTTCGCGCGAAAACGGCATGTGCTCCGCAACGGCGCTAAGAGGTTATAAGGTCGCGCGATAGTTAAAGATCGCTCGGCAAAAGTAGAAGGGGTATGCGCAGTATTCAATTCTAAGGTCTATTTGGTGATGTGCGGAGTGAGGGGGGCGGGTGTGTCGTGAGAGCGACTGATCTACCAATGACGTGACGGCGTCACGTCACGTCATTGGTAGATCAGTCGCTCTCAAGGTCTCAAGGTCACCTCCCGCGTTGCGTTTACGCGTCACGATTCGTGCGCGATTTGACACATGCGCCGATTGCCCCTCGAGGGATCTTAAACCGCCGCGCGACCTACTGGCTCCGATCTTTACAATGGAACTTATTTTGTATCTTGCTTGCTATGCTTTATGGAAAGGGCTTGAATGAAGGTTGCCAGTACGGCAATTCATTCTTTAGTCTGTGGTCCGGATATTGTTTAAAACACAGTAAAAATTACATCAGCTGAAAATAAGTGGGATTTTTTGGATTTTATGATGTAGTTCAAAATTTATTATTATCTATCTACATTTTCTGCTCCCTTTAATAAGTTAGTAGTTTATCCTCACTAAAAATAATAAAATAAGTAGGTGTAATCAAATAAAATATTACTATAATCGTAATTCTAAAATGCATAATTTTTCTACCACTCGCGTCATTTGACGCTTGGATTTAGAGTCCAAAATCTAGTGTTTGCAATGCTTTATCTTTAAAATAAATAGTAAACCCTTACTATTAGCTAATAAAAACTAAAAACATAAAGTTTTCATTATTTTAGATTAGGTAGGTACACAACACGAAAAAAACCAGGACCATTCGTAATAAGCGGAGAGTTTGTTACAATTAATGTCTGTTTTTTCCTAGATTTTTATACTAAGTTAGAATAAATGAATGTGTCTAAAGTATTCTCTGTTTATTTCCCTTTCCAATGATGTATTACACTAGGTACCAACCAATTAACATTCCTAGAATTGCCTTTCACAACAACAACAACAACAAATATCACAATTTAGCAAAAAATGGGTCAGATTAGGACAGCGACACACCGAGCGCACCGGCGGCGCCGTCCACCGGCGGCTGGGGCATGGGCTTTAATAGCAAATATTTGTTTAGGGTGTTCTGGTCGTTTTCTATGTATCATAAAATAACTATTTATGTAATGTATCACTATATCTACATAGTATAAAACAAAGTCTGTCTGTATTTGCTTAGATCTTTAAATGTACGCAACAGATTTTGATGCGGATTTTTTTTTATAGATAGTTATTCAATAGTAAGGTTTTTATGTATGTCTGTCTGTCTGTATATTTGCTTAGATCTTTAAAAGTACGCAACAGATTTTGATGCGGTTTTTTTAATAGATAGAGTTATTCAATAGTAAGGTTTTTATGTATAATACATGTACATAATAGTAGAGAAACACTGATAATTTTATAGGTTTTTAATGTAAAGTCGTAAATAAACACATTAACATTAAATAAACACACAACAAACGCTGGCTGAACCCTTATGTACATATTTCCTCGCCACCCATGGGGTAATGTAATTGGCGCGTTTTTTTTTACGTGGTTTCCCCGGTAGGCCTAATCCACGATCTGTTGACTATTGATGATTATTTAGAAATAATGAAAATAATAACAGTAGAAAACAACAGGCTATAATAGTCCACTGCTGAACATAGCATTCCCCTAGTCCACAGCTCCTAGTGGTTTCCCCTGTAGGCCTAATCCACGATCTGTTGACATAAAAAACATGATTAATTAGCAATAATGAAAATAGTAATAGTAGAATAGTCCACTGCTCCGTACCGTGAAAATTGTAATAGTTTTTAAAATTAGCAATAATGAAATTAGCAATAATGAAAATAGTAATAGTAGAAAACAATAATAGTCTACTGCTGAACATAGTGTCGGTATCCTTCCAATTCTCCAACCTAGACTTACCGCAAGGTGTTGTTTGCGGTTTGATCTGGTGGGCATATCTGTTAGTTTCCTCTACTATAATGGACATAATCGGGATATCGAATATTTTTTGGAGAATTGAGAAAGGCGTCTCTTCATTCACTGGGAATGTGGGACCTGAGCTGCCTTTCCTTAGTCCCGGTGAATGTAGAGACGTCATCTACCCAATTAAAATACGTGATGTCAGGCTCACCTGAGCTGGATGCAACATTACGAAGGGCTTCGTCTTCAGCTGCATCCAGCTCCAAAATATGATGTGCTGAGTTGAACTCCACCTGGTCAGCTACCGCCACAGCGTCATCCTCGTCGTCGTCGCTTCCGTCGTACCGCTGCACCTGACGTCGAAATCGTCGAACACGTTGGGTGACACTATAAACAAAAATGCATAACGTATAGTAATATTATTTGTGTTTGAAGGACGGAGGGGGGGAGAAAGTATTAGTCTCAAAAGTAACTTACCAGGCCGATGGCTTGTTGACGGCTGGGGCGAGTTCACTGTCGAAGGCTGCGTTGAGTTGACCCTGGATGACACTACGAACAAAAATGCATAACGATACATTAAATTGATATGATTTCAATTAATTCTGAAGTTCAGATTTTTTTTGGTTACATTCATACCCACGGGGGCTAAAGCCGATCAGCTCGATGTCTACCGGGATCAAGTTCAGATGTTGGGCTTCGCAAACCGAAACCTGCTGGATACCCGTTGAGAGCGAGAATGTCGGCATCTGTCTTGATGCCGGCGAGGGCGGCGGCGATGGCGAGGGCGGCCGTTCGTTAGAACTGCGAAAAATATAACACAGTTACTAGACAGCTAACGCTAGGAGAGGTGAGATGCAAAAGGTTTTCTTCAAGTTAACAAACGGTATTTATTTAGGAATGCACGTAAATCGTAGTAAAAGGAAAACACCTACCTCATGGGCTGTATTTCCCAAGGCATTGGGATCCTGGGCGGTGGTACTGAGGGGGTGCTCTCTCTAAGAGGGCATGCCACCCTTTCCGGTGATGTTTTACTGTAATAATAAAATAACCAACATATGCAACCCATCATAAATAATGTCATCAATAATACAAACAAATACAAATCGGCTTCTCTTCAGTGGCGCATCTGGCATTAAAAAGAGGCTACGCTCTTTTTTCGCCCTCATCCTCTCGAGTTGCCTCCGGACCTCGGGCGTTCCACCCTCTTTTGTCGTCAGACCTTTTCCTCCTAACAACTGCTAGGGTTTCGTTTAATCTAGATAAATATTTTAAATTAGCAAATAGTTAAGAACGATAAGATTATCTATCACAAAGAAAAAATCATATTTATTCTAACGTTGAGGGCAAAGGCACAGCCAGGTCGCCTTCAAGTTCAAATCTGAAAACAACGAAAAATGCTGTAAAAATAATTCCAAAGGTTATCAAAAAAACATTCATACGTAATGTTGAAAAAAAATACCTTGAGGGTCCTGGTGTCACCGACGACGACGCAGGTTGATGTTGGTCATACCTAAAAAAAGTTCACATTAGTTCAAATAAAAGATGAAATTTTAGGAATAGAAAACAATGCATAATCTTGTGCAATTTAATTTTTGATCTTGGACTTTCATTATTTTTATGAAACTAGAAAATTATTAAAAAAAACTTAGACTTTACTCCACGCAAGCCGCATCCACCACGCGAGCCACGTCCACCACGTGAGCCGCGGCCACCACGGGAGCCACGGCCACCACGGGAACCACGATGTTCCGCATCCATCGTAAAAGCTAAGGCAAGAAAGACTAAAATTAATACCTTGGTGGTCAATGACTTTTACAAGAGCTCGGCATTCTCTCTCAGGTGCCATTATAAAAAATGTACTGAAAAAATAATAATTAAAAACACAAAAAAATATCTAAGTACGTACGCTTTACGCTCCAACCGAGACAAAAAAAAAAGGATTGAAAAAAAAAATAAACGACGAACCAAAAATAAACCAACCAAAGTTTGCCTTGTGTGTCTCTGTCCTAACGTGATGATTCGAGCGTTGCAAGATGGCGGCCGAAAATTTCGACGACCCGTATTGATTTAAGTACAAAGATCAACGAAATGAAAATATTTGCTCAAGTGCTACCAACCAGGCACCATTATTTTTGTAATGAAATTATCTTGTTAGTAATGGCATTACAGTTTACTTTTCATGCATTTATCAGCTAGTAATTTGCACCGAAACATAGACTTGACGAGAAAAAGCAGATTTGTCAACATTACTTGCATAGCCGTGGGGTGCCGGCAGTAGAATGTTACCCCTCCTCTCCTACCCGTGGATGCAGTAAGAGCCTGCTAAGGGAAACCTCCGGTAGATGGGCAGCAGCGTTTTTCCGTATATCAACATCCGGTACTGCGCTCACCAACCCGCCTGCCAAGCGTGGTGAGTATGGCAACTACCCCTCATGGAGATCCATGAGGGGGAGGCCTTAGTTCAGTAGTGGATGTTTTACGGCTGAAATGATGATGATGATGATTTGCAATGAAATGGGATAATTTACTTACGAAACGGCAAAACACGATCACATCACAATACACACAATATCACTGCGTTGGTAAACTAGCTACCAAAACCAAACGAGCGGCTATACCGATGCACCTAGGTAAGGCTCGATATGCCTCCCTTCTTCTGAGCAACACAGACGAGCGCGGCCAACCACAGATGCTGTGGCGTTCCGTATCTTTGTCTGTGTAAGAGCGGCACACGCTTCCACCACACGCCTCCTCATCTCTTCAGCTGTGTGACACTCCGATGCATACACCACACCCTTAAGGTAGCCCCACAGAAAGAAGTCAAGCGGGGTGAGGTCAGGGGAGCGCGGTGGCCAGGCAATCGTACCTCCGCGGCCGATCCACATACGGAACCGCCGGTCCAGGTAGCTCCTCACTGCGCGCGAGTAGTGAGCTGGTGCTCCGTCTTGCTGGAAGACCAGGTCCCGGTAGACTCGCAGGGGCAGCTCCTCTAGCAGATCTTCGACCTGTTCAGACAGGACCTGGAGATAGGTTTCTCCGTCTAAGCGGTTACGCAAAAAAATTGGACCGATAAGACGGTCTCCAACAATGCCAGCCCAGACGTTGACGGACCAGCGATGTTGGAAGGAGGATTGGCTCGACGCATGTGGGTTGACGTGCGCCCAGATATGGTCATTGTGAATGTTCGAAATTCCGTTCCGGGTAAAAGTGGCCTCGTCACTCCACAGCACCGTGCTGATCCAGCTTCGGTCCGCCTCTGCCCTTTCTACTACCCATCTGGAGAACTGAACGCGAGGGCCGTAATCAGCTGCAGTCAGTTCCTGGGTCCTCCGGTAGTGATACGGGTGCTGGCCATCGTCATTCAAGACCCGCCATACTCTCATGTGAGGCACGCCAAATTGAGCCGCTGCTCTACGAGTACTCCTTCGAGGGTCTTCATCGAAGAAATCCAAAATCGCTTCCTCATCGTGTGCCGAGGAAGTGTTTGGACGCCCTCCGCTGTCACTCCTGTGGAAGGAGCCTGTAGAGTAGAGCCTTCCTACAAGCTCACGAAAGCAGCGGTATGAGGGCAGCGGCTTGTCCGGGTATCTTTCACCATACAATCTCCGCGCAGCCATCAGGTTGTGATTTGAAGCTGCACCCACACACAGAATCATATTGTAATAGTCAGCATTGCTGTAAGTCGCCATTGTTCATAAATCCGACTGTGAAAAATAAAACTAGTAATAGTAACGCACTACGCACTACAACGAAGTGAAACTAAAATCTAAATAAAGTTCATAAGTATAGTTCGCGCAAAACTTCTTGAGCTCTGTGAAGTTAGCTTCAGTGACTGCGCAGTACACAGTTTTTAGGGCGTTGAGGGGAACGAATGATAAAAGGGGTTCTCAGTCTGTGAAATTAGGGCTGCCAGCGCGAGTTTTGGTGTATTTTCGTTTTATTTAGCACACATTTTACTATGCATTTATTTATTTTTCAATTATTCAAACAAACATATTTAAAAATCAATTATTATATTAAATTAAGGATTAATAAAAACTTAAATGCTAGAACGAATTCACCTTTATTATCGCAAGAAGCCAATTTTTTAATACGAAATTTCGACTATGTGGCAAGATTATTTATAACCTAGTTGGCAATATTGAATTAAAAATTAATATCTAATTTGCCTACTCATCAAGAGATGGCGCTATTGCCAAATATTTTTTTATAGTCTCTATTCCCAGGAAATAAGATAATTAATACAATGGCTGCTTTTTCTGATTGCTTGATTGTACACAACACAAAGCTACTTAACGATAGATGGCGCTATTGCAATCGATTTTTATTATAGTCCCTATCAACGAGACATAAGATAGATAATACAATGGCTGTTTATCGATTGCCCAGAAAACATAGCTATTTCCTTAGTGTTGTACCAATGAGGATACGAGCCGAATGTATCGATATCGATCATTACCTACTGATGAATAACGAAATAGGTACGTCAGGTTATTTGTGGTGCTCGAAATAAAAAGCTTGCCTTTTCTTTTATTCTTTCATGACAATGAATGAAAATTTATTGTCCTTGAAATAGGACGTACTTGTTAAATAACTGTATTTTCGTAAGTTTTTCGTTTAATTTTAATAAATGATGAATACGCACATTTATGCATCGTTCTGTTATGGCTTTTATCAAATCACTGACATGGTTTGATGCGGGAAACTGTCCGACTTGATGAATTGATAATACGTAATATTTTCATCCGCCGTGGGGTGCCGGCAGTAGAATGATACCCTTCCTCTCATGCCCATGGATGCAGTAAGAGCCTGCTAAGGGATACCTCTGGAAGATGGGCAGCAGCGTCTATCCGTGTATCAACATCCCATACTGCGCTCACCAACCCGCCTGCCAAGCGTGGTGAGAATGGCAACTACCCCTCATGGAGATCCATAAGGGAGGCCTGTGTTCATCAGTGGACGTTTAATGGCTGAAATGAATATTTTCATTATTATAAATTATTTTTTTATTACCTTTCCATAAAAATACCCTTCCATACATCGAATAACAGCTTCTGCTACTTTGCATATTCTGATTATGTCATCAGATGGATAAACCAGTCCGCCCTTATCTTTGGCTACTATGAATTTGTGTAGCGAATTTATTTGTTTCGTAATAAGTGCGCCAGCACAGACGTCACAATTTAATTTCTTGATCAAAATTCGGGCAATGTAACCTGCAATGTGTGCTATAGCTTGGGAACTGAATTCTGAAATGTTACTTAACAGCTCACCAATTTCTTGTTTTCTGTGTGACATAGTTCGTTAAGTCTTCTGAATCAAGTTTCCGCTTATGTCTCTTTGGCGTTGAAGAATTTTCTGAACTCGGTGTTGCTGAGAGATTTTGTGCCTGTAGTTTTTAATACATTTCATTAGATTTCGATTTTACATACCTATTCGTTACATAAAATAAGATGTCTTTAATACAAGTACCATAATAACCTGAAAACACAAAATTTTTAGAGTCGTTATAGCTGTGTCAACAATGTATTTGTTTCCACATTTTTATTAGAAAATCTTGGTTCATAAAGTGCTCTGAGCAAATTGCGCTGGTTTTTGAAGGAAACCAATTTTGTCTCCCAGTTGCATCGATCCATTTTTTTCTAATGTCTGGTGCCTTGGGAAAACTGAAACCAGAGAATACTTTCTTATACTTCTTAATAGTTTATAATTTTTACCTTGTACCCAGTGGTTGGGTATGAACCCAGGTCTAAAATACATCTAGATTAAATCATCACAAAAACAAAACAAAAATTAACACTCTAAAACATACTTAAATGGTAATGTTTACAAAATCATAACCATTAAAGTTATCGATATCACATTCGTGTTTATTACGGCACATCCCTAATTGAGTAGCGAAAATTGCGGTTTAAGAAAAACCGACCTTAAGTGTTATGTTTCATAGTCTATTTTTCTATTTCTATTTTCTATGATACTGAGGTCATCGTCCCGACAATTAGGGTAGTCACTGCGTAAAAATCAGCTGTTAATGTTGAAAGTTTCTTCAGAGTTTTTTCAGAGATACCAATCGAAATTCGAAAAGTCGTTGAACAAACGTTGTTCCCTGGGGGGGTCTAAATCCCCCCCCTTCCGCATAGTACACATATTATGATACAGATTGTATAGGTCCATTTGATTAGGTTTATTGCTGCCTTTCATTAAAATATGGTATTAACGAAGTGTTTACCTACTTATTTTACCAAAATTATATAAAGATAATGTTGTATAAATAAGTAAGATGTTCTTTTTTCTATATTTTAGTATGATTGTTTTTGTTATTGTCTTGTTTTGGTATGTAAGAAGTACCCACTCAACTCAATTATCTTCTTCATTTGTACTGTTATCCGTCCTTGTTTTTATTTTAAGTTTGTATCTTAAAGTTAGGATTAAGACCATGTAACGCTAACGCCTTGGATTATAATTAGGTACCTATCTGTAATGCTACATGTGATAATAATAATAAAGAATTGTTTGTCCCCTTAGTTTTATGACCTTTAAGTTAGTACTTGCATGGACCAAAGTATTTATTTGGTCCATGGTCTATACCATGGACCAAATAAATACTCAAGATGCGAAAACGTCCAGTCAGAAACGACTACTTATAAGGGACAAGTTCAAGCGTTCTACCATTGCCTCTCTGAGTGGCTGGATGTGTGGTCCACTGGTTCGAGCGTTGGATGTGTGGAGCTCTCTACAACTGCGCTGTCGTCTGCGTACCTATGTACTTGTATATTCTTGCAAAGAAGATTTTTAGGTGGTTTACTTGTTTGCTCTTACTACTTACTATTTTATAAGTTGTCTGTATATAATTATGAGTCATCCATCATTTCAGCCGTCAAACGTCCACTATTAAACAATGGCCATACTCACCACGCTTGGCAGGCGGGTTGGCGAGCGCAGTACAGGATGTTGATACACGAAAAGACGCTGCTACGCATCTTCCGGAGGTATCCCTTAGCAGGTTAGCAGGCTGTTACTGCATCCACGGGCATAAGAATAGGGGTAACATCTACATATTGTATTTATGAATAATTTGATGCATTTATAGCACCCAGCAGTGATTTGAAAAAACAGTCTTCAAACAGTCACTTCAGCACCAGATATTTTGTCGCTTTCCTACACTTAAATTCACAATAAGAAAATAGTTTTTTATTAAAGAGGAGCAACAAATTTGCAATTTCGAAGAGCTGTTATCCGCCCCTGTGGCCTAATGGATAAGGCATCGGCCTCCTAAGCCGGGGATTGTGGGTTCGAGTCCCACCAGGGGTACATATTTTTGCATCTTTTATTTGCCTAAAATTACTTGAATTACAATTGTAACTAAACTTAAAAAGATAAAAGAGTTTGATATTGTAGACCCGGAACCTCTGAGTGGCAAACACTTTAGCCCCGAATGACGTAAGTAGTAGCCAACTTGATTCGGGAAGCGGCAATCGTTATCTAAAGAAAAAAACATTGAATTATCAAAGTAAAATCAACGAGAACATTACAACAAAACAAGTCACATTAACAACACACATACAATGTTATAAATATAATTTTCGACGCATTATACATCGGCGCCGTGGCTTAGTTGGTTAAAGCGCCTGTCTAGTAAACAGGAGATCACGAGTTCGAATCTCGTCGGGGCCTATCCTAACCTATGGGTGGAGGATTACTTTTTGAAGCATTTGGCGGGTGAAACGTGCAACGTTTTTGGATTTATATAAATTATTATAATTAAGAGTTAGGTTAGGTAGGTACTTACGGGCACATATATTTGCAGTGGACACAGCCGTTGCTATAAAATGTGCAGGTGGGCAAAACTCTGGTGATGGGCATGGTGTAGTCATGTTGAAGGTATGAAAACCTCTTTCTGGAATAGTTTGACAGGTGTGCGAGACATCTGCACCCCGCCACATGCAAACCATCAACTGTCCTTGGCCGTCATTGCGAAACTACAATAAATAAATTATATCGTTAAGTATCTAAATATGGTAAGCTGCAACTGCAACCAGTTCAAGGTAAAAACATGATTCCACTTTTACCTTGAATATAATTTCACATTTTAATATCCAATACAAAATTCTAATTAGCAGCGCCAACCACTCGCAGCCAAAGCCACCAGCGGATTTATTTTGAACCTACTTACTGGCTAGCTAGCATCAGCAGGGATATGTTTAAGAGGGCAGCACTGTCACGCCGACCGACGCCCTAAATCTACAACATAGATGGCGCTGTCAGGCAGACAAGCTGAGCTGACCAAGAAATGGTGAACTGTGCATGGAAATGTTTGAACGTAAAAAATATTTTTTCATACCTGAACTTGAATCATTGTTTCCTCCCTCAAGTAAAATGGGTGTATTCTGTAGGTCGTCTGTTCATTCGGTAGAACAAAGTCTTCATATTCAACTTGATTGAACTGTGTGCCATTGAACGGGCACTGAGCGCCAATTATTCTCTTTGGAATTATGCTTTTTATTATGTATGTGTCCACCGTTTCTATTATGTCTACCACATTCGTTGATGCAGTCTAAAAGTTCAACACATATATCATCGTTATCATCATCACAGCACAGCCGGACTGGTAGGACGGTTGACATCGGCCACATAGGCCTACTAAATCTTTGGGGGTTAGTTGCCATACCTACTCATCACGTTTGGAACAAATACATAAGTACCTACATACATAGGTCAGGCAAATTCGTGTGTTTTGGCATCGTATATCCCAAAGAGCAGAACCGATTTAGATTAAGTCTGTGTTTAAAAAGTGGCTGTTTAGCTATTATTCAAAAATTAAATGTTATTACCTAACATTTTCGTAGTTGGACTTAGCTTTTACCAAAAACGTTAAAATAAATTCTTACCGGTAAAAATAGTTCCGAATAATCCAGATACTCATTATTAATATTCTGAAAGTCCGTCAGGTCTGTAGACACGTACGCAAAGTACACATCAAAGTAATTATCCCTTAGCAGCGCCATCAGAGATCTTACACTGTCCATTTCTGTACTTGAGGGGCGGTCACTGGGGCTTATTATGAGCACGACGGTACTGACTGCTGCGCTTGCTTTCCCGTCTATCTCTGCTAAGGATTTGTTAAGCGAGTGCTGGATTATAGTGGACATTATTCGCGGCATGTTTAAGCGTGTTGGCCCTGTAGAAAAGAAAAACTAAGAAAAAATGGCGTCGACACATTTTAAATTTCTTCGCAGCAGGTATATACCTCTAATCATTCAAACCCATCTGGTCCCCTACCGCAGACCTATATTCGATCTGTCAAGTCCCCACTGTAAGACAGGTTTTTATTCTCCATACAATACTCAAAAATAACACCCAATTGCCAAAATGATCCCAATAAAAAAAAAAATAAACGGCGAAATGATCTGGTCTGCAAAATAGAACCGCGACGGACGGCAATGGCTAGTCGCCATTTTGCTTATATTGGGACCTCTCTATATAATAGAATTAATAAGCGATTAAATATATATTCTCTGACCCGCTTTAAATGTAAAATGAAATGTCTGGAGTTGCTCCTATTCCTAAACTATCAAGAGACGGAAATCCTTCTTATGGTTGTTAAATTAACTTTTACTTTTTATCTTTTTAACATTATAATAAACAACACAGTTATTTAACTAGATGATATATATATATATTGTACAAAATTTTCTTTGAAAGTTTTTTTCTTAATATTTTTTAGTTACTATATTAAAGTGCTGGCTTATTGAGCAAACCTTTATAGCTACGACAAATTCGTAGCTTAAATGGAATGAATGGGTTTTTTAATTGTTATTTTTTTAATCGTACTTTTGTTATATAATACCTATTATTTTTTTCTTATGATTATGATTTTGTATTTGTATTCCTTTAATCAATTATCCTTATATTTCTATATTGTATTATTATTTTATTTATTCCCCGTCCATTGTACCAAATTTTCTTTGAAAGATTTTTTCTGTAATTTCTTAAGGTGTGCAATAAAGTATTTTGTATTGTAATTGTATTGTATTATTATGAATAATATCAAATAGTTAAAATGTATAAGTTGTATAAAAAACTACTTGTAATTATTATTACCAATAAATTACTAATATGACTATTATTAATATATATATTTATAGTTTACTAATACATTCTTTTGCCGTCATTTCTTATTTAATTATATTTTATTCTTTATTTAATGCTAAGGAGGCGAGCGTTGGTATCTGCGACACAGTTTCGTACTTCTGCAGGTACCATCGTCTTAAATCACTTGTGTCATACAATATATATTATTTATATGTTTAGTTTACAAAACATAAATAAATAAATAAATGAAAATAAAAATTAAATAATCGAGCCGTGTGGTGCCGTGTCTACAGTAGAATGTTGCCTTTTCATTCTTGCCCGTGGATGCAGTAAGAATCTGCTAAGGGACAACTCCGGAAGATTGGGAGCAGCGTTTTTCCGCGTATGAACTTTCCGTACTGCGCTCACCAACCCGCCTACCAAGCGTGATATGGTAACAACCTCATGATCAGTATTTGGAGATTCATAAAAATAAATCAGTCCTTACATCCATCAGTGAAGTTTGAGATGTGAGAGAACATCGTGGTCAAGTTATTGGAAGGGGGCACTATCCAGGCGCCCGTGTTGCCTTGCAGCAGAGATATTGTACTCGGCTGCATGTTTATTTCCATGGCACCCCCTACCCATCTGGAAACAGAAGAATATGCTGGAGATTTCCTTGTTCTTTGCCTTTTTCACCACAGGGCGGCAAGCTGTGCCATATTATAATAATTTAGATAACCTATTTCGCCCCACTGATGACCAAGTCTTCCTCAAACATATTCCACCGTCTCTATCCTTTCACAGAATCCCAGAATCAAAGGTGTCGAGATCATCCCATCAGCGCTTGACATATTGTGAAAAATTCGTATGTAATACGTAATTCGTTATATTGTATTTAATAAGAATTTTAGTATAATATAAATAAATACCGTGTATAAATATTGCCGTGGGGTGCCGGCAGTAGAATGATACCCCTCCTCTCATGCCCATGGATGCAGTAAGAGCCTGCTATGGGATACCTCCGGAAGATGGGCAGCAGCGTCTATCCGTGTATCAACATCCCATACTGCGCTCACCAACCCGCCTGCCAAGCGTGGTGAGAATGGCAACTACCCCTCATGGAGATCCATGAGGGAGGCCTGTGTTCATCAGTGGACGTTTTATGGCTGAAATTATGATAAATAAATAAATAATGCTGGACAATTCACACAGAATCATTTAGCCCCAAGCTCAGCAGAGATTGTGTTATGGGTTTGGTACTACATGGCTGATATACTTAAAACATACTAGTAAGATATTTTTATTATATATAGATATATATATAGAAAAACACCCAGAACACCCTAAACAAATATCTGCAGATCGTACAAACATTTGTTTCGATCATCGGAGGGCGGGAATCGAACCCTCTTGCGTCGCTGTCGGACCTTCACCCGCTGCGCCACAGATGTCGTCAAAGTACATATGTCCAAGCTCTCTCATTTATATTAAGTGAATTTAATTGAGGTCCAGAGTAACGTGTATTAGAGTAATCCATTCAAGGGTTCATTCATACTCACGACATAAATTGCTCCACATCATACCCCTTCCAGGCACCATCAGTTGCAATTACTAAATCCATTACGGGAACATTCCGGCTCACTTGGCAAGCTTTGTGAGACAGCCTTAAAAGTGTAGCTAAAAAGAAGAAACATACTTTACTGGTGGGTGTGATGAATTCAATGGAGCAGAAAGCAGTAGTAGCATTATCATTATGTTCTCTCTTGTACGTAGCAGACCTGCTAGAACATAATGATACTAATAGTATCATAGGCTGATAATGTTGGTGATAAAGATTAAACTTTATAGGCTTTCTTAGTAACTAGACTAAACTATGAAATAACTTTAAAAAAGTGCAAATAACTTTCTTTGTTGTTTATGGAGTTGCTGCCGATGCCCTCATATGAGGTTCTGGAAGGCGAAACGGATTGTGGGTGGTCCCCCCTCGATGGACCGACGCGGAGGCGATATTTAGGCTGCTAATGATCGCTCCCTTGTAGTATTGTATCGGTTTAAGACATTAATTTATCAATGAAAATGAAAAAATGAAAATAATATTTATTACAGCAAAACAATATTAAAATGTTCGCAGGGTACAATTTTATCACTTATTATTACAAGTAATGCTGAAAAACTAATAGAGGTTATTGTCGACTCCCTCACTAGGCTCAGCCTGTATCGAGGGAGCCAGACCACAAGAAATAACAACAATATAACCTTTGTGCTCAAAAATTTTGATAAGCAAAATTAAAACTAGGTAAGTATAATAAAATAGAGAAACATGAAATAATAAAAATAAAACCTGACAATTTAAAAAAGAAAATATTGGATACATACTATATGTAAATACATTTAAATAACACGTATTACTCAAAATATTGCAAACTAAAATATATTAAACATTATGCTCTTGATAACACAAGTATTTCTTCAGTTTCATCGTATGTTAATGACAAAAGCCACTCATTTAACAAAAATTTTGCTTCGCTTAAAGACTTTCTTTTAATGTCGCAGGATTTTACAACTCTATTATAAATACTAATTTTAATAAAGTTACCTATACGCTGGGCAAATTTGGTATTAACGCTTGGAGTATTAAGTTTGTAGATTCTAATTTTTAATAAAGATTGATATTCGGGAGAAGAGATGGCAGATTTATGTACTGTATGTGTATGTGAAACAGATGTCTTCAGAATGAAGAGTTTGCGCACACTTAGGACAATAGCTTCAGCGTAGGTAAAGACTTGTGGTCGGATATCTATAAGGTTTTCGTAGCATTACCTTCAAGACCGACCTCTGAGCTCTTTCTGCTTGGATAATAAAAGTTTTTGCAGCACTGCCCCAACTTGTGATGCAGTATACTATGATGGATTGACAAAGTGCGAAGTATACTGATTTGAGGGTTTCCAAACAGGCAGCGTACCGTAAATTTCGCATGACGTTAATTATCTTCCTTATTCTAGCCGAAAGAACCCCGATGTGAGTCTTGAAGTTAAGATTCTCATCAATGTGAAGTCCCAGATATTTAAAAGTTTCTTTGCGGGTTAGCAATTCACAAGAGCAGGAGACGCTTGAACATAAATCATAATGAATATTTATTTTGAAATTATTATCTGGTGCAGACGCTGAAGTCTTATGGAAGCACATATACATAGTTTTTTTGGTTATTAGTGTAAGCAGATTTTTCTGTAGCCACTGTGACATAAGAATCATACCACGCTCGGCCGAGCAGCGCACATCAGACCATGTTTTGCCGTGAAAAATAATATAATTCACTTATAAAAGTAATACAGATTAACTAAATAGAACCAATATTTTTTAGCAAGTTGTTTCATCATCATTATAAGCTTGTATCGACCCACTGCTGGGCAAAAGCTTCCTTTCCAAAACACCAAACAGTTCTTCTGCGCCTTTTGCATTTAGATCTTACCCTGTACGGCAACTAGGTAGGTATATCGTCGGTCGGCGGTCTGCCGAGAGATCTAGTGAATCCCCGGGGCCACCACTCAAGAAAGGTAAATAAGTAAGGTACGAGTATGTACTCACAAACATAAGTCGAAAACGCCTCAACAGCTGCATTACTGATCCTCTCCATCTCTTCCACAGGAATATAAACCGTGATCTGCCTCAGAGACAACACGTGAGCGAACCGAGCCGTCTCAGTGAACAAGTCCGTGGTTTTCAACAACTCTCCGTACAGTTTTTGCCTGTTGCAGGCTTTTACTTCGGGGTCAAAAGAAACACCTCTGTTTGAGTAGTACATCTCTATGATCTGAGATAGCCGGATTGTTCGACGTTGCTCAAACCATTTTGGCACGTAACTTGAGAGAATGAAGCCTGTAAATGCAGATAGCGATGTGTAATGGTCCAGTTTATTTATTAATCATCGTCGCAGTACTAGGACGTCCACTGCTAGACATACCTAGGCCTCCCTCATGAGGGCAGGCGGGTTGGTGAACGCAGTACAGGATTTATTATTTTTTATTTATTTAGTAGTGGTAAGTGGCGGCACGGTGTCAGCACAGTATTTTTTTCTTAAGCCACCACCACCAAGAGATACACAGAATTCCATTTCAATTTCCGAGAATTTCCGAGACCGACCGACCCGTTAAAAAGAGGAGACAAGCCGACGCGGTAATTACGTTCAATAAGCACGTGACCAACGCTGCATTAAATTGCGCCCGTCACCCTGGGACATAGAGACATACATATTGGGTGGATCTGCAGTACATTGCGCCCGTCACCCTGAGACATAGAGACAGACATATTGGGTGGATCTGCAGTACATTGCGCCCGTCACCCTGGGACATAGAGACAGACATATTGGGTGGATCTGCAGTACATTGCGCCCGTCACCCTGGGACATAGAGACAGACATATTGGGTGGATCTGCAGTACATTGCGCCCGTCACCCTGAGACATAGAGACAGACATATTGGGTGGATCTGCAGTACATTGCGCCCGTCACCCTGGGACATAGAGACAGACATATTGGGTGGATCTGCAGTACATTGCGCCCGTCACCCTGAGACATAGAGACAGACATATTGGGTGGATCTGGATAAATAAAGAAATGACATAGCAAGTAAGGGCATTCAATCTATTATAGATTATAAATACAGCGTCAGCAATGAACTGGCATTCATGCTGTACGGAACGCTGGACGTGCCTAGGCTTTCCCAGCACCTGTACCATCCTCTCATCTTAGCCAGCTATAAATTAGTCAGAGGAAAGAATAGGTCAATACGTCTGAACCTAACTTACAATTATACAATTTACAATTGAGCCGCGGGTTTCCTCACGATGGAGAGAGATGAGAGACGCCTCATGATATAGCTTACAGCAATAGTAGCATTTTTCCGTCATGCAGATTAACAAAAACTATCCCACATATGTATATAGGTATTTTTTCTTTTTGAACGTTATCCAAAAATAACGGCGATAATACTGTCGAAATGTAACGTGATATAACGTGATACATTCATACACAAAAAAACACATATAAACACCCATAAACAAAACACGCACAGTTGTAAAGTAGATAATTTTTGTTATTAACTTAATCTGTATTTAGTTACTCTTACTAGGCAAGAGAGCCCCCTAACACAGGTATCTGCTACTTAAAAGGGGGTTTCCAATGCATAAAATGTAATGTACTTATAGATTAATTACTGAAATAAACCTATTTATTTAAACCTATTTATTTATTAACGTGACGTCACGCAATGACGTGTTTCGATAGGTACAGCTTATAACAATGCACATGCACTGACGTCCAAAAATGTAAATCTTTGCTGACGTCACGAGCCCCCACTCTTAAACTTCAATGCGCTTTATCTGAGTATTGTTACGTTAATTTGAAAAATCATATAATATGTGTTTGTTATTTTTGTATTATCTATACGACGGACTAAATAGAATTTATTTTTTTATATCCTGTCAAGTAGGTACCTTATTATCAGTAAGGAAGTATTTACCATCAATCCCCGCCAATATCTCAGCATCAGTGAAGTGCCAATCAATGACAGAGCTGTTCTGGGGAAACAAGAAATGCCACCTTGGCAGTAACGTGTCGTTCCAGCGGTTATTGCTGCCTACTGACATCCTCTGCGCGACGGAACCCACGCGAGGGCCCTGATTCACGACCACTTCTGCTAGGTCACCTGGCAACAAAAGGACTGCTACATTATCCCTGAGTAATATAGGCTATGTTTTATCCTCGTATTCCCACGGGAACGGGAACTACGCGGGTGAAACTGTGGAGCGCTGCGGTATATAATAAAACTATTTCATCATCATCATCTTCACAGCCGTAGGACATCCACTGTTGGACATACCCCTCCTTCATGGACTTGGAAATTGAAGTCTTGATCATGGGTCACCACGCTTGGCCTTCCAAGGGTGTTATCCCTCCTCTCATGCCCGTGGATGCAGTAAGAGCCTGCTAAGGGATACCTTCGGAAGATGGGCAGCAGCGTCTTTCCTTGTATCAACATCCTGCACTGCGTTCGCCAACCCGCCTGCCAAGCGTGGTGAGTATGGCAGCAACCCCTTACGGAGATCCATGAGGGAGGCCTGTGTTCAGTAGTGGACGTTTTACGGCTGAAATGATGATTATGAATGAATTTCGAAATTAATCTTACCAGCTAGCGTCGCCACCCACACATTCCCAATATCCGCCACGTCCGCCTGTCTCTGCGCTGTGTTATCGAGCGTCTCGATATCATCGAACCACTCCTGCATCGCTGAAGACATCAGCGGTTCCGCCACGTCTTCCTTGAATATGTTCGCGTTGAGTATCTCCGTGACGGGCACCCGCTGGGGTTCCAATGACGCGGCGATGGCAGCCATTAGTGTTCCGGGAGATACGGTGCCCCATTCGCTCTGGACCACGCCCTCTTCTATGGGACATCTGCTATGTATTCTGATTTGTTGGAAAACAAGAATAATGTACTGAGATAATTAATAGTAACTTGCCGTGGGGTGCGAGCAATAGAATGTTGCCCCTCCTTTTCTGCCCGTGGGTGCAGTAAGAATCTGCCAAGGGATACCTCCGGAAGATGGGCAGGAGCGTCTTTCCTTGTATCAACATCCCGTACTGCGCTCGCCAACCCGCCTGCGCCAAGCGTGGTTAGTATGGCAACGACCCCTGATGGCGATCCATGAGGGAGGCCTTTGTTCAGCAGTGGACGTGTTACGGCTGAGATAATGATGATGAATTAATAGTATAATGACGATCTCAATGGCGCAGTTGGTTTGATAGCTGGCGCAAGAGGTTGCGGGTTCGAATAAATGTTTGCTTTTCTGCTGACATTTGCCTTCGACCTTTCGGTCTTAGGATCGGTTCGGTAGGTTTGAAACCCGTCGGAATCGATTTTTTTTAAGTTTTATATTTTCGATGAAACATTTTCTGTGTTAGATATGGTCGATTGAGGCTAACCTGGAACTGCTCGCTGTAGGCATATTCTGCAACTGTTGAGCTGATACTGGACATACTACATTCTCATCTCCCCTCTCCCACTGCCTCACCGTGGAACTCAGCATCTTGTGAAGGAGACATTTCTCCTCCAACGTCAATAGTTCATCGACGTCTATAAGATTCTGACTAGGCAGGAACAGGTCCATGAGAAGCTTGTATTTGTGGAATTGGAAGGCAGACGCTCGGTAGGGCAAGACGAATTCCGTCTCAATTGCATTGGCTGATGATTGCTCGATCCCGTCTAGACGGAGGCTAAAAAGATTTGATTTTAGTATTTTTTTTTAATAGATCTCAGTAGGTAGGTACATAAATCTCGTCTTCCTATCCTTACTTGGCGCGACCACGTCTAACGGACAGTCACAGCTTTGGGAAGATCACGTAGGTAGGTAAAATTTTTACTGGACTTACTGGACGTACTGGACTACAGAAAAAGCGGACGATTCTATTCGTATTTATTTTAATTGTTGACCTTTGTTACGTCATAACTCCGTCGTTTATGAACTTGGGTATTTAAACCCATCAAACGGAATTGAACGGTTTTTAAGATTGGTCCCTTTTTTTCAAAACTCAGTTCTGATGAGTGGATCCAGGAACTCTTCAAATATTGTAGGCAAACATGTACCTAAGTAACTATTTTGAAATGTTTAGCTAGAAGTCAAGCATTTACATTTAGAAAGTATAATTTGGTGAAGTAAAACTGCTGAAAACCACGATATTAAGTATACTTTTATAGCTATCTACTTATCATCATACATAACCTAGCATCATCAACAAGTTCATTGAAGTCAGTGTTTTGCTGAGAAATTAATGAATTATGTCAAAGCCTCATCTGCACGGCACCAAGATGATTTTAGCAGGAAGTTTAATTGACGTAGGAAGGGCCCTTGTTCACATTGTCAGAAAACCTCATGGAGTCGGTAGCTATGCAGGCGAATTATCTATGTATTGTTAGAAGTGCTTTACATAATTTACAACGTAAGTACCACTACTAGGCCAAATTAACATACAATGCACATAAAATATTGATATATGCAGAATATTTAGTACCTACCTACAGGGTTCACAATTACCTACCTAGGTAGGGTACGCAGGGGTTATACCGGTCAGTGGGTAATGGCGGTCATCCTAATAACTAACAAAATACGGAATATAGAAACGCGGTACGCGGGCTGAAGGGCGGGGGGCGAGACGCAAAAGCAAGTAGCGACAAGTTTGTTCAGTAAGCTCGCTGCACGCGAGAAAGAGGCGCGTGTATTTGGTACGGGCCGCACGGATCTAATTTTTGGCTGAGTTCGACAGTCGGTAAGAACAGATTTATTTCAGTAATTCAATATCGTTATTCATTTTCTTTATGCCCAAACATTAAATTAAACGATATCGTAAAATCTTCTAGATAATTGTATCTGTATTTTGTTAAATTTCAATTTGATTGCAAAACCGTCGTTTGGGGTTATACCGGTCAAGTGACTGCCATTACCCCAAAGTCATGTTTTATTATTTTGTCGAAAGATATGCCTAGAAATGGAAAAAGAACTACCGCTAAAGCGGCTTGGAGTGAAGAAGACTTATTGCATGCCAAAGCTGCGATTGAATTGGGGATGTCTGAAAGACGAGCAGCTAAAGAGCATAATATTCCGTTTACTTCATTGCAAGAAAGACTGAAGAATAAAAACATGAGCGGTCCACGATTGGGACGTAAGCCAATTTTTAGTCAAGAAAAAGAAAGTGAAATTGCCGCTCAGGTTAAACTGTTAGGATCACTCTATTATGGCTTGAGCGTAGCAGATTTACGTAAGTTAGTTTACAAATACGCTGAGCTCAATAATATCAAAAATAACTTTGATAACAGCAGCAAAACAGCAGGATTGGACTGGGTGAATGGTTTCATGAAACGTAATCCTACTGTTTCTGTACGGAAAGCTGGAGGAACAAGCTTGAATAGGTTTTCTGCATTTAGCAAAATTTAATTTGCAATAGGTTTTCAAAGAAGAAGTCAGTCGTTTCTACAATATGCTTGGCGAGTTGATGGAGAAGCACCGGTTCACTCCTCATAACATTTACAATTCAGACGAGACAGGCGTAACAACAGTCACAGATCCTGGAAAAGTGCTAGCAGAAAAAGAACAAAGAAGAGTAGGAGCTGTCACTAGCGGTGAACGGGGCAGAAACATTACACTTTTTAGATTTTTACAGATTTTGTAACTCCGATTAGTCATTTATGCTCAATTATCATAGTAATTTATTAATATGTCAAAGTAAGGTTGATCTCTATGGTTTATTATTAGTAAAAATGGATCTACATTGTTTTAATTAAGCAAATAACTTTTGATCGTCATTACCCCTTTGCATGACCGGCATTACCCAAGCTCATGGGCAATGACGGTCAAACCTTTATTTTTTTTGTACGTGTTCCTACTAATTTTATAAGAGAAATAGATAAAAGGTTGTAACGCATATTGATTAATAGATGGTTTAACTAACGTTTCTTGTATTTTTTTCTAAAATAAACCATTTTTTTTAAAGTTATAGCATTTTTTCCTTAAGTGATCGGCATTCCCCCTGCCTTCCCTACTCAATGTCTTGAAAGACATCATAATTTATGATTACTTATGTGTCGGCTTTTCAATCATGAAAGATTATATAGGTACCTTTTAAGCAATGCCGTGCTCAGCAACCTCAAGTCAAGTTGTGTGTTCTGTTCGACTTTCCTTAGAAGAGACAAGAACACATCGAGTCGCCGCGGCGCTCGCAATTCGGGTGCCCCTGTGCGGAAGCAGTCCAACAAATGTGATGGTATACTTGGTAGGACTACACATTCTGAAACTGGAAAAGCAATAAGACATGACTTTTTTCTTCCTCTTCTTAGGTACTTAGGAGTGACACTCTAGTCGTGCCGTAGGGTGCCGCCAGTAGAATGTTATCCCTCCTTTCATGCGCGTGGATGCAGTAAGAGCCTGCTAAGGGATACCTCCGGAATATGGGCAGCAGCGTCTTTCCGTATGTCAACATCCTGTACCACGCTCGCCAACCCACCTGCCAAGCGTGGTGAGTATGGCAACGACCCCTTATGGAGATCCATGACTGGGCAACCATGGCAAGACTGTTCAGTAGTGGACGTTTAACGGCTAAAATGATGAATGATGATGACTCTTGTACCGATGCAACCTTTTATTTATTATTTTAGGACATCCAACAAAAAAATCACAGTAAAAACTTAAAAATAGGTAGGTAGTTAAAGTGGTCTTAGAGACTATGTGTTTTTTTTAATAATAGGATGCCACAGCTTGCACAAAATTAATAATTCAACTAAACAAAAGCTTACCTATACTATAAGAGAAGAGATCGAGAAATATACGTACTTAGCTATTTCTATAAAAAGTTACGATATAAAAACCAAAAAATATTAAAAAATGTAACAAATTAAACCTTAGGTACATAAAACTTAATGTCTTAACTTAGTAGGATATGAATAATTATCATCATCATCATTCCAGCCGTAAAATGTCCACTACTGAACAGGCCTCCCTCATGGATCTCCATGAAGGGTAGTTGCCATACTCTTGGCAGGCGGGTTGGCGAGCGCAGTACGGGATATTGATACACGGAATGACGCTGCTGCCCATCTTCCGGAGGTATCGCTTAGCAGGCTCTTACTGCATCCACGGGCATGAGAGGAGGGGTAACATTCTACTGCCGGCACCCCACAATACTTGTACCTAGACAAGGAAGATTAAGGTCCATAACAAATTTCTGAAGAGGGTCATTGATATCGAGTGATATATTTTTAGATAAGGAGTTATAATGTCGGCAGTCTTGGGAGTACGGCATTTTTACCCATATTGTTTTTTTGTAAGGGACTGAGAACAGATTGAATGCCTTGATTCTATGGTAGGAGCATTTAAAACTATTTGGTTATTGAGGTCCAAACAATCAATTTTTAAACAGGAATATTTAATCAGTTCTTTTTCGCTATACTATACCAAATAGTTTGGATTCGATTTTTTCAGAGGGTGATTGGGCGACCGACGCGACCTGTGAAGTGGCGTGGTTCCGTGGCCAAAGTTGTGTGTAAAGTAACCGTGAAGTGTAAAAAGATATATAGGATAAACTAGATATATTTGACTATTACTGCCAATGGGGTCATGTTGTAATGTGTGAGTCGTTTTTCATAGCTGTTTATTTTTTTTTGCAAGACGTTCGCCGTGTGAAATGTGGTAAAAAGGGTTTTTGAACATTTTCCAGACGTTTACTATTATATTTCATATTGAGGATTCCATATTATTGAGCAATATTCCAAGATGTGGCGGACAAGAGTTTCATATAATTTCATTTTAGTGGAGGGTTTTTTAAGTCTACTATTTCGGGTTATAAAACCTAACGTTTTAAAATGATTTAAGAACATGGTTATTAAAATAGAGTTTTTCGTCTATAACAACTCCCAGATCGCGAACTTCTTGCACAGTTTAAAGTACCTACCTAGTTGTCCATTTTTATAAATGTTGTTTTGTATGGGGTTTTACTACGCGTGAAACATATTATGTATTAACATTTGTCAATGGAGACATATTGTTTACCTGACACCAAGCTGATAGTTTATTTAAGTCATCGTCAAGTAGTTGACGATCTTAGGGCCCATGTACCTATATCTTTAGTTATTTTTAGATCGTCTGCAAAGAGATACATTTTAGAATTGAGGAAACAGTTGGTAATATCATTGATGAATACATTAAACAGTATGGGTCCTAGTATGGATCCCAGTATTTCCATGTATTTCTCTGGCGGGTTAGCTCCTAAATATTCTTGGCTACCTAGCTGACTCCAAAATCGTTGTAGTAGGTTTTGGACGTAAATAGATGGACCGCCGTGGGGTGCCGGCAGTAGAATGATACCCCTCCAGGATACGAGGATTTGCATTTAGAAAGTATGATTTGGTGAAGTAGAACTGATGAAGAAGACCACAGACGGTTATCAAATTTCTTCAATATTACAAAATTTACGGGTGACCACATCAAAAGATGGCTAGGACAAGCAATACAATATAACCCTATCAATCATCATACTTAGGTACCTATACATCATCTTCAGCATCAGGGTCATTGGAATAAAATAAAATGGAATACAATAATGTAACAGTGTACTGGAGTCAAGGTATACTTAGTACTATTTACTTAATAGTTTAATGCCCTAAATTGAAACTTGCGGCGGAGGTTTTAATTTTTACTTGCTTTTAACCCCAGTTCTAATTGTGTTCCATGATAAATCGAGGGAAATAATCAAATGAAGCATAATAGTAGACCTAATAGAGCATGCTTAGCGGTCTGGGTATTCTCAGCAAAATTTTAGATTTTATCATTGAAGTCAGTTTTATTTGTTAAAAAATTAAAGAATATCTTTAATTATTTATTCACATCATCCTTTACGCAATCAATCAACTTCTTGTCCTACTTAGAGTAAGTAGTAAATAAAATTTTCGAATAAAGTATTGTACCTACAGCAGAAAACAAAGTATTTTTAGTCACAAAAATAATGACTGTTTACAAATAGGAAAACGATTGACCAGTTAGTTGAGGTAGTGTTTAAATAGGTGATGATGACACCAGTACTTACATGCTGCTATAGTCAGAAAAACACAATAAAGCGATACTTTAATCATCATCACAATTCATGACATTTTCATTTACAGTAAAACAACCGAAAGTAAACGGTCGGGAGTGCTACACAATATAGACCAGTGTGCATACTGATAAGATAGCTGATTATGAATCACTGACAACGTTGCTGTTGCGATACACAAACTAAAACTAAAGATTACAAAAGGAATGAATAAAATGTGGATAAAAATAATTTATCTTTATTGACCATCCAAGTGTGTTAGAAATACAATAATTAAATTAATGGATTTATCAGCATTTAACAATCTTGTTAAGGCTGTTTTTAAACATAAACAGGCTATCATTATTCACAACTTATCATTGACACAAGGTTTATCATTAATTTTTCAATACAGTAAACAAATAAATAAATGCATACCTATTTGCAATGAAATGTATGAAATTGCATAACTAATTCGTAAAAGGAATACCAATCTTTAGACACATAGATTCAACTAATTAATCCATTACAATATATATATAATGTTTGCATGTAAGATATACCAAAATAAGTGACTATTTTGTTTTCATTTAGTGCCATTTAAAGTACAGTTAGTGAAAATCAGCCCACGTGCTTTTGTAACATCTTAAACGAATCATAGCTGCATTTAAAGCGAGTATCAAAACTAAGAACTAGCTACAAAATTGAGTCCGAAAATAAATCATCTTGTGATGCTATGTTCAATACAATAAATTGTGAAACGGTAAATGCCAACATTAAAATACTGGTACAACATACAGCAATGAAGAATATTGGTAACTCTTTGGCAATAACAATCTAAGTACCGTTTAAATCCATTGGAAATCACTATGTATCTATTTAGACTAGTTATACATTAAAATCTTTGTTCGTTTTACGCCCATACAATAAATAGGGTGTTTTTTTATGGAATTATTAAGTGTCATGTCAATATATTCACAATCTTACCAATACTTGTCTTAATTTCATTTTGGTTTGTCCTAAGAACTTCATACAAATAATTATGAAGCACCAAATAGTTTATATTGTATGTGGCAATAAATACATAATTGCCAAAAAAACTAATTTTATATGCATGAGAAGAATGGAGGAAGAGGATATGGCGTGCCGACCCCATGCAATCTGGGATAAGGGCAGGGAAATGATAACGAATGATATTACTAACTCACTACACTAGCTCACTCATAAAGTTTAGTAATTCCTGACCACATAGCCACCAAACTATGGCATTTTAACCTCTTATGTCATTCAAGTTATTCTAGAATTGTTTATTAGTAAGGTGAACTCACAATGAATACTATCGTAATACTAATTTGGCTGGTTTTCCATCAACAAGCCTTGAGGATCCGTGTTTGAGTGTGAACTCCCTCTTTATATATGCAAAGAGTACATCTGTGATTAGGAATATTTGTGCAGTAGCAAAGGAAAGAGTCACTCCAAAGAAGAAGTTGGCATTTGCTGATCCTGAGTATATCCACAAGTGCCAGACAGTCGGTCCAAGAGCTGATGTGATGATGAATGCGCACCCTACTATGAACTTCTGCTGCATAACTGAAAAGAAGAGCAAAAATTAATTATTATTGATAGGACTGCTGTCAACATTCACTGGTGGACATAGGCCTCCCTCATGGATCTCTAAGGTGATGATGGGATTGTTGCCACAATTGGCAGGCGGGTTGGCGAGCGCACTACAGGATGTACACAGGGGTATCCCTTGGCAGACTCTTACTGCATCTACATGCAAGAGAAAGTTGGCAACATTCTACTGCCAGCACCCTATGGCATGCACAATACATCCTAAAGTGGATGTCAGTGTAGATGTTGTCTTGCCACTAGAATAAGCATTCAACCACTAATACAATATATACTAATGCCTACAGCTATGAGTATATAATAGGAAGGTGAGAGACATCTTTCTTACTATTCTTACCAATTGAAGACATGAACTGAATTCAATATTAAAATATTAATATTTACAATAGAATTTCTTTCACACACTACCACATACTTATCATCATCTTGACCACCTCAAGCTTTAGTTAAACAAGCATTGGTACGGGGGTACCAGAAAAGGGGGCGAAGGCCTCAAAATGGCATTTTTAGGTTTTTGGAAGTTTTCAGCCATTTGAAGACTTATTTTTTTGGTGAACTTTTGAGGTCACAATATCTCCGGTCCCTGTGACCCTAGGGTCACCAAAATCAATCAGTCACCTTCTCTCATTAAGATGGTGCTAACAAAAAAGGTTTCATGTAAATTGGTCAACGCGTTTGGTTGTAATCGTCCAATACATGGACAGATGGACAGACAGCGCTAGGCATATTAGGGGGCTTCGCCTCCTAATACTGTGTCTGTTTACAGTAAAAGTGTTTTGATTACTCACATGCAAACAAATGCTTCCACATTGGTAGTAGTGCCAAGTACAATCCCACATCACCAACACAGGGATAAGATCGGAATATTGTTGACAGAGCAATCAGCACTGTAGCCAATAAAATAGGCTCCTTCTTAAACCTCAGTGTTAAAGGTACTATGTACAATGCCAGGGCATTGATTTGGAATGCACAAACAAACAGTAGACGGAAATGCTCAAACATTTCTGTGAAGAAGTACCAGAATAATCCAATATTGGGTTTTAAGTCAGGAACTGATAATCTGAAACAAAAGAGTACTAATTAGGTAATTAGTAACATTGTTAAAGTACTCCTGACTTCCAATGGGTTTGGTACCAGCTGTGTACCAATGAATTTTTCTTTATTGAAAAATGTATATGCACATTCAACATGTGCTTTATCGGTGAAGGCAAACATTGCAATGTTTCCTCAGAATGCATTGTGAGGAACCTTAATGTGCTTCAGACATATTGACATTAGCCATGGGGTGCCGGCAGAAGAATGTTACCCCTCCTCTCATGCTCGTGGATGCAGTAAGAGCCTGCTAAGAGATACCTCCGGAAGATGGGCAGCAGCATCTTTCCGTGTATCAACATCTCATACTGCGCTCACCAACCCGCCTGCCAAGTGTGGTGAGTATGGCAACAACCCCTCATGGAGATCTATGAGGGAGGCTTGAGTTCAGTAGTGGATGTTTTACAGCTGACATGATGATATTGAGATGTTCTATCCTCTGACTAATAGCTGACTAAACTGAGCGGATGGTATTAGTGCTGGGCAAGCTTAATCCATCTAAAAACAGCTTACTTGGAGACAATTTTGTTCTGTATTTTAGTCTATAAGCTTGCTGGCTTGACTGACAATAAAAAAAATAAACAAATAATGTTGGACATTGCACACAGCACCATCTGACTGCTAAGTAAGCAGATCTTTTTTAAGAGGAACAGATGGTTGATACAGTACTTTTAATCATTATTTTTTTGTACTTCTTAATGAATGAATGATTGATAAGTACTACTTAGTACTTATCAATCATTCATAAAATACCCAGACCCAAGATAAATATCTGCACATAAAGCTATCACTTTGTCCCCCATCAGGGATAGAACCCACAACATTCATCATCTCAGCCAGCTGTAAACCAACAACATGGTGGATGTTGTCTATATAAAAATACTCACATAAATCCATAGGTGTTGTAAACATAATCATATGAACCATTCATAATCAATGCAGAAATGTAAATCAAGAATCCCCAGCTCAATACAAATGCCAGCAGAGTTTTGATATAAGAGCACTTGTTGCATCCTTCATGTACATTGGCTAGTAGAATTGAGATTGGTACAATAAGTAGCACAGGGTACAAAGCCTGGTGCGTTGCTAATGCAATGAACACACATGCAACCAATCTGTGACCTGTTGATGCACCCCACAGCGATGTAGCCACTAACAAATTCTGAACTACAGTCGTCGTCATCCCGACACAATTCAAGACTGAATACGGATTGAACAGATAGACAGACAAGACATAGTCTGAAGCTCCGTCCAATTGGGAATCGCTCAGTAACATGTCTTTTGATTCTTCTGCAATCTCTTTTAACTGCTTCTCTTGAGACGTTTTCAGTAATCGCACAAAAGCTTTGGATGTTCTATACAGCAAATGGGCTGTAAGCAAGTCCAGTAAGGTAAATATGAGGGGTAGTAAGTATGGCACATTTTTCATCAGGAAATGAAAAACTATCAGCATAATTGGGGATTCGTGAAAGGAGTCGCCTTCATACGGATTTATGTTGCGATCGTAGAGGTATACTCCCTCGATAAGTCTCTTCCATGAGTTCAAAGGCGTAGCTATCTCGACCCGGTTCGAGATTGTTTGCCAATAATCTATGTGTATCAACCAGTATCTCACGAAACCGGCAACTAAATATTTCACAATGGCACCCATGTTTGTATTTATCCTAATTAAACTAAACCAAAGTGGATATTGTGGTTGAATTCCATAGAAATATTATTTGAAAGTGTACGGTACGAGCGATTAAGCGAGCCAATCAGGGTTGCCAGATAAAAGCTAACTCAATTCGCCTAATTTTACCTACCGAGTAGCCTAAATCGCCTAATATATTTTTTCGTTAGAGTAGCCTAATTCGCATAACATTTTGAGCTAAGGAGCCTATAATTAGCTCTTGATTTAGCTCAATTAAAATAAGACACGTAAAAAAAAGACTACGTAAAGCAAAACATTTTTTTTTATTGTAGGTAATATTAAAATACGGTACCTAACAATATTATGGATAAACACAACGCAGAATGGTGAACTTCTTCGTTTTATTCCTCTTCTAATAAAACAATAACTTCCTGTAGAAGTTCACCATCTATTTCAGCGGGAGAATCTTCATTCCTAGAAGTGGTGGCTGCATCGAGCTGTGGCAAAGTCATATCATAGAAAAACAAGCTTTATTATAAGACAATAAAGTTGAAATTGCATAAATTGCATTTTCATGTCAAAAAGTGCGGCAAAATTATTATGATATGATTGACTGATTCATGTTTGCATGTTTTTGTTATACCTTCAATTCAATAAAAACAAAAAAGGATAATGTTGTGTGTATTCTCTAAGTGATGAGTAGGTAGGTACTTACTTTTGAAACAGGGAATTTTCTCCCATTCATCGCGATAGTGTTTTACATATTTACCGTGTTTACCCATTTTAATTTTCAATCAGATCAAACAGCACAAAACCTTCACAGTCACACAATAAACAATACAGTGTATCAAACTTTTCATTTGATATTATCAACGACGAAACAAGCAAAATTCGCGTCAGTGTTGCGAGTTAGTTGCGTTTCACTTTCTTGTTTAGATTTTGAACTCTGTCTCTGTCATACAGCGAGTTAGAATGAGTTACTACCCGGACGAATTAAATTGACACTTGAATTCGAAACAAGTCATTTCGGCGCTCTAGGTAATTGCATCCTAGTGAGTTGTCACTTATTTTGTCCGGGTAGTAGCGTAGCAGAATGGGGAAAGAACCGAAGAACGATGGACGTTCATATTAAGTTTCGTTACAAGCATACAATTACGAAGAAATTATTTAATAAATTTGGGGTAGGTAGTCCTGAAGTAGCCTAGAGCGCCCGTTAATTTTTTTCTAGGTAGCCTAAATGGCTACTGGTAGCCGATTGGATTTTTTGGTCGCCATTTGACCCTCCAAGGTAGCCTAAATGGCGATAATTCGCCTAAACTGGCAACCCTGGAGCCAATTGGATTGAGCTCAAAAACAAAACGACCGACCGACAGCAGTAGATAGCAGACAGCAGAATGACAGAACTGTGACAGTGACAGCACATAGTGCAGTGCCAATGCCAAAATGGAATGACACATGATTGTCATTGGAATAATGTGTCCTACTTCTTAGTGGGGTTCTTCCTGACAGCGATACAAGAGCGATTTTAATGCAAGTTATTGCAAAAAAAAACCAGCCAAGTGCGAGTCAGACTCGCGCACTGAGGGTTCCGTACAAACATGTTGGTATATAAGTTAAAGGTCACGACAATCGAGTCATAGTTAAGGTATTTTTATTGCAAATTGAAACCCATAACATGTAACTAAAAATTTAAGGTTTTCGGAATGTTTCCTTTATACATACATATGTGCTAGGTATAAAACATTGCTTGCCAAATTTCAAGATTCTAGGTCGACTGGAAGTACCCTTTAGGTTTTAATTCCCTTGCGAGTTGCTTGCTGGTTTTAAAATATGCGGCTTAAATTGCTGTTTTTTTTTTATTGCGTTGACAAAAAAGTTTGATTTTGTTACAGCTGAAAAGTATTAGAGACCTGAGTACTTGATATGAATTTAAATTTAATACTTCTACGCGTTCATGAGGAAAGGGGTAGTAAGTTTAAAATTATTAAAAATATTTTTTAATAAATGATGTACCTAACTAAAAATTTAGGTAATACGGTTTTCGCAATTTTTCCTTTAACTGTGCTACAAGACGTTGCTTCGTACCAAATTTCAAGATTCTGAGTTCACGGGAAGTAGGTACCCTGTAGGTTTTGATACCCTTGCGAGTGTCGAAAATTTGTGGCATAAGCGAAAGGAAATCTTTTGATTGCGTTGGCTTAGAAGTTTGATTTTTTCACAGCTCCAAGAAACAGTAGACCTGAGTATTTGATATAAATTCAAGCTTGATACCTCCACGCATTCCTGAGAAAAAGGGTCTTGACAGACAGACGGACGGACAACAAAGTGATCCTATAAGGGTTCCGTTTTTTTCTTTCGAGGTACGGAACCCTAAAATGTTTTTTTTATGTCCTCAGTTAGTACCTATTTAGAATATTGAGTAGGTACATAAAAAGTACATTGTTGTTCTAGTCAAGTTACTGAGTCTCAGTAACCTGACTAGTACAAATTATTCAAAATAAGTAATAATTGAGTAAATAAAAGAGCATAACACGTACATTTTTTTTAATGCAAATGTCAACCAAATTACTTAATGAATGACACATTGTTATCGATTGATCAGTGATCGATCATGATCACAAAGTGTCATTCACTAGGTACTTAAATGTAATTCGGTTGTCATTTGCTATTTTAATTTCTGAGGTCTTAATTATTTATAAATTTTTTCGCTCCTTTCGGAGCAGGCTTTAATTCAAAACCATACCGCCTAGTCCAACGTTATATTATTTTCCCTATAGTTAATTTTGAAGTTTCTGTCTGGTCTAAGCAAAGCTTTCTCAACATGGTGTGGAAAGTAAAATAATTCTAGCTCTATAAAAAGTACAGTACGTTTTATTGTGGTCTTATCTATGCTAAGATTAAACTGTTTAATAAACCTTAGACCATTATTTATCTCGTCTAAGGTTTAAACAAAGAAACCTAGTTCAGCATTATGATTATGGGTGATTTGAGCTTGGTATCATCCAATACAGGGTATTGCTTAGCTTAGACTAAGGGGTATTGTTGTGTGTGTAGCTACTATGCCAACCTTTTCCTTATCTCATCGTCGTCGGCGTCTTACTTCAGGTTATGTAAATTTAAAATACTGACAGTTTACAATATATAATGCTCATTTATTTTCCGAAATCTTATACCTAACTAAATTGTAACACTGTGGTACTAAGGTAATACTAAACTCCACCAAGTTTATCACAGAAAACCGGTAAATTTCGATCCAATACCCCGATCCCAATATCCGACATCATTACATATGTATATACATATATACCTAAGTAGGTAGAGGCAAAATACACATTTGCCGATTTACGAAGTAGATGTGCCTAACCAAAATTGTAATTAATGCTCCTACTTTATTGGACGGCAATATAACATCAGCACAAATACAGTCTCCTAGCTACACTCATAAAAAAATCTTAGCTAGGAATTTTTGATAATAAAATTTACAATTTACCTGATTCTTTTAACCATACGTTTACATAACCTTTGTCGTTTTTAGTTAAATAATTTAGACAGAGTTGCATAATACTTCAGTTCCATTGTATTTAAAATGTGCACGCTCAGTCCCTATACCTAAACGTTTACTACCAATATATTCTATGAGCTAATAGGAAAGAGTTCGATGTAAGGAATTTTCAAGAATATTTTGTTAGCAATACGGATTCCGCTTCTGTTCCAGTTCGCCTGCGCGTAAGGAAGCAGCTCTCTGTACAGCACACGCCAGTTGCTCTTCAAGAAATCGTTGCCCAAGTCAGCTGTAACAACATACAAAGGGTTTAAGGTGACGCACTGATAAAAAATATTTAAATGTAATTCTACAATTACAATACACAACTTGGGTAAAACGCGAACAGAGGAGAGCCGCCTGCGTACAAACTGCTAGCTTGAAATGAAAAGTCGTAAGCGCGGAAACAGTACCTATGTTAGGTACCTACCTAATTCTCGTTATAAAACGTACTAGGTAGTTAAGTACCTACCTATTACGTAAAATCCAACCACCATGTCGAAAAGGGTGTGACTATAGACATAAGTATGTACAGAATATTTAGAGGCTTAAAGCACGTTTCGCTCTCGTGTAAAGTGAAAATCAATGTTTTTATAGATTCTGTTGTAATAAGTACCTACCTAGGAAGTTAGCCAATCGTGTAAAACATCTACTAATTTTAAGTAAAAACCGCGAATTTGATTTTATTAAATAAAAATTCCGAATGTTTTGTAATTGCTGAAAAAATGTGCAATCCCTGACGCCAATATCGCCAATGCGTCGTCCTCATATCAAAATAAATAAATAAATAATGCTGAACAAATCACACAGCATCATCTAGCCCCAAGCTAAGCAGAGCTTTTATTATGGGTACCTACTAGATGACTAAATACAATTTATTAGGCCATAAATAAATTACGCCACACGAATCTCATGATTTTGACCCCTTTCCCCCCTTGTCACAGCTGAACACATTTGTGAAACTCCCTCCGATGTCACATATTTTGTAATTTCACAAAAGCATTGAAACAGCAGTTGTGTAATTAGATTAATTTAAATCAGGTATTTTTTTATGTGATGTCTCGAATCTTAGGACTCCTCCTATACCAACACAATGCCGCACATCATGCTTGTCAACACGTGCTTTAACGGCGAAGTAAATTATCTGTTTCAATCAGGTATTTTTTATGTGATGTCTCGAATCTTAGGACTCCTCCTATACCAACACAATGCCGCACATCATGCTTGTCAACACGTGCTTTAACGGCGAAGTAAATTATCTGTTTCAATCAGGTATTTTTTTATGTGATGTCTCGAATCTTAGGACTCCTCCTATACCAACACAATGCCGCACATCATGCTTGTCAACACGTGCTTTAACGGCGAAGTAAATTATCTGTTTCAATCAGGTATTTTTTATGTGATGTCTCGAATCTTAGGACTCCTCCTATACCAACACAATGCCGCACATCATGCTTGTCAACACGTGCTTTAACGGCGAAGTAAATTATCTGTTTCAATCAGGTATTTTTTTATGTGATGTCTCGAATCTTAGGACTCCTCCTATACCAACACAATGCCGCACATCATGCTTGTCAACACGTGCTTTAATGGCGAAGTAAATTATCTGTTTCAATCAGGTATTTTTTTATGTGATGTCTCGAATCTTAGGACTCCTCCTATACTAACACAATGCCGCACATCATGCTTGTCAACACGTGCTTTAACGGCGAAGTAAATTATCTGTTTCAATCAGGTATTTTTTTATGTGATGTCTCGAATCTTAGGACTCCTCCTATACCAACACAATGCCGCACATCATGCTTGTCAACACGTGCTTTAACGGCGAAGTAAATTATCTGTTTCAATCAGGTATTTTTTTATGTGATGTCTCGAATCTTAGGACTCCTCCTATACCAACACAATGCCGCACATCATGCTTGTCAACACGTGCTTTAACGGCGAAGTAAATTATCTGTTTCAATCAGGTATTTTTTTATGTGATGTCTCGAATCTTAGGACTCCTCCTATACCAACACAATGCCGCACATCATGCTTGTCAACACGTGCTTTAACGGCGAAGTAAATTATCTGTTTCAATCAGGTATTTTTTTATGTGATGTCTCGAATCTTAGGACTCCTCATATACCAACACAATGCCGCACATCATGCTTGTCAACATGTGCTTTATTAACGGCGAAGTAAATTATTTTGAGGAAACCCGCGGCTTAGTCAGCTTCAGACGTATTGACCTGTCTTTCTTCTGAACAGTAGCCGGATAGCCTAAGAGGATGGTAGGTAAAGGTGCTAGGCAATTCATCTAACAACGTCCCAGGCTCTACAGCGTCCCGTATAACATGCAAACCAGTTGCTCACGCTTTATAAATTATGTGTAGGTGGATCCTAATGTAATGGATCTGAAGGCCCTACTATTTCGGGTTCCGTGCCCAAAGGGTAAAAGTGGGACTCTATTATTAAAACTCCGCTGTCCGTCTGTCACCAGGCTGTATCTCATAAACCATGATAGCTAGACAGTTGAATTTTTCACAGATAGGTAATATATTTCTGTTGCCACTATAACAATAATGACTAAACTACACTAAAAACAGAATAAAATAAATATTTAAGGAGGACATACAACTTAAGTGTTTTTTCGTCCGTCCTTTGCTCGATATTAATAACGGCAACAGGTAGACGCTTGAAAAATACACAGAATATTTAGTTGTAGGTATATTCACATTAAAAAAAATTAATTAAAAGAAAACAAATATTTAAGGGGGGCTCCCATACAAGAAACGTGATTTTAATGCCGTTTTTTGCTCGATATTAATAACGGCAACAGATGACGCTTGAAATATTTACTCTTATGGTTCGGAATCCTTCGTGCACGAGTCGGACTCACTTGGCCGATTTTTAATGGTTATTTGTAATGTTGGTACACTGTACAAAACTTACTTAACGCTTTGCTGTCAGGGTTGTAATTTTCTAAATGTGACACCATGTTATCTACATCAGGTCTCATCTCAAATGAGTGGATTCTCATAAATACATCAGATCCGATTTTCTCAGGTGTACCGTCAATCTTCCAGGTCCATACGAGTCCAGCTGAAAAATAAAGAAATATCTGTTAATAAAGGACTTTGAATATTCGCTGCAGGACCTGGATAAAATGAGGGACTCTATTTTGAAAACTCTCGTTTTGAGACGCATGACATTTTCAATCGCCATGTGACACGTTTGATCGAGACCTACTCGTTTCCAGTAAACTACTCATGCGAGTCATAGGCTGAGCGATTTATAATTAGAGCCCCTTCACTGCATCGGGAAGTATGGTACGAGGGTGGCCCATACCCAGCAGTTGATGAAATCGGGCTGATGATGACGTATGATGATGATGAAAGAACTTTGAAGACAAAGACACATTGTAAGGCGGAGTGACGATAGGTGGAGCAAAGCTTCGGCCGAATGGTGGCCCAGGATCGAACAACAGACCGGTAGTGATGAGCGCTTGTGGTGGGTCGAAGACATACCTACCCAGTTCGTCGCAACGCTGCAATGGATGCGACTAGCACTGGACTGTGGATGGCACAAATTTAGGGAAAACTGTAAGCAGCTTTAATGTTGAGTTGTGATTATACGCACTGGCACTAATATATGCCCTTTTTACGGCCGAATGGTGGCCCAGGATCGAACAACAGAGTGATGAGTGCTTGTGGTGGGTCGAAGACATGCCTACCTAGTTCGTCGCAACGCTGCAATGGATGCGACTAGCACTGGACTGTGGATGGCACAAAATTAGGGAAAACTGTAATCAGCTTTAATGTTGAGCTGTGGTTATACGCACTGAAGTGAAAACGATAGGTACCTATGTGCGTAATAAAGTAGCGCATCATAGTGAGAAAACCCACGGCACAGTCGGCTTCAGGCGTATTTAGTTATTGTTTCCTTTGAATACAGCACTCTTCTCAGAAGACGGAATAAGTACAGAGCAACCATAATCCACCTAGCAATGTCCAAGCACAGCAGCATGAATAACCGCGCTGAAAGTAAATCATCTCTAGATAAATGTAAAAAGGGCATAATATGATCATACCCTTTTAAAAAAATATAAAATGTATTTATTTCAGTAACCATCATTACAATATCATCACAAGGTTGAAACCTTCTTTTAAGTACATAGTACTTGTGCCAGAGGGTTTCGCTCTTCAATAACCATATTTCATTATTATGTATTTTTGGTTAGAATAATATCGTCGGAAAATAATGTCAAACAATAGATATATACTAATAATAACTTGACCTTTTTACATTTATCTAAAAGATTTTATTGGTAAAAATCTTTTTTTTCGAATTCGACCCTGCATTGTTGAAATCTGTTGAAATATATACTGGACGTTTCATAAAGCCGGAAGTTGCGTGTTCGAATTGCGTCTGAATCTAAAAATATTAATAAATAATTTTATTTCCATATATTGTCTGCCTCTAAGTGCGTGCTACACAATAAATAACACTTAATCCACACAGTAAACATTTATGTTAACCGTAGGGTTTTCCATTACCTTATCTGGGTAGGTATGTATGTGAGATCATGGCCATATGGTTAGGTCATGGCCATCAATTGAAATCAGATGTGCCATTTGCTTATTCCAATCCCAAAAATCAATGTAAATAGTAGCCAAGAATGACGAAGCGAAGCGAGCCTTTGCACAATATGATTATCGAAGGCTGTGCGATAGTGACCGCAAACCCTGTACTTCTAAAGCAATATTGTAAGCATATTATATAGATAGATAGATAGAAAATGCTTTATTGCACACCTTAAACTAAACGTAAACGTATTGTCCTGGAGCCTGTCCTACTGGAGGAATACCATCACAACTGCCTGAGACTATTTTGAAAAAATATTTTAAAGTCTTTTCCGTCAGTGAAGGACTTCATCGTCTGAAAAACTTAGTTTTTGGCGTGGTCGTTATTCTGACGATGAAGAAATTGGTTTTGAACAGGATAACGGAACGTAGGTAATCTACAACATATTTTTAGTAGGTAAATATTACTCATAGTCGTGGTGAAGTCTCCGAAAGCCTCCAGTTTGAGAGCATTGTACTGCCCCTCGCCCTTGTACGTGCCATTGATTATAATTTGAGGTGCCACTAGATCTATTTCCACGTGAAGCCGGTCGTCGTCCGCTTTAACTCTGAAATTAATAATATTATGTCGTTACATATGAAATTGGCGTTTTGTATGAGAGGAACATAAAGTACATTTCTTTTATGTAAAATATTTAATTAATCAAAGTATGTGCCATTGCTATCTATGCACTTTTGCCATCTCATAGGTAGTTAATTGATGCCTTTACTAAAAAATCATTCGGACGGGAATCAATAAAATCTTTAAAGGCGGTTTGGACTGCCCCATCGGATTTGAATGTTTTCCCTTGCAAGAAGTTATCCAAATTGCGAAAAAAATGGTTATTTGTTGGAGCAAGGTCCGGAGAGGACGGTGGATGTCTTAGACATTCCAATTGAAGCTCCTCTAATTTGGTAGCCGTCTGTTGAGCAATGTTTGGTCTAGCGTTGTCCTAAAGCAGCAGTGGGCTAGAGCGATTGACCAGCCTCGGTTGATTAGCAGCTAGCTTTTCCATCATGGTCTGCATTTGCTGACAATAGACATCTGCCGTAATCGTCTGGCCAGATTTAAGAAAGCTATAGTGGACGACACCGGCACTGGTCCACCAAACGCTCACAAGTAACTTTTTTGAGTCAGTTTTCGCTTGGGGCATGTTTTGGCTGGTTCGCCAGGGTTCAGCCATTGCGATGGGCACTTCCGATTATCGTATAAGATCCAATTTTCATCACAGGTAATGATTCGATTTAAAATCCCTTATATCTCTTTTTTTGTACCGTTCCTCTAATTATGTCCATGAGTGTATTTATATATCCTAAACCAAATAATTTTTACTATTTAATTACGAGAAAAAACAATCTAAACACAATCCTGGCAGCCGGCAAACCTCCTTGAGCAAGGGTGGTACGAACCATGCCACCAAATTCATAAATGACTCGACGTGCAACTATTCACGAACTGAGTTTCGGAAAAGCCGAAGATTTAGCTGGCTTTTGGCCGAAACCATGAGGACTATTCTAAGGGAAAAACTTGAAACAGGTTTATCTTAGTGGTCCAACAGTAGACTGTCACGGGCTGCTGATATTGGTGAATAACAGAAACAGGTACCTACTTAATTAATGCTTAAACAAATCCCACCTTGCGTCACGAACCGTTGCTCCGCTAAGGCCCATTACATATATATCTTTCATGTTCATCTTTGCAGTAATCTGTAAAAAACATTGTTTTATGTACTTAATAAAAAATTTGAAATTTCTAAGAGCAAAAGTCAAAAATGCTACTTACAAGACAAAACATTAAAAGTACCTACCTATTTAAACGTGCTTACTTAACTAGATAATACCGGTTATCATTATTTAAACGGTTGAAATACGGAAACGGGGTAACCAGACACCTTATAATTAGCAATAGAAAATTATAACGTTCTAGATAGCCGTATTACAGATGATACTCATGTTTCTAATTGCATAGGTAGGAGCATAGAAGACCATTTTGTCACCGAGTGCAATTTTCATTAATACCTACCTACTAATGTTTCAAGGTGTTCCAGCTAGGATACATCCACATAAATGGTACAATTAGGTGACCAATTAGATTATGTCACGCAGATTCACCTCCGATAAGGTATTCGTGTCAATTCACTTAGCAGAAACGAGCTTGCAGTTATAGAACATAACATCTGGCCCTTAGATGAAGTAACCAAGGTGGACTGGCCGCCGAGAAAGATTAGTGCTATTTGACATTGACATCTACCTAATCTAATTCTTTTGATACATCGTGCTAGAAGTTGGACTAAATAAGCTCTGGGCCCTTTTTATTATCGTTCGGCTATGGCTCGCATGACTAGGTACCTACTTATTTGTTTCATTGAAAACGAGTAGTCGCATAATTGTGTCGCTAGGCGAAATACGAACTGAACGAAAATGCATTATGGGTCAGTTGCAAGCGATTTAAAGTCAAAGTCAAGTGTTTATTCAATAGAGCAAAACGCTACATAGAATAGTCAATTTACAAAAGAAGAACAAGACGCATTTAAATTGAATAAAGCACATATTTGAATTAGTTCGCTTCAGATATTTTTTTTTATGTGAGGGAAGGAAGAAACAAGGAACCTCACTTTCAATTCTATTCATTCTTAAAATTTCTGGCTTAATATTATGCTTAATTTAATGTTCGCAAGGATATTGGATACTTTGGATATTGCAAGATGACATTATTTCTTATCGTGGTTGAACCGAGCAACACTCGGCCAAGGGTCAATCATCATTCCAGCCGTAAAAAGTCCACTACTGAACAGGCCTCCCTCATGGATCTCCAATTGTTTTATAAAAAAGCTTAAACCTATGAATCGATAGTTCAGTCGCCTCAAATGGAAGCTTATTATAGAAGCGCACATTAGAGTCTAAATTTAGGGATGTGCAATTCAAAGATAGAACCCTTATTTTTCAAATAATACTGGACATTCTTTACCAAGAGGCGAGCATCAGCAGCTTACCCAACGTAATAAATGTTATCCATACCAGATGTTTGTCATTTTAATCCCCGGCGGGGATCAAACCCGCAACCTCTTATTTCAGCCAGGTATTAAACGCTTTAAAAATCTTAAACTCAACAGAACCCTAAGCTGGTCTATATTTTTAAGAAGAAGCAATACTTACTCGTATTTGAGGTATGACCTTTTGGTAAAAAAAATGTTGACTCTAATTTTTTAGACCTAAGTACCTAATATCGTATCTCTTTTGAACATCCTCATTTCTCGTCCGAAAGCGTAAATATTTTAAGGATTCGATGATTTCTGAAAATCATTATGTCCCTGCAAACTTTAAAACTAATAGGTACATAAAAAATAAACTAAAAAAAGATAAGTTATACAAGACTACGTTTAAGGTACGTACGTACGGACGCACGTAGGCACCCAGAATTCCGAACTTGCCAGTTGAGAAAATCGTATTGATGTATTTATTTTTTGATTTATTTGTCTTTTAAAAGCTGAATATCTTGATTCTGTGGGTCGATTTTGATAATATTACCACTAAATGTTACTTTACTCCCGAGGCCAGTTCTGCTTAAGGAATACATTTCCAAAGGCTCCAAATAGCATGTCCATGAACTCACCTGATTATTATTGTACTGCACTTTGAGTTCTTTCTGGTGGTAAGGGTCGACACTGGGAACGCCAATGTCCTCGATTCCACCAGCCATTGATTCTATTCCTTTTTGGACGGCTTCAACCATGCAGTCGTTGAGGTCAACTGAATTTCTGTCGCATACTTGCAGATACTTGGCTGTAATCAAGAAAAAAAATATTGGGTGACGGTAGTATTTTTAAACCGGGATAATTTTATAATGCTATACACAGCACCATCTTTTTTATATACGACTAAATGATGAGACAAGCCGAAGGCCCGTCTGATGTAAAGCGGTTTAGCTTTTGTAATAGGTAGAGGACCTATTACAACTGCAATACCGCGGTGATCACGTTTCACTAAGCACATGACTAACGCTGCTTCGCATTGCGCCCGTCACCCTGAGACGGAGTTGTGAGGTCCAGTCCCGAATTAAGCGAAGCCCGCACCTACTATGGAAACCCAAACCAGTTGTACCTACTTTAACCCCTTTTTTAACCGACTACAAAAGGAGGAGGTTCTATGTTCAACTGTATATTTTTTTTCTTTGTATGTTCCCCGATTTCTCGGTCAATTATTGTAAAAAAATATTTTTTATTCGAAAGTGTGCACTTCCGAGGTCTCATAGGAACCATCTCAGGATACGATGGTGGAATCCTAGAGAAATCGGGGAAATCTATAACCACTGCTCTCGCAGCATCAAATATGATGTTTGAAAAAATGGCTGTCTGTCGTGGTATCACATTTGATGTCGGTCGGAAGTTGGTAAAATTGGACCGTTATTTGAACGAAACATACCTATCCGTTCTAACTTGCACCAAATGTAGCAGTAAGAACAAGGATGGCATACCATCCATTGTTCAACCTCTAAAGCCAACCATTGAAATCGATTTTTTTTTTGTTTAAGAAGTAGGTAAATAATTATTCAAATAATATTGAAATTATAAAATAATTATTGTACTTAATAGAAAACACCCAAAGCCGAGACAAATATCTGCAGAAAAGCCAACGTAATGTCCGCCAACGGGGATCCCCCACCTCCAGCGTTTCAGTCAGCTATTAGACCAAATGAGCCACGTAGGTTTTCAAGTTCAAATTGTACAAGAAAGGAAGTTGTTTTACTAGGTACTGCCGCGAACAATAAGATGTTTTAATTATTGTAGTTAAAGAATTTAAAAACAGTTCAAAAACACGCCGTACGTACGTTTAGTTAGTTCGCAATGGAAAATAAAATTAGACAAATAAGACATTTCATACTGAACTAATTAAAATCACAAGCTTGAATCCGAATAGCCGTGATGTGCCGGCAGTAGAATGTTGCCTCTCCTCTCTTGCCCGTGGGAAACCTCCGAAAAATGGGCAGCAGCGTCTTTCTGTATATCAACATCCTGTACTACGCTCGCCAACCCGCTTGCCAAGCGTGCTGAGTATGGCAATAATAATCACCTCATGATCAGTCCTTGGAGATTCATGAGGGAGGCCCAGCATTGGACGTCCAACGGGTGTGTTGATGATGAATCAGAATAAAGTACCTGGATACCTACTGTTGTAAAACCAGTGGACTCTGGACTCTGTATCAACAATAAAATATTTTTAAAGCTTTTTGACCAAAAATTATGTTAAGTGTAAGAACTGGTGAGGAACCATGTAATAGAATAAAACGGACAACTGCGAGCAAGACTCGCGCTTTAAGGGTTCCGATATTAGAAGAAATATTTATGCTAGTAAAACTACTTCAAATCGAATTGACGCTAAATGGCGATACCAGTAATAAACTCTATTAAAAAGACGCATAAATTTAATTTTAGGATAGATAAGGCTTCGGTTTATATATTAATTGATCTAAAATAATCTTTAAATACCTATTAAACTAATCAAGGACTTTTCTAATTTCAAACGCCTTTTTTCGTCAAACTTCAATACGGTATTGTGGGGTTAAAGAAACGAAATACGTAATTTTTTTTACTTGTGCCACAAAAGCTCCCATTCCAAATTTCAGAGAAGAGACTTTTGGAAGTGCCCTTGAGGTTTTCCTATTTTGCCATTTTCATATAAAAAAATCGCTTGTTGCTTGTAACTTTTGAATGCCCTGAGGTAGAACCTTTGCCTTTAAGGGCTATCATCTGCCCGCAAATCTTGATGTTTGGTATAAACTTCAAATTGATACCTTCAGCCGTTTCGATAAAAAGGTTCTTGATAGACAGGCAGACCGACAAACAAGTGATCCTATTAGGGTTCCGTTTTTCCTCTTGAGGTTTTGAACCCTAATAAATACCAAAATAAAAATTCACAAGAAGTTGGCGGCTAAAATTAGGTACAGGCGCACCCCGACCGATCAAAACAAAACTAGATATACAGAGCCTAAAAATTACTGCAATAGGGTGTGTAGGGATACACAACGCCGATATATTCATAAACCTGTCCTTAATTAAAAAATATTATATCTATACTTGAGGAAATGATCCATGTCATCAAATATACATATATAAAATTTCTCCATCGACACTGGTACTTTCCCAAGTTTATAGAAGGAGTCGCAACTTGTTCTCCTTTTGAAATGTCCAAATCCCTCTTCATTTTCTGAATATCGTTACATCTCCATTCTTCCCTTCCTTTCCAAAGTTTTAGAGCGCCTTGTTCACCAACAACTTAACTATTTCCTTACGTGCATTAACTTTATGAACACATTCCAGTCCGGCTTCCGTACTGGCCATAGTACTGTCTCTGCCTAAATTTAAATCACTGATGACATCAGACACGGCATGGAAGTCAGACATGTTACCATTCTCTCCCTTCTCGACTTCAGTAACGCATTTAACAACGTAGATTTCGATATCCTCTTAGCTCTTATTCGCTCTCTTGACGTATCTGCAACAGTGATTGGCTGGTTTCTTAATTACCTCCATGGACGCCGGCAACGCATTCGTATTGACGATACCTACTCATCATGATGTCAGCAGCGGGCTGGTGTTCCTCACGGCTGCGTGCTATCTCCTCAACTCTTGTCTATTTTCATAAATTATATTTCCGAACGTCTCTCTTCTTCCTACCACGTTTACGCAGATGATTTACAAATTTACACGCAAGCTCCAATAGAATGGCTAGCTGTAGCAATCTCCGAGATAAATTCCGATATGGAAGTTATCAGTAGGTGGAGTAAATATTATGGACTTAAAATTAATCCGTCTTAAACCCAGGTCAAGGACAGCTCTAGGATGACTGATCGCATCAACTGGCCTCATTTACCACTAATGTTTGACGGCGTGAATATACATAGGTATAAGTGAAACCGTAAAAAAATCTAGGTGTCATCATGGACAGAAAAATGTCATGGGGGGCCACAAATGACAGCGTTAAGCCGGAAATCCTTTGGAGCAGGTGCCTCTTTAAAACGACTACGTAATTTTCTTCTTCTTTTCTATGAAAAATATACCTAGTATTGTAATTGTCTAAATACAATCAGTGTGTGTTACCAGTGATGACATATGGAACCGAGACGTGGTCATTCACGATTGGTCTCATGAATAAGCTCAGAGTCGCTCAACGAGCTATGGAGAGGGCTATGCTCGGGTTTCTTTACGCGATCGAATCAGAAATGAGGAGATACGTAGAAGAACTCGGGTCACCGACATAGCCAAACAAATAAATAAATAAATACCCAAACGGATTAGCACGTTGAAGTGGCAATGGGCAAGCCATGTAGCTCGCAGAACAGAAGGCCGATGGGGCCGAAAAGTTCTCGAGTGGAGGTCACGGACCGGCAAGCGCAGCGTAGGACGTCCACCAACAAGATGAGATGATGACCTGGTGAAGACCGCAGGTCGACGGTGGATGCAGATTGCTTCCAACCGCAATAACTGGATATCCATGAGGGAGGCCTATGTCCAGCAGTGGACGTCCTACGGCTGAAATGATGATTGTAATTGTTGGCCTTTTCTAATGTTAAGGTTATTATTGTATGTCCGAATACAATTGTTAAAACATAATTTTTATTTAAGACCTTTACTTGTAATTGCCTACATGTTAAATTGTTACAATTTAACAATAAAGTTTTCTTCATCATCATCTTCCCACGTCCACCGAAATTGCGCTCGCACAGTCCTTATTGCATCCTATTCTAGACTACGCTGACGCCAGCTACCCAGATTTAACTGAAGACCAACTCGACAAGCTTGAGCGTCTTCAGAACTATTAACTTAGATTCATATTTGGCTTGCGTAAATTTGACCATGTCTCTTGAGTATCGTAGCATGCTCAAGTGGTTACCTATTCAACTTCGCCGGAATGCTCATATCCTAAACTTCCTTTACACTATCCTTTTCTTTCCTTCTACTCCATCCATCCTACCTTAAAGATAGCTTTGAGTTCCTTCATAGTTCCCATCCTCGATCTCTTCGGTCCTCTGACGCCCGTCAACTGAAAACTCCTCTCCATACTTCAGAGTTCAATGGTGATTCTTTCACTATTCAAGCTACTAGACTCTGGAACGCCCTACCTTTTCCCATTCGACATGCCAAATCCCTTCCTATCTTTAAAAGCATGGTTCATCAATTTTATCTAGAGTCCCTGGATAAGTCTTAAAAGTAGAAGGATGCCTAACCACCAACTGAGTACCTATCTACATAAAAGTTGCGCTGTTTAGTTTGTCAGATAAAAATTGTTCTACGTCATATGCCTTTTTTAATAACATTTGTTTCAGTTTATTTATAAATACTGAGTGATTTTCCTCTGATTTAATTTGTTCGGGTAATTTATTATAAATAAATAAATACAAGTAGATAAAATAAATTTATTCAAATAACTATTACGGCTAAGTACATGATACTTATATCTAATAATAACAAAAATCTAACGTATTAGTTGTGTGCCTGAACTAGGTAATCCTGTTTTTCAGGCGAAACGAGGTCACAAGCAAAAATGTTAAAAAAAGCTTACGAGTACCTATTACAGATCTGTTAAGTAAATAAATAAAAAATACAGTGTCAAATAAAACTAATATTGCAGTGAAGCAGAATCTTACAATATAATTGCCTAGTTAGTTAGAAAATAAAATGTTAAACCTACTTTATTACAGCTAATAAATTCTCGGTATCGTCATTATACTTTAATAATTTTACAATTTTTAGAATTAAGACAGTGGATATTGGCTAACGCATTTATTCTTTTGTACAAAAATGGTTCAAGGAAACTATAAAATCTATTAGAAAAGACATGTTTTCTACATGGTTGCTTAGGGCAGACATTATTCCTCCTTTTATTAGTAGGTTCAGTGCTATATGGAAGCGCTGCGTGTTGTTTAAGTACGATGTTCATTATGAATAACTGTCGAACTGATAATACTCCGCACGGTTTGTAAAGAAGACTAGTTGGAAAAATAAAAGGGCGGAAAGTTGATACCTTAAGTAGGGTTCTTTGTGCTCTTTCGACAGTTAGTAATAACGTTTTACCTACCCCACCCCATGACGTAATACAGTAAGATAAAATTGATTGACAAAGGGCCTGGTAAATGCTTATAATAAGTTTCCGATCCGCAATATGGCGTAGTTTCTTAAAAACAAAAATCAACTTTTGAACTCTGTTATGTTCATTATAAATGTTTACTAGACTGTATGTTAACGCTTTAACCTACAAAATGAAGGTTGGAGGCGGGAAGGTACAATTTATTTTTATTGCGTCTATTAATAAGTATTAAAAAATTTCCGAGTTGGAAACAAAGAGTGTTCTGTTTATTCTTATAAATATCGCTGCTTGTATTATATTGAAAGCAGGGTTAATATTTGTTTATTTATAAATAATGGTTTACAGCTTTCTCGTCTTTTATTGTTCATAAGTATTCGAATACATTCGAATACTTTAAGCACGCCACCGTCATTATATTGTTAACTCTTTCCTATCCATCAAAAGGTTGCCTGGAAGAGATCGCTCTTAGCGATAAGGCCGCCCATTGTGCATTTGTATTTATTTTAAGTTTTCATATTGTACTTAATTTTAGTTTTGGTGCAAAATAAAGTTATATTCATATAGTTAGATTCATAAAAGTTTTGCTCATCATTACAGTAAAACAAAAAAATGTAACCAGTCGTCAAACTCTTTCAATCGCTACACAATTGTCACCGTAATTGGTACTATTTTGTGTAATAATAACTGTTTTTCTGTTTTTTCAAAGAGTTGTTGTAAGACTTGTACAGGTGCATACAAAATGTGAGAACTACGTACACACGATCTTTGTCGTATACCACAAAAAATATTACGTAGACACATGCATTAGCTTCTGCTTCAACAGTGATATGTCATCTTTGGAAAATAATACTGCATTGTTGCGTGGGTTAAACAAGAGTAGGTACCCAAATTACACAACCGTTCATGCAATCAAGGCAAGGTAACAATTTGACGCCGAGCATAATAATCTGGTTGGAATTAATTGGAAGGACACAATATGAGGTAAAGTGACCGAACTCGATCGCAACGGGATTCAAACGGTATTTATAGGTACTAATAATAATAAAAAGGGGTACTATAATATCATAAGGCACTGCTGAAATACTACGGGGGTACCAGAAAAGGGGGCGAAGGTTTCCGAAAAATGCCATTTTTGACCTTTGGTAACCTTTTGAGGTCCGGTCCCTGTGACCTGGGGTCACCAAAATCAATCAGTACTCTTCTCTCATTAAGGGGCTTCGCCCCCTAATAAAAGCTTGTTTGTTAAAAAGTTTTTTTACATTTAATTTATTTACTTAAAGTACAGAACGGGGCAAGACATAAGTTGCAAATAAAAGGTCGCAGAAGGATATTCAGTATTGTTGTGTTAGGTATTGTAGTAGGTAGGTATCATTATATTTTTAATGAAGTATTTTAATATTGTTGGTCAGCCTTTATTCATTTACTTTAATTAACTCAGTTAACAACCAATTACTTCATCATCATCACCATTCCAGCCGTATGACGTCCACAGCTGGACATGGGCCTCCCTCATGCATGGATCATTAATTGCTGTTCATGCGCAGTACAGTGTGTTGATACACGAAAAGACGCCGCTACCAAACTTCTGGAGGTATCCCTTGGCTGATTCTTATTCCATCTGTAAGAGAGGAAGGGCAACATTCTAATAATACGGGAACCACGGCGTAATAGGATTCAGTGACCCAGCTTTTGGGTGATCGCCCGAATGTGCGAGGTCGACTCCTCCCGGGATGGAAATTCTTGTTGTATTTTCACTACTTTGAAGCGCTTTTGTCCGAGTGGTATGTACTTTCGAAGGACGCAGGTTCGATACGGTGTGACCATAGAATACAGAATAAATTCTGTTTTCCATGGGTGTACCCTGTCCCGTTTTAATCTAACAATATCCCTGTTTAAATTAAATGTCCTTTAGGTTAAACCGGGCTCAGATAAATCTAAGATCATGGAAATCCGTCCAACCGTTCTTAAGTCATAAATGGTGAAACTAACCCGTAATATATATATGTAGATGTAATAAATAAATGATATTATATCTTCTTAATATATGTAGGTATTTAGAAGATAGAAGAAAATATTAATTCAAACTTATTTTGTTGTCGGGGATGAACCGTGCAACACCCGGCCAAGATTCAATATCATCCAAATCATCATCTATGGTGGAGTAATAATAATAAGCTTGTCTAAGTGTTTTTTTTCTATCAAATGCCTTTACCAAATATAGTTCGGTCCTTATAAGAGCACACACAGTTGCCTATACATTATTTATTTTCTTTTTGGCGTATTAATTTAGGGAAATAGAGCCGGGATCAAAAATCTGTTCATCCTTATCATACAAATGTTTTTCCCGTTAAAGGAATCTGCAACCTATTAAATCCAGTCTACATCGGCACTTTGCCCTGGCCACGGAGGTCAAAGTGTAAATAGTTTGTACAAACAAATGACAAAATAATATTGTAGACTAGTTGCCGACTAGTCAAAACATACGTTTTTGCGGCATAGACAGCCGTATGTATCTTTTTTTAAATTAACTGAGAAGTTTGATTTTTTTCTCAGCTTTAAGGGATTGTAGACCTGAGTATTATGGTTTCCGGGTTCCGGACCAAAATGGTTATAGGAAACCTTATGGTATCACTTTGTCTGTCTATCTGTCACAAATGGATATCTTGAGAACTATTATGCTATCGACTTGAAATTTGAATTAGTATAAGATAACGCTTTTTCACTAATATGGAATATATAAAGTGTTGAAAAATATAATAAAATGCAAGGGGGCGGAAAGGGGTCTCAAATTTTAAGTGAAGTTATTTGGTCATGCGGGGTTTTTATAAGAAAGGTATTCATTTGCACATTAATAAACCGTTTTTAGTTTTCCTTTAAGTCGTATTATTGTTTTCGAGTTATTTACAAAAACGTTGAAAAAACAGCATTCCCCCCTTATCTCCGAAGTTTGCGGAGATAAACCTCTGAAACTTTAATTGCTAATAGAAGTGTACGTAAAGATTACAGGTAAATTATAACGAACCCTCTAATTTGCATAGCTTTTTATCATCTAAGGTGTAAATAATTTACATAAGTTCCGCTATCAGACAGGAGATGGCGCTGTCAAGGTTCTCTAACAATAATAAACCGCCTTTATCATATATTATATTGTATGATGGCACGGAATCCTGGGTGCGCGAGCCCAACTCTCTCTTGGCCGGTTTTATTTTAATTTCAACTCTGTACTCCACGCGTTCCCAAGATAAAGGGTCTTGACCGACATACACATAGACAGACAGACAACAAAGTGATCTTATAAGGGTTCGTTTTTTCTTTTCGATGTACGGAACCCTAAAAATTGTTGATTTGCTATAACGCATAATACAATTTAGTAAAAAGCTGTTAATTTGACCTTCCAAACAGACACTTCAATTTTAGCTATTTGTTTAAGTCATTAAACATAATAATTGGTAAGGTATAAATGCATGTAGATACCGGTTTGGTTAAGGATTCGTTGCAGAAGGCCTAAGTGTAACCTATAAGGACTGATTAAGATTCTCGACCGGTGTCTTGACAACAAAACTTTACAAGGTCTTGAGCATTAAACTTAATAATTTACTTCTAGTGTAGTGTGAATGATGGTGATATTCTCTTATTAATAGCACACAAAGGACTGAGGCAAATCGATGATAAAGTCAAAGAGTGTTTATTTATTAAGACCACAGAAATTACTATTTCATAAATAAATAAAATAACATTCAATATGTATTATAGCAGATATTCATATCTACACAAATTAATAGGTACAATTGAAGTGTCTGTTTGTAATGTCAATATAACAGCTTTTTTTTACTTAAAATGCATATAAAATAAAATAATATACAAATAGCAAAAATGTTTTAATTTATCTTTGTCCGTCTGTTATCTGTAAATCGGCTGAACCGATTTCGTCGCGACTTTTACTCTTTTACTGTTATATGGAGTAATCTAAGCTCCTAGGTTTATGTTTAAGAAAGGATGTGAAACCCTTATTACTCTCTAAAGCACATAACAACATAAACATAAAAGCGCGGGCAACGCCAAAGGCTAGCAAAATCTTAATGACAAAGATATAAATTTATTTAACAAAGTAACATTAACTGTACCAACTTACAGATATCAATAGCTCCATAGCACCATGCAATCACAGCCATCAAAAGTGTAACTCTACTCACTAACCCGGCCATGTTAGGGGATTAGGACAGCCGAAGATTATATTTATAATTTTAAAATCGAATAATTAATATCACATGCGCGAGTAGTGCAGCCTAGCTTACGGCTTCGTTTGGTCCAAGCGTATCTGCCTTACTCGAGCAACGATTGCATAAAGTCAAGCCCAATGTCACGTACTGGTTCTCGGAATACATAATATAAAAATGATGCCTTATTCGTGAATTTGTCTAACAATGGTTTGATTTTGGAATTAATTTATTAATTTAGGAAGTATCCTTGGCCTACGTGCCATTGAGCTTAACGCATAGTCGAGAAAATTAAGAACGGAATCACGTTTGTATTATCACCATTATCATCATCATCTCAGCTCGTTGACACCCTCTGCTGGGTATAGGCTTCCTCTTCAACACGCCAGTGTAAACGGTCCTCTGTTCAAGTCCCATCCACTGTATATTACAGTCTGTCAATTTATTGTTGACAAAATGTTTTTTTTTGTAGTTAATGTTGAGATCTACTTTAAAAAATATTGGATACATTTTTAAATACAATATAATATATGATATACGATATATATATGGCAAGAGCGAATATAATAATATATATGAGTATATATGGCAAGAGCGAGTCGGACTCGCGCACCGAGGGTTCCGTGCCATCATACAATATAATATATGACAAAGGCGGTTTTATATTTGTTGGAGAACCTTGACAGCGCCATCTTTTGTCTGATAGCGGAACTTATGTAGATTTTTTACACTTTTGAAAACGCCCCTTCCACCCCCATTGTCTAAAAAACTATGCAAATCAGAGAGTTCGCTATAATTTTCCTATAAAGTTTACATATACTTCTATTAGCTATAAAAGTATCACAGGTTAATCTCTGCAAACTTCAGAGATAAGGGGGGGGGGGAACGGTCGTTTTTTCAACATTTTTGTAAATAACTCAAAAACTGTATGGCTTAAAGGAAAACTAAAAAATGTTTATTAATGTGCAAATAAATAGCTTTCATATGATACCCCACATCACCTATTTACTTTACAAATTTTTTGAAAACCCCCCTTCAACCCCCCTTGTCTAAAAAACTATGCAAATTAGAGAGTCGCTACAATTTTCCTATAAAGTTTACATACACTTCTATTAGCTATAAAAGTATCACGGGTTTATCTCTGCAAACTTCGGAGATAAAGGGGGGGGGGGGGGGGGGGGGAACAGTCGTTTTTTCGACATTTTTGTAAATAACTCAAAAACAATACGGCTTAAAGGAAAACTAAAAACTGTTTATTATTGTGCAAATGAATACCTTTCATATGATACCCCACATCACCTATTAACTTCACAAAATTTTTGAAAACCCCCCTTCCACCCCCCTTGTCTAAAAAACTAAGCAAATTAGAGAGTTCGCTATAATTTTCCTATAAAATTTACATACGCTTCTATTAGCTATAAAAGTATCACGGATTTATCTCTGCAAACTTCGGAGATAAGGGAGGGGGGGGAGGGAACGGTCGTTTTTTCAACATTTTTGTAAATAACTCAAAAACGATACGGTTTAAAGGAAAACTAAAAACTGTTTATTAATGTGCAAATGAATACCTTTCATATGATACACGGCCTAGAAACTTCACTTAAAATTTTTGAGATCCCCTATCCGCCCCCCTGCAATCAAAATAAGAATATTTTTTAACATTTTCATATAATATGCTATATTAGTAAAAAAGTGTTGTCTTTTACCATTTTAAATTGCAATTCGATAGCATCAGTAGTTCTCGAGATATCCATGTGTGACAGACAGACAGAGTGATTCTATAAGGGTTCCTTTTTACCATTTTGGTCCGGAACCCTAAAAATATATTTTGAAATCAGTTTAAATGTAGTGTGACTTCACGGATCCAAAAGCAAAAATTACGTCTCTATTATTTTTTATTAAATGGAATTTTCATGTTTATTCCGTCTTATATACCTATTTATTTATTATTATTTTTTATAAGCCTGATGTTTCCCACTGCAGGGCAAAGGCCTCCCTTCCCTCCTTCCACTTATCCCTGTCTTGAGCTTGTATACCTAATTATTATAAAATCCGCCGTGGGGTGCCGGCAGTAGAATGTGTTACAATTTATATAACCATTTGTATAATCACTAATTGAATATTAAAGTAATTAGGTAAAGTTAAAGGTATGCTGTTTGGCAACTTATGTTAAAGACAAGGTTTTAGATAAATACATTGTATTTCCGTTTGCCACGAATTGACAAGGAATTGCCAAACAATGTGTTTAACTGTTGTAATAATCGAGTATTGAATTATTACTATTAATAACGGTACAATGATAACGCTATGCTTTCTGTTAACAATGATCTTTCCCGGTTGCAGGCCTGGTCCAGTATGTTTGGTATTACGGTCAATCCAGATAAATGTCAGGCTATTATAAACGGTGGTTCTCGACAGCTCGCTAAAATCGATGCCTTTGATGTCCTCCCCTAACTTTATTACAACAGACATATAATCCCATTCTCTCCTACAGTCAAAAATCTTGGTATTATTATCGACTCCACACTAAGTTGGATACCACATGTAAAGGAAATTTCTCGAAAATTCTATGCTATCCTCCACTCGATTATATACGCCTAAAAAAATTTCTTCCAACCTCTACTAAAATCACTCTTGTCAATGCTCTCCTTTTGCCAATCATTGACTATGCGGATGTAGTTTTTATCGACCTCAATCAGGACTTGCTAAACAAGCTGGACCGCCTGCTTAACACTGGCATTCGCTTCATGTTCTGCCTTCGCAAATACGACCACATAAGCGAATACCGAGCCAAGCTTGGGTGGCTGCCCATTCGTGAGCGTAGGAACCGTAGAGCTCTTTGCCTCCTATTTTCTATCTTGAAAGATCCTTCCGCCCCTGTCTATCTAAAAAATCGCTTTAAATTCATGACTGACTCGCACGACAGGTCACTCAAATCAACCAGCAATCTTGTTCTTGAAATCACATCTTTCTGTGATAGGTCTTTTTCAATCGCTGCTGTTAGACCCTTCCGTATTATATAAGGAAAGTTGACTCCAAGGACTGTTTTAAAAAGCTCACTCACCGGCACTTCTTTAAATCTCTATAAACTTCTTTGAAATCCATGTAGTTCAACCATTTATCTAGCAATTAATGATGTAGTTCCTACCTTAATCTATTTATGACATTATACTATTATACTTATCTCTATATTTACTAGCTTTTATGTATTTATTTATATTTATTATGGTATATAGTTATTATTTAAAGTGTGTTTTTAGTTTAATAAGTTTTATATTTTTTCTTTTGTGTATGTTAGCACGCCTGTCTTTCTGTCTTCGACCTTTTTGGTTGGCAGGTAGATAATGCCTTCGGCATTATGCCCACCATTTGTATACTGTTTTCTGTAAATTGTGTGCAATAAAGAATGAAATAAAAAATAATGATACAATAGTACCTTCGTATAATAAGTTCTAATAAACAAAATGTTACTTCCAATGTCACTTGATTGGCCTAGGAATATCCGACCAATGAGAGGCTCGCATTTTCCGCCAATAACACGTTGGTATTATAAGGCGGCGTGGTGACCCAACGTTTTTGGGAATATTCCATTATATCGGCAGGACAAGTAGTGAGCAGTAAGGTACCAAAGTTGAAGCATAAGAATTTAGGCAAAATGCAAGTTTAAATGTAAAGTGTTAAAGTACAGAAAGTATGATAAAGTTCATGATGATAAAGTTTCTCATATCTTTGAGATTATTGCTTTTATTAAATGATACCTCTCCTCTCATGCCCATGGATGCAGTAAGAGACTGCTAAGGGATACCTCCGGAAGATGGGCAGCCGCGTCTATCCGTGTATCAACATCCCATACTGCGCTCACCAACCCGCCTGCCAAGCGTGGTGAGAATGGCATCTACCCCTCATGGAGATCCATGAGGGAGGCCTGTGTTCATCAGTGGACGTTTTATGGCTGAAATGATGATTATAAAATCTCACAGAGCTGTAAAAAATCTACTTTCTCTTCCTCGCTAACTAACATAAATGAATCGTACTACGGTAGATATTCTTTAGATAGTAGGTATTAGTAGATGCATTCATCGCCACGTATTATTATTAGGTATTAATCGCTATAAAACCCCCCCCGTGCATGCATGCTGTGCGCTCAAGTATTACATCTTGAGAGGGGCCAATCCAACTTACTTTTCATACAACCGCTCGTACGTGGGTGTGGCTTCGTAATAGATCTTTCTATGAAACTTTTGATCTAATAGGTATCTTGTGCACTATATCTAGGTTTCTATCCAAACAAAAAATCTAAATTTGGAGAAACAAATTTTATACGGAATTTTTTTCTCCAAATTTGGATTTTTTGTTGTATGAAAAGTAAGTTGGATTGGCCCCTCTTAAGAAACTTTCCAAGATCATACAAAACCTGCCCAGCACTGTGTAATGTACATATGTATGTTTCAGAAAACTTGTTTTTATCAAGGAAAATACTTGAGTTTTTGAGTGCCGTGGGGTGCCGGCAGTAGAATGTTACCCCTCTTTTTCAAAAAAATATGGTGGACTTCGTCTGTCTGTATGTCACAGATGGATATATTGGGACCTTATGCTATCGACTTTAAATTAGATAACGCTTATTTACTAATATTGCGTAGGTACATAAAAAATTTAGAGACGGAAGGGGGTCTCTAAAATTTTAAGTGGAGTTACTAGGTCTTGTTGGGTATCATATGAAAGGGCTTAATTTGCACATTAATAAACAGGTTTTAGTTGTATCTTTCTTAAGCTGTATAGTTTTCGGCTTATTCACAAGTATATCTCCGAAGTTTGCAGAGATAAACACCTGTAACTTTTACATTACAAGAAAATTTAAACGAACTCTCTTATTAGCATAGTTTTTTATAAATCATCGAAAGTTTCAAAAGTCTATTAGTTCTCGAAGAGGGCGTTGATTATCGCGACACAGTATTTTTTACTTCTGCGATTATCATCGTTTATAGTATTTTGTTATATTTTACGTTTGTTCCCAATAAATATTTTTTTATTTTATTATTTTATTTATTCTATTAAGTTATCAGACAAGAGATGGCGTTGTGAAGGTTAATCAAAAATATAAACCGCCTTTAACACAAATTATATTGTATGGTGGCACAGAACCCTCGGTGCGCGAGTCCGACTCGCTTTTGGTTTTATTTTTTATTGACATTGACACGAACGAAGCTACTGGCCGCTGTTAGTATTGCATTTCAAATGTCAAAATCACAAATTTAATATGTGAATGTGAATTTAATTCACAATACTTTTTGCAATTCAACAAACTTTACATAAATTGTTGCTATGTAAAGTTTGTACAATATTTGTACAAACCCATTGCGTTATGTTTACAATATAATTGTAGGTAGGTAATCGGGTATATATCATTGATTGATATATATTTATCTACAAGCAATTCAAACATATCACGCTGTATTTCGTTTGAACTGCATAGTTTTATTGAATTGGCAGCTATTAAAATAAACATTTTCAAAATTATAATTTTTGGGTTTTCTATTTGCATAAGGAAAGTGCATAGCAATGGGTAGGAACTTTTTATATATGTACATTATACAGTACACACGTATCTCCGTTTTATGTTACACACATATTATAACATAGCTGCTGTCCGCGGCTGTGCCCGCGTTTTTGTAGTTTTTAAACGATAAGAACTTTTTTTGTTTGATTTGCGTGGAATCCTAATTATATTTTTAGAATATTATTTGCCTAAGACACTTTATAAAACAATCAACACTTTCTAAGCCAGTGACACTCTTTTTTGGGATTAGTAGATTTTGAAACAAACAAGACAACGAATCGTCTATGATTTCATAGGCATTTTCATTGAAATTGACATATACTACACATTCATTTTAATTTGATACACAAAAACAGCACAGACTGATTAAACAAACCCAATAGGTCAAACGACTACAACTACATTGAGAACATATAAAAAAGTAAAAACCTGATGATTTGAAATTGCAAACAGACATTTCAATTTTATTTAAATCATACAATCATTCACTTTATTTCCATGGTTTGTAATTACAAAGCTGAGACACGTCAGCACACGTTTAGGAGGCTTACGCGTAGTTAGGCGTACTTACGCCCGCGCCGCTGTAATTATTTTGTTGTGCGACAGTTTTAATTTCGATATGATTGGTAAGCTATCGATTCAATCTATAAATATAAATGTACCTACCTACAAAAAAATTATATGGTTTAAAAGGCAGTTCTATATGAACTCGAGGTTAAAAAAATAATTTCAATATGAAAAATGCTTAGGTACTATGAGTTATCCATAAAAGATAGACATATGCTGTCGCAGCCTTTTTTGTAAGTCTATTAATGCGAAAAAAAATCTTCTATACATCACTTGCACATAACTTCCAATGGTTTACGCGGCGCACGACATGTTGTCCCATGCCGGCATGAGTTTTGCCGACATCAGTTTTTGTGTCTATCGCGAACAGGCAGACAGACGCGACGAAGGACTTTGTTTTATAATAATATGTAGTGATAGTGAAATAGGACCAACCAGCCAGACTCACCAAAGTATATGCAGACCATCGAACTTTAAGACGACTAAAAAGAGTTTATTGGTGGCACTTACACAGCAGATAATATGGGATGTTGTAAGGAACCTTTGGGAAATGGGAATGTTGTCCCTACTCTCTGGCCCGTAGATTCAGTAAGAGGTCTGTCAAGGGATATCTCCGGAATAGAGAACAGCAGCGTCTTTCCGTGTATGTATCAACATTCCGCACTAAGCTCGCCAACCCGCCAACCAGTATGGCAACAACGCCCTCATGATCATAAATAACTGACAGTACAGAGATCCATGACGGGAGGCCTAAGCCCACCAGTAGACGTCCAACCCTACGGCAGACATGAATGCTTCCAAATAATTAGGTGAATATTTTACACATTTACGAAAACACATACACTGCGCGGTAGATAAATCTATGAATAAAATTTAACATTGAAAAACTTAATTGTTCCTAAAACGACAATCGGTTGCTTTGCCGTTCACATTATAACCTTGATAATTATGCACTCTCGGAAGGTGCATTGCAAGGAAGGTAATTTACGCGAGAAGAACCCGGTTACTACGAGTATATTAGGGACGAAGCCCCCTAATATATGCACAGCGCTATCTGTCTGTCTGTTTATGAGACGATTACAACCGAACGCGTTGACCGATTTACATGAAACCTTCTTTGATAGCACCGTCTTAATGAGAGAAGGGTACTAATTGATTTTGGTGACCAACAGGGTGACAGGGACCGGAGTTATTGTGACCTCAAAAGGTCACCCAAAAAATAAGTCTTCAAATGGCCGAAAACGTCAAAAACCCAAAAATGCCATTTTTGACCTTTGGTGACCTTTTGAGGCCTGCGCCCCCTTTTCTGGTACCCCCGTACTAATGTTTGTTTTATATTGTTATGAATGTACCTAATCATAAATAAATAATGTTGGACATTTCACACAGCATCATCTAGCCACAAAGTAAGAAGAGCTTATGTTAGGGGTACCAGATGATTGAATAAATACTTATATTCAACCTAGTCGTAGGACGTCCACTGTTGGACATCATTTATATGGCAGGCGGGTTGACAAGCGCAGTATAGTGTGTTAAAAATTCGAATAGACCCTGCTCCCTATCTTCGCAGATTCTTACCGCATCCACGGGCAAGAACGGAGGGCAAAAAAATCATGTTTGTTGTATGGGAGCCCCCCTCCCCCTCAAATATTTGTTTTATTTTAATTTTATTACTTATTTTTAAAGTAAATATACAAATTAATATTCTGTAAATATTTCAAGCGTACCTGTTGCCGTTATTAATATCGAGCAAACAACGGCAAAAAAATCACGTGTGTCCCTCTCCTCTAGAATATTTTATTTTATTCTGTTTTTAGTATTTGTTGTTATAGCGGCAACAGAAATACAGCCTGGTGATGGTGACAGACATCTCTGTCTGACAGACGGACAGCGGAGTCTTAGTAATAGGGTCCCGTTTTTACCCTTTGGGTACGGAACCCTATAAAAGACCCAGGAACCCAGGACCCCAAATGCAGAAAATTAACCACAGAAAATAACAAACACTTGTCTCGCGGCAGGAATCGAACCCTCTTGCGTCTCAGAGTCTACGTCGGCTCTGAGACCAACTTAGCCATGGAAGTGATCAGTATTCGAGCTCATCTATATACTTATATTATAAAGCGGAATTTGTTTGATTGAACCTGCTAACCTCAGCAACAACCGGTCCGAATTGAACAAATATTTCGTTGTTGGATAGCCTAATTATCGGGGAAGGCTGTAAGGCTACTCGTATGTATATAACATCACGCTATGACCAGTAGGAGCGGAGCATAAAACGGAGTGTTACGTGGTGTTACATTCTCTTTGCGGAGCATCATTGACGACCTCTGTGGCGCAGCGGGCAAAAGTCCACCTGCCACGCAAGAAGTTGCGGGTTCGATTCCCGCCTTGGGACAAATATCTGTACGATCTGCAGATATTTGTTCAGGGTGTTCTGGATGTTTTTCTATATACTTACGCATAATAAAAAATATCTATCTATGTAGTGTAATGTATTAAGTACATATATCAGTCATCTAGTACCCATAACACAAGCTCTGCTTAGCTTGGGGCTAGATGATGCCCTGTGAACGGTCCAGCATTATTATTATTATTTATTTTAAAATCTTAAATCTAAAATTTAAAGGCAAACATATAATTTAGGGTAAAGGTATATATTATATGTACCTAGGCATAATAGGATATATGTAAATCCCACTTATGCCTAGGTATACCTTTTTCCTGCAATTTTCTGCAATAGATGCAGGGCAACACTCAATCTGGTTTTCAAGTTCATCTTTTCAAGTTGACCTTGCGAATAATTGAATGAAGCAAAGAAGCAAAGTGAATTTTCCTGCATATATGTAGGTAAATAAGCATTTGACTGTATTACTAGCTTCATCGAATAAAAAATAAATTAGGCCAGGTGCGTGTCGAGCCACGCGCTGTGTAGGGTTCCGTAGTTAGATGGTGTATGTTTTTATTTTAAGTTATCCAAAACTTATTAACAGGTTAATTAGTTGAGTCTGGTGTTTTGGTAAACCGTTAATTCGTTAATATCACTTATTTGAGTGAATTTCTTCGAAACAAAAAAAGCTAGCTTAACCGTTATAGTTTTCCTAGAAAGTTCTAGTTAAAACTACATTCATGATTATTTTTACTTTTGTTTTTTTTTTTATTTGGTTTACTAGTTTTAGTAGTTTAGATTTTAGAGAGGGCTCTTTACTAAGTTAAAACTTTAATATTTCGCAAAAAATAAACGAAACCCTAAATCGAAAAATGGTCTGCGCAACCCCTAAATGGTTTAAAAATTATATCCAACAATACCCCACCCTGGGATGGCAAATCAAGAAAAAAAAGTTCATCCCTTCTTACGTATCATCATTTCAGCCGTAAAACGTCCACTACTGAACTCAGGCCTCCCTCGTGGATATCCATGAGCGGTAGTTGCCATACTCACCACGCCTGGCAGGCGGGTTGGCGAGCGCAGTATGGGATGTTGATACACGGAAAGACGCTGCTGCCCATCTTCCGGAGGTATCCCTTAGCAGGCTCTTACTGCATCCACGGGCATGAGAGGAGGGGTAACATTCTACTGCCGGCACCCCACGGCAACGTACGGCGTACGTATACTTGTTCTTACGTATACTTATGGCAAATTAATTATTTTTTCAGCATACTTCTGTACCGTCATCTCGGCGTCATTATGTTATAGGCCCATTAAAAATTACAGCTTTCTAGGACTAATAGTCATTTCGTAAAGCCGAAGACAGACGGACAGACAGACAAAGTGAAACTACAAGGGTTCCTTGTTGTACTACGAAACCCTAAAAACAGAGCAATTTCTCTGTTGTTTATTTTTCCTTCAAAGTCGATGAATTATATAATAGACTAGCTTTTGCCCGCGACTTCGTCCGCGTGGAAGTCATAAAACGTTAAATCCCCTTTTTCACGCAGAGCCACTTTGATTCGAAAATATAAATCTCATTCATTCCCTATCCCGTGGGAATTTCGAAAAATCCCTTCTTAGTGTACCACTAGGATAGGTACTCAAGGTATACATATGTATGCCAAATTTCAAGTCTTTAGGTCCAGTGGTTTAGGCTGTGCGTTGATATATCAGTCAGTCAGTCAGTGAGTCAGTCAGCAGGACTTTGAATTATATATATATAGATAATTGTTAATGAACGAATACGTTAAAGACATGTTGGCCAGCGATTATATGCCATACCTGTACGACCTGTACGTATGTATATGGAATAAGTTTAACTTTGTTTTTATTGATGAAGGTATATGTTAAAAAAGCCAATGCAAAAAAACATATACGAAGATCAAACGAAATCTATAAGCCGCATCGACGACCTCCGTGACGCAGTAGGGTGATGGCCGGCCTTGACTTAGAAGTTTCCGGGCGTGGTTCCTAGCGCGAGACCCGGTACAAATGTTTGCATGAAATCCCGGGTCTCGGCGGCAGGGACCACCAGCAGGGCTAGCATGGGCTGGGGATAAAACTTTTGTCCACCGGTTATTTCCACTGACAAGGGATAAAATTATTTTATCCACATGCCAAAGCACGGCAACAGGGGGAAAGATAATTATATCACTTTTTGACATTAGACATGGATACTCACCCTCCGCCTATAATTTCGGGGACAAGCGTTTCCCCTGGTTTGTCCACCGTGAATAGTTTATCCACCCATGGCGCCATGCTCGGAGGGTGGACAAAATTGACTGAGAGAGAATTGAGGGGTAATAGTATTTGGTCCTCTCCCCGTGGATAAAATATCTCCGGCCATACTAGCCCTGCTGGGCGTTCAAAAATAGAACATTGTCCGCGCGCGGTAGAACCAGTAGAACTAACTTTAAGCGCGAAATTGAATCAGACGTTTTCATAAACCTAGGAGGAGGAGAAGGAGGCCTAACATGTTTGATTATATTATCTTATAACAGATTTAGAACTAATATAATTTAAGAATAATACTAATAATTTGTATGGATTTATATTATCTGAAATAAATGACATTCATTCATTCATAAACGTAAAAAATAGTTCCTTCGAATTGTATAAAAGGCGTTAGTTTTCTTTACACTTTTTTAAAGTTTTTTACTTAGCCGTTATCGGCTCATTCATTTGTCGTCGCAAATTAGAGAAAAGTAATATACAAGTTTCAGCTGAAATTGTAATTAACAAAATCATTTAGTTATAAGGAGAATCAGCTGCAATATTACTGTAAATATATTTTTAACGGCCTGGACTGTAATGTGACTAACTGGTATAATGTTTGTTAAACTTTCGCGATTTGTTAACATGTTATCATTTATACTTATAACTTTTTAATGGTAGGTACGCGATAAAATCCTGTACTTTAATAACTAATAATATGGTATAATGTTGACGAGAAAGCCTGTAAAATTACGGCAATTTTAAAAGTAGGTACACTTAACGCCTTTACATCAGTGGTAGCAAACAAGGACATAGCGTAATATGCCAATTGCTATGAATTTTTTAGTTATAAGCATAATATTTATTTTATTGTTAAATTGTGTAGGTTGGGGTTCATGAGGTCCTTAAATAAGGACCAAGGTATGGAATAAAGTATTTTCTATCTATCTATCTAAATGTATTTAGTTATAATGCTCCGAGATATAAAATATAGTTGACATGCTAAGGTTTCATTTGAAAATAACCTTTTTGTATTGATGTAGTGAGGTTAAATCAAAGTTTATTGTTATCATTCAAATTAAACCGAGTTTGCTTTACAGAAGATGACAAACCATTATGTCATCCATCATACTGAAACATACACCCAGTTTAGAGACTCTTTACCTACCAAATTTAAAATCATCACCTGATGGGGAATACAGGAATGTATTGTAAATTTTAACATATTGTTAATGAAAAAAGTCAAAACTTTACTTAACTTTACCTTAACATAAATCGATATTTTAATCATGTTAGTGATGAAGTCCTACGATTTCATTCACAGCAAAACCTGCCTCAATTGCCCTGCGAGAAAATCTATGACTGTCTTCCGCAAAAACTTCGCCAGCAATGTCCAATAGCTTACATACAGACTATAACAACAAATCAATAAAAATCTGATTTAAAACTGTTGCTTTATTTCATTTCGCAACTTGTTCGACAGGTTGGTAAAAGTTAGGCTTCTCGGTTACTTAAAGAATCCTTTAATGCACATCATGGCAGCAATTTTTCTGTAATTTGCAGCTTTCTGATGTTCCCATGTCAGATCAGTAAAACCGGTAAATACAACCCACAAGTAGAACTTGCTCGTAGGCCAATGGCATTTATCCTAGCAACTTCTCATTAATTGACGTGAAATGATTAGGCTACGCATAAATATATTCATTTACTTTTCCTATCTTAAAAAATAATTAAAAAGGCAAAGTTTCACGATTTCTTAACTTTCGTTTCAATAGTTTCTATAAACTACGTTAGTATATTTTTATTCATGTTTCTTCGTCTACAAAGAGATTAAAGCTGAGAAAAAAGAAAGAAGATATTATTCAGGACTTTTTTATTAAAATTTGTGTCGAGTATTAAATTAAGCGGTAAAATTGGACAAGATATAATAATAATGTTATATTCAAAACAAAAATTCATAAAGGGTATGATTTCTTTTTGAAAGTTTTGACACGTAACGGAACGACACCACATACATATTTGCCGAGACAATAATACTGAATGGACATTTGGATACCTATGTGTGTCACATTGTACGCAGGTACTGTGGTATTGCTATTTTTTTGTCCAACATGATATCTACTGACTAACGACATTGACATAACGGTACACATGTCTAAGATTAATGACGCTAATATTGTCGGTGTTAAGGTGAAATCTTCTGATTATTACGACCATCCAGTTAGCAAAAAACTTTGTAGACAAACCAATCCCCTTAACAGAATCGCGATCATGTTTTTGCATGCGTAAATAGATGAATAGGAACATTTATCATTTTAGGTTCAAGCAACCCATAAGTACGAGTACCTCGATGGCGCAGTTGGTTTATAGCCGGCTGAGACGCAGAAGGTTGCGTGTTCGATGCCCGCCGCGGAAAAAATGTTTAATTTGTAAATATTTTGTTGCAAATATTTGTCCCAGGTCTGAGTTTCCTAAGTATTTGCAAAATAAATTATGTGTGTATCAACCATCTGGTAAAACACGCTCTGCTTACTTTTCTGGACATTTCACCCAGTTTCATTTAGGAGCTGTGTGAAATGTCCAGCATGAAAAAAACTTTTAATACTCGGTCGTGGTATCAATAAGGTATCAGTAGACAATAAGAAAATAAGATCTTAGGTACAACAAAAAAATTTGCAAATAATATTACTCATTTAAGTCCTGTCTTAGATCTTAACGATTAAAACACTTAGGTACGGTAAGTACTCGATAATGTCGCAGATTAATTGAGTTACCTACTTCGTATAATGAATTTTATTACCAACAACCAATTTTGTATCTGCTCTACATGTATTGGAAGCCTTATTTTTCTTCCCTTTCTGAGTTATTTATGATTTAAGTGATTTAATGACTTGCTTTAAAAATACGTTGATCGATAAGTCTTTTCCTCTTATTTTACAAGGATCATTGACATCCCATGCGGCTTATTTATCAGTCACGGAATATAATGTAATGGTTTGATAATATCTGCATACTAATACATCACGACAGAAGGAAAATAATCAAACGTATTTTTATTTTGCTGACATGAAACATGGTCTTTTAACTGGAAATGGTCCGAATAGTAGTATCCAATAGTAGGTACAATTTAAAGAAAGCTCTTTGAGACATACATAGGTATGTCTCAAAGAGTCCTTACTTTTTATTAAATCAATTTCAATGGCAAAAAAACATTTTAACTCACAATAATACACTCTAACAAATACATAATGTATTTTGTACGTATCATGATGTACAACAAAACAAAAATTAAAAAACTTGAGAACCAAAGCAATCCAATGAAACCAAGTGAAAACAGATAGTTACACGTGATTTAAGAAATTATTTCAAGATATTAATTCGGCATTCGCTTGAAATAAATCTGTATCGAATCATGCAAGAAACGGTAGTCCTAAATCGAAAACCAAAACCGAACCTTCATTACCGAAATATTATTGGTGCCTGCCAGCAACCTGCCCTCAATTTAAGGCTGTTTGTGGTTCATTGATCTCCCGATTCAGCATTTGTTATGATGTCGTGCAAAAATTGTTAATCTACTAATCCATTTGTCTCTATGGCGCACACGCAGATAGCTTGTCATATTTTTTTAAGTTCAGACTCCTCTAATGTCAGCTTATAAATGAAGATAAAAGCTCTGTTATCTTAAAACGAATTTGGAGCGTCGTGTGAAATATTATAAAGGCGCGGAGCCAAGAGTTAGGAGCATTTTGCAAAGTGACTCCTTGCGGGCTGCACATTTCACGCGACACGCGAATATTAAACTCCCGCCTTAAACGTAACATTTCAGTAGATGTTTAAAAATATCCCGTAAAATGCATATAGGGACGAAAATATTTATTGTATGGTTAGGGCTGTTTGCTTCGGGGTATGGGAGTGTATCAGAAGATGGTTTGAAAACTGGATTTTCTTCAAGAGATGGCGCCTTTTACACCGAAGATGCAGTCATAGTTACCGGTAAGTACTTTTAAATTATTTTGTATATTTTTGAATTCATAATAGGAGACGCTGTTGTGATTGACACAACATAGTTCAGATTTTTTTTTAATAAGTACACAAAATTGTACCAATGAATAGAAGTAAATGACTGAGGATTTTTTCGCTCTACGTGTAAAAAAGGTTTCCAAGGCGAATTAATTAAATTATGTGCTTAATTCCATTTAAATGTTTTAAAATTACTATGTGGCCTTTGGGTCGAATTTACTAAAACTTTTTGACTTTAACTTTAGTAAAAATCTATTTATTTCCATATAGACCTCAAAAGTCTTTGAAAGTTTTTAACTTGTGTCTAACGAGAACTTTAGCGATTCAAACATGTAAGTATAAAATAAGTTGTAAGAGACTAAAACGCAATCGAAAGTGAAACTTTAATTTACATTTTTCATCGAAGAAAAAGGAGATAGTGTCAATGTTGTTATACCGGACGACTCCAAACAATGCAGGCACATGTGACTATGAGGTTTTGAGGCTAGAGAAAGTTAAAATTTGCAACTAAGATGTCCGGCCACTGCGAAAACCACGATCATAAATAAGTATTGATACATTTGGGGCTATTTATTTAATTAATTTTATTAAACCATTTCATATTCATCAAAGAAAGTGGTATCCTTTAGTTTATGTTTATTTTCGGATGCGAGAGTTGAGCCGATTGTCTTTTTTAAACTTTCGCGATCACACGACACATTAAATAACACATATTTAACCGGTTATATGGGTATTTATCGGGGAGTTACCCGGAAGCTTCCCGGGACCACGATGAGTGCAATCTGGTTGAAACGTCGGACAATAATAAGGGTAAATAACGTTATAAATACTCGGTTAAATACGTGTTAATACGAGTAATGTAATACGCTGTATATCGACATTTTAAATACAGAAAAACTAAGACGGCGACAATTATGACAATTATCTGAGCAACATTAAAAGCACGTGTGGGATATTACTGGGAAAAATAAATTAGGGATCGATTCAATGCAAATCTTGAGCCGCCCACATGTCCGCGGTCGTCCACATCAATCACAGCCATTGTCTTCTTAAAGTTCGCCGGCCAAACTCAGTACCACTTGGTTTTTTGTGGCTATTGAGGACATTAATTGGATCAGTATAGACGCGGAATGACGCCCCTGACATTTCCCTGCCTTAGATCTGTGTCTACCATGAGTTGTCACTGTTAGTTCGCCTTCCGTTACTACAGTAGTAATAGTAGGTACGTTACTGTGACATCTGTCAGATTTGTAACTCATGGTACCAAATCCTAAGCAATTATAGCCCAAACTACCCCATAAACTCGAAAAGCTTAGAGTAATTTGTCGTTTAGAGGTTGGGCAAAATAACACTTGCTAAGACTGAATAATGCGATAACAGATTAATGTTAAGGATCATTTCGTTTTTAATTTGGCGTGGATGTTCAGTCCAATATATACAGCGAACGGGAATTGAATTGCTTCTTATTTGTATCAAATTCAAGGCATCGCACCCGCTGGCATGCCGCGCACCACCTGCATTACATATCTATTTTAAAGGATAACTGGCTTTACCTCCTTCAATATACAGCTGAGATTCCTTCGCCAGAACTCAATGTTTATATTTCTTTATTTTGAATCTAGAAACCTTTAAAGGCCGTATTTTTTCATCAGTGCCTCTGGAAATCAAGTTTAATCATTTAGAGGTTCCAAGTTCGCATGTAAGAACTTTGCATCGAGTTCTAGCCAAGGCCGTATTTTTATATTGTCATCTTTGCCTATTTAACTCGTAATGGGTGAGTACTGGAAACAGTTTAAAATTAGGATATTGATGGACGTACACCAGTATAAAATTATAAATATGGTTTAAGAAGCTTTTAGTAATGTCAATAAGGTTTAATTTAGATAGGTCATCATTATGCTGCGATATGTACAAGTGAGTTCCAATGAATTCGTTTCCATACCTACCTGACGGAAACCGTTATACACCAGTCCAAAATAAATAACTTACATGTTTACGGCGCATTCACTTTACGAAGGAATGTCTGTTTCGTCCTTTGAATAATAATTACTAAATGATCTTTACGATTATCGCTGATCGGTTTGAATCAATAGCGATAACAGAAACCTGAGTTTCATAAAAAAAAACTCGTTACATACGAATTTTAAAGGTACGATGGAAGAAATATTTGAGGAGGGAAAGAAGTGTCTAATTTGTCAAAGTATTGACGAGTTAGACATAGCAGCGTGGCCAAAAACTGGTTTTCGAAAACTGTATCATATATGATCTGCGGCATAATAAATTATATGATTACGGTGCATGCTTACACGTGATTGATCAACGGACCGTTATGTCTAAGTTGATGCTAAATGACAGGATAATTACGATTAACGATGCAAAAAATGATCTAGATTTTCGATTGAAGAATAGATTGATCTTAGGGATCTTTGCGATGTTAAATTCACAATTTAAAAAGACTTCATATTCGTATTAGGGTTCCGAACCAAAATGGTAAAAAGGAATCCTTATGGTGTTAACTAAGTATGTCAGTTACAGCTGGGTATCACAAGAACTTCTTATGATTAGCATAAGAAGTTCTTGTGCTGTAACATCATAGCTGTAACTGACAGACGTCTTTAAATTTTGAACGAATAAAAAACGCTGGCTCACTTATACAGGGTGATTTCGGGGTCGTGATCCCAACCATTTTTTTCTCACTCAGTAAACGATTGCGATATTAACTGTATTTATTTCAATTGAAACAGAGATGGTTCGTTATTTACGTATTTTAATGAAAAAACGTTTAGTAACTTAAAATGCGTGGTCAGGGTGACCACTTTTCTGTGGGTGATCACTTTTCCAATTACAACTTCTTTGAAAACAAACTGTCAACAAACAACAGTAGGGTGACCATGCTCTCAAATCATCCCAGTTTTACTGACTAAAATAAGTAGCAGGAATAATGTTAGTCCTAACCCATCGTGATCCTTAGTAGAAAGTAAGTTAAATGCTTCTTTCTAGCTCCACGGCCCCTAAATCACCCTCTATTGCAAATGGTGCTCCGACGAATATTATATTTTAACACAAACTATATTATATGATGTCACGGAACACTCGCTGCACGGGTTCGACTCGCTCTCGACGGTTTAAATAATATTATCAATTAGAACAATTCCCGAGACAGAGGAAAATAAATAAAACCGGGCAAGAGCGAGTCGGACTCGCGCACCGAGGGTTCCGTGCCATCATACAATATAATATATGACAAAGGCGGTTTTATATTTGTTGGAGAACCTTGACAGCGCCATCTCTTGTCTGATAGCGGAACTTATGTAGATTTTTACACTTTCGATGATTTCTAAAAAAGTATGCTATTTAGAGAGATTGTAATAAATTTCCTCTAATCTTTACATACATTTCTAACAGCAATAAAAGTTTCAGAGGTTTATCTCTGCAAACTTCGGAGATAAGGGGGGGGGAACGCTATTTTTTTCAACATTTTTGTAAATAACTCAAAAACTATACGACCTAAAGGAAAACTAAAAACTGTTTATTAATGTGAAAATGAATACCTTTCATATGATACTCCACATCACCTATTTACTTTACAAAATTTTTGAAAACCCCCCTTCGACCCCCCTTGTCTAAAAAACTATGCAAATTAGAGAGTTCGCTATAATTTTCCTATAAAGTTTACATACACTTCTATTAGCTTTAAAAGTATCACGGGTTTATCTCTGCAAACTTCGGAGATAAGGGGGGGGAACGGTCGTTTTTTTGACATTTTTGTAAATAAATCAAAAACAATATGGCTTAAAGGAAAACTAAAAACTGTTTATTAATGTGCATTAATGTGTAGGGGCTTGTAGCGGGGTAGATAAGAACGAAACCCGCGAGTGCTCGTTTCACACTGTAGATTTTATTAAGTTAAACGTAGATCTGTAAATGTCGTTATAAAGTAGGTACAACCTTATTGTATGTGTGCGTTAACAAAATGCTTAGCTGTTTGACCTAGTTCGTTGACATTACCTATCGTGCGGTTCTCCGTACATTCTCCCGGCCAAAAAGGTAACAAATAAATCAAAGTTTCTAGTAGCTGTCACATAACACAAAACAATATAAAATAAGGTAAAGCAAAAAATACGTAAGCACATAAAATCATATAAAAATGTAAACAGTAAAAGGTAAAGTAAAATGTTTGTATAAAATGCTTAAATATTTCAATTATGCTAAATTAAGTAGGTAGGTAAGCAAGTATATGAATTCTTAAATATTTCATCACTGCACTACACACTACACTGTTGTTAGATTGACGGAATGTTCAATCGTATCGATGACGAGGATGGTAGTCGTGTTCGGCCCTCAGGAGCCAGGTCCTTGAGCTCGAAGTGGTCTGCAGCCGCCGGCGCCGCCGCCACTGACGCCGTCGGGGCCGCAGGAGCGATGCAGGAGGTGTGACTGCGCCAACGTCTGAATATGTATATGATCAGTACAACGACGCTCAGTCCGAGTACAGTATAGATAACTGCGAACTGGTGAACGTCGTGAACTGTGAGTGGCGCGTCCTCTTGCTCTTTCAAAGTAGATATTTGTGTACTCATACGTTGCCACTTATCTTCATGAGTCTCTGGTGAGAATTCGATGGCCGAGGAGTTCAGTAATGTGTTCAGTACTGATGTCTCTAGAGTAATGTAGATGTCTTCTTGTACTTTCATATGGCTTAGATAATCATTGTGTCCCAATATATGGAAAGTGTCACTCTTGATTGTACAGCCTTGACTCATATCTAGCAGTCCGTTTCCTTTAAGTGTTTTGATAGTCATTCCTGTACCGATGCAGAATATGCGCACAGTGCATTTTTCACAGCACGAGTACAGCCACCTGTTAGTATAGTGTAACTTAATCCACTGCTCGTCGCACGGCGTCTTCTTTGTATGACACATTGTTTTGTTTTGAAAGTTCAAGTTACAAATTGATTGCGATAACTGAACCATATAAATGGGCTTATCTATATGACAGAGTAATCTGTTTGTTTGTACAGTTATACAATTTTGGATGTCTGCCTCGGTGAAGGTGATGAATAGATCCTTTTGTAGATTGTATGCAAGGTAAGGAGTTATAAATTCCATGGTATACGCTTGTTGAGGTAGGCTTATTATCTTGTCCAATTCATAAGCCTACCTCAACAAGCTTTCTTTCTCTGCGTTTTCTTACTCTCTGCGTTTTTGAAGTCGAGAGGATTATCTAGTTGCTCAATCATCAGATTTTGGGTTAATTCCTTTTTGTTGCTGGACCACTTGCGAATGTTCATGCCCGCCCCTTTCAAAATCTCAATTATCTCTTGCTGTAGTTGTTTAGCCTCAGTGATGTCATTACTGCCTTCTAGGAGGTCGTCCATATAAAATGAAGACATTAAAGCCGCTGCTGCTTTCGGGAACTTGTTCGCATCATCGATGGCAAGTTGTTTTAGGGTTCGCATGGCCAAGAAGGGAGCTGCCTTTGTTCCGTAAGTTATAGTTGTAAGATTGTACTCCTTTAAAGGATCGGCAGGTGAGCTCCTCCATACGATACGTTGTAGATGTTGATCTGACTCGCGAACAAATATCTGGCGGAACATTTTCTCGATGTCGGCGGTTATTACGTACTTGTACTGACGCCATACCAAGATAAGATGCTGTAGATCCTTTTGTAGGTTTGGACCGCGTTCACATTCCAGAATCAATTTCAAGGTTTTCTTACTCTCTGCGTTTTTGAAGTCGAGAGGATTATCTAGTTGCTCAATCATCAGATTTTGGGTTAATTCCTTTTTGTTGCTGGACCACTTGCGAATGTTCATGCCCGCCCCTTTCAAAATCTCAATTATCTCTTGCTGTAGTTGTTTAGCCTCAGTGATGTCATTACTGCCTTCTAGGAGGTCGTCCATATAAAATGAAGACATTAAAGCCGCTGCTGCTTTCGGGAACTTGTTCGCATCATCGATGGCAAGTTGTTTTAGGGTTCGCATGGCCAAGAAGGGAGCTGCCTTTGTTCCGTAAGTTATAGTTGTAAGATTGTACTCCTTTAAAGGATCGGCAGGTGAGCTCCTCCATACGATACGTTGTAGATGTTGATCTGACTCGCGAACAAATATCCGGCTCGAAGGACCAAAATGTAGGGGCTTGTAGCGGGGTAGATAAGAACGAAACCCGCGAGTGCTCGTTTCACACTGTAGATTTTATTAAGTTAAACGTAGATCTGTAAATGTCGTTATAAAGTAGGTACAACCTTATTGTATGTGTGCGTTAACAAAATGCTTAGCTGTTTGACCTAGTTCGTTGACATTACCTATCGTGCGGTTCTCCGTACACACTTCTATTAGCTTTAAAAGTATCACGGGTTTATCTCTGCAAACTTCGGAGATAAGGGGGGGGAACGGTCGTTTTTTTGACATTTTTGTAAATAAATCAAAAACAATATGGCTTAAAGGAAAACTAAAAACTGTTTATTAATGTGCAAATGAATACCTTTCATATGATATCCCACATCACCTATTAACTTCATAAAATTTTTGAAAACCCCCCTTCAACCCCCCTTGTCTAAAAAACTATGCAAATTAGAGAGTTCGCTATAATTTTCCTATAAAGTTTACATACACTTCTATTATCTATAAAAGTATCACGGGTTTATCTCTGCATACTTCGGAGATAAGGGGGGGGGGGGGGGGGAACGGTCGTTTTTTCAACATTTTTGTAAATAACTCAAAAACAATACGGCTTAAAGGAAAACTAAAAACTGTTTATTAATGTGCAAATGAATACCTTTCATATGATACCCCACATAACCTATTTACTTTACAAAATTTTTGAAAACCCCCCTTCAACCCCTCTTATCTAAAAAACTATGCAAATTAGAGAGTATGCTACAATTTTCCTATTAAGTTTACATATACTTCTATAAGCTATAAAAGTATCACGGGTTTATCTCTGCAAACTTCGGAGATAAGGGAGGGGGGGGAGGGAACGGTCATTTTTTCAACATTTTTGTAAATAACCTAAAAACGATACAGTTAAAAGGAAAACTAAAAACTGTTTATTAATGTGCAAATAAATACCTTTCATATGATACCCCACACGGCCTAGTAACTTGACTTAAAATTTTTGAGATCCCCTATCCGCCCCCCTGCAATCAAAATAAGAATGTTTTTCAACATTTTCATATGTGATATATTAGTAAAAAAGTGTTGTCTTTTACCATTTCAAATTTCAAGTTGATAGCATCAGTAGTTCTCGAGATATCCATTTGTGACAGACAGACAGACAGACAGACAGAGTGATTCTATAAGGGTTCCTTTTTACCATTTTGGTCCGGAACCCTAAAAATGACAGCATACAGCCCGTAGAGTTAGATGTAGAAAAAAATTAAGGTTTATGATACAGCCTTAGGGGCCGTCTCCAAGAGCGAGGGAATCGCGGCGGTGTTATCGTCGTTGCCACGTATTTCTATACACTCTCTTAGAGGCCGTCTCCACGAGCGAGAGAATCGCGACGAGTCCGCGCTATAGAATCGCCGCGATTCCCTAGCTCTTGGAGACGGCCCCTTACATCCAAGTAATTGTTAATTGACATGTATGTAAGGTGGTATCAAAGCTAGATTTTTTTTCTACTTCTAAAGGTTATACGTACCTATAGCACACGAATAAATACAAAACTAACGCGCACGATATTGCGCTTCATATGCAGTAATTCATATTTTATTGACTTTTTTCAGCCCACGTTGGACGCCAGAAGCGAAATGCCATCAACTCTACACGCGATGGAAAACAGCTGCTGCTCCTTCAAACCAGAATGGTAGTTACTGGTCCCATTATGACATCTGCACATTCTTTCCGTTGAAAAGCCTGACACATCAATCTTTAAGTGCTATACAAATAATAGCTGATCTATTCAATCGATAAAACTAAACGAGTGCCCCTAGATAGAAGGAAGAGTAATATCTATGGATTCCTTCTTTTCTGTTCATATTCGAAACAGGTTGTGATGTTCGCACGACGTTTATACTTCACCGAATAAAACTACAACCGGTTTAAGGGCTTCGCTTTAATATTTTTTATCAGTAGCGCCTTGCTTAATGAGTTCAGGACGACAGGCGGTCTTAAATTTTACAAAAAATTTAAGACCGCCTGTCGTGGTATCTTATTAAGATCTGTTATACTTATTTAAATTTTTTCATGCAAGAACTTCACTAGACATACAAATTAAAACACTGTAAAAAATACTTTGCAGCCAGACGGCGATGAGGCTTTCGGCACTCAGTGTCAGACGGCAATTGGCAAGACAGGGCATTGCATGAAATTCCGAGATTGCTACCCTCTCATCAAAGTAGCTGACATGTCGGGCTGGGACGGATGGGTCATGGGACAATACGATACCTGCAGTTACATCAACGGAGACAATATGGAGGTACGAAGTGGTCTATATACCTTACATTTGAGCGATGGATATCGTGTACATGGATATTGGTGTAAATTCTTTTGGCACTCTTTCTTTTAGTTAGCTTGCTAACTAAAATTCCTTAAATGGATTAAAATTACATGTATCATAGCATGACAATGATATGGCTATTCATTTGATGCCGTTCTACAATCAAGTCAGACCAATTTGAACTAAATTTACGTTGACAGTTCTAAATTTAGAAAATCTAAACTCTAACTTTAATAACCTTTAGTAAGTGCAACTACAGAATCGAATCCATAACTAATGAAATTGACGTAAGAAGGAATAATATGACATTAAAAGCTATTCGGTTAGTGCCGTTCTAAAATTGAAATTATAATTAACTTTAGTTAGTGGAACATCTGGTTGTTGCACTAAATAAAGCTCCACAACGTTACTCAGTTAGAAACTAAAATCTTTTTTTCACTTAAGGTATTCGGAGTCTGCTGTACAAAGCCCGTGAGCACACCACCACAACAGGAGCCAGATATGCAGAGATTTGGTATCCTGCCGCCAGTAATGCCCGTAGTATCACCCTACACTTTGCAAAATGGCTATGGGTGAGTACTAAAACTTCTACTCACTACGTTGTGCGAAAACGAATCGAAAAACCAATCATGGTTCTAAATCCCCTTCGCAATATTTGTCGTGAAACGTTTAGAAGAAGCAATTTTTGATTAATTTTAGAGTACAATGAAAGCTCTCAAAAGTTCTCATCCAAAAGGATATTATTTGAAACTAGCCGCACCCCGCAGTTTCACCCGCGTAGTTCCCGTTCCCGTGGGAATTTTGAAAAATCCCTCCTTAGTGCACCTCTAGGATACTCAAGGTATATGTGTGCCAAATTTCAAGTCTCTAGGTCCAGTGGTTTAGGCTGTGCGTTGTCTGTCAGTCAGTCAGTAACGGAAGAGTTTTATGTATATTGATAAAATTATATGCACTAGAAAATTTAATTTTGATTTTAGTATATTTCTCGCAATATTTCCATATTTTCTCACCATTTAAATCTTCCCTGAACTACGACAAACAGTTCACGCGTGATGCCGTGACCAAGGGAAATAGGGATTCATTTATATGTAATAGATTTATTTGTCTGTAAACTATACCTACATAAAGGTATAGGTTTTAAAGTTGATAACATTTTCAATAGATTTGTAGATTAAATCCTGTATGTAACTTTATATTTTTTCACAGTTAACTTTGGTAGTTTGGAACTCAATACAATTTTTCAAGTCAAATTTTGTTCAGCTTCCCAGCTCGCTTTGGGATTTCTGCGTTATCACCAAACTGGGCAAGTCAGGGTACAGACTTCCGGCAGATTCCAGCTCAATGGCCCCCAACCCTTCCACCGCTGCCGACTCATCCGCCCAACCACGCTGCGCCTACGCACCCACCGCCCGCCGGTAACAACCAAATTATTACAAGCTTTTATTTAACTAAGCCGTGTAGCCCGAGTGTTGTGTGTGACTGTTTCCCGACTTTCGATCGGTCGCGGGTGCCATATTGCCTAGTACCAATGGATTATGGGACTTTCTTAAAAACGTATGTGCAAATTTAACACGTCATTTAACGCTGAAGGAAGACTTTGTGAGGACCACTGGATAAAAACCACTTCCTGACATCCGATTGAGCAGCATTTTCTCATAGTTCACCGTTAGTTCTAATGGCAAAACAGTAAATATGTTGCAATACTTTTAAAATTGGTGCTGCAACAAGAGGGCGAATGATGTAATTGTTGTATACCTATCCCTCAAATATAAGTATCAAATTGGAAAGATTTAATAACCAATTTATTTTATAGTTTAACAAGACAGAAAGGAATAGTATACAAGTATCATATCAGCATTAAACATAAATACATAAACCCTATCAACACGACCATTCCCTAATTTCTTGTTCGAGACGTCTGAAAAGGAAGAGGGACAGGCCTTTGCCCAGCAGGCGGAAGTAATGGCTAATAATAAACAAGCATTGGTACGGGGGTACTAGAAAAGGGGGCGAAAGACTCAAAAGGTCAACAAAGGTCAAAAATGGCATTTTTGGGTTTTTGGATTTTTTCGGCCATTTGAAGACTTATTTTTTTGGTGACCTTTTGAAAACCCAATAACTCCGGTCCCTGTGACCAGGGTCCTAGGATCACCAAAGTCAATCAGTCACCTTCTCTCATTAAGACGGTGCTAACGAAAAAGGTTTCATGTAAATCGGTCAACGCGTTCGGTTGTAATCGTCAAAAACACAGATAGACAGACAGACAGCGCTATGCATATTAGGGGGCTTCGCCCCCTTATAAGCATAAACGCAAAGTATTTACCCAAGATGTTTTTAGGAGTGACTACAAGACCGACGACAGCCCACAAGCCTCCTTCTCAAACAACTTGGGCGAGCAGGCCTACGACCACTACCAAACCTACTACTAAACAGGTGAGTCATATTTACACTATGATGTTTAAACATCTTTAAGATCGACAACTTCATTATACCTTCAGACTAAGAACTGGACATACTCGTATATTCCGAAATATAAAGCAACAAACCTGAAATAAGCTGTAAAACGAATTGACCTAACTTTCACTTACAGTTATAATGTGGCTTTTATTTTGTTCCAGACATGGCAAACGCATCCACCAACTCAACCAACGAAACCTACACAACCTGCTGTAACGGGGTGTGGTGCCAAAAATGGACCTCAGGTAATTCATACTGTCTCTTTAGATACGGAATCCATAATATATAACCGTCCTAAACAAAGCCTCACACGCCGCCCACAGACATAAGTGCCGAAAAGTTGGATGACCTTTAACAAAGAAAAGCAGGTCGCAGTATTTTTTTAGCCGTACCTTATCGAACGAATAAAAACGATCAGGAAAGCTTTTTGGAACGGTTATTTAAAACGTGTTCTCAAGATTATTATCACTCCTTCAATAAAGGAGAAATTGCAGCGGCGAAGCGACACCAAAGAATGCGAATGTATTATGTATAAGTACATCGCCGGACCAATTGTTGAATTTTGGTATACTGATAAATGTGGGCCTAAGGGAAGGACATCAGCTATTTTTTGTGACGAAATACCTTCGTAAGATCGTTCTATCAGCATACGAGTACTTATAATTTTTTTTTCAGGCCTACGGAGGACTAGATTTTCAAGACGAAGAACGCATCGTCGGTGGTCACAACGCCGAGCTGAACGAATGGCCGTGGATAGTAGCTCTCTTCAACAACGGTCGGCAATTCTGCGGAGGTTCTCTCATGGACGACAAACATGTTCTGTCTGCAGCACATTGCGTAGCCCAGTAAGTTTTGTTGCCGATATCACTACATATTATAACCAAAGTCCTCCGCCCCGCGTTTGTCTGACTGTCTGTTCGCGATAAACTCAAAAACTACTGAATTGTCATGCGTTACCAATATATAGGGTGTTTCAAAAAGAAGTTTGTATTATATAGATATAGTCAATTGGATAAGTCAGTTAAATCCAAATTTAAAATAAACGAATTGAATTGAACTAATGTAAAATGAATTAAGATTTGGTATAAGTTGGCTGAACTGTATTTAATTAAGAGCTGTGGATTTTGTTTCATGAATAAAATAAAATAAACTATTATTATGATTGTTGAAGATAGCGGAAAAATTTATAACTTCTGGGAGATGGCGTAGGCCGCGTAAACCATTAAAGTCATGTGCAAGTGATGTACTCGTATATAAGAATTATTTTTCATCAAAGTAATTTCTTGAGTCATAGACATTTTTTAGAAAATGAGGTAATGAAGAATGGTTGGGTCGGGATCGATATTTTTTTATTTTTATTTAAAAGCCTAATGTTTCCCACTGCAGGGCAAGGGCCTCCCTCATATAAAAAAATAACAGGTCTTTGATTAACACTGCATTTCTGTTACAGCATGACTTCATGGGACGTAGCCCGCCTGACCGCTAGACTTGGGGACTACAACATCAGGACTCCGACAGAAACCCAACACATAGAAAGAAAGATCAAACGCGTAGTACGTCACAGAGGATTCGACATGCGTACCTTGGTGAATATCGGTGCTACTTCTTCAAAATTGAAAAATACTAGAGTTAAATTTGTTTCATGCAGTGATGGCAGTAGATTGTTCCAAGGGATACCTCTGGAAGACGGGCAGCAGCATCTTTTCGTATATCAACATCGAGTACTACGCACGCCAACCCAACCAAGCAGGCGAGCATTGCACAAACCTCTTCATAATCAGTTCTTGGAGATTAATGAGAGGTCTATGCCCATCAGTGGACGTCTTACGGCTGAGATAGTGATAGTTAAAATGTTATTCCATTTTATAACCCTCGTTTATGTTTTCAGTACAACGATATCGCTATCCTGACGATAGACCAGCCTGTGACTTTCACGAAGAACATTCACCCCATTTGCCTGCCGGGTGGAAATCGAATGTATTCTGGCCTTGTCGCTACTGTCATTGGATGGGGGAGCTTGCGAGAGAGTAAGAACTATTTTTCTATACCTCTATACTGTTATTGCGGTTTTCAGTGCAGTTATCCTACTAATATTATGAACGCGAAAGTTTTTGAGTACCTACATATGCATGAATGCAATTAATGGATTGCATTTTATTTTGTATGAATGTTTGCCATAGTGTGGCCATAGTCTTTCACGTAAAAACTAGCCAACGGATTGAGCTGAAATTTTGCACACGTATATAGATGTTGACTAGCATTAACTAATAGGCTACATTTTATCCGGGTACAACGCATGCGAAGCGGCTGGCATAAACTAGTTTACTAAATATAGTGTTATGGTATGCAAAAAACATCCATATCTTAATCTCGAAAGGACCTGCATAGGCTGCACCAAGTAGTCAAAATTTAAGTCTAAGCGTACCAGCGACATGGTTAGATGCTTTGTTGGTATCTCAATCACCTAGATCCTATCAGCCTATAGTTTTTATGACAGTCAAAGGCTGGCATCATAGCTGTGCGACTAGTCTATATTCATATTAACTTACCTTTTGTTGTGTTTCCAGGCGGTCCCCAGCCATCCGTGTTGCAGGAGGTATCCATCCCGATCTGGACAAACTCGGAGTGCCGCCTCAAATACGGAGCGGCAGCGCCCGGCGGCATCGTTGAACACATGATCTGCGCTGGCAAGGCTACCATGGATTCCTGCAGTGTAAGCATATACAATAGATACTGTTTCTGCTAGCAAGAATTTATTAGGATATCAGTTTCTGCTAGCTTTTAGAAGCATACGTGCATAAAAAAGAAAAAAGGTTATTTCCCTCCACTATTAAGCTTTCATCCTAGTATGTTGGTTGTGTTCAAAGTTTTAACAAAAATCTTAGCATCCTTACACTATAGATTACCTTACGCCTGATGCAAATAGCCCCTCCATTAGCAGCGAGAGATAAAATGTTTATAAGTTCAACGTACGTTATGTATTATGTGGCATCATAGCTCCCAAACTGGAACATATTTTGAAGTGTTTTTTTGAAAGATGAATTGATCCTACAATTCAAGAAAATCCGTCAGCCGTTTCAAGAATATCAGCTGATGTTGGGGGTTTACCAAATTTTGCATTTATTCATCATTTCAGCCGTACAACGTCCACTACTGAACACAGGCCTCCCTCATGGAGATACATGAGGGGAAGTTGCCATACATACCACGCTTGGCAGGCGGGTTGGCGAGCGCAGTACGGTTTGTTGATACAAGGAAAGACGCTGCTGCCCATCTTCCGGAGATATCCCTTAGCAGGCTCTTACTGCATCCTCGGGGTATGAAAGGAGGGGTAACATTCTACTGCCGGCACACCACGGCTTTGCATTTATTGATATAAAAAAATATTAAAAAAACACTTCAGCAGCACCAAAAATTTACCTTTTTAATGTCTTTACTAAAAATGTATGTCTTGTATTCAACAGGGTGACAGCGGTGGTCCATTGATGGTGAACGAAGGCGGTGTCTGGAACCAAGTGGGCGTAGTCTCCTGGGGTATCGGTTGCGGCAAAGGACAGTATCCCGGAGTATACACGCGCGTCACCGCGTTCCTACCTTGGATCCAGAAGAATTCTCAGTGATTCCACAAACGAAGTGCTTGTTACAAAAGTATCAAAATAATTCTGCCTCACTAAACATACAGTCACACTAAGATCATAATGAACGTGAGCATGCCACTGCATGTATATCCAAGCTATCACATGCAGTGGCATGCAGTAATATCATGACTATTGGGAGATTCCTGTCTTTATTAGCGCTTTGCGGAATCGCAGCTTCAGTGGGGCACTTTTAGGTCTCCCCCTCCGTCGCCCCTCTTTCTTGCTCAATTTTATTGAACTGAAAAGGACTAACACGGACAGACCATGATTGTTCATGTCTCTGTCTTGCACATATTTAAATTAAAACGACGTCACTTACCCAGTGACAGATCATGATTAGTCTGTGTCGTTTTTCCTATCAGTCTTTCTCCGCGAACGGACTTTAATTTAGCAAGGATAACAGTTTCTAAGAGATTGGTTGATCTAGATTTAACAAATTTTGGAACAGAACGAGCACTTGTGATAGTTCGTAAGTTTTGTATTAGCAATAATCACTGCAATATAAAGCGATTATTCAAAGAATATTTCGTGCTACAATTACTTTGAGAAAGACAACCATGAAACTTGTTTTTCTCAATTAGTTGATATGTATTTGTGGAAATTGTGCCAATTTATGATAAGTTTATATAATAAAAGATATTTTTAACGCAAGTGGTATTATTTCACGTACACATTTTGTTACATATAATGGATTTAATTATTATTTAATACTTACAATGAACACATTAACAAATATTCTTCTTTACATAAAACAAGTAGGTACATGATTGTAAATCAAGAATTATGAATGAAATTATAATGTCACTCGCTAATTTTGTACCCTATCAATAAATTAATCAAGCTCATCTACTATAAATAGCTCTTTTTTATAAATAGGCCATTAAACATAAAAAATTCATTGCTACACTAAGGCATCACCTCCCATATAATCTAGCTTAGCTTAGTTTTACATATTAATCATTGGTAATAGGAAGTGCAGTTTCAATGGTATATTAGTCTACAATTGTCTATATGTCAAAATTAGACACGTGTAGCTGCTGAAGAATGTTGCGAGCTGAAACAAAAAACTTGGCCTCAGCACAAATAACATAATATAATAGCAGTTACACGAATGAAGTAGTACCTTATTCCTCACACAATTCTAAAGTAAATTGGGTTCAATTTTGAGTATTTCGTGTCTTAGTTAGAGCAAGGGCAAATGCATATAAAGTGATCTTCGAACCTACAATATTCTAAACAACCAGTTTTTCTTTTACCGTTAAAACTAGTGTTGAATGTGCACTATAGACAACCTTGAAAGTATCCCTATTAATGCAAATCATCGGATGTTGGGATGAAAGCCGGTTCCCGATTCAGCAGGTCCTCTCAGTTCATATGCATTAAAGAATGAATGAATAAACATTTATTTGTGACACAATACAAAATTAAACTATATCTAAACAATAAGGATATTGTTGTGTCACAAATAGGAGTCCAACTCAGCGTTTGTTGTTTTGCACATCACAAAACAACGCTGATCTTCCGTTGGAACCTGTTTGTGAGTCGCAGAATCCCTTTACACATAATTACAAATTCACATTAAGAACTAGGTTAGGCACACAATATAAAAAATAATAGAAGTAGTTTAAGTTGGTAGTGCAGTAGAACTATAAAAAAAGAAAAATACAAATACCTAAAACACTTAACATTAGAAGCAGTAATTACGGGATATTTGCCATGATTTGCGTATTTTTCAATTTCCCGATATTTAGACGTTGGTACACACGTCATGATCACGGATAAACAAAATCTTTTGCGAGTAGGTAGTCATTGGCAAACGAAACAGTCTACCCTCTTTCTAATTCCCTGAATGCGAATGATTGGCCTACAATTTGAACCATTGAACCCACTGGTATACTTATGCTGTACGGAACGCTGCAGGGATATAGTAAGATGGATTAGACTTGCCCTGCACCTACGCCATCTTTTCAGCTCAGTCGGCTATATTCAGATAAAAAAACACGCAAATACGTCTGAAGCTGACCGAGCCTGAGCCGTGGGCTACCTCACGATGTTTGCCTCCACCGTTAAAGCTCGCGTGCTATAGACTATTAACCTTTGAAAGTATCCCGTATCATGCAAATCATCAGGTGATGGAATAAAATACTTTTTCTTGATTCAATACATCTGACATCTGATGGACGGCGGGCCGGTCGGTCAGCTCCATCGTGAGTACGGATTCTGTAGCGCTCATTACCTTGAGAGATAGTGTGTCATCTTCGACCGCAAAGTACTATAGAGCTGGTCTCACTAGGAGTTTGCTTTTCACATGTACTATATAAATGATTTATACGGAGTCAGCAACTGGACTTATGCTGTACGGAATGCTACAGCGCGTGGGATATTGTCAAATGGATTAAGCTTGCCCAGCAGCTCCGCCAACCTCTCAGCTCAGTCAGCTACATTAAGAGAAAAGAACACGCGTAAACCGTAAACAATAGGTCTGAAGCTGACTGAGAAGCGGGTTGCCTTCATTGTTAACGCTCGTGTGCGAACTAACCTTGAAAGTATCCCGTATCATGCAGATCATCAGGTGTTGGAATAAAAGGTGGCTCTTGATTCAGCAGGTCCTCCCAGTCCACGTTTCGGAACACTGCCATCTGGCGGACGGCGCCCGCGGCCGGCCGCTCGCTCGGCTCCATCGTGAGTAGGGATTCTATAGCGCCCACTGCCTCGGGAGACAGTGCCTCGTCATCTTCAGGCCACTCTATGTCTGTTCGACAAAAAACAAGTATTACAAACACGGAAATTAAATCCCGATGTTTTGTATTGATAATTAAATAAATTATCATCTCAGCCGTAAGACTGCTATCCGTGTCCACTGCTCGCGTGGAAGGTCTCCCTCATAAATCTCACACCGTCCCTCCCTCCAAGATCATGAGGGGATTGTTGCCATGCTCGCCTCATAATAAATAAATAATGCTGGATATGGACACACAGTACCATAAAGCCCCAAAGTAAGCAAAGCTTGTGTTAGGGGTACCAGATAATTTTAATGTTTTCCATGTACTCGTGTACTCGGTTTTTTTATAAAAGCACCAATAAAATTGTCTTTTCCGTCTGATAAGTCACGATGTTTACACAGCGTCAGCATCTGTTGATTCATTATATACGCCTGGGACATGATTAGATGAATTAAGGATGAACGAGTCGCTCATCTTTCCATACAGACGTGGAAGGGTAACTACTCCACTGTTTGACGTTAACCATCCAACACTAAAGATTATATCCATTTATCTCGTCATAATCTATGTTTACACCCCAAATCGAAAAAAAAGTATTTATTTCAAAAATACAAGCTCGTAAACTTTCGTATTTCAACACTGATTTTAGCCCAACTTTGAACGAAACTAAATAATATAAGGAGAAAGAAAACTCAAAAAAATGCCGTTCCGACATAGATTAATTATTCTAAAGTTGAAATAAATGTTATTTTGAAAAGATTACACTCAAGTTTTTCTATAATAACCCTTGTGCTAAAAGTCTATTCACATATTTTTGCGCGGTCGGTTTAGGAATAAATCATTGTGCATTTCATTCTAGTGCGCGGGTAAACATGTGAAGATGTCGTAGGAGTGTCTTAATAAATAAATAAACACGCTATGTCAGGTGAGATAGCATACATTTAGGCCGCGCTCACTGACGACTTTGCCTCCGCGACTAGTTGGACCTTAAGCTTGCAACCTCAGCAGTCTAGGTCCTCTCAGTTTTCATTAGAATAGCTAACCCTGTTGGTTTGCTTTTACTAAAATACTTCTTTATCCTATTCTCATCATGGATATCATCTCATATAGGATACTCACTTTAACCCCCACAAATAGAAAAGCAAAATTAGTATGATTAATGTGTGTGACACGCTGAATTTGTGTGTATTTAGTGTCGTAAAATAATAAAATATGTTAAACTCACTGCGATCAAGAATGTTTTTGAAAACAGCTTGTGGCGTTTCATCGTTGAATGGAGGCACTCCCGTCATGAATTCGTAAAGACAGACTCCAAGCGCCCACCAGTCGACTTGAGGACCATGTCCTTGCCTACAAAATGTATCACAGTTAAACAAATTGAGCAAGCAACAAGTACGGAATTAAATTTTAAAAAGCAAGGGCTTTAAAATCTTAAAACTCCTTAACATTGTATCAAATTAAAGGTCATTTAATGCCCATAATATGGTTTGACATGAAATACATCATGCATGCGCCATCTTGTGACGGCGGCCATTTTTAAAGTATTATCGTAATATCAAGAGAGCTCAAGGCATATGCAAAATATCAATTTAAATTGCAAGATTTTTTAACAGACAGAAAACGGTACAGATGAAACTTAATAAAAGCTTGTATGAACTCTAAACGGTGTGATAATAAGATTTACTTTAGGAGTAGTTCAGGGGCCAGATAGTCGGGCGTGCCTAAGATTCTTTGGTCCGACATTAGGTTTCCTCGCCTTACACTTTTCGGCGTGCGGTAGGGAGTCTGTGCGGTTGCTAATGGTGTTTTGCAAAGATCTGTTGGTGATCTAATTGCATCCTGCAAAATATAAGTTTATTATATTAGGACAGGTATTTGCAGAAAGGAGTATGCCTCCTGTAGCGAATTCTATGTATAATTTATGTTGAGTCTATTGAATCTTATTGACGACCTCTGTGGCGCAGCGGGCGAAGGTCCGCCTGCGACGCAAGAGGATGCGGGTTCGATTGCCGCCTCGGGTCAAGTGTCTGTACGATCTGCAGATATTTGTTCAGGGTGTTCTGGATGTTTTTCTATGTATAATTAAAATATGTATCTGTGTAGTATAATGTATTAGGTATGTATATCAGACATCTAGTACCCATAACAAAAGCTCTGCTTAGCTTGGGGCTAGGTGATGCTGTGTGGATTGTCTAGCATTATTTATTTATAGTAATAATCAAGAAACATAATCTCAGCTATGCGGGGTAGGCACTACATGCTCTCACCTTTCAGTCTCTTCTCTCAGTCGCCATCTCATCACAATCATCCATGACGACTTATTTTGAGAAATTTATTTTACTAAGTATTTATACATCAGAAGTGAACTCCCTTATGGTAAGAGCTTCAACAGACGAACTTTCAACTTATATGAGAGTGGAATTTTGACTTAAAGGAGTCAAAATTATGACGCTATGAGACAGGGATGCCGGATGCGACGCCGTATTAAACGTGCGATAATTTTAAAGTTTGTATTATTGTTATCATCATCACAGCCACGCCACGCTTGGCAGGCGCGATGGCGAGCGCGGTACAAGACGACAGAAAGACGCTGCTGTTCATCTTGAGGAGGTATCTCTTGGCAGATTCTTACTGCATCCATGGGCAAGAGAGCAGGGGCAAAAATTCCGGCACACCAGGGGATGTATATTAATATGTATGTTAGTTTTCAAGGTATGTACATACTTATGGGCCGTAGCACAAGTTATTTAAGATCCGTTTACATGTCTATTGTTGCCTGATAGTAAAGATGTTTCATTAATTTCATTACAAATTCCATTCAAAAGATTTTAAAGGATTTTGTTTTATAAGATTTATTGTCAATTGTATTTGTTATATGAATTTTCTATTGTAAAAATGTAGTTAGTGTTTCGGTGTAGACTGTAAGCTAACTACTGTTATTTTAAATAAATAAATGTCTAAATTACCTTACTAAGTCGCCGTGTCGGGAATATCTCCAGACTTGTGGATACATGCTTGCTGAAGCGGAATGACTTCTCCTTCACGCCAGACGCCTGTTCATCCTTGGGCAGGACGAATCGCGTCTCTTTTAGCTTCTTAGTCTCTTGACATTTGTTGTTTGATACGGGGGTGGAGAAAATTACGCCTACGTTGAAATGGTGACTGTCGTTCTGTGATGCCCAGCACCTGGAAGTTAAAGCGAATTCTCAAGTGATCTTAACGATTTTGACGGCCTACATGACTCAGTTGGTCTAATAGCCGACTAACGCAGGAGGGTTCGATCCCGCCACGGAGCAAATGTTTGCTCTTGTTCTACAGATCGCTGGTTAAATGCTAAACTACCACATTCCAAAATTTCTCTTTTTTCAGTACAGCCGTTCAAAGTTTTCGAAAGGGTTTTTTTTCAATTTTTTAGCTACTCTTTCTTTTGATATCTATATATTACCTATCAATCGAAGCGTAATTTTAATTAGAATTAAAGTGCATTTATAGTTTTTCCGTAACTTTAACCCGAAGTCATATACAACTAGATAAGTGAGTTTCGCATATAAAAAATACTGTAAGTGTTCTTAAAAATTATCAATAAAAAACCACATTTCATAAAAAAAATACGGTTTATTACACAAAAAGAAAGGTTTAGTTAAGTTTTTAATCACAACCTAGTAATATTTATGTTTCTCTAACATAGTATTATAAAATTCTTAAAAAAACACACTTTTAAATGAATAAACAAAAATGATATTTGACTATTTTAGCTTTGTTCCGTCGATGTCAATAGAGTAGTTGCCAACAGCCAAAGGTTTTAGGTCAAAAAAGCTTTCATGTGTAAGATCTTTTACAGTGTAAGGGGTACCCTTCGAACATTTCTCTGAATAGTGGAGTAAACCGAGTCACCTTCATTTTGCGTGTGTCCTTTGATCAAAAATTTGTGGGTAACACTTTTGAGTTTAGGTAGGACATTCACGGCATGCTGGTACATTGCTAACATAAATTTGATTTTTTGCTGACCACAGCAGTTGTCGCTATAAAACACTACGTCAAAATCGACTGTTGCCTTTTCGTTCAAGCTTTCAAGGTACATAAACACGCAAGATCCTATTTCGTTTACGCCACGGGCTCCTTCTCCTTCATGCCAAACATAGCAAATTGTATTTTAGTGCCGAGTTCAGTTATAATAAAATGTAGTAGGTTTATTTTGGAGATATAATAGAAACTGGACACCTCGCCTTGTGGACAAGGCATCACAGCTTGAAGGTCATACACTGCGACTACATAACTGTCACTGATATTATTTCTATCTTTTTCCTTTTCCGCTCTAGCAAGACATTTTTCTTTCAGATGTAGGTCGTACTGCTCTTGTAGTGATGATTTATCTTCAACGTTAGCGAAGGCAACACAATCTTGCAAGTTAATGAAGGCAATTAATTTTATAATAATTCGAAAAATATACACGTTTAAAAAAACACTATCATTATTGTGATGTAAAAATTAGCAAGACTGACATTTAATTAACAGAATTAAAAAGTTTAAGCTAAAACACTTAAATTATAACTATTTTATTTTTTTATCATTGAAACAAATTTTACAGCCTAACCTTATGAAAAGTTACTATGTATTTTATGTACCTCTATAATACGAATTAATCTACAAAAAAAAACTGGTCACCATAACACAAGCATTATGTTGCTTAGGACTAGATGGCATTGTGTGGATGTCAAAGGTTACTTCTATATTTATTTATTATTTAAATTAATATTAAATAGGTATTAAAACAGTACATAAAAATCAAGTAAATGTGTAGTCAAACCGAACTCATCGCAAAAATTACACTTACATCCTGAACAACAATGTTCGAGTTCACATAAAAATAATGTGCAAAGCAAACGCATTTAAAAAATGTCACCTACGATCCAATCAATTATGATTAAGTTCGCGTAAAAGTTATGTGCAAAGCAAACGTATTTCAAAAATGACACTTTTGAACATACACACAATGCAATAACAATTAAAAAGTATCGTGCTAAGGTACCACATTCCAAAATGTGTTACCTTGGCATCAAAAAAATAATTGTATCTTGACTTTGATCTATGTTCTAAAGGACCACATTCCGAAATATGGTACTTTTGACTATAAATTTCAGTTAACATACGCTTATTTTTTTGAGATATGGTCGTCTAGCATAAAACTTAAGTGCGCTTCCGCAGATCGCTCAACCACAACAAAAAAAAGGGCTGCTTGGCTCTGAAATTTGGCGCCAAAGTGTAATAATGCTAAACAGCCACATATGTTTTTCGGTAGTTTTTAATGCGAAAATAAAAAGTGTCTTTTACTCATACTATAGAATTACTATTTTAAATCACATTTTTGCAATAAAAACGATTTTCACGATTTTTGATTTGTGGTACTTTAGCATTTAACCAGCGAGATATTGACGATGATACATAAATTAACAGATGCTGATGCTAATGCATCTTGACTCATTAGGTGGGAAAGGCAAGTGTACGGGTCCTTTTGTTCAAAGTATTTTCTTCTATGTATGATAAGTAGCCGTGGGGTGCCGGCAGTAGAATGTTACCCCTCCTCTCATGCCCGTGGATGCAGTAAGAGTCGGCTAAGGGATACCTCCGGAAGATGGGCAGCAGCATCTTTCCGTGTATCAACATCCCGTACTGCGCTCGCCAATCCGCCTGCCAAGCGTGGTGAGTATGGCAACTACCCCTCATGGAGATCCATGAGGGAGGCCTGTTCAGTAGTGGACTTTTTACGGCTGGAATGATGATGATGATAAGTATACGGCGCTGAGACATGGCCGCTCACAAAGGAATACATGCACACCATACAAGTTGCACAAAGGGCAATGGAGCGCGCCATGCTTGGCATCTCCCTCCTTGATCACATATCCAACGTGGAGATACGCCAGCGTGCGAAAGTCGTAGACGTAGGTATGCGGATCGCAAGCTTGAAATGGAGATGGGCAGGGCATGTTGCCAGGCGAGTCGACAGCCGATGGACCAAGGCGGTAACAGTGGTTTCCGATGGAAGCGAGACGGCCTCGAGGCAGACCACCTGCCAGATGGGCGGACGATCTAGCCAGGGTTGCCGGACGACAGTGGATGAGACTTGCACAGGACCGTTTACGCTGGTATGCTGAAGAGGAGGCCTATACCCAGCAGTGAGTGTCAACAGGCTGATATGATGATGATAAGTATGTATTTACAACAAAAAATATTAATATTACATCAATCATGTGCTGTGCACAGCTGGAGCACAACCACCTCTAGGTATAGTTCCACTTCTGTTTTAGACTGACGAAAGATGAAAATAATAATGCTGGACATTACAGCACCAGCTCGCCTCAAAGTAAGCAGAGTGGTACGGGTCTGCTATTTTTATCTTTCGTCAGTCTAAAACAGAAGTGGAACCACAGAGGTGGTTATTCTCCAGCTGTGTAAGTGGAACATTTAAAAAAAATGTGGTTAATCTAAATAAAGCATTATGGGTATAAATAAAGCATAAAGGGTAAGGGAGCCGCGGAAATTACGGGCTCATGAGACCTTACATCTTTGTGTCTTATGGTAACAGCGCAATGCAGCGTTGGTCACGTGCTTAGTGAACGTGATCAGATCACCGTGGTATAGCAGTTGTAATAGGTAGAGGTTATCGCTTAACGTCAGATGGGACTTCGACTTGTCTCGTCATTGAGTTGTATAACAAAAAATACCTCTTTTTCAGTACTCCTTTGATGGGATTTTTGCGTCGGTCTGGCGTCGGGTGTATAGCCATACGTTTAGGAGTATTCTGGCTCAGCTCTAAGGCCATTATTTCCTGTGTCAGCCCGCTGTGATTCTCTTTTGACTCTGCTAGACTAGTGACACCGGTGGGTGTATCGCCGTCTCCTTCTAATATGCGCTTTCTCTTTTTCGCTCTAAAGCTGTAATTAGGAAAGTAAATTACTATTAGGCTAAATGCCTGATTATAATTTTAAGTCAATCGGGTACATTATCAAAAAAAAATGAACACGTATTTTCCTTCTTTTACGCAATCAAAAAATATCATCATAAAAATATCTTTTACGCAATATAGACGCGATACATTGCGTCGATGTCACGTGATTTCACAGCGTGTCTCAATTTAACGCACGTTATGAAGTCGAGAGCCTCGCTTTTAAACTTAAACGATCTTCATCTATGTATTCTCATAAGATAAAGTACATTTAAGAGGCAATAATAAAGGTCGTGAAATAATAAAGGTAATTAACGAGATAAATGGCCGGTCAATATGTGTATATTTTTATTAATTTAATAATCTTTAATAAAGCCAAACACGCGCATCATTTTTTTTGCGTTTAAAACATCAAGGGGATAAAGAAATGACGATGGCCAAATAAATAAGTTTTCAATAACTACCTAGGTATCCTCTTCAAAGAATGTCCCCTACATAATGGCGAAGTGGAATGATCATTCTGCGAATCGGACATGGCGGTAGACTCGCCCATAGAGGAGCCGTTGGTGCTGCTAACATCTGTAGATTTGGTGCTCCTCGAGTTACTGCTATTTTTGGAGCTCTCACAAGTATGGTAGGAGCCGAGGGATTCTGAGCCTGAGTCTTGAGACTGGAAAGAAGAGAATAAGTTGCAATACATGAAAAAAAATGTTCTTTTAACAGAATGTAAAATGTCGAAGAACCAATAACCAATATGCGGTAAATGAATTCCTGAGTGGAGACCGCGACTCGATAAGCGTTAATGTCGGACGCCCAACTGTTAGATAGTGATTATTTACGAACGGTCGCCGACAGGCGCTGCATGCGGCTATCCGAATATAGGCTGAAATGCCACAAATGTAGTGACTCTAATGTCCAGGAGTGAACTAATATAGGCAGGTGTTGACGATGTTAAATGCAACTACGACGACCAGCGGCGAGGTGGGTCGAAAAATTTGTTCACGTCACATTAATTCTACAAAATTCGTTAACAAGCATACACTTTGCATCGGTAGGTACTGTTATGAAGAATAAATTTGGCCAGGTGCGTGTCGGGCCACGCGCTATGTGGTGTTGGTAAACGTAATAAAACACACCAACTTCTACCAGGTCACGGTGCAGGTGCAGGTCTACGGTGACGACCTCTGTGGCGCAGCGGGCGAAGGTCCGCCTGCGACGCAAGAGGTTGCGGGTTCGATTCCCGCCTCGGGACAAATGTCTGTACGATCTGCAGATAGTTGTTCAGGGTGTTCTGGGTGTTTTTCTATATATAATAAAAATATCTATCTATGTAGTATAATGTATTAAGTATATCAGTCATCTAGTACCCATAACACAAGCTCTGCTTAGCTTGGGGCTAGATGATGCTGTGTGATTTGTCCAGCATTAAAAAAAAAAAAAAAAAAAATTACGAGTTAACCGTAGACCTGCTGGTAGACCACATAGCGCGTGGCCCGACACGCACCTGGCCAAATTTATTCTTCATAACAGTACCTACCGATGCAAAGTGTATGCTTGTTAAGGAATTTTGTAGAATTAATGTGACGTGAACAAATATGTACATTATCACAAGAACTAAATTTATCAAACCAATCAACTTCCGCAATATACCTCTATCAACGCACAGCCTAAGCCACTGGACCTAAAGACTTGAAATTTGGCACACCTTGAGTATCCTAGAGGTGCACTAAGAAGGGATTTTTCGAAATTCCAACGGGATAGGGAATTCTGTTGGCATGCAGTGGGGTGCCGGCAGTAGAATGTTACCCCTCCTCTCATACCCTTGGATGCAGTAAGAGCCTGCTAAGGGATACCTCCGGAAGATGGGAAGCAGGGTCTTTCCGTATATCAACATCCCATACTGCGCTCACCAACCCGCCTGCCAAGCGTGGTGAGTATGGCAACTACCCCTCACGGAGATCCATGAGGGAGGATAGTTCAGTAGTAGACGTTTTACGGCTGAAATGATGATGATGACAGACATACAGACAGACGGACTAACAGACAGACAGACAAAGCGAAACTATAAGGGTTTCTTGTCTTACTACGAAAACCTCAAAAAGACCCTCCATGACGGGGAGGCAATGGACGCACCTGCATCTATTGAAATTATATTTATTCAGACATAACAATCTTATTGCCGGACTTGATGGCAAAAACTTTCAGAGGCATGATATTGATAAAAACTAGGATATAACAAATATCATTTACAAATCAGAAATTGGTTAGATAAAGAATACAGTAGAATTTTGTAAAAGTTAAAAGCTCACATCCGCATGAAAATATTTGTAAGAATGAGTTCTCTGCAAGGGGTTGCGGGTTCGATTCCCGCCTCGGGACAAATGTCTGTACGATCTGCAGATATTTGTTCAGGGTGTTCTGGGTGTTTTTCTATGTATAATAAAAATATTTATCTATGTAGTATGTATATAATGTATTAAGTATATCAGTAATCTAGTACCCATAACACAAGCTCTGCTTAGCTTGGGGCTAGATGATGCTGTGTGATTTGTCCAGAATTATTTATTTCTATTTTTTATAGTTGTAAAATGTAAAGAGTAACTTACAATATTGTCTAAATTAATGCTGTCTGCACTCATAAATGGATGGATTCCTGATAACTGTGAATGGTCCATAAGGGGTGAGCTTTCCAGGCCACTGACCCCATCAAACAGACCTTTGAGCTTGCCTGAAAAAAAAAATGACATTAAGATTTGCTTCAGGATATTGACTAGCATTAGATTGATTAGATACAGTCATTCAACTTTTCAACATCAATTCAATATAATGAATTTAGATCAGATTTTGTCTACTGATAAATTAATTTATAGCTGAATCACTGTACAAGGTGGCCAAATATTTTGCTATTTTATCACAACTTTTATGGATCTAAAAAGATATGCAATATAGAATAAAATAAATAAATAATAATAAATAATGCTGGACAAATCACACAGCACCATCTAGCCCCAAGCTAAGCAGAGCTTGTGTTATGGGTACTAGATGACTGATATACTTAATACATTATACTACATAGATAGATATTTTTATTATATATAGAAAAACACCCAGAACACCCTGAACAAATATCTGCAGATCGTACAGACATTTGTCCCGAGGCGGGAATCGAACCCGCAACCTCTAGCGTCGCAGGCGGACCTTCGCCCACTGCGCCACAGAGCTCGATGATGGTGATGATGGTTAATTTTTTTTTTGTATGGATATTAGTCTAGAGTTGCAGTGTTGAGGCTTATGGCTGGTTAGTTTTCTTATTAATTATGGACATAGAGTCCTTAAGATGACAAAATATTTGCCCAACAATACATAAAAAAAATTAAAGCAACAGTAGCATACTAGTCTGTTTAAGCTGATCAAGAAGGTTCTCACAAGCATCGGAGGATACAGTGTGTTGCAAGATATCACCCCCTCCGGACCCAAAAGATAAATGGGAGGTCAGTGAGAGCAGCTGACCAGGGGTCCTCATATTCAAGCTTGGTGTGCGGTTAACAAAATCAGATATCTCTAAATCTGAAAAAGAAATAAATTATGGAATCACACACAAAGCGCCATCTAGCCCCAAAAAAGGCAACTTGGATTTTGAGAACAGAAGATTATGACTGACGAATACAATCATTATGTTTAACTATTAAAAATAAATTAAATCTTAAAATAAAGAAGTACTATTAATAAACACCGTGGGGTGCCGGCAGAAGAATGTTACCCCTCCTCTTATGTTTGTGGATGCAGTAAGAGCCTGCTAAGGGATACCTCCGGAAGATGGGCCGCAGCATCTTTCCGTGTCTCCATTCATACTTGAATCAGGCAAACTTTGGAATAGGCATAACACAAGAATAAGGAGGCCTATACCCAGCAATAAGTGAAGTTAGGCTGTGGACAGAGACAATCTTTTTTCTATAGAAGTGACAGTTATAGAGATTTATGTTTTCGAGTTTTTTTTCCATTACCTCTATGAATTTCAATTTTAGACAGTCCAAAATCAGTCAGTTTCACATGTCCAGTCTTAGATATAAGCATATTGTCCGGTTTCAAATCTCTGTGCACTATATGATGTTTGTGTAAATAGTCCAGAGCAAGAACCACTTCAGCTACATAGAACACTGCCATGCTCTCTTCAAGGAAACCATACATCCCCAAAAGGGACTTCATGTCTCCACCAACCATGTATTCCATGACCTGAAAAAAGATTTTAAAATGCTTAGCAATATAAAAATGTAAATCAAGTTTCAAATAACAATATTATTTCAGAAGCATCAAAGGTCAGACAAATTGGTCTTATAAAATAACTAGGTATGCCAGTGAACATTTGAAACTCACCAAGTAAACTGAAGATGTAGACTGAAGGGAGTAATACAAGTGAACACAGAATGGACTCCTTGAAAGAGCCAAGGCATTTCTCTCAGTAACTACTTGAGCTACCATATTTTTGTTTATCATGTCAGATTTCTTCATTACTTTTATAGCATACATCATCTCTTTATTGGTTTTCTTGTGGGCAAGGAACACCTTACCGAAGGCGCCGCGGCTTATAGGTTTCACGATCGTAAAATCATTGATATCTGGTAACTGCAACACGCTAATTGATCAGGTTTTCATAATTTTATTATTGATGGAAGATTAGTTCTAAATACCGAATAGTTATGGCTGAAATTTGACACAGGTGTAGATTAGAGAAGGGAATAATGCCTATCGGCTTTTTAATCAGGTAGGTAGCGCACCCAAGTGGAAGCCTTCCATCCAGGGTGGAAGCTAGTGTTTGTATCAAGAGATATTCGAAGAACGTACCTTTGTAACGTTGCTGTCGTTGTGTGCATTTATTTTCTCCAAAATCGTATGGCACGTTGCACTTTCATCGGCTTTCGAATTATTAGCCGCCATGTCGGCAATATATTCTAGCTATCTTCTCAAGACTACTTTCATAATTATTTATCGAGGAATGTATTTATTTACCGAAAAGTTTAGATGAGCAAGCAAATCAAATTTCAATATTTCTAAAGGTAACGTTGTTTTCTTTTTTTTTTCGCTCCTTTCAGAGCAGAGCAGGCTATAGTCTAAGACCACACTGCCTAGTCTAACGTAGTTGTCCAACACCAGGGACCCAGGACGGACGGACAGTCGGTAATTGACACTTGACAATGACAATTCATTACAATGTCGACTGACTGCATCCCGTTAGGGTATTTTTTTATTCAAAGCAATCTTCATAAAGTTTATCTAAACATAAACGGAAGCCATGAATGAAAATTGCAGACTAGGTTTTAAAAAGCATAAAGTGTTGTATGATATAAACACAACATCAATCCTTATTTTAATGTACAAATACCTATGTACATATGGGTTATTGGTAATTCGACGTACCTATTCCCGTTAAGAGGTGATAGGGGTGACTATTTGCGATAATTTTAACCCTAATAAGCATTATGCAAAAGTGAACCATTTTTGAGTTATCGTGTTTTATAATTTTCTTCAACAGAAGTCAAAATGATACAATTTATTTAAAAAAAGTGTTTAAAAAAGTATTTATTTATAATATCTTTTGTTCTTCTGATTCTCTTCGTACAGTCAAGGTCAAAGATATATATGCAAGTAATGTTGTAAAAATAAAGTAATCATAAAAAATTCAAAAGATATGTACTCCTCCAAATACTAATAAATATGCAAACTGCAATGGCCACATAAATATGTATAAGGCAAGTTCAAAAACTTGTATGCAATCAAAATTACATAATAAGTATCCTGCAAATGATGCAAAATATATAGTCATATTTATGTCATTAAAGATAGATTCAGTAACTGCTACGAAAATATGTATACAAAATATAAATCAGCGAAAATCAACTTTACGGTCTTGTAACGCGAAACAAATTTGAATAGAATGTTTTGACAATTCACGAAAACAGTGCAGACTTGTCATTGCATATGTTTGTCTCATGTTTTGACCTGTCACGACGTTATTGGCGTGACGTCATACTAAACATGAACTATGTGCACCTACTTCATTCGTTTTATTCTCGTATAACGTGGTTTCGACAGTCTGTTATTAAAGGGTGGCCAGTCAATAACACCTTAAACTGAAAATGAATTCTGTACGTGAACAGATTGTATTATTAGTATGATGGGGCCAGTTATGAAAGGTGGCCAGTAATTGGCGATTTACCCTATTTTCTGTTTTTTTACGTATTTTTAATAAAAGGCAAATATTTAATTAAAATAACTGTAAAAAAAGTAGCTCCTTAAACTTAAGTGGAAAATAATAATTCCAATATTTGTCCTCCATTTTGAAACAAAAATTACTCAATAGCGAGTATATCCTCCGTCAGCTTCAATAACCGCGTCTAGTCGGTCTTTTAATATAGTTTACCATGTTTAAACATATATCTGTACCTATAAACAAATCCCAAATCTCCTTTGCGTGATTTCTTAAATTTTCAGTGGTTCTCACAACTGAAGAGTCCCAGTTTTGGACCATAAGACCCCACACGTTTTCAATTGGGTTTATGTCCGGACTTTTTGGGGGCATCTTTATTAAATGAAGGTCCTCATGCTAGTTAATCCACTGCTGCACTAGTATCGCATTATGTATGGACGAATTTGATATGTCAATTTCCAAAGTATGTATGACCTGTTGGAAGGAGTACCTGATCTAATATGTCTATATACCCGTCTAATATGTCTATATACCCATATCTTTGCTTCCATATATAAACTGTTTTTCTCTGAAATGGAAAATTATTCGTATTATCTATGACGAAGTATTCTAAAGCTAAAAGAAAGTGACATTTTTGGCGGTAAGTTCTAGTTACATAACATTTTTCTTACCGTGATGCCCAATTCGTCAGCTATATCAGACACGGATACACCCTCCTCGCATAAGGCAACAATCCTGCGTTTTAAATGATCGCTAATGCGATACATTTTCACCTACACAATGATACGGGAAGTCAAATGAAATTAAAAATTCGAAAGTGACACATTATAGTGTATATATATATTTTTGAACTTTATGGTGTATCTAAGTTTATGGTTAAATAAATGAGGACATATTATTGCAACTGTTGTTTACATAGTTATCTCTCAAAGTATGTATACAAATTTAGGTACATTTTTATTTTGCCGAATTTATGACCATTCAGATGACTACGCTTTTTGTCACTCTGTGGTGTATACATATTTTTGACCTTGACTGTACCTACGATATACGAGTGAAATTTTTTTTCGTTCGTCGTTTCAGCCGTAAAACGTCCACTGCTGAACACAGGCCTCGCTCATGGATCTCCATGAGGGGTAGTTGCCATACTCACCACGCTTGGCAGGCGGGTTGGCGAGCGCAGTACGGGATGTTGGTACACAGAAAGACGCTGCTGCCCATCTTCCGGAGGTATCCCTTAGCAGGCTCTTACTGCATCCATGATTATGAGAGGAGGGGTAACATTCTACTGCCGGCACCCCCACCAAAAAAATTTCACCAGTGAATTTTTTAAATCCACTCAATGGATCTAGTTTTATCTCTTCTATAAAACTTTTCGTTTCTTCATTGCGTCGTTGTAGGAAGGGCCTCACCCAATGTCGCGGTTTCTTTCTTATTTTCTTTTTATGGCCGTGGGGTACCGGCAGTAGAATGTTACCTCTCCTCTCATGCCCGTGGAAGCAGTAAGAGTCTGCTAAGGGATACCTCCGGAAGATGGGCAGCAGCGTCCTGCCGTGTATCAACATCCCGTACTGCACTCGCCAACCCGCCTGCCAAGCGTGGTGAGTATGACAACTACCCCTCATGAAGATCGATGAGGGAGGCCTGTGTTCAGTAGTGGACGTGTCACGGCTGAAATGATGATGACTGTTAACGGGGGATATATTTTGGTGTTGCAGCCAAAAACTTGTTGCAGCAACATTCATGATAATCATCTACTATAAAAAGAGCACAAATCAGTTTATTTACTCAAACGCTACTCAGTATATTTGCTACTTTTTCAACAATTGTTTTAACATCATTGTTTAGAACCAATACTGTCCTGAACGCTTCTTATTCTTCAACTTCACCTCTGCATGACGCTACGCAATTGGCAAAGGCTTGTACTATTGTTGAACACACTAATGGTTGCTGGGGATTGTTTTCATAACATTGCAATATCTGTTAAAAAAATAAATGTTCTCATCACAATCAACAAATAGATAATAGCTAAGTATGTACGGTTTTCTGAAGTGAGTAAAAAATTTCGCTGATTGCTTATCTAAATACAATACTCTGCCAACGACTCTAGTTAACATGTCTCAGGCACTGTAGCATCCTGTATGTAAATCATGAATATTATAATACTAATTGACTAATAGGTAATTATAAAATATAAATAGTGTTAGACAATTTACACAGCATCATTTAGCCCCAAGCTAAGCAGAGCTTGTGTTATGGGTACTAGATGACTGATATACTGAAAATATTATCTTATCTTTTATTATTATAGAGAAACATCCAGAACACCCTGAACAAATATCTGCAGATCGTACAGACATTTGTCCCGAGTCGGGAATCAAACCCGCAATCTCTTGTGTCGCAAGCGGACCTTCGCCCGCTGCGCCATAGAGATCGTCGGAAGGTAGGTAAGTACCTTTTTACGCCAGTCAAAACATGGTTTGATTTTTTGAAGTCTTTCATGTGTAACCTTGGGTATCATGTAATTTTCATTGGTGCTTTCAATTTGTCTATCATATTCAACTTCAATAATTTTATTGATAACTTGATGCTCTTTTTTCAGATGATCCATTCGATTAGCCCAGTATTCTGTTTCATTGTCTTCCTGAATTTCAATATTTTTGCCGCTATCAGAAAAAATAACGTCACCACCTGTTTCCTGAGAACACAAAAATAAAATAGGTATTAAAAAGGTACTATTATTTACATTATTCAAACTCTTGGAATGGAAAGGACTGGGCATCAATATTAACGGCGAATAAATGACTCACCTTCGGTTTGCCGACGATATCGTGGTCATGGCAAAGTCGATGGAAGAACTAAGCATGATGCTCGAAGGCCTCAATCGAGTCTCCCAACGGGTAGGCCTTAAAATGAACATGGACAAGACGAAGATTATGTCGAATGTCCATGTTGTACCTACCCCTGTTATGGTTGAGAACACGACTCTTGAAGTTGTCGACGCGTATGTATACCTAGGACAAACAGTCCTATTAGGTAGGTCCAACTTCGAGAAAGAGGTCAATCGCCGAATCCAGCTCGGATGGGCAGCGTTTGGGAAACTTCGCAACGTCTTTTCGTCCAATATACTCGTACCTCAGTGCCTTAAGACGAAAGTCTACAACTAGTGTGTTTTACCAGTGATGACATATGGAACTGAAACGTGGTCCTTCACTGCTGGCATAATAAATAAGCTCAGAGTCGCTCAACGAGCTATGGAGAGGGCTATGCTCGGGGTTTCTCTTCGTGATCGAATCAGAAATGAGGAGATACGTAGAAGAACTCGTGTCACCGACATGTAGCCAAACGGATTAGCACGTTGAAGTGGCAATGGGCAGGCCATGTAGCTCGCAGAACAGATGGCCGATGGGGCCGAAAGGTTCTCGAGTGGAGGCCACGGGCCGGTAATCGCAGTGTAGGACGTCCACCCACAAGATGGGCAGATGACTTGGTGAAGACCGCAGGTCGACGGTGGATGCAGGCCGCTTCTAACCGCAATACCTGGAAATCCATGGGGGAGACCTATGTCCAGCAGTGGGCGTCCTACGGCTGAAATGATGATGATGATGATGATTTACAAGGGACACTGTCAGGTGAGAACACACTCCATCACATCGACGGTCCCTGTTATAGTCCCTTTCAGTCCCCCATATTCGAATGGGAAGGTAGCAATTTTGTACAATGTAAATTATAACAATGGCTATTGTCAATGAGTTAAGCCATAGGCCCTTCCAATAGGTAGCAGTGCAGTGCGATATAATTTTATGCCAACCAAGATTAATTACTGGTTATGTACAAAGATTTTTTTCTTCTTGTCTGATGTGATATAAAAATGTAGGTACCGAAGCGACGTCGAAGCTAGTTTATTTGGTGTTATTGTAACGTCTGTATAAGGAAATACAATGAGAAAAAGTACTTACTGAGGCTAAATTATCAAAATCTAGTAAAGTTTCATCTTCAATAGCTTTCGGAACTGCGATGATGGCAGCGCTTATAGCAAAGTTATTGTCGAAACTGATCCGTCTTGTATCTTTAGTAGCTAAGGCCCCCATTGTGCACCAATTTCCTACTTTCTTACCTAATTATGATGTCTTATTACTACTAGAATTTTAAATTCACGAATTAGGTACTACATATATAATGGGTTTGGCTCATCGAGTTAGAATCCTACTCGATGGTTTGGCTATAAATATCAAAAAAGTACTAAAGCAATGTGTACAAAAAATCAACTCCTTGATAATGTTAAAATTATGTCAAATATCTCCGGAGAAATCCGGACATTATGTTAGGGGAAAGTACTCGTAGTACGAAATAATACCAATATGGGCTGCTCTGCTCTTAGTATGCATGATTTTTTATCTAAATTTACATTAGGAAAGATTGGAAATGTACCTACACATTAAAAACTTGTTCCGTTTAAATAACATAGCCAATTTGCGCGGGCTTTGGATGATGCTAACTGTAACACAAAGTGATTGAGTACCTACCTACTTTATTGCCAAAACAATAGATAAGAGTCATCCTAAACTATCAGAAGTAACAAACTAAAATTTATATATTTTCATTAAAATTGGTGGATTGTCTACGCTGACAGGTACATTATCCATACACCACCAATACAACTTATTAAAATGTTTTGGCCTGTTACTATACGCCACATAAACGCGAACACAACACTATAAGAATATATTAATGTAACAAAAAAAATATTAGGCCAGGTGCGTGTCGGGCCATGCGCTATGTAGGGTTTCGTAGTAAAGTTAACCCTAGACCTGAAGTTCGTGTACCTATGTTTTTTTACGTTTACCAAATCTTTTATAGAGGAAATTATTGAGTTTTCGGTTTAAAGTATTCCGGTACGTTTGGGAAACCGCATCACTTATTTTTGTGTGACTATTTCTACGAAACCAAAAAAGCTAGCTTATCCGTAGGTACTTAATAGTTTTCTAAAAAAGTTAATGGTTAAAACTACATTCGTGATTTTTTTAGGTTTGTAAAGCTAGTTTCAATTCAGTTTATATTTTAGACGGAGGAGGGGGGGGGGGGGGGGGGGGGATTTTAAACCTTTAATATTTCGCAAACGGAACCCTAAATCGAAAAATTGTCTTCATAACCCCTATATGGTTTGAAAGTACCTATTCAACAATAACTCACACGAGGAAGGTACCTACCCCAAATATTTCTTTATAGCTTTTTTTGGTAGCGTTATTTAGACGTTCTTATTATAATATAATCGGCACAATAATGAAGGGATTTTAAATCGAATCATTACCTGCTATGATTCGATTTAAAATCCCTTCATTATTGAATCTGATTTAATCGAATCATATCGTGCCATGCTCTCGGCTTTTTAAAAAATAAAAATATATGTATAAATTTATCATGTTTTACCGGACGTACTACAACAACATCCATCATGGAATTCATGTACTCTTGTCCTTACATTTTAGAGTGTTGACAGCCAGCTCACCTGACAGCGAATTCTAGTTATTTTTGTCCTGTACGGATGTTGTCACATTTAAAAACACTAACTATAGATAAGACGAAGAAAAAATATCAATACTTTTGTCGTCAGTGTCACGGCATGTCATTGCTGTCAAAATGTTTCACAGAAGCCAAAAATAAGAAAAAAATCCCAACCCCACGTCTATACTTATTCTACTCTTTGCCCACGTCCGTGCCGGCCGACCATCTATGCCACGTGAGCCTCACGTCGTCAGGGGCGGACATTTTCAACGAAATGACTTAGCGGGTGACCAAAAGGGTAATGGCAAACACGTGAGAAAAACGATAAATCTAGCCCTTTAAATGTTAGTTGACACTGGCAGACGAAACAAAAGCCATAAAAGAAGAAGAAGAAAAAGAAAAAATGTCACGCATGCCAAAATATTAAAATAAAGGCACTGAATAGTAATTAAAGATTCTCCTGGACTGTCAATCGGACTCGTGCGAGGTTCACGTGTGATTTTTGTTTTCCCGCCTAAATATTTGAATTGTTGTGTAAATTTTCTCTGATTCTGTTATTATTTATTGTATTTAGTTAAATTAGATAGTTAAGAACTTCTTTTGTATATATTTGTGATCATCCCACATCGGGTTGGTAAGTTTTTTGTATTTATTTTTCTGCCCACGGGTACCTAGTCGAACGAATGCGTATCCAAAATGGACGTCGAGTATGTAGACCCTGGGCCGGACCCCGGCCCTCCGCCTGAATATAATTTCATAGTTCCGTCCCCGGAACTATTTATAGAGCTGCCTTCGTCAGACTGTTATGAGGATAATAACATTTCAACTGTATCCACGCCAAGCGACAGACGAGCGGAATTCTTGAAAAATGATGATACAACCGATAGTGAATGGTCTTCAGTTTCAAAAAAAAAGGACAAAAGATCTAAAAAAAATGACAAACTTAAGTCAATTTCTAAGATAAAGCCAATACATACCAATTTGAGCAAGGCTCTCTCCAGCAATAACGTAATTAATGACATGACAACCAATTCCCCACGCTTACCCAATAAAATAGTTTCATCCTCCATCCAAACAAATTTGCCTGCTGTTGTTTCAAACAAACATTCAACCCAAACTTTGGTTCCTGGCCAACACATAGTTCCAACTCCAACTTCAGTTACACGAGACCACTACGAAACAAGTGACTGTGGTCCATTCATGATATATGTAGAACTGATAGAATTTGATGGTATGACGGGTACTACTCTACATCCGTTAAAGTTTGGTTCATTTTTGTTCAAAAATAACTTTACTTCCATTTTAAAAGATGGTATTAAAAAGATAGGTCGAAATCGCCTCTCCATATGTTTTAAAACACCAATAGATGCGAACCAATTTCTGAAAAGTGAAGTCCTTGAAAAAAGTAAATATAAAACTTATATCCCTTCTCACAATATTTCCCGCATGGGAATAGTTAAAGGTATCCCCTCTGACTGGACTCATGAGGAGATTGTAGAGTCGGTACAATGCCCTCTCGGAACAGGAAAAATACTGAAAACGCGTCGTTTAAATAAAAAAGTTACAACAAATGATGGTAGTAGCTGGATCCCAACCCAGACAGTGGTGTTTACTTTCGATGGACAGAATTTGCCAAAGGAAGTAACCTGCTGTTACACCATTTTACCTGTGGAACAGTATGTATTCCCCACAATTCAATGCTATAACTGTTGTCGATTCGGACATACCAAAACGCAATGTCGCTCAAAACCTAAGTGTTTTAAATGCTCAGACAGCCATACAGGAGACTCATGCCTTGTTGAAGTATCCGAAGCAATATGTATGTATTGCTCTGCTCATCATTTTGCTACCAATAAGGCATGCCCTGAGTACAGTAGACAGGTTAATATCAAACACCACATGGCTAATCATAATGTCTCATACCAAGAGGCAATAAAAATAGTTCCGCAAACAAAAAAATCATTTGCTGATATTCTTAAGTCCTCATCTGCTCCATCACATCAATTACCATCGACAAATAACTCCTACGGTGTAACACTGTCCTCCCAACTGGAACCAGTTGGAGCTACTTACTCTTATAAAAAATCCGTCCTTCGTACTCCCCGCCCACGCCCAGTCTTAGTACCAGGATATGATCAGGAAGCTCATAGAAATATCATAAAATCTTATGAAATGCCGACCCTTGCTAATGGTTGTGCCATAAACAATAATAAAATTGATCCTAACACACGTGAGAAAGAAACCTTGTCACCAGACACAATAACTAAACTAATTTCATCTTTGACCAATATAATCCTTCAAGCGGACCTACCGAACAACGTTGCAATACACATGATCAATACAATATCTATTACACTTTTAAATGTAACAAAATATGGATGTAGTCCTACAATGGAACTGTAGAAGTGTAGTTCAGAATAAATCTGAACTGCACCAGTTATTTAACACTCATAATCCATTCATTTCTGCCGTCTCGGAGACGTGGCTGAATCCTGGTTCCGTTCATAGAACTCCTGGGTACACCATTCTCCGTGACGATAGAGAAGATGGATGGGGTGGTACTGCCCTTTTTATTAAAAATAATTTACCTTTTAATCGTATTCCCATTAATAACTCAAGCAGTTTGCTTAATTTTGTTGCTATCAGGTTTAATAACATCTCTTATGTATCAGTGTATATACCAAAAAAAGTTAATGCTGTTATTCCAATTCTTAGTTCTTATCTTTCCGCAGTTCCTCCTCCCATGGTCCTATTAGGAGATTTTAACTGCCACCATCAGCTATGGGGAGCCCCCATGAATCACCCTTTTGGGCAGCAAATTTTAGACTTAATAGATAGTTTTGATTTGTGCGTTCTGAACGATGGTTCGCCAACGCGTAGAACCCCTCCTGGCTCAAATCGAAGTTATGTCGATATATCGTGTTCTTCTTCTTCTTTAGCTAGTCTTCTGTCATGGTCCAGACTCCCGATTACCCATGGATCAGACCATTACCCAATTCTTGTCTCTTTCCCTTATCAAAATACTTCTATTCCTAATTTACCTCCTCTTCTACCATACATACTTAATAAAAATAAATGGGATAATTATTCCGTCACCTTAGATGAACAAGTAGGAGCTCTCCCTAGTCCTAATTCTTCTAATGTAATTGAATGTTGTGAGCTTTTTAAAGATTCTATTATTGTTGCTGCGAATTCTTGTTTTAAAAAAAAGAACACCTTTTATGGCAAAATTCCTTCACCTCCATGGTGGGATGCGGCATGCACAAACGCAATTAAATTTCGGAAGTCTGCCGAGGCTAAATGCGAACAAATAGTTACATTAGACAATTTTCTTAATTTTAGAAACATAAGTGCTGCTACTAAAAGGCTTTTAAAAAAAAAGAAGTTAGAAGGCTGGCGCAACTTTTGTTCTTCTGTCTCACCACAAACCCCCTCTTCTATTGTTTGGGAAAAAATTAGACGTTTCAGATCATCTCGTAGGCAAAATTTACAATCATCATATTCTACTTCCTGGGTAAATGACTTTATGGACAAATTAGCTCCCCCATTAGTTCCCAATCATTTCCAATTACCTAACCCATTCTGCTCATCTAATGATCCGATTTCACAGACTAATCCTAACTTTTCACTTGATTCGTACTTTTCCTATCAGGAACTAAAATTAGTTCTAAACCAGGTTAGAGACTCTGCACCAGGCCCAGATGGAATTCCCTATTCCTTCTTATCTAATGCCAATGAAAACTCACTTAAATATTTTTTGACTATAATTAATGTAATTGTCAATTGTGGTCTAATACCTCAATTCTGGAAACATCAAATTATAATTCCTATATGTAAACCTGGCAAAGACCCTTTAGATTCCTCCTCATATCGCCCAATAGCTCTCTCATGTACAATCCCTAAAGTGGTAGAACATTTAATAAAAAATCGGTTAGAGTGGTTTGTGGAGCATAATTCTCTCTTATCAAATACCCAATATGGATTTAGAAAGGGTAAAAGCATTTCTGACAGCCAAGCATTATTCACTACAGATATACATCTTGCATTTAGCAGAAATAAATCAGTTGTTGCTGGATTTCTGGATATTTCGGCTGCATATGATAACGTTGACCTTTGGAGCCTTAAGGAAAAACTGCTCAAGTTAAAGATTCCTTATAAGGTGACCTCATTCATATTTAATTTATTTTCGGGTAGACAAATTTCACTACGACTTAAAGGTGTCAATGAGACTGACAGACTCATCTGGAAAGGACTCCCTCAGGGATCTGTTCTGAGCCCTCTTTTATACAATCTGTACACAATTGATATTGAGAAGTCGATGACACAGGTAACTAAAATTTTACAATACGCAGACGACTTGCTTATCTACTCAGTTGATTATTCTATAGTTCAAGCAGCCAACAAAGTTGAGGAAGCTATAGTTAAATTATCTACCTGGTTAGAGTTAAATTCTCTATCCCTATCGGCTTTAAAAAGTTCTATTTGTATTTTCTCTAGAAAAAGACAAATTCCAAATATATCTATTTCTTTAAATGGTTCGTTTATTCCAATAGTTAAAAATGTAAAATTTTTAGGTAAAATTTTTGATTTCAAATTAAACGGCGTTGCACACATTAAACAAATTTTGGGGCGAAGTGAGAGCGGTATTAATATTATGAGATGTCTATCCGGTGTGTGGTGGGGTGCGCACCCATTTTCTCTAAGAATATTATATAATGCTATTGTTAGAAGCCATTTAGATTTTGGTTCATTTCTATTAATCCCAGGAAATAAAACAATGATTAAAAAACTGGATATGTGTCATTCGAAGGCCCTGAGAATTATTATAGGGGCTATGAAATCTTCACCAATTAATGCTCTTCAAGTTGAATGTTCAGACCCTCCTCTTAACCTTAGACGCCAGTACCTTGCAGATAGATTTATTTTTAAAATTAGTATTTTTGAAAATCATCCATTGATTCCTATGCTATGGTTGTTAAATTCTTATATTAAAACCAAGCCATATTGGAGACATAAATCCATACCTCCATTAATAAAAAGTTTCAGAAAATTTGCAAATATTAGCTATAAAGTGGAAAGATTTCCAGTACATCCATTATTTTTGTTTGATTTTAAGTCCAAAATTTTTCAACCTGATATCAGGCTCACTATAGGTATTGATAAAAATACTTCTAATACAAATTTAAAATTTAATGAAATTGTTTCGGCCAAATGGTTTAACTCTGATATATTTTTCACTGATGCATCTAAGCTTGACATACAAAGCCCTTTAGGTGCTGCATTCTTACACATAAATTCAGACATTTCTCAGATGTTCAAGTATCCTAGTTATGGTTCAAATTGTTCTGGAGAGAGCTTGGCTATCCTTGAGTGTGTTAAATTTATTAGGAATAATAATATTTCAAATTCGGTAATTTTCTCTGACTCAAGGAGTAGTTTACAGTTGATACAAGCTAACCCTTTCGGGAAATCCGCTTTTACCTGTCCAATTTCTCTATCTATTAAACATATTTTACGTCTTTGCCATGAAGATAATATTAAGATTACATTGGCTTGGATACCTGGCCACAGAGGTATCGAAGGTAATGAACGGGTGGACAATCTAGCTAAATCAGCTATTGTGCACGGTAGCTCAACAAATTTTTCCACTTTCACTAAAGATTTAATTTCCATAGCCAAACAAAATTTGGAAACATCTTGGAACTCCCATTGGGTTAATTCCAGCCAACATAAAGGGAAACACCTTTACCAAATTCAACCGTTCATCACCTTCTTACCTTGGTTTACAAAAATTAAAATAATTAAACAATTGACCTCAACAATCTGCAGAATGCGCATCAGTCACTGCTCATCACCTGTTCACCTTCATAAACTGAAAGTGAGAGACACTTCGCTTTGCGAATGTGGTCTCGATGAAGGTACTATAACGCACATTCTGTTCAACTGCCCGAAATACTTGTCTCCGTCCTTATATGATTTTTTGGTCCACTATAAAGCCCCTCTACCATCTAACCTTTCTTCCCTTCTCTCCCTAAAAAATAAATTGTCTACATGTGCTCTCATAAAATTTCTAAAATATTATGATATAAAACTATAGTTATGTATTATAATTACTATATTAAATACATAATATTTCTTTCATTATTTTATTCTTTTACTATCTATGACTGTTAGAAAAAATGATTGTATTATTTTATGTTTTTCTTTTCTTTTATAACAGATTTCAGTTTTAATTTTCAGTCGCGCCCGTGCATAATTTTGAAACGGGTGTTATTATCTTTGTATAAATTATCTGTACCGTGAACCAGCTACGTGAAGTTGGCAGTAGTATTCCTACTACAAAAAGGAATAAGTTGCCATTAAAAAAAAAAAAAAAAAAAAAAAAAAAAAAAAAAAAGATTCTTCTTTACATAGTTCTTGTATTTATTCTCTTTAGTTCTATAATTTGAAACGAAGAGTTGAAACTTGATAAATGTGTATAAGAAAAAATAACTAACGTTATTTGTGTCTGGATTTAAAAGATGTCTCTTTACGACGATCTCGATACTATCAAAGCCCGCACCACTGAAAAGGTAGCTGGCTGGTCTTCAGGGATAAAACTGTTACAGTCACAGTTGCAGCTCAAAAAAGCTGCTATAACACAACCCAAAAGAGAAGCTTCTAGACGCTCAACTCAGGTAAATTTATAGTTCAAATTGAACACAAAAAACAACACTTCATTCAAAGCAAAACAATTTATGCTTATTACACTAAATAAAACAAGCCTTGTAAACTTTGCCACTATCTAGCTTACACCTTCTATCATGCTTCATTGCAAATGATATTTTCAACACAACATTATTAACATTATTGTATTGGAAAATATTAACAGAATTAAAAAGTCATGTAAAAAACCTATTCTTATTCAATTTATGAATGTAAAATTTTTTTTAGGTTTTGACTCCTGTAATTGACCTGAAAAGTAAAACAAAGGATGAGGAAGAGCCAAATGTCAATGTTCCAACAACACTGACCGCATCCATTAGTGTTAGAGACTTTGATTGGAATGTTGCTAACGAATATGATCCAATGTGGCCTAATGACTATGAAAAGGTTGCCAAAGGTAAGGAACTAAATGTGACTACAAAATATATAATAACAGATAATCATAAGAATATCATGAATAGTGTAACTGTGTCAAAATATTTAGAAATAGAAAATGTCTATCTATGTCTCAATGGTACACCATGCTTGAAAAATAAAAAAACACATTAAGATACAGAAACAGAAATCTGTCACCAACTCGGCACAAGCTGTGAGACACGGTTCTGGTATTCAGTGGTGCTATATTTATCAGAAGACATAAATAATAACACAAACTGTTAATAGATAACAATCTATGATCAATAATATCTCATAAATATGATCACTGTCTCAGCTGGTAAAATTGGATAAGCCACATTTTAGCAATTGTGATTGTAGATGTCCTATTCTTTTACAGAATTGCAGAATAAAAGAATACATGAAGGTGACAGAGGAGACAGGACTGAGAGAAAGAGAAAATCTAGGTTTGGGGATGAGGATGAAGCAATGCCTGAAAAATCTCTTATGCCACTGGTAATAATTGCCTATTAATATTATATTTTTAATTTTAATCTCTGTCATCTATCATATAAAATTATTTTTTATTCATATCATGATATAAAGTTTGTTTATTGTTACATCTTCACGCAGTCACTATCAAATGGATTGAACCCAGATTAACACATGGCTAAATTTTAACCAGGTTCAATGCATATTAAGCTGCAGGAAGAACTTAAAATAAATCTATTGTTTTGTGCATTGCTCTAAAATAAGCCAGTTAATGTTGGCAGTTGTGTACATTTCTAGCTATTTTAAGTATGTATTACTTAGTATCATCAGTTACAAGGTTAGGGAGGGGAAGGCCAAAGAAAAGAAGCAACTCTTTATTGATCACCACATAAGTACTTATAATAAAAACAGTTAGCTTTTCAATAGACATGCTCATAACTGAAAGCAATCTCTTCGAGGCAACCTAGTGATTAGAGAAAATAGAGCAAACAAACAAATCCTTAACAGGATAAAAGTGATTATATTGCCATAATAAATATAAATAAAACCGGGCAAGAGCGAGTTGGACTCGCACACCGAGGGTTCCGTGCCATCATACAATATAATATATGTATGACAAAGGTGGTTTTATATTTGTTAGAGAACCTTGACAGCGCCATCTCTTGTCTGATAGCGGAACTTATGTAGATTTTTTACACTTTCGATGATTTCTAAAAAAGCTAAGCAGAGAGTTTGTAATAAGTTTTCTGTAATCTTTACATACACTTCTAAAAGCAATAAAAGTGTCAGAGGTTTATCTCCGCAAACTTCGGAGATAAGGGGGGGGTGGCAACGCTATTTTTTCAACATTTTTGTAAATAATTAAAAAAACGATACAACTAAAAGGAAAACAAAAAACTGTTTATTAATGTGCAAATGAATACATTTCATATGATACCCCACATCACCTAGTAACTTCCCCCCTTCCACCCCCATTGTCTAAAAGACTATGCAAATTATAGGGTTCGCTATAATTTTCCTATAAAGTTTACATACACTTCTATTAACTATAAAAGTATCACGGGTTTATCTCTGCAAACTTCGGAGATAAGGGGGGAAACGGTCGTTTTTTCAACATTTTTGTAAATATCTCAAAAACGATACGGTTTAAAGGAAAACTAAAAACTGTTTATTAAAGTGCAAATAAATACCTTTCATATGATTCCCCACATCACCTATTAACTTTACAAATTTTTTGAAAACCCCTCTTCCACCCCCCTTGTCTAAAAAACTATGCAAATTAGAGAGTTCGCTATAATTTTCCTATAAAGCTTACATACACTTCTATTAGCTATAAAAGTATCACGGGTTTATCTCTGCAAACTTCGGAGATAAGGGGGGGAACGGTCGTTTTTTCAACATTTTTGTAAATAACTCAAAAACGATATGGCTTAAAGGAAAACTAAAAACTGTTTATTAATGTGCAAATGAATACCTTTCATATGATACCTCACATCACCTAGTAACTTCACTTAAAAATTTTGAGATCCCCTATCCGCCCCCCTGCTATCAAAATCGTAATATTTTTTAAGATTTTCATATAATGCTATATTAGTAAAAATGTGTCGTCTTTTACCATTTCAAATTTCAAGTCGATAGCATCAGTAGTTCTCGAGATATCCATTTGTGACAGACAGACAGACAGAGTGATTCTATAAGGGTTTCTTTTTACCATTTTGGCCTGGAACCCTAAAAAGAAAAAATAACAATAAGTAAATTAAATTCAAAAAATTTGGAAGCAATATTTACAAATAAGATAAAAATATATAATAGAATAAAAAATATAATAAATTAATGAAATTCGGAAATGATAGTAACAAGTACAGATAAAAAACATGCATTCATTCTTTAATCTCCCAAAACCTCATGCATACCAACATAATCTTCTTCCACTCATCAGCAAAAATATTACAGTTGGGGTTCTGGTCAAGAAGTTTATTCAGGGCTGCAAGGGTGCGAGGCAGAGGAGACGCGGGCTACGGTTCGCCTATAGGGCACTGAAAAAAAGTCTGACTTTTACTCCGAAGATAATTATTTGGAAGATGGAGAAGAAATAAAAGATTATGTAGATCAAAGGTAATCTTTCCGCAAATCACTTTACACAAAGTTCCCATCATTATTTATTTCAGCCACCGGAAGAAGAAGAAGCTATGGAGATTTCAAAACGCGCAGCAGGTGTTGCGATCGCCCCACCTCCGTCACTAACGACGGAGACCCCCTCTCCTCCCCCTACTCCGGCCCATGGACAAAACACCGGGTTCTCTGTTGGAGGCTATGGCGCTAGCTCTGTGGCTGCCAAGATTATGGCCAAATATGGTTTTAAGGTGAGCTATTTCTATTAATAGTCTTATTCTTCACTAGCATTAATTGCGGGATTATTTACTAGGATTTGTTCTGGAAAATAAAGCTTAATTATTTTTATATACTATGACTTGTAGGTCTCTTATGTTAATGATTCAAAGCAAATGCATTTCCATGAAATACTGGGTTTCCTGTTAAAAACCCTTAGATAAACATAATGGAATGTAGGTAACATAAAAAGATCATAATTTTATTTAAACTTAAAGCATGCGAATATAACATTTTATATTTTAGTTTTAACATGGAAAAAGGAATGGAAGGCTTACGCCCAGCAGTGGGATCCGATGGGCTATTTAAATTAGTTAGATTTTAGTGGCGACATATAAGTTATGTAATTTAAAAAAGCATAGCTACCATGATTTACCTGCAGCTGTACTTTCACAGGAGGGTCAAGGCTTGGGCAAGAAGGAACAGGGCATGTCTGTAGCATTGCAAGTAGAGAAGACTTCCAAACGAGGCGGGCGGATCATCCACGAAAAGGACAGCCCCGTGGTGGTGATGCCACCCCCCGGATTTGCAATGCCAGTGCCACCTGGACCAGGTCAGTAGATTACACACGCATGCTGCATTATGAGACGCTTGATGACAGGGCATGTCTGTAGCATTGCAAGTAGAGAAGACTTCCAAACGAGGCAGGCGGATCATCCACGAAAAGGACAGCCCCGTGGTGGTGATGCCACCCCCCGGATTTGCAATGCCAGTGCCACCTGGACCAGGTCAGTAGATTACACACGCATGCTGCATTATGAGACGCTTGATGACAGGGCATGTCTGTAGCATTGCAAGTAGAGAAGACTTCCAAACGAGGCAGGCGGATCATCCACGAAAAGGACAGCCCCGTGGTGGTGATGCCACCCCCCGGATTTGCAATGCCAGTGCCACCTGGACCAGGTCAGTAGATTACACACGCATGCTGCATTATGAGACGCTTGATGACAGGGCATGTCTGTAGCATTGCAAGTAGAGAAGACTTCCAAACGAGGCAGGCGGATCATCCACGAAAAGGACAGCCCCGTGGTGGTGATGCCACCCCCCGGATTTGCAATGCCAGTGCCACCAGGACGCATGCTGCATTATGTATGAGACGCTTGATAACAGGGTATGAAAATCAAAATTCTATGTCATATATCAAAAATCAGTTAATACAAAAATAATAGACACGTATTTTTTGCTTTCAAATTAGGAAGCATTATTACTTAGATTAGTCGAAGTTTAGGAGTGGGGGTTTCATGACGTTTTAATACTGTACCGAGGCACGTAGGTATCGAGATTATGTTAAAGAATAAAAAAATACGTGCCCATTTAATTGTTAGTCTGTCATGTTGATACATGACTAACAATTAAAATTTAGTCATCTAGCTAGACTATTCAGCCGTGCTGGCGGCATGCTGCCGAAATTATGAAAAATGTTAAAAAAAAAGATTTTCACACCTGGATAAATTATTGAAGTTTTAGTAGGGATTCCAAATTTTTTCTAGTAATAAGAATAAAACTGCTCGCCAGCTTTAAAAAATCTGAAAACTATTATTACAGTTGAGTTAGCCTTTTAGTTTCGGAGAAATTGTCGCTCAAATAAGTGATACGTTTTATCAAACTATAAACATACCACCGAAAACTCAACCTGTTTAATGTTATGGTAAACGCAGCAATGACAGCAGTTCATATGAGTATGCAACGATCTCATCCTTCGGCCAGGGAGAAAACAGAAATATTTTCGTACATTTGGTGTAACACAGTTTCTTATGAATTTCAGATTCTCCAAATACGTCTTCGAATTCGCCACAGCTCGGAAAGCAGGAGCCTTCAATTACCGAGATAATGAAATCACCAAGCAAAGTTGTCCTATTGAGAGTAAGTCTTTTAATACCTTGTGTAAGCCCCTGCAAAGACAAAAGAGACTTGAGTTTGTTGTGGTAATCTCTGTAAGTATAATTATTTAACCTATGCGATCACAACACTTTATTAACGGGTATTTATCGCGTAATTGGCAGTAGATTGTTGCCCATCCTCTCTTGCCCGTGGATGCAGTAAGAATCTGCTGAGGGACAAAGAACCCAAAAAAACTTGAGTTCTGATAATAATGAAAGACACAATTATTATTACAATTATTTAATTTATCACGCTCCCATTATCAGAATCGAGTTTTGAACCTAATTGAAAGTATCTATTCGAGGCTAATAATATTTTTTCAATTCGATTCATAAAGATAAAAAAATACAGACGACTTGAGAACCTCCTCCTCCTTTGAAGTTGGTTCAAAACTGTGCTATGTATGGGAACTTATCATGTTATATTGTTTACAGAATATGGTTGGGCCTGGTGATGTAGATGAAGAATTAGAGCCAGAAGTAAAGGACGAATGCAACACGAAATATGGAGATGTCATCAAAGTCATCATATTCGAACTTCCCAATGTGCCCTCAGATGAGGCAGTGCGAATATTCGTAGAGTTCAAACGTATAGAGAGCGCAATAAAAGCAGTTGTCGATCTCAATGGCAGATTTTTTGGAGGCAGACAAGTAAAGGCTGGCTTCTATTGTGTGGAAAAGTTTGCTGGTTTGCATTTAACTGAATAAATTGTATATGGATGTAGTCGGATTTTTTTTATTTACTAGTAAATGGACATCGAAAATTGACACCTTTTTTTTTACAAAAAAAAAACTTGGATACCGCCATGTACATGAAATAAGTTCTAAGTTAATTGTGTCCTATGCATGGTGTAATGTAACATTTTTGACCCAAATGGGACAGAGGTTTGAGCCTAATAAAACAAGTCGTTTCGGGAATTCCATTTTATTAATTTGTTTTTAACTTTTGGAGGTAGATAATAGATTTTTAAAATATTAAATTATTATTTTATTGAGCAATATGTAAGCGTACAAATTGTTTAACAACAAGTTAACCATTGTAAAACCACGCTATCAGCGCTGCCGGGAAGCATCTTCCCAGCAGCGCAAGATTAAAATCATGATTTACCCCTTTTTGTAATGTTTGAAGGCCCATAACTTTTTGTCATGCCGTTATCTGCACCAAACATTAATTTTAAAGTAATCTACCAACAGTCGAGACAAAAACAAAAAAAGTGTAGCCCGTTTCGTCTATTCCTACAGGTAAAAGTTACTTCAAAGTTTTCAAACTCTTGAAGTTCGGTTATTAAAAAAAATCTATGGGACCTAGGTCAAATCATTTGAGCTTGGAATATAGCAGACGATCCCACCCCATCTGCCATTTTCGTATGTTCAACGTTCTGCCGTAGACCCTATATAAAAGTGAAAGTGTGGCTGTCTGTATGTTGTTAATGTTTGTTCCGTTTTTAAGAAACGGCTATACCGATTTGATGATTTTTTGAAAATGTCTTTAATTTTAGTATAAGAATAGATAAGACCTTGGAGACGGACAAAGGCTTCTTTTCGTTACGTAAATTAAACCAACGAAGAAGAGGAAGGCCCGCTTGCGAAAAAAGTACAAATTATTCTAAATAGTACTAAGTATATGAGTACATAAAACGTATATTTTTTACAATATCTTGCATTCAATCGGGGCTGTGGCGCTGCTGACGGGGAGACCCAGGGAGAACCATACTTCAAATCTATATCACCGTCACTCTGGTTGATTGATAGATGGTATGCCAATGACAAAATGACATGCTCAATATAATCGTCAGTGTCAGTCAGTGGTTATCGTGTCGGTCGATCGATCGTCAAGTTGAGTTGGTGGCGGGTGGTCCTCGGCAAAACATTTTTTATTTTTGTAGATATGTACACTTCAAATAATTTTTAAAAATTCGTAATCATCGCTCCGTAACATTGTTGTTATTATTGATCAAATAAATACTTTGTGAATTTTGTGATACAATTACCTCTCTCCTACGAAATATTCTGACACAGATGTTAGTGCTGATTGTACTATTTTGATGAGAATTTGTAGTACCTACGGCTACGTAAGATAAACAATGGCATTTTATTCGTGTAATCGTTATAGGACAATCGTTCTTATCCTTATAATACTAATTATCTGGCAAGCGTTTCGCTTGATGCCAAGTAACAATACCACAACCACACATCTAGCAGAGGTAAGCAATCGTATTTAGTGGACACCAAACACACAATCACACAAATATTTTGAATTACATTTAATTTTTTTTTATTACATTTATAACGTCCTGTGCTACCTCAGTTACAGGATGCCACATCTCATAAATTGCTTTATGAAGGTTTTTATGCTATTTTTACTAAGCTTGAATAAGATTCATTATCTGCCACTCATAATCTTTAACAACATTATTATGTGAACTCTATATTCATACAAGTTGGAGTTTAAATATTATTCTTTATCTTATCAGTATCCCTGAGTCTCACAATAATCTTTATGTATGTATTGTTATATTTTCCAGGTAGATATTTTGGAGTTAGAAGATGATAAGTATAACAAACATAAGCAAGATAAGGTGAAAGTGAGGGTGTACTATGAAGCACTATGTCTTGACTCAAAACATTTCTTTGTAAGGCATCTCAATCCAGTCACAGAGAAATTATCTGAATTCTTAGATGTTACATTAGTACCTTATGGGAAAGCAACAGTAAGTCTTGAACTTATTTTTTCTCAAATAATTATTGATCATTTCAGCCATAAAACATCTACTAATGAACAAAGGCCTCCCTCATGGATCTCCATGAGGGGTAGTTGCCATACTCACCACGCTTGGCAGGCGGGTTGGCGAGCGCAGTATGGGATGTTGATATATGGAATGTCGCTGCTGCCCATCTTTCGGAGGTATCCCTTATCAGGCTCTTACTGCATCTACGGGCATGAGAGGAGGGGCAACATTCTACTGCCGGCGCCCCATGGCTAAAATAATTATTAATGCTGAATAAATCTGCATATATAAATGTAATAAACTAAACCATGGTTCCATTAAATATTTTACTATTTCACTTTCAAAACTAATGTGAGACAAATTATCATAGCTTGTATCTGGTTGACACATACTTAAAATTAGTACCTACGTGAGTAAACCATGTACTTTTTAAATTAAATGTTTTTCTATTTACAGACTAAACAAGTAAATGGGCAGTATGTATTCCAATGTCAACATGGAGAGGAGGAGTGCTATGCTAATAAAGTCCATGCTTGCTCTGTGGAAGCCATTGGAAACATGACAACATCAGTCAAGTTCACTAGTTGTATGATAGCTGATAACATGGACCCTGATCAGGCTCTATCAAGGGTAATTATTGTTTTACATTACTCCAATGCCGTTATCAAATTAAACCTAACTTGATTCTTAATTGTAAACAACAAATAATTGCATATAGCATCATCATCAGCATATATTAGTCCACTGCTGGATATCATTGGTGATACTTCTATACCGCTTATGAGCACTTTTTAAATACCGCGTATCTGCAAAAGTAGCGAAATTTCGCGCCAAGGGATTCCTCACGCTAATTTGCAATCATAGGGGTTAAGGCTAATTATCTTTATCATACTTATAAAGTAGGGAAAAGAGACATCACAAAAGAGTTCAGTTCAAAAAAACATTCAGAAACTTTTCAAATATAACGTTTTTTTTCCTCCTGTAAAATTTTGAATATGTCGAGGTAGATACGCGGTATTTGCAAAGTGCTCATTAGCGGTATTGAAGTATCACCGACGATACGACCGACGGCCTCCCCAAATCCACCATTTCATCCCATGTTCAGCTTGGCACATCCAGTGTCTGCCAGTAACCATAACTTTATTACCACCTGCAACTTAAAGTCTGAAATAAATGTATAATTTTTATTTATTTATAAATAGTAAATTTAGCTTTTATTTGCTTTAGTGTGAGTGAAAAAAGAGAAGTGGCAAAAAACTTACTTAATCTTTTACATCATTTACCAGATTGAGTTTATAATTACCAACTCCAAATATTGTTATTGAGGACAAACTGCTGACTAAGCTGAAAGGATTTTAACCTGGGCTTAGGGGCTGAGCACGCATTGTTTCACCTGATCATGTTAATTCTGACATTGTATAAACCATACAAAAAGAAATACTGTGTTTTTAAACCATTATGATGACTTTAAATGCCTTTAACCATAAATAGATTAAATAGTATCAAGTCTTCATACAATGTGTATTACTTTCTGTATACAAGTTATTATTTCTCTCTGCATCATAATGTTGTTTTGTTCTATCTAGATATAATTCATAAAACTATTTTTAACTTACAGTGTGCAAAGGAAATGAACATAGATGCTGATCCAATCACCAACTGTGCTACCCACGAGCATGGATCAAACCTGCTCAAGAAGCATGGTGATGACACGCATATACAGAAGCCTACCTTCATACCACTTATATTACTCAATGGCTCTCGGGGTAACCAAGGCGCTGTGCTAAAGAACTTTCTTCTAGAAGTATGCAAGCTCATTGATATGCCACTTCCGCCGCCGTGTTTGTGACACAAGGTTGTTAAGAGACCAGGTGCTTACTACTTTGTAGGTGCTCTTGAACAGAACTTAAAGCATTGATTGCTGTGACAAACTATTTATTTATGAATAAGCATGATGTAAGTAGTAATATCTTAATTGTTAACTAATGAACAAGCAAAATAATTTTGATGACAAAGAATACAATTATTACTCTTGTAGCGAATTGCTTTGACATTAACTTAGACATACCATTGTTATGCCTTTTGAACCTGTAATTTCATATAACAGTACTTAAAAAAAAATTAAGTGATATTTTTAAGAGCAACTTTAGTCCTACAGTATTGTCCCTCTCTTATTTATTTGCAAGAGGCATGTGGCGAGTCCACAGAGAGACCTTAGGGACTTCCAATTTAGCGTTATTTTAGAATATTTTTACAAAATCCAATTGATAGTGGTGGTCTCAAACAGAATTGTAATCTGATCAATTCGTTTGAGTATTAAAAACTTTTTTTATTAAAAATGTGGTCACAAAATATAGGTAAATAGTAAATAATTCAAAAGTAAGTTGATTACTTGTTTCTATGAAATTAAATTGGACAGAGCCAATTGTACAAAATAGACTACAACAAAAGTAGAACAAAACAAGAACTTATTGAAATAAAATAATTAATGAGCTGAAAACATTTAAAAAAAAAGTTTTATCTTGTTTAGTTAGTATTAAATTTACTCATATTACATTATAATATTGTTTTGCAATTTTGGAACAAAGAATTTTTGGTTGTGTTATTTATATGTTCCTACGAACAAGCTGTCTGATATTATAGGCTTAATTTCCAACGAATACAATAAAAGTGGTCATATTTTAAAATCTATATTTCCAGCTTGTCTTTAATTTCTGTACATTCTCATATCTTATTAGGTATGTAGGTTCATTGTAAAGATTTTTACTGCTATTTACCTTATCAGTATATTTATATGCATAACTACAGAGTATTTTATGTGTTCATTTATGCAACTGCATATCAGGCACGTTATGTAGTTAAGATTCTAGGGTACCTAAGTAGAGAGGTACAGACTGCCAACAAAGAGTTTCAAGACTTCTCCCACCCTAAAAATTTTAACAAGATGTGTATGATCCCTCATTAAAAAAACCGACTTCAATATTCCATCTAATGAGCATGTTGCTGAAAATACAAAAACCGCTGTATGTATGCTTGTTACTTTGAGTATTTCCCCCGATTTATCATTGATCACATCATCAGAACTGAGTTTAAAAGCAAGCAAACATTATTAAGTAAAACAAAAAACCCTACCACAAGTTTAAATATAGGGTATAACGCTATACCCTAAGGGACTCCAGTACACACTAATACATTAGGTATTTGATTACAATGACCTGATGCTGATGGGTTTCTTACCCGCGGTCCACCTCACAAGTTCACCTGGGTGGACTACGGAAACTTGTTACGATCCATGGTACACCTGGGTGGACTACAGACGCTTGTTATGATCCACGGTACACCTGGGTGAACTACGGATACTGACGCAGATCCGGTGTACACCTGGTGGACATGATGTGTAGGCGAGTATGAGGATTCGTGGATAGGGATATTTTATCATAGCCATCTTTCGATGTCGTCACCCGTGAATTTAGTAATATTGAAGAGTTTTGATAACCATCTCTGGTGTTCTTCATCAGTTCCACTTACCCAAATCATATTTTCGGAATGCCTTGAGCTAAATATGCCAACATCGCTATTATGTTGAGGAGTTTCCCTCGATTCCAATGGTTCCCATCATCAGGACTGAGTTTAAAAACAATGCGACCTAATCATTAGATCTGAGTTTAAAAAAATATAGACGACTTGAGAACCTCCTTTTATATGTCTAGGTAATTACTAATACTAATTCACCACCATAACTTTTAATTATGAACATGGATGAAAATTAAAATTGAAAAGTACATACCTAAAAGGTACTTAATAAAAGTAAAAATAATGTACTTATAAATAAAATACTAGCGAAAGTAGTAAACTACTAGTAAAAATGTGAACAGTTAGTATTCTCCGGGCGGATTTCTAGAAAGTTGTCCGTTATGTAATGGAATTCCACAATTTAAATCCCCCTCATCCCTTGTAAAACGTTCTGTAATGGATGTGACGTATTTCTGGCGGTCGGGAATCAAATGTAAATTACTCCTGTACTAATGCTAATGTGAAAAATCTACTCATACTCATCATAACTAAGGAACACACCTTACATTTAGCTTCCAAAGATCAACCTCAAACAGTAATATTTACCTTCAAAAACAGCCGTTTGTAACGGAATTATAAAAGGTGACACGTGACGGCGCGACCACTTTACGGCGTTTTCTAGATCGAATGCCGCCAAAAGCAAATATTGTGGCGGCCGGATGGGTATAAAATATTGCCATTTGTTAAAATAAATCCAAATTGTAGTAGCTTTTTTAATCTAACATGATCAAACACGACGTGACGTATTGCGGAATTTCCGCGTGAACAAATTTTAAAGTCGGCAAATATTTGTGTTTATTTTTAATTTCTAACTCTAACTACCTTATCATTATGTTGAATTTATATATAAGGCATTAAGACCTTTTCAAATAACACATTGTACAGTATCCAAGAGTAAGACAAAATTACAAATTTTTACTTTGAATACTGCATTTGGGGTGGTGGACACGTGAGAATGACCATGTTTTTATTTTTCATTTAATTGATTTTTAATCCTTTTTGGGTTGTTCAGTTAAATTAAATATATATTCAATAAGTATATCGTATAATAATTATTATTTTTAATAAAAAAACAAGTGTTTTTATCTAATGGGTAATGATTATCAAGATAGAAGGCATAGGACACGCAAATTTCCTACAAACAACTTTCTAGAAATCCGCCCCTCCACGTTTGCTTATTTTCAACTCTCCGCGTCTCTGTATCTCTAAAACTATTCAATATTTGACTTTAAATTATTCATTAACTTTGAACCTTTTTCTTACACTAAAATCTTAGAACTATGTAAGTACTCTTACTTTTTAATACATAAAATCCTCCCATCAGCCCACATTCACCCACTGCTGGTAAAGACCTTTTTATTACGCTATTCTCCGTTGGTTTTTATACCTTATATATAATTGAGACGTCAATGAAAGTCTACCTACGGTAGGTGAAGTTCAGGACTTGCTCTATTCTTTATATCGTGAGAATGAGCATAGTAATTGAACTAAGTAATAGGGAACAGTTCATACCTACATAACGTTTTAAAAAAAAAAAAACATTTAAATTAGTTGTGGAGAGTACCTATAATTCGCGCGTAGAATCCAGTGTACACAACAGATACCTACGCCATGCCGCATGCCGCCCGACCCCTGCATTTAGCGTCGGTTTTTGAGATCTCCTTTTGAGCCCTCTTTGCAATCATAAGAATATTTTACCATTTTTATATTTGCATCATTGGTGAGTAAGCTTAATAATACCATTTTAAATTTCAAATTTTGATGTTGATAGCATCAATAGTTCTAAAGAGTTCTGTGACAGACAGACAAAGTAACACCATAAGTGTCCCTTTTCTCGGGATCGTAGTAAAACAAGAAACCCTTCGCTTTGTCTGTCTGTCTACCTGTCAGACCGTCTGTCACCGTCTTTGCCGAGAAAATATTAGTCCTAGAAAGCTGTTAGAATTTTCATCAATTTATAAAGTAACAACGCCGAGATAACGCTACAAAAAATGCTGAAATAATACTTAATTAATACCTACCTCCCATACACGTTAGGTGGGGATGAACTTTTTTTTCTTGATTTTCCTATAGTTGTTTGCTATTGGTATTTAGATATCGTTGAATTGCCTAATATAATAACCTAATTTTAAAACCATTTAACCACCAGGTTGCGAAGACAATGTTCGATTTAGGATTGCGTTTGCGAAATACTAATTAAAGTTTTAAACTTGAGTGTCCACCCCTCTAAAATCTAACAAATCTGAAAAAAATCATGAATACCTACTTATAGTTTTAACCAAAAACTTTCTAGAAAACTATAACGGATATGCTAATTTTTTTAGGTTCGGAGATATTGACGCTGAAATAAGTGATGCGGTATACCAAACATACTCGAATACTTTAAACCGAAAACTCAATAAATTTCTGTTAGTTAATATGTTTTGGTGAACGTAAAAACCTACCTCAACTTTTAACACGGTCTACCATTTTGGTTTGAAACCCTAAAGCTTAATGGAGAACGCAAAAATGAAATGCGATTAGATGTAAATAATACGTTAACAGGTATTTTCCAAAATCCTTTTCTTAGCGAGAGTTTTTAGCGGGATTAAAATGCTTGGAACGGCTGTGCGTAAAAGGTAAAATTATTTGAAACCTGTATACCTGGCATGACATTTTCACCCGTTTCCTTCTGAGTCAGGACCGGTCTGGCTATGTTCCAAGAAGTATCGTGGCAGCGACCTCATAAATGGAAGAGCTGCGGAAATCCCTTGATTCAAAAGTATGTCAGTATGCGATCTAGGACATGTCTGGCCAGCATGAACACGAACACCTCAAACAAAATTAGGTATCTCTTGCCACCGACAAATATTTGGGCACGGGACCCTATCAAAAGTTTTTGTTTTGGCGTAGCCATAAAACGGATGTAGGTTCCTATTCATTATTCTTCATAACCCTCCTTCTGTGAAGTGGGGTAAAAAGCAAGAATAAATTGTGAGGATCTTGCAAAACAATAGTTGGAAATGGTGTATGCGAGAAAAAGCCGGATGCAAATGCCATTCATATTAATTAGCAAAGCGAGATGGGGCTTTTACGAAATTAGACCGTGAAGATTTATTGTTGTGTTTGAATGCTTTCGAGGCAAAGGTAGCCATTTAGACGGAGGCAAATTGGTGTTGTCAGAGTTTTAAATTGAATTGACTTGAGTCTGTGTTTGCTTGTGAGTTGAATTTCGAAAAAGCTGATAAATTCGTTCTGTGATTATTGGGTTGGTTCTGTAATCTGTGGTATGGCGTCGTTCGTTACTTAGAATAATGACTTAAACTAAGGTTCGTTATTATCAACGAAGTGTTACATACTCTTTGGTTACTATCTAATTAAGTTATTAAAACTAACCACAGAGGATCAGAAGGTGGGAGAGTTATCAATCTTGCCACACGCTGCAAACCTCTTAAACATACAATCTTACAAACTGGTAGCTTCCCTGATCGGTTTTGCCGCTCAAACTTAATACTTTTACATACAAAATGAGATAATTCAAATATAAAGAATTACCATCCAATAAGTCTTGTGTCCCATTTATATAAATTGTTTATTAAAGTTATAGAGAGCCATCTCCAATCAATTGGACTTGGCACAACCGAAGGAACAAGCAGGTTTCCGTTCCGGACTATCCGTCACCTCTGATCGAATTGAAATAAAATAATAAATAAATAAATAATGCTGGACAATTTACACAGCATCATCTAGCCCCAAGCTAAGCAGAGCTAATTAATTAATTTAACATGCCACTTATTTCGCCTTCGTAGACTATACGAAGGCGTTCGATAGTACATCCCACGCTGCCATATTCAAAGCGCTGCATACAGAATCAACATATTGAACAAACCTGCATAAATCTAACCCAAAATATATATGACAATAGCACAGCCTCAATTAAACTACCATCACCTGGACCATCTTTAAAAATAGCCAAAAGAGTCAGACAGGGATACCCACTCTCCCATAAGAAGTGTGAAGAGCGAAAAGTTGGCGGCTGGCTGGAGTGAGAAAGGAGTTGACATCGGCGGAATAATTCGCCGACGACATCGCCTCTTTTCTTCATCGCCTTCAGAGCTACAAACAATTCTTCAAGAACGTAGTATCGCAAGCTTGGAGATTGGACTTAGAATTAACAGGGATAAAACGAAGCTCATGTCCAATCACATTGATACCAACATAACGGTGGATGGAGAACATCTAGCATACGTCCAAGATTATGTTTACCTGGGCCAAATAGTCTCCTTAGAAGGCAGAGCAGAGAAATCACACGTCACGCTGATAATGCGTGGAGGAGTTTTTAGTCCATGGGATACATAATGAAAGGGGAATTCCCTTTATCTCTTAAATGAAAGTTAATGGACGTATGCATCCTCCCCGTTTTAACATATGGTGCGTGGACTTGGTCTTTGACCAACATTCAAAAGTCCAAGCTCCCAAGTTTGTCAGCGAGCGATGGAGCGCAGCATCTTGGGTTTCAAGCGCACGGACAGGATCCGAAACACCGAACTGCGCTCTAGGACTGGGATCGCGGAAGTAGCACTGATAGCCGCTAAGCTGAAGTGGGACTAGGCTGGCCACATCTGCCGTAGGTATGCTAAGTGAGATGTGGGCAAAGATAGTCACTGAGTCGGCCTGACCCGGCGAGAAGGCGACGCGGCAGACCAAAGCGCAGATGGCGGGACGACCTCGATAAGCACATGGTTGACTGGAGGGAAGTGGCTCAGGATCGGGATGTATGGAAGGATTTGGGGGAGGCCTTTGCCCAGCAGTGGGATCCAAATGGCTCTTATTAAATAAATAAATAAAATAAAATAAAAAATATTTTTGTGCCTTTTTAGGGTTTTGTTATAAAAAAGTCATCCAAAGTTGAGCCATTTTTTTAGTTTACACATTGAATTACCAGAGACCGATTTTAAAAAAAGTCTCATTACTTCTTAATATTGGGTAAAGTAATTTAACTTAAAATCAAATTGTCTTAAACTTTTACTATTTTAGTAATAAACTGACGTTATCAGATTTAGGTCTACACAAAATACGTTACATACAGTGTACTTACTATAACCTGCTATAACTCTCCTGACTTTCACGTAAAGAATAATCGCATTGATTTTTTAAAATGTTTATCATAACTCGACGTCATTATTACTGCAATCGTCGCTAGCGCAATACTGCACGTGTCACTATTCCACTGTCTGTATAAACGCTGTAACGTGTATAATATACCAAAGATATTAAACACTTCTCCCCCGGACCCCTGCTGAATGCAGACGTGCCATTACTAGTCCCTAATTTAATTTTATTTAAAAAAAAAAGCAATTTTAAACAAGTATTTATGCAAATAATCAGTGTTTAAATAATAGGATCGCATAAACCGCTGTGAGTTAGTGTTACTGCAGTGAGGAGCCCTGCGGCGGTGTGCTATCGGTGAGTGCACGAAACCGGTCTTATTCACATTGCACTAGTGGTGCGCGTAAGTGTGCGTAAGCGAAGACCCACCGAATCTGTGTGTGCGTAAAGCTAGCGCATCGCTGCTTGCTTCGTTCTGCTTGCCTGGTACGCGTCGTGCTACGCTCGTTCATTACTACCATCATTACTACTATCGTACGATGCCGCGAGTAGAACGCTCCCCGCCACGGGCTTTGTCTGTTCCCGACCCAGTACTACCACAACTTACGCACTCAACCTCTGACTCAAATCTAGCTGCTCCTGCAAAAGCGGTTGACACTATCGCAGTGCCTATACAAAATCGTGATGCAAGGAGCGACCCGAATATTGCTCAAAGAAAACGTAAGAGAGGTGATGAAATCAGCAGGGAAGAAGTTTTAGATATGTTTTCCGTACTACAAAAAGAACAAGAAGTCAGATTTACAGCACTTATGAACAAAGTGGAAACCGGTATCCAGGTACATACTGAACAAAACAAAAATATTCAAAATTCCATCGACTTTTTAGCCAAAAAGTATGACGAATTGGTAACGAGAATAGAAACTCTAGAAGATGAAAAATCTATGGCCAAGAAACACATAAAATCCTTAGAGGCACGACTAGAGCAACAAGACCGAATATTTCGAAGCACAAGTATTGAGCTACGCAACATTCCCAAAAAATCAGGTGAGGCCAAAAATGACATACTAAACCTTGTAAAAAAGGTTAGTACTGCTCTCAATGTACCATTGCAGACATCTGACTTCAGAGATGTTTATCGCATTAACACAAGAAATGAGTCTAACCAGCCCATAGTTGCTGAGTTCACAAGTGTAATACTTAGAGATAAAATTATTGGGTCAGCCAAAACCTATAATAAGTCTAATGCGCAGAATAAGCTTAATACATCTAGCATTAAAATGGAAGGTCCGCAAAAACCTATATTTATCTCGGAATTCCTTGCTCCGCAAACGAAAAAGTTATTCTTTCTGGCTAGAGAATTTGCCAAAGAAAAGGGTTTCAAATACTGTTGGGCCTCTCGAGGTAAAATATACCTAAGACATTCAGAAGGAGCTTCATTGGTGAAAGTTGATGAAGAAGCCGATTTAAAAAAAAATTAATATTACGAGTAGTTGACTCACTGCTTTGAATTTAAATTTATACAATTTAGAAAATCGAGTCAGGTATTTTTCTGTATTTGTATGTCTTCTATTGAATTGTTCTATTGCACAAAGTTCATTAAGTTTTTATGTTAGCGAAAACCTTGATTTTGTAAATTCTGGTCTCTCTATAGGGTACATATATAGTAGTACCTATATAGGGTACAACATGAAAAATAATATTCACTTAAGCTCAAAACCACAGTCCCGTTGTGTAATAACTTTATTTAAAAATTGCTTATACGTTTATATATATATATATTATATTGCTATACGTGTTTATTATATACTTGTATTATTTATGCATTTTTTGTTAAGCCAGAAACGATCTAACGAAAGTTCAAACTACTTTTATCAAGCTCTATCCTTAAATATTAACCAAACTCGATTTAACTTTATTGGTAATATTTATTACGCTACAGTTCCTGACTACTTTCTTGTAAATAGTAATGGATGATAACTTTTTTATAATTACTGAAGTTGACTCGACGCAGCAAATAAACTGTAAATCGGTAAGCAACTCTAAACTGTGTAAAAATCTTTTAAAAACAAAAAATATTAATCAAAACGACTGTTTGACCATTGTTACACAGAATATACGTAGTATTAGTGCCAACTCAGATATGTTTCTTGCTTTTATTAGTAGCTTGGATATAACTGTTGATATAATTGTATTAACCGAATGCTGGACCTCTAATTTAAATCCACCACCAATTTTAACTAACTACAACATATTTTGGACTAAAAATAAACTTAACCAAAATGACGGCATAGTATCGTATGTGAGACAAGAGTTGAAAACGACATCATACGAACCACCTTGTTCAGATGGTAACTGTCTCGTTCTAACTATTTCATCGGATTATACTATAGTCTGCTCATATCGCCCCCCTAGCTTCAGAAATGCTAGTAATTATTTGCAATCAATAGATTCTATTTTGGCTAGTATCTCGACCAAAACCATAATACTCACGGGAGATATAAATATTAACACTCTGTCTGATAACCCATGTAAATTTTCTACAGAATACTTGGAAATATTAGCTATGCACGGATTAAGGGAAGGTGTCAATTTGCCTACAAGACTGTCTACGTGTCTGGACCACTTCATGGTAAAAACGCAATGTAGTTGGCAGACTCTAGTTTTCGAGCAAGAAATCACAGACCACTGTCCTATTCTAATGCGTATATACATTAAAAACGGCATAACCAGTAAACCGAAAGTGGTATGTAACAAAATTTCTCTTAACTATAAAAGTATTGGAGAGTCTCTGGTCAGTGAATCGTGGGAAGATCTTTACCTGTCTGAAAATGCGAATTCTGCTGCAGAATTGTTCACTGCAAAACTTATTAATGTAATAAGTCAATTTAAACAAATTAGAAAGCTAAATAAAAAAAACCAACCACTTAAACCATGGATCACGAAAAGTGTTGTTAAGTCCATTAGAAAAAGAGATAAGTTGCATAAAAAGGTCAAAAAATATCCAGAAGATGAAAGTATTAGGGAAAAATATAACAAATATAGAAATGTTTGCAATAATATTATAAAAAACCTGAAAAGAGAGTACTACAAAGACAAACTCATGCAAAGTCAAGGTAATGTCAAAGAAACATGGAGAACGGTTAAAGAAGTCTGTAACTTTAGTCAAAATAAAGTACCATCAAGAGATCTTTTAGACATATGTGCTGATCCAATTGAATCACTCAACCAAGTGAATACATATTTCACGTCTGTTGGTGGATTACTTGCACAAGAGACTCTAATAAAAATGAATACAACGGAGTTAGAACTTGCCAATTTAGCAAAATTACCTAATAACCCAGTTAATTCTATGTCCCTGACTCCCACAGACCCCACAGAAATTAGGACTGTAGTTTTTGGGTTAAAATCCCATAGTTCTCCTGGCTGGGACAAAATAACAGCGCTAATTTTGAAGAAATTTATCTCGATCCTTGATACTCCAATTGCACATGTATGTAATCTAAGCTTGGGAACTGGAATTTTTCCATCGGTATTCAAAAAAGCTGTTATTTGTCCAGTTTTCAAGTCAGGTGACAAAAAAAACCCATCAAATTATAGACCCATTTCCTTACTTTCGGTGTTATCAAAAGTATTGGAAAAGCTGGTTAAAAAACGGTTAATGAGGTATTTAGAGATTAATAACATATTAAGTGTCAACCAGTTCGGTTTTAGGAATGGTAAATCAACGGAGGATGCTGTTTTAGCTCTTACGTCCCTTATAACATCGTATGTTGATAGGGGAGATAAGTGTATAGGTGTTTTTCTGGACCTCCAGAAGGCATTTGACACGGTCTCAATACCTATTTTATTGACACGATTGGAAAATGTGGGCGTGAGAGGGCTGGCCTTAGACTGGTTTACTGACTACCTTAGTCGAAGAACGCAACGAGTGAGAGTTGATGGAACCACCAGCCTGGGTGCAATGTGTACATATGGTGTACCGCAGGGAAGTACGCTTGGACCTACACTTTTTCTCGTCTATATTAACGACCTATGCAGTACTTCTCTGTCGGGTCTTGACATGTACATGTTCGCAGATGACACAGTGCTCTTGCTACATGAGAAAACTTGGCCAAATGTTATTTCTCTTACTGAGAGTTATCTAATGAAGGTTACAAGATGGCTTGAACATAGCTTGCTTACTCTTAATAAAAATAAAACTAAATTTATGTGCTACAGTAAGACGGCTGCAGGAGATCCTGGCTCGAACATTTTTCTAAAAATACATTCTTTTCCATGTAATAGTGAAAATATTTTGTCGGTTTGTAGTTGTTCCTCCATTGTACGAGTTAATTCTATTAAGTACCTAGGCGTAGTCATAGACCATAATTTAACCTGGCACGTTCACACAGAGATGCTTGCGTCAAAAATAAGAAAATTGATTTATATATTTAGAACTTTACGTACAGTTGCAGACTCCAGTCTATTAATACAAACATATAAAGCCCTGTGTGAATGCTTATTGAGGTACTGTATTTGTGCATGGGGTAGAACGGCCAAATCGCACCTAATTTTAGTGGAACGGGCTCAACGGGCGATTCTTAAAGTTCTTTCATATCTACCATTTCGTCACCCTACCACTGATGTCTATCAGAGAACAAAGGTACTTAGTGTAAGAAAATTATTTATTTATGAATCCATTCGTCGATATCATAGGAAAGAAGTTCCTAACCTGCCCAGTACAAATAAAAGAATTGATCGTTGTCCAGTTCCTAGAACTAAAAGTAAATTTGCGCAAAGGCACTATAATGTAACAGCTCCACATTTATACAATAAATTAAATAAAGTACACAAAATAAAGGATATCAGCAATAACAGCATAAAGAGTAAAATAATTGGCTGGCTTGAACAATTCGATTACAAGGAAATTGAACAAATGTTGGAGAGTTTTTGCCCATAATTCTTGTTTTGGCTTTATATTTTATGTATCTATTGTCAATAACCTATATTATTTATATTTTTATTATATATTTATGTTTACGTAATTAAGTATAAGAATAAATTTATAAATAAATATATTTGAACTATATTTATGTAAATAATATAATTATGTATATATGTATACATGTGTAGAATATTTATATTTTTTTTAGATTTAGTATGTAACATCAAGTGGAAAAATTAAAACATAAAAATAAATTATAATTAAAATATTTAGTAATTTAGACAACTTATTCTAGATTTTTGATTTAGCTATTTGTTTTTATTGATGTAATTAAGTTAGTAATATATGTATAATTATGGAGAAGCCACTGGCTCCTGAAACACAGTTTATAACTAGTTCAGGAGCCTATGGATCAAACTTGTATGCTACACTGTATTATGTCAATAAAATACCTTTTTACTTTACTTTACGTGTTTCAGCGTTTCTCAAAAATCACCCCCAGAGTGGCAAATTTGGGGATGAAAGTTTGTAAGATTGGAAAATCATAGGTTTTAGGGCCCCGGACCAAAATGATAAAAAGGAACCCTCATGGTATCACTTTGTCTGTCTGTCTGTCACAGATGGATATCTTGAGAGCTTGAGACTGATGCTATCGACTTGAAATTTGAAATGGTATAAGATAACGTCCACCTCTTTCACTAATATGGAATATATCAAAATGTTGAAAAATATTATGATTGCAAGAGGGGCGGAAAGGGGGTCTCTAATTTTTAAGTGAAGTTACTAGCTTATGTGGGGTATTATATGAATGGTATTAATTTGCACATTAATAAACAGTTTTTAGTTTTCCTTCAAGCCGTATCGTTTTCGAGTTGAAGAGTTAGCGGTTCACACACTGCTACGCATCACGCTGCATGTTGCGTGAATGCGTCTTCTAACGTTGCTTGTAAGTATCTCTGTATGTATAGAAAACACGCACAGTCCAACACACAGAAAATGCATCTACGCGCGTTCATGCAGATCACGCGCTCAAGCGCAGTGAAACATGCACCCACGCGCGTAGGTGCGCTTCGAGACGCAAGGTACCTATGGTACACCGAGTCCCGCAGTCTAGCGAACAACTTTAAATGAAATGAGTTAGAGCCGCCGTGAATCCACAAAACGCAACTACACGCGCGTGAGTGCGTGAAAAACCCGCACGATGATGCAGATCTGCACTCCCGCAAGTACGCGCGTAGGTGCGTCGACACACAACATGCACCTTGGTGCGTGGCAGTGTGATAACCGCCTTATTTACCAAAATGTTGGAAAAGCCCCTGAAACTTTTATAGTTAATAGAAGTGCATGTAAAGATTACAGGAAACTTAAAGCGAACTTTCTAATTTGCATAGTTTTTTAGACAAGGGGGGTGGAAAGGGGGTTACAAAAATGTTAGTGAAGTTACTAGATCATGTGGGGTACCTATCTATCATATGAAAGATATTCATTTGCACATTAATAAACAGTTTTTAGTTTTGCTTTAAGCCCTATAGTTTTCGACTTATTTACAAAAACGCTCGCCACCTGCCAAGCGTGGCGAGTACGGCAACAATCCGCTCAAGATTTTGGAGATCCATGAGGGAGGCCTATGCCCAGCAGTGAATGTGGACAGGAGTCCTACGACTGAGATGATGTGTTCGTTGGGAAATAAAATAATTAAATACGTGCTGCAGCTTATCTCAGAAGCCATTACTTATGTTGAAATACGACTATAATAGGAGTTGAAATGGCTTTTGTTAAAATGTAACCTAGACACATAGTAACGAATCTATTGACACTTTAGTCTTTTTTAAACTTTCGCGATCACAACACATTATTAAAATATGGGATTATCGGGTATTTGTCGTCTCCCCGCGACCACGACCAGGTGCAATCCGGTCGAAACGTCGGGAATAAAATAAAGGTAATTACGCGATAAATACCCGATAATCCCATATTGTAATAAAATATTGACACTTTATTTATCAAAATCGGTAACCGTAAATAATTACCTACATACATAGACAGCTATAATCAAATAATTAATTAGCATTTCCAAGCGCAGCGTAGGACGTCCACCAACAAGATGGGCTGATGACCTGGTGAAGATCGCAGGTCGACGGTGGATGCAGATCGCTTCCAACCGATTCCAATAACTGGAAATCCATGAGGCTTGCTACGTTTTTGGATTTTGATGGACCTGTTTTGCTGACATTGCATTATGCCAACTGTTTTGTAGGTAGTGAATGGCTGACCTGACTGACGGGTTGATCCGTACAGCCTAAACCGCTGAATGTAGACACCTGGAACTTGGGGTTGTATTCTCTCTCTATCATGACGTACTTAGGCATTAGATAAGAAGGGATTTAAAAAAAATCCACCCCTAAGAGGATGAAAAGAGGTGGCAAAGTTTGTTTGGGACAACGTGATTCCCTAGTGTAATCAACTTCAAAATTTGCATAAGCATTCTTTGTACGAATTAAGAGAACACGTGTTTCGTCATTTTTTTTCTCTTCTAGGCTGTGTACAGCTTGTGTAGGTATTAGAGGTTTTAAGCCGGATTCTCGTTTTTCATGATTCTCTTACTAGGCTTGAGCTCCTGGCTTCATCCGATTTCAACAATAGGTAGAACTGAGAAAACTTACCGCAAACTAAAGAGTAATTCCTAATTGATAGGTACCTACCGATAATGATTATCCTATGACGTACCAAGCCACAGTTCCTACAAACATAAACTTCAAAAACATATTTTTGCCAACACACTGTTAAATTTTTCTACCTGCTCGCCACTCAGCAAAAGCCTGCAAAAATCGAGATATCCATACTATCTCTGGCCGCATATTTATATTGAAAGCGGTTTTCCGGCGCTAATCATCCATTGAACCAGACTGAACAACATGGCTTTTCGTTATAGTACCGAGGAGGTCTTAAGTCGCATTTTTATGTACCTCCTTGCTAATAAACGCTGTTTAAACTAATCAGCACTTAATTGACGGATTGAATGTTAGTTTTGTATCAAAATATGTTAAAAAACCGCTGATTAACTGTTGAGTTTTTATTCATCCTTGTTACCTAAGAAATTCGTGGTTTGTAAATCGAATTGGAAAATGCTCTATTCCCATTCTTTCAAAACCAGAACCAGTTATTTCTGACGTCTGATGGATCAAATATGCTTATAGGCATATAGCCTTTTTTGGTATTATAAGACTTCTTCCTTAGTAGAAGTCCAGCATTTCCATTTAGAAAGAATGATTTGATGAAGTTAAAAAAATTACGGGAGCGATATAGAAATATGATGAGTAGGTAAGTACCTATACGATAGGTGGATTCATACTAACCTACTCATCATCATCATTAGGGTCATTGAAATCGTTTTTTAACTGACTTCAAAAAAAATTATAAGAAAAAAAACTTTTAAAAAACAAGCTTTTATTTAAACGTACTAAAAATAATAAAAAAAACATCGTCCACTAAAGTTTAATGTCAACTTAAAACGTCTTTACATAATTTATGTGATAAAAAAGCTTGTGGCGAGATTAACCTGTGTACCTGTAACTCGATCTATTGATTTTTTTTTTCAAACTATGTAAATACGAGTACCTGCTTAAATCTCACGACAAGCTTTTTTATCACATAAATTGTGTAAAGACGTTTTAAGTTGACATTAATCATAATCATAATCATTTATTTAGCGTAAAGTACATAATTGTGGGTTACATCAGGAACGGTGAGACCGCAAAAGAGCCTCAAAGCCCGCCTCTCAGGGGCAAATTTACACTTAAACAATATACGATAAATAAATTCAAGAAGATAATAATAAAACTAATGAAAATAATTTTTTTACTAATATTAATAATAATAATTTCATTATGTTGGTATAAACAAATTAACGAAATATACATAATGCAAAAAAATATAATAATAGTAAAAATAGTTATACAAATCCAGGAAAATAAATGATCAAAGAACATAGTAATTGAATTTAAAATCCATATAATATTATAAATGCGAAAGTAACTCTGTCTGTCTGTCTGTCTGTCTGTTCCTCTTTCAAGCCTAAACGGCTGAACGGATTTTGATGAAATTTGGTATGGTGATATATGATAACCTAGAAATGGTCATAGGCTATAAATAATCACGCCATCGTTCTTAGGGGGTAGGCAGTAGGCAGATAACTAAATTGAGTTAGTGATTTTTAGTCGTTTTTGTTGGGACTTTTGCTCTTTCACGTATAAAAGGCTGAACAGATCTTGATGAAATTTAGTAAGGTAATAGATGGTTACCTAAAAACGGATATAAGATCAAAATGATCACGTCATAGTACTTAGGGGGTAGGAAGTAGGCAGAAAACTGAATTGAGTTAGTGATTTTTTTATGGTTTTTGGTGGGAGTTTTGCTCTATCATGCCTAAACGGCTGAACGGATTTTGATGAAATTTAGTCAGGTGATAGATAGTAACCTAGAAAAGGATATGGGCTATTAATATTCATGCTATCGTACTTAAGGCGTAGGCAGTAGGCAGAAAACTAATTAAGTTAGTGATTTTTGATAATATACTATTTTTGTGATGTTTGAATAGCATAGATTATCTATATATATAAAAGTAGTAAAATCTATACATATAAAGTCCTAACTGACTCACTGACTGACTGACTGACTGATATATCAATGCACAACCTAAACAGGATCTAAAGACTTGAAATTTGGCACACATATACCTTGAGTATCCTAGAGGTGCACTAAGAAGGGATTTTTCTAAATTCCCACTGGATAAGGAATAAATGGTATTTATATTTTCGAATCAAAGTGGCTCTGCTTGAAAAAGGGGAATTCCACGCGGACGAAGTCGCGGGCAAAAGCTAGTAAATAATAAACACAAGAAGAGTTGATGTTAGAGGAGACACAGGTAAGATGCGCTGTATTGACAAATGTTATGTGACTGTGAGTGTATGTGTGTATGTGTTTGTTTGAGTAAGTTAGCGTGTGTGTGTGTAAGTGAATTGTGGGCAAGTGTTGAGTGTTTTGTGTGTATAAATGGTCTGGATACGTAATATGGCTTTAGGGTATTTTCAATAGGTTCTCCGTTTCTTCGTAAGAAAGAAAGAGGAGCCATCTGGTTGTTTTTATTTTACACTTATAAAGAGAGAGGGGGTAGATTTCAAGGATTTTGCTAATTCTATATTAAAGGGAGGGGCTCATGCAAAAGTAGTGACGTCCAGCTACAACGGTTCGACGGAGTTCAATGTTTTTTGTGTTTAATGCTTGGGTCGTATGGCAGCTCTATGCTTACGTGATATGACCATATGACGGCATACACAACTAATTGTCGAACATTCAGAAACTTACACTGGGCGTATAATAGGGCGGTAGAGAAACGCCTCGGTTTCGACAGCATGACCTTCAGTACCGCCCTTTGAGCTCTCTCCACCCTCAACATTAAATGTTTAATGTTAATTATTTATATTTTAAATTATTAATTAAAATAACTAGTCCGCCGTCTTGGGTGTTCCACCATGTTGGATTCTGAGTGACGTCACGTAGCTGACCATGTATCGTCATCCAAAGAAAACATGCATACAAAATTTCAGCTCAATTGATTGAAGATATCTGCTTCAAAATTGAGTTGCAAGTTGACACCCGAACAAACATCCATACCTACATATAGGGCAAGCTAAATACCTAAAAGCTTGTAAAAAGGAGGGGTTCTCTCGTTCGTCGTGGGAAACCATCTGCTAGCAAACCTGCTTTTAAATTAAAAAAAACTTCCTGCAAAGCGGTCTACTCGTCTATGAGCTACTGTGCCACAGAATGACACACAGACACACAATGATCAAACTTATAACACCCTTCTTTTTATGTCTGGGGTTAAAAAATAACACGATATAAACTAAATTATTATGCGAATTAGAGGCGAGTGACTAAAAAATTGAGCCACAGAGTAGGTAATCAGAAAACCGACGCTGCCCCAAGAACCTGCGTAACAGCTAAATGCACCCTTATCCATGGAGCGAGCCGTGTACTCATTAAAACTTTCCTCAGGCCGGGCTTGCACGTGTTTTTAATTTTTATCGAGAGCACTCGTCGTTAGGCGGGAGGCGTGCTGCGGCTTCGGATGCTTTGATTGCGGTAATGACGTCTCTCGACACCTTTTACCACTTGTCTTTACTATCTCCATGATTATTTTCTTTACAAATTAAAGGCCTTTAATTATGACTGAAATAACTAGAGAGGTTTTTCTATATCGTTAAGAGAAGCGCGATTAGAAGTTCTATGGGTCTCGTAGACCTACCTAGTTTGGCTAGACCACCATTACACATAGCGTGTTAATGTTTGAGGTATTTTCGTTTATAGTTCCGAATCCTAGGCGTCCAATTTGTTCTCGTCCATTTGCTCGTTCGACAATTTTTCAGCTCATTCCATCCCCTCATTTTAGTCCCAGCGGATTTAAAATCAAACAAAACGATGAACGGATTAAAGCTAAATGCCCGCTTTCTATTTTAGGTGTTTTCCAACAGACTGGCTAATGCAATACAATATTCGTTTCGCAGATATGCAGCCACAGGGTTGCATCGAATCCCCTTAGCCACGGTCACTGCCGCCGCCTGTGGGCCACGCCAGCACAAACAACTCTAATGGATTTTTCATGTCGATTGAACAAGCCTTTTAAATCTATGCGTGAGATGAGCAAGCTAAATTGTTTAGGTTTGGTTTTATTGCTGTCTCACATAAGCCTAAGTATAAAAAGATAAATAACAACCGGCTAGTTTTTGCTAAACATCTTTTGATTAATTACCTAACGAACTGCTGGACATAGGCCTCCCTCATAGGTCACTAAGATCATGAGGGGGTTTTTGCCATACCTACTCGCAACGCTAGGCAGGCAGGTTGGCGAGCGCAGTACCAAATGTTGATACACGGAAAGACGCTGTTGCCCATCTTCAAGAGGTTTCCCTTGGCAGATTCTTACTGCATCCACGGGCAAGAGAGGAGCCGCAATATTTTACTGACGGCATCTCACGGCAACGAACACTGTAGGAATGAAAAAATACTTAGATACCAACAGTCCTTGGCGCAGTTGGTGCAGAGATGTAAGGTTGCGGGTTGGTTCGTTCCCCACACTTTTTTTTACGTAGTTGGTACCCTTCGGAATGTAAGTACAATCTGCATTTGCGTATTTCTTCCTAACAAGGTATATAATTATTAAATAGTACCTATAATATATTATTTGGACACAATAGGCTAAGAAAAAAAATGTTTAATAAGTACTAGCGGACTGGACAGACGTTGCCCTAACCGCTGATTTGGAGAAATTCTAACAGCAGCACCATCTACCGGGTTCAATTATGTCGGCCCAGCTGTTTAGGAGGAGTTTGACGGACGCGTGCGGGCGTACTTCTAGAAAGCTATAGGCGGAGGGTGAGTATCCACGTCTAATGTCAAAAAGTGATATAATTCTCTTTCCCCCAGTTGCCGTGCTTTGGCAGGTGGATAAAATAATTTTATCCCTTGTCAGTGGAAATAACCGGTGGAGAAAAGTTTTATCCCCAGCCCATGCTAGCCTTGCTGCAGGGCTAGCATGGCCGGAGATATTTTATCCACAATTTTGTCCACCCTCCGAGCATGGCGACATGGGTGGATAAACTATTCACGGTGGACAAACCAGGGCTAGCATGGGCTGGGGATAAAACTTTTGTAAAAAATTATCCAGGGGGCTTCGCCCCCTAAGTACTCATGTATACCAATAGGTATAACCTCTTGTCGTATTTTCAATCCAATCCATTCCAAGGTTGCCTGGTAGAGATCGCTTTCTAACGACAAGGCCGCCAATTGTCACTTTGTTTTCAGTGTTTCTCTTGTTATAATTTTTAGTTTTAAGGTTTGCAATAAAGATTTTTCTATCTATACAATTCTTAACGCCAAAATATGCTAAGAAAGAGAGCCATTTCCTCATATTTCATAGATGTTTTTAAATTTAATTTGACTAATAACCGTTAATGTTCTCATCCTCAAGGCTTTTGTGAGCATCCTGAAAGAACGCAAATTATGACATTAATTTTATAATAATTGTTGCGTAAGCTACAATAGCGGGGCGCACAAAAACACGTAAGCTCCTTCCATTGTTCACCTCGGAAACAATGACTGGGGCAAAGTTTCGGGATGACTCGGGAAAAACTGCGCCTTCAGGCTTCCGGTTGAATGAAATGACTTTTTACATTTTGAGGGGAACGCTCCAAGAAATCTGGTATCGCATTGGATTTTTCCACCTTATTCACCTAGGCTGTATATCACCTGAGTGAATATAGTCATCTCATGCATGAGTTGAGTTAAATCACCCGGTGCAGGTGAAATTATGTGTAAACTTTATTAAAAGCAGTTACTAAGTTTTATTACCATCACATCCTCTAGTTTAAGAATACATCAAATTATCATAGGTCAACTCAAAAATATTTTTCTAATTAGGGCCCCAAACATTCGGTCTGTGGCACCCTACACGACTATACAGTCATGTGTTACAAATTTTGGTGTGGGTTAAGAAGGTTTAACGCAAGATGATTCTTAAGAGGGTCATTGACCCTCCGTGAAGAGTTTGAGGTTCAAATAATACCTAAATCCTACTCTAACCCGAGTTTTTTATGTTAAATATTATGATCCGAAAATATATAGGTACTTATTCATATTTTTTTCAAATATAAAAAAAAATCCCGATTTTTTCCCTCTAAAACTACTTGTATTCACGGGCTGAAAACCCCTTGCGGATTTTTAGTACACATATTATAATACACAATACACAATAAACACAATATAAACAACCTGTATTTGTCACCATATGCCGGAAGTCTTCAAAGGTGATTGTATTCTTAAAAAATATTACTGGCTAAAATATGTACCACTTATCTTATAAAATGTATTTAATAATTAAATCAAAAGCCCTCTTCGCCGCAAATTAAAGGCATGCGAGTAGGATCAAAAATTTTCAGGGTTCCGGACCATAGTGGTAAAAAGGAACCTTTATGGTGTGACTTTGTCTGTCTGTATGTCTGTCACAGCTAAATATATCAGGTTACTTATGTCATCGACTTGAAAATCGAAATAGCATTAGTTAAATTTTTTTCACTAGTATTGCAAATATGTAAAATATCCATGTCTCAATTGAAAAGAGGTCTTAAAATTTTAAAGTCACGTTACTAGGTTCTGTGGGGTATCATAATTTATGAAAGGAATTTGCTTGCACATTTAAAACAGTTTTAGTTTTCTATTAGGCTGTATGGTTTTTGACTTTAAATTTTTGAAAAGAAAGTCCCTTTAACTAAGGTAAAGTTCACCCCTATAGTTAACTAGATTGTGCTTGCAGCTTCGTGTTGTAAGTTGTAACCAGGTAGAAAGTAGCCTACATGTTGATTCTGGTCAACATCTACAGGGTGCTTCATAATATGGTGTACTAACACAAAAGGGGTTTCAGCCCATGGACACAAGTTATTTTGAAGAGGGACAAAATCGGAAATTGTTATTATTTTTCATTTATTTTTAAGTTATTTTTATTTACAATTTTAGTAGTTTAAGTGATGTCAAGATTATCCTTAGTCATAAACATATTTTTTTTGCAACTCATTGCGTAGGTCAATAACTCTGTCAATAATCTGCTGAAAAACTTTTGTGGTCTTTTCTCGTAGAAATAAAGTTGTTCCTTGGGGTGGTTAGATTGACCCCCTTTCGGCTTAGTACACATTTTATAATACACTTTGTATAAACGTGCAAAGAAAGTAGCTTAATGTTAATTTAGGTAAAAACGTTCAGCTTGATCTTTTCGGTAGTTTTTCTTTGAATAGGTAACAAACATACAAACACACTTTCTGATTTATAATATTAGTGCGATATCTTGTTAGTGGCAATTAGAACTGCCTTTTCAATAGCAGCCTACCTCTATAATATGAATGAACTATGTAATAAAGGTCTACGCCTTGGAACATAGGAAGCCATGTGAGTAGGAGGATCACTTATTGTGCACAATTGCACATGTTCAACTCCATGAACATGAATTAACGAAGATGTATCATTTTATAGCTGTGTAGATGAGTAGATTCAGAGACAGTGGGTAGATGAACCGTTGCTTCACATACGTACTTATTCACTTCATCATTTCAGCCGTACCTAAAACGTGAACACAAACATCTCTCATGGATCTCCATGAGAGGTGGTTGCCATATTCACCACGTTTGGCAGGCGGGTTGGCGAGCGCAGTACGGGATGTTAATACACGGAAAGACGCTGCTGCCCATCTCCCGGAGGTGATATCTCTTAGCAGGCAACTGCATCCACGGGCATGAGCCACGAAGCGCTACTGCCGGCACCCCACGGCGATTTATTCACTTATTCAACTTTTTTTACGGTTTTGTCTACGGTTAACCTAATGTTTATTTGATGTTAGGTAGGTGTAATTAGACTTTTAAGTGATACTAGTTTTTATCTATCTACAGGGTTATATAATTTATGTGGGTACAAACCCGAAAAGGGGGTTATTCTTATCACCCCAAGGAACAACATTAGTTTTACGATATACCAGGATTCGGCAATTTTTAGTCAAGAAATTACCACGAAAGTTTAATATTCAACAACTGATTATACGATAGGGGAGACTGGGTCAAGATGAGATACTTAAGAGAAAAACCGACATAAATTGAAAATCAAACTGTTTATTAAAAATCACTTACCACAAAATCAACACCTATAGTTTTAGTTAACATAATTATAATCTTTTAATATTATTATGAAATAGGAACTAAATGGCACAAGTCAAAAATAAAATATGAAGCTCTTTGCCAGTTATTTCAAAGAGACGAGCTTCCATTGATGTAATGTATTGAGATAATTCTTCTTCCTGTTCTTTATTGAACACTGTTTTATAGCGTCCTAATTTTTTTTTGCCGTAATCATTATCTGTATCAGTGTCAGCATCTTGTAGATCGAGCCTTTCTCACTCGACGTTTTAAGGTTAATTTAGGCACGTTATAAGTAGCTGAGGCTCGAAGAAATCCTATTACCCCAGAAAGCACAGCTCTAACCGCTCTCCTCATTTTTTGCTTCCCATTTTCCACGATTTGTTTTGCGTTTTTAATTTCGTACCATTTACGCAAACAAAAAATAAACTTATTATATTTACTACTAACGCATATGGGGAATAACGGGATACTATTATACCGTTATGCTCCGACCTTTTTGCCTCAACAGACATATTTTTTTCAGTTTTAACCTACAAAATTATTTTGCGAAAGTTCAATATAAATTCGTTGGTTTACACTTATACAATAAGTATGTGGTAAAATATTACAATAGAACTGATACATATCCAGGTGCAAGGTACAATACCAATTTCCATTTTTTCCCTTCCGAAACTACTTGTTTTCATGAGCTGTAACGCTCCTTTCGGATTAATACGCGTATTATAATACACCCTGTATACCAATGATACAGTCTATGAATAAATTAATTTAGTTTGGGGCTAAGCGGTGATGTGTCATTAGTTACTTGTTTTAACCTACTTTAAAAAAAGAGGATATTCTCAAGTCGTCATTTATGCACCAACTGACTTGGAAAATCGGAAAAACCATGAGGGATTAAGGAATCTCCTTAAATATTTTAAGCATATATACACGCTGCTGTCCATCTTCTGGACGTATCCCTTAGCAGATTCTTACTGAATCGACGGGCAAGAGAGGAGAGGTAACTTTCTTTTGCCGGCTCCCCACGGCCAACCCGCCTGCTAAGCGTGGCGAGTATGTTACCAATCTCCTCGCGATCTTGGAGATCCGTGAGGGAGGGCTATGTCCAGCAGTGGACGTGGACAGCAGTCCTCCGGCTGAGATGATGATATCACGCTTTGTACGGTCTAACCGCACTGTCCTCTCGCGTCAGCATTTTTTGTTTATTGTCGTAATATCAACGTCCGCGCTCTCGTCAGTTCATGTCAGCCTCTCCTACCGGGCGCGTGTCTCAATATCATTATGAATATCATTTAGTTAGCAGAGTTCATGTCAGCCTCTCCTACCGGGTGCGTGTCTCAATATCATTAAGAATATCATTTAGTTAGCAGAGTTCATGTCAGCCTCTCCTACCGGGCGCGTGTCTCAATATCATTATGAATATCATTTAGTTAGCAGAGTTTATGTCAGCCTCTCCTACCGGGCGCGTGTCTCAATATCATTATGAATATCATTTAGTTAGCAGAGTTCATGTCAGCCTCTGCTACCGGGCGCGTGTCTCAATATCATTATGAATATCATTTAGTTAGCAGAGTTCATGTCAGCCTCTCCTACCGGGCGCGTGTCTCAATATCATTATGAATATCATTTAGTTAGCAGAGTTCATGTCAGCCTCTCCTACCGGGCGCGTGTCTCAATATAATTATGAATATCATTTAGTTAGCAGAGTTCATGTAAGCCTCTGCTACCGTGCGCGTGTCTCAATATCATTATGAATATCATTTAGTTAGCAGAGTTCATGTCAGCCTCTCCTACCGGGCGCGTGTCTCAATATCATTAAGAATATCATTTAGTTAGCAGAGTTCATGTCAGCCTCTCCTACCGGGCGCGTGTCTCAATATCATTATGAATATCATTTAGTTAGCAGAGTTCATGTCAGCCTCTCCTACCGGGCGCGTGTCTCAATATCATTATGAATATCATTTAGTTAGCAGAGTTCATGTCAGCCTCTCCTACCGGGCGCGTGTCTCAATACCATTATGAATATCATTTAGTTAGCAGAGTTCATGTCAGCCTCTCCTACCGGGCGCGTGTCTCAATATCATTATGAATATCATTTAGTTAGCAGAGTTCATGTCAGCCTCTCCTACCGGGCGCGTGTCTCAATATCATTATGAATATCATTTAGTTAGCAGAGTTCATGTCAGCCTCTCCTACCGGGCGCGTGTCTCAATATCATTATGAATATCATTTAGTTAGCAGAGTTCATGTCAGCCTCTCCTACCGAGTGCGTGTCTCAATACCATTATGAATATCATTTAGTTAGCAGAGTTCATGTCAGCCTCTCCTACCGGGCGCGTGTCTCAATATCATTATGAATATCATTTAGTTAGCAGAGTTTATGTCAGCCTCTCCTACCGGGCGCGTGTCTCAATATCATTATGAATATCATTTAGTTAGCAGAGTTCATGTCAGCCTCTGCTACCGGGCGCGTGTCTCAATATCATTATGAATATCATTTAGTTAGCAGAGTTCATGCCAGCCTCTCCTACCGGGCGCGTGTCTCAATATCATTATGAATATCATTTAGTTAGCAGAGTTCATGTCAGCCTCTCCTACCGGGCGCGTGTCTCAATATCATTATGAATATCATTTAGTTAGCAGAGTTCATGTCAGCCTCTCCTACCGGGCGCGTGTCTCAATATCATTATGAATATCATTTAGTTAGCAAAGTTCATGTCAGCCTCTCCTACCGGGCGCGTGTCTCAATATCATTATGAATATCATTTAGTTAGCAGAGTTCATGTCAGCCTCTCCTACCGGGCGCGTGTCTCAATATTATTATGAATATCATTTAGTTAGCAGAGTTCATGTCAGCCTCTCCTACCGGGCGCGTGTCTCAATATCATTATGAATATCATTTAGTTAGCAGAGTTCATGTCAGCCTCTCCTACCGGGCGCGTGTCTCAATATCATTATGAGTATCATTTAGTTAGCAGAGTTCATGTTAGCCTCTCATACCGGGCGCGTGGCTTAGTAACAATATTCATTATCATCATTTAGCTCGTAGTGTTTTGGAATAAAATCCATTTATCAACTATCAACATCTTATTATTTAAAAAGGTGTAAGACCTTACACGCTTTATAGCATTTTTAGTATTTTTATCAAACAAGTCAAGATTTGACGACCTCTGTGGCGCAGCCGGCGAAGGTCCGCCCCTGTGACGCAAGAGGTTGCGGCTTCGATTCCAGCCTCGGGACAAATGTCTGTACGATCTGCAGATTTGTTCAGGGTGATCTGGATGTTTTTTTTATACATATTAAACAATATCTATTTATTTAGTATAATGTTTTAAGTATATTAGTACACATAACACATGCTCTGCTTATCTTGGGGCTAGACGATGCTGTGTGAATTGTCCAATCAGTGTTGTTTGAAAGTATGATTTGACGAGAGACGAAATTTCACGGGTGGCGATATCAAAAGATATTATTTCCTATCCACATAAGCTATGTATAAAAAAATGTATGTGAAGTTTTTAATTAAAGTTAGTTATCTAGAAAAATAAAGAAATATTATGAAAAGGAACGGTAGATATGCTAAAGCCTTTCACAAAATCAGAATTAAAGAAGCCTACATGAACAAGTTACAAAATTAGCGAAACAGAAGCCACCTCTGAAAGCCGACTACATATTCATTGACGGTGGGAAAAGTTTCCCGTCATGATTACGGCTTGTGCGCAACAAGACCGCTAATTGGCACTTCAGATAACTATCGCCTCAGCTGTAATTACTCCTAGGCTGAATGTCTTCGCTAACATGTCCCGCGCATCACTTACCGCAACTAGCAATTGAATAAAGAGTTTCCCAGGTTTGAATTACGGTTCATATCATCTTGTAGATTGGAATGTCTTGTTATTTCGGACTAGCTGCTGCCCGGGGCTTTGTACGCGTTTTACCCGCGTTGGACATTTTGAAACGAAGAACCTAGTTAAATTTCACCGTACTTATTTCATTTTTACAACTTCCTTTACTTTGGTCTTGTTTATCAAACTAAAAAGTCCAATGTTAATTTTTATTATCAGCTTTCTGTCAGTAAAACTCGCGTCAAAATCGGTCTAGCCGTTCGGAAATTAGCCGAGTGTTTGTAAACTCAGACGAAAGGAACCAGACAAAAAGAAAAAAAATAGATTTGATACTTGTTAAGCTTGTAGTAGATACCTAAAAAGCTGTTATTATGACATAACAAACAGACATATAAATTTTATTTATTTATATGTATATGTAGCGATGGGTAATTGAGTGTGGTGGTTCGGTTATAATATAAGGTGATCGGGTGATGATGTGTAAAGGCGCGGAGAGGCAGCGTGGCAGTACCATGTCCTTTACGCTGCCTGTGTTTCTGCTACTGCTTGCCACTGCACGCTGTGGCAAGGATAGACCGGTATGTGTTCCGTAATTTATCTTGCTTTATTCTTTAGGTAGGTACATCCATTAATAATTTTACTTTTCTATGGCGGTAGTGTTGTGATCGTCTTGATAGGTCATTGAAATAAAATAATGTAGCAGTGGCTCTGGAGTCCCTCAAAGCATAGTCATAATTATACCCCCATTGAGCAAATAAATATATAGGGGAAATAAGGTCATAAGAATTTCGAAACACAGTGCTTTGCACTAATGCAATGACAGCTGTCTCTCGCATTTGACAGTACAGCGGCAACAGCCGACCTGTGTACTTTTCCGTACAATAAAAAATATTTTTGGCGGAATTGTTGTTTAGACAAAATAAATGACATTTGCTCTCTATTGGTTACCTATGTCCTCGATCAATCCTCGATGTATACCCCAATTTAAACATGCGGTTGCGTTTATTGTTCCACTTATTAATGTTTGTTTGCTTTTAAACCCAGTTCTGATGATGGGATCATGAGCTGTTTATACTATTTTTATTCTCAATTTTTTGTTAGTAAAATTAAGCTATTATAAAGTAGTGAAAGTGTTAATAGTAACCACAAGCTGCTTTAGGAGTGATACGAGAAGAGCGGTCATGTTAACCCAAAATATTTTTGCTTTGTACATAACCTGGCTGGTAATGTAACTTGCAATAATTTTACAATAAAAAAACAGATAATTGTTCATGAATTGGTAGAATGCTAGGACGATAAGCAGATTCTAGGCCCTGTCTTGATTTGAATAACATGTGTTACGAGTATCTAATGGCCAGGCAGATACTCTGTCTTGGATTTTTCCCGGCAAATGACTTCAACTACGACTAAAACTCGGAAAATGTATTTCCTATGATTAACTGGTATACCAGTTAATATACCCAGAGACTTAAAATAGTTGTAAATCCTGACATCAACCTCCTATAGGTTTCTACTTGGTAATAATGTACATATGTACGTGTAATAAATGAAATAAAACCGGGCAAGAGACTCGCGCACCGAGGGTTCCGTGCTATTATACAATATAATATAATTATGATAAAGGCGGTTTATATTTGTTGGAGAACCTTGACAGTGCCATCTCTTGTCTGAAAGCGTTACTTATGTAGTTTTTTACACTTTCGATGATTTCTAAAAACCTATGCAAATTAGAGGGTTCTTTATAATTTTCCTGTAATCTTTACATACACTCCTATTCGCAATAAAAGTTTCAGGGGTTTATCTCTGCAAACTTCGGAGATAAGGGGAGGAACGCTATTGTTTTCAATATTTTTGCAAATAACTCAAAAACGGCTTAAAGGAAAACTAAAAACTGTTTATTAATGTGCAAATGAATACCTTTCATAATAATACCCCACATGACTTAGTAACTTCACAATATTTTTTAATAACCCCCTTCCACCCCCCCTTGTCTAAAAAACTATGCAAATTAAAGAGTTCGCTATAATTTTCCTATAAACTTTACTTACACTTCTATTAGCTATAAAAGTTTCACGGGTCAAGCTCTACAAACTTCGGAGATAAGGGGGGGGGGGACGGTAGAAACATGAGTTACATAAAATGTTAATAGTATTATAATAATATAGTACAGTCATGATCAGCTCATAAACGTGCATATAAAAATCATCAGCTACAATTTGATCACAATTAGATTCTATAAGTCACGATTAAAATTAATACTATATGTCAGAGTGGAAATAATAATAAGCAATATAAACTGAAAACAAGCAAAAAAAACATAAAATAGGTTTGTAATTAAAACATGATCTCAAGAAAATGTGTCCATAAAATACACATTGACATTATAATAAGCCTTTTGTGTTAAGCATTTTTTAAGTCTTGCTTTAAAACTATTATTGTCACATATTTCTAGGATGTTATTAGGTAAGTGGTTGTATATCCAGGGTGCCATACAAAAAACACTCTTATTGTACATTGCTGTTTTATTTAGTGGATATCTGATGGAGACGATACGACTTAAAGGAGAAATAAAAACTGTTTAATAATGTGCAAATGAATACCTTTCATATAATACCCCACACGACCTAGTAGTAACTTCACTTAAAAAAACTGAGATCCCTATCCGCCCCCTGCAATCATAATAAGAATATTTTTTAACATTTTCGTATATGCTATATAAGTAAAAATGTGTTATCCTTAACCATTTTAAATTTCAAGTCAATAGCATCAGTTCTCGAGATATCCATTTGTGACAGACAGACAGACAAAGTGATACTATAAGGGTTCTATTTTACCATTTTGGTCCGTAACCCTAAAAAACACTATTGGCATTGGTGAGAGTAGATACAACACTTTCATTTACCTACAATTCCACGCTGTCACAGCAAGAACGAAGCGTCTCATCATAAAAATTCCCAACACCTTCCCCGACATTTGAAGTAAGCGGCAAGTGTACAAAGTCCTGTCTATTTGTCACGTGCCATAGTTTATGAAGTGAGCGAGGTGATAGATGGCTGCCGGAGCACGCACCAGCGACACTATTCCTCAAAGTCGACTCTGAGAATACCTAATGCATACATACTTCTTGCTACTTGTGCTTACCGTCATCTGACGGTTCCTAACAGGAATCACCCTTTGCTGGCACATTTCCATTAGACAAAAGGTTGTTTTGTAGGTACGAGTAGGTAAGTACCCTAGCTCAAAAGTTTTAGTTAGAAGTGCCTAGCTTTATAATATCATATAATCAATTACAACAAAAACTATTTTTAATTGACTTAAAAAAGGAGGAGATTCTTAGAACTCCGTCGTTTATGAACCGATTTGGAAAGTTATTTTTGGGTTCGAATGGATACACTATCAATCAGGTCAAATCTCGATTCCCATCGAGTTCGGGAACCATGAGGAGTTAAATAATTGTAATATTTTGTTATTTATTATAGTTATATAAGTCATATTTATTATTCGGTTGCTCAAACCGACATCACTTTATCAAGAATTTCAGCGGGTCCCGACATGGGTTCTGTAGCTTAGCGGTCAAAGCACTTCCGGCTTAAGGAAGCGTCAAGTATCGATTTGACGGACATGGGTTCGAATCCCACCGGAACCGTAAAATTTTTGATAAGGTTATACATTTCTTTGAAAATTGTAATATTGTCAACCTGGAGAAGGCATAGTTTCACGACATGGCCTAAATCTAAACTCGCGGTTGGGTTATTGTTTCACTTTATAATGTTTGCTAGTTTTTACACCCAGTTCTGATGATGGAATTTATAATAATCGATGAAATAGTCAATCGTAATAGGCGGTAGGTACCTACATATAGCGGTTTGGGTGTTTTCGGCAACAAGTAAAGCATTTGATCATTGAAGTCTGTGGTTTTTTGTTGAAAAATTAAAGAATTATATCTGGTATACTTACCGTAAGGAACCAGAAGAACATAAGTGGTTAAAAAAGTCCTAAACCGCTCATCGAGTCATCCTCCTCAAACACCTAAATTTTATTTTGTTTCGTTTTAGAGTTCCTAATACGACCACACAAATTGACAAGTAGAAACTAGTTTTATAGTAGAACGTTCTGCTGAGGTAGCTTCGTAGACGAAACACGCGTCCTTTTGAGCACTCAGTAGATTTTATGTAGGTAGATTAGCGGATTTGTTGCTAAGTATATAATTTTTTTTCATTATATATCATTATGGATTCATATTCCTCAATAAATCATTTATTTGAACGTTAGCATCGTCGCGTTATAATTTCTAGACACTATTTCAGTTTATAAACTTATGTAAAACCTAGAAGTGCTTGGTTCTTCAACAGTGGAAACGCGCTCATGCCATTTAAATTAATATTTCATAGTATGACACAAGTTGATGCGGATCGGGTGGTCTCCGCGGAATCACGACTTAATATTTTCTTTGAGAATGTTATCTTATTTTTAATATTGAAACGGCTTATGGGGTGGAAAGGGTACCCGTGGGGGAAGTTCGGCGTTCACAAAGGTAACTGTATGAAGAAGCGACCGGGAATAAAATATAACCTATTATAATGCGCATGCATAAAAAAGAAATGGGATATTTGAAGGATGTAAAAATATTTTCCTAAAACTATTTCTAGTGCCACTAAAAATGATAAAGTTACAAAGTCCGATACGAAAGTTTTAAGGGAACTTAGATTAGATTAAGAAAGGATATAAAAGTAATTCTGGACAATTCACACAGCATCATCTAGCCCCAAACTAAACAGAGCTTGTGTTATAGGTACTAGATGACTGAAATACTAAATAGATTGTTTTGATTATTTGTTTAGTATCCCTAAGTGTTTAGGTTCTATTGTTTACGTACATTATAGAGTTAATCAATATATGTTTGGCTAACATTCTCCATTAAATAATGAATAAATATAAATAATGCTGGACAATTCACACAGCATCATCTAGCCCCAAGCTAAGCAGAGCTTGTGTTATGGGTACTAGATAACTGACATACTTAATACATTATACTACATAGATAGATATTTTTATTAGTTATCCACTAGTTTGGTTACGCGAAAATAATTTTTCGACCCTTAATTGGTTTGCGTTTTGGCGGGAAAAACGGCGGGCGCTCCGCGGGCGCTCCGCGTCAGCGCTAAGTGGATACTGGCTCGGTTTTTACAATGGAGCGTAGCGTGGTATTTACGCTCTATGGAAAGGGTTTGAATGAAGCTTGTCAGTAGAATCATTCATAATGTAGTCTGTGTTCGGGATATACAGCGTAAAAATTATTTTCTATTAATTATTGATTTAATTTTATATAAAAAATACTTTTGTTTGTAATTCAAAATGTATTATCATATATCTACATGTTTTGCGGTATATACATAGTATGTGGTATAACCTCACTATATATAACATAACATTTAGGTGTCTTAGAACAAAATATTTTTTGATCGTAATTATAAAGTGCATTTTTTATGCATTTTTTTTGCGTAATCTTTTTTTTAATTTTAATTTAATCGAATAAAATTATTTTTTCTTGGGCTACGTAAATTTTATTTGTTATTGTCATTGTCAACTTCATTGAGAAGGCTACAAAACAAAGAAGAAGTTGATAAACACCATAGTTTAAAAATGACAATTGTTTTCGTGGAACGATGACTCAGCGATGACTCACTGGTCAGTTTACTTACCAAAACCAAACGACGGCTAAAAAATCTTGGTAAGTAAACTGACCAAAACCAAACGAGCGGATATTAGATATAGAAAAACACCCAGAACACCCTGAACAAATATCTGCAGATCATACAGATATTTGTTCCGAGGCGGGAATCGAGCCCGCAACCTCTTGCGTCGCAGGCGGACTGCGCCACAGAGGTCGTCGAAATTCAATTTCTCTTAGATATATTATTTACCTTTATGAATTTACTGGTAGGTAGGACCTATCAGTACAATTTCTTAATAAACCCCCGACAAAAAACGACCCCTCATTTTTATAAGTTTGACCGCCATGTGTGTCTGTCTGTGGCACCGCAGCTCTTAAGGATGAACGAGTCGCTCATCTTGGGTAAACATGTCAAGATGTCGTGTGTTAATAAATAAATAAATACATAAACACACTATGTCAGGTGAGATAGCATACATTTAAGCCGCGCTCACTGACGACTGCCTCCGCGACTAGTTGGACCTTAAAGGAGTGGACCGATTTGCATGCAGTTTTTTAAAGCTGCATGCAATTTGGCGGTGGTTCTTAAACATGTTTCATAAAAATCGGTTAAGGAGTTTACAAGATAGGGGGGAAAGAGGGGATGAATAATCTAATGTGTCCAAATACACTGCCGGCCAAAAGTTTGAGACCACCTACATCTAAGTAGCAAAATGAAATAAAACTCAAAATATAAATCAAGAGGTTTAGATATTAATTAAAATGCTTATTTACTAATACACATTCATCAAGAAGAAAAAAAAATCAAGAAATATCAACCATTTACGTTAAAAATGACGTTCATATTTAATAAAATCATTAAACGGATTTTTCGTCAAAAAAGCCTCCCTTGCATTTTATAACTTTTTTCACTAGTCTCGGCATACGAGCAATCAATTTATCAATTGTATCTTGTGAGATATTGTTCCAGCTTTCTCGTAAAGCATTCCACATGTCTTCTTGTGAGGAGGGACAACAACTGCGCACATTTCTGTCAAGTTCTTCCCACAATAGCTCAATGGGGTTGAGATCCGGACTCTGAGGGGGCCACACCATGTTTTTTAACACCCTTTCTGTTTCTTTATGTTCTAAATAACCCCTGCATAATTTTGAACTATGTTTAGGATCATTATCTTGTTGGAAAAAAAATCCATTTCCAATTAATCTTAAACCAGACGGAACGGCATTTTGCTGTAGTATTCGTTTATAATGCTCCTTTTTCATGATTCCTTCGACTCGTTCAAAATCTCCGGTTCCATGGCCCGAGAAGCATCTCCAGACCATAATGGAACCACCACCATGCTTAACTGTTGGCACCACACAATCTGGCATCATCTTTTCCTCGGCGGTACGTCGAACAAAAATTCGTCGTTTTGAACCAAATATTTCAAACTTGGATTCATCTGTCCAAAGAACTTCTTTAAAGTCTTCTTCAGTCCAGTCTCGATGGGTAAGGGCCCACTGCATCCGTTTCTTTTTGTTTTGTGGCCTTAGTAGTGGTTTTCGAACGGCGACGCGACCAAATAACTTAGCATCTCTCAATCGTCTTTTTACTGTAGTCAATGACACAGGTTCTGATCGGGATTTGTTCACTTCTGCGCGGATTTCTGGTGCGGTTAGGCGTCTATTCCGCTTGCTGGTAACGACGATGAAATTATCCTCGCTAGAAGTGGTAGCTCTCGGTCTCCCCGATCGCGAACGATCTTGATTACTGCCACTCTCCTTGTATCGGGTTATTGCGTTATGAACACAAGTCTTCGACAACTTAAGTTGAGAGGCAATCGCACGTTCAGATTTGCCTTCGCCGTGTAAAACAACTATGGCAGAACGAGTTTCAGTGCTAATTTCGCGCACTTTTCCCATTTTAAGATGTCTTCACTGTAACAACGACGAGCTCAGACTAGTTAAGATAATGAAAAATTTACTCCATCAAAACTCAGGTAAAAAATATGTTTAAGGAAGCTAAAATAATCCGGAAGTACGGTTACCGCAAAACAAAACCAAAATAATTAGAAATGAGCAGGCCATAAAAAATATAACAATGACTCTATCATCTGGTAAGCGCGCGGTACTCATTTATGTTTTGAAACAATAGACCTTTAAAGGATGATAACTTAAAAATATACAATAAAAATGACTCTCAGAAATTCTTTGATAACAATAGAATACGCAGGTGTTCAAATTAGCTCTTTATCATGTGTACTTTTGAAATATTTTGGTGGTTACAAAGATTTTTACAAGTGGTCTCAAACTTTTGGCCGGCAGTGTATACTTACCCGAGTTTGGTATCAAATTAAAGGAAATTATGTGTAGAATGCAAAACTGAAAGTCATACATAAATCGCTTGAGCCATTTATGAGATATAGAAGTTGAAAGTAGGAAGTGAACAATCGAATGTTTTCAAGTATACCCAAGTGTGGTATCAAATGAAAATTCATGATGGTGAAGATTGCAAAAATGAGGGAACTGTTACGATGCTATTTCCCACCAAATGCAAAATAATGAAAGTGCATCGCAAGCATTCCAGATACTTGCGATGCACGAGTTGCACACCTGTGGGAAGTAACGCGATCTGTTAGTCAGTTCGGGATTGGTCTTTGTCGAAGTCACACTGTTTCACTGTTTTTGCCATTTTCCAATAAATTCTATTTCTAGCCGTAAATAAATCTTTTTTTTAAAAACTATCTCCTGACCCACCCCGTAACAGTGGTGTCAGAAGTGGGATTTTTGGCTATAAACGTCAAGCTGAATATCCCATACGGGTCAAACAAGTCTGTGAAAGGTCAAATAGTGACGTTATCCTGAGTTTTTGTGTTCCTGGACGGAACTACTGTGTCTCCGATCCGGCCCGCCTAGCTGCTGGCTTTGCTGAGAGAAGTATCGCCCGATACTTATCACCGATTCCGAGCTCCGCCGCCATTCCTGAGAGCCTGATAAGGCCACCGCCGACCCTGGATTTCCTGATAAGGACGCCTCCGCTGCACTCCCGTGCGCCTCTCCCGTCGCACATACCGTGCGTCACCCGGTGTATACTACGATTTGCAACATCCTTCGTTGAAGAAAGTGAAAAGTGTATGTGCACTGTTTCTGGATTCACCATGATCCTCGTTCGAGTTGCAGTTTTACTGTGAGTAGAACATTATATTACCTGTTATTGTCACTGTTTCCTCTGTTTCGTAATTCAATTTCGTGTTTCCTTATTATATTTTAAGCTAGTTATTTTAACTTTATGTATTATTAGAGACTGTAACTATAGGTAGATATTATAAGTATTCAATATGTCTATAAAGTCAGATAAGTCCACCGACCCCGGTCCATCAGAACAATTTCCAATTAAAGTATTGTGTGATTTTATAAAAACATATAAGGGAGAAAGGGACACTTTGACCGCTTTTCTAACAAACTGCCAAAACGCGTTAGGCCTTGCGTCCCGAAATCAAAAAGACCTTTTATTGAAATTTATAATTTCTAAACTAGAAGGCAAGGCGCAAACTGCATGTTCAAACAGAGTTTATGACACTTTTGAGGAGCTTAAAGAATTTTTAAAACAGAATTTTGGTGAAAGGAAACATTACAACCACCTTTTATTAGATCTGCAGTCATGTAGGCAGCAAGCAAACGAGACCGTCTCACAGTTTGCACTCAAAATAGAGAGCTGTGTCGCAGCTCTTTTATCTGAAATCCACTCATCAGATACCCTAAAAAGGGACCTACCAGGTAGAGTTGCGATGACAGAGGATCTAGCTCTACACACATTTGTCATAGGGCTCCACCCGCGACTGGGCTCATTGGTCCGGTCAAGGGAAATTAAAACCCTAAATGCCGCAATCAATATCGCCTTAAGCGAAGAGAAAATTAATAACTTTATTGCGAAGCCGGAAACTAAAATAAACCGTCCGCCTTGCAGACGTTGTGGAAAACAAGGGCATTCAGAAGGTCAGTGTTACTCGTATGCTAGGGCAACCAGCCGAACACCAACGCAGTCCACATCACAACATCAAACGGCAGAGGATCGGCCACAACAATCTGGCCAACCTGTCGTCTGCAGGTACTGCAAAAATATAGGACATGACATAAGCCAGTGTATAAAAAGACGCATAAACAATTCCCGTAAGGGAGTACATTTTACTGAACCGCAGGTCGAGTCACCGCCTCGTTCCCCTGTACCCCGGCCATTAACTAACGGCGAGAATCAGGAAGATTTAAACTAAAAAATCGGATCACGACTTCGTGCCAACGTGTATCCGATAGGGACGTCATAGGCACAAAAAAAAAATCTTTTTCCAATCCTAATAGTCATAAGTCCTCTGAGTCGTGTTCTAAGTCTAGTTGTAAGCCCTCTGAGTCGTATTCCAAGTCGATTTCCAAGTCCTCTGAGTCGTGTTCTAAGTCTAGTTGTAAGCCCTCTGAGTCGTATTCCAAGTCGAGTTCCAAGTCCTCTGAGTCGTGTCCTAAGTCTAGTTGTAAGCCCTCTGAGTCGTATTCCAAGTCGAGTTCCAAGTCCTCTGAGTCATGTTCTAAACCTCGTATACGCAGCTCCGCAGTTTCCCGGGTTGCCGGTAAAACCAACGCGTCTTATAACTCTGCTGTCCATCCTCATATCACTGCATCTGAAAATATAAAAAACACTGTGAAAAACAATAAAAATACAAGTCCTTATGAAGAAACAATAATATATGATATTTGCGATGAAAAAGTATCTTTACCTTATATAAAGGTTTCTACGTCACATTCAAAAACTCCGCTTCGTCTTTTGATAGATTCTGGTAGTTCTATCTGCTTGATAAAGGAATCGAGCCTCTCGCCTAAGCCAGAACTAGAAAACCATATTATTAAATTCAAGGGAATTAACGACGTCGATTCCTATGCCAAAACAAAAGGAAAATTTATATTATCAATTAATATCAGAGAAAATGATACCTTACCATTCTATTTCCACGTCGTAGGAAAAGATATTAATCTTCCCTATGATGGTATAATCGGCACTAGCTTTATGAAAGCGTACAAAGTCAATGTACTTTATTCTAAATCAAAATTAGAAATATCAGACGATCCAAATAGATTTTTTGACATGATTATGACCAGGCCTTCATACACTGTCCCTGCTCGGAGTGAAATGTTTATTGAATGTTTTGTTACAAATCCTGAAATAAAAGAAGGGTTAGTTCTTAGCAATACCCTGCCACAGTATCCTGATATTTATTTTGCGAAATGCCTCGTACGCGTCAATTCCAATAACAGAGTTTTAACCTCTGTTCTCAATACCTCTGAGAAGGAGGTCCAAATAAATAACCTAGCATTAACCATTGAGCCAGCTTTACAAATCCTCGAAACCAAACCCGATCCGGGGTTGGATAATGAAAATCTTTCTTCCGATCCTTCTGAAATCCCATGTGTTATGAGCACAATAGAGTCAGATCGTGATTCCACACTCAAAAAAGCAATAAGATGCTCCCATATGAATCAGGAAGAAAAAACACTGTTACAAAACTTGTGTTCTAGATATTCTGACATATTTTTCCTCGATGGTGATCGGTTGACGTGTACTAACTCGATCCGTCATGAAATCCGTACTAAAACGGACACTCCCATTAACGTAAAAAGTTACCGTTTCCCCGAATGCCATAAAGACGAAGTAAACCGACAAATTCAAGATATGCTAAATCAAAAAATTATACGTCCTTCAATTTCTCCTTGGTCCGCACCAATATGGGTCGTTCCCAAAAAACCAGACGCTTCAGGTAAAGTTAAGTGGAGAATCGTAATAGATTATCGAAAGTTAAATGAGATAACGATTGGTGACGCTTATCCTATTCCAAATATAAACGAAATTCTAGATCAATTAGGTCATAGTAAATATTTTACTACGTTAGACCTCGCTTCCAGTTTCCATCAGGTGTGTGTTAAAGATAGTGAGAAGACTGCTTTTTCAGTACCTTCTGGGCACTGGGAATTCTGCAGAATGCCATTTGGTCTACGCAATGCGCCTTCCACATTCCAGAGGTTGATGAACATAGTCCTTACAGGTTTGCAAGGCCTTCACTGTTATACTTACATGGATGACATCATAATACACAGCTCTCAATTAAATCAACATCTAGAGAGCCTTGAACTTGTCTTTAAAAGGCTGCGCGAGCATAATCTCAAATTACAGCCCGATAAGAGTGAGTTCCTAAGAAAAGAAGTACAATATCTAGGCCACATAATCTCAGGCGCAGGGGTCAAACCCGATCCATCTAAGATATCGTGTGTATCAAAATTCCCAACTCCAAGAACCCCTAAAGACATCAAATCCTTCCTTGGGTTAGTCGGCTATTATCGTCGATTTATTGAGAATTTTTCACATATTTCTAAACCCTTAACTAGCCTTCTTAAAAAGGATGTAACGTTTGTATGGACCCCGGAACAACAAAAATCGTTCGATCTCTTAAAAGAAAAGATAACCACAGCTCCTATACTACAATTCCCTGATTTCAGTAAGCCATTTTTGCTTACCACTGACGCTTCGAATTATGCTATATCAGCCATTCTATCTCAAGGGGAAGTTGGGAAAGACTTACCTATCTCGTTCGCTTCTCGAACTCTAAATAAAGCCGAAGGTAACTATTCTACCACCGAAAAAGAGTGTTTAGCTATTATATTTGGTACTAAAGTATTTCGTCCCTATCTTTTTGGACATAAATTCCTTATTCTTTCGGATCATAAGCCTCTTCAATGGTTATTTAACTGTAAGGATCCGGGTTCTAAGTTAGTTCGTTGGCGCCTTAAGCTGGAAGAATTCGATTATGAAATTAAACATAAAGTAGGTAAAATGAACAGTAACGCTGATTCTCTCTCTCGAAATCCAATTTTAGCAATCGACGATGATCTTCAAAATCCTTTGCAATCTCACGATGCAACACAGAATCCGTCTTCACCGCCAGATTTTCCATTTTCACCAATGAATATACCATCTCCGCCGATAAACCCTCCGTTTACTCCACTGGGTCTTCCGTCTTCGCCGCTCAGCTTTCCATCACTGCCGCCATCACCACCGCTTCCCCAAAGATCTCCACAGAACTCTTCACCACAGATGATAAACCCCCAATCACCCTCTTGCTCTGAAACATACGAAAGGTATCTACAGCTTAGCCGTAGTTCCCCTCGTTCCTATAACGCTGTTATTGAAGAACACAATGACTCATTATTAAAGGCAAAGTGTAAGTTAATAGCTTATCCCTCATCAATCGACCTAGATGACGCCACTCCGTATTGCTCAGAAATTGTAGAATCGTCAACGGATAAACCATGCATTCGAGATAAAGAGCGTGAACTTGGCACTGTGTTAAATACATCTAACGATAAGCATATATTTTCACACTTGTTTATCACAGTGCATCATTACGATGAAATATCTTATAAAGACATTTTTTCTATGCTTCGCGATTATAGAGACATGGTAAAATTCTGGTACCCTGAGGAGAAAGAGGTTGCAATTTCCGACTTTTCTAATCCGTTTAACAAGTTAAACTTTACTAAGATCTATAACATAATTACTTTTCTATTTCATGACTCAAACATAAAAGTGCATATATATCATAATAACATCTATTTTCCAACACCAGACGAAGTGAAACAGATACTGAAAGACAATCATGACTCACCTTCAGCTGGTCATCCTGGTATCGCTAGAATGTTAGAAAGAATAAAAACACAGTACTGGTGGAAAAATATGCGCTCTGATATAGAAAGTTACGTAAAAAGTTGCAAGTCCTGCCAAATCAATAAGCCTCTAAGGGGGACGAATAAAGCCCCGATGATCATCACTTCTACTGCTACTCGACCTATGGAAAAGGTTTATCTTGATATAGTGGGGCCTCTTCCCGAAACGAGAGTCAATCAAGACAAATTTATTCTAACTCTACAAGATGATCTCACGAAGTATTCTCAAGCCTATCCCATGCAGTCTTGTTCAGCTCAAGAAACTGCACAACGACTCGTTCATTTCATTTCTCATGTAGGCATTCCTCGTATGATAGTCACCGACCAAGGTACAAACTTCTGTTCAGATATGTTCAAACAATTAGCAAAACTTTTTGGCATCAAACACATATTCGCATCTCCCTACCATCCCCAAACGTGCGGTGCCTTAGAAAGAAGCCATTCGACACTTAAAGAATACCTTAGGTCATTTATATCAGAGAACCAAAATACATGGGATCTATATATAAACACATCCATGCTGTCGTACAACACTAATGTCCATTCAACCACAGGTTTTACTCCTTTCGAACTCTTATTCGGTTTTAAACCTTATATTCCTAAATCGATCGATGTCCTAGAAAGTGGTACTTATACCGACTACATAAGAGCCCTTAATCATCGTCTCTATTATAGTAGGCAAAAAGCTTCACAGAACATCCAGGCCTCTAAAGAACGGTCTAAAAACTATTATGATCGCCATACTAAACCTATAACTTATAATGTTGGAGATATGGTGTATGTTCGGTACCACCACAAACAAAACAAAGCCCTGTCCCCAGTATGGAAAGGTCCTTATAAGATAATTAAGATGCAAGGTAATCACACAGTAACGGTGTTAATCAACCGACGTCACGTACGTCATCATTACGACGAAATCAAGCCGGCCGCCAATCGCTCCTCATCGTAATTCTCTATCGTTTCAGGAAAATCATAATCCCGGTCGCTTCGAGCCAATCCTTCACGACGACCATAGTTCAAAGTCCTGGACTTTATTTTGACCAGCTTCTAGATGTTAAGTTCAATAATGACTATTGGGATGTAATAACCTATGTCGATGTTCATAAGGTCCAACCTCATATTACTTATGTAGAAGATCTCATAATAAAACTTATGTCGCTGTGTCAAAGTTCAATTTCGTCTAAAATACAATCTGATTGTTCAAACTCCATATTGTCTTTACAAAATCAACACGCTAATAATATTAAAAAGTTCTCTGCTATATCCTATTTATTAGAAGAAAATCAACATAAAAGGACAAAACGTGGACTTATCGACGCTGGTGGATCTTTACTTAAAACAATTTTTGGTACTTTAGATAATGATGATGCTATTAAATATTCTGAAGCAATCGAACAAGTACAGTCGGACAAAAAAAGGTTAGCCCATCTTATGAGAGATAATATTCATGTCATAAAGTCTACTATATCTACTTTTAATACTTCTATTTTAAAATTGAATGAAAATGAAAGGCGTCTTAACCAGAATTTAGAAATAATAAATAAAGCATTTGACCAACTGGCAAATAGTAATGATAAGTTAGAAATTAAGTCTCAATTAAGTTTAATACTAAGTTCATTAAATACTATTATCGTCTCATTGTCATTCGATATAGAAGACATTAATAATGCAATTCTATTTAGCAAGTTAAGTGTTTTGCATCCGAGTGTACTAAGTCCTCAACAGTTATATACTGAGCTTGATCAACATAAAAATAACATGCCTAAGCATAGTGAGTTTCCTATAGCTTTATCACTTCACAGTGTTCATAAGTTGATCGATATTTCGAAGTTGTTTTGTTATTATTATAAAGATAAGATTATTATTGTAGTAAGAATCCCGCTTGTGTTATCGCAGACGTATCACCTGTTCCACGTCTTGCCGCTCCCTGTTCCTTATGATATTACGAAACCTGATACATATGCATTAATCGTACCTAATAAATCGTATGTGACAATAACAGCTGATCGCATGTTCTATTCGCTATTAGACTCTATCCATAACTGCAAACTTATAGAAGATAAGTGTTACGTATGTGAAATCAGTGGTGTAAGCATTCTCTCGGTCATAGCAAACTCTGTTTGTGAAACTACTCTGCTAACCGAGGTAGTTACGAAACTACCAAAATCGTGCGACGTAAAACTGTTCAAAGGTGATGTGGACGTTATTCAGAAGATCAGTGGAAATCGTTGGGTGTATGTGCAATCGGAACCCGGACAATGCCATATTACATGTGATAATGATCCAGTGAGCTATAACGAAGTACTGTTTGGCACGGGTTTCCTATCTTTACCAAGACAATGTAAGGCGTTTTACAAAACTTTACAATTTACTCCTACGCAGATTGTGATGACGAACATTTCTACAAATATTTCTAATTTTAACCTTGTTCAAGATGATTGTTGTGAAAAGGTTGTTAAAAATAAGACTCTATCTAGTTTACGTTTATCTCAACTAAGTAATGTTAATAATTTAGATTCTCTGATTCATGCTAGTGTTTATTTGGACTCATTTGAAAAAGAACTCAATGAGATTGAAAGCCCTTCGCACTTTCATAAATACGGAGTACAGTATTTATCTGGTGGCTATGTTTTTATGTTATTTGTTTTAATGTTCTTATTGTTTAAAAATCGTAAACGGTTGTGTAAGAGCAACCCTTCAGGTTGTTGTATTAGTATATACAACCAATGTAATACTAAGAATGTCGACTCTCGTCAAAAGACATCTGTATATGTTCGCGATTCAGATAGCGACATTGAACTTCCCAGGTCGAAGAAAAATCTTGTAATTTCTAGTTCTTTTATAGATAAAATCAATACCGTATAAGATAGTTAAGAATAATTAGTTTAGTTAAAAGAAAATGTGTTAGATCATAAGTTGTTCTAATGTTCTAATTCATTGTACTAAGTCGTTGTTATACTATATCTGTTTTAGACCAAAAACAAAGACTCAATCCAGCTGTACCTATTATACCATTGCTGTCTTCTATTTCTCATCACCTCCTCTGTGATGATAAATCTTAAGGGGGGGGATGTTACGATGCTATTTCCCACCAAATGCAAAATAATGAAAGTGCATCGCAAGCATTCCAGATACTTGCGATGCACGAGTTGCACACCTGTGGGAAGTAACGCGATCTGTTAGTCAGTTCGGAATTGGTCTTTGTCGAAGTCACACTGTTTCACTGTTTTTGCCATTTTCCAATAAATTCTATTTCTAGCCGTAAATAAATCTTTTTTTTAAAAACTATCTCCTGACCCACCCCGTAACAGAACACATTACAAAAAAAAAATTGTAACCTCGAGACTAGGTAAAGTGTCGGGGACTACTTACATTTTTTAATCTTATAAACTTATTTAATTTATAATTTAGTGACTGTCGTATAAGTAATACATATAAGTGGTACATATTAGTTTATTTGTTATAATTAAGAGCTGTGGATTTTGTTAATAAATAAAATAAAAAAACAACGTGTTTTGTAGTAAAATTGTCTAACAGAACGTTTATTTCAGGTCTTCAGCGCAGACATACAGGAAATAATAACCACAATACACCAAGACTGCGTTGCAAAAACTGGGGTTGCCGAAGGTAAGTTGATAATATTATTAATAATATAGCCGTTATTCAGACTTTTTTCCCTAAAATTATATTTTCTTGTTTGTATGGTTGTTTCTTATACCTAATACAACCATACATATATAGGCGCGATGAAGTGAAATTGCTAATGCCAAACGACCAATGGGAAGACCCCATGCAGCGATTTAAAGATTGCGCAAAAAGAAACATGGCCGTATTCAATATCAAGAGCACAGACTGGGCATCAGTAGCTGAGAGCAGGCCAGAATGGAGGAAAAATTTACAGGAAGGTCTTAAACACCACGACCAAAACTGGATTGTCTTATTAGCCGACAAACGAACTAAACGGCATCGGCAGACAGGTACATCCAATCCACCCACTGCAATGGACACCCACGTCTGCCAAAACTGGGGTTGCACAGTGAGGTGGATTGTTTAGTCATTAAAAAAAACCGTACAAGTTCGAGCTGGACTCGACTCGGGTTCCGTAGGGATGTAGGTAGGTACATAATAATTAGTAGTAAATGTTTTAAAAATGCACAAAAACATTCGGTCACCCATCCCGCGCGTAGAGCTGCATAACCTCGATGATTGATTTCGTACTTTTTTAACGACGATTTTTTTATGATATCATAAGGGTTCCGTTTTTTTTTACTTTTGAGGTACAGAACCCTAAAATGAAACATCCACAGGCAATTTGAATCGTCTGAAATGTACGTATAGGCCGATGATGATGATATATGGCGCATAAAAATATTTATATTATATTAAGAAGCAAAATATGCAGGTATTTAATAGCTTTCGTTGATGGTAAGAGTTGGTAATAGAAAATGTTATTCTTCCTTTGTGTTGTTATTATGCGAATGACGCGAAACAATCGGCACGGCTAAGCTGAGCTGCACAGTGCAAACAAAACGAATAGAACTGGCAATCCGTGAAGCAAAGAAATATAAAAACCGGACAAGTGCGAGCTGGACTCGCCCAACGAGCGCGAGGGTTCCGTAGGTATGTAGGAACATAATAATTATTATAGGTCTCTATATCTGATTTAGTAAAAATTTACAAAATGCACAAAAATATTCAGTCATTTATCACAATTTATGACCGCGCGTAGGGTTGCTTAAACTCGCTGATTGATGTCGTACTTTTTTATCATCATCATTTCAGCCATAAAACGTCCACTGATGAACACAGGCCTCCCTCATGGATCTCCATGAGGGGTAGTTGCCATGCTTACCACGCTTGGCAATAATGAACATTTCAATCATGACAATGAACATCTGTATTTGTCATAATATTTCTAGTAATATCTCGCAGATATGAGGTACTATATTCTGATATATTTATTCACAAGCCATAGTCATAATATTCGATTCTCTGAACTATATACTTCCTATGAGATAATACGTTTCTTATAATTTTTTTTTTATTTACTGAATGTAATTGCTGAACTCTGATTAAGCTTTTTTTTATATTTTTTCTTTAATTTTTTTCTTCAAATGATCCTACGGTTTTTTCCTTTTATGCCACGGATCCCTAAAAATGCTGCACTTTTTACTAAGCACCATATGCTGGGCTTGCGTTATGGGTTGAAATAATGCTTTAAAAATATCTTATATAGAAAAATACTCGAGACAATTGACTTTGGAATTATCGAAAAATTCATTATATTGACTTAAATTTGTAAGTATGTACCAACTTGACCTTATTTGAATTCGATCTTATGTGATTTTTATTTACTTACCTAATTCTAGACATCTATTGACATGAACACAAATTAATTATACTATACTTTTTCCTTTTTCTAATAATTTTTCTTAATTAAATTGCATGAAAACATAAATCGAACTCAAATTTGCAGCGCCCTAACAGGGTTCATGTAATTACTTATAATATGTATTGCTTAGACCTAATACAAACCTGTACATGATGCAATAAATAAATACAAATACAACGTATCTTTAGAAAAACAAACATTTTGTCCCCGGGCGAAACCGGATCGAACTCATAACCTTCTCAGCGGGTTTTAAAGCGTCAGCCGGCTCATCATCATCATTTCAGCCGTATGACGTTTACTGCTGGATATAGGCCTTCCTCATGAATCACCAAGTACGGATCATGAGGCGTTGTTGCCATCTTGATCTGTAACCACGCTTGGTTGACTAGCGCAGTATGGGATGTTGAGACACGGAAAGACGCTGCTGCCCATCATCCGGAGGTATCCCTTCGCAGATTCTTACTGCATCCACGGGAAAGAGAGGAGGGGCAACATTTTACTGTCGGCTATTACCAACGATCTCAGCCAGCTATTATTTACGAGATATCTCGACAAATCTTTGTGATAAGTATACCTGCCTGATTAAGATGTGAGAAATGGGATATACTGTTTCTTCCGTTAATGGATCAAAATAACGGAACAAGTGGGACTACGCCGTTGTGTGGTTGTGTTGCGAAGTGTAGCCGGTTCTGTAGGTTTATAGAGCTATTGTTGTGAAGTACAATGTCTCATATTTGCGTACATTAAAGACTCTTTATTCTTACTCGCCCCCAGACGATGTACAGAATTGCGAAAAGGGCATATTTAAGGACGACCAGAAATTGAAGTGCTATATGCTTTGCCTACTGGAAGAAGCGAGTCTTGTGAGTTATCTTTGTTTATTTCTCCCCCGTCCTGCTGAGAAACGAAATTAGATACAAACAAACGTATAATTTATTTTTAATTCCGTTTGCTTGCTTTGAATTCAAACTTTAATCATATCTAGGAGGTTTCTGTGTTCTATTATTTTTGTTTATAATTTTTTTAAGAGAATATTAACTTAAAAGTGAGCAGTAGGTATCTGTGAAGAAAACGTGCAAGTTTTTATTATTAAACATGCTCTTGTAAATTTATGGATTTAACATTAGTTCCATAAACTAAGGCATTTCTGACCTGGTCAGGACGCTGCACCTGGGGCATTGTTAGATGGATTCGGCTTGCCCAGCACGTATACCATCTTCCCAGCTTAATCGGCTATTAGTCAGGGAAAAAACCAGGCAATACGTGTGAAGCTGACTAAGCCGCGGGCTTTCCTCACGATGTTTCCTTCACCGTTAAAGCACGACGTGTTAAATGTGAACATACATTTTTCAGGAACGAAAAATCCGTATATTTAATAGTTCTATAGATATAACAAATAAATCTAGTTTACCCAAGGTAATTATTCTGAGATAATATGTGGTATATCATTTCAGCCGTTAAACGTCCACTACTGAAAACAGGCCTCATAAATCTATCCTCATAGTTGCCATACTCACCACGCTTGACAGGCGGGCTGTCGAGCGCAGTTCGGGATGTTAATACACGGAGAGACGCTGCTGCCCATCTTCCGGAGGTATCCCCTTGGAGGCTCTTAATGCGTCTACGGGCCTGAGAGGAGGGGTAACATTCTACTGCCGGCACCCACAGCTACATGTAACAAATAAATCTAGTTTATCCAAGATTCGTAAGAGAATATGTATATTATATATGTAATATATATTTTTTATATATTTTTAGGTGGAGGATGGCTTTATAGATTATGACATGTTGATCAGCTTGATGCCAGAACAGACGCAGGATCGAACCAGGACAATGTTATACGCATGCAAACATCTGGGTAATTATTATAAAGAAATCGAATATTACAATATATTATGACTTAGTGTCGGAGGCATTCACTTCGGGTCGTTGCGCAGCAGCAAGTAAAATTAAAGCCTTTGCATCTTAATAAAGACGATTTATACCTACAGCGTAAGCTGGGACGCAGTGCCTGGGACATTGTTAGATGAATTAGGCTTGCCTAGCACCTATACCACCCTCTCAGCCTAGTCAGCTATTAGTCAGAGGAAAGAGCAGGTGAATACGTCTGAAGCCAGCTAAGCCGCAGGTTTCTTCACGATGTTTCATTCACCGTTAAAGCACGTGTTAAGTGTGCAAATAGGTACATGAGTATTATAACTTATATAAATTATTTTCTCCTTACCAACCGACTCGCGACCAACTCGCGCTCATATCCAAAACCTCGAGAGTTTTCAACTCGAGCTTTCAAATCGATTCGATTGTCTAGAAGATAATGCATCGGTGGACGAGATCAATAACAGGTTCGTAGAAACCGTCCATAAAAAACTGAGACTCTGGGTCTCAGTTCTTGACACCCCGTACAAATGGAACTCAGAAACTTTCTGAAGACACCCTTAACCTGATGGCTGAACGACGCTCGTTACGACTGCAGTCTCCGGATGATGCTACGTCACATGCCTATGTGATATGCTCTTATATATGCCTAGCTCAATATGTAGACAAATTAAAAAATCCTTGCGGCACGATATTCGTACTTTTAATACAGCTCGTATTAAAGATACTATAGAGCGGAAAAAAGGCTCCAAAGTGTTTACGAGAGATATAATAAATCATTTATTTATTTTCAGACAACATAATCCACAGTATTAAATTAACAATAAAATAAAATTAAATATTCCATAACCACAAATGTCAAAATACAATACAATACAGAACACAAACTAATTATACCTAGTAGCAGTTGCAGGATGCAGACAAGGATGTCAAACTTTCCCATATATATAGGAAAGCTTGACATCCCTGTACTGCGCATGTATCATGCTACAGTGGTTCACATGCTCGCAATCGAACCTGCTTGCATACACACTTAGAATACCGTTGGAGCTGGCTCTGATCCGTCGCCCCAGGGATGTGCACCGCTTGCGCAAGGTGCTGTAGAAACAGTCCACTCGCGCCGCGGCGAACATCCCCGATGCGCTGCAAAATCGAGGCAGCCCCATCAACACTCTGAACGCGTTATTGTACTGGACACGTAGGGCGCTATACTGTTTTTGAGTATAGTTAACCCACAGGCTACATGTATAAAAGTTGGTACAATATGCTCTGAACAGGCAAACTTTTACATTAGCTGAGCATCGAGCAAACCTGCGGGCAATCATGTTCGCTCTGACAGATAGCGCCCTCCGTTCCCTCTCAATATCTACATTGTCCTTCAAATCAGAGGTTAACCAATGTCCAAGGTACTTAAATTGGTGAACTCGCTGAAGCGGTGTACCGTACAATTTGATCGTCGGTATTGTCTCTGGACATTGGCGACCCCTGGCGGGAAAGACCATGCATTCACTCTTTTTCACATTATACCGCAAGCCATGTTGATGCGCATATTTCTCACAAATACCTATCATCTTCGTTAGGCCACAGACAGAGGCGCTCAGCAGGGCCATGTCATCAGCGTAGCTAATGTTGTTAACGGCAATTCCGTCAACATGGCATCCAACACGAGACCTGCTGAGCTCCTCTATCAGTGCGTTTACGTATAGGTTGAAAAGTTTCGGCGAGGTCAAACCCCCCTGCCTCATCCCACACTCCAACCTATACGGCTCCGAGTAGACACCCGACCATCTAACGACATTGACCTGGTGTTGGTACCAAAACTTGACGATATCCAGCACTTCTCCAGGTAGTTTTATGGCTTCTAATTTGTGCCACAGGATGTCGTAACTGACCAGGTCGAATGCCTTCGAGAGGTCAAGGAAGCAGGCAAAGACTGGTGTTTGTCTTGTAGTGTAGTATTTGACAGTTTGCTTTAGACTCAATATAGATATGTCTATTGGGCAAAGCCAGATGACGAAGCTGAAGAGGGAAGATGACAGTATAGCATCAAGTAAAGCAGAAGGGTTAAGGAATGTTGAAACATTCTATGGACAGAATGATTCGGTCACTAAACCTGTTTGCAGTGCGGCAAAAGACTCTAGAGCCAACTGACCCAACATTATACCGAGGATATCCCGCACATCAGCCTGTATGAGATCAGGTTGGCCTTAAACAGCTTAAGAACAACAAGGCGCCGCCGGGTGACGACGGAATCACGTCGGAGCTTCTGAAGGCGGGTGGATCACCGGTACTTGAAGTCCTTCAGAAATCATCGAATGTGTGTAAAATCTACATTAGTTCCGCTATCAGACAAGGGATGGCGCTATCAAGTTCTCCATCAAAAATATAAAACGGCTTTATCATAAATTGTACGATGGATGGCACGGAACCCTCGGTGCGCGAATCCGACTCGCTCTTGGCCGGTAATAAAACATTAAAATTTACAAAGATATTGTTAATACATTTCGCTGAAGTTTCAGTTGTTCTAGTAGGCTCCATCCATGAACAAAGGTTTTAGATTATATTAATTAAAAAGACATGTATGTAAATCGAGTACTTAAAAAGTACTTAAAGTTTCCAAGAGACATTGCAATTTCCACTAGTAATCATGTTTTTATATTACTTTGATATATATATATATTTATTATATATATACATATATTTACTTACATTTATACTTCTAAATGACGAGACTAGCCCAAGGCCCACCTGATATTAAGTGGTAACCTCTACCTATTACATACAACTGTAATACCGCGGTAATCACGTTCATTAAGCACGTGACCAACACTGTACTACATTGCGCCCGTCACCCTGAGATAGAGTTGTGTCCATGTGCCCGTTATTTCCCCGGCCCCCTTACCCTTCAAACCGGAACACAACAATTTAGACATTACTGCTTGGCCGCAGAAATAGGTATGATGGTAGAACTTCCCCGGATGAACTATTCACAAAAAGTTCTACAACTCTAATATTTTATTATAAGATGTCATCCATGACTTTTACAAATGTCTCAAAGGAAGCTGACTGTGTGATTTATACGCTTATGATAATAACTTAATTGCTCTAACTCTACAAATGCTATTTCGATTTGGCTTTCAACGACAGACAGAATTTGTCGTTACGTTCTTTGAACTTAAGATGTTTAAGGAGCACAATAGAACCTCCACGAATAGCATGTGATCTACAAAAGGAGTGTTAGCGACGAAAACAAATATTCTATCCATTAGCTATCTATTTGTAAAGGATGAACATGGGGGTACCGAGGGGGCGCGGGGTAGGCTCGCGTCTTACAAATGGACAATGCACTTAGAGGTCAGTCGGTCACTGCAGCGCGCCTCAGGTAACCCGCATGTTCCTCTCGCTGCCAAATTGTACTTTTCTTACCGCGAATAAACCAGTGATTTAAACGTAAAAAGTTGTGTTTAAAATAATATTCACCATTAGTTTTCTGCAACGTTATCATTGGTCTTCGAGCCAGGATCTAAATGTTTAATACGCCACCTCATAGCAAGACAATGGTGAATACCCGCAGTACGGCGCGTGACGGTCAAGTGAAGGACAACGGTCAAACGCAGAACAAAACGGAAAAAAATGATGCCAATCTAAAAGTAATCGACATAATAAGACCGGGAACAAGTGCGGAAAGTGCTATATTCGATAAGGAAATGCCAACCACCCAGTCACAAATATCGAAATCGATAAAAATTAGAAAGTCATCATCATCATCTGCAGTTTTGGCACAAAAGAAAAAGCTTGAGTTGGAAGCAGCACAGGAAAAGGCTCGTATTCAAATGGAATTGATCGACAAAAAGTTAGCAGCTGACTTGGCAGCTGTTGATGAACAACAATACAGTCCACAAACATCGGAGACTGGCAGTCAAGGTGATGGCAAGGACATCGAGGAGTGGCTCGAGCGCAGCCAGTATGAATTGGGAAAACAGAAAGCTCATGGATCTTTGAAAGGCTCACTGTTACCGCCACCGCATGACGACGGCACAATTGGCCCGGTTCAGCAATTGGTCAGCGCACTGAGGGACCTGGTTGCATCCACTGCAGCCACCAGCCACAACTCCAACCTCCTTAGCCGCATCAGTACACCAAAAGAGCTTCCGTTATTTTTTGGTGACCCTATGGAATGGCTGTCATTCAAAACTGCATACGAGGAATCTACCAATATATGCAATTTTAGTCCAAGGGAAAACTTATGGAGGCTACGAAAGTGCCTACGTAGCTCCGCTAAAGAAGCGGTCTCAGCACTCTTGATTAGTAGCACTACGCCCGACATAGTCATGTCTACTCTCGAGCTACTATTTGGAAACCCGGATGTTATCATTTCAAGAATTTTTAGTGAAGTTAAAAAACTTAACCCGTTGCCAAATGAATATTATAAAGACATTGTGACTTTTTCAGTAAAAATAAAAAATTATGCGGCATCTGTGCGCGAGCTTAAACGTGAAGAGTACCTACAAGGTGTTGGTGTAGTGAACATTATACTGTCTAAGTTGCCTACAGTGTTACTTAGTAAATGGGCGGACTATAGTTATCCACTTATCAGTGAACGCAAGAAGGCTAGACTAGATATTCTATCGGACTTTTTAAGCGAGGAAGCTATGAAGATATCTACATGCAGTGCTAACTTGATAACTGTAAGATGGGACAATAAACGTAAGAACAATGAAAATAACCACGCTAGTAACAATGGGACAGTTTTAGTGAATGCTAGTAACGATGAGACTGTGTTAGCGCAAGCTGAAAAGTGTACAAAACAAAGTGAACAAAAGTGCCGTTTTTGTCGCGACGCTGTACATAAACTGACGGATTGCAGGAAGTTTAAACGGGCATTACGTAAGGATCGCTGGGCCTATGTGAAGCGAGCAGGTATTTGCTACAAGTGTTTAGTATCCCAACACGACCGGCAGACCTGCCCGGCCGCAGCCTGTGACGTCGACCAGTGCGCTGAGTCACATCACCGCCTCCTGCATTACGTGCCGACCTCGCGGCTTAACGATAGTGCCGTGTCAGGACAATCGCGACCGGCAACAGCGGAAACTGAAAGCCAGACTGAGAGTGTTAATTATCTTAAAAGTACATTATCAGTGTTTTTAAAAACAGTACCAATAATAATTCACGGACCTAACGGTAAATTTAATAGCTGTGCTTTACTGGACGACGGGTCCACCGTGTCTATGATTAGCTCGAAACTAGCCGCGCGCGCGGGTTTACGCGGCCGCAAGATGTCAATGCGGTTACGCGGAGCTATGGACAACTCTGAATTATTGTGTGATACGGAACTAGTGGATTTGACTTTAATGAACAAACATGGTGATAAATATAACATCAGTGTACGCAGTGTTAACGAACTTAGTTTACCTAAACAAGACTTAAGGTTAGTGAAGTGTGAGGACTATAACTATTTACATGAACTTAAAGAAGAGTTTATTTCCGGTCTGTGTGAACCGGAAGTACTAATTGGACAGGACAATTATCATATAATGGTGCCGTTAGAAGTGATCACGGAGGGCAGCCACAAGCCGTGCGCCACCCGCACGCCGCTGGGCTGGTGCCTGCACGGCGCGGTGCCGCGCGCGCCTGCGCCAGCGCGCCGCAAGCACGCCGCGCTTCTCCTGACCACCGATGACGCTGCTGCAACAGGTGATGATGATGACGCCTGTAGCCTACGCGAACTTCATGACGAGGTACGTCGATACTTTTCTATGGAATCAATGGGAGTGTCTGCCGCCAATCCTAGGCAGAACTCAGAAGATCAACGTGCTTGGCAGCAAATGGAAAAAACCGCCAAACTCATTGACGGCAGGTGGCAAGTGGGATTACCCTGGAAGGACAATAATTGCGTAATGCCCAACTCACTACCTACGGCTGTTACCCGGCTTAGAGGAGTCGAAATTAAAATGAAAAGAAACCCAGAATATGCGCAAAGATATCATGAACGAGTACAGCATTTGCTACACATGGTTACGCAAAAGAATTAGCAAACACTGAAACCACACAAAGGACATGGTACTTACCCCATTTTGGAGTTGATAACCCAAATAAAAAGAAGCTACGATTAGTGTTTGACGCCGCAGCTACTACTTCGAAACTGTCTCTCAATGATTATCTGCTTAAGGGGCCCGACCTACTTATGTCGCTATTTGGAATAATGCTCCGCTTCAGAGAAAATAGAATAGCAGTAATGGGAGACATAAAAGACATGTTTTTAAGAGTGAAAATTCGACCTGAAGATAGAAACGCCTTGCGATTTATTTATAAAGGTAATCCCGCAACTGAATACAGCCCAGGAATGTTACAAGAAAACGAGAAAACATATGCGATGTCATCATTAATCTTTGGCGCCAATTGTTCACCGTTTATTGCTCAATACGTTACTACATAGTCATCCATATAGTGCTGGGTACGTATAGCTGCGGCGGCCGTAGGCATGGTTGACTCAAAGCGTTGAGCGTTTTTGTTTTTAATACAAAGCTTACCGGACGAAGAGACGACGATTCAGCTAATAAGAGAAATAACTTATATTCATGCACAAGGAGGCTTTGAAATACGCAACTGGATAAGTAACAGTGAAGCGGTGCTCGACAGCGTACCAAAAGAAACTCTCGGCATGTCAGCCGTAAGGTTCAAATTGGGGCAGCAATATGATGAAGAACGAACACTCGGACTTTTGTGGCATACCAAGGACGAGACCTTAAGGTTCGATGTATCATTTAAAAAGGTCCCTGAAAATATTATTAATGGACAAAAGGTACCTACTAAAAGAGAGATGCTTCAAGTCGTTATGTCGATTTTTGATGTTTATGGATTTTTATCACCGTTTACAATCAATGGAAAAATAATTTTACAAGAAACTTGGCACCTTGACATCAGCTGGGATGATCCTGTTAACAATGAAATCTATACGAAGTGGCTTAAATGGATACATTTATTGAAAACAATAAACGAAACAAAATTGCCGAGATATTATCCGGCAGCAGCAACGAGTGCGAGCGAGATGGACATAGACATTAGCCTGCCGCAACCGCAGGATGCTACGCTCGTAGCACACCATGCGAGCGCTACGACGTCTACGCATGCTACGCCGAATACACCTAACAACAAGATTATTTCTAGAACTGGTTATATGAACCTACAGATGCATATATTTTGCGATGCGTCTACAAAGGCATTTTGCGCCGTAGCTTACTGGCGCTGGATCGACAACCAATCTTTAACACGAGTAGCATTTATAGCGAGTATATATCGTGTAGCGGGAAATAAGCCGATAATAATACCACGAAAAAAGTGGAACAGAGAACAAAGACCCCTGCAAGTGGGTGATGTGGTCTATATAGTGGACCCAAACGGCCCCAGGAATACGTGGCCGAAGGGAGTCATAGAGGAGGTGTGGCCAGGAAAGGACAAACGGGTCAGGACAGTTAAAATTAAAACCATGACTGGTGTGCTGACCCGATCAGCCGCACGCGTCGCTAGAATTCCTTTGACTGATGAGTGCTGCTAGCAGCACTGGGGTGGGGTGTGTTAGCGACGAAAACAAATATTCTATCCATTAGCTATCTATTTGTAAAGGATGAACATGGGGGTACCGAGGGGGCGCGGGGTAGGCTCGCGTCTTACAAATGGACAATGCACTTAGAGGTCAGTCGGTCACTGCAGCGCGCCTCAGGTAACCCGCATGTTCCTCTCGCTGCTAAATTGTACTTTTCTTACCGCGAATAAACCAGTGATTTAAACGTAAAAAGTTGTGTTTAAATAATAATCACCATTAGTTTTCTGCAACGTTATCAAGGAGCTACCAATACAAAATATTAAATCTGATTGTTGTTGATGTTGAAACTGAGTATAACATCATGACTTTTCAGCCAGTGTTCAGCAATAAATAAAATGACAATGTTTTATGAGTTTCTGTATAGTTCCAACTCTAACAATTTACTTTTTAATCCTTGAATATTTTGATGCACCAATTTGATAACCTTTTAAATACAAAGGCGAACAAAATTTTATATGTTATATTTATTTCTGTTTTTGACAAAGAATATTAATTGACTGGTTGTGACTAGAGACTTTCTCTGTTGTCTTATGATCTAATTTAAATGATTTAAATATTAATTATGGCCTTTAATAACTTTCAAGGTCTTAATGAATATGTTTTTACATGTGTGTCTGTCTGTCCGTCACAGATGGATATCGAGAGAACTACTGATGCTATCGACTTAAAATGGTATAAAATAACGCTCATTCACTAATATAGCATTTATATAATAAAGGTCAAGACGGCTTTTTCAATAAATATATTTTCACAATGATACTTTATGTAACTCCATAACTTTTATTTCTTTAAAGTCGTTTGTAGTGTTCTTAATTTTCTTACATTTTTACAGATGTAGTGGAGAAGCATGAATGCCAAAGAGCATTTGATGTACACAAATGCTGCTACGAAAAGGATCCAGATGTAAGAACGAGTATTTTTAGAACTTAGCTTTCTTTGTTTTTCATATCACCTTAAAAAAATTGCTAATATGAAAAACAATAGGAAGAAATAAAGTTTTTGCGAAGACCTTTTATAATTAAAATTAAGCATCCAGTTCGTAACTGCCAGGTAGTTCTAGAACTGCTGATAACCCTATTCAGTCGTTACTTATCGTGATTGGAAACCTTAATAATACATTAAGGTCTCCAAACGAGTCTTCTCTTTTATTCATGGAGTTTCAAACTCGTAGAAATATACAGACATCTTAATTTTAAAGGGTCTTGCGACTTTGTGCTTTTATGTTATGACTTGTAAAATAATATTTTATGTATTTATATATAAGACTTAAATTTAGCATGGGAACGCACGATATCTAGTAATTTGTGTACACTAAAATTAAGGCCTTTGCATCTAATGTAGATGATTGCAACATCAGCAACTGTTTATACGCTGCAGTGCCTGGGAGATTGTAAGATGGATTATAGGCTTGCCCAGCACCTATATCATCCTATCAGCTTAGTCAACTATTAGTCAAGAGGAAAGAACACAACTAAAACACGGAATAGTCAACAGGTCATTACCTACGTCTCAAGCTAACTAAGCCGCGGGTTTTTCCTCGCGATGTTTTCCTTAACCATTAAAGCACGTGTTAAATGTGCATATATGTACATTTTTCATGAAATAAAAATCCATTGGTGCCCGACCGGTATCGAATCCACGACCTTCGGATTGAAAGTCAGGGGTTCATACAGCTCGGCCAACACTGCTACACTGAACACTACTTCTAATTGTAGGGGGGTTACCAGATCTGCACTGACGTCCCGCATTGGTGTGTATTGTGCATTGTCCCCCGAGTTGCTGCCTCGACCCTAACCTAACCAGCCCAACTCCTTGAAATACCGGAGAAGGACTCGGGGTCGCCGGCAGCATTCCATGAGCATCCCCGAAGGGTATGCAAATGTTGTGGAAGGAGAAAGGCATGACTCCATGAGCTCCTGCAGTCCTGTCTCTATTCTAGTCTGTCTTGTGGTACCACAGTGCAGTAGCATGTGCTCCACGGTTTCTTCCTCTTCAAGACACCCGCGACATAGTCCACTATCTGTGGCACCCGTCTTAAGAAGATGGTGATTGAGATCACAGTGTCCCGTGATGACGCCCACCATCATCCGTAGGTCTTGTCTTGTCATCTTAAGCAAGGTATTGGTTATCATTCTGTTTTTTCCTAGGAGCATTTGTTTTGTATGCTTGCAGTCGGATCTGCGGTCCTAAATTTTTGGTGCTCTACACCGAACACTTATAGTGTTCAGTGTAGAGCATCAAAAAATTTGAAACCTTAAATTAAATGCGACAAACTTTCTGTTGATGGTTATTTGAATACACATTTTCAGAAAAGTCCGTGCTATTTTCAATGTACTAACCTATATTGTTTTATTGTTTCAGTTTTACTTCATATTTTAAGCAGGAAATAATAAAAGATAGCGGACGGGGACAGTAAATTTCTCCTAATTTAGAATTATGGGTGTTTAAATAAAGCGGTTATTATTCTAGCATAAGAAATGTTCTTCTTGAGACCCTCATACATCTTTAATAAATTAACCTGCCTATTTTCCTTCTCTTCAGCGAGAAGAAAATGTTTAAAGCTTGTAAACAAAGGCGTAATTTGTGTTAGCCGCAGGCTTCAACCACGTCTGTTTTTCTGCGAATATCCTTCAAATTTATTCAGTTCTTGAAAAAAGTATGATCCTCAGAAATTAATTTTTATTCCCAAGAAAAAGAACTGCGCACAGTTATAATGAATTGGTATTTGAGTGCGGTGAAATTGTTTTTTCGCTGTTTTGTTAGAGTGTATTTTTTTAAGCAAAAATAATAGTAACTCAATTTAAATAGGTACGCTAACTTCTCGTGAGATTGTCTTAGCGAGATGAAAACTATGGATTCGTTTCAACATCTTACTCATACATTGTATTATAAAGCCGAAAGTTTGTTTGTAAAGATGTATGGAGGTTTGTTACGTTCTTCACGCAAAAACGAATCTTCCTATTGAGTTGAAAATTTGCACACGTACAGATGTTGACCAGGATTATCATATAGCTTGTGTGACATAGGCTATGTTTTATCGGGGTACAATGCATGCGAAGCGACGAGCTTAAGCCAGTTTTCAATATAGAGAACATTTTAGGACTCGCACGTCGTCTTTTATTTCAGTGATTTGGCCGGTAGCTAGTGAGTAGCCATTGCACGTACAACCGCATCGGCCCGTCATTACGCGGGCCAAATTGCGACATCCTGCCTTTGGCTACGAGGAACTTGGAGCCTGACACTGCCTCAGTATTGGGCTCAATTAAGTAGCATCTATTACTGGCCACTTGACTGGAATACAATCAATCAAACGGGTAAAAGATATACATTATAATATTCATTATTTTTAATTAAAAGTCTGAATCAAAATAAAAAGAAATGCCTGAATATCCTTAAAGCTTCAATGTGGTGACGACCACATTAGAAAGGTCGCGAAGAGAATGAAAGAGATATAAGTAGGTCATAACTTAGCCAGGAATAAAAACGATCTGATTATTATGTGTGGTTATCAGCGAAATTTGTTAAACAATCATTTAAAATTATATTATTTGTATGTACGAGTATGTACAGTACATGCAGCACCATTTAGTTCCATACTGGTCAAATCTATGGTGAATGTACAATAAAGAGTTTATCTATCTGTTTATCTTGTACCATCAATGCCAGTTGATTGACAGAATACCTAAATGTTTAATCCGGGTACAATGCATTTCACGGGAATTAAAAACCTTATTAAAAATTTTCGATTCCGGTGGGATTCTTTCGGTGCTCAACCGATATGACCTTATCAAGAATTTCAACGTAACCCGACACGGGTTCCGTAGCTCAGCAGTTAAAGCACTTCCAGCTTTAGAAAGTGTCAAGGATCGATTTAACGGACTTGGGTTCGAATCCCGCCGGCATCGTAAATTTTTAATAAGAAAATCATAACTTAATTTCCTTAAAATGATCTACAAAAGGTCGTATAACAAAGTAAGTTGTATAAATAAACACTAACCTTTTTTTACGACGGGAAAATACATTTATACGCATATCCTCTAGCCCAAGGAGAGCCGGAGGTTTATGTTGGGCTCACCATTGGGCTACTTACCGTTAATAGACAGTAGCATACCATCTAAAAACCCTCGTTATTTCGTCTCTCACCTTAGTGCTAGAGCGTCGTCTAACCATTCGTATCCAGACGATTCGTTCGACGGTGCACTAGCACTTGACAGGGTTGCGGGTAAATAAGTAGTATCCTAGAGATAGTCAGGATGATTACAAAGAGTCGTCAAGCAGCGACTAAGTGCAGGCGCGCACGGGGCCCGAGCTTCGCCGACTCGCTACTCTGTCCACAGCAACAAGCCACTCCTGTTTATTTCACCGCAATGAATTTTCCTTGCTATATTTTCTTCCTTTTTTAATTTTGAATACATTCGAGCACAATTCTCCGTGGTGGTTGTGCGCCCCCGGCAATCTCCAAATTGCCTCTTTATGTGCAGATGTTCCGACCCTCGGTTTTCCGTCTTTTGAATGTCGTTTTGCTGTTAAATAACGTGCTCTTTTATTGTAATAGAGGTTTTACAGTTACTTTTAACTTTTATTTGTTAGTTATGGTGATTTGTTTAATAATGTAGTCAAAGCAAGGCATCGTAGATATGCTATAAAGTTTGAGTAGAAACATGTCATTATCATCATCATCTTAGCTATAGGACGTCCACTGCTCACAGTAATGCCAAGCGTGATGAGTATAACAACTTCAAGATTCATACTTAGAGCTTCATGAGGGAGGCATTGGGCTCAGAGGCCATGATGTTGTATCATACCACGCTTGGGAGGCGGGTCGGCGAGCGGAGTACGGGATGTTGATACACGGAAAGACGTTGCTGTCCATCTATCGGAATGTACATGAACATCCGCGGCCAAGAGATGAGGGGCAAATCTACTGCCGGCACACCACGGCTAATAAGATTTAAGTGTATATTCATACAACTTCGATCTATAACTGTTGTCGTTCTAAAAAGTGCTACGGCGTGCTACGAAAATGTTTTAACAGAATCAGAGTGACTCTATTTAGCGACGCTACGTGCAGACGTAGCACTTCTCTCCAAAGTGAAACAATAATAAACCATTATCCTTGCCTACTGGTAAGCATCGAGATTTGGAAATCATAAACAATACCAATAGAAAACAAACATTTCGCGACCAATTTGTTTAAATTATTATTTTAATCAAAATCATCATAGCCATAGGACTGCTGTCTACATCCACTGCCGGACATAGGCCTCCAATATGGATCTTCAAGACCATGAGGCAGTCGTTGTCATACTCGACACGCTTGGCAGGTGGTTTGACGAGCGCAGTACGGGATACGCATACACGGAAAGACGCTGCTGCCCATCTTTCGGAGGTATCCCTTTATCATATTCTTACTGCATCCACGGGCAAGAGAGGCAACATTCTACTACCGGCACCCCGCCGCAAATCAAAATAAACCAATTTAATTATATCTAAATCGGTGCTGCGATCTAATAGTTGGATGAGTTATGAAGACCATAGAATGGCAATGCGATTTTAACTCTACCATTTGCCAAATATCCTTAAGTTATGAGGAAAGTTTTGCTTTAATTGTTTTATGGCTTTAGTTGAAAGCTCCATTTGTGATTTTATAACTGTTGATTAAACGATGCACTTAAGATATCCACGTAGACTGTTTGTTTAAGTGCTCTATTCTGAAGGTTTTAGTAACCAATTTATCCATTGGATTGTGCACGTACTTGGCTCATATCCATTAGCTGTCATATTTATTTTGAGACGAATAGTTATAGTGAAGAGCATTTTAGGTAAACTCTACGCTTCTTAGAAAACGACTGCCTCCGTGGCTTAGTTGCTCTAACATCCGACTGATACGAGGTTCGATTCCCGCCACGGGTTAAATTTGTTCTCATTTCTCATTTGTTCTCCAGATACTTGTCCCGTTTTAGGGTATTTTCTATGTATGATAAGTATTTACATAAAAAAATGTATTTAAGTGTTCCATCAATCATCAGGTTTCAATAGTACAAACTTTGCTAGGTTTGGTACATGATGTTGTGTATATATTATTTATTTGAAAAGGAACTGCGGCAAGGGAACTGAATACAAACTATTATAAAGCACAAGGCCCGATAGTGGAACAAGGCAATTATCTTAATAAATTGAGTTGCCGGTGTTGCAGTGTCACGGTCCCGAACTCCCGACAAAGGAAGCCCGCTGCTGAAAGGTGTTGTTTCTGGGGCGCGCCGTAAAATTAATATTGATGACTTTATGGTATCTGTGTTTCCAACTCATACTCTCATAGAATTTATTTACTGAAAAAATGTTAATACGATAATATCCGGCTCATTTCGAAGGGTTCCTATCCTGTACCACTAAAATCTTGGAACACTGTAACAAGATGGAAATTACAAAAAATGACTTTCCAATGCGTAACCACTGGTACACGATGTTTGTGGTGTTTAATATTTGGGTAAAATGTGGATAAAATTTAATTTTACTAATGTTCTTTTACATTGAAAATTCAGGATTTATACGTCAATCATCCATTTACTTATCTCGTAAAAGATATCCGAGGTACTTAATGTATTTTCATAGGTGGTAACTTGATAACGTATCCAAGTTAAAAATTGTTGGGATCTTATCAAAAAACTGTTTCATAGATAAATTGCGCGTAAAACTGCAAAGTTGGCAAGACTAAGCCAGCCGGAGATGATTCGCTGAAAAATTAGCTTCTTTTCATCGTTTTATTGGGCGTGTATCGCGGGCCACTGATGAAGACTAATACGACCCGTGATTTTATTTGTATATGATTTATTACCTTTTTAATTTGTTTTCGCTTAGCTTTTACGTGATAATTGTTTTATTAGTAGGCATTTTCGCGTTCCCTCTTTTATTTACGATAACTCAATTTTTATATTACACTAAGTTGTTAAGGGAAGTGTATGGCTGGTTGTTAAAGTAAAAACAAAAGGGAATTGTGTATATGTGTAAAGTTGTGTAAATCATACAGTTGGTAGATTATTACATAACATTTTATGACAAACAATTGGCAATATAATTATTAATGACTACCAATTTTCTTGAATAGACCTGGTATTTTTGACAAAATAGTTTAAAAGCATATTAGTACCATTATTATTTTCATTTTGTCAAGACGGTTTCAAGGTCATTCAAGACGGTTTTTTTGTTGATAAATTAAACTGTTGTTCGGTGTAGGTACCGAATATTTATTTTTATTAGTAACTAGCTGTCCCGGCAAACTTTGTACCGCCCAGAATCAACTACCTATTACCACATCTTCTAACTACTACTTTACTATTATTACTACCCCAACCCTACTCTACTACTACTACTCTACTTTTACTACTACTCCACCGCTACTCTACTACTACTCTACTTCTACCCTACTTCTACCCTACTACTACTCTACTACTACTCTACTTCTACCTTACTACTACTCTACTACTACGCTACAACTACTCAACTACTATTCAACTAGTACACAACTACTACTACCTAAGAGAGTTAAAAATATAATCAGTTTAAGTTTAGTCACTTAATGAACTTTTTGAACGCACCTTTAAATATTTATTTCATCCAAAACGGTTTAGCGGTTTTGACGTGAAAAGAGAACATACATACATACATTCTTACTTTCACTTTTATATATTAGTAGGAAGTAGGATAGGATAGGATGGTCAACAGCTACATTCTTAGAATAGTATTAGATATTAAGTAGGTACGTAGGTGTCTTCCAAATATATCTATATAAAGATAGATATTGATCACCACATGTAACAAAAAAATATGCTGAGGTATAACAACAAACAGAAACGCAATTTGTAAATTTTGGGCAATTCAACAGACGGCAACAGACGGATATATACTTATCATACGTAGAAAACCTAGACAAAAGAACACCTAGACACAGGACAAATATCTGCAGAACAATTATAAACATTTGTCTCGTGGCGGGAAGGGATATTTTGAATACTTTGGACAGTTTAGAGATAAATCACTATGATGACTCCAATAACGCACCTAGCTAAAGTTCTGCAAATGAGAAGTTGTTTTGTAGCATAGATACATTTGATGCCTACATTTGACGTACAATATATACATAGCAATATAGTGTCGTAATAACATCTAAAACATGAAGCGGATGGGCGTCCGGCGTGTCTTCTTGGCCGCCTGACCAGAAGATACAATTTATATGCTAATATCACAAGATACGGGGCCACTGATGTTACTGGCGACGGTGCGTTCCTGATAGCCTTTAAAATTACTTTCGAAACAGGAATATGCAAAATGGAATTGACTTGAGTATAATGTATCACGTTATTTGCATGATCTTTCTAAACTAACACTCTTCTATAGCCTATCTATTTTGTAACTCCTAATATTGTATGCCTTTTAAGGCAGAATACATTGATACCATTATTAAACATTATCCCATATAATGGACAACCAAAAAATGCCATCATCTGTTATTCCGGGCTCTATCTCTATTAATACAAAGATCTAATATAATTGATATCGGACCAGCCGTTCTCGAGTTATAAATGGTGAGGCTAATCCAACTTTGTTTATAAATAATGATTTGACTAGCGAGAATCCAATCCCAGTGGTTTACTCTTTCAAAATTTGCGGTTACAGTAATCAAACAGTGAAAGAGATTTCCTTAAAAACTCGTTAGGGAAGTGACCGTTGTTTATTTAATATCAACGTATTTCTACAATTTATAAACTCAAAGCAAGATAAGGTAATTGCCGGGGGAAGTATTTTTCTTTGAAAAACCGAGAAAGATATTTAACTGAAAATGTTCCTGTTTCTATTTTTGTTTAGCGTTTGAATGGTCAAGTTTTGTGAAGAACGTGCGTCGAGTACCAGTGGTTGCATCTTCATTCTAGTGTCACGCTGTCTGAATCTGTTTTGGCGAAGTTACTTGATAATAAAATTAATTTGATATGGCAATTCGTCAATTAGTCATACGAGCGATTAACAATAAGAGCGAGTTGGACTCGCGCACCGAGGGTTCCGTGCCTTCATATAATATAATATATGATAGGCGGAGAACCTTGACAGCGCAGTCTCTTGTCTGATAGCGGAATTTATGTAGATTTATTAAATTTTTGATGATTTCTAAGAAACTATGTAGATTAGAGAGATTATTATAATGTTCCTGTAATCGATACCTACACTTCCGTTAGCTATAAAAGTTTCAGGGGTTTATCTTCGCAGACTTCGGAGAGAAGTCTCCGAAAAAAATACCGTTTCCCCCACGTGGGGGAAGCGGTATTGTTTTTACTATTTTTGTAAATAAGTCGAAAACTATACGGCTTACCTTAAAAAGGGCCCATGATGAAGCAGCTTTTACGTATGGTTCTAAAGAGTGGGATTTGTTCGTAAGAGTTTTACGACCAGTGATACCGTACAATGTGAGGGAGGATGCAGAAACATAGTTATTTTACAAAGTAAAAAAGCTTTGTCATATCTATTTATTTACGTTTTATTTACATCAGCAACTAGTTTTTATGCTGAACGGTGCGCTGCAGTGCCTGGAACAATGTTAGATAGATTAAGCATGCCTAGCACCTGTGACATACTTTTAACTCAGCCTTTTTCCAAAAAACGTTTTAAATGCGTTTTAGTAACTAAATTCAGTTTTACCGCATCCATTGGTAGAGTATAGTGGTTCGCCCGTCGCCGCGGTGCCGACCGCTGGCTAAGCCAATTAGTGTCCACTTGGGTAAACACCGGCTCGTTAGCGGACTGTGTGTTTTATTCAATTCAATTTGCCAACTCCACCACCACTTATTGATATACTTTTATACGGGGTGTAGGGTGCAAGAAAAAAATATTATAGAAACGATTTGAGTTTGTAGTATTCATTATTTGATTCTTTCATTATTTACCCCTCCTCTCCTACCCGTGGATGCAGTAAGAGCCTGCTAAGGGACACCTCCGGAAGATGGGCAGCAGCGTCTATCCGTGCATCAACATCCCATACTGCGCTCACCAACCCGCCTGCCAAGCGTGGTGAGAATGGCAACTACCCCTCATGGAGATCCATGAGGGAGGCCTGTGTTCATCAGTGGACGTTTTATGACTGAAATGATGATGATGATTATTTGATTCGGTGCTTAATTATAGATATTATAGTTTGGTTTGGTTGATTTTTCTATAAATGATACTTGCAGTTGCGTCATCCTTGCTCTCAGATATAGGAAGATAAAAGTAAAAACCTTTGAGCACAGTACTAGAACACTTGAATTATTTATTAACCTCATTCCTTTCGACAGTTTCATTGCATTGTATCCCTAAAGTTTCCTTTTTACCCTGTATTTACACAGCCACTAAGTAGGCACAGTACCTACTTCTTTGTCCACTCCTAATTTAGTAGAGTCGGCAGACTAACAATAGGAAGTTACGATGTGACTCTGCTCTTTAACTTTGCCCGTAGTTCAGGACACTCTGATTGGATTGCAAATTGAAGTTATGTCCTGTTCTTGTTTATGAGAGTTTTGTAAATTAATGGGGCGATTTAGTTAATTGTTTGTAAACAAAGCTTGAGAATAATGAGGATTCCAGATTGTTAGGGAACATTTATAACGCACATAACTGAAATATTAACTTTTAGAAGTCTATGAACGCTCATATAATTATGCTTTAATGGTACATTGAATACATTTGGAAAAAACGTCAAGTTAGATAGCTAAATTAAAAAGGTCTAAATCTTTCTTTGAAGTCTGCGCAAAAAGTGGTTCACATTGCGCGAGACCACATTCTTGTTTGCGCAAGATCTTGCTTAAAACCTGGTTTGGTTGCATACTTATTCGTAGTAGATAGTATATATAATTACCTAACGCAAAATAAGGGATATTTGTGGACTTTTACTTACTAATGTAATTACAAAGGTTGATTTGATTTCCTTTTACTTTAGCAGCTTTGATACTAATATAGAGATTAAGAGTCCCCGCAGACTACAAACTTTCTATCGGCCGATAGTTTGGTCGGCTTCTTAATCAGTATGAAGATGTATGCAGATGCGCACATTACAGTGATTCAGTATCGGCCGATAAAAAAGTTTGATGGGCTTCACGACTGCCTTCAAACAAAACATCGGCGAACTATCGGCCGACCGCTTGATCAGTATGGCGCTCAAGCCCCGCCCGCACACTTGCCGATTGTTTGATCGGCCGACTCGGCTGATGGCTTCAGTTTACTCCGCGTTGGACGCGGGGAAGGTCGTCCTCTTCCTCATTCTTTTTCTCCTTTGTATCAAAGCAATAATAATATTTTTGGGCAACATTCCACGCGACTAATCTCTTCACCAACTCTAGTAAATTAATCAATCGCCAAACCATTTGTTGGCTAGTCTGCGCACTCGCGCACTCTAAAGAGACTTGAGAAAATATCGGATTAGATTAAAATAAAAGTTATTTTCTTGATTTTCTATTTTTTTTGTCTACATCTACACCAATAATAAAAAGGAAAGATTTGATTGTTTGTTTGTTTGTATGCATTGAATAGGCTCCGAAACTACTGGACCGATTTGAAAAAATATTTTACTATTAGAACGCTATATTATGCCTAAGTAACCTAGGCTATATTTTATCCCCGTATTGCCACGGGAACGGGAACTACGCTAGTCTTATATATTTTTGATCTTATCATGATTTAATCTATATATTTGTTTCTACAGAGCGCGTGCATTATCGCTAGCACCAATACACTGACAGAAAATGATCTAAAACAAATAAAAAGCTCTCACTAGATCCAGACTGGATCTGTTGACTGGATCTTCTGAGTGATTCGGCAATAGCACGTATAACTAGTTGGTTGGCAGTGCCAATCGGCGCATCGGAAGGCTGTCGCTATGTCCCGCGGTAATCTACTCCGTGACTTGCAAGAGGAATCCGTGCTTTTATTACCCTCGGCGGTTTAGAAGGGTGCAGGACCGGAGATAGGGAATCATTCAAGTCGCTGCCAGACTAGCAAATTTTGAAGACAATTATATTTTCTGTCACCAAAGTTTAGATTCGTCACTAATCTGGAATGGTCTATTGCAAATAATTGTTCCTAAAATAGAAGATCTGTCACCAAAACTAGATAACCCCCTGACTAAAAACTAGGTTAGGTTCTGGTTGTGTTGAAACAAGGCACGAGCCGAGCGAGCGCAGCGAGCGTGCCGCCGCAGTGTCAGAACCAAATTCTACTTTCTTATAAAATTTTGGTGACATTAATTGTTTTTTAGAAACAAATCTATTAATTGGGTTAATGATAATTTAGGTGACAGATCTACTAGTTAGTAACAAATGTATTTATTAGGTGACTAGCCGCACCCCGCAGTTTTACCCGCGTAGTTCCCGTTCCCGTGGGAATTTCGAAAAATCCCTCCTTAGTGCACCTCTAGGATACTCACGGTATACACTGCCGGCCAAAAGTTTGAGACCACCTACATCTAAGTAGCAAAATGAAATAAAACTCAAAATATAAATCAAGAGGTTTAGATATTAATTAAAATGCTTATTTACTAATACACATTCATCAAGAAGAAAAAAAATCAAGAAATATCAACCATTTACGTTAAAAATGACGTTCATATTTAATAAAATCATTAAACGGATTTTTCGTCAAAAAAGCCTCCCTTGCATTTTATAACTTTTTTCACTAGTCTCGGCATACGAGCAATCAATTTATCAATTGTATCTTGTGAGATATTGTTCCAGCTTTCTTGTAAAGCCTTCCACATGTCTTCTTGTGAGGAGGGACAACAACTGCGCACATTTCTGTCAAGCTCTTCCCACAATAGCTCAATGGGGTTGAGATCCGGACTCTGAGGGGGCCACACCATGTTTTTTAACACCCTTTCTGTTTCTTTATGTTCTAAATAACCCCTGCATAATTTTGAACTATGTTTAGGATCATTATCTTGTTGGAAAAAAAATCCATTTCCAATTAATCTTAAACCAGACGGAACGGCATTTTGCTGTAGTATTCGTTTATAATGCTCCTTTTTCATGATTCCTTCGACTCGTACCAAATCTCCGGTTCCATGGCCCGAGAAGCATCCCCAGACCATAATGGAACCACCACCATGCTTAACTGTTGGCACCACACAATCTGGCATCATCTTTTCCTCGGCGGTACGTCGAACAAAAATTCGTCGTTTTGAACCAAATATTTCAAACTTGGATTCATCTGTCCAAAGAACTTCTTTAAAGTCTTCTTCAGTCCAGTCTCGATGGGTAAGGGCCCACTGCATCCGTTTCTTTTTGTTTTGTGGCCTTAGTAGTGGTTTTCGAACGGCGACGCGACCAAATAACTTAGCATCTCTCAATCGTCTTTTTACTGTAGTCAATGACACATGTTCTGATCGGGATTTGTTCACTTCTGCGCGGATTTCTGGTGCGGTTAGGCGTCTATTCCGCTTGCTGGTAACGACGATGAAATTATCCTCGCTAGAAGTGGTAGCTCTCGGTCTCCCCGATCGCGAACGATCTTGATTACTGCCAGTCTCCTTGTATCGGGTTATTGCGTTATGAACACAAGTCTTCGACAACTTAAGTTGAGAGGCAATCGCACGTTCAGATTTGCCTTCGCCGTGTAAAACAACTATGGCAGAACGAGTTTCAGTGCTAATTTCGCGCACTTTTCCCATTTTAAGATGTCTTCACTGTAACAACGACGAGCTCAGACTAGTTAAGATAATGAAAAATTTACTCCATCAAAACTCAGGTAAAAAATATGTTTAAGGAAGCTAAAATAATCCGGAAGTACGGTTACCGCAAAACAAAACCAAAATAGTTAGAAATGAGCAGGCCATAAAAAATATAACAATGACTCTATCACCTGGTAAGCGCACGGTACTCATTTATGTTTTGAAACAATAGACCTTTAAAGGATGATAACATAAAAATATACAATAAAAATGACTTTCAGAAATTCTTTGATAACAATAGAATACGCAGGTGTTCAAATTAGCTCTTTATCATGTGTACTTTTGAAATATTTTGGTGGTTACAAAGATTTTTACAAGTGGTCTCAAACTTTTGGCCGGCAGTGTATGTATGACAAATTTCAAGTCTCAAGGTCCTGTGGTTTAGGCTGTGCGTTGTCTGTCAGTCACTCAGTCAGTCAGTCAGTCACTCAGTCGGTCAGTCAGTCACTCAGCCAGTAACGGAAGAGTTTTATATATATTGCTTGATTGATGATTAAAAAATTCTTCCTCTATTTAAAATATAAAAAACACGGGAATTTACAGTATATTTAGTAGACTGGAGAATTCATCGGAGTGCCCGTCAATAAGCGATGTTGGCTTTTAAACTACCCTTACTTTGTCGTCCGGAATAATAAAAGTCCTTATTCCACTATATTCGTGTTGTTTGATATTCAAAATGAATATAGTATGAGTGTTAAAGAAATAATATAAGTAGTAGGTATTCCATTCCATTTTTCCACGCAAGCACCCTTTAAGGCGGTTCACAGACTGCCACGCATCACGCTGCATGTTGCGTGAATGCGTCTTCTAACGTTGCTTGTAAGTATCTCCGTTTGTATAGAAAATACGCACAGTCCAAAACACAGAAAATGCATTTACGCGCCTTCATGCAGATCACGCGCTCAAGCGCGGTGAAACATGCATCCACGCGCCTATGCGCGTGCGGGGCGAGACACAAGGCACACCGAGTCCCGCAGTCTAGCGAACAGCTTTGAATGAAATGAGTCAGAGCCGCCGTGAATCCACAAAACCATCTGAAAACGTAAAATTCCCCGGGTACCACTTCTACAGGCAAGACAAGAAGACACCAGACGGAAGCCGCGCATATCGAATTGATGATACGTCTGTACGCTATCTGCGAGGAAGTCAAAGCAGAACTCCAGAAGGACTTAGCGCAACGTTGGGAAAGGAAGATTAACGACGCCTCTGACGACTGAACCTCCCTCCACAGACTCTGCCGCCAGCTGAGGAAGCACACCCAGCAATACACCCACTCACACACAGTGACAGCACACCCAGGTACCAAACAGAAGATAGGGCGGAAATCTTCGCGGATCACCTGGAGGGGCAATTCACCCCAAAACCAGCTGGCGACAGCACGTAAACCTCACAAGTGGAAGAAGCCGTAAAGAACTTCCTAGAAACCTCCAACCCAGCACCCGACGAAACACCTATTTTCTGGTCGCCTCAAAGCGTCAGAAAAATGATAATGTCTACCAAGTCAAGAAAGGCACCTGGACCAGATGGCATCACGAACGCCATGCTACGCCACCTACCACACCGAACAGTCCTTCGAACCACACATTTTCCAACTCCTTGGAAGATTGGCTCGGTCATCATGTTGCTGAAGCAGGGTAAAAACTCGCTACGTCCGGAGAGCTACAGGCCGATCATAACCATCGACAAAGGCCTAACGATGGCCAAACAAGTCAAGAGAGCTTGCGACTCCGCCAAAACGGCCCGAACAATCCTCCGCCCTATCGTGAACGCCGAAGACCTGCAGATTCAGCTGAGACTGGCTGTATACAAAATATATATCCGCCCGCAGCTGTCCTACGCCGCTCCCGCCTGGTATGCACTACTCAGGGATAGGCTAAAGAAGCAACTGAGTGCCCAGGAAATTTAATCTCTGCGGACAGTGGTGAACGCGCCTCGGTACGTCCGCAACAAAACCGTCAGAAGGGACCTGAAGGTGGAGGAGCTGGATGAGTTCATTAGACGCCTCGTGGAGACCATGTTCCGCCGAAGCGACCTAACCAGTTTCTCCCACCTGAAGGAACTTGCGCCACAACATGACCGCCACCCCCAAAGCAAAGCCAGAGAGTTGCTCAACACGGACAGCGACCCATCCACACAAACCACCGACCCCGCGGATACCAACGTGGATACAGGCAGCAGGCTCAGTCTAGCCGATCCGAGGACCCCTTGATTGCAATCAAGGGCGTCATTGAGAACACCGCAGGAAGGGGCTCTCGCCCGGAACTACCTCCCCACGTGGGCTTCGCCCACATGAAAAGATAACCCGCCGGATTTTTTTTAAAGAATTTCACAAAGTTACAAAACACTATCTATCTATAACTATAAGGCTTTCTTAAATAGGTATTCATTTAGGCACCGTCTTGTACAGTATTTTTATTGAATTAATATTCATATTGACGTATTGACATGTCGTTTCCACTGAGAAAGCTGAGAAGGTTTATTAGGTGCCGGGCAAGATTTTCGATTAACACCTTTTAATTAATGATCTTGGTGAGCCCTGTAAAACATGGCTTAACATTTGATGCAGTTGTATAGATAGACCACTATATAGATTAGAAAGGTAAGGCATAGACGACATAATATAGACGACGCGACGGCGGGAGAAAGTTCAGTCCTGGATACATCTCTGGGAAGGGGGATTCAGTCGTTAGTTGTACCGCATTGTGCCCGGTTATTGCCGCACCCGAACCTGTGTTATCCGACGACACGAGAGCTAAACCGCACGTCGAATTGTTTCAATGTTTTTACAATTCATTTTGACTGTATGTTTAATCCGTGCATTTAACAGATGAGAATTCAAGAATCTTTGAAACATGTGTATGTAGGTATTTTTATTTTGTTTGATACTTTACTTCCGCGGAGTCAAGGCCTGACGACCTGTAACTCAGGTTTTATACCAATACATAGCAGGCGCCAATCTCACAATACAAGGTACACATGACTTTGATTAGATAGATGTTATTTGTAATAAATTACTGTATATGTCTTAGAATATCTAATTATTATTATATTGGTTAGTGATATACCTAGCTGCCGCAATTTCTCTTAGTTTATGTTTCTGTGTAGGTATAGTAAATAAATAAATAATGCTGTATACTACTCACAACACCATCAAGTCCCAAATTAAGCAAAGCTTGTACTGTGGAAACCAGATGATTATTAGAATACTTAAATACATTTTTTTTGTAAATAGAGGAATATAAATAACATGCATAGAAAAATACCCAGACCCGCGACAAATATCTGCAGAATAATTACAAACAATTGTCCCGTGTCGGGAATCGAACGCGCGAACTCCTGCGTATCTATTAGACCAACTAAGCCACGGAAGCAGTCTAGTACACACAGCACAACACATAAAAATATGAGTTAATTTCGTAAACTAGGTTCACGAACAGTAAAGAACGGTAACTTAAGGGTATGCATAAAAAACGGTACTTTAATTGTAGATTAAAATATTCTGGGTGACCGTTGGTTTCATTTTAGCATCACGTCAAATATTCCATCAACGCGGGACAAAAGCTTTTTATACAGATAGAGTTACAAATGACGCTAACTACTAAATTGGCCGTAGAACAAAAACGAAACAAGCTATCCCTCTAAAAGCGTTTCCATTTTTCACGATTAATTATCCAGTTTAGCATAGAGAACGCAACGTTCATTGAGTAGAAAATTATATGCAAAATCACGGCGGAAGTCAGGGCCCGCTCTAAAGGTAGCGCGAGGAATAATTAATATCGAAGCTGTTAAGTTTCGTCATATATTTTTTCATTATAATGTTTAATGTTTCTCGGACTATAGGTATACCCATAACATTGTAGGATTAATTTGGATCGCGGCTATGCGCAATCCAAAGCCGTTTTAAAAACATGGCGCGTCCATAATGATTGCTTGATGAGAGGAGCGCTGCACTTCCAGCCACCCTCGCCCAGCATCTACGTATTTACGTGATTTGAATCTAACCGAAAAATAAAGTTTTAATCACGTTCCTCACAAGCCATAAATATTTCGCCTAACTTTTCATCTCCTCGTTGTGGATTTGGTAGATTTACAGTAAATCTGTTTTCTAAAAATCCGCTTCCGAAATAAACGTTACCAATAATTTACAGTGAAGTCTTTCAGATACAGATATCAAAGTAGAAAGTTTTACCATAAAATAGAGTTAGTAAGTAATGCAAGATTGTAAAATTATTGCTGAAAGTTTTTCGATAAAATGATTGTAAAAATTTCTAGTTGTAATGCACTTCTGACTTTATGCGTTGTTGACTCGAGCCGAGAGACGAGCTGTACGGCACTCGTGCACGGCCATCCCGAACTCCCGTCTCCCATGTTAGGGAGTGAAAATTAGAGGGCAAACAGCGAGAACTTCCTAGTGATAAGCACATGCGGCGATTTCAAACTAAACTAGTTGAGAATAAACTAACAAGGAAACTGTGTGGCACGTTGAATATCAATGTACAATCAACCGCGTACCGGTATCCGAGATGTTTTATTATAAAAACCTAACGCTGTTGCAATGAAGCTGGAATTGTTCAAAGATTTTTTTCCAAGAATTATTAGCATTGGGGAAGTAAAGCATGATTATTGAAAGCGGAAAATGTTGTCTAGCAAAATATCTATACCTATGTATAGGCAAGACTAATATGCATACAATGAGATAAAGATTTTGGACGACTTAAAAATGTCAATTGACTGTCGCAACTTCATAAATAAATCTAAACTTATTTTATTATTCCAATAAAACTGTGCCTCGTATAAACTCAAGCAAAGTCACGTATCTACATGAACCATGACGGTCTACGCATCCCAATTTTTTTATTGACGAAACATATTATTTTCCCTTGCAAAATTTTTACATACAACGGTACAACTTGGAGAGAGTTTTTCGAAAGTTTTCTTCTTACTTATTTTGAGGACGGTCGTCGCGAGCTTCGAACTCCCTAACTCGTGTTATTGAATTTAATGTACCCTCGACGTACCTACTAGTGCTATTCATACGTTAAAAATAACTCTGTAAGATAGTTGACACGTTCTATGCCTATCAAATCCATCATCATCACCCTGTCAGCCGTAGGCATATCAGCCGCTGCTGATCAGTGGGGGTGTTGTTGCCATACTCGCCACGCTTGGCAGGCGGGTTGGCGAGTACGAAATGTTGATACACGGATAGATGCTGCCTATCAAATTATATTGCTTTTATGGAAACAAAATTATTGTTATGCAGTGTTTTTAGTCTGTTTGACACGGAATTGTTCAAAACAATGCCTGCCACCTAACAATCTATAAGTATGAGTTAACTAGACTTAGATCCTCTACTAAATATAGTCTATTGCTCTCATGGAACAGCCTGTCTGTAAGTTTATCCATGTAAGTACGTGCCATTAACAGCTAACAAATAAATAAATTGAAACTACCTGGCTGTTTGTAATTTTACTTTGGTTGCGAGGTTTCGTTAGGCCAACATTTACATTTGGCGGCAGGCATCCCGCCCCGAGTGTTTGCAAGAAACACACTTTAATCACAGAGAACAGGTGGGAAGAACCGAGCGGTTTTAATATTGGAATTTCTTATCAAATCCAACATTTTCTTTGCGGAATTCCTAGTACGCAAATTAATGTTTTTTACTGTTTTGACGTGCAACAATTTTTATAAAGGTTATTTAGATTTGAATCACCTGCAGGACTGAAATGTTATTATTAAATGGTGATTAGTTAAGTTGGTAGTACAAAAATACCAGGGCTAGAAACGAGCACAAACTCATTCTTATTTACTCGTCGCCTATTTATGGTCTTAACCGACTTCTAAAATAGGAGGAGGTTCTCAAGTGGTCCGTATTTTTTTGTGGTCTTATCCATCTGTTGACTTCTTCATCAGTTTCACTTCACCAAATCATACTTTTTGAATGCAATCACTGTAGCTAAATATGTCATAATCATAATCGTTATGTTTTATTGTTTACCTTCAATATTTGAGGAGTTCCCTCGATCTCGACTGATGATGGAAGTCAGTTTTTTTTATAAAAAAATTAAGAAAACAAAAAATATAAACTTATATATGCATTTGTGTCATATTACAAAATTTGTATTTGTTTTTAACCACTATTTTACTCCGAAGACCCAAACGCCTTCGATATTACGTAAATGTAGGTACTTTAAAAGGTTTCACTCAACCCCCAAATCTCCACATTAATTTTATTTATCTTCAGAAAGATCTTAAAAATATACGTCAGCTTGTTTATCATCAATATCCGGTTTCGGTAAAACCAAATTTGGTTTGTGGGATCAGGATTTATGCAGTGCTCTCAATTTCCTGCGACGACAGTGGAGCATCCGGGGCTCCCTCGGCCGCGGCGCCCGCCCTACACAACGAGCGTCACTGAAGCTCAACTTTACACTACTTGAAGTTGCTACCTGCTTCTAATAAATAACAAATAATGCCTGGTCATTTTAAACTGCACCAATTAGTCCCAAAGTAAGCAGTAGTAATATGGTTGATGGAATACTTAAAAATTGAAAATTAGATGCGAGTTGCCTTTTATGGCCTAACTCATAAACTACGAGATGAATTTTCATATGGTTTTTAAGAATAGATAGTACTTTTGTAGCTCTGTGGTAACATTTTACGTCACATAAAACGTCAGAACATAACAATATATCGGAGAAACACTGTTAGTTTATAATTTAACGAAAGATTATATTATTGCAAACCCTATTTACAACAAAATCAGACATGATTACGGGTCTAAGAATCTTATGGTAACAAATATATACATATTTGATTAGGTACATACACGATAATATAATAAAACACGTGAATAGAACACCAAAACAAACATCTTCGCGATTTTTGGCATACGTGCTACGTGTAATAGGCTAGGACCTAGGTGTAATAGGCTACAGTTTAACGGAATTCTATTAAAGGAGGATGTTTCCTTAAAACCCAAATCATTTGTCCAAATTATATGCAGTAAAGAGTCAAATACATTAAACGGCGATTCATAACACAACCCAATTTCAATAACTAATTTTATCGAAAATGTTTAACACATCTGCCAGGCCTCCCGTGACGGCTCAATTCTTTAGTAAATACCTACATTCATACTTATCTTACATAGAAATAACCCAGACTAATAAACACTTGCCCCGCGGTGAGAATCGAACCCGCTAGCAACTGCTGCGCCACGAAGGTCGTCAAACACATTTTGTTAGTTCCGCCACTTAACGAGCTGAGTCAAGCTACTTTATGGTAGTTTTCTGCAGTCGTTACATTCGTCATGGAAAAGGTGGTTAAAGCTATGAATGAATTATGAAACAAAGAGGCACGTATGCATATGAAGCTTCATAATTATTCATGTTCAAGGGCAAACTTCAGCGCTAAACTCAATACAAAATAAAAATTAAGGTTAAAAAGTAAGCCTTTATTTTACTGCCGCATCCAATATTATTATATACGCAATATTATTAAGAGGTACCTAATCTTATTATTAATCCCAAAGGCATTATAAAAGTCATACAGAACAGAATTTCTGCCCAGTTGGATTATAACCAACCACCTGAACAAGCTGGTTTCCACCCAGGCTTCTCCGATACAGACCACATGCGTACTCTAAACCAGTTAATAGAGAAACATTTAGAATTTAGACAGTACTTATACTTGGCGTTCGTGGACTATTCGAAGGCGTTCAATAGCATTTCTCACGAATCACTATTCCAAGCTCTTATCAACCAAGGCAACCCACGTACATTAAACTCATTAAAAAACATTTATTTAAATATCACAGCTGCCGTGAAGACACACACCTCTGGTACCTCTTTTCCAATATCGAAAGGTGTCACAGAGACTCGCTGTCCCCTAAATTACCGAAACCCTCGAAGAAATCTTCAGAAACTTGGCTGATTAATGGACATAAAAGAGAATTGTCGTTGGCGCAAACAGACTTACCAACCTTCGTTGCGCCGACAACATCGTTCTATTTGCCACAACATCGCATCAATTGCAACTGATGCTGGCAGACCTGAGCAATGCAAGCCTTGAGATCGGGCTATCAATGAACCAGTCAAATACCAAGATCATGACTTATAGCGCCAATCATATGATCTGCGTACCTACAGGGTGAGTACCTCGACCAGGTAGCCTATTTCCAGGCAAGACGAAAAAGATCATTCGTCGAACAGACAACGCCTCGAAAAGCTCGGCCATGAAGGAACTCATGAATGGGCATGGGTAGCCTTCCTATTTGACTCAAACGAAAACTCATGGACGTTACGTCTGCATTCTTCCTATTCTGACATGGTGCACAAACCTGGTCTTTGACATCTCTCCAATGCTGTCAAAATTAACAGACCGCATTAGAAACAGCAACTATGCTCCAAGACAAAAATCGAAGCTTGATTTTAGCTTGATTTTACAATTTCATAAACGTATTCATTTACATAAACTAAGATTTGCGTACGAAATTATGTCATTCTAATTCTTACTTAAAAAGTACTAAAGGAACTTTAATTCCACTACAGCCACCACAACTTTATACAAAACTGACGAAAACTATTATAAGTTTTCGTCAGTTTTGTAATAATATATAGGGGATTGTTTGCCATAAAGTCGCTTCCTTACGGTGCTACTGTTGTTCAAAGAGAAGGGAAAGCGAACTGATTGACCTTTTAGTTAAGCAGTAATATTCTTATCTGTTTATTTCAAAAAGGAACGGTAGAGTTGATTATAGCGCTCCCGCTGCCGCTGGCCCGAGCGGAAAATGGAGCTCATGCATTTGCATAGCGGCTCTCGAGGCGAGCGGACCGGCAAATTGTAGTCGCATCGATGACTCGATCAATATGCCGTACCTATATCTGCTTTCCAGTCCCTCTGTTTCCACAGCTCTGATATTGGTCATCCGACTTCGACAGTTCAATGATTATCGTACTCGGCTTGCCTTTCCCCTCAGACTGAAGAGTTGATGTGGAAATTAATTTGGCGTTAAACTGGTTTAGCAGTTGTTTTATTACGAATTCGAACAGTGAATTCTTCCTACAGATATTGACCTTGTATTATATGAAATAAATACTTATTTTTGGGGCAGACTAGAACTAATCGGTTCCGCTAAAAGTGCGCGGAACTATTTGATTAATATTCACATCATCATTTTCCTCTTTTGCCTGATTCAATGAACTTCTACATAAACATTATAATCATCTCAATCATCTCAGCCGCAGGACTGCTGTCCACGTCTTCTGCTGGAAATAGGCCTCCCTCGTGGATCTCTAAAATTATGATGCCATACTCGCTACGCTTCGCAGGCAGGTTGGCGAGCGCAGTACGGGATGTTACTACACCGGAAGACGTTGCTGCCGACCATCCGAAGGTATTCCTTGGCAGATTCTTACTGCATCCACGAGCAAGAGAGGAGTGGCAACATTCTACTGCCGGCACTCCACGGCAACATAATAATAATTAGCTCTAAGCAAATATCGAAATACTTTTTCTACCTTGCCAATATCACTGAATATCATACACATCCAATAAAAGGCGTCGTGAATGATAAACTTGCTTAGGTACACCTCCGCCTCCAACCAGCCAGACAGCTACGAGATGAAATATTATACTCGTATGAGTTTAATTAAATACATGATTGGAATACAAGAAGTAGTGTCTGCTTGTCATTTATTATGTTATTATTTCTGTGATGGTAGTTCACATGTTTTTTACTATTTTTAATTGTTTACAATTATGTTTTAAGAATATTAAATATATTGTTGGGAATTTAAGAGTTAACTATATTTTTCTTTTCATTCACATTTTAGGTTTAATTATTTTAATTTAAGTTAGTTTATAACTTAAAATGTGAGAGAACATTGATAAATAATTTATATCTTAGAATTGTATTGTAAATATAATAATTAAATAAATATATAAATTGTATTAAAATAAATAATTGTATGCAATTCTAAGATATAAATTATTTATCAATGTTCTCTCACATTTTAAGTTATAAACTAACTTAAATTAAAATAATTAAACCTAAAATGTGAATGAAAAGAAAAATATATTTAACTCTTAAATTCCCAACAACATATTTAATATTCTTAAAACATGTTTTATATATATATTCTTGAGAGATATTTAAATTTCTTAAAACTTAAAATATTATGTTTTTGTGAATTTAAGAATTAAATAAATGTTGGTTATGGAAAAGTCCTCCTAAACAAGGTAGGTAATCAAAATTTGAAAGGATGTATCAATGTTTTAAAATATGTTTTCTTTGTTGAAGAAAATTTACATTTTGTATATTTAACTTCAACGACGCCGTAAATTAGCCAGAATAAATACTGACTGATATAAAAAGTCCGAAATTTTGAAAAAGATTTAAGAAGTTAATGTTTTTTTCGCTATCAAGTTATCAATGGTGTCTTTCGAATACCTAAGCATTCGAAACCCAAAATGCTCTAGTATTCAGCACACAAAATCAGAAGCAGCCATTGCCGAAATTGTCACTAACAATTTCATAAAATAAAAACGTCGGAGCATCACTGAGACAACTCACGTATTTGTGTGGTTCGTTAAAGTTGCCGTTCGGGAGTGGAATACATGCCTGGCAGACTGTACGTACATATGAACTGCAGTTTCATATTTAGTTTCTTTTTTATTGTTATGAAGTGAATTGTTTTAACAAAGATATATACTACATAACGTTTCAAAACAGCGATCAAGAGAATTATTTATAAGTTCGAGCAATGGCTCGATTAATAAGCAAGGTCATTAGGAAAAGTAATGACTTTGAACATTTTCCTCTAGGAATATAAAATCACGTAGAAACTCATCTAGTTAACTAGCACAGAAAACCCCAAACTTCGCCCCTATGACAAACATATGGCGATCATCGTACTATAAAATGACAAGCAAACTTTTTTACGAAACACCCCTGGTGGGAGAGAGGGTACGCGTCGTGAGGTCGATTTCGGTTCGTTTAAGTTTGACATCTATAACCTAGCTGTTTGTGTAGCCAGCCCCTCGTGTGTGTAGCACGATGGCAGAATTTGCAATGAAAATTTACTATGTCAACGTGTACCCACTGCAATTGCGAAGTGACATCTGGCTTGAAATGTCCCGCTCCCATCGATACTCGTAGTTCATGCATTTTGATGATACGTTTATGTACTTCGGGAAATTTATTGATAATAAATTCAGGATCTGTAAAAGAATAATTAAAAATGATGATTGTATTTTTTTCATATCTATACTAATATTATAAAGAGGTAAAGTTTGTGAGTTTGTGAGGTTGTAGGGGGTAATCTCTGAATCTACTGAACCGATTTAAAAAAAATATTTTACTAATAGAAAGCCACAATATTTGTGAGTGTCATAGGCTATTAAACTACTAAATTACCGCCCAACGAAGTGGGCGCCGGGTCAGCTAGTACTTAATATATTTATTGCAACCATGTTACAAAATTTGGTAAGTAGATAAGATGAACGCTGTTGACGCTGGCGATTATTTACATTAAAAAGAAATATCAACATTACTAAATTTAATCTTTTTATGCTAAAAAAACAGTAGGAACCTAATAAAAATTAAACAAGCCTAATGACATTACCCAAAAATCATCGCATCTGCTTATCAATATTAAATGTCGCACCTAATGCTGCTCAATAAACCCAGGGGTTAACTTGGGACCCAACCATGCCATTACGGAAGGTTTTATCACAAAACAATATAACAAACAAACAATCCAGTGGTTATAAATTCTGTGAAACAAGAAGAACATAGCGATACGTGTGCTGACGCGACAGCAGTGCGCTGTTTGTCGTCGTAAACGCTAAAAGTGAAATTGCTTACTAAATATTTTAAATCGAGTGACGTGTTTGGACCGTCCTAAACAAATAACGGGATTTAATGAGGTTGGAGAACCTCATGTTACCGACCAACCAACTAAACATATTACCTGTAGTAACAACTCTACATTACGTTTGCAAATCCGTGCATGTGATATTTGTGAGGGTTGTAATCGCAGAATTGCATTTGAATTTGCAACTTAATGTAGGTAAATGCATATTAACTGCGTCGTTATTATCTGTATTTTAGGTAGATATATAGGTAGTTTGCTGAACAATCCATATAAAAAGTCATAAGTCATTTGGGCATATATAAAAATAATGAAAATATAATATTGGTTGCACCTAGTGGGTAATTTAGGGTAGGACGTCCACTGGGACGTCCTACGGCTGGATTGATGAAATGGACATACTGCTGGTCACCCTCATGTATCTCCAAGAACTGGTTATGAGGGGATTGTTGCCATACTCACCACGTTAAGCAGGCGGGTTGGCGAGCTCAGTACGGGATGTTATTATCCCATGGTAGATTCTTAATCCTTGCATCCTTGGGCAAGAGAGAAGAGGCGATATTTCACTGCCGGCACCCTACGGTAAGTAGGTAATTTAAGTAACAGGAAATTCAGGACAGGAGTTGATTTCTTTAATTATTTTGAGCGTGTTTCTTAATATTCAAATAATTAATGCTGATAATAAGCATAGGTAAGTATTAGAATGAAGTTCTAGTCTTATTGACATCATTATACAGAGTGATTGGTAATTCGATACTTAAATTCGTTAAAGTGGGTAATAAAAGAGCTCATTTCCGATGGATGGGTGTCTGAAATTATAATTTTTTAAATTATCCCTCATTTTGTTTTTATGGAAATCCTCCTATTTTGAGATATTTTTGACTCAAACCATAGTTATAGTAAATTTTTGTTTTTTTCTGGTAGTTAAATGATTAAGAATTTATTTAAGATACACATTCAGTTACGATTGCCAAAAAAAAATGTTGTGGTGCAAAAAATACAATAATTATTCACAGAAAAACGTTTTTCCTTACAAATTGCTTAAATTCTTCTTCTTCATGTCCGTGGATGCAGTAAAAGCCTGCGAAGATCTCCGGAAGATAGGCAGCAGCGTCTTTCCGTGTATCAACATCTCTTACTGCGCTCGCCAACCCGCCTGCCAACGTAATGAGTATGTATATACCCCTCATGGAGATCCATGAGGGAGGCCTGTGTTCAGTAGTGGACGTTTTACGTGACGGACGATGATACGGACGTGGACGATAATGATGATAACATCCTTTAAGGAATGTATCGAATTACCGATCACCCTGTTTAGTCAATAATCAAACTCATCAATTCTGGATCAGTTTTCAAATGAGCCTAGAGCGTTTTGCAATGTTGCTGAAATAACCTATCGCATATATTCCCTATTTATGATTGGTTTTTGATTGACCGGCATACCAATGTTTAAAATAATTTGCATATTTTGATTTCAATGTGTTGGAATACTACAATATATAACTGGAGTTGAATTTGTAGACTATTTATATCTTTTCCTAATTAATAACAGTCTTAGAACCCTTATTTCCTAAAACATTGTATATTTTAGATGCTAGATCGTTTAATTCTTCCTTTAATCTAAGCATTACTACTTACTTCACCCAACACAGATTTTTCATTGTTCAAACTTTAATGAAAAGTATGTTGCATTAGGACATACCAAGAAATTCAGGTCTTTTATAAAAAAATATCAACACAATGACAATAAAAAGTTTAATGCAGTTAAAATTCAAACAGTAAATTAATTTGGCAGAATACAGACGATACGGTACAAATAATGAAGACAACGGGGCGGGTAGGTCGGCCGCGAAACTGGAAGTAGTACTTAAGAGCAGCAGATGCCGCGTTCTTCACGGACCAGCAATATTATAAGCGTAGAGCTGATAAAACGCCGCACGAAAAATCTAATATAATTGAAGGTTTTTATTAGGCTGTACGACTTTCTATTGTAAGACTATACAGTGCTACATGCATATACATTTATTATACTCCAATACAATAGATATGAATACAAGAATCCCATACATACAATATAATATACATTTCAACACTGTGCGTGTTGAAATGTAATAATAATAAATGTTTTTTTATACAGGGTGTATTATAACATGTGTACTAAGCCGAAAGGGGGTGATTCTGACCATCCCAAGGATCAACTTTTGTTCTACGACTTTTCAGGATTCAGTGATTTTCATTCAAGAAAAGACCACGAAAGTTTTAACTTCAACAGGTGATTAAACGATAATGGCACCCTAAAATCCAGCTGATTCTTGACACAGTCATTGAACCTCCGCGAAGAGTTGCCGTATAGGTACAAATAAAATTACTTATATACACATAGGTTTTTTTAAGGAAAAAATAAATAATCCAAGTATGACCTCAGGATCATTTTCACATCACGCCATCTAGTAAAATTATACATCAACAGAGATAAAAAAAAATTGCATGATTTATAAGGTATTCAGCTAGAAAAACCGTAAAATTATCATAGAAGAGCGAGACCTTCTTATACAAATGTTTTTATGTTTAAGAAAGGTCTCTATCACTGTCATATTCGTGACTATTTTTCACAGATATAAACATTATTTTAGTACGAGTACGTAGCAGCAGCCCTTAAAAAAATAAATGGACAAGTGCGAGCAAGACTCGGTTCCGAAATTAGAATATATAATATTTGATGAAACTATGCTACGCAGTAGAACCTTCAACGCGTACATTATTTACCAATGCTTTTATGCTTATGAAGAGAATATACTGCTCTAAATAATTATTATTTTTAACAACTGTCAAATGTCCGCGGTTTAAATCGCATACCTAGTACAAAAGTCTCACATGCTAGCATGCTCCGCAATAAATAAAGTTACGGGTGTAACTTTATTTATTGCGGTAGAAACTTGGGTTTGTTTTTATTTAATCATTTTATCAAATTTAAAATAGTAGGTTCTTTAAAACCACACAAGACGCATGCGGTCTTGATATTATGTACTGATAATGTATGTATAGTACTTGATTAGCAATGCTACATACGTATAAAAATTATCTAATAAGTCGGGATTTCATATTGAATTGACGCTAAATGACACTCCCCGTCATAAACTCTATTAAAACGACGCAAAAACTTAATTTTTTTAGATTAAACTTCGTTTTGTATATTTCTTGATCTGTATATATCTCCAATCTTTATAGAATACCAATCAATGCCTTTTCGAATTTCAAAGGCTTCCGGTTTTTTCTCTTTAAGGAAACAGCAGCTGATGAAAAAGCAGCACTTTTAACGTTTTTAGCCATAATTTTATTAAAATATTAAAAAAATTGCGAAACTGTATCTCGTCAACATCACGCATGTTAATAACCAGTCTAGTATCAGCCGACATTAGGATTAACAACATGTTTTACAAGCGAACATTTTCGCGGTCTGTTCATGAATTCTGGAAAGTCGTAAAATTAAAGTTGTTCTTGGGGGGCCAGAATCACACCCTTTTCAGTTAGTATACATATTATTATATACAATTTGTATAATAATAAAGGATGGAAATGCCGCCGTGGTGTGCCGGCAGTAGAATGATACCCCTCCTCTCATGCCCATGGATGCAGTAAGAGCCTGCTAAGGGATACCTCCGGAAGATGGGCAGCAGCGTCTATCCGTGTATCAACATCCCATACTGCGCTCACCAACCCACCTGCCAAGCGTGGTGAGTATGGCAACTACCCCTCATGGAGATCCATGAGGGAGGCCTGTGTTCATCAGTGGACGTTTTATGGCTGAAATGATGAAAGGATGGAATCAAAAGTAAACAAAATGTTCAAATTTTATTCTGCTAGGGTAAAGCAATATTTTTAAAAATTATTTGATGTTTTTACTGCTCTAGGGAATCCCAACGGTGTCAGGCTTTCATTAAAATCTTACGTTTCCGTGTTATATGATCGTAGACTTGAATACTAATGTACGGAGAATTGCACAACTTTATATTAATTTACTTGAAAAGTTCACGATAGCTTTCTGTGATTTATTTCTATTCATTAAACCTTCGGAAAATAGCTAACCCTTGTGTTGTTGATTGTATCATTACGTGAAATTCTCGTATTGTTTCTATGGTTTTGCATTATAGTTAGAAGTAAAAAACAGAAATGAAATCATCTAGCTTCGAGTATCATGTAATTTTTCATTTTTCGGCAACAAAAGCTACGATGAGTTTAATTGGTTACTGTTTGTTAAAAGTTGTTTGATTTGCGGTAACTGTGAACGTGTGGCAAACTGGATCCAATTAAAATGTAGCTTTTGTTCTGTTGCCCTAGAAGGGTATAATGTGTTTGCAGTATTATGCAAAATAAATGTTCATAAAAAATTGCAGGTTTTTTTAATTATGTAGATAGCCAGTTTTAAAGTTATTTACAAAATCGAAAAGTTCACAATAACCATCTGTGTACGTATGTGTTACATGATGTTTTTACAGACTCAGTCCGAGTTTGATTAAAATCAATGCATACGTATCTAGAATGTAAAGTTTACCTACTTACCTATTGAATGAGGAAGTTCCCCGGTTTCCTCGTTTATTTTTCTAGAGTGTACTCTGGTAAGTTTAGTTAGCTCGCCGTCTGCACTGCATTCATTTTTAATTCAACACCGCCGAAGTTGTACCGACGTGTCCTTACAAAATAAAAAAGAAGTAGTTTTACAATCGATAACGGCTACGTGAGTCACAGATTATTATACCAGTGAATACGAAGATATTGGAAGCTTGGTATCTAAACATATCGTTTGAAGAATTAATTGATCACGTAATCGTGGATTAATAAAGCGACTGTCTTGAAGGGCCATTCGCGGAGGAACGAAATGGTGTGTAAATTTTCTTTCAACAGCATTTCCCCGGAGTAGGTTTCCAATCGGCGACGCCGGGTCAGCTGGGAGTCAATGAAAAGCGGTAAAGTGGTGCCGCGGCGCTGATTAAAGCCTGAAGCAATCGCCCCGGAAAGTATTTATAGGTACACCTGTTCGTTAGCAGCGCAAGTTCCGGCCAACTCCTTGATTAGGCGCCGACGGGCGATGCTTCTCAGCCGCAACAAATAAAAGAATTTTCCCGCACTAGAACCGAAGAATTCAATGTGGAAAGTGCACGGTGGTTTTTATTTTATTTTTCTTGTTTCTCTGCTCTTTCCTGTAGAATTTTTTACAGATATTGAATTTTGCATGTAGAAGTTAAATGTACACTGCTTTTTACTGTCGATTAATTGTACTTACCAGGTTATTTAAACAAGGCTATAAAAACTGCACTCATGGAAGGGAAGTGGCATCAACAGCACGTTTCCACTTAATGCAGAACCTGCAGACCAACTTCATTGACTCAACTCTTATCATCATCATCATTTCAGCCGTAAAACGTCCACTACTGAACACAGGCCTCCCTCATGGATCTCCATGAGGGGTAGTTGCCATACTCACCACGCTTGGCAGGCGGGTTGGCGAGCGCAGTTTGCGATGTTGATATATGGAAAGAAAAGACGCTGCTGCCCATCTTCCAAAAGTATCCCTAAGCAGGCTCTTACTGCATCCATGGGCATGAGAGGAGGGGTAACATTCTAATGCCGGCACCCCACGGCCACTCTTATATATTTATGTAATGTTAAATTTTATCAAGATTTGAATGAAGAATTGAATAAATAAATAAAAATAAATAATGCTGGACAATTCACACAGCATCACCTAGCCCCAAGCTAAGCAGAGCTTGTGTTATGGGTACTAGATGACTGATATACTTAATACAATATACTACATAGATTAATAAATTAATTAATTAATTAGAATTACATCATATTATGTCTAATTATACGCTTGTTTTTTTTTTAAATAGAAATTTAGGTATTTGTTATTTCATTATTATAATGCACCTTAACGTATCATTGATTGGAGTTATGTACCTACGTAACAGTTTTGTATAAAATAAATGCGAGGTAGAATACAAGGGCATGGCGCGAGTTTGAAATACAGGCGATCGTTCTCATTATCGCGCTCGATAGGCAGCGCTTAAGTCTCGATCATTGCAGTCAATACTCAACTCGCATGATTGCGCCAGACGACATCGACATGCGGTTTGATAGGTTTGATGTTCCTCCATCAAGTATCGACCCATGACCCACGTATACCACGTGAAGTGCGGACCACAATCTATAACACATTGGCCAAATCACACCTAGAATATCTTTTTGAGGTTTGGGGTTCCGCAGCGTTATCAAATCTTAAAACTCTCCAAACCTCACAAAATAAACTTGTAAAAGTACTTTACTGCTATGACTACCTGGCTAGCACTAACATAGTCTATGAACAAACAGAAATTTTTACCATCAGGCTACTTTACACATACTTAACCTGCATACTTGTTAAAAAAATTCTGACTGGTAAAATCCACACACAACTCACACTAACTAAAAGGACCTATACACACAATCTTAGGAATAAGAATAAGCTTTCACTACGAACACCGAGGACTGGATACGGAAAGATAAGCATATTATACGAAGGTGCTCAGCTCTATAATAACTTGCCTGATAGTATTAAAAACTGTTTACATTTGCACACTTTTAAATAAAACCGGGCAAGAGCGAGTCGGACTCGCGCACCGAGGGTTCCGTGCCATCATACAATATCATCATCATCATTACAGCCGTAAGATATCCACTGCTGGACATAGGCCTCCCTCATCGACTTAGAGATCCAAGTGCATGAGGGGTTGTTGCCATACTCACCACGCTTGGCAGGCGGGTTGGTGAGCGCAGTTCGGGATGTTCTTGCACGGAAAGACGCTGCTGCCCATCTTCCGGAGATATCCCTTAGCAGACTACATCCACGGGCAGGAGAGGAGCATACAATATAATATATGACAAAGGCGGTTTTATATTTGTAGGAGAACCTTGACAGCGCCATCTTTTGTCTGATAGCGGAACTTATGTAGATTTTTTACACTTTCGATGATTTCTAAAAAAGTATGCTATGTAGAGAGATTGTAATAAATTTCCTCTAATCTTTACATACATTTCTAATAGCAATAATAGTTTCAGAGGTTTATCTTCGCAAACTTCGGAGATAAGGGGGGGGGGGAACGCTATTTTTTTCAACATTTTTGTAAATAACTCAAAAACTATACAATTTAAAGGAAAACTAAAAACTGTTTATTATTGTGCAAATGAATACCTTTCATTGCACAATAATAAACAGTTTTTAGTTTTCCCCACATCACCTATTAACTTCACAAAATTTTTGAAAACCCCCCTTCCACCCCTCTTGTCTAAAAAACTATGCAGTTTAGAGAGTTCGCTATAATTTTCCTATAAAGTTTACATACACTTCTAGTAGCTTTAAAAATATCACGGGTTTATCTCTGCAATCTTCGGAGATAAGGGGGGGGGGAACGGTCGTTTTTTCAACATTTTTGTAAATAACTCAAAAACGATTTGGCTTAAAGAATAAATAAAACTGTTTATTAATGTGCAAATGAATACCTTTCATATGATACCCCACACGGCCTAGTAACTTTACTTAAAAATTTTGAGCCCCCCTATCCGCCCCCCTGCAATCAAAATAAGAATATTTTTTAACATTTTCATATATGCTATATTAGTAAAAAAGTGTTGTCTTTTACCATTTCAAATTTCAAGTCGATAGTATTAGTAGTTCTCGAGATATCCATCTGTGACAGACAGACAGACAGACAGACAGAGTGATTCTATAAGGGTTCCATTTTTACCATTTTGGTTCGGAACCCTAAAACGGCTTAAACGTCACATTTTTTGAAAAACCTCCGTCCCGATAACCACTTATCAATACCGATACTTTAGATACTTTTACTACTAAGCTAGACATAAGTTAGTTTAGTTAGTTATAAGTTTTATGTACCTACCTAACTCATTTAAGTGAACCATGTTCTTTATGAGAAATAAATGCTCTTTAAACGTTTTTTTTTATCCGCAAACCTTTGAAACGTTTAGCATTACACTAATATAACCAACTTCAATGATACATTGAATTATACACTGAAAATACCCAAACAGATGCTTACTTTTAGATAAATAGATAGATAGACTTTTATTTGGCAACAAAACAGCACAGACAAAACACAGTACGTATACAAGACCAAATTAAATAACTTATACTAAAAACCAAATTAAAAACTGAAAAATAATAATAAGAGCTAACATACGATGCAATTAGGTTGGTTTTTACACAACCACATAATACCTTAGAACAAAGATAGTCGGGCAGGGCACCGGTAAGTTCTTTCTGTGCCGCTGTTAGCCAAAAAGGACCAGTCTCAGCTATATGCTGCTCCGCACCAGAGGTACGAGGCAGCGCTGGTTTTCAGACTGATCCTGAAAGGGTGGCTTCACGAACTCTAACGCAGTCCATTCAATGATCAAAAAAAAAGAAAATAATAAGAAATAAATACTAAATAACTGTTACATATACTGTTACATATATATAATTTAAATAATAAATTATTTTAAAATATAAATAAAATATTTCCGCTGTGTTTGTACCAAAATATATTACAAGGACAATAAAAAACAACCATGTAGATACAACAATTAACATTATGAATAAACGAATAAATAAATGTCACTGTCAAAAAAGAAAAAAATGTTGCTGTCAGTGTCAAAAAGTGTAGAAGGAAAAAAGTAAGGTTATAATCTACGCATGTTGGTTACACAGGTTAGAAAAACACGTCATCGGAAACGTGGATATTATTTTAGAAAATATTAAATGAGTCCCAAAGACAGAAACTACATGCTTAAAACGAGTACAGAAGGAGTAATAAAAAAGGAGAGTGGAGTAAAGAGAAATCAAGTTATGTTCGTCAAGTTTTGGTAAGTTCATGAAAGTGATTTTTGTAAGCGCATTAGTTCCGTTTTATACTTCATTCTAAAACATCCAATTGAGTATATATACTCCCATACTTTTGAGTATTTCCCTCGATTAATCACGGATCCCACCATCAGAACCGGGTTTAAAAGCAAGCAAACATTATTAAGTGAAACGAACAACCCAACCGTAAGTTTAAATTTAGGGCATATATTTATATTTTAGCCTTGAGAGACTCCAGTAGACACTATATATTAGGTGTACAATTATTTTATTCCATTTTATTTTATTTCAATGATCCCGATGATGATAGTGATTATAATGTGCAGGTAAGTATGTTGATTGGTGGATAGGGATATATTATTATTATCTTAGCCATCTTTCGATGAATTTTGTAATATTGAAGAGTTTCGATAAACATCGGTTTTCTTCGTCAGTTCCACTTCACAAAATCATACTTCCTGAATGCAAATTCTTGATCTTTAGCTAAATATGCCAAAATCGCTTTATTTTACATTATTTTGTTTTGTCGGTAAAAATATGGGTAAAGACGCGATAAATACCCGATAATCCAACTTTGTCATAATATTTGAGTTCCCTCAATTCCACACGGATCCCATCAACACAAATCGGTTCATAAGCGACGGACTTCTGAGGTAACAAAGATATATAACCTCATTCTTTTTTTTAAGTCAGTTAAAAATAACAAATTAATGACTCCACTTTCACTATCAAACCACCCCTAAATATCCACATTTTATAATTACCTATTTCATGACACCACGGGACAAATGACTCCCTAAAACTCATGTAACCGTTTCTATCATTGGCCAATTCCTAATAATATCCACCACAAATCTTATGGAAATTAAATTATCTCATCATTTTTAAAACCTCCGTTGGATCTCTCTGGTTAGAGTCAAACAAGTTCGATTTATGAGGCACTTTAGTATCGAAATGTGGGTCCGTTTCTGGGAAGTTTGCATGTGAATGGGCATGGTGGTATTCTATGCACGAGTGATGTGCGTGGATCGCCACCCAGGTCACGCAACCCCTTAATAACATCACGTTTGATGTGCCTCCATTATTATATTTTCTTCAGACGGTCCCGTGACAGGTCAGGCGGGAGGTTGATTTCGCTTTTGTTTATGCGAGCGAAGCTCAAATAAAACCAACACGGAATACTTATTTTTCTCATCTCATTATTTTCTGAAATTACAAGTAGAATTATTTTACTAAGAATAATTGCAAATAGCTAGGTTTTATTGCAAGTGACCTTAGCATCTATTTAGGTGCCAAAGGTTTAGTTTTTTTCATAATAAAGCTTTATTTTCAGTAAAAAAAAATATTGCTTGCCTATTGCACTTTTTAGAATGCGTGAAATCCCAACGAGTAACTACTTACTTACATACTGTAGGCAGTGCACGTCCGAAAGAAGACGCTTACCTGAAACTTTCTTACCCCTTAGCACATTAACTAACCTGCGCCGGCTTTAGCTGGCTCGTACGAGTTCGCCTTATATTAACTTGCTACGTAGCTACACTTTTATCTGAATAGTAATGTTGCACGTCATCATAATCATCATCAAACTCCACAGTCACACACAAAATTTAAGGCTTACTAAAAACATATGCAAAACATTATAATATACATCCGAAAGTTTGCTTGATTGTTTGTTACCTCTTCGAACAAATACTACCGGACAGATCAAGATGAAACTATACACTATAGATAGGGTTAACAAATGGATAGTACTTTTATCCGGATAATACGCATGTAAAGCTGCGGGTAGAAGCTCAAAAAATATTGTATATTTATTTTGTATTAGAAAAGGTTAAGCAAATTTTGTAAATTAGGAAATCCAACAGACAAGTTAGATACGAAAAATCTTTATACCGCTTTATAGGTAGACTATAAATACCGCGGTAGAGTCCCTCAACAACCTAACAGACAAATAACTTATCTCAACATTTTCCGTCAGAGCAGAGCATTACATCTATTGTGTTCGAGCAAGGAATCTCGTATTTGCATCCGACCGTACCGACCGAGTGTAGAACACACACGGTGCGTTGCGATACGTGCGATACAGCACGACCGCGTAGTAACCGCTGCGTACACAGCCTTTGCCTAGGTTTTGGTAGATTAAACACGAACACTTTTGTATTTACATTTGCGAAGTCCAAAGAAGAAGAATCCAAGAAGCTTTAAATCAAATTGTATTCAGAAGGTTATAGGACTAATAAAAAATTGTTAAGGGAAATATATCTATAAAATTATGTCGTTTATTATTTAGAATTTTTTTAGAATTTTCTTTTACTTTTAATTTTCAATTTCAATTTATTTATTTACACAATTAAATACTTAGTAGTGAAAACTCAATGTTTTGCTGCCAAAAACACTGACTAGTACGTGTACCTACTAGTCAGGGACCTAATATGCATGTTGACAGATATACATTTTGTTTTATTAAATTGTAAAAGCGCATTTAAGATTCGGAGTGGGGCTCGGAACGCCTACGTGCCCTAAACTGAAACACGCCGTGACGTTGCGCGAAATTTCGACTCAAAGTACAATATCACCGTTATTTTTTTAATATGTAAAATAAAAATAAAATTACGAGTCTACTATTTTTTTATTTTTTTCATTATATGTACATGACAAACTAAAAATTAATATAAAGTCAGTTAGTATCTAGTGTACTAGATGAAATATCACTATAGATAAATATCATGAAAGCAGATCAAAATATAAAAATTGTCAAAACATTAGAAACTTTGTAAGTTTTTATTTGGTAATGCTAGGTTGCGCAGTGTGTGTCGCAAGGTATAAGGAATGCACGAGACGACAACGCGGAAAAAGTAATTTTTCAACCATCGAGTGTGGTTTTCAATAACACGCCATTATGACTTTGCTGCGCAATATTGTAATAAAAAGTATTGTCGATTATATGTATTTATTGTACTTAAATGTATGAACGGTAAGGCACTTTTTGGGTACGGAAATAACTTTTATAAAATAGTAAATTATATTAGGAGTAAAAGTATGAAATTGCCGATTTAAACTGATTTTTTTTTAAATTTAACGTATTTATTTAATCAAAATAATTATCATTATTATCTATACACTGCTGCCATCTAATAGGAAGGTCATTTATGCCTTTGCGATAGAACTCTGGAGATCAAGATTTGACAAACTGTGTGAAAGCATTTTGTACTGCCTCCTAAGAAGAAAACTTTTTATCACCTATAAAATTGTCCAAATCACGAAAAAAATGGTAGTCTGTTGGAGCAAGGTCTGGCGAATACGGAGGGTGACAAATGGTTTCTAATTGCATTTCCTGTAGAGTTTCTCGTGGAAAAACCGTTTTAACTCTACAGGGAATGCCTCATACAGCACGGCTGTATGAGGTCTCGCGTTATCATGGAGCAATAATGGTGAAGATAGATTCATGAGTCGGGGCTGTTTCACTGCTAGTTTTGATCGTTCCGAGTTCAGCACAGTAGGCATCTGCCATTATTGCTTGACCAGATCGGAGAAAGCTATGGTGAATAACACCATGCTGAGACCACCAAACAGTTACCATTACCATTTTATTGGTAAGCTTTGCTTTAGGACACTATTTCCTTCAAAAAAGGGTTTAAACCAAAATCGCACGGTGCGTTCATTAACAGTTCCCTCTCCAACGCAAGATTGATATTGCGAGCTGTTTCTGCCGCGTTAGTTCCGCGTCGAAACTCGTATTAAAAAATCACTCGAATTTTCGAAGTATCCATCTTTCTTGTCTAAACTGAATAAAAAAACAACTGAAAGTCAATAATCGAATGTTGCACATTTTTCATAAGAAGAACTTCATAGGTACCATGTGAAAAAAGTTTCACTCATAAATCTCAAACCATGAAAGTTCAGACTAACAACTTATAAGAACAAATAATCTACCTTCTATCTTCTCCACTATAAAATAATTTTCCAACACTTGCCAAAACATAACAAAACTACGCTATACGTTAACAAGATTTTTAAAACAGATGATCTGTCAAAACAAATAAATATATCTTTTTAAGTTGTTTAACCACAAATGAAAAGAATTTCAAGCGAGTTGACATCGTGCGGCCGGAATATAATTTGGAGAAGCAGCTAGTATTTGTGGAAGCGCCCTCGACCGCGGGTCGCAGCGGGTTCGTTACTCCGCGCCGCTGACTCCGTGAGTCTACTTCACTGAATATCACCCGCGAAAATATATTAAAAGTAAAAAAACATACCTTTTTCAACTCCTCAACAAGTTGACGAGGACAAAAATGAGAGCCTTGGGTAGTTTTCATCTTCAAAAGGGTTTTTGTTCGCGGGCTCGTGTGTAACTTTGAAATGTTTTCAGGTAATGTGCTTGGGTTCTTGGAGAAAGATGTAATTTTTATGTAAAAATATTATTAAGATGTAAACTGAGACCTTAGAGCACACGCCAATTTATGTTACCAGAGTATTTTTTGTCAAATATGTGATAGTTTTTCCAGAACAGTCTTTAATAATGCATCTGCCGTAGAGTGCCGGCAGTAGAATCTTATCTCTTCTTTCTTGCCCGTGGGTGCAGTAAGAATCTGCCAACGGATACCTCCGGAACATGGGCAGCAGTGTCTTTCCGTGTATCAACATCCAGTACTGTGCTTGCCAAACCGCCTGCCAAGCGTGGCGAGTATAGCAACAACCCCCTCATGATCTTGGAGGTACATATATGCGAGGGGCATATGTCCAGGTGGACACCAGTTCTACGGCTGAGACGATAAAGAATCTATAATAGCATAGCCTACAAAACTGTAACATTATACTGGCGTCCCGATATCATCAATATCGTTATTTAGAATGCTGTCAGAGCCATCAAGCTAATTCACGTTTCCAACAAAAACGGCCGGAAATTGGATATAAGGATCTCCGCGCCGAGATCCGGCTACGTGACGTTTGTCGAACACGTCACTTCACTATGTGGTAATTTCCGCTCTGTGCCCGCGGAAAATTACTTTAGCCGCATGAAATTTCCGATGGCATAAAAATATAACCGTTAACAATCTTAGATAATAAGAAAACCTCGATATGTTTTTCCAAGAAATTCAATAAAGTACGCTGTCGGCACACGCAATAGGGCGTTTACGAGTAATGATAATGACAGATCAGGTTTTCTCTCTGACGACGGCTAAAGGCGGTATTTTAGAAAGACGTTCTAGCGATACTTGACTAAAAATAAATTAATTGATTAAGGTGTGACTTTCCTGAAATCGATTATAATATCTAAATAAGCAACAAATATAAAGTAACAAATCAAGTTAGCGGATTTGTTACTATATATTTGTTTTTCGTTTAGATAATACTTGAATATTTACTGTTTATTTTTAACTTTCAATGGAATTACGAGTATGTCAAAAAATCTGCACATAGGGTGATGGCACCAATCATGGACATTTTAAGGAAGCTGATTTGGTAAACATTTTTCAACCGGCATTTTTTTTTATTTACATATACAATGGGATTTTTTTCGACAGTCAAATATATAAGAAACGCTTAGATATAGCTAAAACATCTAAAAATTATATGTAATCTGTAAAAAAAAGTAAAAAAAACAGAATACCAAAAACACCAGTAATGTACAACAGAAATGCAGTAATGGACCCCCATTCATGGACATTACCAATTATGGACACCCATTTATAGACATGTCATCCATCACCATTATTAGATATCAATTGGTGGATAGTGTAAATTGTCACATGAATTGCATGCTCATGTCTTTCAAGTATTTAACAAATTCGATTTGCTTTGGGTCTACTTCTTCGTCAACTTGGCGTTTTTTTTATCTTATTATCTCCTACTCTGAACCCATTGCGAACGAATTCTTCAGATATTGAGCAAATTGCATGTTTGAGTACTGGAGAAAAATGTTATTTTTTCGGAATTTGGCCAAGATGGTCCAGTTGCCATTTAGAATTTTTTTTTTCCAAACCAATTTTAATGGACGAAACACTGCTAAATCTGAAGGATATGAGTTGAGTTGGTGTACAGAGCAATGAGCTCTATTCCATTAGCGGAACAAAAGTTTGAAAGGTGCAAGGTTAAAAGTGACTTGTGGCCATCCAAACCAAAAAGAACAGGTTTTTGAATATCCTGTTTCTCTAGCCAGGGATTAAATATATTTGTGATAAACTTATAAAATGTGCTTCAGCACATCCACCCTGATTCGGACTTCCCTATGCCCCAATGATCAGGGACCGTGGGAGATATGTGATCCAGCACTCTTTCATATTTAAAAACAAACATTGTAGGTGCCAGTTGACCAGCAGCAGAAAAATTATACAATATATCTAGGCCAAAATAAAGATCACCCATTATGGACACCTCCAAAATCCCAGTCATGGACACGTTGTCCATTATTGGAAAATAAATAGTAATTGCAAAATAATAACGGTACATTTATTTAGAACCACAAAATAAATACTTTAAAGTAATAAAATAGAAAAACATGAAAAACGATAACTTTCGACACATGCCCATTAAAGGATTTCATGAGATATCAAAACCAGTCATGAACAAGGTCCGTAAAAAAAAAACGACCCAGCCTTGACAAATAAAAATTAGCTCAATTCCCTTTTATTCTATTGTATTTCGTTAAAATAATAACACATTTCATTATATCATGATACCAAGAAAACAAAATGCAAAAATATCTACTTATCTTCTTAACGGTTTTAGCAATAAAACTGGATTTTGTAGTAACACGCCGGACAGCTACATTTCACTCGGCGACCATTTTAAAACGAAATGGCCGATTCATGCGACGTTATCAATATGACAGCTCCAGGGTCTATGGATTATGATTCAGTGTTGCTCATTAAAAAAATAAATGACAGTTGCTTAATATTTTAGCTAACAGAAAAATATGTCCATAACTGGTTCAACGTCCATTATTGGTGTCATCACCCTATGTGTTTGTTTTGTTCTGTAGCACAGAACTAAGTGGATCAATGTATGTTAATAAATCTATATACAGAGTGGATTTTCGAGACGTTAAAATAATTTTATTTGGGTAAGTTCATAATATTGTAGAATATAATCGACGCAACATTAAGTACCTAAGTTAAGTAACTTTTGCTTCTAGGTACAGTACCTATGCCACTAGGTGGCACACCTATGCTTAAGGTGTCTGCGTGAAAAAACAGTTTTTTAACGCAGGTACTATTCTGTTCTCAAACTACTTGCCTCAAAGAGTTTTGATCACAGTAAGAAATAGTACCGTTTGGCAACAAAGAATATTTCGAGTTGGTATATCGTTATTCCGTACAAAATGTATGGGAAAAGTATTTCGCGATTTTTGACATTTCTAGTAAGTAAGTACTCAAACCTTAGTCGATCCAGTAGAGACTTTTGATCCATATTAGAAACAGGATCGAATGGCATCAAAAAGGTTTAGGTATATAATTTCACTGTACATTTTTTCAAAATCTTTGAATGCAGTTCAAAAAACATTTCTCCAAAAGTTATGGACGGTCTCCTAGGAAGGTTTTACTGTAACTATAACGGTTAAGGTACCTGCCCTTACTGTCCCGTATCGAAAATCCAACATTACACACTAAACCGAAAAGAGGTGATTCTGTCAAGAACCCTAGGATCTTTTTCACACAACACCCTCGGGTTTAGTGCACATACATACATCCTGTATATAAAATAGTCGAATTAATAACACCAATAACTCAAGAACGGATGGACCGATTTCAATAATCTTAGGTGTTTTTGAATTGCTAGCGCCCGAAATAAATATATTTGAATATCCTCAAAGTTCACAAAAAAATTATAACGTAAATTCATTTTCTGATACTTACAATAAAGATGTTTTAGAGATATCAAATATTTATAGGTGTGTTCAGTAATTTTATTTTGTGACTTAGCTATTATATATAGACTCAAGCTTTATATATTTTTGGCTTGATAAGGTAGAAGTAGTAGAGTTGTAGTAGTAGTAGGTAAGTAGTCGTAGAGTAGTAGTAGTAAAGTGTTTTTAGTAGTACTACTCTATTTCTACAAAGTACTGCGTTACGTTGCTATTGGAGTCGATTCTGTTAGCACATTTCTAAAATAAAGCTTCTAAACTCAAAACGGAACAATTTCACAAAATTTTACGTTGACCGCTCTAAATTTAGAAAACGTCATCCTCTATCTCTAACTATAATTTATTTCATACGTAATCGACACCATTGAGTGATAGAACATAAAAGCGTTTCGACAAGCACAGCACTAAGCTGGTTATTTGTGACGTGCGAGATGTGACACGGGGCGCCGCGGCGTCGTCAGCAGCCTACATCCGGGCATCGGGTTGGCCGGGAGCTTGTTTTCGGTGTCAGCACTCGTAAATCACACCACTGCCCAAAATAAAGTTATTTTACAGTTACACTTTAAAAAAAATGTCATTGGTTCCCCAATTGTTTTAGTTTTATTTTAAAAACACATTTTGTAAATTGAATCCTAGCAAGAACATACATGTGAAAACGGGAGCCAAGTTCAATATTTAGAATGACGATGCTGTCAACTTCACTCACCTACAAAATAATTTAGACCTAAATCACGTCAAATTCTGTAGATAATCCTGAAATTTCATATTGGAATATTTTAAGGAAATGAAAACCTAAGTGTGGTTAAACACTTACACAAAATACAATTACAATATTGTTGATAATTAAAGCTCACGGTTTAATTTGGCTCATTTTGAACAACATCATTTTAAAACAGAATTAAATTATAGCTCCAAATATTAAAACAGCAACTTGTCAGTTGTGAAAACTAGCCAAATTAAACCGTGAGCTTCAAATCATCCCACATCAGAACTGAAGTTTTTGAAAAAAATTATAAGTATTCGAAGGAGCTCCTCAAATATTCTTAGTTTACTCAAATATGCGATTTTGGTATATTTAGCTAAAGGTTAAGCATTAACATTCAAAACTATGATTTGGTGAAGTGAAACTGATGAAACAGACCATAGACGGTTATCAAAACTTTTCAATGTTACATTATACACGGATTCGAAACATCAAAAGATGAAGTGATAATTGCGCTGCAAATGTAATATTTTGATTAGGTTCTTATTTATGAATAAATGATTATGATTATTAAGTACCTTTAACTCGGCGGCATTTTTTTATACATATATCCATGCAAAGTTACAGCTAGGTAAGTTACTTTCTAGGACTAAGAGTCTCTTCGTAAAGCCGACAGACAGACAGAAAAAGCAAAACTATATGGGTTCCTTGTTGTACTACGGAACCCTTAAACGTGTACGGATAAATTATTAGAATGCAGTTGTTTATTATAACAACATACAAGAGTAACATGCAAACAACGTAAACATATCTGTGAAAACTATTATAAATAAAACATAGAATTTGATTCAAACCAATAACCCGTTACGTAAAAGTTGCCAGTAACAAAATGTAAAAGTCGCGAACATTTATTGTAGTGGTAATAATATACGCGACTTGGTGAAACAGCGTGTCAGCAATGTTCCGCCGCACAACATGCCTGTGATCATGTCACGCATGTGACGTGACGTGACGCGGTGTCACACATGCGCATGCTAATATAAAACATGCAATATTTAATCCTCAAGTAAGGAGCGAAAATTAGGTAAACGATATTAATGTAAAAGAAAGGGTACGGACACATTATTCGCCTGTCGTAGTTTAATTGTAATAAAAATAAACTGAAACTAATAAATATACCCGTGAAACGATTTTCTACAAAGCGTTGTTAGAATTTGTTACAGATCTAGAATTAAATCGTTACGTTTATTAATGCACAGTGGGCTAAGAAAGTCGTCTACCAGTTTTGACAAAAGTATCATGGAAATGAAAATGCTTATCAAACTTTTCGATACCGGTGTGATTCGAAAAGTTTCTGTGAGATCTAATAATTATCGGTTAGGTTGACTTTGTCTACAATGATGATAAAGAGAGCCATTTTAACTGCCATAATATTATTGCAAGGGAAAACCGACCTTGTTGTTTCATGACGTTCAAATGAAACTCAATCGTATATAGATAGACCACATTTCATCATCATCATTTCAGCCAAAAAACGTCCACTGATCAACACAGGCCTCCCTCATCGATCTCCATGAGGGGTAGTTGCCATACTCAACCACGGTTGGCAGGCGGGTTGGTGAGCGAAGTATGGGATGCTGATACATGGAAAGACGCTGCCGCCTATCCTCCGGAGGCATCCATTAGCAGGCTTTTACTACATCTATGGGCATGAGAGAAGGACGACCACATTTATGTTGTGCCAATAACAAAATATAAAAGACGTTAACATTTTTTGTAGCGGTGATAGACGCGACGTGTTGAAACAGCGTGCCAGCAATGTTCCGCACTACATGCCAATGAACATGTCACACTGTAACGTGACGTGAGGAAATAGTGTTGCTTTATTTAATTTCGGCGTCTGCCAATCCAGTTCCGGATAATGTCTGCGTTTATTAAATTTCCCCGTAAATCCGAATGCTGGGTTAATAACTAACGTTTCTACGAAATAGTATTTGACATATTAATGTGAATTTCAAATGAATTTCATATTATTGTTCAAGCTAATTTTATGAGCATAGATTTAATTATTGTCGTGGGGCGCCAGCAGAAGAATGTTGCCCCTCCTCTCTTGCCTGGAGATGCAGTAAGAATCTGCCCAGGGATATATCCGGAACAAGGGCAGCAGTGTCTTCCCGTGTATCTCGAGCAAGCGCAGTTGGCGCTCGCCAACCCAACACGTGTTTGGCAACACACCCTCATGACCAGTTCTTGGAGATTCATGAGGGAGGCTTATGACGAGCAGGCTGAGATTATGAACCACGACCTTTTTGCACAGCACCAACTAGCTTGCTTTATAGCTACCAGATGATCAAATGTATACTTAGATACATCTTTGAAAATACATTATTTAAAATTATGATACATAGGAACATACATATATTTGTCTCTGGTCTAGACCAGAGACAAATATATGCAATAAAGCGAACATTTATCACCGGGCGGCAATCGAACCAGCGACCTCAAGCAAACCAGCCGGGTATTAAACCAACTTTGTCACGGAGGCCGTCTCTATGTTAGTGGTCTACAAGCAAGCCTTGAACCGACGACTTAAACAAGCATTAGATAGACATAGTCACAATATAAACTAGATTGCTCAATATCAGATACGACCGGCTACCGAGGGAATAACCAAATCAGTTCATGTTAATTTGAAATAAACAAACCTGTTTGTCTGTTTATCCAGCCATAGGAATATAATGCTTCTAGCAATGCATAATGCATGTAGCGACGTGTTTCCTTCAAGAGCCGGTACGGTGGACTAACGACGAGTTCAGCCGAATGGACGAAAGCAACATCGAATAGCCAGGATAGGTACGTGAATGTTTGTTACCATTAATATTACCGAAACAGAGCAGGTTTCTCAGATTACCATAATTTGCTTCAATGCATTTGAATAATGAGAACGTGTTCCCTCGCCTTTGTATATCTATCGAATTTGTTCAATTGTAAAACCTATTATCATATTTCGGTATGGAATCGGATAGGATTAATCTCGTACCCGTTTGTGATTGCTATTCGGATGAATGCGAATTGAACTCTATAGTGACTGATACAGTTTCTAACATCTGAAATGTTAGAAACTGTATCACGAGCTTTTTATCAACCCAATTGCGTATTTTTATACAACTATGTACTCGTATGTATTCAGCACATGGCCTTTTTATCACGTCCTGAAAATTTTTAATAATTCCAATTTCCTTTTATACTAACTAACGATGGTGATAAAAAACGCAAAAATAAATCGGAAAAAACTAACCTTTAAGCACATTCCAAAATATGAAATTCTATATATTGTATTAAAACATTTGAATAATTTGAATTTGGTTTCATGGGGGCGTGTAGTGATCGCTCGCTACGAGAAGGGTTATTTTGCTACTATATCAAACTTCTAAATTGTTTGCGATTTTGGTCAAAGTTCATATTTATTTTGAACCCCCGACAAAGAAGAGGGGTGTTATAAGTTTAACCGCTATGTGTGTGTCTTTCTGTGGCACTGTAGCTCCTTAACGAGTAGACCGATTTGAATGCAGTTTTTATTTATTTAAAATCTTTCTTAGCGATCGATGGTTCTTAAATAGGTTTTTCAAAATCTGTCAAAACGTACAAGGTACAAAATAGGGGGGTGAAAGTGGGATATATTATTTAATGTTTCCAAATATATCCAAGTTTGGTATCAAATGAAAGTAAATGGTGTGTAGAGGTAGAATACAAAAATAAAAGTAACATAGATATCGGTTAAGCCATTTACAAGATATGGGGGAAGAAATTAGGAATAGAAAATGGAATGTTTTCAAAATATACCAAGTTTGATAACAAATAAAAAGAAATAATTAGCAATTTTATTAGAAAGCGGGTTTTCCAGCTCTTATTTTTTTTACTTGCTTTAAATTTTATTTTTTAATTTATTCTATTACTTGAGTATGTTTACCCACTCCTGCTCTATTTACGCTCCTTTAATAATAGAGCTACTTTCAAAGATTCTTACGAACCTAACAATAGTTAGGCTTTATAATATTGACAATATTGAAATAATGATGTCATATTGACAATATTGAAATAATGATGTCATACATAATAATGTATGACATCATTATTTCAATATTGTCACACATACTCGTAATCAAAACCCTACCTCCCGTGCTAGTTAACACGGTTAGGTAAGGTTTTGATAATTGCGCTAAATATGTAATATTTTTAGCCGTGGGGCGCCGGTAGTAGAATGTTGCTTCTCCTCTCATGCCCGTGGATGCAGTAAAAGCCTGCTAAGGGATACCTCCGAAAGATGGGCAGCAGCGTCTTTCCATATATACATCCCATACTGCGCTCGCCAACCCGCCTGCCAAGCGTTGTGAGTATGGCAACTACCCCTCATTGAGACCCATGAGGGAGGCCTTTGTTCATTAGTGGACGTTTTGTGGCTGAAATGATGATGTAATATTTTGTTATGGTTTACATTTTATGAATAAGTGATTATGATTATGGATGTAAACCTTCTTTCTGACAAATAAATTAATCGAATTGATTATTTATTTCCGATTTCGTTTTCTGGTTGCATCTTCAAATAAAAAACGTGGCATTGAATCGGTAAAAGGCTAACATAGCTCTAACCCTTATTGCCTTATGATATATACACTGAAAAAAATCCAGCCAATCAAGCATGACATTTTGCTTGATAGAAAAACAAATGAATGAAGCAATCAAAAACTTATAAAACTACATTAATCACTATTTATTGTCACAATAAAGGTGAAATGATCAACTTTTCTATAACATTCACTTCTTATAAGGAATTAAGATATCATGATTATGTTATTGTAAACATGGTTTTATTGTAAATGTAAACATACAAATATTTGATTCGAGTATCGAACAGAATCAAATTAATCAAGTTACCAATACACAGTAATCAGGTCCATTGATTGTAGAATACAATTACTGTAACATCACAAATAACATAGATCATAGATCCCTACCTCAGTGTTTACATTTAACAGAACTAGATGTCGCAACTAGAAAAATTAGAACGCGCTATCGAAGTGTTTCACCCATTTACTTAGGTCTCGGGTCTAACATTTTGTGATTTAACTATTGTTGCGCCGTGCGCAAACGCAAACCAATAAGTTCGCGAAAGATCTAGAAGGGACCGGTGTGCGAGCGGCCGAAAGACTCCAAAGGTCACTCTTTATTGTTTTGAACACAAACAAGTGAAGTTTCTGGACAAACCGGTTTTGAGACAATGGTTCGGGTAGTAAACAAAGTTATAAAAAGTTGTTTACTTGTTTTTGTTGTCCTGTCTCTATTGTGTGTCAATCTAGAAACATCGGTTTCGAGAATCGTCTTTATGTGGGATATAAATACGCGGATGTGTTTACCGAGCGAACAGTCTTTATTTGGCTACGAAAGCGAACAGTGCGATATATCGGAGCGACAGTAAAGTGAAAACAGTGTCCAGTGTACAAGTGCTATAGTGAACAAGTGTTTTAGTGGTGTTCAGTGTGGTACAGTGAAGAAGTGTTCCTGTGTTAATCTGCTGTAAGATTCGTTTTGGTGTGATCTGTGATTAAAGTGTTTATTTTGGTAAAATTGGATTACTTACATTATTTAATCCCGAACCCTCAGCTCGTAACACTATAAACAACACTGCCACTGGTCAAAGAAAGCGGCACGTACGTACCTAGCTTCATCTCTTGGTTGGACTAACGTATTGAAAGCTGAACATTGTAGTTAAATTTGGTTAATTTGAATAAATGTTCTTTATTCCATCTTCACGCCCTCTCATTTGACGAAATGCCGCTCACACCCGCTATATTATATTAAATATAACTTTACCTTATAAAATTAAGCATATACATTACTGAAACTACTAAAATACTTGATAACCATTACCACGTTCGTTGTAAATTCAATCAACATAAATCATTGGCATGTTAACCAAACTTGATTATTGACAATTACTTTGTTTGATATCATCAAGACAACTTGTCTGTTGCTTATTCAACATAACTTTATTGCCATAATCGTATTACTTTATGTGCTCGTATATAAACAAGTTCCTTGATAGCTGCAAACATTTTTTTTATCAATGTTATCAAGTTTTTTTTTCAGTGTACCTACCCTGACATGCCTTACGTATTCAGTTATATTAAATCCTGTATATTACAGCATTATAATAATTTCAATCTGGTTCCATGTCGTGTAGTGATGGCATCGCTGCGGGAAGGGTTATTGTGATATTGCGGCGTCTCATATTGCGCGCGAGATTTATGTGTGGCTGAGCGGCCGTCCGGACGTCTACGTCTACCAGACTACTTATTACATGTGGTTATATTTATATACAAATACATGTATTGGATATTCGTTAAAGTACTGATAAAAAGGACTAGTGAACGTACTAATCTTTATGGTAAAAGCAAAGCCCTTTACATCTCTAAAGATGATCTAGCATTTTCAACTGTTATAACTGCAGAACCTGGGACTCTTGAGATGGATTAGGTTTTACCAGCACTTACTTTACTTACTTACTTTACTCACCACTTCTTCGTCTTAATTCAGAAGAAAAAAGTGTTCAATACTTCTGTCTGAGGCTGACTATGCCGCCAGATTTCTCGCGATGAAAGAAAACAAGGAACAGTTACCTATACAAGTAAAAAAAGTAAGTACCTACATATATTTATGTCAACTAAAATTATTAAGTTTCACATTTAGATTACAATTTTAAGGATGAAGAAGCCTTCTAAGTAGCGCAATGAAATTTGCAGGGTAGGTGGCTATCCGATTACTATCCTTAGGTGATAGCCACCTAAGGATAGTATTCTGCTTTCATTGCATTCGATAGAGCAAGGTTTTAAATACCGAACGGTATTTTTTATTATGTAATTGTTTATTTTAAAATGTCCTTAAAGTTGTGAAAACACTTTGTCATTTTATTTTTTTGTCATTTATAATGTTTTTCGACATTTTTGAAAGATAGCTTATTAGAATCAAATCAAACAGTATCACAATAATACATGTCACCATAAATAAAAAATTCATCGCACTCGGTGTTAGTCATCATTTCAGCCATAAAACGTCCACTCATGAACACAGGCCTCTCTCATGGATCTCCATGAGGGGTAGATAGATAGATAGATAAACTCTTTATTGTGTAAATCATACAGAAAAAAATAAAAACATAAATAACTAAAATTAACTTAAACTACAAAAACAACAGAAATACACAATGGGCGGTCTTATCGCTTAGAGCGATTTCTTCCAGACAATCTTAACCTTTTTTTTATGGGTAGTTGCCATCCTAACCACGCTTGGCAGGCGGGTTGGTGAGCGCAGTATGGGATGTTGATACACGGATATACGCTGCTGCCCATCTTCCGGAGGTATCCCTTAGCAGGCTCTTACTGCATCCATGGGCATGAGAGGAGGGGTATCATTCTACTGCCGGCACCCCACGGCGGAAAATATCATAACTCCGAAAATTGAAAAATCGCGGAACATATGTACATGGGGGTGATTCGGATAGCTCTCGAGGTCTCCTCTACCTCCCAGCTTTATTATATCACAATTTTTGGGACACCATGCATACCAGTGACCTTGAATTTAAATTAACTTTTTGATAACATATTTTCATGCTAGCCTGGCATGGTCACATTTACGCGTGAATTACCTTGTTACATGTATACAAACTGAAATGTATGACTAATTTTATTTGGCAGATTTGTCAAACACGTGAAATTTATAATGTGGTTCGATCGCGAAAGAATAAAAGAGTAATTAAATTACTAAAAAATAATCAAATAACTAACTGTATTCTTATGTTTTCTATAAGAACTAGAAAACATAAGAATACGTTTGCAGAAAGAAACTATTTAATTTCGTAGCACTTTCGTAGACAATGCTACGGGATGTTTACGACGAACATTTTATGAGTGCTAGTTAAGGGTATAGAAGTTTCGATAACTGACTGATCTGTTGTGACGCAAATATTTTATATGCTTATGTGGCAATATTTTTATTTATTCATTCTAAATTAAAAACGACATAATGACGTCCAGCAGTGGACTTCCAACGGCTAACCGTTGGATTGGCTGGACATAGGCTTCCCTCAAATTTGCCACACTCATCACGAGTGGCAGACGAGTTGGCAAGCGATGTCTATGCACAGAAAGATCCTGCATCCCATTATCCGGAGGTATCCCTTGGCAGATTTTTTCTGTTTTCATGGGCAAGAGAGGAGGGGCAACATTTTACTGCCGGCACCCCATGCACGACAATATAGTTATTACATTAAGAATACGACTTAGATTATTTCTGCTTGCATTGGATTTGAGAATCTGTAGTTCATAGAAATAGGTGCATTTTGCTTGCAAGCTATTAACTATTATGTAGAAACTTGCTCATAACTTTTTATTCTATTGGCAACAACAGCTACTTTATAATTCAATTTAAAAAGTCAATTTAAATTCTATGTAAACAAGTTTGTGGCTTTCCAAACGTAGGTACCCGCATAAAATCGTAATAAGCAAACTTTTTCAATAGCATCGGAAACTGCAGTTGTACAAAAACTGACATCATTAAAATCTAAAGCCATGTGTTTTCCGTGAACTTGCCCCGTGGTTGGATGGAAATTTACATTTCGTGTCAATAAACCAAGGTTATTTTTTATGCACAACACTGAATTTATATATTTTTGTAAAGAGTTTAAAACTGTTACTGTAGTCAAAGAGTTTTATGTGAAATAATATTAGAGGATAAGATACTTAACTAAATGCACAATGGGCGGCCTTATCGCTAAAAGCGAAAATTTCTTCCAGGAAACATTTTGATGGGCAGGTTTGTGAGAACTGTATAAGACAGTGGCGTACCAATAATATACATATAAAACAAACAAAATAACAATAAATTAAATTAACTATTCAATACCCAAAAACATTAAAATATATAAATATAGTTGACGAATACTTACAAGTGAATAAAATAAATATAATACGTAAATAACATGAGCTAAAGTAAATCCAAATAAAATTGATGAACCTTGTGTTTAAAAATAGGAAGGGACTTTGCGTCGTTTGCAAATTAACCTTTTATAAGCCTGAGTATGCGTCTAATAACATTTTATTGTAAATTTGCGAAAGTATTAGGGATAAACCTACAGTACAACAAAACTGAGCAATGGATAGTAAAATAACGACAACAACGCAACTTTCAACGTGTAGTCCTTTTCATTTTGTATGGAGTAAAGCCATGTAGGTGCCCTCAAGACGTAGTTGAAGCAATTGCAATAATTGTATTGCAACATTGAATAGCTGTCTCAACTATATCTCTTCTAGTAGTTTCCGCTACGTACTATACAATATTTAGTAATTGGCCCGTCCCGATAACTTGGGCAAGCTGCAACGGACAAAGACAAGTTCGTTAGGACACTTCGCACTTAGTTCATCCAAGTTGTAGTTGATAAGCAAAATATAGACGGGACGGAGTTATATCGATCTCCGAATAAAAGTTTAATTGCTAAAGTTGTTTATAGTGAGCAGACGACAGGCGTCCCAACAAGACGCTTCGTACTAGAGTTGACTAGTTTCCGGCTTCTTAGGGCCATAGAAGATTTACGTTTTAATTGAATTAATAGCAGCAAAAACCGTTAGGGTTTGATAAAATGGGTATACTTATAATAAAATGTTCTAAATAAATATGTTCATAATAATCTGATAAAAAAAAGCTATCTGAGCTGTCAAAGTGTTTAGATAAAATAAATATAATTTATCCTAGAAAATGGGTATTAATCAGTGAGTAGAAGATCATTTTAAAATATATATTGCATATTTTTTGGCATTATTTATTTATTAAATTATATTTTTTAGTTTAAGGCCTAAATATGTAGATAATAAATAGGATCAATAGATAGACAGCTGTAAAAAAATAGCTAATAGGGCTCTTTAAGGTAGATATGAATACAGTGCACTTATAGATTTTTGTATATATACCTTGTTGTTATTTGGTCCACAAGACAAATATGTATATATAAATATATATAAATAACTTTATATCAAGAATACCCATGATTCTTCCATCCCTATCCCACACTAGGTGGGATCGGCACCACACAAATATCTTCCATTCTGCTCCAACAGACGTTTCATATTAAGAAGACTGCAATTCGGAGCCTCCGTATTATAAATCTCTCTTACTTTCTCCGTTATACGCAGGAAACAATATAGTAACCCCCAATATAACAGACACAGAAGGCACTTAAAGGAAACGTAAAGGTAATCCCGGCTAAGATCACCGGCGGGATCGTGGATCAGATGTGGGCAATGAAATCTGCAGATTTATGTGTCGCGCTGCCGTGCGGAGACTTTATCTTGTTTACGGACACGGCAATGGTATGTTTGGGAATTTGTAGACCACCTCTAGCTTTTAGAGTAAGGAGCTACATTTCTCAAATTGGTTGCCGATTGAGAAGTCTAACGCAATTTCAAATCGAGCTTGTAGGTATGGGTACTATTGGGTACAGTTTGAATTGGATTTACAGGTTTTTCAATGTGTGGCATGGTAAGATACCGAAATAATGATCTTTTTCTGGTAGTTACATCACAAGATGCTTGTGTTCATTATTATAAAGAGGGTACCTAGAGATAGGTAAATTACATAACCTTACAGCTAAATCAGCCGTGGGATGCCGGCAGTAGAATGGGCTCCTCTCTTGCCCGTGGATGCAGTAAGAATCTGCCAAGGGATACCTCCGGAAGATGGGAAGCAGCGTCTTTCCGTGTTTCAACATTCTGTACTGAGCTCGCCAACCCGCCCGCCAAGCGTAGTGAGTATGGCAACAACCCCTCATGAGCATACATAGTGATCAATAAGGCAGGACTTTGTCTAGCAGTGGATGTCCTACGGCTGGAAGGGAGATATACAGCTAAATCATGTTATGTTATTAACGCAATACACAGTGCCTAATCGTAAGTTTGCTTTAAAAATGTCCCTAAGCATTGGCTTACCTAAATAAATAGCGACCGGCCTGTTATTACACACAGCGTTCAGCACAGCGTTGGCATTTTGCTAAATGTTTATTTCCAGCATGACGCTTATCTAGTGTTCTCGGCGGCACTAAAATTGTTGGTTGCAAGGTAGTTAACCCTTTCGGGTGAGCGGAGAGTAGGAGACGCGAGCGGGCCCGCGGTCGGTGAGCCCCGCAATAGATAGAACAGTGATAGAACATGCACCGCGGCACTCCCATGAATAATTCATTAGTTTCAGTTGCCACTTTTGTTGGTATCGGTGGATTTTCAGCGCTTCGCACCGTCAAAAATATGCGATGAGGGTCTGCTTATTGCGACTCTTTACCGTTTCGTTCATTTTGAATGTCTGTTGGTTGAAATGTTTACATTTTCGATCTGAGGGGTGATTAGGGAATGTTTTAAGGAATAAGTTTTGACAGTTCCCATCCTGCTAGGAAGATTGGGGTTTTATAAATTTTGATTTTCTTTTTTGCTAAGACTTGTAACGGACAGATTATGAATGAATTAGAATTTCAACTTCCTTGTAAAACGCTATTACACCGGTGCCTAAGCCGGGCGCGTGGCGGCGCGCGGTGCGACGTCTCAGCGCCCCTGCGAATCCCGTTATAATTTACGATCATCCCGAAAAATCCGGGGATTATTTTTATTTGATAACAATAAAGGTGCCGCAGAGGGTTACCTTTATTATCACTCAGAGCGGGACGACTCTTTTACAACTTTACACATGTCGGGATGGAATGTTAGAGCTGTTTTGTTGTATTTTTAAATGTTTTTATTTTGCGTGGGCTTATAGCGTGATAATGGTTGCCACGGGGAATTTGCACATCCAGCGTAATTTTATGTTAGTTGTTTATTATTTTTGAAAGTTTAGGAGTGGTGAATTGCTACGACGGTATATGGGTAGAGTAGGTTAAAGATGGATTTAGATGTACAGTATCGGGGAAGACTTTTACCCAACGGTAGAGTAACTGTGATTTTATTAACGTCGCTCTATATTTTTGGTAAAGTTGTACTTAACCTAATTCCAGCCTACTTCCATAGTTGTGTTGACTATAAAAATTTGCATATTAATTATTCGCCGTGTGGAAGGCACGTGGTATCTACCGGATTAGACGATCCTGAAAGTGATCCGTTATAATTTGGGGGTGGACAGTGACGGCTGGGTACGCACAGATTAGCCCTCCGATAAACAATAGCATTAGTATGCGAGGACGCGCTGACCATCGCCGATCACCGGCCGTGCTCGGATTAATTTACCTCCTGGAAATTATGGAGGACGGAACGATCGCTCCGTATGTTATTGTTTTGCTTGCTTGCTGGCGCCGGCTATCTGTCGTTCTGACTTTCGGCCTGAGAGTACCTACCTTTTGGTTTTCGCACGCGCGGTTTTGATTGAAGGTAGCGTTTACTTTGTTTTGTGTTATTGGATGGAGTTGTTTATCTTCATAGGATAGTGAGACCTATGGAACGAGGGGTTTTCCTTCGGGCTAAAAAGACATATTTACTAGGTTACGTCTTACGTTTAGGTGTCTTCTACGGCACTTAAAAGTGCGAGTCAGATGATGCGCAAGCACCGAGAGAATCATAAAATCACTTGTCTGATACCGGAACTATAATGTGCTTTTTTAAGTGTGTGTAGTTCACCTCTATCAACTTTAAAAAAAAAGATGTTTCATATTATTTTGTAATTTGGTCCGGAGCCCTTCAAACATATTGAAAACCGTGTAACCGCTGTTACTTTCACAACAAAGTTCTTGCTGTCATTTGAAACCGAAAATTGTTACACTAAACCTTAACGGTTAGTGTTACAATTTCCAAATCTGCAATATTTTGCAAATCTGTTTTAGATCAAATGAAAAATAAAATCCAAATTAAAAATGATAAAAGTAAGAAGACTGCTAGCCGGGTGTTTTCACAGGAAAGCAATAAGCGTTAATTTTATTTGTCCATTCCCACAGTATCCGGTTTCGACGGAAGCCCACGCCTACGCTGCTAAGTAATGAGGCTAATGTTACCACGGTGCACTCGTCAATGGCAATAAATTATCACACTCGGCATACTGCATTGTCAACCCTAACTCACCTGTTATAAAGCTCGTTTTACCATGTTCTGGTTTTCTATTGCCATTGGAGACAGTAGTTTTAGTGGCGAGTAGGTATGAACTTGTATTGTGAACCGGCGTGAAGTATCGGGGGTGTGAAACTAGGATGTTGATTTATTGAGAGAAACGAAACAAGGGGGTTGTTTCTATCAATATACCTTTTTTATACGTAAAAAAAATATTGTTTTTATGTCATGGGAAAATAAATTGACTATTCGAACAACGCTTATAAGCAAACATTCTTATTATTAACATAGAGGTACATATAACTTGACTGAAGACTGTGTCTAGTCTTCCCGGGATCATGCTTGGTGCAATCCAAACGAAACGTCGGGAAATAATAGAGGTAATTTACGCGATAAATACCCGGTTATATGTATGTTAATAATGTGTTGTGATCGCGAAAGTTTAAAAAAGACAATAGCAAAAATTCTTATTTAAAAAACAACTATGTGGGGTATGAATTACTTCGCTCGAAACACGTCTACCTAAGGTATGTTGACCTTATACTGTTAATTAATAGAATCAGGCGTTACTTTGCGGAAATCCATATTATTATGATAAATTTATTGAATTTAAGGGTATGCATGTTGCATTAACAGCCTGGTTCCCCCTGCATGTGCATAATTAGCGGGCGGGAGGGCGGTGCATATGCATCTCAGCATTAGCGGAATTAAAACTAGATATTTTTCTTTGTTTATCTTATACTGTTATCAAATACCCATTTTACAAGTTGAGGGAAACAAACCACAAGACTATATTAATTTTATTCTCATTCGAGGGGGAGCGCTCAAGTCACTTCCAACTTGTCTAATGCGGTAAAGCAGTACACGCAACAAACTTAAAGTCCTATAAATCAAAAGCTAATTTCGGTCCGAGATTTGGGCATGCGTACGGTAATGTGTTCTTTACATCAAAAACACATTTAAAAGAAGTTAGATTGGCTTACAGGAGTTGGCCGCCCGCCATACGGAGTTGGACTTGGGGCCCGAGCCTTCGCGGCGCCGCGTCCCTAATCTTCAGAGATTCGCCGCAGACTGTTTGGAGGCACTTTGCTTCATCAAAATATGACGAGGGTGAACTTTCCCACATAAATTAATTCAACGCTGATATACAAATCTTAAGGATTTTTAAGTTGTTGAATTTGAGAGGTCGCTTATGTTCTCGTTATGTACTGTTAATAAGGTAACTTTAGGAAATCAGATTCTTCGATCTATGAAATTGATTGCAAAATTTTTGGGGCTTTACGGCGACCACGTTGGCCGTATTTTAATTTAATTCCTAGAGATTTTTTTTGTGTTTTAAATGGACTAGGTAGGTTTTTTTTTTTTTTTTTAAATCATTTATTATTTATACAGGGTTTTGGTTACATGACACCCTTATAGACTATTCTTAATTTAGATTACGTTCGAATTTACAATTTGAGACTAGGTAGGTTAATGAGGATTTTATATATCTGATCAAAATACTTTCAAATATAAACATTTTAGGTCTAAAACTACTATGCCCATTGCACGACTTAGACCTATAATGCATAGATCGATAATGCAAGGTGCAATGCACCTTGTATTCGTTGTTCATTTTTAATACACACAACTTATTTTAGTTGTGTGTATAATTTAATTTATTAATTTTGGAAAACAAGTAATGGTATAATTAAAATTAAAAACCATTAATATGTTTTCGCTTAAAGGAACTAGTAGATGATAGAAAGCATTTAAGTAAGTAATTTAAGTAATTAAAGGTGCCTCATCATTCATCATTTCAGCCGTAAAACGTCCACTACTGAACACATGCCTCCCTCATGGATCTCCATGAGGAGTAGTTGCCATACGCGCCGCTTGGCAGGCGGGTTGGCGAGCGCAGTACGGGATGTTGATGCACGGAAAGATGCTGCTGCCCATCTTCCGGAGGTATCCCTTAGCAGGCTTTTACTGCATGCACAGGCATGAGAGGAGGGGTAACATTCTACTGCCCATGGCGATAAGGCGCCTAATCATGCATATTTTCATGTAGGCCTCCTTTTTTTGTAAGCGACTTAAAACATATATTAGGTATGTTAAAAATGTTTAAACCAGAGCAATGAGAATCGATTTATACAAGAAGGTACTTATGTAATTAATTTATTATTAGGTTTTTTTTTTCTGGGATGCTGACAATATCATTTTTCCCTTTTCTCTTGCCGGTTGATGCAGTAATAATCTGTCAAGGGATACCTCCGGAAGATGAACAATAGCATCATTCCATGTGTAAATATCCCGTAATCGCCAACCCGCCTGCTAAGCGTATGGCAACTACGCCCTCATGATCAGTATTTGGAAATCAGAAAAATCATATACATCTTTTCAAACTATATTGGTTCTATATTTAGAGTACCAGGTGCGCTAGTCGACACACGGAGATTTGATAGTAATATTAGTTCACCCTTGCGCTAGTACCTTTATAAGGTGGCCCGAGCCTAGGGTGATAGTGTCATCGATCTCTTTACAGACTTCACTCAGCCCTAGAATATGCCACCTTATATTCTCCAGCTGTAGGTACTTCCTATAGTTTTTTAAAAATGTAATAATTATAATAAAATTATAATGATATTTTTTAGCACACTTCTAATTAAGTTACAAAAATATGAATAACTGTCCGAAGTAGCTAACACCTGTAAGCTACTTCGAACAGTTATTCTTAAAGTGTCACCAAGAAAAATCCTAAAAAATACTTTGTTTATTTTGCGACCAAGAACTTAAAGGAAGCAAGGGAGTATTTCTGAATAAAAAACATCTTTAAAACAAGCTTTATTTATTTTTTATTCTATATACTTAATATCTAACGTTAAACTAGTTACGTAGGTATGTTTCTTTCGACCAAACACTCTCACAAAAGTCCTTTCAATACATTTATTTTAAAACGCGCTCCATTGCTTAGGTTTATATTTACAATATTTCTATCTATTATGCTTATACATATTTGGCAACGTTTTAACGGTAACATTTACATATAAATATCATAGGTATAATTGACAGAATAAATGGATTGAACAAATTCCTTCACAATAACTTAATAGTAGGTACATACACTTTCATTCATGCTTAGATATCCTGTAAAAACTAACGCATTTTGGGTGTAGTAAGTAAACACAAGTACAAAACAAAACATAATTCATAAAAATCTGCAGTGTTTTAATTAGCCATCTACCGAAAATGAGGCAAAATATTGGAGACTTTATTTGGACAGACAAATTTTAGAACTTCGAAATATAGAAATTCAATCAATACAGGTATCACAGCAAACATGAGGTTCGAAAGCACAAAAATAATATTTTTTTTCTAAACACGATTTATTTCATTCAGTCTTAATCTACCTACCTAAGGTTAAAATAAATAGACTATGATAATAGTGCACGTTATATTTACCCAATAAATTATGTGCAATAAATTTTCTATATACTACTTACGTTTCTTGAGAGTTGTCATAATTTTTGTAATCATAGTTGTTAACAATCTTCGCATGGACCATTTTACTCGCTCTATTCAATTATGTTTTAGAGTTTCCATCATAATTCCGCTAAGTAATTGCCTTGCGAATTCTGGCATAGATTTTTCAATTTTAGTGAAAGTATTGGCAGCAGTGCAAACACCTATACAATGAGTGTAAAACTGATTGGAAAGCTTTTAACATCACGTATTGATTTCTATTTTGTGATGCACTTCGAAGTACGCCGCGCCTATAGCATGTATGACTACGAAAATCTTTGACATTTCTCAAATCGTGAAGCAGATTGAGGAACATTTTCAAACGACAAACTATAGTGTCAATATTTGATGTAGGTCGCGAGTATACTAAAAACAACGCTTAATATGTATGAAATATTTTATTTTCTGAAAATGTAGCCATGTGTTGAATAATAAATTATGTCGTCTACATTTTCGTTCAATAATCTAATTTAACCTGTTTTCAAGGACATATAATTAATTATTCTTAATAATTACTCGTGTAAGTGGGTAATATGGTATGGTTCCAATTCGTTTTCCATAAAATCTTATGTCCTATGTATACGGCATAATAAAATAAATAGTTAAAAAAATCTTTTTAATTTTTGGTAATTCATTTCTGAATGCATTTCAAGTTTTCAAGTCAACAAGTTTTTTTCTATAATTTATTATTATGCCGATTGCCAGTATCGCATTTGAATTCAGCACAAATTACTTTATGGAAAAGAATGGTCCCATATAAGGCTAAATACTTTTTGTTCATAAAGTGTAGCAGATACAATAACTCTGGATCACTTTGGTCGTAAGCTCTAAGCTTTGTTAATAAGACAACAATGTATATTTGGATTTAAAATTCGTTAAGGGTTTAATAACAATTTCCATTCGACTAGATGCCACCATATTGGAAACCATATTTTATATGAAATGCAATCCAGATTTCAGTTGGGTGCACTGCGCAGTTTAACACCAGTATTTTTTGGCTTCTTTTCCAAAATCATTTTGAAGGTTTTGGCATTCCAATATAGATCCATATTGATGAAAGCTCAATGTTAGTAGATATTCTATTATAATATAATAACATAAGTTTAACTTGTTGGACTTGTTAAGAATTTGCAACGGTGTCTATTTTTTCTAAAGGTCCAAACTATCAAGCCTGAATCCCAATAGGTACAATAGCTATGTCAATACATAAAATGACGGATTGTTCTTAATAATGTAATTAAAATAATTTACCAACTAAAATGCAAGTAAGAATTCCGGAAACCGAAATCCAGAACAGACATCTCCTCCAGCTGGCGTCACCTGCAATAAGAAAGTGATACGTTTCATAAAAGGGTTCAAATTAGTTTTTGGTTAAATAATGTTTTTAAATACAGTAATATGTATTATCTTATTTAACACACCTGTAACCTGCGAAGCACCTCCGGCCCAGTTGTGTTGCACCTTCCCACCTCCTTCGTCGGTCTTCTGTTTCCCCTTATCGATTTCGTTCAGATTCGATTGATACTTCGTTCCTAGAAAAACAATATTAGTAAAGATACAATGTTTTGGCTTCCGTAAAAAAATATACGAGGGGCGAAAAGACAATGTGAACTGATCGGGTAAAGGATTCAATATGGGAAGGGATGGCCGAGGGCGGCGCGGCGGTCGGCTAACAGATATTGAAAAGTTGCGCAATATTGTCGAGTGGTGGGTAGCCGTAAATTCGTAATGGGCGCAAAAAATAAAACAGCGCGCCGCCGCCGCCGCCGCTCGCGCAAAAACAACCAGCCGCTGAACTTACACCGCCGTCGCCGCGCCGCAGCCTAAATGGATTTTTCAAGTTCATGTGGCCTGAACTGTAATGAAAATCTCAAAATTCAGTAGACTTGACAACGCTATCGGCATTTTATATAAAAACTCCGTTTACCGAGAATATGTTTTATGAGAGCGCTCGGTTTTATGCGCTTGTAGAGATTAAACTTGCGGCGTTTACAAAGCTTATTAAGAGTTTGCAACAAGAAAGCGGCGAACAGTTGGCCGTAATAGGTTGTCGGGCAAGATGTTGACCGCCGACATGTCCGGGGACGGCCAACTTGCCAATATCGCCCGCGTAATGACGGGGAACTAACAACTTATGACAAGCACTATTACTAATTTCAATGCAAATATTCCGATAAGATTCAATTAAGACGACACATTTTCAGATGAACTTTGAATATGTTTTTAAGAGTTCTTTCATTGTAAATTTAAAAGAAAATGTTAATGTTAGTGTTTTTTGGTAGAACTATAACATAAGTACCTATACATGTAAACATTTATGGAGAAAATATTACCCCCGATTTTCTTTATTTTGGGTGGCAAGAAAAAGTGATAACTTTTTCTTGGGCCACCCAGATTATAGAAAATCAAAAAATATAACAGCTGAGGGGGTAGAGGACCTCGAGGGCTATCAAAATCACCCCATGTATATTCCGCGATTTTTCATACATTTAGAGTTATGATTTTATTTTAACTTTTTACCCAAGTGGGTGTACGACGAGATTTATATTTATGGTGTTTTTATACATGAACTATTGTGCTAGATCCTTTATTTTATATTTTTGTAAGCTGACAGATAGTCCAATCAGGTTCGGTACCTTTTACTATCATTAGATCTTAGTGATGACTGGATAAAAAAATTACAAAAATTTTATTTTTTTATTTTTTATTTTATTGATGCTTGGAAAACAAACAGCTTATAATGACAAAGAAATGGTAAGTGGAATAGAACAAATTAAGCCTTAAACAGTTTTCACTTATAAAACTTAGGACATAATTATATTAAAGTTAAATTAAACAGAATATGATATGAATGCCTGGCAGTAACAGAAATAAATATAAATAAAAAAACAGACATTTCAAAGTAGAATTTTTTGTGGTATAAAGCCATATAAATCAAATATATCCAATATGGGTCAAAAAAAATAACTTAAAGTACCAGTAGCAGTAATAACTTAAAAAAAATATTATGTTTTGTATTAAACAAGTCAATATCATGTGAGTACTGTGCGTTGTAGGTGCGCATCGTACGCAAGAGGTACGAGTTGCTTCGGTAATTTGTAGAAACTGTGGGAACGTACAACTTAAGAAATGGACTTCGGGAAGAGCGACTATAATAATATAATAACGCGAAAATAATAATATCATCCGAAATATTGCCTTTTAAAAAAGTTTACATAGAAAAATACTGTACCATTTAAAAGTAGCGCAATGCGCGACAAGTTATTATATCATATAAGTTGTGTAAAGACTTTATAAGTTGACATTAAAGTTGTATAAAAAAAAATTATTTTATTCTTTTTAAAACATATAAATAAAAGCCCATTTTTTTAAAAGTTCTTGACTTATATTATATTCTTTACTTTTTAGTTATCATTTCATTTTCGAAATATTCTTAGCAAGCCCTTTCATTTGATACCCGTATTGTAGGAGTGCATTAAAAATAACTAGTCCGCCATCTTGGGTGTTCCGCCATGTTAGATTTATAATGACGTCACATAGCTGACCATGCATTGTCAACCAAACAAAACGTGTATACAAAATTTCAGCTCAATTGGTTGAAGACATCTGCTTCAAAATTAAGTTGCAAGATTCCACCCGAACAAACATAGTTACATACTTACATACATTGCAAGTTAAGTAAAAGCTTGTAAAAAATAGGCATCTATCACAATAATCCACGTCATCATTAATTTAAACCTCGTCCACGGAGTTAAGTACAAAAAAATCATTACTTCAAATGTAAGAAAAATCGTGGATTATAGGTACATGGGAGTGATTTGGATAGCCTTCAAGGTTCTCTACCCCTCAGCCCTCTTATATCACTATTAATTGGACATCCTGTAAGAAGGTACGGCTCGTTATCATTTGAGAAAGTAATTTTAATCAGATAAATCTGAACAATAACATCACATAACATTGGCGAGCTTGTTACGTAAGTAGGTACTCATATTAATTTTATTGACCACGTACTGGTATGGGATACTCGTGAACGATTTGTTTATATTTTACGCGCCATAATAACATGGAGCCAGCAAACTACTCCGACAAGCAGATCGTAACAGTTTACGAGCTATAAACAAATAACTGGCACTAATAATAACTGAAACAGCAGCAAACAATGAAAACGAAACGAACGACTCCCTGGATGACTCGTAAAGGTAATATTATCTCTTAATAAACGGAAACGCCGGTAAAAATGTTGTTCCGATGCAGTTTATAGCAGCCGTATCGGGAATTAATGGACTGTTCGTCCGCAATTCGTACACGTATCCGACCCTCGAGTACTACGGCGAATGCTACAAACTATGACAACATTCCAACGGCTGTCAATTATTTCAGTCATGTCATGTCATGTGACGTTAACTGTCAATTTTGACATTTGCTGGAATGCAAAATTATAATATAATTATATAAATATCATATAATTCAAAATGCTAAAAACTTTCTTTGTTTTTTGCAGTGCGGCTGGTTGCGAACAAGGAAAAAGATCTTGTTTCAAAACCAGTTGCGAAAAATGGATGTAAATTATTTTTTTTAAACCTAGTTGCGACAACGGCTTGAGCGCCTCGCCTCGACTATGTTGGTTGTCAAGTACAATTTACCTTTGTCAGTGATGGGTGCATCACGTCTAGGAGGTTTGGATGGCGGTGGTAGAGTGATGGCTCGGGGATCTGGTGTTGTTGTCGGAGGTGATGAAGCTGCGAAACAATAAAGAAATTCTTGCAGTTTATTTGAAATGAGAGTACAAACACACGAATAAATCAATAATGCAAAGTAATTCGATGGGTCCCTAATGAGTTAGTTAGTTTATAGTCTTAGGGCCATAATACTCAATACTCAATACTTTATTGTGTTCTATAATGTAGGTACAATGGTGTTGACAATGGTGTTAGGTAGCATTATAGACACTGTTGGGCACAACAATAATATAGAAGAGAGGAAGACGTCATCGTTAATGTACATACTAGATAATAGGGTTATATTATATTCTTAAAAGCAAACAATATCAAAATGTTTAAAAAAAAATGTCTTTAATCTGTCACTTTTGACATTTTCAGTAGTTTTTGAAGTACCTATGCTATTTTATTTTATGTTTACTAGCTTTTGCTATAACTAGCCGTGAGGTTCCGGCAGTAGAATGATCCTCTGTTGCCCGTGGATGCAGTAAGAATCTGACAGGGGATACCTCCGGAAGACGGACAGCAGCGTCTTTCCGTGTGTCGACATCCCATACTGCGCTCGCCAACCTGGCTGCCAAACGTGGTGGCCAACAACCTCGTGATCTTTGGAATATATGAGGGAGGTATGTCCAGCAGTGGACATGGGTATCTGTCTTACGAATGAGAAGAGAAGAAGAAAAAAGACTTTTGTTATCATCTTTAACTGTTACTTTGATTTTGACTCGTTGAATAACACATCAATACTATTGTAACTTACTGTAAAGTCGAATCGTGCCATCCGACTCCCCCCTCGGGTTCTTAGCAACGCACTTGTAGGTCCCATAATCGTCGTGATCTATGCTTCTTATCAGCAGGTTCATGTGCGTCTTATAAGCCGGGACACCCACTGTATTTTCCATGTGGTATTTGGCACTTTCGTGGATCATATGGCCATCGTCTCGCGTCCAGTAGTTCAGGGAGGTGGGATGGGCCTCTGTGTGACATTCCAACGTAACGTTGTAGGCTAGCGGTGCTCCGACTAGCTGGTGCGGAATCCAGAGCATTGGTGGAACTGTAAAAATGTTTTGGTGTAAATTAATTTTCTTTTACGATGGATAAAAGTATACATACGTAGTACAATATACGTTTGAACGGTACACATACGGTCCATAAATGCATTAAGCTGCTTAATAGTATTTATGTAATAATAGAGTGTCAAATACTCTATATTAACCGTTTGATAAGGTTGTTAAATGCATTTAGTGATTATGATCCGATCTTAGAAACAGTCAGCGTTCTTATCACTAAAGAGTGATAAGACACTACCAGACAACATTTTGTTAAATTGGATTGTTTGGATACGATATGGGACTTAAAGCCGAGAGTAAAAGCAAATACTATAAGGATACTTACAATCAACGCTCACTTTCACCCGCTTGGAAACTGTTGGAGGCACACCGTTGCTGGCGATACACAGGTATGCACCCATGTCAAGCCTTGAAATCCTGGCCATTTCCAATACTTCGCCTTCCCATTCAGAAACTGAAAACGTTATTGTAATTAAACAACTAATTAAAATAGTTTTATTTTTGTACTAAATGACGGGTCATAAACAAATTGTGTTCTTTATACTTAGTGCCCGAGAAATATAACATTTTGTAATAGGCATGTTGACTGGGTATGAAACACAGAATTATTTTTAGTCCGCCTTATAAAAAAATAACAGAAATGTATTTTTATTTTAATTAAATACTTGTATTATGAAAGTTTAATTTAAAAATAAAAGTGGGGGCTCGTTGCGTCATACATAACGTGCCTTAAACTGAGAAATGCCGTAACGTCACGTGACATTTGAACTTGATGTATCGCTTTTATTTATAACCTCGTAAAAACATAAAAATAAATGTATATTATTATTAATATTGTTTTAAAGCAATGAATTAGGAATCTAGATTATAAATTTTTTTTCTTTTAATTTAGCAAAATGAGAAGTTACAATAGTGTGACGTATCATGAAGCTAATTATGTAATGCATTAGGTCAATTAAAGGTTAAGAATATTAGAACAAGAAGTTCCACTTAAATTCAAAAATAAGCTAATAGATTAGACGAGATTTATCTTGTCTAAGGCTAATAGTCATTAACAATCGACATCCCGTTATTGACTTTTGCAATTTTCACCCTTGCTGATGATTTTTGAGTTGTCGTGTCATTTCCACCCAATTGTGTTATAATTAAAAACTACTGCCAAAAATCTTATGTTATTTCGCATAAACTAATCCGTTCTCTATTTTTCATTAAAGGATAATAATTTGTTTTCTTTTTATTTCATTTCAATATAAATATGATATTTGTTTTTTTATATATTATCAAATGCTATATTAAATTATATGCTCACATAGAAGTTGGGTAGACTGGTGTTTTAGCCTGATATTATACGTACCTACCTAAATTCTACATCAATTAATGTCGAACACGAGAACAAAAAATTAAAAGCTCTACAAAAACCTAATAGCCTTTACTCATTAGTAATCGACATCCCGCTATCGACGTCCGTGAATCTCACCAGTATGCCCCTTGCTGATGGAGATTTTTGAGTTGTCGTCCCGTTTCCACTTGATGGTGGGCTTAGGGGATCCATTAGCCCGGCACGTCAGCGTGACGTTGGCGCCCTCGCGAACGATAACGTCGCTCGAGCTCAGCGAGTCGTCGATCGTCGGCGGCACTGTAAACAACGACAGGAGTTTGATAAACGTGACCGGCAGAACCGGGGACGAATCACTTTCATAATCGAAGTGTGTATCGTCGGTCGGATTACTGGAATTAGTTGTTTTCTGTCATCAAAAATTCTGTTATACCAATGAAAAGAAAAAAATTATGAAGGACAATATTTGGAGATATCTTAAAAATCCCTACCATTGTGTATACTTAACGTACATTTTTGTTTGTTGCCTGAAAAAAGTTTATTTTATTTTATTTATTTAAATCACGTGACTTCGTAAATTTCCCGGTAATTGGACTGACTGAGTTTTGTTTGTTGTCCCGGTAATTGGACATTTACGAAATCACGTGATTTAAATAAATACTTAAAATAAAATATTTTTTTTTCGGGCAACAAACAAAAATTTACGTTAAGTATACACAATGGTAGGGATTTTTAAGATATCTCCAAATGACTATTGGTATAACACCAAGTTTATTTTTGATGACAGAAAACAACTAATTCCAGTAAAGGAATATACATTTTACTTTGGTTTTAAAATCTATCACGAGATTTAACACTCTTATTCTCATACATAACACAATCATTTAAAATATTCCAATACTGTTTCAGAACGAGGTTAAACGACTATATTTTTTAGCATAGGGAATTTAGTGTTTATTATGCCTCTGGTTTTCTTTACGAGTATAACAATGTATTTATGGAAACTATTTTCCATAGTATCTCAAATTTTTTTTCATGATGATGAAAAAAAAGATTGAAATTGAAATTTATCACTTCACGGATTCACTTATTCTACTGATTTAGATTTTTCGTTGGTAGAAAATTCAAGTTAAAATAAGGGACAAGTAAGATCTATAGTTAAGTAACGTGAAAAAATGAAAATCCAGAAGGCGTCGATTAACACAGCATGTATTAAGTTTTCCTTATACCTATTATTATTACCGGAAGAGTTATCTATATTAAACCACATAAACAGGCAAACAAAGACTGACACACTTAAACTCCAAGTTTTGTAGAAGTACAAACAATAATTGGTTAAACGGTATTGCAGTTGTAATAGGAAGAGTCACTGCTTTACATCAGGTGGGTCATCGGCTTGTCTCGTCATTTAGACGTATAAAAAAACTGGCTATGTGCGTGGTTGGCCACGCGCTATGGGGTTCCGTAGTTAACCGTAAACCTGTTGTTAGAAGTTGGTGTATGTCTATTACGTTTACCAAAACATATTAACAGGAATTAATTGAGTTTTCGGCTTAGAGTATTCCGGTATGTTTGGGAAACCGCATCACTTATCTGAGCGACTATTTTTCCAAAACTAATGAAGCTAGCCTTAAAATGTTCAAAAGTTCACAGTTGAAACCACAATCATGATTTTTTCGGATTTTTAAAACTAGAAGTTCACTTTTAAAGGAGCGAGACGCTCGAAAATAGTTTGAAACTTTAATATTTCGCAAAGGGAACCCTAAATTGAAAAGTTGTCTTCGCAACCTCTTTAAAATACCTTTTCAACGATACCGCACATGATGAAAAAATCAAGAAAAAGAAAATTTATCTCCACATTTCGTGCACGGGAGGTACCCTAAATTGATTATGTTTTCAGTATTTTTTATAGCGTTAGCTTGGCGTTGTTATTTTATAAGTCCATGCAAAATAAGGATTCTCTTTCTTCAATAGGACTATCACTAATAGTCTATTCGCAAAGCCGGTGACGGACGGACAGACAGACAGACAAACTAAACCAAACTATAAGGGATTTTTGTTTTACTACGAAACCCTAAAAATTAATTTGAATCTGAATCATTTTGCTTCGCATAGATAGATAGATAGATAACTCTTTATTGTACTTAACTTAATACTAACACAAAAATTAACATAGAAAGAAACTTACAAAACTAAAAGTAGAAGTACAATGGGCGACCTTATCACTATAAGCGATATATTATTATCATCTTATATTATCGCATATGTCGCATATATCGCATATATCGCATATAAATAAAATTTTCGACATGACAAAAATGACGATTGTTGACCTCAGTATCAAAACTCCGAAATTTCAGATGACCTGCAGCCAAAGATTTTAATCTTTGCTTGCACAGCAAATGATTTGCCGCTCTTCCGATTTTAATTAGCTGATGCAGTCCGGAAGTAAAAAGTTCAAAGTTTATGTTGTTTGCGATTTTACGAGTAGCGGGGACATCTTTGTTATTTTTACCGGGGGTGGTGGCTTTCCATTAACCAAGCTAACCTTAGCTAACCTCTTAAATTAAGTGAGTAACTTGAATGAATTTTAAAGTGAATTTATTATCGTATTTATCGTGCTACATGTACATATATAGTGTCACTGCAAACACACAGTCTCTGTCACACTGAAGAAGAAATTTACTTTATATAAGAAACTCCAATGCATAATTATATTATATGTATTATTTGTATTTATATGTGATGTAATTATGCATAGGAGTTGTCTGGTCTGACTTTTCTTACATTAACCGAGGATTTGCTAAGAATATGTCGAGTGGTCTCTTTACCCCATCTCATTACCACAAACCAATCCATCGAAAGGTAGAGATCGCTCTTTAGTCCGCCGATTGTCACTTTATGTGTAGTGTTTCTCTTTTTTTTGTTAATTTGTTTAGTTTAAGGTGTACAATAAAGCATTTTCTATCTATCTACTGAAGCTATCAAAATACAAAAGAGGTTGAGTAGAGTTTTGAATATTATCGTGCTTATTGTGCTACATGTACATATATAGTGTCACTGCAAACACTACATAATGATTAAAAATATTATGTGTCGTAAAATCCGAGAACTGTTAGACATTTTTGAGTAGGTGTTTGAGTACTTCGAGACCCATGAATGCACATTAATCTTTGATGATATCTCAATTAAAAATCAACCAGGTGACGGGCGTTGGCGTGAACCGACTTTGGTTTTTATTAGGCAATTTAACATTTATGTTTTTACTAGCTGTCCCGGCGAACATCGTACCGCACCTACTACAACCACTACTTACAACTTACCCTACAACTGCCCTACTACTACCCTACAACTACCCTATAAATACCTTACAACTACCCTACAACTACCCTACTACTACCGTACAACTACCCTACTAATACCCGACAACTACCGTAGGGTAGTAAACTAACCCTTTTGATTTAGTTTATGCAACGAAAAGTAGCCTATGTCCGTCTCCATGGTCTAATCTACTCCTATACTAAAATTCATCCAAATCGGTTCAGCGGTTTTGACGTGAAAAGGGAACATACATACATACATTCTTATTTTCACTTTTATATATTATTACTAATTACTATTACTATAGGATAGGAAGTAGGATGGCAATTTGACATTTTGAGGTCTTAAAATTATATATAAATATATATATATATATACAGGGTGTACTAGCATGTGTATTAAAACCGAAAGGGGTTGATTCTGACCATCATTATGTTACGGGGTGATATTCTGGGGAAACTCGGTTGAGATGCAGTCAGTCTTTGTTATGCAAAAAAAGTGTATTAGAGCCATCTATAACCTAAAAAGTACTGAATCTTTACGTAATATATTCAAAGAAAATTATATTCTGACCCTTACGGACATATATATTCTAGAATTATGTTTATTTGCAAAAAATAACTCTTCTTTCTTCAATATAAAATCAACCAGATCGGATCAGTTGAGAAATAAATATAAATATAACCTGTGTATACCACAAGTCAATAACTCAATGTACCACAAAAGCACATATATCACAGCTATTAAAGTTTATAATCATTTACCATTAAACAATTTGAAGGAAATATGTTCAAGATTGAATTGAAAAAGTGTCTTGTAAATAGAGTTCATTATAACCTAACGGAATTTTTTGATAATTAGTCATGTAGGTTGATTTTTGTTCTAATTTGGTATTCAGAAGTATAGGCCTACATAAATGTTGTAATCCAACTTTGTGTATAATTTTGTGCAATATAGAATTAAATTGCAAATTTATTATTGTATGTCATAGATATGATAAAATTGTTGATACCTAAATTTATTTAAGACCTTCATGTATACAAATGTACCTACACAATTTAACAATAAAATTTTCTTATTCTTATTCTTATTCATCCCAAGGAACAACTTTTGTTCTACGACATTTTAGGATTTAGTGAATTTCATTCAAGAAAAGACTACGAAAGTTTTAACTGTAACAGCTGATTATCCGATAATGACAACTTAACTCTTGTCAGGGTCAATGAACCCTGCTAAGAGTTGCCGTACAGGTAGAAATAAAAATATCTATAACCAAAAAGAGGTTTTTTTTGACCCTAGCATAATTTTTACATAATACCAACTAGTAAAATTGTAAATAAACATATTAAAAAAAAAAACCGAGTTTCTGATTTTTTTCCCTTGCAAAACTATTTGTTTTCATGGGCTGAAACCGGGTTTCGGGTTAGTACACATTTCATAATACACCCTGTATATTTTATATATATTATGGAGGAGCCTCGTGTAGTGCTTGTCATGCAGGCTGCGCGTGTTCCTGTCATTGTTGACTGTCGCATCACATAATATCAACGTATAGGGTGAACAACCGACAGCGTGCAGAAATGTCTTAGCGGTAACTGTTGAACGGGCACAATTATCTGGCGTGGTCCTCCTCTCTGATGACAAACATGTGAAGGACCTACGTTGCGTTGGGTTGCACTTGCACTAGAATTATAACAACTCACCAACAACATGCAGATATCCTAATTGCTTCTGAGTAGTTAAGAAATGAGCAGAAACCACGTAACACTAACGCAAAGGTTACATTATTAGACTCTGCATTGAATTAGTCAATGAATTAGATAAAAAACTCACCGACAACATGTAGATATCCGAACTGCGTCTTAGCGGTGACAGTGTTGATCTGGCACATGTACCTGCCGCGGTCCTCCTCCCGGACGTCAGATATGTGGAGGAACCACGTGCGGTGCTTGTCATGTGTGACGCTGACGCGGGGGTTGCGCGTGATCACATGGTTGTGGACTGTCAGGATCGCTGATTGTTCGAAATGCATCCATGCGACCTGGAACAAGGACATATTTTAGATTTCATCTTCCTTATAATACGTGAACTTGTTAAAAAATATTCTCCTCTTCAATTAATATCTACTAGAAGAGGCATACGAGGTAGCAAGTGATATGATGTTTATTTTTGTGGTAATAGTGACATGGTATGACAATAAATACTACCCATAAATTTATTAAAATTATTACAGATCGTAAACATAGTCACATAAATATGCACAATAGAAATATGCTCATAAATAAAGTATTACCAATAATTACGTGCAACGTATAAAACACGACGTATAAAAGACGTGACTATTTGAGATACATAAACCCTGAGTGAATACAGAAAATAGAAATAAAGTTACATACGTATTATCTTTTAGTGGACGGATTGTGGTGCGGATAATAGATTTGTTTTATTCGTCGTCCGGTGTTTTATAACAGCTTGATCTTTAGGTGTTGTTTTTCCTGAATTTAAATTATCGTGGCTTAACATCATGTAATAAGTATAACACGGCTTTCACCACGTAGATAATAAGCAAGATGATAATAAGTTGGGTACGTGGTGAAAGCCGTAGTATATTTATTAACCTTTAAGTGTTGTTTTTACTTTGATGATAGATAATAAATAATAGCTCTGTGGCGCAGCGGGCGAAGGTCTGCCTGCGACGCAAGGGGTTGCGGGTTCGATTCCCGCCTCTGGACAAATGTCTGTACGATCTGCAGATATTTGTTCAGGGTGTTCTGGGTGTTTTTCTATATATAATAAAAATATCTATCTATTTATTATAATGTATTAAGTATATCAGTCATCTAGTACCCATAACACAAGCTCTGCTTAGCTTGGGGCTAGATGATGCTGTGTGATTTGTCCAGCATTATTTATTTATTTATTATAAAACACAGAATTCTAGGCTTATTATGATCACTCTCCGTTTAGAGACCAAAGGCCCTCAGCCATTTATCAAGTAAAGTTACCTATTTGATAAGCAGAATTATTTTTTCCCATTTGTTGAAATAAACCAAGAAAATATGATTTGGTTGAAATGAAACATCGTGTGGAGAAGCTCCTGCTTGAACGATTTCCAATTTCTCCCAATTGGACGAGTGACGTAACGGAAATTAAAGAAACGTCGCTTCTTTTCAAACATACTTTATAAATATTCTCGAAAAATATATCGTGTTTGTGAAGGCTCAAGATTAATATCTGTTTGAAATTTACAAGACTATTTGCAAGAGTCCCTTCTGCTTAGTTAATATAGAATTACAATAAAAAAGTTAGTTTTAATACGCTTTCCTTTGTACGCGATATTATCGCGAACAAAAATGGTAAAAGTTCCGATACCTACCGTTATTGAGCGGGGAGAGTGTAAACAGCGATTTTGAGTGAAATTCCGAGGCAGTGGTGCGTCGTCTCCACGACATTTGTGTAATTGCATGGAGCTGCCATCGCGTCCCGCTTCACACCAATTTCCACAGCATTAAGCGCTCAAAATGCATTTTACAGAGATTGTTATTAATATATCGTCACTTCATTCTTCAGATATATTATTAACAAAGTAGTATCGATTTATCCTACTTGGCAACGCACTTTTAGAGTAAGGAATCGATTTCAATCGAATCCATTTTTTTTTGTTGTTGGCACTCTTGTGCTATCTATCGGCCCATCCGTACTTTATCATTCTTTTTTCGTGCGTGGCAGCGCACGGGCGGGCGTCATTCGCTTGCTCACCAGTTAATATACCTACGTACCTAATATCTGCTTATACTTTAGTTTTATGGAATGCCTAAAATGAACATCCTAGTTATAAAAGTGAAATATCGGAAGTGAAAGAATACAAACGGCTCCAATGGATCATTAAATCATCGGTTCCAGGTTAGTCAAGTGTTATTCTTTTAGAAGTGTTGTGAAAAACTTAATTTAAACCTAGAGGTTGTCTGAAGGTCAACACAGTGGTAATTCATTATTATAATCACATGCTAAATGTTAACCGAGGGTATTCACGAATAATTAAATAGGGTTTGGAAACATGTTTAACTATTTTATAGGGTCAAGATGTTGGCTGCGTGCCTACACGGTGGCAAAACCTATATTATAGAAATATTCCTATGCTAAGATGGTAGCCAGACGGTACCTCGAAGCAATAAATAGGATTTTAAAACATGTGTACTCGTACCTATATTATAGGGTCAAGATGTTGGCTGCGAGCCTCCACGATGGCAAAACCTATATTATAGAAATATTCCTATGCTAAGACGGTAGCCGTACGGTACCTCGAAGCAATAAATAGGATTTGTAAACATGTATACCTATTTTATAGGGTCTAGATGTTGGCTGCGAGCCCTCACGAAAACCTGTAAAATACGTATTTCTATGCTGAGATGGTAGCCAGACGGTACCTCGAAGCATTTGAAAGCATGTATACGAGTACCTATATATAGAACCTGGATGGTGACTGCGGGTCATTACGATGGAAATAATCTATAATATGGTAGTTATCATACGCTTGGATGATCCATCTAAGCGTTTCATAACTTGTCACAAACCACTAAGTACCTATTAAAAAATATGTAACTATAATATTGAGCCTGGAGGTTGACAGAAGTTCATCCCGATGGTAATTAACATTATGCATGAGGTTATCGCAAAGCATAGGAGAAAAATTAACTGTCTACCTACGAACCATTATTTTTTCTGAATTAGAGGTTGACTAAAGGTCAGCACAAAGTTATATTCACGCCTAATTTACGACAGTTAGTAATTGCAAGCCAATTCAAGGCCTATATGTTGGTTGCGGACCAACTTGACATAACCCAAGAATAATCTTACGTATGAAGATTATTCGTGGGGTTTTTTCCTAAAGCATAAACATTAACATAATTTTAGTCTTATGGCTAATTTGAGTTTTTCACAACTACTTTTACTATTAATCGATGACATTCTTTGTCGCAAGTCTGTGTCGATCTCTCGTGGACCTTCCTCTGGAAGATACCTACGAAAAAATGAAAAGTCTTGAATCTACATCCGGATGTACTTGCTAAATATATCTGAAAACTGCTCTCAGGCATGTTTATAATCTCAACCCCTGACATAACGGTCATGCACGATGAATGTAATTGTTTATTACCGTGTTAATTAAGTAATGGCTCAACATTACTATCGACTACAGAAGTCGACAGTCGTTGTTCCTCGAGAATGGCGAGAAAAGAGAGATAACATCACTTTTTAATGTGAACTTAATTGCCTCATAGCGTTATTCACCATATTGAGTCTGACGCGCTCGTAAAAAAGTTCTGACGAAAAACTATGTCTTAAGATCTCTTTTGTACATGAGTCATGGTACAAATAGGAACCTAGTTCTGACAAAAACTGTCCGAATAAATTGAGGCCTTTAGTCCTCCTTCGCTCTGTCATTTAGTCTCAGGCTTTTCAATAAAACGGGGTTTGCAAATATAGCAACCCGCCTGCAATTTTTATTGTTTTTACCTTTTCTGTCTGACTTACAAATAGTCGGGTTCAATCACAGAACAGGCTTAGGCATAGCCATAGCCAGTAGGGGGGGGGAGGTAGGCATTATAAGACGAACTTATCGTCGCAGATAAAAAATATTATCTGTTTTCTTAGAAAAATGAGAGAACTGTTAGTTCCTTAGTAGACGTTTAACGAAAGAAACTGAATTCCTTCTACTAAGTTGACACTCTAATGTAAAGAGTATTTTGAAATTAAACCAAAATACGGCGGCTGTCTTCCTATCGATACCAAATCGGCCTATATTTAACAATAGCTGCTTCTGCAGTTTTATAATAATTACCTACGTTATGTTTTTAACAAAATCAGTTTTTTATACGTATTGACGTCATTAATATTGAAACCAAATTAATTGGCTACTTATACAATGACATCCTCTAGAATTTTATTACAAAAATTATAAGCGACTTAATTTAAGGCAATAATTCCTAGTGTAAAGAGGAGTTTTATTTCATTGTTTGTTGTTTTGCTTTTATTTTTACTAAGCAAAGACACTATCAAGAATAAGTCGATCATTTATTGAAACGATATTTTATACATTAAAGGTACATCATGTAAACTGTTTGTTGTTTTGCTTTTATTTTTACAAAGCAAAGACACTATCAAGAATAAGTCGATATTTATTGAAACGATATTTCATACATTAAAGGTACATCATGTAAACTCCATGAAAACATAACTAGCTCTTTAGAATAGCAAAATTTATAGATTGGCGTAAAACCTAACATTAATATTAAAAAAAAAAAAAAAAAACGTCTATTTTTTATAGGTCTCTGTATTTTTGATAATAACATAAATCATTTTTAACTACTTGCACCATGAGAGAAATCTCTCACCATGGAAAAGCATTGGGATACACTGCAATGGTAGCAACATCTCTGGTAGGTTCGGCTAGCAGTATTATTAACAGATGAATATCAACAATATCCCCACAAAAATGTAAATGTCTTATGATAATAATAGCAAAATATTTATGCATTATGTCATAATATAAGAGGCCTGACGCGTTTTGGATTTATATACATTATGCTTTTAAAACGAAATGGGCTTCCCATTTCGTACCACGGTATTAAAAGTGTAAATGGTAGTTAGATGGAAAGATATCGACTTTCCACCGATTACTTAATTGCTGTATTCCTGTGACGCTTTCAGCTTTGCAATATTATCACGCGTTACTAATACAATATCAGTTATGCTATATACTATATTAATCGTATAAGTAGGTGTGATTCAACTCCCACAACACAATAAAACCTGTAGCTATTTGTATCATATATCGTTATATAGATATATTTATACAAAAAACATAGTATGAGAACTATCATACTAGGCCTTCTTATTGAGTTCAACCAGACACAGATCCAATAGGTATCTATTCTAGACCATAGGTGAAATTTAGGTTAATTAAATTAAGTAAATTTATGTAAGCTAGACCTAGCCGGTTCACCGGTAGTCCCATTCACAATTAATGATCAATTTTGCAAATTCCTACAAACCACTGGCATACTTGGTCCTTTTTTTCCTATACTGGAAAAACTAGATCGTGTTACAGGTCTGTTACTGAAGGTGTACCTTATTTCCATATTTTTAAACCTTATACAGGGGCATTGTATTCACCGCACCTTCCCCTGAGAGTCGCGAATCTCTCCGGACTTCTCACACAGCACAAAAACTCTATCACTAGCTTTAAATTTGGTGCTATCTTACGTTTAAAACAATACTTCTGAGGCAACCTATATGTCATACAAATTTCCAGGCACCTTTGCAGTAACCTCCGCCTTACCAAACGCCTCAGTTTACAAACGGATTATTATTTCTTGCAGAGCTGCACTAACGAAAGACCTCGTACAGCATTATTAACATACATCTATTAACACTGTTTTTTGCTAAAATCAGTAAGTAAAATGGGATATTATGATGGTTTAACTAAAATGTCTACCTACTAGGTGACATTCTAAAACAAAAGCATTGTATTCTTAAATACCTTAAAATAAGATCCTCAAATAGTTCTCAACATTTTTTCTCGAAGGACTATATTATTATCCCTACTAAAAGGTGTTTACTATAATTATATGTTCAGATTTCAATTCTCTTATAATTAATCGTATATCAGGAGGCAAGAAGTAACAGTGTTTTATTCATAAAAAATGAAAAAACCTCGCAATATTCTTAGCCACACCGTCAGATGATTATAAATATATCCAGCCTCTCCTTATAAGGCAAAGAAACCCTCAATTTTTGACCAAACTTAAACTCAAAGATGCAGTTCAATGCGACCGCAAGGGTTCTTTGTGGTCGTCAATTAACAAAATAATACATCACAAAATAATTTAATGAAGCATTTAATTTAATTTGTCCATCAATATGTGGTTATATAAAGCTTAAGTTGAGCACAGGAGTAGATGTACGGCGTTCTTAGTGCTTAAAGCACAAGACCATATTCTGCTGTGCGACCGCCTCTTCTGAGGTTTCTATTGACATAATTATTTAGACGGCTGGACCAGCTTGTCTCAAACATTTGCTTTGCTTTATTATTTATAATCAACAAGTTTGCAAGAACTATTTGCTTGTTTGCTAATGATGAAATAATGTTTTACAACCATTTAATTTATTATGAAATTGATAAGTTCTTATTAAAGAACTAAACATTATAAAAACTATGTACTAACCTAAGGTTAGTTTTTTTGTCAAAAAAAAAAAAAAATTCATTAAAATTTTATGATTTTTATATCCATGAATTGAATAGGTGCTCTAAACATCTACTTTGTTAATAATATATCTGAAGAATGAAGTGACGATATATTAATAGATGATCAAACGAACTTACTAAGTGAAGTTCGATCGCTATTATATGAGTCACTTCATTCGAAGATATAAAAATCACCCTCCCAAAAACATAACCCACAACCATTTATGAATTTTAATTTCCTCTCTAAAGGAATGATAAAGTACGGATGGGCCGATAGATAGCACAAGAGTGCCAACAACAAAAAAAAATGGATTCGATTGAAATCGATTCCTTACTCTAAAAGTGCGTTGCCAAGTAGGATAAATCGATACTACTTTGTTAATAATATATCTTCGAATGAAGTGACTCATATAATAGCGATCGAACTTCACTTAGTAAGTTCGTTTGATCATCTATAGTCAGGACAATCTCGCCACTTTTATCGTCGCCCGAATGATTTAATTTCATCAAAAGGCGAGATACCGCTTTCGTACATCATTTTGTACAAAGTTTTTTAAAGAATAATACGTGTGATATCTAATCAAAATCACTCTAAAGGTATATGACGAGAACTAAACTAACAAGGCTCCACATCGAAGGCTTATAAGTTCAACGAGCATCCTTTGCCTCTTAATCCAGCTTTAAGTTTGAACCATGGCTAGTTAGTTCTTTTATCAAGATAAAGCGGGGCAATATAGGGTAAGTTCGGCTAAAACTCGTGCTGGGTCAGGTTACCTATCTTAAGTGATGCGGCTCTCCACTGTATAATTTATAATGGACTTGTGGAAACTTCGGCCATTTTATTATGCAATGGGACGGTAACCCCTCTAATGACGACGACCTGACTTTTCGCCGTAACCGGAGGCTCGAGGATATTAAACAGGGCTTAGTAATATTTCTCAAGATTTGCATGAATACGTGCGGTAGGTATGCTTTATAACATTTAAAATTAGATTTTGCTTTTACGTTAAGGAATTGAGAAGTTTTTCGTTAAAACCGTTTGTTAAATTAATTTTGTGATGTTATTTTACTAATAATAACCTTTATATCTGGCAACTATAGACAAGTTTTAAATAATTTTTCTAAGCTTTATACGGATATATGTCTGAAAGAGATGAATTATTATTATTTTTATAAGTCACTAAAGTCAAAGACTAGATATAATTTTATGAAAATAAAACACACTTTAAAACCCTTAAAAACTAATGCATCGTTATCTATCTCTATGCAACCAAAAAATAATTAAGGAGAAGCTATAAGTTTCAAATCGCGCGCTAAGAATTGCAATTATTTAATAGAATAGTATATATTATAAATTGGGTATATTTAATATAAAGGGCAATTGGACAAAAATATATGTGTATAAACTCCATAACTAACATGTATAACATGTTAGGTGACCTTGTGATTTTTTAACATTGAATGATTCTAGTAAGCTATTTCCTCAACAGATTAAAATATGTCATCGCTGACTTTACTATGATTATTATTATTTATATGAAAGATTTTTATGAATATAACAATTCTACTGAAATTGTTTTGTTTTAACTCAAAGGAATTAAGCAGCGTTTTTGAAGATAACTTCCAGTCGGCTTGATTTTTTGCGACAGATTCAACAACGATTGCCATATTTCAACCAATTTTCACAAAACATAAGCTTATACACACAAATTACACCTAGGATAACTCTGTCTATTAGTGAAAAACGTATGAAAATCCATCTGGTAGTGTTTGGTTTTATCTGTAGGAGTTGGTAACTGCGATCAGATTTACCCCCCGCAAAAGAGGTTTCATATCAAAAGGCCTTTTAATTTATACAGCGTCAGCAACTGGTATTCATGCTGTACAGGAGTTCATGCTGTGCAGTGCCTAAATACAATAAACAAAATAATCAAAATCGCGTGATTTCTGTGCATAGGACAAGAGAGTCTAGAGAGTTAACTTGTCTTTCAAATTGCATGTTATTGCAATTTAATAGTAAATTGCATGTTATATGATAAATAAATGATAAATGATAAATTTCTATCTATAGAGATAGAAATTTATCATGTCGTTTGTGTGAACAACGACGTAAGATAATGACGCTGTAGTCCAAATCTCGGAACTAGCTGGGCGAAAAGTTCCGTTCGTGGAAGGCAAAAGTGATCGGCGTGTTAACTTAATAAACTACTTAGCATTCTATCTAACTAATATCCGATAGTATCAATCAATTAGTACAGTCGCGTTCATAGTAAAGGGTACCACTTAGCCCTAAAACATTGGTCGGCCAGTAATAATTTGTGGTATCCTTTACTATGAACGCGACTGTACCAAGTAAAGATTATTACATACGAAAACGTCTAGATGTAATATGAATATTACACAGCATTAACAAACAAGTTAATGCCCTAACAAACTAATCAAGATCGCGTTATCTCTATGCAACGAAACAATACAGAGTAGGCTATAAGCAGAGTCGTTGCTAATGCCGGTAGTCAGGGAGACTGTGCCGGTGTCTCGGTGGAGACGGCGGATGTAAATCTGATCTACGTAATTGTGGCCGGCGTCTAATCTAATCGCTACAGTATGTCCCTCCGCACCACACTGATTCAATTACATCAAGCCCGTCGCGTCGACGCCAGCCATCACCGTGAAATAATACAGTAAATAGTACAATTTATAAAATCGTGATTCTTTATAATACCTACATGGCGTAACGGAGAAGGGAACTTAAGAGCCAAAACGTAACTTGTTGTTATAAATTGGCAAGCATGATTTAAATAAAAAAATGTTTATGTATGAATTGAGAATTTATAAATAGTGCATCATTCTCAAAGAATGGAAAACATACAGCGTTCATTCACGAGGCACCTTGCATTTATTTCTCCAGACATCTCCCATGGATCTCCATACCAAACTAGATTAAATCATTTTATTGTAAACTAGCTTCTGCCCGCGACTTCGTCCGCGTGGAATAGTTTCTTTGGGCTAACGCTAACTCTTACCCACGACTTCGTTTACGTAGAAGGTGAAAATATAATATTTTTAAATAATACCTACGTTAAGCGTAATTTTAGGTAGGTAGGTACCTACATCACGCTTTCATCAGTAAGAGTGGAACTTTAAAACATTAGGTAAAAGTACTGGGTCTTATAATCTTATATCATTTAGATTGTAGGTTATTCTAATAATTCATAACTATGTTATTTTATAGTACTTCTGCGTACACTATATTTTCAATTTATCTATTCAATTCACAAAGTATTATATTTGTTTATATAAAAAAAGTATATTTACAATCACAAAACTAAATGGAAACACAAAGTAGGCAAATTTAATTAAAATGCTGGAGGCGGGCAGCCCTATCGCATGTTTACGTACCGCGCGGCTGTAGGTATTTATTTCAAAAATACGGCCGAGTCAAACTACTGTATACATTACTATTCTGTGCTACGACGACGTATGATTTGAAGGTTTGCGTTATATTGAATTATTTTCCCTCGTTGAATAGTAAACAAACTAAGTGTAGGTGTTATAATTTCGGTGATGAACTGATTACCTATCCGTTTCTTTGTCTAAAATGAGTATTAACTTATCACTATGATTGATTACTGAGCATAAAGTTCGTATAAATGTCTATCTAATTACCTCCTCAAGTTTAAAGCGTAGCTAGTTATGTAGTACTATATTAATTCTGTGGTGTAGGTAATTAGATTTTATCTGTATGTAATTTAACAGTCAGTTGAATAAAAAATCGTATACAAATCGGATCAATAGCTATGGCGTAATGTGATTCTAGACAGAGTTTTAATGTTGTAGATAGGTAGCTCTGTATAGGTTCCTGTGGGAATGAGATATTTTCCCGAAGTAAAAAGTAGTCTGAATTTTGGTACCTTCCTACCCTATAAGTTAAGTAGTGTGATGGTATGTCGCTAAGTTTCGATCCAAGTAAAACTGTTAAATAAAGACAGATGCATCAAAATTTTATAATAAATTCCCTAAATTATGGCGCCTACCGACCCTCTAAGTTAGAAAAGTGATCAAATACTAACTTTAAGTCTTAGTAACACTCATTTAAAAAAAAAAACATCAAAATCATTTCAGTAGCTATGGCGTCATTCGCTTCTTGACACGATCACGCTAGATTTCCGCGGGAATGAGGTATTTTCCCGCCGTAAGAAGTAGCCTGTGTCCGTGCCTAGGATCCTATCTTTATATTAACCAAGTCTTATAAAAATCCGTTCAGACGTTAAGGCGTGAATGAGGTAAACTTTTAAACCAAACTATTAAAAATCACTAACTTAATTAGTTTTCTGCCTACTGCCTACGCCTTAAGTACGATAGCATGAATATTAATAGCCCATATCCTTTTCTAGGTTACTATCTATCACCTGACTAAATTTCATCAAAATCCGTTCAGCCGTTTAGGCATGATAGAGCAAAACTCCCACCAAAAACCATAAAAAAATCACTAACTCAATTCAGTTTTCTGCCTACTTCCTACCCCCTAAGTACTATGACGTGATCATTTTGATCTTATATCCGTTTTTAGGTAACCATCTATTACCTTACTAAATTTCATCAAGATCTGTTCAGCCTTTTATACGTGAAAGAGCAAAAGTCCCAACAAAAACGACTAAAAATCACTAACTCAATTTAGTTATCTGCCTACTACCTACCCCCTAAGAACGATGGCGTGATTATTTATAGCCTATGACCATTTCTAGGTTATCATCTATCACCATACCAAATTTCATCAAAATCCGTTCAGCCGTTTAGGCGTGAAAGAGGAACAGACAGACAGACAGACAGACAGACAGCATTTATAATATTATATAGTATATAGTATGGATAGTATGGATTATCTTTCTTGTCGCCGAAAGATACATCATCTTTCCTTTCTTCATAAAATCTTAAATGGCCGAATAGACAGCATTGTCCTGCTGGATAATATAGGTTTAACTATCCCTATTAGAATTTCTAGGCACACAATAACAAAAACACTACACACGCCATTCTGTCATAGTAACTCCAGCCTGCATGCGCCCACTGTAAAGCCGATCGTCCACTGCCAACTAAACTAAGTTAGTTTAGCTTAGCTCGCATAGTTGAGCCAGTTTTTCATACATGCGCGTCCATAGCAACCTATGCCAGCTAAGCTACGTAAAATAGCCCAGCTATGTCGAAATAACTTAGTTTTGTATCCAATTCGTTACTACGTGAGCTAAACTAAGCGCCCCTCACTCCCTCGCCTTACCCCTCAGGCGCCTATCGCTAGTGTTGTGTTGTTCGAATATGTTTCTGCTTGTACAGTGAGCGATTGCGCGCAGGCAGTGAAACACGTATTGTTTCACCTAGTTTTTGCGTGAAGAGGTAACAAACCTCCATCCAAACAAACTTTCGGCTTTATAATATTAGTGGGATCAAGGCAACCCGGGCTATGTCTAGTCCAAACAGATTTGATATTAATGATGTTTATCACATAAAAATTAAACGTCAGTTTATTTCGATCCGTCAGGATAGGTCTTGGAATCGATCATTCATATCGACATGTTCTAAGTTTTCAAATAAAGAAGACCTTCAATAAATGAAATAAGTTACAACTTTATAAAATTGAATATTTTAAGTAACCCCCGAGGGTACAGATTCCTTTTCTTGTAATGTGTACCCTCACTTTTGCAATTACATCATGTCCTTTAAATTGATACCACACTTGGGTACATTTGAAAACATTCGATTGTTCGACCCCTCTTTCACCCCCATATCTTGTAAACCTAACCGATTTTGATAGTGACTGATGTGATTTTGGAAAAAAAAAACTGCATGTAAATCGGTACACTTGTTTAAGAGTTAAGGTGCCAAAGACAGACACACAGTAAACAGACACTCAGTAACATAGGCACACAGACACACAAATACACCTACACACAGAAACACGACAAGACACAAGATACACAGCCACACAGACACAAAAACATAGCGGTCAAATTTATAACACCACTCTTTTTTGTCGGAGGTTAAAAATAATAAAGTTTAAAATCCTCACTTCAAAATGGATGAATTTATATACCTTCACTAATTCCGTGAATCGCAGCGCAATACCTTCATATGTAGATGAAGCATTTCAGTTAGAGGAAAAATCTTAAATAAACTCCAAGAAATTCCTACAAGTTGTTTGTACAAGAGCAGGCACGCGATTATGAGGAAGATCCAATATCGCTCCTTGAAACTCGCAGTCGAACCATCGAAGAGAACCGAACTACTTAAAAGAGTTATAATTTAACCCCGAGCGGTATTGCTCAAACTTCTCTTTCAAATGAACAATTAAGATAAAATTAAATAGGAATCAAAATTTTATAAGCGTTTACGAGATAAACGTTGAATGTTAAACTTGACGAAGTTCGCAAATCGCATTCACAAGATTTGGAGAACTTAGGATTGAAGATACTTTGGAATTCTATAAAGATTAGGGGAAGGCATAAAACCGAATCAGATATATTAGACAAATGTTTTTTGGTGGAATCGACATATCTTTTTCCTATAAATGAAAGAAAATATAGCTACGAGTATGTTTAGATAGAAAGCTCATTGATTCTCATCATCATCATCTCAGCCGTAGGACTGTTTTCCACGTCCACTGCTGGACATTAGCCTTCTTTATAGATCTCCAGGATCATGAGGGGGTCGTTGCCATACTCGCCACGCTTGGCAGGCGGGTTGGCGAGCGCAGTACGAAATGAAGATACACGAAAAGACGCTGCTACCCAGCTTTCGGAGGTATCCCTTCGCAGGCTCTAACTACGGGCAAGAGAGGAAAGGAAACATTCTAATGTCGACATTGCAAAATCCCCATGGCTCATTCCAGTTTTTTTTATTCGTCATTCATTAGTGTAGACATTTTCAATCTCCCCAGTAATGAAGCCGGGAAGTAGCAGATGCAAATATAATATTCGTAATGGCTGCAGAGGCTAACTAATTCGATTCGTCTGCGGATCCTAAACGAGTTAGTTAGGACGGCGTTTTACAGCAGCCGCCGCACAGCTGGACACACCTTGCCTTGATTTGAATTAATCAAACCAAATTTCTGCCAGGCGTTTGCTTGTTACTAGATATTATAATTTATGTAATAGGGAAGCTTTTGATATGTTGCTATAAACCTGTGTTAATATAGTTATTTAAATGGCAGCTAAACAATTTTTTTTTGTATATTAAACTGTTCGCCCGCCCAAACGTCATGAGATAGGTAGGTAATTGCTACGGGCGTGACATACGTTTTGTGGTCTTTACGTCAACTACCACAACATTTTTTAAATAAGAAATATCCCTTAGCATACCCTGGAACCCTAACCAAGCTAAGCATCACACATCAGTACAACTCATACCTAATCTAAAAGACGTGCAATATTTTAAATCAGAACTTACGCAAGTTTTACAAGAAGATACCTAATGAAGAATCTATATAATTTTCCGACGTCTTTTGAGCGATCGAAGAAGACACGAACTTTCCACCCATTTTATAATCTGAGTTAGCACGGTTCACTGACAAAGTTACAAAGGCCTATTAACTCGTTATCTCTTAACCACCTTTAATTTAGGCCCTTCTTTCTTTTTATCTTAATTGTTGAGGCATTAAGGAGGCGAAGTTGAAGTTCGGTGGCACGATGGGAGATGTTTGCGTCCCTCAGGACATGCCTCGGAGGCGTCATTTGATTTATAATGGACTCGTTGGAAACTTTGGCCATTCTGCTTCTGCCGCTCACAACGCCACACCGAACCTCTTTAACGACGGACCCATCGCCTCAGGAGATGATTCCTAGACGTGTTTAATAATATTACGACAGATTTAATTATAAAACGTTTAACGGGCTTCATCTTACGCTGTTAATGCCCACTTTGTTTGTTTCGAGTTTGTGAAACACTTCTGGTTTTATAGTTATTTAGATAAGTTTATTTGTTTATACTTAGCAAACTATACGATGCTCGTTTATTGACGTCTCTTAGGATATTTATTGCTTTTAATTGGGGCTTCTGCTACTTTAATATCCGTTAATAGAAACACACCTTTCAGACCTTCAAGTAAAATATTATTTGGTGTACATAAAATGATGCAAGACAAAATGCTGTTGTTGAATTGAAAGAGTTGGTTCTTTTATCGTGTAACTCTTAAGTAAACTGGCAATATGTTGTCACACTAATGCAATGGCGTAGACAGCAATGAACATCTTGCACAAGACGGCTTAGCCTACTCCTGCTAAAAGCCCACTTAGAGATCTCTTCGGCATCGGATTTACGCAGAGGGCTCTCGAAGTTTTCACGATTTTGTCGATGTATTGTATATTTAGTGTGAGTAACTGCCATTTTTATGTGTTAAGAATCAAAGGGTGAACAGAATTAAACTCAAATAATCAGAAATAATTATAATGCCCATTATGTTTTTTTGAATATAAACAGTAGGCACAACAGTTTATAAAATCCAAGATTCCGAATACACATCAAATTTAATTAAAACTTGAATTGGCATTCGCATTTGTATGATAGGGGAGCATGATCATTACATTTCCGGGTGCAGCGGCTAGCCGCGGGAACAAGCGCCCTCAGTACCCGCTTCTTCGGTTCAGTTTGCTGCCGCTGGCTTTAGTACGAAGGCACGAGAAATATGCCAGAATTTGAACAGCCGGCGAACATGCGGCGCGAGTGTAACATTGCTACGACTCGTTGTGGCATGTTATTGCAAACCCACATACGTGCTTCCGACTATCTGACATTTCATGCCGATGAACCGTCCACGTGAACATATTTACTAAAATTTCAGCGCGTGGAACGAGAAATCCGCATCGCGCGCATCACGAATAAAATTTCACGGCAAAGTATTTGCATGCCGTTTGCTTTGTGAACTTTGGTTTGTTTTATGTTCATCTACAACTCAGACAAAGCTTTGATTATTCTAAACATCTAGAACGTCTCGAATCATCTACAAATAAAAGAATAATGTGAGCTACTAAGCATACCTTATACGTTTTTTGCATCAATAATAAAACAAACAAGACAGGTAAGCTTACAGATCCTTTCTCAATACATAAAACGACAGAAGCTTTTTGCCGTTTCATCGCTATATTTTGCAGGAGACTTTAATTCTAAATAAAAAACGGGACCAAAAGGCAAATCTTTTTAACCGACGCGGGAAACTAATGGCACAGGCGAGGCTTTTGGGAAAATCCGCTTCTTGTTGTCAATACAGGGTGCCGGTGATGGCTCCCTCAGTTAAGCCTTTATATCTAAAGAACACTATCTACGTTTTATTGCGCTCGCACTGCCGACAGCCTCTGTGTAAGTATATGTAATAAAATGAGCAGAAAAGTCGGTTAAACGGAAATCGATAGAACTTCTATTGGAGTTTCGTGTTTTAGATTATGTTCGATGTGAGAGTTTACAAGCCATATTCGTGGTTTGGGAGTGTTTATACAAAACTGAGAAGAGCAGTGTGTAAAAAAGGAAAAGCTAGTTAAAACAACAAAATGACGCAATTTTTTGCATAATAAGGTTAAAAGATTTGAAATATGAAGATTTCAAACCTACTAATTCATAAAAAAATGCAAATACTGATAAAGTTGTTTAGTTACGAGTACCTATTTGATTATTTAACTTAAATAACAATTAGCTTTAGCAGCAACTTGAAACACAGTTACATGGCGTTTGACGATTACCTAGTCCTAACTAATCTACGTTTCGAGTAGCAGTGGGTGGTCCTAAGAAGTTGAGCAACTGGACAAGAAACATTTTCAATAAATATGCATGCATAAAAATTTAACTATCGCTTATAAATTATGTTGATACCAATGAACAATAAGGTAGCATAAAAAGTATTGTGTTTGCGCGGTTATTCATAAACTACTACGCATGACAAGCGTTTTTACTGGTATGGTAAACAATAAATACAATGTGGGTAAAAACATGCATCATATGAAAAGCGTTATTTAAATCTTAATGCCATAATACCTCTTCATCATAAATTGAGTTTAATAATTCTCTGCACTGCATGGTGGGTGCCCATTTTGTCTCCGAAAATAGATTGTACGAAAATCACAATCAATAACATGTGTCTCCGAAACATCACCATCCATAATATTATGGTCCCATAAATATAATTTATAGGCATAGACATTCATATAATTACTAAAGAGCACGCAATACATTTTAAAACACAAAGAAAACATTTACATTTAGCATTTATACATAGTTTGTACATAAAGAGAAAAACAGCAATTAGTAAAATAAATAGAATCAAAAGAAAAAAATTAAATAATGTGTGCCACAGTTGTAAATTAGTCCCGGCTCAGCATTATGCCCACTGTGTTAGCAGCGGACGCTGGTATTCTGCCGAAACCACCTCTTCATAGATCGGAGGACCTCGTAAGAAAAAATGTTTAGCTGATATTTATTTAGGTGTAATATAATATAATACAATTGTCTCCTAAGGACACCAGCTCTGAAGAGCTCGAGCAATAGAAGATATCAAAGTATGTGATAAAAAAAAAATATTATTCTAATTAACAGCCAAATATTCAATAAATATATGCGAAATTGGGTTACTTTAATATTACAAATAAATAAAGTATTATAATAGTAAAATTAAAAATTGGTAGGTCTAATGAAATCAACATAATTATATTTCACTTGAAATAAATAAATCGGTACAAAACACAATAATAGAATAATGTAATAAAAAATATATAATACAATATATTTTTTTAATTTATAATACATTGATTAAAAAAGAGTGTTTTGTAAAATATAATCATTTATAATTTAAATAATTTATAAAATAGGGATATAAAATTTTGGTGACGAAATAGAGAACCCTGCATGGTGTACGCATTTTAGGTTGTAATGATTGATTTCTACGCTATATGACACCCTTTTTACAATAACATCAGTAATGAGTATATGCTGAATTCATTCATTCAGGACGCATCAATGCACAAACCTGGTCAACCCGATTATACTAGGCTTAGAGAAAATAATTACATTAGACAAGCGTAGTGATGCAATTGTCTACGTTCTACAGCACTGATTGATTTCTACACTGTATTCAATCATTCATAAAATGAAATGCCGTAAAACGTCCACTCCTGAACACAGGCCTCTCTTATGGATCTCCATGAGGGAGGATGGATCTCATGGATCCATGGATCCCATCATACACTGAATGACGCGATACTAATGATTTAGTCCAGTTAGCAAATAAGCAGCCTGCGGCTTATCGGCCGTCCGGTCAACGGGGGACGTTTTGCCAGTGCATATCCATATTCATCTACTAACAAGTATACATACCAAATAGTGCAAATCTATTAGTATAGATACTGGAGCCAACCAGCCAACAGATCCAGTCTGCATCCTGTTGACTGATCTAGAGTTTTCTAAAAGGAAAACTCCCACTAGATCCAGTTTTTAGAACAGCAATAAATAATGGATCTAGTGAGAGTTTTTTATTTGTTTGTACTCTCAGTAGATCCAGTTTCAAGATTTACAAAACATTTACTGTATCTAATTACGAGTCAACCCGATAAGACAAGGCTTAGTCGGGCCCGAGGAAATAAATACTCCCTAAGAAGCAATACCACCAACCCGCATTAGACAAGGTGATCTAGGTACTTGTCTACGGTCTATATCACTGATTGATTTCTACTCTATATGATGTGATATTAAACGTCCAAAAAATTTAGTCCAGTATCTGTATACCCCAGACACAGGGGTTTCAAATGAAGCAGCCACGGCCCCCTGCGGCGTAGTTAGCCCGCGCCACCTTGCGGCTTATCGGCCGTCCGGTCACGCCGGACGCCTTGCCAGTGCACTACTCATCTACTATGGTAGAGACGTTACAAACACTAAATCTATTTGGATATTACTGTCACAACGTATATTAGCTTGTAGACTTTGAATTTTTGTTGATTACAAACAATGCTTAAGTTTGAAATTAGATGGTAAATGTGTGAAAAGTATCCACCGTTTATAAAATTAAATATTTGATGTTTACTTTAGTATTTACGGTAATTAAAAGCGTATGTTAAAGTAGAAGCAGTATATGATATAGTCACGCTTTTAATATTTAAAAACAAACCTCAGTTCTATAAGTATAATTACCTATAGAAAATTATTATTCTCTTCGTCAGTAATTGCAAGTGACTAGTCAAATTGATTTAATGTTTTCTTGGACTTGCTACTTTATTCCTTGGTAAGTTAGAATTTATACAAACTCAGCTCATGGAGTGTCGTAACGCTACGATTTCTGCGGAGTACTGCGATATTAATACGCAGTCGTAGCGAGTGCGCTATGAAAATTCATGTCTACGTTTCATTAAATATTCATATGGAATTAAATGACATACGTTTATTACATTTAAATAATTCACGTACATACAACATAAATAAATGATGACGATTACATATAAAGAGCTTACTTGCCTTGAGTTAAACATAGATTTTTTTTGCCGCACTATGCCACGGTAGCCCTCGTGTGAATTCGATTTCCATCGCGCCAACACTGTCCAGCATTGCGCGAATGCTCGAAAGTTCCCAAATTTAAAGTTTATTTTGGCGCACATTATTTCTTATTTGAAACCTCCTTAGCCACAAGAGCGCAAACTCGGCGTAACGACAGTAAATCATATCTTCCTCCATTTATATGGACACTTTATTACGACGGGCGTTCTAAATCAAATGATAAAATGCTTTTTATTTTATATTTCCTTCGCCACTATACGCATATTGTCCTCGTTCCCGCCACAATGCGCTTGTATAAATGTATAAACTGCTGGTAGACTACTATTCTTATTTTACTTAAGGAAGAATAACGCCACGTGATATTACGTTGTAGTGGACCGGGCCACAGCATATCGCGAACCTTAGTCTAGCCGACGAAACTAATAAATAATGATTTTGTGTGACAATACAAACGTAAAACTACGTCCTATACCGACCAGTCATTAAACAATTTAGTTTGTCATTCTAAGAAGCGTCAGACGTACTTCCGTTATAAATAAAATATAATTCCTTAATTTAAAAGAAGACGACTCCAGATGATAAAAACCCTGACTTGTTGCTGAAACCATCCAAACCGCTTTAAGTTAGCCTCTTATATTTGCGTATTCCCCTCGTTTTATAATGGATCCCAACATCAGAACTGGGTGTAAAAACGAGTAAGTAAATATCATAAAGTGACACAAAAAACCCAGCGGCAAGGTTAAATTTAGGGTATGAAACTATGCATTGAGAGTCTTTTAAGACGTAAGTGAGGGCAATAAGTGCTTACTATTACAATTATTAAATTCCTCGTGGATCCTATCATCAAAATTTACCTTTGAAAAAATGGGACCACCTCTGAAAACTACCGTATAAAAAAGAATCAAAGTCCGATGTCCAAAATCTACTAGAGACTTATGCTCTTCTTCTAACTGAGGCATTCGACTTAGCGCACCATGACGAACCGCACAAAGACGAACCGCACCAAAGTACTGCCACGTAGCACACCAATCTTGGTGCGGTTAATTTAGTTTTGAGTTTCAGTCTTGTTAGTCTAGACTTATGTCACTTTCGATATTTGTACAAAATTTGAAAATGTTGCTGCAGTTAAACGGAAAACTAATAAAAGCTTTCTCACCTTGTAGGAGCCGAGGTTCTTGACGGAGCAGGCGAGGCGCACGCTCCGCCCGGCCGGCACCGTCACGTTCTGTATTACATCCGTGAACTCCGGCTCTTCCACCACTGAAACAATATAACACCATTGATAAATTAAAGCAGACAAGTGTGAGCGAGACTCGTGCCATTAAATCCATGCCCACATTTTATGAAATATTTTTGCTAGTAGCTTAATGTAGCTTTAAATAATTATGAATGAATTACAATCAATTAATTGTACAATATAAGATTGTTTAATTATTTGATCAAGACATTTCAGAGTTTTGCCGTCAAAAAATGTTTATTTCCTCTGCAAATGCTAGTACGGGAATTCTGCTCAAACTTTCTAAATCCACAATATTTTTATTCTGCAATGAACAGACTATGCCCAAAAATCCTATGAAATCCAATGTACGAAGGTACGCCAATAACACAAATAAAAAACGTGCCAGCAAAGAATATTGTAATAAATTTATTTTATTTTTAATTGTCTTGATTTCTCTCTTAGCCTTATCAAGATGACGACTTAGTACTGCAGTTATGCGACATTTTTGTGTCAGAAATACGATTTGTAATTCTCAAATTATCAAAGCAGAACGCTTTTAAACAAATTGAGTGGGCGATAAGGAATAATGTCGTCGTTTATCAAGCTCCGAGATAGATGGCCGTAGCTATGCTCTGCCCATTTTAAATGCGTTTGTCTTCGACTTGCCAAATTGGCGTTCTTTGTTTTCTTCTCACTTTTGTAGATATCGAGTAGGTATAACGTAAAAAGGCCAATATCGATTGATTGCGAAACGTTAGTGCTTAGAAATGTTCTGAAGCTGTATTCCAGCAGGCAAGGGGTTGCGGAGGGTGGAGTAAGTAAACATTTGTCATTCAACGAGCGAAGTGGCAGTCGGTTCGAAAGGGCGAACGGAAGCATCGCGACGGAGACGGCGATGGTGAACGGAATTAAAGAATAGTTACACTGGTAAAGGTAGTACAGAAACTCACAGAGAATTTAGTAAAAGCGATAATTGAATCGGATTTATTGAATGGGAAAATTGAAAACCATCGTTTATCCTTTAGATTTTTTTCAACTAATATGAATTTAGTAACCTAATGTAACATCAGATAGGTCAATGAAAAAGGTTTACTCGATTATTACGTAAACAAACAGTATCGTGAGGACAATAACCGATATCTCTCGGTTGTTGCATCAGTTTGACTATGCCTTTACTGGCGACAGCCACTCTGTTTTGTGAATAAACTTGTTCAGTGGTATTAGTTCGTCTACTTTTCACTTGTTTACATATCTGAGTCTTGCTCTCACTGACAACAATACATTTATTTTATTCAGCTTTTGCACAATCACAATAAACATTTCCTGCTACGGAAGTAAAATTCGTATGTCTTGTGTATTATCTAAGAGGCATCATAAAAGGCATTGCGATTTTATTCATTTCCATATTTACAGCCAGTCTGCTGTTACAAGATTTCCACAACAAAGCGAAAAATAGAGGCACTATTTATTACACCTATGTTTCTTTCCAAGTAATAAATTTATAGACCAAGTATAGAACTATACAAATGTGATAGTTTAAAACAAAGTTGTAGGGACATGCGAGTATGATATTGAAATGATGAAATTACATCGGACGTCAAACACAAGTTGAGAAGTTTCCAAGTTCTATTCCCGTATCGGGACAAACAACTGCATCATTCAGCAGTGTAAATCTTCTCTACATTCACTGATATTAAGTTACGTCTATTTTAGGGTTGTCTTAGGTACTATGTATATTGATAGAAATCACTTGTATTAATTGTTTAATTACGTTCTAAGAAAATAAACTACAGACTTAGATTAAGTAAATTGGCGGTTAACATCTATTAAATGCCGTAGGGTCGGCAGTAGAATGTTGCCGATTTTCTCACCCGTCCGTGGATGCAGTAAGAATCTGCCAAGGGATAGGAAGATAGGCAGCAGCATATTTCCGTGTATCATACTGCGTACTGCGCTCGCCAAGCATAGCGAGTATGGCAACAACCATGATCTTGGAGATCCCTGAAGGAGGCCTATGTCAACAGTCGACGTGGACAGCAGTCCTACCAGCAGGCTGAGATAAAATAGCTATTAAAGATGATTTATACAGCGTCAGGCGTATAAGCCGTGGGGCGCCGGCAGTAGAATGTTGCCCCTCCTCTCATGCCCATGGATGCAGTAAGAGCCTGCTAAGGGATACCTCCGAAAGATGGGCCGCAGCATCTTTCCATATATCAATATCCCATACTGCGCTCGCCAACCCGCCTGCCAAGCGTGGTGAGTATGGCAACTACCCCTCATGGAGATCCATGAGGGAGGCCTTTGTTCATTAGTGGACGTTTTATAGATGAAATGATGATGATGATACAGCGTCAGCAATTAGAATTCATCCTTTCAAACTGAGATTAGACACAACAATTAAGTACTATTAAATTTCAATATGCTCAAGTTAGTAATATTCATGATCGAGTACATAATCTAGAATTAGACCCTTATTATTCTAGGAATGAACTGAAGCATCATTAATCAGTTTATTCAGTGTTATAGAATAATTCTGAATAAATTATGATCAGTTGAGTAACTGATAACAAAGCCTCTTCTACAATCGGAATGAGTGCACGTCGCATTCGCCTGACTGCTGGCTTCACGCGACTAGGGCTGCAAACGTGTCTGGGCGTCCCAAATGTGACTGGACATCCCAGTTTTAATTACCTTGGCCTTAAGCTACTTCGGTTTCTTTTAAGCCCCTGACAAAAAAGAGCGTTATGAGTTTGACCGCTGTGTATGTGTGTCTGTCCGTAGCTCTTAAACAAGAGGACCGATTTAAAGGTTTTTACTTAAAAGCAGGTTTTCTAGTTGTAGTTATTAATTTTTTTTACCAGGGTCGGTTAAGGCGTTAATCGCCTAACAAGATAAAGGCGTGAGATTGGGGATGTAGATTAATATATAATAAATAGTTTATCTGTGGCACTGTGGCGTAACTCTTGAACGGGTTTACCGATGGCAAAAATTGAAAAACTCTAGGGCACTTCCAGAAATGACTGCAATTTGGAATGCTGCATGGGAGCTTTTGTGGCACAAGTAGAGGAAATATTCTGAAATTGAGGAATTTCGTTTTTTAAACCCCGTAATACTATATTGATTTTTGAAGAAAACAGCGTTTAAAATTAAAAAAGTCTTTGATTAATTTACGAATAATTTAAAGATTGGAGGTATTTAGATCAAGAAATATATTAATCGAAGTCTTATCTATTCTTAAATTAAGTTTATGTGTCTTCTTAATCAAATTTGTATTTGGCAGCGCCATCTAGCGTAAATACGAAGTAGTTCAAAGATATTTTTTTATTAGTATTGCTAACGAACTACTAATTTGTTACGTATGGCATTTACGAACTCCTGTACAGATTAATAGATATTGAACAGAGATTTTCCGGCATTATAAAAGCCGGGCTTATTTGCCGATTGTCGATAACCATCCGGCTGTCATCGACCCTTTGTCAACTCTATCTGTGGTGGTATTTGTGTATTTGAGCACAGCTGAGAGATACCCGAGTGAAGATGAAAGCCGTACTGCGTGTTTGCTCACCTGATCGTATTAGTTCTAAGCACGACGCTCCATTTTCTACTTGGCTGGCCCTGACTCGGAAACGTACATGCCTAATAGCACTCCCTATTAGCTGTTTACGCGTCTCTTTGTGATTATAACAGATCTATCAATAACAGACTTGGATCAGTAGGTTTAATAGCCGGCTGAGACGCAGGAGGTTGTGGGTTCAATTCTAACCGCGGGACAAAGTAAACTCTAACACATTTATAATTTGCCTGCGGGTATTTTTCCCGGGTCTGGACATGTTTTATATTTATGTTTTGCATACATATATTTACCAAAAAATATTTAAGTATTCTAACAATCATCTTGTACCCATAACACAATCTCCACTTACTTTGGGGTAAATGGTGGTGTGTAAAATATTCAGAATTTAAAAAAATATATAAAATAACAAGTAAGAACGTGACTGTATCTTATTGAAGTTATAAACGAGAAAATTGCGCACAAGTTTTTTACCACTGAACACTGAAAATATTAAAAGGATTTAGGTGAAACTTTTAAGTTCATATAACTAAGTAGTTATTATACATTTGAAAAATGATTTGACGCATGATATGATTCGATCGGATTAGGCTGTCTGGTAAAATCCGGCTGGCATGGACCTACAGAAATCGCTAACACAGCTTTAGTCAGAACGTTTTATAATTTTTTTTGTTCATTTTTGTAACCATACGCTGTATTCAAAGCCGCCTAAATTTAAATCTTCACTTGAACATTCTGCATAAACGTGGAATGCTCTTATTAAGCAACAGAGAATACCTTATTACGAGATAAGGCGCTTCTCATATGCTAATAAGCTTATAAAGTGAACTTCTATTTGTTTCAATAATACCGTACATTAAAATTAACAAGGGTAATGTACAATAATCTTACACGCCGCAGCGCGGTTGCAAGGGTATTTAGGGGTTAATTAAGAAACCGCAGACGGCGGGAGGGGGAGGTAATCCCTTTGTCACCGGTGGCAAGACGCTCAATGGCTACATGATGTTATTACTATTGTTATGGCTACTTTGCGTTTGTATAACGGTTATGTGTATTGCCTTAACAGAATCTAAGTAATTCTAGAGATTTAAAAGCTTTTGATACGAATTCATGTACGATAAAGTTGTAATAAAACAAAATTCTCAAAGACAATTTATGATTCATAAATACATAGTTGGAATGGGTACTTTAGCAATTTGCCAGACAAATCAAACAGTAACAATTTAAATGATTACGACCGAGATTGGACCGACTAAATATTCCGAAACTAATAATGAATGGGTCACGTCCGCCGCTCCTAACTCGAGAATAATCTCACAAGCTGGGCCCTTATGCAAATCGGGCGGTCACTCGGAAGTCAGACGTGGTACCTACTGAGTACCGAGTGTGGGACCGAATGAGCCCAGACGGTGATAGCCACAGCGGCGGCGGTCTTGCCAACAACGCCGCAAATTGACAGACCTCGAACCAAATTGATGGCCACGCAGACACCTCGTTATTACGAATGATAAATAGTGTATGTTGCTCTTTTGCGTTGCAGAAATTTTCAGAATCTTGAGCTTGAATATTTTTAATATTACAAATATTATACAATCATCAGCAGAAATGGTTCATTGTCGGCTTGTTAACTTAATAATCAAATTTCATAACGTTCTTTTGCGTTTATAAAAAAGGAAGTTCTGTACTTCTATTATACGGGAGGGTCCGTAGCTACTGCGTTAAGCGGTCTTGGCAGGGAGCCGTTTCAAGTCCCAGCTATCGATGGGTGCAGGACCCGAAGTAAACAATAGCGATAGCATTATAGATGATTTACGCTGCAGTGCCAGTGGGACATTGTTATGTGGATTAGGCTTGCCCAGCACCTCCTCTCAGCGTATTGAGCTATTAGTCAGAGCTATTTATTTGTGTTGTTTTATTTTGTAATTTGTGACGCGTCAATAAGGTCCATGCGGCCGCACTGAATAAAGTATTTTTTGATTCTTGATTCTTCTTGATTCTTGATTGAGCTATTAGCTTTGATTTTTGTCACTATGTTTTCCTGCGTCGTTAAAGCATGTGTTAATGTGTACATAAATTTTTCAAGAAAGAAAAATTAATTGTTGCGCTGCCGGTATTGAACCCACGTCCTTCGGATTAAAAGTCGGGGATACATACCACTCGGCCAACACCGCTATTAATTGCATAATTAAACAACATTTTTATAACAACGTCTAAAATTAAACATTTATCATAACAACAACAGAAACAGCAATGTTATAATATCCTTTTTGAACTCATCATAAGCACACTGTCTCACACTTACCGATAATATTTACATTTACCAAGTTTCCAAACTCAAAAGTAACTCGTGATCTCGCTATTTTAACCGAGATCATGCAAATATTTGCTATGAAGGACTTCAATTAGACAGAACACTGCCTGTCGCTCAAAAAATTGTAATTATTACCTATGTTAAACACTTATAATAAGGTTCGAGCTCAGCATTATAAATCAATTTTATAAACTTATCCTATGTTTTGTTTCCTTGTAGCGGGACAAAACCGCAAGCGAAATAGTTATTTAAGTTTATACGTCCCTTGTCACAGATGTTGCTCGTAATATTCTCATATACGATCAAATTCTTAAGAGATCCTGAGATAAAGAACATGGCAGCGGGTGGATGGTTCGGACTTTCACTTATTTGTATGCTTCACCCTGCGCCGGCCGCGACGTGACTATTCGAGATACATAAACCCTGAGTGAATACAGAAAATAGAAATAAAGTTACATACGTATTATCTTTTAGTGGACGGATTGTGGTGCGGATAATAGATTTGTTTTATTCGTTGTCCGGTGTTTTATAACAGCTTGATCTTTAGATGTTGTTTTTCCTGAATTTAAATTATCGTGGCTTAACATCATGTAATAAGTACAACACGGCTTTCACCACGTAGATAATAAGCAAGATGATAATAAGTTGGGTACGTGGTGAAAGCCGTAGTATATTTATTAAACCTTTAAGTGTTGTTTTTAAATTGATGATAGGTAATAAATAAAATGTATTGATAATAATAACAATAACTCATTTTTTTAATAAAAATCTATATAAACGTTACAAATTAATTAAATTCACTTATTATATAAATACACTGGCGAAATTTAATAAATATAATGGAAATAATTATATGTATATAAACTTTTTTTGAAATGGAATTATAATATACATCAGGCAGATTAATCGTAAAATAGATTATATCTTACAGTTAGTTTTCAGAATAGCTGTCATTAAAAATGATGCGATTTAAACAGGAACAAATTTAACTTTTAACTTTGGTTCAGTACCAAGCATATCGTGTTAAATAAAGGCCATCGTAGCTTATGTGTAAATTACTTATAAGTCCATAACTTTAAAAAAATGTCGATTTCTTTTTTTTTTCATAATCTGGTCATTTTGTTTATCAAAATGCTACATATTTTTTTTTAATAATGACGTGTTTTCGCTTATATTACAGTTTTCTCTAATTCAATCGAAAACTCAACCTCAACCCAAAGTGATCTGAATCTACCTTTACCAAACGCTACTTCTATTAAAATGGAGACCATTTAAGCAATTACCAAGCAAATATTTATAAATGTATTTTTTTAATCTGACAGGTTGCTTAGTTTATTGACACCCGTTAAAAATATAGTGGCAAACGTACAGTGAGTTTACATTTGCCACTAACTCACTAATATTATAAAGCCGAAAGTTTGTTTGTATGGAGGTACCTCTTCACGCAAATACTAGCGTACCTACGTATCGAGCTGAAATTTTGCAAACGTATAGATGTTGACTAGGATTAACATATAGGCTACTTTTTATTCGAGTACAATGCATGCGAAGCGGCGGGCATAAGTTAGTATGAAAATAAACCTACAATAACCGTCTACGTGATACTCGTAAATATTTGCAGGGTCACCGAGGGGGGACGTCGCGGTCAGTTAAGCGGAAGGGCGGAAGCAGATGTTGACAGCCGCCGGCTTCCTGACTCGCCTGCCACAGTGCTGGCCCATCATCTAACCTGGCCATTCAATCTCTTGCAAGCTTACTTATTACTTTTAGGGCTATTTTTACGAAAGAAAATGAAGTGTGTCTAAAAAAAGGAATATAGTTTAATTTGGAAGCAGACTTTATTAGACCTGCGTAGCCTTGTCTAGACTATGGCTTTTTTATATTTACATTGGGATAAAAACACACCACACGGATATTAAGTTATAAAACTATTTCTAAAAAAGTATATGATTTTTAAAAATTGTTTTAAGTATTTCACAACTTGCACTTTACTAATGTTGCCTGAAATAAACGTTTATTTTATTTCTAAGTTAAGCTAGAGAGATGTATCCCACATTGCCGTCTCTTCCTTCATTTTGGCTTCATTAGTCATCAACAGTAAGTAGAAGACGGATGAAGGAAAACATGAAAAAACAAAGAGTCCTTTCATAACCCGTTTGAGCGGGACGGCAATGTATCTCCTTTCTTACTTAAATTAGAAATTTAAAACATTCACTAACTGCGCAATTAAAAATAGCAATTTCAAGAAACTTCGACCTTGAGGAATAAGAAAACAGTCCAGCAAGAAGCGTTTTCACTAAAGAATTGCTAAATTTAAATTAGAAAGCTAGCGAACTTGTTTACAAACTAAACTTTGTCGTAATATTAAAAAAAAAATCCTAGATAGGACAAAATTGTTATAATTACAATAGAAAAAAAACGCAGAATCAGATTTGGAAAGCAAGCAGTTTCAATTTTATAAATAGGGAGGGCTTGTACTGTTACCTCAGCGTCATTATTTCATATGTTCATGAAAACTAACAGCTTTCTAAGCCTAAAAGTCTCCTCGTTAAGCTGAAGACGAGAGACCAAGCGAAACTATAAGGATTCCTTGTTCTATAACGGAAGCCTAAAATGTTGTAAGTAGGTACCTAAAATCCTTAATTAAGAATTGAATTCTCGTAGTTTGTGTTTTAGAAAGATTTCAGACTGGTATGTAAATTAGGCTGTAATTTGCTAGGTTTAATAAAACGTAAACAAAATGGAAGGAAACCATTTAGCATTCGAGTTGCGGCATTTGAACAGGCAATGTTTACGTAGTAACTTTTTAAGGCTAATCACTAATTGAACAAGTGTTTCGTGGCTTACGGCGTTAGTCAAGAGATCTAATTAAAGCACCTACCGCGGCGCGCCGAACCTCGAACCCCAGTCGAAGCCTATTAACACGCCTCCTCCTATTAGCATTGTCTCCTCGAGGGCGATACTTATCTTTATTTAAATTCACTTCTTGGTAATTGGGTTGACGAGTCGACAACGTGATTTGCATTGATGAAAATTGGTCACCGCACTTATAACTTTACTTAGACTAATTTGTTTTAGCTTTTGTGAAACTAATACCATGATTATGATACTTACGTTTAATTAAATCATGCAAAACTTTCAATGCACGTTGAAAGTTTTTAAACAGTTTTGTGTTTTTGTTGGAGTATACATGTTTACAATACTTAACAAATCAAACTACGTAATGATACAACTGGATACAGATAAAGTTACGGGTAGTTGGGGACGCGTCTCCGCTCTACGCCGTAGCGCATCTACGAACCAAAAACTAACGATATGCAGTAAGCTTGTTAAAAATTCATAGCTTTAGTTTAGAAAGCGCACTCTGATACAAGATTACGTTCGCATTTTATTTGCATAGGAAATGCGTATAAATTAGGAAGCGTATGTAGCTGTCACTTGTAGCATTTTGCTGGCAGCCTCTGTGTGTGTGCGTTCAAAGAGGATGCGCTTGGTTATTTCTCATTACGGCACACGCGATAAAATCACACAGAGTCGTTGCCTCATTAAAATCTTCTGGTGCGCGCATCTGTAAGCCTTTTGTGAAGGCGGGAGCGCGCCACTCTCGACGCCTTTCGCGTGTCATTTCGGGCACAATGCCGCGCGGGGACAGCAGCGCGGCTGGCAAATTTTTGCACTAACATGCCGGTGATTCTCAAATGGCGCTTTCTATCGGTATATCGAATATTGTTTATTTTCATGTAACTTTGCAAGTGACTTATTATTTCTACATAGAAATATTTAAAGGTTTCATGTTTATATTGCTTTCCGATTAAATTCTTAAATAAATATGTACCAATACATAATAATAATGTTATTTTTTATATATAATTTTACATTCGTAAGTATTATTTTTCTGGGCCTGGGTGGTTTTTTTATATATACTTATGTATCTTGGTCTAGTACGATGTAAGTTTTCGCGATCTGTAGACATCATTTTAAACTGATTAACGGGACTATATCAGCTAATTCCGGGTGGTTATACTATTTTGTCATATTAGTATGACCACCCGGACAGACAGGTCGGTGGTCATACTGTAATAGACGTTAGCGTTCTCCTTCCCCTGTATAAATAAATGATATTCTGTATTTTGACGTATAATCTCATCTCACTAATATTATAAAGCCGAAAGTTTGTTTGTATCGAGGTTTGTTACCTCTTCATGCAAATACTAGCGTACGTATCAAGCTGAAATTTTGCAAACGTATAGATGTTGACTAGGATTAACACATAGGCTACTTTTTATCCGGATACAACGCATGCGAAGCGGCGGACAAATTAGCAATTAGCTTCTTTTTGATGTCGTTTAATTACCTTAATTTTATAATTTCCCGACGACGTTTTGAATGTATTGGTCAGAGGTAGACTCTAGGGTAGAGTCTAGAATAAGGTAATTATAATTACGCCTCAGAGTCCCTTTTATTAGTAGGAAATTATGTATATGTATTCTATCAATCATCTGGTACCCATTACTCAAGCTCTGCTTACATGTTTCTGTGTGAAATGTGCAGCTTATTTATTTTTAAAATCATCTCATTTAGTTAGATAGTTTACCAGGTAACCAGATAAACATCATATCTCATGCGTGTACCAGTAAGCAGTCACGTTGTTAATGCGAAAGCCTCAATTCAGGTCACAAAACGCGTTGACACATTCCATTCCATCAAACTCCAGTAATTACACCCAAACCACAAAACTACGCTTAGCTAACCACACCAAACAAATGCACTAGATAGATATGGATAATACAATATACAAGTATCGACTGCTCTGTGAACCGGAGCTCTATCAAACAATAAACAGACTACCCCGACCGTTATCCCAAACGACAATAGTGTTTTTTTTTAAATTTCGCGTTCTACAGGCAATAATTTATAGGTATCACAACTATATTTTGATGTATAAATTAGGAAGCGTATGTAGCTGTCACTTGTAGCATTTTGCTGGCAGCCTCTGTGTGTGTGCGTTCAAAGAGGATGCGCTTGGTTATTTCTCATTACGGCACACGCGATAAAATCACACAGAGTCGTTGCCTCATTAAAATCTTCTGGTGCGCGCATCTGTAAGCCTTTTGTGAAGGCGGGAGCGCGCCACTCTCGACGCCTTTCGCGTGTCATTTCGGGCACAATGCCGCGCGGGGACAGCAGCGCGGCTGGCAAATTTTTGCACTAACATGCCGGTGATTCTCAAATGGCGCTTTCTATCGGTATATCGAATATTGTTTATTTTCATGTAACTTTGCAAGTGACTTATTATTTCTACATAGAAATATTTAAAGGTTTCATGTTTATATTGCTTTCCGATTAAATTCTTAAATAAATATGTACCAATACATAATAATAATGTTATTTTTTATATATAATTTTACATTCGTAAGTATTATTTTTCTGGGCCTGGGTGGTTTTTTTATATATACTTATGTATCTTGGTCTAGTACGATGTAAGTTTTCGCGATCTGTAGACATCATTTTAAACTGATTAACGGGACTATATCAGCTAATTCCGGGTGGTTATACTATTTTGTCATATTAGTATGACCACCCGGACAGACAGGTCGGTGGTCATACTGTAATAGACGTTAGCGTTCTCCTTCCCCTGTATAAATAAATGATATTCTGTATTTTGACGTATAATCTCATCTCACTAATATTATAAAGCCGAAAGTTTGTTTGTATCGAGGTTTGTTACCTCTTCATGCAAATACTAGCGTACGTATCAAGCTGAAATTTTGCAAACGTATAGATGTTGACTAGGATTAACACATAGGCTACTTTTTATCCGGATACAACGCATGCGAAGCGGCGGACAAATTAGCAATTAGCTTCTTTTTGATGTCGTTTAATTACCTTAATTTTATAATTTCCCGACGACGTTTTGAATGTATTGGTCAGAGGTAGACTCTAGGGTAGAGTCTAGAATAAGGTAATTATAATTACGCCTCAGAGTCCCTTTTATTAGTAGGAAATTATGTATATGTATTCTATCAATCATCTGGTACCCATTACTCAAGCTCTGCTTACATGTTTCTGTGTGAAATGTGCAGCTTATTTATTTTTAAAATCATCTCATTTAGTTAGATAGTTTACCAGGTAACCAGATAAACATCATATCTCATGCGTGTACCAGTAAGCAGTCACGTTGTTAATGCGAAAGCCTCAATTCAGGTCACAAAACGCGTTGACACATTCCATTCCATCAAACTCCAGTAATTACACCCAAACCACAAAACTACGCTTAGCTAACCACACCAAACAAATGCACTAGATAGATATGGATAATACAATATACAAGTATCGACTGCTCTGTGAACCGGAGCTCTATCAAACAATAAACAGACTACCCCGACCGTTATCCCAAACGACAATAGTGTTTTTTTTTAAATTTCGCGTTCTACAGGCAATAATTTATAGGTATCACAACTATATTTTGATGTTTTAAATTAGCAAGATCGTTCTAAACCACCAAACATTATAATGCAACTCGCGGCTGCATGACGCAGCATCTACCAGAAATCAATGTTCCCTATTTTCACGCAGAATGAAAACTTGTGTACTCTATTGATTTTGTCGGATCTGAGAATATAGAGATAGGAATTGTTTAATATAAATGCTGAGTTATTTTATCTGAAGTTATGCAAGCTGTGTCATGTAATATTATTAAAGAAGTCAAACTAAATCGCTAGAGTACAATAAATTACATGATTCAACAAAACATTTCACGCTTTGGTAGAGTAGAATAATAAACATAAAAAATAAATGTATAGTCACTTTCTCAGCCTCATATGAAGAGGGAGCTTACTAAGAATACGTCGTCTGATAAGCGAGCCACGCTTTGAGATGCACCAAGGCACTGTGTAGTCAGGTATGTATGCAGTTACGTATTCTGTCGTTGGCAGTGGATCGTTATCTGTTTCCACTAAAGAAAACTGGCTTTTCCACGAGAGAAGCATCCCGGTTTCGCCGTCCCCCTTGCTCGAGTCAGCTTCTCCTTTTTACGTTATTTCATTTTTCTTTAGTAAGGTTCACCTGCTAGTTAGTTGCCTCGGGGTCTCATTGCTAACACGATTGGTTAAGATGAAAAATGAAAAACGGCCAAGTTTGTATCGTACCACGAACTTTGAAAGGTATTAAAGTTTGAACCGAAATATTTGTAAGGAACTAAAGTGTCCACTAATATTTAGTTTCTTGACTTGATTCTGAAGTGCACGCGTACGAAGTCGCGAGCAAAAGCTATATTAAAAACATACAAGTTAAAATGATATTGTTCAGCAACCTTTTACTTTTCTTCATGAGATTCCACGTATAAGTATATAACATCATTTAAAATGCCCATATTTGATTATGAGACAACCGATGCCACCATATTTTGTTAAATTTATACTTCTCCCCATGTGGATGAACCACATTCAAATTTAAAATTTAAAATGAACAGGGAGTGTTAGATTACATTCTAAGTGTTTTTGACCACGAAAACAAAAAAACTATTAACTAAGTTTTCATTTATAAAACATTTTGCTACATTTTGCCACTAACAGATAAAACACACCGCACTTGTTATGAACTACAAATTGCTCCCCATAATATTTTCCAGAGAACTTCACAAACAAGTATTTTCAAAGCACGGCGTCGACTATGAAGTTTAATGTTTGATGTCAGTACAAAGGATGGCGCCCACAGTAGCGCTAGAACACAGTTTCCTTGATACATTTGTATTCCTTACAGACAAGTAATCAATATCCGTTGAACACTGAAAGCATGGACAAGGTTGTCCTATGTGAAGCAATTTTTCTTTCTTCACCTACACAGTGGAATTTATTGTGTTCAACATATTTTGTTATTCATGCATTTTGTCAACCACGAATCTTTATAAATATTTTTTGTTTCGTTTATCGTTAAGTACATAGTTATATCGCTTAAGTATAATCTTCTTTATGTTTAACTTTTAACTACCCATCGCCAAGGCACTAAAGTCTCCTGGCATTAATTAAAAGTTGCTCACGCTGTGGAAACCATATAGGTCAAGATCAAGCGCTAAGTAAAGTACATTTAAGAATATCAAGGAGGTTACGCTAGCTCAGTATGTCGCCAGTGCGGTTTAATCGCCGATAAAGCTCCTGAGGCTCTTTTTTTAATCACTATTGTTTATGACTCACATAGCTCGGCCAACAAAAGTATTATACACTTTTGTTGGACTAACCGCTCGCCAAGCGACACGAACGGTTGTGGCCAATGGTTGGGAACGCCCAACAAAATAGTCATGCGAGTCATAACCAAGCAATACAAATATAGACCCCATGTCGATGATGTTTTAAAAACCATCGACAATATTACTCCAATAAAAATCTAAAATAAAGCCTCGAAATACGTGAGGTTTGCAGCCGGACCATATGATATTCTTGTATCGCAAAAAAATAAAGCTTGTGCGCCGTCACGCGCATGAAATAAAATAACAACGACAACATGGTGCGGATGGAGCTTGATACATATTTGAATACATTACCGAACACGAAAATAATACCGACGACATGCCATACTTATTCATAACACCACCTCAACGCAGTGAATGAATAAGAAAAATATGCCGCTACGTGTAAGCCGAACCAGTCAATGAGAAAACATTGCTATCCTAATAAAGAGTGGGAGTGTGGATTTACCCGTAGTTTTAAATGAATGTTTTAGATTGCATTCAAAGAATCTATCGACCTTTTTGAGTTTGCAATCTTTTTACTATCGTTTCTCTCTCTCTCTCGGCCAAGCCGTGTTAGCCGAGTGGTATGTGAACCCGACTTCCAATCCAAAGGTCGGGGGTTCGATACCGGCCGTGCACCAATGGATTTTTCTTTCTGGAAAAATGTATGTGCACCTTCTCCTTTACCATCAAAGCATGTTGCTACCTGAGAGGAGCGTAAAGGTGCTGGGCAAGCTTAATCCAACTAACAATGTCCCAGGCACTGCAGCATGAATACCAGTTGCTGAGGCTGTAAAAATAATCTACAGATATAATTACCTTATTTTCTTTTCTACGCTACGGCAAACTACTTCAGTTACTACGTGGTAACTGAATAACGGTGGAATCTCTAAAAAAATATACTGCCACTGCTTTTCTTAATGGTTTGCAAATTATGCTTTTTGCTAATTTCTCCAACAACGCGACTTGCATTATTATACGTTTTATCTCAAACTTTATTCTACGAACCGGCTCACACTGAACAGGGATCAGTTTCCAAAATGCTTGTTATTGCGATCCCAATGTAACTTGCAAGCTCAATATTTGCATGTGTGTCAATAGTAGCAGTGAACTGCCCCGAGTCGGGAAGGCGTCCGCTTCGCACAGATTTCCTGTAAACACATCCCTTGTCCCACTCTCGCGGTGTTGCAAGCTAGCACCCTACCCTACGTGGGGACACGCGTATTCAAAGCGAAAACCAATAGATCGAGAGTGTATACATTTGAACGAGATGTAGGATTTAGCTTTTTTTTTTTACTTTAAAAAAGAAGATTAATAGATGTGTTCGATCGTTCGTACGTTTTATGCATGGATAATTCAGCGATAATTGTTTACCACGTAGTCCGATTTCAATGACTGTTTTTTGATGTGAAACATCTATAGCCGCACGTAAAACTGATTTCTGGCGTGGCGACGCATGCCGTGGTGACGCGTCGTTACGCTATATGATGTTATTATATGTATATACAGTCTATATGTTGTAGTACTGTCAGGCGTCCGTCACTCGCTCAAGGGCACGCGTTAAATGCCTACCGCTTCGCGAGCAGTCCGCGATACGCCAGTAGTTAAGGCTGCCACACGCCCGCTTGAGCGCACGCACGTTAAATGTTAAAACGTTTCTTTAGATGCCGAGACCGCGTAACTATTGTGCAGTGGATGGATGCCAAAGTAAAAAAACGAATGAAAAATTGTCATTTTTTTCTTTATTATCAAAGATATTTTAAATCTTAAGTTTTTAGAATCATTTTTTCTCTTTCCTCTAAAAATGGTCAGAACGTAAGAAGGTACTATGTAAATATTCGTAAATAAAGGAGTTCAGCTATTAAACAGTATTGTTTGTATAAAAAATAGCTACCATATCACACACAAAATATGCCTGTAAAACTGTGGCTTTAAAAACAACAGTCCTAAAATCAAGCCAAAAAGTAGTAGTAACCGGAGAACAAAGATTCAAATCTTTGCTGGCGAAGTATTTGAAAACCTAGGTTATAGATAAAGTGTGGTGTTATGTCCTAGTTTGTTATGTCAAAGAATTTAACTACTTCCATAGTACACCTATTACTATACTGGGTACGGAGAGTAGGTAGGTCCTTACCTCCCTATACAAAGGTCGCTGCTTTTCTTAACCGACTTAAAAAAAGAGGAGGTTGTAAAAATAACTGTTTTTTTCACCACATTCGTTTTATTTTAAAAATATCGTAGAAGCAACCCTAGCCACTCATTCGATGCCGCGTCACAGATTACTTGCAAGTAAGTGAGGCGGGTACACTCTTTCGCTCTGTGAACTGCTGGTATTATTAATACAATTTTGTAGGCTATTATAGCGTAGGTATTTTCGCTTTTGTATTGAAGTGATGTATCTGTTAGTTTCTGTAATCTGTGGTACTGTACTGTACTGTGATGTACTGTACTGTACTGTGCTATACTGTACTGTGCTGTACTGTACTGTACTGTGCTGTACTGTACTGTGCTGTATTGTATTGTACTGTACTGTACTGTACTGTACTGTACTGTACTGTACTGCACTGCACTGCACTGCACTGCATTGTACTGTACTGTATTTTACTGTACTGTACTTTACTTTACTGTACTTTACTGTTTATTAAATAAACAGTCATCATTTTCTTGAAAAATATCATAATATTTTATTTTATCATTATGTCATATTTAGTTCCTATCGTAATCTGTTCTTTTCTGCATATTACTGTAAAGGCCGTGGGGTACCGGCAGTAGAATGTTACCCCTCCTCTCATGCCCGTGGATGCAGTAAGAGCCTGCTAAGGGATACCTCCGGAAGATGGGCAGCAGCGTCTTGCCGTGTATCAACATCCCGTACTGCGCTCGCCAACTCGCCTGCCAAGCGTGGTGAGTATGGCAACTACCCCTCATGGAGATCCTTGAGGAGGCCTGTGTTCAGTAGTGGACGTCTTACTGCTGAAATGATGACTGTAAAGTTCAAAATAATGTCGATGTTTTACATCTGCCAGGCGTACCGTGACGGCTCACATTTTTTTTAATGTTTTTCATGGTGACAATTTAAAACATCACATACGTGATGTTTTAAATTGTGTTTAAACTCATTTATTTTATTTATTCATTTAGAGCCCCTGACGGGATAGGTGATATAGATTTAATGTATGCTTAGCCAAACGCAAGTTTGCATAACCAAAAGAGGTTAAAAATTAAAGCATGTGATGTAGGTGCAATCTCGAACACAAGTGCGTCAATGTAAACCTCTAGCACCGGGGATTAGTCGGTGACTGTCACCTTGCGCTCTCGACCCGAGTGGCTCTCGAGACAAGCCAGACCCGACTGCAAACAACTCAAATATGCAGAACACGACCAAAACTTTCGTATGTGCTTTGGAACACATCCTTAAATATATTTCGCTTTGAATGTGTTTACTTATGGAGATAAAATAGATCGTGTGCATTCTAAAGCTTGTTTTGGAATGTAGTTAATTAAGTTAGCTTTTTATTTTAAAGAGTAAGCAAATAAGCAGTAGCATTGTATTTTGGATGAATATTTGAGACAACTCGAAAAGGCATATGAATAATACAGTATAAAAATATTAAAGCCACTTTGCAAAGCAACAGACACCTTCAGTCTTATTGAATAAAATGGCTCTACAGCTGTTTTAGCCTTTAACTGATGATAAAACTGACTGGTTTATTTTTGGCGAAACATCAGCAAAATTTAATTTAATTTGATGTAAACATAATCTATAATTGAATGAATAGGTTAGGTTTTTGGGAATGTGAAGTGCTTTAGTAACCAAATTTAAAAGAGTTAAGTAAGAATTCATCGAGGACAAAGCGAGGCGAATAATTAGAAATGTTCAGAGGCAGCGTCCGCGAGTGATTGATGTAGTGGAAGCGGTGCCGCGCCGCACCCTCGCTGCGACAACTTGGAGACATTAAGAATATTTAAATTGTAAATTGCTCCCTGCACTGAATACCTATTTGCCAAAGTTTGCCCTTTTATACAATCACCGGGAAACTTACAACCCAAGTAATATACATAAATATGATGTTTCATTCAGTTACTTCTGCTACGGAATCCAATTAGCGCATCCGTATTTGGGCTTTATTGAATTCAGCCCGTAAGAAGCTGCTCAGTTGCAAAAGGAAACTGAATTTGTGACGAGAAAGCACGAACAAATGGAGCAAAAACGACGACATCGTCGATAACAATAAGACTCGCAGATGGTCGACTGTAACATGAATATAACAAACTAAAGAACAGGCCTGATTGAATCATCCGCTGTTCTTTGTCATAAATCCGACAACGGGCGGCCGTCTAACAATGCGTCCTGAAATCGTTCCATTTCTCATTTTGTTACACTCCCCTTTAATCTCGCATCCGTAGAAAAGTGGATCAGCCGCGTTGCAAAAGGGCATTGCAATGCAGACAGTGCTCGCAGACACGGTTCTGATTAATCTATTGTGAGAGTATCTATTAGCCCTCCCAGCTCTGTTAAATAAGAGAATAGGCTTTGAACACTGATTAGCTTAGTATTGGATTTAAATTTAACGTTATCAACGGAGCTTTTTTATGGTAAACGATTTAGGAAAAATGTCTATAATCTTCCTAATATTTATTTATAAACGTTTATCAAACGAAAAATGTTCGTTGTAGATAGAAAAGGTGATCGTCCAATTGTTTTGATCTATTTTCCCAGTTGGGCATTAAATAACGTAACCGCTTACGGCAACTAAATCGTAACAGTCCATAAAAACACCATTTACCGCTCGAATGCGTAGTTAAACATTTACAAGTCTCATAAAAATCCGAGCAAGTGTTTTCACGACATAATGAGGGCAGATGGGCGTTCGTCGGCCAAAACAGTAGTCCCGATGTGGCTACTCCACCGCACCCCTGTCAACGTCGCTCACAAAAACAGGGGATTTTATTTTCTCGGGCTAATTTGAGGTTACTTTTCGACTGCTGGCCCCCGCTCTGCCGGAATTCCGACTAGTGTATCTTGGGACGATCTTTTGTTGAGCCATATGCAATGATCTTACATGTTTTGTCGCAATCTCTACTTTACTTTTATGTTGTTGACCAGATACCTGTTTACTATTTTGTCCTGAGATCCTTTTCTTGGAGGAAAATAGGTAGGTATTATAATTGAGATTGTCTATTATGTAAATGTAATTTTAAAAAAAAATTAGGGTAATAGAAGCCCTATAATGGTGAGAAACGAGAATGAATCGGAAGTCAGAGTACATAATAATATAGGAGTAGGTACATAATTGATCATCACTCATAGCACGAGTCAAGGCCACATTTAAATAACTCCAAGCAAAATCCACTTTAAATCCACATATCAGAAACTCTTAAGGGACAGATATCTCAAAAATCTTCCTCATAAATAAAGCTGAGCGGAAACAACATACGAATTCCGCATAATTATATAATTCCTGTTAGTAGAGAGCGGAAAATCCGAGACAGTCGAGATTACAACCGTTAACCGACTGATCCCGGGACGAAAGAAACAGAATGTCTCGCGACTTGGATAATGTTGAATTTATTGCAGCGCTAAAATGTTTACGGATATCGCGCGGAAGCGAAACACCCCGAGGACGGCGAGTTCTACTCACCCTTGTAAACACGTTTTATTGGCTTTATAATATGTTTTACGCGTGACGTTTTACAAACGATCCCCGAGGAGCGTCGAATTATTTTTACGGCACGTACTCGCACGCCGCGCGAAAACATCGGAAAATTCAGTACACGAGGGATTTTGTAATTACACCTCTTAAACAAACAGTTTGTGTTCTGGCAATGGAAACCAAATGTAAACGGCATTTTAATTGGTGCACCGGCTATGATTATTCGTAGAACAAAGTCAGATAGACGAATTGTTCGTGTTGTCCTAATTTGTTAAATCACAGGGATAAAGCGTCCGTTTAGGTATCGAGTGAGGAATGCGGCGCAGTGGAACAATCGTATGGCGTAATACCAGTCAACCGCTTGATGAAGGTCCGGCCCGCGCCTCTTCCTGCCAGCCCCGCGGCGCCCGCCCGCATACCTTCTCGACATTACTTCTCACCTATTTATTTCACGTTATACATATGTGTTCTTTTTTATTGTAATAACCAAGAACTTAAGACCAGTCCAAACTTTCACGCAAACTATATACATTATATCGTTAAACAATTTCCAAGACTATATATATTTATTATCATATAGAGGTATTATGAAAATCCGTGAAATTAATTTTAAACTTGGGCATCGGTAAAACGTTATGATACCAAAATATAACTGTAAAATTCCAATAAACTCATCTGAGAAACCGGAGAGTGTCTGTCACTTCCAAAGAAGCACCCGCAACCTATTAAGGTAAGGAGCTGTTTATATAAATGCAAAACAGATCGGCAGCTTGTCAGATCGGCTCAGTCAGACCCCGAGATCGAATATGGATTTAGTCTTCCCTATTCCGTTCGCTCCGACTCACACCCCATCGACGAAGTCGGACAGCCGAAAAATAATCTCTACGTTCTAATAAAACAACTGGAACGAGATTCCTCTGCACCTCACTGACTCTATGTTTGATTTGAAAAGTTAAGGAACAGGTAAAACAGCTCGTAGTTACTAAAATACAAAATACATAGCTATCAAGTTATTACAAGATTTAAAGCAATTAGGAGCCCAGCTACTGTAGCATAAATGAAATTAAATTTATGACAATATTTTTCCGTTTATCATCATTCATCATTTTAGCCATAAAACGTCCACTGATGAACACAGGCCTCCCTCATGGATCTCCATGAGGGGTAGTTGCCATTCTCACCACGCTTGGCAGGCGGGCTGGTGAGCGCAGTATGGGCTGTCGATACACGGATAGACGCTGCTGCCCATCTTCCGGAGGTATCCCTTAGCAGGCTCTTACTGCATCCATGGGCATGAGAGGAGGGGTATCATTCTACTGCCGGCACCCCACGGCGGAACTGTTTCCGTTTATAATAAATAGAAAAACCAGAGCGTAGGATCTTGCTGGGCTTAAAATAATACAATGGCCCACGATAAGTTTGCATTATTACAAAAGGCTAACACAGATTAAAAGTTGTTTTTGATTTGCTAAGAAAATAAGACTTTTTAGTAAGGAGAAGCAATTAGAGAGAGAAATATTTTTGCAAGTTCAGATCAATATAAACGAAAGTAAGCCGATCCTTAGTCGATTTCCTTATCGTTCGATTTTCGTATTAGTGTTCAATGGTGAACATTTCTTTGGAATGTTTGGTCGAAAGTAGGTACTTTCGTCTGTCAATGCGGGTAAATCCAATCGGAGGGATATTAAAAGTTTCCTTTCGGTTGTCGTGCTTTGGCCCTTTAAAGCTGCTTTTAATAGGCGCATAAATCTAATTTCAATTTTGGTTTTCTTGAGTCTTATCCTACTTATATCCAGCTCTATGCGTTTTTTCGAAAGCTGAAATGTCTATTTTGGTCGGGTTATTATTATCATTATCATCCTTCTCAGCCCATAATTTGATGCATCACTGCTCCCCTTGTGAATACTTTATCTACAAGTTCTCAATTTTATTTTAAATTAATAAGCCAGTTAAGAACAAAACTCATTTGTAAAGTACACTAAAGAGTTTTTTCTTGATTTTTGCGCAGTGAGGCTAAATGTGTTTCTTATTCAGTCTGCAGCGGATAAATAATTAAGAGAACGTTCAACGCAGCTTTCTTTAGCTTTCAGCCAGGTATTATATTAGCAATTTGAGTAATTTTAATAGGAGGATATTGAGATTTTTGTTTAGATATTTGCTTTTACCTTATTAATAAAAATAACCAGTAGAAGATGTTTTATTTAAATACAAAGAGTTAATACATAATTATTGACGTTCACAGAACGACTCAAAATGTGCACATTTTGTCCCTAAACACTTATTGCGTAAAATTTTAACAGAAAATCTAAATTTAAAGTAAACTTTACAAATACTGACTGCGTCGGACAAATTGGCTGCAGTAGTACCGTTCACAGATAAAGTGAATTATTCGCTTTCGCAAGTGGTCTCCTTTCAGAACTATCTCAAATCTAGACGTTCCACACATTAACTAGTTTTGTGAGAAGCTGCCTCTTAATTTGTATTCGGCCCTCGGACAGCCGAGAGAGGCGGCGCGGCGTGTGCTTCTTTTGTAGCTTCAGAAACCAATTTGTATACGAGTAAGAAAATTAAAAAGTTTCAGATGTTTTCGCATTTACCTTTTTAATAAAAGGCCGTAATCTTGTAGCAGTTACGAGATCATACACAGTATGTCTAAAGATAAATTAAATGTACAGACAGAGCGCTTTTATTTTGTGTGATTTTTAAATTTTAGACTTGAAATTGGGAAAACATATACATACCTCTATATGTTACCCATTAATAAAAATTAAAAATATAATTGCCTAAGTAGTATAACTCGTACAACCAAGTTAGTGTCTTGCTTGTGTCTTTTACTGATATTATACAAAGGCAAAATTAATATTAAGTAGGCTCGGAAATAGTTCTGTTTGCGAACAGAACTATTTCCGAGCATATTTAATAGGCTTAGGAGTTCTAAGAATCAGCACTTTCCTAGTTCATTCGTGGCAACAACGCCATCTCACTTCTCGTAGTAACAAATCATCGCAAAATACTGCAATTAAGACAAAGGCCTTTCGTTGAAATTAACATTTAGGAGTATAACATACCAAGAGGCGAAGAATTCGAGAATTAAACGGAAAGTGACATTAAGACAGATGTTAAGAGCCGGAACAATAATTAAGAGGCTGTCGGTTTGAAACCGCGGCGTCGTCGGCAAGATTTAATTAGTGAGGGAACAATCCCGACTCGCCGCCCGTGTGCCCGTTCTACATTGACCGTAATATCTCCCCACTGCTTTCGAACTGCGTTATAACCTCAGGTTATAACTGCCTTATTAATATAATAATTTTATTTCGAATCCAAATTTTAGTTATATATCGACAAATGATATAAGAATTTTAGACTGAACAAACGTTAAAAACTTAGTGCCTTTAGTGAAAACAAATTGGTTGCAGAAAGCTAAAAAAATAAATACCAATAACTTGATACTTGCTACGCTGCGGGGTCCCGGCAGTAGACTGTTACCCCTCCTCTCATGCCCGTGGATAAAGCAATGGAACTAGAGAAGTAAATAGATTAGCAGTAAGAACCTGCTAAGGAATACCACCGTAAGATAGGCAGCAGCGGCTAACCGTGTATCTACATCTCGTACTGCGCTCGCCAACTCGCCTGCCAAGCGTAGTGAGTATGTCAAGTATGAAGAAAGAAGATGATATCATAAAGATCCACGAGGGAGGCCTGTATTCAGTGGTGGACCTTTTTTGGCTGAAATAGATGAACTTGGTACTCCATGATAAATAAAATCGTGACTTTCTCCATAAAACTATAATAATTGTTCATACACGAATTGGATGGATTGTCATAGTGATGTTTTTACAGAAAGAATCCGATAATACGACACGTCTGGGACTACTGGTAAATCGGATTTCCCTATCTCCCCATATTTGTATTCGAAGCCCGATCCATCTAATATTTCCTTCCAACTCCGCCGTCGCTATCTGCGTTCCTTCCTGACACTGAATCTAATCGGAATAGATATTAAAACTTTTCTTAGTACCGACTCCTTCATATTACGTGGTGAAATTATACTAAAAGAAAATATTTTTTGCTTTAGCTATGTTTTTATGAATCCTATTTCGTATAATTTATGAAGTTATTTTTGGATTGAGCTGACAACAAACGACTTGAAGTCGTTCGTCAAACATCTAAGTTGGGCACTTCTACAACTTTCTGTCTCGAATTTCCATTTACAAAATTCCTTCAAAGTTTTCAAAGTTAACGTATCTACCTCTATAGTATGTATGTATAGTGCCAGTGTTTCTTTCAATTACTTACAAAAACATGGATACGAAAACGAATCCTTGATAAAATAAATCCTCGAACGTAAATGCGGGACATTTAGTTCTTTCAGTTTCGCTGTGGCTTTGCTCCACAAGGCTTGCAAAGAGGAAGCAATAAGAAGAAAAACTTGCCTTTGAGTTCGTGATTACCTACCTATGCAAAATAGATTGTAACTAAACTAACTCTATTTTTTATTTGGATGATATAGATTTGTTATTATAATAAACTAGATGAACCGCGCGGTTTCACCCACGTTAAGACAACGTTTATACGGAATTGATGATAATGATTTAAGCAGTCTATGTATATAGGTAATTATTTACAGTTAACGGTTTTTATGAATAGTGTCAATAGATTAATATGTAATTAGAATAATATGTCCTAGCCTACATTTTAACCAAAGTCATTTTCATCACCTATATAATATATATATTTTCTTTAACCTGTATCGTCCCACTGCTGGGCAAAGGTATCCCCCTAATCTCTCCAGTCATCCCTTTCTCTAGAGATCTTCCACCAATCTCCGACAAATGTGTCGAGATCGTCCCGCCATCGCTTCCTCGGTCTGCCCCTATGACGCCTACCGTCTCCTGGCTGCCATATATACATATTTATTTCAATTAAACAAGTGATGGCTTTTGTGATACGCTGCAGCAAGTATTTCATTATTTAATTTTTAACGTACGTACACATCATCTTAGCCGTAGGACTGCTGTTCACGTCCACTGCTGGACATAGGCCTCCCTCATGGTTCTCTAAGATCATGAGGGGGTTGTTGCCATACTCGCCACGCTTGGCAGGCGGGTTGGCGAGTGCAAAACGAGATTTTGATACAACAATTATCAAAAACGCTGCTGCCCATCTTCTGGAGATATCACTTGGCACACTTTCTTACTGCAACCAGGGGCAAGAGAGGAGAGGCAACATTCTACTGCCGGCACCCCACGGTAGTTCGTACACGTTTTCAGGTCAATCAAGTAGAAACATAATATTTCTTAACAAAACTAATATTACTCTAATCCCTATATTTTGTTACTCAGGGGATGAAGCACATGTTTAACTATTTCCAATTATAAATGTTTGCACAATTTTTCAACTTTATCAAGTAAATAACTGTGATTTATATGACATAAAGTTTCATCCTCCGTATTTTACTTAACAGATGATTTAAGAAAAAAATCTGAAACACATATTTAATTAGGGTTCCGGACCAAAATGGTAAAAAAGAACCCTTATAGAATCACTCTGTCTGTCTGTCACTTGGTTGTTTGGTCACACAATGGTTTTTTATTTGACAAAATGTTTGACAAAGGATATACTATTTCAAAGGATATTAGAGAGTAATAAATTACGCGATGAATACCAGATAGACCAATTTAATAAAAACCTTCTGGCTTTTTAGGGGAGTTATAAACAATCAATTTGGACACTAATCTACCGTTTTAGTGCATTATTTTTTCCGTTGAATATGCTGTCCCTGTTTTTTTCTGGTAAGCAACTTTCACAGTTCAAGAGGTCTAAGATGCTTGAAATAATCACCAAAGTTTCGACTCTATTCCCACTTTGGATTTGCTTTTGTGGTGCCAATGTTCCATTCAATACAAATATGTAAGGCAATTCGTCGACAACTCGGAAAGTTGCTAAGTGCCTTCGTCAGCGAGTAGCCCGTCTTATCTAATTTATTTAACTGTTAGAAGAGAGAAGCCGCATCGAAAACAAGTTCCTCGTACATTGGAACTTGTCCACTGCCATTTTATCCATTGTTTATATTGTAGACATTCACTTATTTACTGTTTATATTTATTACAGCAAAACGTCGGTTATACTAAAAACACAAAAACGCATTTTATACCACAAATAAAAACTGACTCCACATCTTCTTTATATTGAAACCATTTATAGTTATTTCAATATACTAATTCTATTAGTTAATCCCTTAACCTTTTTAAATACGAGCAAGCTTCCTCGTAAAAATAAAAAAACTCCATACATCGAATAAGTAATAAGTCATGACTATTACCCTTGACTCTAGGTATACTGCATAATACATTTTCACGGATCTTTGTTTTAGCAATTCCCACTTTATGATGGGACGGTATACAAAGAGAAGCCGTATGAATATCAATGAGGCACACATAAAAGATAGCAAAAGAAACTATTTTAATCTAAACAAGAAGAAATATCACAAGTATGTATGGAGTCGGGAGGAGCATAAAATATTTATCAAAAGACTCCTGACTGCGTCCGCGTCCCGAGGGAGCGCCACGTCTCGGCTATACTGCGCTCCCCACTACTTAGCACCTTTGAATAACGATTTACTTCACGTCACTTGTGACAAAACTTATATAGAAAATAAGACGGGAACTCAAGTGCGTCATTCTTCAATCGAATTTATCAAAGAGGTGCCCTACGTAAAGAGAATGTTGGAGTAAATGTTCTGCATCTGTATCGTACTTGTACATACCGAAAATCGTTGAATGCAGTACCTGTATAGGTATAAAAGCGGCAATTTGGGCCGTGCGTACGATTTTGTTTCAATTTAAAGGTTGAGAGGCGGAAAAATGGTGCAGTGGAGCGATGAATGCCCGGTACTCTTGCTTTGTACGCCACTGTTTGGCTGAGTGAACCGCCCGTGCTCGCCTGTTCAAACACATACATATGTGACAACTGTAAAATAAATTATTCAACCTGCATTTCTACATTTATAATAGCACAGAACAAATTGGAAGCTATTTCCGCAAGCCACTTTACCTGCTGCGCTGATTAAAGTGAACGGAATTGTCAAAGAAGCATCCTATTATTCAGTGGAAGAGTAAGTTATTGTACGATATCTCGTCGTTAGTTCGATGGGTACAGACGTTTACGTTTGGATGAGTACGCCCGCCGCTTTTCAACTCGGAGGAAGTCATTCTACCTATTACTGAATGTTACCACAGCTATTATTTGTAGAAGCTTTACAGTGGAATTTGTATTTTACTAAATATATTTAAGGTACTTCAAGTTATTTTAATAGTTCTATTTAAGGTATTTTAATAGTTTTAGTTTTTACAATTAAAACAATATGGGGTCAAAACTTTCTACTCGAAGAGGCGGTGCTATAATAATTATAATGATTAAAATCATTTATTGATTTTTACCCAAAATTAAGAGTTTTCTTAGATCTCTACAGTATATCAAGGTGTAGTTCAAAACTCCGCAGCTCGTCGAAAGATTAACTTGAAACTTTTAATTTGTTTAACGTCAATAATCGAAGAGTTCCTTTGAATTACCGCTTTTGCAATATTGTCCGCGGATGAATTTCTATCAAAAGGATTATGTAATATTTTTGTCTAATAAATAAGATGCGTGTCGGGCCACGCGCCGTGTCGGGTTCCATAGTTACCCGTAGACCTGTTGTTAGAAGTTGGTGTTTGTTAATTTACGTTTATCTATACATATTATCAGGTATTCATTGTGTTTGTGTCATAAAGTATTCCGATACGTTTGGAAAACCACATCACTTATTTGAGCGACAATCATCATTCCAACCGTAAAACGTCCACTACTGAAAACATGCCTCCCTCATTATCTCCATGAGTAGTAGCATGAGGGGCAGCTTTCTAGGACTAATAGTCTATTAGTCATGCCCCTCATGGAAATCCGCAGACAGACGGACAGACAGACAGATAAAGTGAAACTAAGGGTTGCTTGTACTACGGAACGCTTAAAAAGTTATTTTAATGTGTGTAAGATTAAAAGTTACTGAAATACGCGATCCGATATTTTACAGTAAATTTTATTACTGTAAATTGCATTGGGACCAATTACCGAAACAAATAGACTTTAATGAAACTCAATCCCAGATTAGGCAAAGCATCGATTTGTGTTAGTCCGAATCGAGGTAATTGTTTACGACCGCGTCTGCGATTACATGAATTTGTGGGCTAGTTGTGGCTATAGGTAAGGGTTGACCGTTGACCGGTTGACAGGCGTACAATCAGACGGGGCCAGTGGTCGATAATTGGCTAAACCAATAAATTACAAACTAACTGAAGCAAAGATTAATTAACTTAAGTGCTACAGGAGGGTATGGTAACTGTTGTTAATCTATAATTTATTCATATTTGAGGAAAGAGTCTATTTTCCTATATTATATTTTCTTTTACCATTATTTTGACATAACCTGTAATTGATAACTCGTGTAAATAGTAAACCTTGTGGTGTGTTGAATATACCTCAGTGCCTATGGTACGAGTATATGTGAACTTACGAGTATACATACATATGTGCATACATACAAATTCACTTTATCTGCGCTATGAAATTGATTATGTTTGAATAAAGCTTGTGTTTACGGTCGCACTTACTCCATTTCTATAATCATCATCATCATCATCATCACAGCCGTAGGACTTCCACAGCTGGACTCATGCCTTTTTAATGGATCTCCATGAGGGGTTGTTGCCATACTCACCACGCTTGGCGGTTAGGCGCGTGAGCGCAGTACGGGATGTCTCGGGCAGTAGCGTCTTATCGTGTATAAACACGTTAAGACGCTGCTGCCCGAGACAAGAGAGTAGGGGCAACATTTTAATGCCAGCACCTTAGGCATGTGTACATCCCTATCCCATTTCATATATAAAATTGAAAGTGTGGATGTATGTATGTATGTTTGTATGTTCCCTTTTCACATCAAAACCGCTGAACAGATTTGGATGAAATTTAGTAAAGAAATAGATGACTTTGGAGACGGACAAAGTCTACTTTTCGTTGCGTAAATTAAACAAGAAATGGGTTAAAATAAAGGATGAACGTTGCATGAGGCAAAATGGTTATTTTTTACTTTAACAATTAAAATTTTGCATATATACTAGAATTTAAAACTTAATGAACTTGTGTTGCAGTATTCCTCGAAAACCATCCCCTGAGTGAAAATATAGGAAAAGAAAATTTATTTGGGGATTATTTTTTTACTTGATTGATATACTTGAAATTTCACATAAATAGTGAGATACCAAAATTTTTAAACACAAATTTCAGCATTTTTAAAAAATCACCCCCTCAGTGGCAAATTAGGGAATGAAAATTTGTAATGTTGGAAAATCATAGTTTTTTTACGAAATCTACAAGAAATTTTGCATAAATATAAATATTTATGTCCTACATAAAAATAATCAAACTTATTTCAGAATATTTCAAAAATCAGCCCTTCGGTGAAAATGTAGGGGATGGAACTTTATGTAGGCAACTTAATTTTTTTATTTGAGATCCTTGAAAATTGGTGTTCAACATTTTTCTTACATCATCCCCTACCGTGGAATGCCGGCAGAAGAATGTTGCCTTTTCTTGCTTGCCCGTGGATGCAGTAAGAATCTGCTAAAGGATACCTCCGGAAGAAGGGCAGCAGAATCTTTCAGTGTATAAACATCCCATTCTACGCTCGCCAACCAGCCTGGATGGCGAGCATGGCAACCACCCCCTGATAGAGATCCATGAGCGATGAGCCAATGCGAGGATGTGTACGAACGTTGGAAAATAAAATATTTAAATACGTGCTGCAGCATATCTCAAAATACATTACCTATGCTGAAACACATACATGGGAGATGAAATGACTGTTGTTAAAATGTTGCCTAGACATGTTAACAAATCTATTTACACTTCATCAAAACAGGTAGTAAATAAACCTATGTACATATAGAAGAAGAAGAAGAAGAAACATATACTGCTATAATCATGACCCTTACCAATTAAAGTTGTCTTAACGCGGGTGAAACCGCGCGTGTTGCCGAAGAACACGCTGCTCCGATGATCTAAAAATTAAAATCTCACTAATATTAATTTAGAATAAGGTCCTTTTTGAAAAACTGTTGTTTTGATTATTATTTAAATGAAACATGCACACTTATCTGTTGCGCCACCGCTGCGCCCGAGTCACCCCCGGACCCCCCGCTGTCGGCGGAAGGTTTTTGTTTTAGAACAGGCGCATCGATTGCCTGGACACCGGCGCGCGCGCCCCATATATTTGTCGCGATTCCCATTTCCAATTTCCAAATTCCAGATTCCAAAACGTTTTTTTATTTGCCCTCCTTCGTACGCCAGTGACCTCCATCCCCTACACGCGCGGGTCAGGTAGTTCCTTTTTATATTTCTAAAAGTGAAGACTTAGCCTTTTGATTCTAAATTACTTAGTTTATTTATTTTGAAATGAGCTGTGAGTCTTCTTTAAATTAATGAATAAATAAATAGTGCGTGCACCTTGAAGTTTACCTATTATGTTGATTAGTAAATAAGAACAATTTTAGACCTGTTAAATTCAAAAGTTTATTTCGTAGAAAACTTGTGATAAATCTGAAAGAACACCCTAGGTGTTAGTTGAGGAAAATAGTAAAGGATCTTTCACATATTAATCTAACGCAACTCCCAGTGCCGCGTAATTTTAGGATATGTTTATGTGAAGCCCAAGGTCAGACCCTGAGTGCGGCCGTGTGGGCGGCAGCGAGTCCGTGAACGAATGGCCATTGAAAAAACATCAGTTATGTGTATCGTATCGTCGCGCGCCATGTGGCCTGGTCGACGCTTCTCTGACAAATTTTTCCGCGGGCAATTTTCCACAATTTCCCAAGCACCCTCGCCCTTTATTTAAAAGAGCGCACACAGTTGAACATGTGATCGCGATAAACGTACACTGATTGCAATGAATTTTAAGCAAGTTGTGTTTTAAGCAATCGATAGCAATAAAAAATAAAACCGGGCAAGAGCGAGTGGGACTCGCGCACCGAGGGTTCCGTGCCATCATACAATATAATATATGACAAAGGCGAATTTATATTTGTTGAAGAACCTTGACAGTGCCTTCTCTTGTCTGATAGCGGAACTTATGAAGATATTTTACACTTTCGATGATTTCTAAAAAAGTATGCTTATTAGAAAGTTTGTATTAAATTTCCTGTAATATTTACTTACAATTCTAATAGCAATAAAAGTTTCAGAGGTTTGTTTCCGCAAACTTCAGAGATAAGAGGCGGGAACGCTATTTTTTTCAACGTTTTTGTGAATAAGTCGAAAACTATACGGCTTAAAGCAAAACTGAAACCTGTTTATTAATGTGCAAGTGAATACCTTTCATATGATATTCTTCATAACCACGTAAATTCACAAAATTTTTGAGAGTGAAGAGTGGAAGAGGAAAACATGTGCCGACCGCGCATTGAATAAGGGCAGGGAGATGATGAGATGCAAAAGTGGACTATCGAACCAGTCTGTTGTTAATACATACAGGTATCTAAATCAGGTATAGCTACGCATATCTAAATGGGCATGCAATAAACCGCAGTTTCCTAACGTATGGACTATTATAAAAGTGTCATGAAACCGCAGAAACTAAAAGGTTGCAATAAAAATGGTCAAAGCACTCTGCTGTGAGTTAAAATGTATGCAAATTGACTGAAATATATTGATAGCTCTGTGCATTTTTTCGTTTCAAAATAGTGAAATGTTTAATGTTAATTTTCGCCGACCCAAGCAAGTTATCCTATTAACCAAAACGAGTTCTAGTTAGGTTTAAAAATATCTAACTATATATAAGTCGTTGTCGTGGGGTGCCGGCAGAAAATGTTTATCGCTCCTCTCTTAGCACGTGGTTGCAGTAAGAATCTGCTACCTCTGGAAGTTGGGCAGCATCGTCTTTCCGTGTATCTGCCTGCCAAGCTTGGTTAGTATGACAACAACCCCCTTATGATCAATCTATGAGGGAGGCCTGTGTCCAGCACTAGTCGTTCTACGGCTAAGATGATGATGATGATCTATAAATTGCTTTAAAATAGACCTTCCAAGTTTGAAAATGACATCGGAGAAAGGTACGACAGCAATCATTTCTTTCCTCCGTTCTTGAAATAAGTTATGTTACATCTATATTGCCTTGTAGGTATTATGAAATAAGGTCACATAAAAAGTTATATCCAATTTAGTTTTCCAATACAGTTCTGCTATCATATTGTAGGCATGTATATCGTAGGCCACGCATGCGAAATATTGCCAAAGTAAATTATTAACAAACGATGTCAGTTGCTGAACTGGAAATCCATGAGGGAGGCCTATGTCCAGCAGTGGACGTCCTACGGCTGAAATGATGATGATGTCAGTTGCTACGATGAAACAGTATATCGTCATATGATGAAAAATAATAATAATAAAGAAAGTACCGAGAAACTTTTAACTAAACAACAGATTTAACAACCCAAACGTCAGCTTATTCTTAACATCATAAACCTCTAAAAAGGTTCTGTAGATGTAAAAATAAAACTATGGAAAAATTTACGAAAAATTAAAAAATGTGAACTTACGATTATCGTACTATCACATCTACTACTATAAATTAAATTAAAATGACACAAAATTAAACAATATTTCGGTTTTCCATTTTAATGTCAAACATACTTTTGGTTAGAACGATCGCGCGTAAAGGGACGCGCAAGAAACGACGCAAGAAAAACGTGCGTAAGGCGATTAGATTAGTTACCAAATTCAACTGCTAAACTCAAAAACTTACGATGTTATATTATTGAACAATCTTTTATTTACCTCATATAGTCTAGCGTCGATTGCAGTCCCTAAAAATCGTTGATCTTAAATATCACCACGTATTTAATTTATACAATAACCACAAGTGAGACAAAACTAAAAGTTTACACTAAGGCTTTTACCGCGTTTGTGTAATGTTTCAACAATTGTATAAATCCTGCATCCTGCACAACTCACAAGGGTGTCGAGCGCGCCATCTATTGTCATGTAATTAATGTTAATAAATTAATCTCCAGTTACGGGAGACAAATTAGACGCAGGCTGCTCGACTAACGACGGACTATTTGGATTAAATGGGGGTTGATGTTTATGATTTACAGGGTGGTGTAATTGTGGCGCCTGGCTGTCGCGGTCTGCCTCTGCTTCATTAGAGTAGCAGGATCACTTATGCTGAATTTTTAGAGCCTATATATATGGTTTTTTATTCTATGTATGTATATCAGGTAATTTTAAAAAAGCTTTGTATCTAATATAACCAAGAGGCAAAGTTTATTTATGTAAGAAAATATAGGATGTTTATTTTCTACTTAAAACCGTTTCGATTTCTGACTCAACTTTTATTAAATTGTTAGATGAAGCTATTTTTAATTAAAAGGCTGGCTTTAAAAAAAGAGTAGGTTCTCAAGTCGTCTGGTAGTTTTTTTATAATTTAGAAGAAGGACCATCCTTGTCCAACCAGTCCTGACTTATTGATTCATCGAAGCAAAGCCGAAACTACTGAAGCTTTTAATTCAGGCAGAAGATTGAAATTTAGACAGAATATCCTTTTTATAACCTAGACAAGCAATAAGAGACGATTTTTTGATTTTGTACCTGAAATGGTGGAAATTGGGGAATTGAAGGTTGTGTGAGAAATCTGTGTTTTTCACTTGATTCACTTTAAAAAATGTATTAATACTCGACAATTAGAATAACTAAACATATATAGGGTCAGCACAAGCTTACCGGAAATAATCGGCCGGCCATATTTAATTGCAACTGTCTTTTCCTCACCCAAAAAAAAGGAAAACTAGATTCCATAAGAGATATGCTGACATTTAGGGTCAGCACAAGCTTATCGGAAATAATCTTAGGGATGTCATTATGCAACATTGTAAAAAACTACGCTTAGGGATGTCATATGCAACAGTGTAAAATACTTTTTTCGACAAACTGGGAACCTTAACTTAGTCAATTTTCTCAGATTTTTTTATCTAACATTTTTTTTTACTTCAATGTGTTTATTTCAATCCAAACAATTGGCCAGTCATTTCCGGTAAGCTTGTGCTGACCCTTATATATCAGCATATCCCATAAAGTAATCTAGCTTTCCTTTTTTTTGGTGAGGATAAGACAGTTGCAATTAAACACGGGCTCTAAACGAACCAGCTGTTTGTTTTGTTGTCGCCTGGGGCTGCCGACTTGCCTCGCCGACACTTGCCCATTAACACCATAATTACAAATGCTCTTAAGAACAATTACTTTCACTTGAGAGTGTTGATAGATTTGCTGTCATAAATATTATAGTTACCGTTTATCCTATGTTAGTTTTGTAGGTAGAGCTTTTTAAAACAAAGATATGCTTGAACATATTCCATCAAAAAATAAATGTAAACGGGTGCTAAGTTCTGTAGGGTTGTTGTATATTTGTCACAAAGTTAACTCGTCACGGAAAAAAGTATATGTAAAACGACGAGTATAGTTCTATAGTTTGTAACTTTTATAGCGTTTAACCACTGTTAAAATTACCACAGAAATATATAAAAAATATATATTATATTTGAAAAAGGCGCTCTAAACGGGGCTCAAACCGATATCACCTCATCAAGAATTTCAGCGGTAACCGACATGGGTTCTGTAGCTTAGTGGTCAAAGCACTTCCGGCTTTAAGAAGCGTCGAGTATAGTTCTATTTATAAGATGTAAATACCTAATAAATATTAATTTTATTTTTTTAACTATTGTAAGTTTGTGACATTTAGATAATCATAAAATATATTTAAAATAAATTAGTTGGGTTCCGTAATTACCAGTTATTAAAAGTTGGTGCGTATTTTTTTACCTACGTTTACCAAAACATATTAATAGGTTCTAACCCATGTAACGTATCTAACGTAAGTTTTCGGTTAAAAAAAAATCGGTATGATTGGTTAACCGTATAACTTATTTGAGCAACAATTTCTCCGAAACTAAAAAAACTAGTTATAGTTTTTCCTAGAATGTTCATAGTTAAAACCAAATCCACGCCATTTTTATTAATCTATATATAAAATTCAAAGTCCTGACTGACTCACTGACTGACTGACTGATATATCAACGCACAGCCTAAATCACTGGACCTAAAAGACTTGAAATTTGGCACACATATACTTATGTATATATTTCGAAATTCCCACGGGATAGGGAATAAATGGGATTTATATTTTCGAATCAAAGTGGCTCTTCGTGAAAAAGGGGATTTTACGTTTTTCTATTTATAATAAAAGTATTTATCTTACATAGATAATATATAAATAAATATAATCAAGTATATCAGTCATCTAGTACCCATAAGCTCTGATTAGCTTGGTGCTGGATGATGCTGTGTGGATTGTCCAGTATTATTATTATAAATTACTAGCTTGTGCCCGCCGCTTCGCATGCGTTGTACCCAGATAAAAAGTAGCCTATGTGTTAATCCTTGTCAACATGTACATCAGTCATCAACAGTCTGAGCTGACACTTGAATGAGATCGGTTGTGTGTGTCCGCGCGCTTACTTAAAGACGAAATCCTAGCAATAATGGTTTTAAAAAAGTGCCAAAAGTGTAAAAAAAACACCAGGGCTCGAGTGCAGCAGATGTGAGAAGATAGTCCATGCCGACACAGTGTGCACCAAGCTCTCAAACAAACAACTCAATACACTACGGAATACACCCGGCATTGAATGGAGCTGCGAGGAATGCCTAAAAAACGCCTCTCGTAGATCGTCATTTGTAATTGCAGATGATGACGACGATGAGGATGATTCCGCAGCAGAGACTGTGGTAAATGCTCAAAGTTTTGATTCACGAAAGCTAGTTCAAGACATTAGTCGTGAGCTGAAAAAGACTTTTCGGGAGGAACTTTCAAACCTAGAGACGTCACTCGATTACCTCAGTGAACAAATTAACACTATGGAGCAGTCTTTAGCAAAACAAGACACCATAATAAAAAACCTTGAGCATAAAAATCAAGACCTAGTAAACAAAAACAAGAACCTAGAACTGAGAGTTTCAGTTTTAGAAAATGACATGAATATGTTTGAGCAAAAAGCACTAAAAACCTCCCTTGAGATATCTGGTATCCCATATACAACCACAAACACCATCGGAAATATCATAGAATCAGTTGCTAACAAACTTGAAGTGGACAAGAAATCTATACAATCAACACAGCGCCTACGAGGAACGAAAGATAAACCAGGAGCAATATTGGTGGAGTTAAGCTCTAAACCAGCCCAGCTTCAATGGATTACAGCAGCAAAGGCAAAAAAACTTACAGCAGGGCTTCTTATACCAGATCTACCCAGAGAAAAAACTAGCGATTGCATATATATTCGAGAAGCCTTGACAAAACATGTCAAAACCCTTTTATATCAAGCTAAATCGCAACTCGGTGCGAAGTTCCAGTTTGTTTGGTGCAAGGATGGAAAAGTATATGCAAGGAAAACCAGCAACAGCAAGATACACTACATTCGATTCATCGAGGACATCAAGCAAGCCGAAGAACAGTCGAAAACATCGTTAAAATTCTCAACTCCTATAGATAAATAGGTAGGTAGCCCCACCCTTCGATTTCTAACAAATAATTACAACCTAAGTAAATAACTTACTACGTATTATTGTGATATTTTGTTTCTTTTTAATCTCTTATAACTACTATGAACAATAAAGTTCAAGAATTGTTTAATTGTCATTCTATAAACAATTTTTTTCAACAGCTACCATCTAAAACACACATAAATATATCATGTTTACATATTAACATAAGATCAATGATTAAAAACTTTACAAAACTTTTACAGGTGGTTCAAAGTTGTAGATATCCTCTCGATGCTATTGTAATAACCGAGGCTAGCATAACAGAAACCATACATAACCTTTATAATATTCCTGGCTATAATATGTACCATCAGCTGCGATGCGGAAGGAAAGGTGGTGGGATTATAATTTATGTAAAGAATCATTTAAAGTTTACACTATTCCCTAATGCGACATCGACATTTGAAAGCCTTTTTGGCACAATAAAACTATCCTCTAACCAAATCGTAGTTGTTTGTGCTATTTACAGGCCACCCTCCACGGATAAAAATAAGTTTGTAATGGAACTGGGTATGTGCTTATCAAGGTTTGATTCAAAGCAGAACATTCTTCTTATGGGTGACACTAATATCGACTTAAAAGCAGATTCAACTGTCAAGAACACTTATCTAGAAATCTTAAGCGAGCACGGGCTAATGTGTGGAATATCAGACTTCACGAGAATCGAGCCTAAACTAAATAGTATAACCAACACTTATACCACTAGTAAATCATGCATTGATCACATTTTTGCACGGTTCTCTGCAACACAACCATACACCGCGGCCCTGGACCTTGTACTGGCCGATCATCGTGCCGTCATTTTCGCTTGTGTTAGCACTACGCGTCCTTCGCATATACAGGGTTACAGAGAACACCTAACTAACTACGAAACTTATTATAATTGCTTATCTACGGTAAAATGGTTAGACGCTTTGGATATGAATAACCCTATAGATATATTACATTTTATTCGTGATTCATTTCAAGAATCAAAAAAAGCAGCATCTTGTACAAAGAAAATATACCCAAATAAAAAATATCAACAATTTAGAGTGCCGTGGATCGACGGTAATGTCACCCGCCTATGTGAAAATCGTGATAAATTATATAAATCTATGAAATTAAATCCCAATGATCCAAAATTGAGGCTTTCCTATACTAAAATCCGAAATAAAATACATAAAATATTAGAAAACAGACGGAATAATTATTACATCAAAGAAATACAAAATAATTTCCAAAATTAAAAAAAAATATACGGCATTCTTAATCAGATGTTAGGACGAGTGACATTGTCAATCGATGATGCGATTCTGAAAGCGTTTGATGCCCAAGGTCTCTCCACAAAAAATATTGCTGACAACTTTGCCAATGGATTTGACAAGGCAGTTAAGGACATTATCCCCAACTGCAGTGTCAAACTAGTTGACGCCAACACCGGCCGTAACCAAACTGAAGCTAGTATTTTATTCCAAAATGCCACTGGTGACAAGATTAACAAGCTTGTCAAAAACTTAAAGACTAGGAAAGCACCTGGATTTGATAATATCAGAGTCTCGGACATAAAACGAATGGGAGATGACCTGTACACAGTTATTGCAAAATTTATAAATTGTAGTGTACAGTCAGGAATATATCCAGACGAATTAAAAATTGGTTGTATCAGGCCTGTTTACAAAAAAGGTAAGCATAACGACTATTCTAACTACCGTCCAATAACATTGCTCTCTTCATTGGATAAAATTATAGAAAAATATGTGTGTGCTCAAATTCATAGCTTTTACAGAAAACATGAGGTTATATACAAGAACCAGTTTGGTTTCCAACCAGGAAAGAGTACAACTGATCTTCTTACAACATTCAGCGATGAAGTTTGTTCTAATCTTAACGATAGAAAGTACGTTTTGGTTCTCTTCATTGATTTTTCTCGCGCGTTTGACACACTTAACCATACACAGCTACTGCGCAAATTGGATGACTGTGGAGTAAGAGGCCCCATATTAAAATGGTGTAAAAATTATTTGGAAAATCGGGCATATACTGTTAAGATTGGCAATACACACAGCAAGTACATTAATGCAACGGAAGGCACGGCTCAAGGTTCTGTACTAGGCCCTCTTCATTTTTTAACGTACGTTAATGACATGAATAAGTGCATCGACGAGCTCTGTGGCGCAGCGGGCGAAGGTCCGCCTGCGACGCAAGGGGTTGCGGGTTCGATTCCCGCCTCGGGACAAATGTCTGTACGATCTGCAGATATTTGTTCAGGGTGTTCTGGGTGTTTTTCTATATATAATAAAAATATCTATCTATGTAGTATAATGTATTAAGTATATCAGTCATCTAGTACCCATAACACAAGCTCTGCTTAGCTTGGGGCTAGATGATGCTGTGTGATATGTCCAGCATTATTATTATTATTATTATTATTATTATTATATTATTATTATTATTAAACATAGTACCTGCTACCAGTTTGCCGATGACACATGTCTAGTTATAGCCGACAAGGATCCCCATAAAGCACTCGATCTCCTTCAGGTAGATTTAAATTTATTCAGTATGTGTGTCATGATGCTGGTCTTGTCATAAACGTCAATAAAACTAAAATGCTAGAAATCAAATCCCCTTATATAAAAAAAAAAAATCTGCCAACATTAGTATTTCATGAGCATAACTGTTTACACAATAAAATTACCAATAGTTCATGTAAATGCCCTAAAATAGAATCTGTAGACAGTCATATGTATTTAGGGGTATTAATAGACAACAAATTTACCTGGCAAAAACATATTGAACGTGTCTGTAGCAAATTACGCCTATTTCTTGCAAATATAACTATTTTAAAAGACCGTATACCCTTCAAAGTAAAACTCATGTTGTACAACTCATTAGCTGAATCATACATTCAATATGCACTAAGTAGCTACGGTCGATCATTTAAATCATACATTAATCAAATATATAACCTACAATTAAGAATTTTAAAAAAAATAGTTTCTAAAAAAATCAAGCAACAATTCATTAATGATGATCTAGGGCTTTTTGAACATTGTAAGATATTGCCTGTGCATATACAATTTAAGTATATGCTACTCCGTCAACATTACTTTGATGAAAATTTGTGTAACGTTGTATGTCACCCTGTATACACTCGAGCTACTGCACGTAACCAACTTATTACGCCGCGCGCAAACAACGCGTACGGTGAAAGAACGGCTTACTATCTTGTACCCCGATTAGTCAACGAATTGCCTATTGATTTACATAGTAAAATAACAGGTGTTAATTTGAAAACCCAACTCAAATTGTACTATCTATCGAACCTGGATAGGCACTTTACCTAACCCAAGATTAGGAAAGATAAGCAGACGCCTACAACTTTATCATATATTATTTGTTTTTTTGTGTTTTTAATTTAAATTTGTGTTAGCATAGACTCTTGTTAATAGCATGTTTTATTTTACAAACCTTAGTGGTTTTTTATTTTTTGCTATTAAGTACTAAGAATATGTTTTTTATTGTATCCTTTAAAACGATAATAAATTAAAAAAAAATATATATGCTTCCAGAATTCCAGCTCGATACGTATGTACGTTAGTTTTTGCGTGAAGAGGTAACAAACCTCCATACAAACAAATTTTCGGCATTATAATATTAGTGAGATTTATCTCAAACGGTCAAACCTAAATTGAAAAATTGTGTTCGCGTTTCCTTAATGGTTTTAAAATACACATAAAACGATGCCTCAAACGATGGGGAAAACAAGAAATATCACATCTCCATCTTTCGTGTATGGGTATCCTAACTTATATATTTTTTTAACCATAATCTCGCCGTCATTATTTTATACGTCCATACAAAATTACAGCTATCTACGAGTAGCACTAATGGTCTCTCCGTAAAGCCGCAGACAGACAACTAATTTATTATATAGAAATCGAAACTATTAGGGCTCCTTGTTGTACTAGGGAACCCATAAAAGACATAATACCATTCTAAATTAAATTAACAACTCATGTTCTTTTTTCTGCAACAAAGTTTTTTTACTTACAAGTTTATAGTAGTAAGAAGTGGTAGCGCAGTACAGTATTAAAAGTGATACATGTCAGTTGTGAAAACTAGCCAAATTACCTTAAAACTCTGACGAAACTAATATATTCATTTAGAATTTCATGCCTACAGGATAAAGAATTTTTAGCGCAAAGTTACTATAATTAGTAAGTGCTATTAATATAATGTAGACTCGATTTGGTTTATGAATAGTACATATTTTACAGTAATTATAAAACAATAATGTAAGTGTAAGTTTTTGATAATTAATAAATAAATAATATATGTACATGTCGCAATTAAAGTTGTACAACAGTTTAACTTGTGGAAATACTTGTCCAATAGTAAACTTCATAATAAGAGATTATCATCATCATCTCAGCCCGGAATCACCCATAGCAGGGTATAAGACTTAAAAAGAGATAAACCCATTAATATTATAGTTTGTGAATATAGGTTTCACGTGTTTCAAAACACCTCAATCACATAACGTAACGCAACATCACGTAACGTTGTTATGGTAGCCATAATAAAACAACAGCGATACAAGCCCAACACTGCTGCCAATTGTTGACTATTCATTAAGGCATCTCCCTTTAAGACAAACAATTATATTGTGTTATTAGATTTCCTGCATAGTTCCCGCAATTCCCGTGAGCAGGAGTTTAAACGTACCTACTTAATAATTACTCTGTTAATTAATTCGCATGTCTCTGCGATGTTCTCCGAGAATAAAATTATAAAATTGCCACAGAAGTTATCAGTATTGGTACACCTATATCTATATTAATATTAAAAAGAAGTAAAATTTGTGAGTTTGTGAGGTTGTAGAGGGTAATCTCTGGATCTACTGAACCGATTTTCAAAATTCTTTTACTAATAGAAAGCCACAGTATTTGTAAGTGTTATACGAGTATGCTATAAATTACCGCCCAACGAAGTGGGCACCGGGTCAGGTAGTTATTTAATAAATCAGCGACGGCAATTCTATTTGAAGCGCGGGTACGTACAAGTATATCGAACTAAGAGACACAGCTTGTTTGTCCTCGCAGACTAATTAAAAAGTTTGTTCGTGGAACTTCAGAGCTGAAGTAGAAGAGAAGTAAAACTGGCGTTGATTTGATGGGGAAGTATATTTAGATAGCGATCTGTAAATTCAATTCTTTGATTATGGTTAGGTTAGAACATGCATTTCTGTATTTATTTATTTATGGTAATATAACTACAGAAATGAACAACTAATGAAAAAATAATGCTGGAAATTTCACGCAGCGCTACATTCTAGCCCCAAATTAAACAAAGCCAAAAGTAAGCAAAGTTTCCATAAGGAAACGGTCACTCGTCCGCTTGAAGTTTTTAGCGTAGTGTGGAGCTGATCCTAAGTGGCATGGGCTTTCTAATATATTTTTTTTAAGTTTAGATTAACTATTTTTTTTTACTAGTGTCAAATACCTGCATATCATACAAACATTTCTCCTACGGTAGGAATCGCAACTGTTTGGTACCTCCTGCGTTTCAGCGTGTGTATATTTTGCCATTGCATCGGACATAATAAAGACTATATAGTAAGCATTGTATCGGTACCTACAGAACTTTCAAAAAGTACAGTTGATAACTCCATTGATTTAGCCGGTACTCGTATCGTGTGAGTCGGGCGGCGTATGAATATGTATGGGCCGATGAGCACGATCCTGCAGATAATGGAATCTGCACACGGAAGCAGATCCGATTAGTCCTTGCCACAATTAGCGGACGATGTATGAAAAAGCTTAAGATGAGATGCATAGCTTTTCATTGCATAAAGCTTTGAATGAAGTTAATACAACAATGCTATTCTCTTCGTTTATATTTGTAAAATGCAGAATGGTACATTTTTACCTACTATAACAACAATTTTGCTTATATTCGTAACACGTGTTTCATTACATAACACGTCGATACGTTAAATCGTGGAAAAAGCCGGATTCATGTTTAAAAACTTGATAATGTATTCAAATATAAAGTTTTGCAATATCGCTAATATAGTATTCATGGGCACGTGAATGAGGCTGGAGACGCGCGATAGCAGAACCCCGGCATGAGCACGCGCGGCCACCCCTGCAAGTGCACCGCAACTATTGTTTACGTCTCATCTTAATACTCAAACAACTTGAATAAACACCCATGTTTTTGTCTTATAAAACGAAATGGCCATGTTAATAATAGTAATAAATAATGCTGGACATTTTACACAGCACCATCTTGCCCCCAAAGTAAGCAGAGATACTATCTCTGCTTACTTTGTTATGTGTACGAGATGATTGATACTATACTTAAATATATTTTTTTGTAAATACATACTTATAATTCATAGAATAATACCCAGACCCTAGACAAATAGAGGCTGTAGATCTGAGTATATCGATACCTCTACTCGTTCTCGCGATAAAGGGTCTTGACAGACAGACAGACGGACAACAAAGTGGTCCTATAAGGATTCCGTCTTTTCTTTTGAGGTACGGAACCCTAAAATTACAAACACTTGTCCTTCGGCGGGAATCGAACCTCCTGTCAGTTAAATTATGTTACTTTCAATACTGATAACAAAACGTTTGCTCGGCTTCGGGGATTGAAAGGTTAAGTTGATGTTGTGTTAGAAGACATGTAAGCACATCCGTTCTCTGTTCGCCGGGTACGATAACGCCGTCGCGTCGCGGGGTTGTTCGCGACCGGTGCTAAGCCGCTACAACGCCCTAATAAATTGCGATTTAACTTGTCTCCCGGATAACGCCAACTTTTTCGCGTTTGTTCGGAACCCGACACTTTTCCGCCTCTTCATTTCCTATCTCTTACTTTTGTATTTTTCGTTCTCTCCTCGCAGAGATAAACAGGCGAGAAACGGTAAAAGGGGCTTTACAAATTCAAATTGAACTTATCACACAACTTTTTACATTTGTTTCTGGTCTCGAGTTCGAGGAAAAGAGCGAAGAGGCATTTAATAGGAGAATCTCAGGAAAGATTGATGATTTTGTATCACACCTCGCTTCGGGCGGCTCGAAACGAGTGGATCGCTCTCGACGTGGGTCGTGCTACGTCTTATCTGGAATGGGATGCCGCTTTATCTCAAATTACATATTTTACATGAGACGTTCCAGGAATCACATACTTTTTCCTCGTGATTTTATCAAAACAATACAAAGCAAGGTGAATTAGAATACCTGAAGCTAAGGCATGATTGTATAACACATGTTTTCCCATGTTAACATTTTAATCATGAATTCTTGAAAACCAAATGGATGTAGGTATTTTTTCAACTTCAGCGTATTATAAAATCTCTAACATGTAATCAGACCAATTATTGGCATCCCAACATCAGTAATCCTCGCAGACAGATAAACTGCGCCATTGCGGTCGACGGCAACGTCCCGCCAGCGATAAGCCACATGTAAACACAAGGTAAACACAATCCAGTTAATCAAGCTGGTAAGGAAGTTTCACCGCATGCAGTAAATAGCGCTCACTTAATTTGAGGGCCATGTGTGGGCCACATAACCGCGGCATATTTATCCCATTATGCACGGCACGGCGAGTAGCCGCGGTGATGCGAGTCACGTCGTCTGAAACGAATCGCATGTGACATTATTTGTGAAGATCGTGCTCTATCTTCGTCGGCGACATAGCTGGGACGTGGAGGGATTACTCACAAAGAAGTACGATTTCAACGGAACGATAAAGGAGGCGAAAAGTTACACTGTCTGTCTATATTCTCTGCGGAGTTAACGCACGGATACGTACGCGTTTTACGGAGATTTTTACTCTTGATTGTGATTTGTATTCAAAACTTTTATGCATTTTATTTAATTGGTCTATTCGATGAGTATCATGACACTATCGATCTCATAGATATTTAAACTTCAATTTACCCGCAATATTTCAAAGCTCTTATTTTTGATTTTACATTTAAAAGTAGGTTCGGTTTGAATTATTTTCTCAGTCGTCGATGTTACGTTTGTATGGTATGTTCGTTGCCTCATGCCAGCTCTGGAGTGTAATAACAACAGAGTCATGTGACACAACATGCCGCACCGAATGCCATGCTACCTACCAACATTGTTATGAACAGATTGGAATTATTTCAATTGTTACATTTTTAGGTTTTATTATTAAACCCAAACATTAACAAATAATGGTTTTCGGGCGATGACGACCATCAAATAATAATTTTATTGATTGAGTTTAGTCGCAAACGTGTTGAACACGATTATGACATCTTTTTACCTTATTTTAGATCGCTGAATATCACATGTTTTTGATCCCGTCACCCCCTGCCCCGCCCTTTGTTGAATAAATTACTCAACTTCTGTTTCTGTCTTTAGATCACATACAACAGGTGCACAAAAGAGCGGGTATACGGTTAATTAAGAGAATCTCTAGAGTCGTTTGTGATGCAGCAGTGCAAAATAAAAGTATAAATAGTGCTGTATATTAGTGACAGTATGTGAGTCAGCACAATATTAGCCTCGGCCTGGGAGAAGTGCTGCTTTGTATTCGCGGCGCGCCGCCCTCGTCCGGCCTCTGCCTCCTGCCTCCTATTCTAACATTAGCTGCCGCTACCTATAATACGCATCACAAAACCAATGTTGATATTCCACAATTTCATGCTCAATACCTTTGTTAGAGCAAACTGATAAATTGCTTTTATTGTCTGTCTACGATCGCAATTATACCACAATAACCCATTATTTTTTCGGGCAGATCGCGGCGCGCTCGTCCATGCGTGATTTTGTTTCTGCATTTGTTCAGTGTCTGTGCGCTTTGCTGTGGTTATTTGGACATCCCAAAAGCTCTTTGTATTGAATAAAACGTCCACTATTTGATCAGCTCACTTCGATCAGCGATAACGCGCGGCCTCGGTAATATCCAATCACCTTTGTGCTTACCTAAATTACCTTCATCTACTGAATCAATATTTAGTTTGACGAGTCAATGGTTCGACGATTAATAAGTGTTTACGGTAAACGAGGCAAGTGAAACATTTGCAAAACTGGGGTGAGATAAAAAGATTGTACGGTTCAATAGATTCAATAGAGCAGATCCCTTAGTCCCAAATTAAATCATGAAACATCTTTGCACCTGGTGGAAGCCTCGCGAGACGTCTGCTTCGCTCACTGACGATTTGTTTTATTATTTTTCCTGTGATTTTTATTAAAGCCACGTTTGATGTATTTGATTATCGTTTGTGTTCAACTAACATTTAATGTATGGCCAAGATAGTTATTACTTAGGAAATATCACGTTGGTTTTCATGGGTTTAAAATAATAATTAGTCGAAGTATTCGGTATCGGCCGTTGAAAACATACTCATTCTACAATTTTAAACTGCTTTTCCACTGCTTTATAATCATTGCAAAGGTAAAATCTGCCGTCAAGTTGAGTGTAGGGATATGTGATCATTCTTCGAAAGGGACGGTTATCTCTATTCGTCCATCGAATGTGAGGAAAACCCGTGGCTTTAGGACAAATTCGTTTTGATTCTGTCACGTACTGAAGAGATGGCCTCTTAGCAGTTTTTGGGTAGTGTATGTTTAGATTTTGCCAAGCTGTATATTGAATGGGATTGAAAGCAGCAGTTGTCTTTCTCCACACGTTGTTTTATTTTTAAGGTTTCGTTTATCTGGCGAAAAAACCGCAACTTGTACGTTAGAATAACTCCTGTTGCTCATTTCACGTGACAAATTAATTAAAATCTCTCTTTATGAATTAAATAGGTATACAAATTGAATTAAAAATAAAGATAAAGAAACGTTTATTTTGTCACATTTTCATCAAATAAAAAAAATCATCAATTCGGTTTTAAAACTATTGACAAAAATGGTCACTACTCAGCATGTGCTGTGGCAGAACGTACCACAGCGCTGGTCTTCCGTAGTAACCATGATGTGCGGTTGGTGCTACTGCAATGCACGGTAATTATATATTAATTAGGTACTTACACATTAAAATCGAATGAAAAAGAAATACAAAATAAATAAATATAACATTTATTTTGTATTTCTCTTTCATTCGATTTTAATTGAATTCATACAAACCTAAACATACCACCTAAAACAAACCTAAAAATAAATAAAACAACGTTCTTATTAAAACTGTCTCCAATATCATTGAAACACAATACTCGTGTGTAAACAATAGGATTACATCTATGATAGTGCAGGCGCACTAAAATGTGTCGACAAACAAGATTACTGGCTGTTCGTCATCTGGCGCGTAATTGCAACGCACAGCTGACACTCTTGTCTACACTTGCGCTACGTTGCTGCGTACGTGCTACGCGGAGCTACGTCGTAGCGCGTAGCATACTCGCCCAACATACTCTACTATGAAAATTTTATTTTAAACCATTTTAATGTTGTAAATTATAATGATATCGAGAATTGAATTGAAAAGAAAAGTAAACCTTTTTCCAGCCATTAAGACCAAGATAACAATATGTTAAAAATACAATAGGGTACTTTATATCTAAATACAATCAGTTATTTTATGGAATTTTATAACAGTGTTATGGTATTTTTGCATTTCAGTGGTATAAAATTTTGTACACATACTCTGAGCTCTGCTCGGATTCTGTTACAAATGATCAAACTAATGTAAACATGCCAAATTACATGTGTCTTGAGACACAGCTTCCCCTTTTGTTATTGTGGTCAAAGTTAACTCAAGTTATCCATTGATAACTTCAGTGGAGATTACTGTTTCGGACTAAATGGCTTTACAACTAATTTTACTCCTACTACCCTGTATTTATAATCACAAAAGGCATAAAGATTGACGTAATACTACGTAAAATTGATTGATCATTTATCACCACCATTTTTTTGATAATCCATTAAATTCATATTTTTTTGGTTTTACAAGTAATTCATTTAATATTAATATATCAGTAACAAGTGCTACATTAAGAAAAATTGAGAGTTTGCAGAATTTTGCGTGTGATATTACTGCGCTAATATTTATTTAATTTCAAATAAAATGACATAGAATAGGAGTAAGTTTAATATTCGGTAAGTTCAATATTCACTTGGTGCACCAACAAGCTATAAAATCTTACTACAACATGTGAAGTTCTTCATCACTACAGAATAATAATGCAAGTAGCAGGATATAGGTAGACAATTAATACGTACAAACGTTGCAATACATGTCCCCTATGTCATTACGGTGACCACAATCAATGCTGACATCGCATGTTGAGTAGGTAGTAAAGCAAATTAATGATATTGTCTTCAAATCAGGGCTACTTCAAGTTAACGACAATCTATAGTCGACGGCAAACATAATACGAGTAAATGAATCGAATGAAAATGAAAAATGAAAAAACGAGTATTTTTCAATTTTCATTTTCATGAAGCTATACGACAATTGTCGGCAACTGCGTGTACTTCTGTAATGCCTAGAATAGGATCGACGTTTTAAAAGCGGCTCATATACCATCTCCTAATAATAAGAACTTCCTTTAAAAACTCTCACAGTTTTTTTTTTCACATTAGAACGCGGGTTAGGGGTAGTGGGACGGAAGTAAAAACCTAGCTTAAGTAGCTCAATAATGTCTCAAAATTACCTTGAAAATTACATTAGAACTTTGACAACATTTCATTTGTTTTATAATAACGAATTGTGTATCTACAGCAAATTGCTGTTCTACTGGCAAACCAAACAAAAACTCACAAGTGGTGTCTGCGACTTTCATCTTTGACGGGGCTTTCTGCAAGGCTAACTTTTGTCGTAAATTAATTCGAAGACACGAACGGCATTAGCTTATTACGCTAAGTGTACACCGATCTTTTGTAAACAAAGATAAACTGTCGGTGGAAACTAAGTAAGTAAGGGCATTATAAGGAAAGTGTCGAAACCATTTATTTCAGAAAACATGTGGAAGTTTTCGTCGACCGCCGTACAAACGTAGATAATTAAGGGAGCATGAAACCATTTTGAATATTTTATGAATGAACATTTCACATGTATGAATGTGCTACTGTGTGGTTATATGAATACGGAAAATTTGCATTCATAATGGATACGTTTATTTAGTTCGTTTGTAAGAAACAAATTCTTAAGTTTTTAAATTTGATAATATTAAAACGCGTAGGTTATTTAACCCTAATTGGATTGTCTACTAGTTCCTCAAGAGTATTTTTACAACAGACTAGACAATAGACCCACAAACAAAAAAAAAAGTAAAATTACTCTCACTGATTTATCACAAAGATTTTCCAGGTATTTAGTAAGTATTTAGTACCCATCCCTCCGCCACTGTACTCTAGTCATATGGTAGATGTCTACTTCCTTTAATAGTACTGTAAGTAATTTTGTTTCAGTTAAAAAAACCAAATCCTGAAAATGAAGAGTTACAAAATGTGTTGCCCACATCTGAGGATTCGGGAAACGGTAAACTTAAGTACCTTTTTAAACTATAGCGATTATTGTCTTGTCTTTTTACCGACTTCAAAAAAGAAGAAGTGGTCGATTTGGTTATATTTTTTAAATGTCGTTGACTGAATAAATACTAAAATATGTGCTTAAATGTCAGATTCAAACAGAAACACCCGACTTGGGGCATCGAGTAATAGATGTTAATCATTTTACATCACAACTAATACAACTCTCTTAACATGAATCTCTGTTTGACTGCGGATCAGCCTCAATTAAATTAGTTTCTGAACATCGAATAGGATTACAATCGGAATTTACATTTGTCTGCTCTATGTGTAATTATAAAAACAAAATAAAATCTTTGGCTGATGTAAACAAAGATGCTGTTGCAGAAATAATGGCAGCAGGTTGTGGTCACGCGCAACTGAAGCATTTTTCCCTAGCAGTAGGATTACCCATTATATCTGAACACACTTACAATAAAATGCAGGACGATGTTTGTGTCGATTGGGAAGAAACTGCCTGGGAGGAAATTAAAATAGCCGGAGAAAAAGTAAAAGGTTGTATACTTTTAGGGGTTTATTTTGTACATCAAAACTAACAACATTTGTTCTGCGACTTTTGTCAAAAGTAATAAAATAAAACCGGGCAAGAGCGAGTCGGACCGAGGGTTCCGTGCCATCATACAATATAATATATGACAAAGGCGGTTTTATATTTGTTGGAGAACCTTGACAGCGCCATCTCTTGTCTGATAGTGAAACTTATGTAGATTTTTTACACTTTCGATGATTTCTAAAATATGCTATGTAGAGAGATTGTAATAAATTTCCTCTAATCTTTATATACACTTCTAATAGCAATAAAAGTTTCAGAGGTTTATCTCCGCAAACTTCGGAGATAAGGGGGGGGAACGCTATTTTTATTAACATTTTTGTAAATGACTCAAAAACTATACGACTTAAAGGAAAACTAAAAACTGTTTATTAATGTGCAAATAAATACCTTTGATATGATACCCCACACGGCCTAATAACTTTACTTAAAATTTTTGAAATCCTCTATCCGCCCCCCTGCAATCAAAATAAGAATGTTTTTCAACATTTTCATATATTAGTAAAAAAAGTGTTGTCTTTTACCATTTCAAATTTCAAGTTGATAGCATCAGTAGTTCTCGAGATATCCATTTGTGACAGACAGACAGACAGACAGAGTGATTCTATAAGGGTTCCTTTTTACCATTTTGGTCCGGAACCCTAAAAATCAGCTGTTCCATACATTTTGTCGCGGGTGAACGATATTTTCTATGGAACAACAAAAATTTTTTTGAGTTTTGACAAAAGTCGCAGAACAAAAGTTTTTAGTTTTGATGCACAGAATAAGCCCCTAAAAGGATGCTAATTGATTAGAAATAAGCCTGTATTGTATGAAAAAAAAAACAATCATTAAATAGTTCAATAGAATTTTTGCCTTTTTTTAAATGGTTGAATAAGAACAAGGCGACTCCATGATTATCAATGCTTTAGGCAAATCGAGTTGACGCGTGCCGCCGCCGCGCCGTTAGCAGCGCCACGTACGCTAGACTAGCGCTGCCGCCCGCTGCTAGGCGTGATCCTGTCGAGTGCGACCGCGTAAAATTTGTCCGAGTGAAGGGGCGCGGTACTCGATTTTTGAAACAATAGTTTATCAATGCGTCACCTTAATGAGAAAAGGGTACTGATTGATTTGACTGACCCTAGGGTCACAGCGACCGGAGTTATTGTGATCTCAAAATGTCACCAAAGGTCAAAAATGACATTTTTCGGAAATCTTCGTCATTAGCTGTCAAAGAGGACGAAACATACCATAGGGAGCGTACTAATGCTTGTATGTAAGTACTCGTACCGATAAAAACATGGGTATTGTTATTATACATATTATGTAAACTAACCGGGTGGGCATTTCTCTACACTTTGTTCACGTGGTGTATATATACAATCTCTACCACAATAACATATTTTCGTGGTTTCGGCTGGAACAAGCTCGCGTCATGACGACATCGCGAATGTAATTGCCGCGCGTGCGACACGGCCATTAATCTCGCAAACACTCGATAGAATGCAAGTCATCACCACTCTCTACGCTTGCTAGCGCTAACATGTTTGCTGTTATTAATATTAACAGAGAAAAAAGAGTAATTTGGAGCGATCTGATATATCCTAGCTAAGATTATGTCTTTCTATCTCGTAAATCACACAAAGTCACACATCAAAATTAATTTAGTTAATACTATTAAAACAATTTTATTCCAGGTCGAAAATCCAGTCCACATTGGTAAAAGTAAATGGAAGTCGACATGTTGGGTACGGCAGTGGCCGGCTACGGCTGCCGTGCGCTACTCTACTCGGAGAGCAGTCGAGACAAATTCAATTTGCGCGAACGCTGACGACGAGCCAGTTTGCGCCACTAACTAGCTGCGACGTGAATGCTGCCAGCCTTGTCTCTATATTATATCTTAGAGATTGCGTTTACCATTTTTTCAAGCTTTCCAACTGTAATCTAGGTAATTTCATTATTTTCTAGATACCAATCTGGAGAAATGAAATATAAATCAACAAAAAACTGAGCCACTTTCCTTTTAAATCTCAATAATAAGCTATAGTTCTCAATCAAGATCCAGGGGGCGCATGAAAGAGCCAACAGAAAGTTGCTATTAAGCAAGCGAGAGAAAACACATTTGTCTTGTCCCAGGCCGTTAGCGTATATTACGTTGGGCTGAGACGTCGCCCGCTGTGTGCTTCTTTGCTCAGTTTCCACGCTAAGTTTCGTATTATTCGTCGTTTGCTAAAATTAGCCATTGAATAGCGTTACACGATGAAATAAAAAAAACATTTGCGCGTTTACTGCCAAAAGCTTGGTAATGTAAATTTTGCTGCTTGCAAAGTTCAACTATGCTTGTTCCGTGGCTTTCCTAAGAGTTTATTTTAAAAGGAAAGACAAGTTAACTTTCAGCGAGCGTGTCTAGGCTTGTTGCGTCATTGTCTGAGCTTGAATTAAACAAAGTTCCTAACTTTGCACAATGTGATGAATTACAACATTAACAAGTAACTTTTACCAGCCATATGCCACAAGGACAATTATGACACAAGCAACAATAAAACGTAATTTAACTTATTATTTTTACTTAAAAAGAAGAAGCGAAATCTGTTTTAATGCCAGTTAATCAATTTTCATATAACCCAAAACCATATAATGGAAGTATGACATGGCTCGTTCCAGTTTCTAGATTCACTCACAAGCTAGCAGAAGCTAGTAAGGGTGAGCGGATCGAATGGAATTTTTGCATTAGACTATGAGAATACACATCCACGGCGGAACAGTTATGACGAAGGCCCTGGCGCCACGGTGTCTCCTCACTTTTGTCCCCTCTAAATCTTATGGTACCACGGTGTCATAATGCAAGCAAGACGCAAACATGTCTACATGCGCCAAGCTTGCTAAGTGGTTTGGAAGAAAAACATCAGAGAAAGTTTTTTTATTGTCGTAAGCCATTTAAGGCATATTTCTTTTGTATAGGTGAGTACCATTTGTACGGGTGGAGCTCGAGCGTGTAATAGTGAACTATTCCTTTGTGTGTGAACTTTTATTCGGGAGGATATTTTTATCCTGAGTTGGCAGACAGATTTATGTCAGTTGAGTAAATTTACAAATGTAAAATATTTGATTTCTTTTAAAAATATTGCTTGATCGGAGTCTAACCAATCAGATATAAAATATCCAAATAGTAAGAAATTCTCAGTACTGCATTTACGTAAAGCTGTGAGTACTACTGTTTGAGAACTATCCATGTCAGTTTTGAATATTTTAACTACGAACGGTACCTCAATAGAGAAAAAACATTTTATTCGCTAAAAGGGAGGTTTATAATAAACATATAAACAATCATAGCTTAAAATATCATAGTTTTTAAAACAAGTAAGTGAACACTTTTATTAAATACCAGCTGTTTCAAGCGACTCGTCCGCTTAGTGTTGAAAAAAATTTCACCTACATTATAGCTAAGTTACCAAAAATACATTTATAGTTGCGATATTTTTAATAGTTAAGCCATTTTTTTTTACTTTAAATCTGTGCCTGAATTTACAACTTTAAAAACACTGAAAAATCCCTGAAAAGCTTTTGAAAACTTTTGATTCTGTGGGTCGATTTTGAAACAACTACTCAGAGTAATGCTTGACATTCTTCAGTAATTATATTTTGAATCAAATCGTGGTCAAACAAACCTAAATTTCAAAAATGGTTTTACATTCTATAACTTTTTTCTCATGTATTCCACTTAAAAAAAAATTGAAAAAATTTATTAGCAAAATATGTAATTTACAGACGCGGAGGGTTTACGATTTTATTATATGTATATAGATTGTAATACCTAATATAGATTACAGTATTGAAATATTTCCCTCTGTAATCTGAACTAAATTTGTTTAATTAAATTAAATTTAAATAGCATACATACTAAATATATTAGGTACTTTTACTTTCAATATCGGAAAATATAATTTTACGGTTTTGGAACTACACACAGAATAATTAAAGTTATTTTTTATTTTAGAACTGTCAAAAAGTCTTTCCCTCAATGTAATTAAGCAATCGAGCGTCGTTCTAAAATACCGCCTCAGTCCGCGCCCCTGGCTCCCATTGACCCCAGTCTCCCCTGAGCCCTGTTTTATTACAGGTACACACGTAGTACAAAAGTCGTCTGCTCACCGCGACGGCAGCGAGCGACTGAATTAGCGGCCCGCAGAAAGGCAAGTACACCTCACAATAAGAGCGCTCTCGTTTGCCCCTAGCCCTCCGATTCCGACCCTGGCCCGCTATACGACGAATATTTTTTGTGGGGACATCATAATAATAGCTCTGTATTACTTCAGGAGAAATTCCAAGAAGTTTATAACTCGAGATGAGTTCCGTGTTCCTTGTCATAAATAACAAAGCGGCCGTCGACTACAAGGGTGCAGATTTTAACTGAAGTAAAAATTTATAAAGCATTTTTTTTATTTTTGTTCCTTATCCCATTCATTACACAATTTAAGTTTTAAGTACAAAATTAATGAAGGTTTTATGGAGAAAGAACAAAGATTTTTATTTTTAATGGCTGTTTAGATTTTACAAAAAATATTCTAGAAAACTTTACAATAACCCTTAGACTGGATGTCGGTAAGTACCTTTAGCGAACTATAAGTCCGTCGCTCGTACATTGCCAATCAATCTAATATCATAAATTTCGTTGAACTGAGAAACTAACTTTAAGACGACGGAGGAGCCACTATTCTCTACTTGCTGTCTACAGATTCTACTTAAGTTAATGGATAAGTTGCGAAGGCACGGAGTTTACTTTGTGTTTTCAGGTAGAAGAGAGACTTGATCGGGAAGTTTTCTTTGCTAATTTGAACAAGGCAGTGCTTTATAAGACTGATAAGATAGTTTGGGGAACCATGAGACCCAATATTCATGTTAGAATTTTCTGTAGGTATAATAAATATATGTAAGTAATGAAAACAAGAAAGTAAAGGAAGCGCATTTGACTCTGATAATAAAAAATAACAACATCTTCCGTGCGCGTAAACATTCAACGAAGTAACAAATTACGACAGAATTACAACTTATTTTAAAAAAAGTAACTTGTCCGTAACTTTCTCCGCCTGAAGAATTATGAAAATTAGCATAACAAAGTAAGCTGTGTAACTGTGTTCAGAGAATGCGTCACTTTTTGCAACTTGGAAACTCTGTGTATTTATGTGTTTTTAAATTATTAAAAGTGTGTGTGTGGAATACCTGAAATGTTCGTTATGCGCGATAATAGCCTTCCAAAAGTGTACCTGCTGCTTGTGTTGCTACTAAACGAGATGGTTATTAACTCACTCTCGGTTCCAATCCGGTAATGGAAGTTATTTTATTTTTAACCCTTGACCAGTTTACTCTGACCGCTATGAGTGCATTTCTAGCAAATAAAATGTAGATACATATTACCAGTCTTCTTTTGCTAAGGTTAATTACAGCAGAGCATAAAGTTGTCTGTAAGAAATCGATAACACCGCCTATTGTACCAGTTTTTAACCGACTTCACAAAGCGGAAGGTTCTCAAGTCGCCTATTTTTTTTAATCTTTGTTACCTCAGAACTCTGTCGTTTATAAACTGATTTAGTTAATTATTTTACAGTTTCAATTAAGTCCTATTTTTTTTAAATTCAATTCTTATAATGGAGTTCATAAGGAATCGAGGGAACTTCTCGAATACTTTAGGTTAACATATAGCGATTCTGGAGTATTTTGTTAAAAGTCAAGCATTTGTGAATTAGAACTGATGAAGAAGACAACAGATGGTCATTGAAACTCTTTAAAATTCACGGGTGACGACATCGAAAAATGGCTATATATATGTACCTTTATCCAATAATCATCATATATATACAGGATAGGTCTGAAAATCAGCGTTCCTTTTGTTCTATGGCGCGAAGGAACATAAGCTGAGACCCGTCCCTTTTGGTCGCACTACGGCACGTCAGCCACTACCTTACTACATTTTGTTTATTTTTTATTGTATCTTGCTATTGTTTTTGTTTATAGGTTAATCATTTCGTTATTTTTCTTTATTTACTTTTATTTTTTTGTCTCCTGTATTAAGTGCCGTTTTGTGAACCAAATAAATATATATTCATCGTTTATTCATCATCAAACTAACCTAAATGATCATCATCATCAGGGCATTGAAATGAAATCAAATGGAAATAAATAATTGTAATAGTGTCCACTGCAGTCCCTCAAGGCATAGTCATATTCCCCTTAATTTAAACTTGAGGTTGGGTTTTTTTTCACTTAATGTTTGCTTGCTTTTAAATCCAGTTCTGATGGTGGGATCCATGATAAATTCAGGGAATTACTCAAACTCAAGGTTTAAAATCATTGGGTATTTTGTCATTGTTATTATGTTTATAAGGTACAACAAAACATTTTCTTTTATATTGCATTGTTACTAGAACACCAGAATGTAATCTCACGAATTCTTGCGTTGTAGATAGATCAATAATTTACTGAGCTAAGCATGGCGAACCTTCTCCTTGATGAATCTAATTTAATCTTTATAACGTATAGGATGCAGCGGATCGCCCAAGTTCACGTATTAAAAGTTAAAAAGTAGACCTTGCAAAGCTCGTACGTGTTCTTTGTCTCAAGTTTGCGCTCACCTATAAGGAAGTTCCCCTCCGCAAGTAATATTAGTCAATTAGGTATTCAGAACGCGATCGCGCCCGCTCGTTGCGTTGAGCTAGCTGCTGCGCCCTGCCTCGCCTACCCGCCGCATTGCAACGCCAATTAAACACACGCTTTGTACAGATTGTCGGAGTTATTTGAATATCAATGAATGAATGAATGAATATATTTATTTCAGATAATAATAATCCATAAATTTCTATACTTATGTACCTCTAAAAAACATTCTCTATAAGGTTAACTACGGAACCCTACATAGCGCGTGGCCCGACACGCGCCTGGTCTAATTTATTATTTTTTTACTGAAACCAGCTCATTGTTAACCTCGTGAAGTTGTGATTGAATTATTTTTTTTGAATACAGTAAATGTGCATTTTCTTTTGAGCAACCATTTACCCACGACGGAACGGATAAAGTGGATGTGTTTAGGATGAGAGGTTGTTCGTTAGTATTTGAGTATTTATGTCCAGAACGGTTTGACCGACTGAGATGCGATTTTCTGTAAAGTGTTGACGATTCATCAGCGATGGTTCTAGGGGGGTGTTGTGGTGCTTACTCACAAAGGCTCTTGTAAGTTTTTAAGATAAATTAACTGTGTAGTCATAATGACAGTCCGGTGTGATGCACGCTTGGTAACAGTCGTATCACACTGTGCAGTGAAATTTTAATAATTCACATGCGCGTGGCTAAAGGCCACCGTAATGTATACCTATTGGCTCATTGGTAAAGGAGTTTTTGGCTTTCGTTGTTTACGCCATCGACACAATGGATGAGGTGAGCATCATCCAAATCTGCAAGTCCAACTTTACTAAGGAGGATGTCAGCAGTGGAAAGGCTAGCTTGTTCTGGACACTTGGAAAGACCGATCGAATGCCGTCACGCCGAATAGTCAGAGTCGAGAAAAGTATCCAGGATGTGATAACCATCCTTAAGGAAACGGATCCCGGCGAAATACCCGACTTTGTCGCGAAGGAGCTGCGAAAGCTGCCCCCCGTGACGTACGATCACGTCGACGTGACCAGGCTGCTAAAAGACGTCACTTCCTTGAAGGCAAGCTTGGCTGATGTCCTGTTGAAGTTAGAGGTCTCGCAGAACACCATTAGCGAGCTAAAGTCTGAAGTAGCGTTATTACGTAGCGCAGCTGCAGTGGACAAGTCGCCCGAGATTTCAATGGTCAACATTCGCCGTGGATGTCCACGTCCACCAACAAGATGGGATGATGACCTGGTGAAGACCGCAGGTCGACGGTGGATGCAGATCGCTTCCAACCACAATAACTGGATATTCATGAGGGAGGCCTATGTCCAGCAGTGGACGTCCTACGGCTGAAATGATGATGATGAATGATTTTTTATTTATTTATTATTATTATAATTAGGTTCTTAATAGTGACATCATTTAAGTGGCAATTTGGGTACCGCTTCGAGTGAGACTTAAACGGACCATGAAACGAATGTGACGTCTAATAATACGTTGGTGATCAGGCTCCTACCATCTGGCCCGCAGCAGAACATGATAAATCACAGGACCGATGATATTACTAAAACTACGTGTTGGCTCGTGGAATGCCTATAAAGCTTCAGCCAAACCTTCAAACGTCAGCGACGCGGGATGCGGGACGCGAAGAAGGAACGTCAGCCGCGCTGTGGATACTACCTACATCCTACATATGATAACTTACGGCACCATGCACAACAACGAAACCACAACGAGGTACGACCGCGTAGGCAGAGCGCACATCTAGTAGTTCGCGATTCGCACCGTAGAGTCGCGTAGGTGTACGTGCATGTTAAGTTTCGCTTCCGTTTCGCGTCGCAGGCGCGCAGGTTTGGCCCAAGGCTTTAGCCAGATGACTCGGTCAAAAATGGGGTTCTGAATTAGGTCGGCGATCCAATTTTCAATCTAATATATAATAAATATTTGAGACACACTAGTTTTATGAAACTCTATACTGGTAAATCTTCCTATAATACGGGTGTTTAGTATTATAGAGTTTTGATTAAATGAAAAGTGCGTGCCCTAATTATTAATTCATAAGAAATGATTGTGTTATTGGTATTACGTATGCACCCTTGCTGAAACATACCAAAACAAAGAGTGCCATACTGGTAAGCTATACGTTCAAAGATATGGACTGTTCCCTATCATATCCTAAGAGCTCTTTTTAGAACACTCTTGGGTGTTACGACTTTTATCGCAGGAAATCTCTCTGCTCTCTGCATAATTCATCGCTATGAAGTTGAAACCGAAGTCGTAAAAGAAATCGTTCTATGATTTCATGTCTTCGGCGGGAAACTTTCTACTTGTCTTTCTTTCAAATCGATGACCGCCGCGGGGCATGTTACCTATAATGCTATGGATTGCATTTTGGACCTTTTTCTGATAAGGCTTCATCGTTCTGTTGTTTTGTGAGCTAAGAATCTTCGTACTATGTCAAGTAATCCTTACTCTTACCTGCCGGTTATTATATTCATTTGTATTTATATAGGATTGAATAGCTATCCCGCACAACTTCGTCTGTGTCTCATATGAGAGAGAGTGGTTCAAAGTAAAGTTAAGTAAATATTTATTGCTTGAAATACAATACATGTAAGCAGTTTACAAAGATCTTATATGTAAGAGTGAATAGAATTTGTATTTCTACCGTATTTAACCAGTGTGCAATGTCTTTTACAAAATTAAATTTTATCTACAATCTCATGAAGAAGATTGATAGATAGATAGACATTTTTTTGGCAACAAAAAACAGCACAGACAAAAATAGTACACAGACATAAAAAAACAACTTAAACAATTAAAAAGTAAAGAAAAATAATAGAAAACACACATGTTAACATTACTTATTAATTACACATACCTATCACTAAACAATGATAGTCGGGCAGGGCACCGGTAGGTCTGTTCTGTGCCGCTGTTGACCAAAAAGGACCAGTTTCTGCTATGTGTTCAGAAACTGGTGCCGTTCCCCCCCTTATCTCCGAAGTTTGCAGAGATAAACCCGTGATACTTTTATTGCTAATAAAAGTGTATGTAAACTTTATAGGAAAATTATAGCAAACTCTCTAATTTGCATAGTTTTTAGACAAGGGGGTGGAAGGGGGGTTTTAATTTTTTTGTGAAGTTACTAGGTCATGTGGGGTGTCATATTCAAGGTATTCATTTGCACATAATTAAACAGTTTTTAATTTTGCTTTAAGCCGTATATTTTTCGACTTATTTACAAAAACGTTGACAAAAATAGCGTTTCCCTCCTTATCTCCGAAGTTTGCAGAGACAAACCCCTGAAACTTTTTTTTCTAATAGGAGTGTATGTAAATATTACAGGAAAACTATAACGAACCCTCTAATTTGCATAGTTTTTTTAGAAATCATCGAAAGTGTAAAAAATCTACATAGGTTCCGCTATCAGACAAGAGATAGCGCTGTCAAGGTTCTCCAACATATATAAACCGCCTTTATCATATATTATATTGTACTAGCTTTTGCTCGCGACTTCGTCTGCGTGGAAGTCATAAAACGTAAAATCCCCTTTTTCACGCAGAGTAAATATAGATCCCATTTAAAAATATAGATTCCATTTGAAAATATAGATTTTATTTATTCCCTATCCCGTGGGAATTTCGAAAAATCACTTCTTAGTGCACCTCTAGGATACTCAAGGTATAATATGTGTGCCAAATTTCAAGTCTTTAGGTCCAGTGGCTTAGGCTGTGCGTTGATATATCAGTCAGTCAGTCAGTCAGTCGGTGAGTCAGTCAGGACTTTGAATTTTATATATATAGATGATGGCACGAAACCCTCGGTGCGCGAGTCCGACTCGCTCTTGGCCGGTTTTATTTAATTAGACGTGTTTTCAAATTAAGAGTTGCCTGAGGAAATATCCGCCATTTTAGTAAGTTTGTTTTTTGTTTTTGTGACAAAAGTCTTCAAATATTCCACTATGCATAAAAAAATAATATTTTGCACATGGGTTTTTGCTTGGAGTCGGGGTGCTTTGTGCCGGTTTTGTCACTCACATCGAACGTAATTAACTTATATCGGGGTGCTTTGTGTCCGGGTAGTTTTAAATTATTTTCCTGGAGATGCACTTAGCATCGCGGTGGTTCCGGCGTTGCGGAAAGTGCAGCCTCTCCACCATTGCGTAACAAAGTTCCGGCACCATTGCTAACCTCCGTAGCTTCGGCTTTTTGCGTAATAAAGTTACGCAACATAACGTTTAAAGAAGTAAACGCAGCGCAATCAAAAGGAATGAATGTTCCCCGCTTATGCAACATTTTTCAATGATGCTTCGCTCCTATTAGTCATTGCGTGATGTTACGAGTTATAGCCTTATAGCCTTCCTATAAGATTGGGCTATCCAACACCGAAATATTTTTTTATTCGGACCAGTTGTTCCTGAGATGAGCCCGTTCAACGAAACAAACAAACTCTATAACTTTATAATATTAGTATACTTAGATTTCCACTTTTTACTAACACACCGGTTAGTTAGTTTATTATATTAAGGTATTCTCTTAACCATCTAGCACACAAATGACACAAGCTCTTCTTGCTGTGGGACTAGATGGTATGTCCAGGATTATTTATTTGAATGACTGACTGCATCATTACTATGTGAAATTATAAATAGCTGTTTTGGAGAATACTTTATGAATTTCTGCTTTCTGTTTTCATAAATAAAATTATTTTTAGATACCTAATCCATTTAGGAAATCTTTGCGTAAATAAAATCAGTTATCAAAGTCATCGTGTTTCATAACTTCCAGGAGCATATGTCTATAAAGTTATTTAACTTTTTACGTGTTGTGAACCGTCTAACTCCGGGAAACGTCGGAAGCTTCTTTACAAGAAATCCTTTAAAATAAATTCCGAAAATTTCCCCTCAACAACGCTGCGATTCAAAGAAACAAACTTATATCAAAGTAATTTAAATGGCTTCTTTGTTATTCCCTGGTTGAAGTTAGAAGTTATGCACTTTGTATTTTTGCTACAGCTAAGCGAAATGGAAAATGTTATAATTTAACCCCGAATTTATGATCGACCTTAAGAAAAATCATATAAAATGAAAAATATACATGATTTCGTAAGTAATTATCTAACGAGTTTCCCAATAGTAATTTTATTTTTCTACTTCGCCATCATAAAATATAAAGGTTGCTTAAAGAACAGACAATAATCATCATCAGTTTGTTCTTTATTGTTCCGACAAGATAACGTCTTTTTAATCATAATTATCTACCTAATTATTTTACCCATTTATATGCTCAACAAAAGAGAGGGCAGCGCTTGAGATTGTATTCAAGCCATATTTCTCTCAAATCATAATTTGATTATGTCAGGTTTTAAATTATGATAAAGCAAAAAGCGTTCGTCCATTTAAACAAGCTGCTGCCAATATTAAATTCTTAAATCTCGGTCAGAGGTTATATTAAATTACCAAGGTTTTAAAATACCTACCAACTGGGATTTGTAAAGTGCTTTTCTTATAAGAATTTTTTGATGTTAAAATTTCTAAAAGATGTCGGTATTTACATAAAATTCTTAGTTACAAAAAACTGCCTGTCTGTGACTGCTGTCTGTTCAAGCAATACAAATCTATTAAGAGCTAAACAAAATACAAATAAAATAAATAATCTAAATAAATAGGCACGGATTAAATAACAATTGCTCACAAATGGAAATTTTGATTATCGAACGAGACCGCTGATTTCTCGCCGATTATAACAAGCGGGGGATTTTATTATTATAAATAATGCCAATATCTCCACAAAATGGACGCGTGCCTACCTAATCCTGTAATAAATCATCATTTAGATGGAATAATCATCATAAACCTTACGTCGGCGAGTGGCGCGCCGCGACGCGTCTGCCACCGGCCGATCGCTTCCATACATCATGTGGCGATTACATGTATCAAATAAACATTACGGCGGACTTGGCGTCTCATATTATACTGAGGGAGCGTGTGCGGTTTTACCAATATCGATATCGCCTTTTTCGTTCACAAAATTGATTTACGATTGGAATCACCGCTGCACATGTTTAATGCCTGACATTGGTTAGATTTTGGATGAAACAGCCACAATATATTCAAAATATATTTGCTGTAAGTTATTCGTGCGCAACCGATTATCGTGAGGTTGATAATAAGCATACGAAGTTATATATTAATTTAAGATTCAGAGTTGGCTTAGGCGTCGTTACATGAAGCATAGATGCAATCTGTCTGATTCAAAATTCGAATAAGTAGGTCCAATCTAATATTAAAATATTAATCGATTTTTTCTCAAAAACCCTGAGGACATTGTATTGTAGGGAGCACCCCTAATACTCGCAAATTAAAAGGCCCGTCCCTGGGGCCTTCTATTTTGCGTCGGTAAAGATTGCAGAGGGTTCCAGCCCATTCTCTATGGTCGACAAGCTACAATCGATCATTAATTACGTTTAGTCACATTTACACGCCACATGTTGCTATACCAGACGACTAAACCCTCGTAGCATGCTGACGTCACGTAACTGTTTGCACTGATTTACACAAGATAAGTATTTATTTTTATTTAGGAAAATGCCGCTTCTTTTTATATATCTGGAAGATCTCGTAAAATATTGTGCCTGCTAATGCGTCCTAATACTGAGATGTGAAGCATGCTCTGCTAGTATTATGGTAAGTAAGATAATAAGTAGCTATTGACGGTGGCACGTAAGAGCAGAAGCGGTGGAGCGCGTGTGCCGATAAGCATCTGCGGAGTGGTCCCCTTGTGTTTTCGATCGACACACGCTCAACCTCGCTATTAATTTCTTCGCCTTGCGACAAAGCTAGCACATAATGTGATTATATTTGCAAGTAAAATGCGTATTATAATACAAATGCATCCCATTATCATGTCTGAGGAATATCCCTGTGTGAACTTTGATGAAAGTTACTCCTGTTGTGAAATAAAAAACCGGGTGTATCCGTAGGTGGAGAAGTGCCTTGACGAGGAATTAATTAGTAAGTACCTGCATAAATAACATCGTAAAATTAAGAAGGAACTAGCTATGGTATTCCCAATGCTATCCTGGTTTTATATCGAGCCATCGACCCATTATCGCTGCACAATAGATAATATATTCAATATAATATACATATAATTTTAGATTTTATTGTGTTTAAGCTTTTGGTTCATTACCTACTTATTTGCAACACGACTCTCAAACAAATTGGGAAATAAGTTAAACTTTCTCTTCACCTTGACTCGCCAGTAAGAACAACGTCCCTAAAAATGCAAAGTGAGGGGAGACGTTAATAAAAATTCCACGCTGAAACAACAAATTAAACGAAGCCGAGCCACTCGAAAAGCCATAAGTACTCATCTCAATTGCTACCGATAAGAAATCCAAGCCTCGCCAATGTATTCTAGGCACGTTTCGGCTCACGGTTTTTTCTCGCTATGCTACTGTGCCGTTTAAAACGAATTGACTCTTAAATTCTTCAGAACGAAATGTTGTCGGAGTTTTATTAAATCGAGTGTAACCATTCCTGACATTACGCAAATGGCGGGCCTCCCCTACATCTGTCGCAGGGATGCACCCCCTTAATAAGTGTTAACGCTCGCCGGCTGCGATGAACACTCTGCCCGGCTCAAACTAAATCTCTACAAATTCTTAATACAAATTAATGCCGCGAGAGGACTCCGCGAGTCACTCTTGTAATTTCATTTCGTAATACCATACGGGCCCTCTCCCAAGGATAACATTAGAATGTGAACGCACCCTTCGTAGGGCTAGGCTTTATCCGCTAAGCAAAGTAATAATGCAGCAGGCAGGTGCGTTACGCAATACTTCTCATTAGTACCAATTTTCTCTAGATTTTTTAAAGGTTAAATTTTTATTATAAATTGAGGTTTTTATCAACTATTTTAAATAAGGTCAGACTCTAAAGTCGACCTTTAAATTACCCCACAAAAGACACCGTGACCTTAATCCTAAAAATTTTAATCAATAATAAAAAAATCGAGAAATCTCAACTAATACTTGGCTATTAAGGCTATAGCTATTACTTACGTAAGTACCTACAGTAATAACATCATACAAATTGCGTTTCATTTCTATTTTTCAGACCATTAACTCCGAACAATAACACGGGCGCGTGTAACGGGTGAGAGTTAAATAAACGTCGAGCGAAATAGTTCGGAACTGGTATCATCGTTGCAAATGTAAATGAACAATTAAAGCGCCCGCCGTGGCCAGGGACAATGATGATAATTATTTTAGTTTGGCGCCGACGCGGGTGCCCGGCTCCGGCGCCCATTCGCTGGAATGCTCCTCGGACCCCTATTTTAACCATTAAACAGCGACACTTCTGCTGTTCGTAAATTATTATCAGCTAGAGCTTTCATTACTTGGCTCTTTAACAAAGGAACTTCCCGAATACGTTGTGATTCAACTTCGATTCAAATACGCCTCCACCTCTATTGTTCAACGGCTGAAACCATGACTCATATTAAGCCCGGAGGTGAAATTTTGATTAATTTGTTACATTAGTTCTCAGTTGCGGGTCCCGGTGCTTCAGCCGACAAAGTTCATTGAATGGGCGTTTAGTTTAAGAATAACTACTGCATTGATAATTTAGAGGCACTATGAATTATTTTCCCGATATTATACCGAGTGGCGGTGTCGCAAAGATAAACAAAAAACATATCAATATAACTTTGCGACTCTACATAAATAAACACACCTTTATAAACATTTTTATAGCTTTAAAATGGTTGAGACTATTGGCACATTTATTGGGTTAGATGAGTTCAGCGAACGTTACCCACGTAGCCCACGCCTTACTTTAATTTTTGCACTGATAGTTAACTATGTCAAAAATTGAATGGTTTAAAGATGAACTAGCTCATTAAATTACTCGTAAAGTAGCATGGTAAAGCGTGATTGCTGAGAATTTTTGCTTCCACCACCATACGGCCACACGGGTGGCGCATGGCGCTCGCCCGCGTGTCGCGCGTGCCCGCAGCTACTCGTGCATACAACCACTAACTCATTACCTCTCGCCGCTCCAGCCATAGCACGTGGCCAAGCGCTGATTTTCAGCGGCCATAACACCAAGATGGAGAATCAGAGCGAGTGCAACGGTGTACAACACTCACGTCTTTGTAATACATACAATTAATATTTTATGCTTGTGCCAACACGGTTAAAGAAGGCGGGTAAATAAAAGTCGTTTCCTTTATTGAGGGTTAACAGGTTTTGGAGTTATTATTATGTGCTAGTCACATTAGTTTGTTTTTTTAATCTAGCAAGGACTAGTGGGATGGCCACGGCTTCGCCCATGATAATACACGTGTTAAAGATACACATTTAACATTATGCCAACAACCCCCAGTAGTAAGTACCTAACCATAACGAGGGTTCCGTGTCGTCATACAATTTACATTTTGTTAGAAAGTCAAAGTCAATAAGTGTTTATTCAATAGAGCAAAAAGCTATTTTGAATAGTCAGTTTAAAAATAAAAATATATACCTAGGTTATATACTAAAATAGGAGGTTTATATTCGTCAGAGAACTCCAACCGCGCCATCTTTTCAAGTTTGTACTTCTGGGGGGATAAGGGGAGATGAACAGTTTTTTTTTTACAGTTTTCAAAATAAGTCAAAAATTATGGTTTTACTACACTTTTACAAAGTTTAAAAGAAAACTAAACACTGTTGTACCTATAATGTGCAAACAAATACCTTTCATATTATGACACATTATACGTTCTAGAAACTTAACTTCAAAATGTTGAGACACCCTTTAAGCCCCCTTTCAAATTAATTAGTGAATGAGCGTTATCTCTTAATATTCCAAATTTCAAGTCGATAGCATAAGTAGATCCTGATATATTTAGCTGTGACAGACAGACAAAGTCACACCATAAGAGTCCTTTTTACCAATTTGGTCCGGAACCCTAAAAACGACTCACGTGTCACCGACCAACGATCATTTTGCTTCAGGTCATTTAACTACCGTCCCTTACACGTCAACAAAAACTTGCTGATTGCTGAAAAGTTAATTTAGTGAAGTGGCTTGTGCTCATGTCACATACTCGTAGGTACTCGTATCAGTCGCAAACACAGTGGACACTGCCGGAATGCTTTCAACTCGCGTAATTCAGTTAAACGAGTTATTTATGACTGGCCAAATTACGGGCATCACTGTGTCTGGCTATTTGATACATGATCCCCAAGTGTATAAAGCGGTACCGTGCTTTGTAACGATTTTATTTCTTCTGTAATTTAATTATGTACTAATTTGATTATTTTTTTAAAACCCTTTAAAGTACGTACAGTACTTGTGTAAAAGAGAGCCAAGCCCTCCTAAGTATACATGTTTAACGCCGCGGGAAAACTCTACTACCACACGTTTTGTGGGGCATTTAAAACCAAGATTGGTTTAGCGAGCCATATCACGGCTTACCTATTTAAGAAATATTCGGTAATAATTTTTAGGGTCGCCGTCATTAAAATCGATCAGGAAGACTATATACTAACGTAAGAGGTTGGTGATATTCTATTATGCCATATAACAATCTCCAGCCACAGGGCCAAAGAACGCTGAACGGAATCCTCAACATCAAAGGTCGTCTCTTTCTCTCTTCAGTGGCTTAAATTGCAAAGATTTAAAAGGCACTGAATTATTTCTTAATAAAACCAAGATTTCGACTTGGTTAAAAGACAGGTGGAGTAATTAATAAGATATCTCAAACGTAATATTTGTGATTAAATTATATTTCAGATAAACATAATGTAAAAGAGCTGACTCCTGACATGTTAGCTTTTTTAGTTCGGAGAAGTTAAATAAAAAAAAAAGTTTGTCGCAAGTTGTGGCTCAAATATGTGATACGGTTTACTAAACATACCGTAGTACTCTAAACCGGAAACGTAATACCTGTTAATATGTCTTGGTAAACGTAAAACAACATAAACCATCTTTTAGCAACAGGTCTACTGTGTTACTGGAAATACCCAAACCACTGGGTATTTTCAGCAACATTTTAGATTTTATCATTGAAGTCGGTATTTGTTAAAAAATATAAAAATCTTTAATTAGATAAAAATATTAAATTAGGCTAGGTGCGTTCGGGCCACGAACGGTGCTCATGAAGAAGGGCCTCTTAATGGTCTACGAAACGTCAGCAAGATGATAATAAATTTGTTACGTAGTGAAAAGCCGTATTATTGGGGTTCCGGACCAAAATTGTAAAAAGGAACCCTTATGGTGTGACTTTGTCTGTCACAGATGGACATCTTGACTGATCTTGATCTTTACTGGTGCTATCGATTTGTTTAAAAATGTATTAGATAACGCTTTTTTACATTTATAGAAAAATGTTGTAAAATATTATTATAATGATTGCCAAGGCTGAAAGGGGCTCAAAAGTTTTTAAGTAGAGTTACTAGGTCATGTGGGGACTTGGTCATGTCATGTCATATGAAAGGAATTTATTTGCGCATTAATAAACAGTTTTTAGTTTTCCTTTAAGCCCTATAGTTTTCGACTTATTTACTAAAATCCGCCCGCCCTTATCTCCGAAGTTTGCATAAGTATATGTAAAAAATACAGGAATATTATAACGAACTCTATAATAATCATAGTTTTTTAGAAACCACCGAACGCTAAAGTATAAAAATCTACATAAGTTCCGCTATTAGATAAGAGACGGCGCTGTCAAGGTTCTCCATCAAATATAAATCGTATTTACATATATTAGGTATATAGTGCGCGAGTCTGACTCGCTTTTGGCCAGTTTAATAAATACTAAAAGTCACTTTGTATCATACGGTTCTCTATTTTGTCTCCGAAATTTTATACCTCTAATTTAATAATTTATAAAAAGCATTTTCATAATCATAGTTTGCCCAAATAATCAGGATCTATAATATAAGGATCCATAAAATAGTTACCATTAATATCGTTATCCATAATCATTAAAATGCATGTAGTCATTAGCAATTACTAATGAAATCCATGACATTATTAACTCGAAACATTATTTTCATAATTAATAATTTTATCATATGATAAATAAATAGAATAATTTTAATGTCCATAATATTTTTTTAGAAGCCACGCTCACTACGCTCGCCTGCGCGTACTTTTTTTGGAGTTTAACTTAAATATATACTTAATTTCTTTATGTAGTCAGCAGCGTCGTGCTGGCCGGCGGAAATTGGGCCTGGGAGAAAAATCTAATAAATACTATATCACGCGGTCTGTTCTTCTCGGTTCTGTCAAAGTCAGAGTTTTCGGAAGGTTATAAAAAAACCTAATAACCTAGTTTCCGTCCGTTTCGGTTCTATCACTGAAAGGTTTTATAATCGTTCGAAAACAATCGGAAGAATAAGACTCGTCATTATTATGACACATGTTTATAACGATGAAAATTATGGGACTAATTATGTAAGGTAACATAACTTTATGCATAAAGAGCATTAGAATAAACAATCATTATATCATAATGTTCTTCTCGGTTCTGTCACAAGTGTTTTCGGATGGTTATAAAAATACCTAAGAACCCTTTAAGGTATCTCCATGTCGGTTCTGTCACTTTTTGCATAAGGAGCATTAGGATAAACAATATCTTATTGTAAACCATATTTATGGGACCATCATATTATGGATAGTGTTTTTCCGGAAACGCCTAACAAATAAAATCTGCGAGTCCTAAATGTTCGATTAGTCAGTCTAACAATTTGGAATATTTCTATAAGTATTATAGATGGAATATATTAGATGGAATAAATGTGTTTTTGATGGTAATTTCCGGACATTCGATTTTCGTAGAAAAAATGGGAACCCGAAGAAATCCTATGTTTGTCTTTAAGGCATCTAATTAAGAACTTTTTATGGTATTTATATTTGTGCCTGTGGTTTAAGAGGTCTTACCATGCCGTAACACAGTTTTCTTACTAGTCTTTATAACTGCGCTAAATACCTACGTAATTACATTGTTAAGTTTTATTTAAATAAACGATAATTGAAAACAAAAACTGTTTAACAATGAATAACAAATTTATTTTATCTCAGAAAGCATTCAGCTATGTAACTTATTTTACGTAAAAACGAAACTAAAAACAGTAAAGCCTAATGGATACAAGATAATAAAGAGAGTTAGGACACACCAAATTAATAGATCATCATTCCAGCCGTAAAAAGTCCACTATTGAACAGGCCTCGCTCATGGATCTCCATGAGGGGTAGATGCCATACTCACCACGCTTGGCAGGCGGGTTGGCGAGCGCAGTACGGGATGTTGATACAAGGAAAGACGCTGCTGCCCATCTTCCGGAGGTATCCCTAAGCAGGCTCTTACTGCATCCACGGGCATGAGAGGAGGGGTAACATTCTACTGCCGGCACCCCACGGCAAATTAATAGATACTAAAACCTAAATCTCATATATTATATTAGATTTAGGTCTATAAATCTAATATATTGTATTAGATTTAGGTTTTAGTGTATTCGAAATTTCAAACAGCATTAGCAGTTCCTGACACACGAAGTAACCTTAGGGGTTCCTTTTACCATTTTGTCCGTTATCTTAAAAATAACAATGATTAAAGAGATATCAGCCGTGGTGGCTCCGGCAAAGAATGAGTCCCTCCTACTCTTCCCGGGGATGTCGTAAGAGCCGCCTAAGGGACAATATTGACAGAAGATGGATCGCAGCATCCATCTGAAGACCAACACAAATACTGCGATGTCCAACACGCCTGCCCAGCGTGGAGATTATGGGTAACTACCTCCAAATGAGCACAGCCAAAACAAAACGTCCCCTAGTTCTCGGCTGCCCTGCCGTTCCTGGTCACGGTAGCGGCCATGATAAAGGCAGGGCAGGGGGTGCGAATAATCCCCGGGTTACGGTAGGCTACCAAAAACAACTGACCTTGGCGACGTATAACGGACGAATACTGCGCCTCGACGAACACCTGGCCGGGCTTCAAACTGAACTAGACAACATAAGGTGGCACATACTCGGGTTATCGAAAGTCCGCAGAGAGGGAGAGGACTTCATTACTCTGGAGACGCGGCACCTTATGTATTTCCGAGAGGGTTACCAACCACCCCAAGGTGGCGTCGGGTTCCTCGTAAATAAAGTCCTCGCTGACAACGTTTTAGAGATCTCTACTATGTCGACCAGAGTTGCTTACCTGATCATAAAGCTTTACAATCGTTACAGTTTAAAAGTCGTTCAGGTATATGCGCCGACTTCGACATATTTGGGTGAAGAGGTGGAGTTTCTTTACAAAGACATATCGAGAGCCTTGCATAAAACCTCCAAGGTTCACTTTAACGTTGTCATGGGAGACTTTAATGCTAAGGTTTTATATTTAATACAGGAATTGGACGAAACGGTTCTTGGGCCGCATGAGTTTGGAAGTTGAAACCACAGGGGGCAAATGCTTGTTAATTTTCTCGAGCAGGAGGGGTTTTTCTTGATAAATTCTTTCTTCAAGAAAAAGCTCCAAAGAAAGTGGACATGGCAAAGCCCCGACTCTGTGACAAAAAATGAGATTGACTTTATCATGTCGGATAAACGGCGTATATACAGGGATGTCTCAGTGGTTAGCAGGTTCAACACTGGAAGCGACCACCGACTCGTAAGAGACTCTGAATATAGAAGTTCGGCTCGAGAGGCACAGCATGATAAATTCTACCCTCCGACCTAACCTCTTCCAGATCAATGCAGGCTCTGAAATCTTCCAGAAGAATCTGGAAAATCGATTCGCTGCCCTGGAAACCATAGACATCGACAAGGAACTCCAATCTGTGATAGAAATGGTGAGGGAAGAAGGTGCCAAACTCTTCAGCGGCAAGCATAAGTACAGGAATTCTGAACTTTCCGAAGAAACTAAGCGACTGATGACTCTAAGGTGAGAAGACACTTAGGCTACTTCGTTACACCGATCGGCTCTTAACAAGCATTTTTTTTTTTTAACAAGCAAATCACAAACTGGTTTGACGTAATCTTTGATGCTCCACACCGTATTAAAATGGCAATCGAGCAGAATCGAGGATCAAAAGTGTTCTGCCAGACGCTTGGAAGGAGCCACCTAACGAAGCTGCGATCATCCGATGGCCGCATCGCCGTGTCAAAGCCGCAAATTCTTAGAGAGATCGAGGATTTCAATGCGACTATACGAATCCCAAGCTGTTCACCTGTAACCCCAAAATCACGATTCTAGAGCCACACTCGCACGCCACTTCACTGATAAACTGCCGGACGTCAGCGCTGATGAAATTAATCTAGCTCTGAAGCAACTTAAAAACGGAAAAGGCCCCGGTGATGATGGCATCACAACTGAGCTTCTGAAAGCAGGAGAGGAGCCCCTATATTGGCTGAACTGCAAAAGCTCTTTAACTCCATCATTTATTGTGGAAGAACTCCGAAGGCGTAGGACATGATTATTATGGTTCTGTTCTTCAAGAAGGGTGATAAAACCCTTCAGAAGAATTACAGACCCATTTCACTCTCAAACCACGTCTATAAGTGGTTTTCAAGAGTTATCACAAATCGTCTCGCAAAAAGACTCGACAAGTTCCAACCTCCCGAACAGACTAGGTTTTGTAGTGATTATAGTACCGTAGACCACAACCACACAGTAAGGCAGATTATACAAAAGTCCGAAGAGTACAATCAGCCCCTGTGTCTTGCATTTGTAGACTACGAAAAAGCCTTTGACTCGGTTGAGACCTGGACCGTCCTGGAATCCTTGCAACGATGTCAAGTGAACTATCGTTATATCGAGGTGTTGAAATGTCTTTACAATTCTGCCACGATGAGTGTTCAAGTACATGGCCAGCAGTCTAATCCTATACCATTGCGCAGGGGAGTGAGACAGGGTGATTTCATATCCCCGAACTTGTTCACTAACGCATTGAAGGGTCTGTTTAAGACGTTGGACTGGAAAATAACGGGCATAAACATCAATGGCGAGTACATCTCACACATGCGATTCGCGGATGACATAATCCTAATGGCGGAATCGCTAGAAGTGATACAGGGAATGCTGAAAGGTCTAGCCGATTCTTCACGACGAATTGGACTCCGGATAAACATATATAAAACAAAAGTCATGTTCAACAACCACATAAGTCCAGGTCCTATCATCGTTACAGGTTTCCCACTCGAAGCTGTTCAATAGTATGTCTACCTCGGGCAGACACTGCAGTTGGGTAGAAACAACTTCGAAAAGGAAGCCAAAAGAAGAATGTAGCTGGGCTGGGCCGCTTTCGGCAAATTACGTCGAGTCTTAACGTCGTCCATCCCACAATGCCTCAAAACCCAAGTTTTCAATCAGTGCGTCCTACCTGTGATGACATACGGAGCCGAGACGTGGACACTCACGTTGGACTAGTCCACCAGTTCAAAGTCGCTCAGCGAGCTATGAAAAGGGCTAATGGCTATGTTGGGAGTAGCTCTGAAGGATAAAATCAGAAATAAGGTTATTCGACAGAGAACTAAAGTTACCGACATAGGTCTCAAGATTAGCAAACTGAAGTGGCAGTGGGCTGGCCACATATGCCGAAGAACCGTTAAACGCTGGAGTAGACGGGTTCTTGAGTGGAGACCACGACTTGGCAAGCGTAGTGTGGGGCGCCCCCCCGCTAGGTGGAGCGACGACCTGCAAAAAGCGGCCGGCAAAAAGTGGATGCGGGTGGCCGAAGAACGTTCTCAGTGGCGCTTAATAGGAGAGGCTTATGTCCAGCGGACTAATGTGGGCTGATTATGAAAGAGATCTAAGATAATATTATGTAGCCTATGACCAATTCACTATGGCAAACGATGTACCGAACATCCTGTATAAGTATCATCAGTCATCCGGTTCCTATTTTTTGTTTATCTAGCTGACGATCTAAATATAAATTTGATCTTCATACCCAGTCGTCATGCCTGTTTCCCGTCGGCTTTAGATATCAGCAGCAAATATCTCTCAAATAATAAAAACTTATTTAGGAGATATTTGTCGCTATCCACAGCACCCTAAAAATTGTGACATTAAATAATGCTAAAATGTATGGATACAAAACTGTGACGGTAACAAAAACTAGCGACGCGCGACGCAGCCCAGCCTCTGAACCGAAAACCTGGTGTTCAGCCGGGCGTCACTTAGGGCTCCAAAACAAAACAAGAACTGCGAACAAGTAACGATTTTATGGTTCCGAACCAAAATGGTAAAAAGGTAACCTTATGTTGTGACTGTTTGTCTGTCCGTCTGTTACAGCTGGATATCTCAGGAACTACTAATTGTAGTGTGTCGGAAAAAAACTGACTTTAAATTTGGAATGGTATTAGATAACGAACATTCATATTACATTATAAAACATCTAAAAATATTCATTTCATTATTTCAAAGGGGAATAGGGAATATCAAAAATAATAAGTGGGGTAACTAGGTCGTGTGCTATATGAAAGGGCTTCATTTGCAAAATAAGATAAAAGATAAGATAAAAATACGTTTATTTTGTCACCACAAACAATATAAAAAGATGTTACATATATTATTATTATTATTATTTAGCCTCCACTATCCCACTGCAGGGCAAAGGCCTCCCTTCGATTCTTCCACTCTTCGCGATTTAAAGCAGTGACAGGCCACGTGTTCGTATGAGTGTTCAGCTCGTCCCGCCATCTCCTTCTGGGTCGTCCGCGCGGCCGACATGCGTTTGGGGTCCACTCTGTTGTTATTTTCGCCCAAAAATCGTCGGTCATGCGGCATACGTGTCCGGCCCAGTTCCACTTCAGGCTTGCTGCTTTCTGACCAACATCAGCGATCTGGGTCTTGGAGCGCAATATGCTGTTCCGCACGCGGTCTGACAGCTTAATATTTAGGATACTGCGCTCCATAGCTCGCTGGCATACCCCGAGGGCAAGACTTTTGATGATTTGTCAAAGACCAAGTTTGAGAGCCATATGTCAGGATGGGGAGAACACGTACGTCCATGAGTTTCCTTTTAGGGGTAGTGGAAGTTTGCCCTTCATCAGGTCTTTCATTGACCAAAAGCTCTTCCAGGCATTCTCAGTGCGTCTAGCAACCTCTTTTTCTGCTTTCGCCTGGAAAGAGACAATTTGGCCAAGATAAAGATACTCCGGAACGTATTTGATCTCCACACCTGCCACGTAAACGTATGTTACATATAAATTGAGAATAATGGTAAACAAAAAAGGCCACTACTCAGCGTATGACGTGACATAATGAGTTATGCCACAGCGCTGGTCTTCCGTGGTTGCACTTACACTAGCGCAAAGCGGCTGCTATTTACGAAACAACATTTTAATAGAAAATCTTAAATAACACAACAAAATATACAAATCAAAAACAACATAAAAATAAACAACACTGCTTTAATTTTTTTTTAAAAGAGGTACCAATATAAAGTAATGTACGCAATTTTATACACTAATGACTAAATGAGACCTAGAACGGCTGCAAGTTTGATCGGTTAAATTTAATTGATATTGTAATAGATGTTTTTAAAAGATTTTTTGAATGAATGAACTGTTGTTTAACTGCATTTCTGTTAATTAAGGGCGGTGGAATGTTATTCCAACATTTCTTGGCAGCATATCTAAAGCTACCACGAAATGCAGTCGTTCTATGTCTTGGACAAATAAGGCGGAAGGCAAAACGGATAAGTCGGTATGAAAAATTTAGTTTTTCATACAGGTAAACTTGTTCCCGGTGCTTAACAATCCCAAAGAGTAAAGTCGCAAAATGAAGAGTTCGGCGAGATGCCATATTCAGTAAACCCTTAGCATAGATGTACGGAGAGATGTGAGCCTGTCCAGGGATAGGAATACAAAACCGTACGCAAGCATTATGTATCAGTTGAGTGAGCTTCCTAGTTCGTACAAGCAAACATTCCCCGAAAGCGTTATCGGCAAAGTTAAGCTTGGAAAGTATGAGTGATTCACATAGCTTAATTCTTAGGTCAACGCTTAAATGTTCGCGCATCCTGTATAATACTGATAAGCGGTAAAAACAGTTTTGGACTATTTAAAGGATATATTTTTCAAAATGTAAGGTACCAACCATAATTAAGCCTTGATTTCGGGCTTCTGTAACCCGTTCTATTGAAATTCCGTTTATAAATAATGGTAACGCCATCTATTAGTTATTATAGTGAGGTTGCGCTTACCTGTCAATGCCTAATCCTTCCTTATGCACGCACGCCCTCTGTTGCGAATTTAGCAACAGAAGAGTCGAGCTTGGACCGCTGTCGAGAGAACAAGACATCCGCAAGTTAATTTCGCATCGCTAACCGCGTCTAGATAAAAGTGTTTTTTTCTTCTAAGACTTTAATTACCGCATTTGCTAAAACCGCAGAATATACTTTTTTTACGCAATTTAATGGTGTTCGTGGGAAAGTGAAGTTTGTTAGCTGTCGCCAGCAACGTCACCAGGAGACCACAGGAAGAGACCAGACTGCTGAGCCAGAATACATACGAGGTCAGTGCGTGCGATCCTTATGCCTGTGTTCCCATTTATTCCCTTTTGTGACCCGCTATCGAAGGAATTTAAATCCACAAAAAAGCGACACCATTTATGGTCCTTTCGAGTCGGATGTACCTACATCCTGTAATTCTGCCCTTATTAGAATATCTAATTTACTGATCTAATAAGTGATTTAACGCTGTTTCCCGCTGTATGAAATACATTACGTATTTCAAGGTGATTTTGTCATTTTTCTAAGTCATTGTGACGTCCCGCACACGACATTGAGTCGTGCAAATCCGACAAAATCATCTCAATCCCGCTGTATAATACTATTTTATAGTGTTTTTCTAATTTTATATGGTGTTTACTGATTATATTGATAAATTATTGCATTTATTTCGCTAAAATTAATCTAAAATATACATTTTATATGTAACGTATGTCTACCCGCAAGTTACCGGTCGGATAATAAATACGCTATAACCCGATCGCGTTAACTAGGTTACTTCTCGTATTCTGTAGGCTGTTAAGTGTTAACTATAGTATTCAGCCGCGTAATATCTGATTGTAGAAAGTTACGTAGGTAATTAAAATGACTACTAGAAAGGGTACTGGAACTGTATCGGATACCGACAGCCCAGAAGACTCCAAGCTGTTAATATTACAAGCTAAAAGAGAAGCTATTTTTGAACTAATTCAGAGTATTTATGATTCTTCATTGAAAGTTACTTCTACATCGAGAAGTGAGTTTCTTGAGCAAAGTGCTAATATAGATATGTTACGCAGTGATTATATAAAAGTGTTGGATGATTACAACTCGCGTCTTTTAGTTGTAACTCCAGCTGCTAAACCAGACTACAAAAGTTTGTTTGCGTTTGAGCAATTGTATAGCCGTATTAAACGCTTGCAATCGCAATATTCGCCATCATCATCATCACCAAGTGATGACGTTGCGTCAGGTTCTCTTAGCAAAGCTAAACCTAGATTACCTCCCATCGAGTTGCTAGGGTTCTCAGGAGACATTAGGAAGTGGCCACTGTTTTATGCCTGTTTTAAGTCTACCATCCATGATAATCCAATGCTCACCGATGCCGAAAAGCTATATTATTTAGTAGGTAAATTGTCAGGTAAGGCTGAGATGCAATATGCAGGTATTACGCCATGTGCAGAGAATTATGAACTAATATTGCAAACGCTTATTGATAAATACGAAGATAAACGCATGGTTGCATCTGCTTACTTGAATCAGATGTTCGACTTTAAACCGTTAGGTACAGCGTCAGCTGCTAACTTTGATTTGTTTATCGAGCAGTTTATTAGCTCAGTCCGCGCTCTGAATAGGTTAAAGATAGAAAAATTAAGTGATTTGATTCTAGTTTACATCGCTTTAAAGAAATTAGATTCAAGTACTGTCTGCGCTTTCGAGTTAAATGTCGGGTTGTCACTACCTACATTTGATGACCTTGAGGTATTTGTGAAAAACCGAGCTAAGGTTTTTGAACGCACGACGTCGGCTGCAACCGCCGTTCCTACCGCCGGCGCCGCCGCCACCGCTAAAAAAGTTAATCCAAATAATAAAGTTGACCACTCCCGCTCGAAAGACAGCAATAATGCTAAATTAACGCCGCCGAAATATCACGCTTATGTAAACACTGTCGATTCCGCTTCTAAATGTTTATGTACAAACATAACGCATCAGCATTTATTTAAATGTCCTGATTTTCATAAATTAAACCCCGAAGAACGATTTAAAGCCGTTAAAGAGGGAAACGCTTGTGTAAATTGTCTTAGCACAAAACATCGAGTTTCGTATTGTAAATCAGATACGAGCTGCCGCTCTTGTAAATCTCGCCATCATAGTTTATTGCACTTTATGTCGGGAATCGAACCCGCGCCGCAAGCTGTAACCGCACCGCCGGCGCCGCGTTCCACCGCAGTCGCCGCGCGCACAGCGGGCGACTCCGACCTAGCACGCTCCGAGCGAGCGGACGTTGCTTTATGTGCGACGTCCATTGCTGCATCAGTGCAGTCCCCGCAATCTAAGCCGATTCAAAGCGAGCAATGTACCGTTTTACTCGCTACCGCTCAAGTCGCAGTATACGATAGTACAGGCAATATGCATTTATTGCGCGCCTTGATTGACTCAGGTTCGCAAAGTCATTTTATAACAAGAGAGGCATGTAAGTTACTAAACATTCAGGTCCATAACATCGGACGTACTATTGTCAAGGGGTTCGGTGGGGCTGAAAAAATGATAAACTCAAGTTCTATAAGCTTAGAATTTCATTCGCGCTTTGATAAAAATATTAAATTTAATATTTCGCCGTTGGTGGTGGATCAAATTACTGATTCACTACCTAGTGCTGTGATAGATACGTCTGTCCTATCACACTTGCACTCATTACCGCTCGCAGACGAATCGTTTGGAACGCCGAACAAGATAGATATGTTGATAGGCGCGCCATTGTTCGTCCACCTTTTATTGCCTGACGCGACTCATGCACCTGATGTTGCGCAGGCCCCGCAGGCCTTACGTACGGTATTGGGATACCTAATAATGGGTTCCGTACCTACAATATTTTCCCGCCAGGCTTTAACATGCTGTCTAGTGCAGGAGCATGGTATAGATAATCTTATTAATAGATTCTGGGAGCTCGAAGAGCCTCCCTCCGCACCGCTCTCTCTGCGTCCCGCTGACGTGGAGTGTGAAAGCTTTTATAAGCATACTACAACCCGCGATCCCACAAGTGGTAGGTATATTGTCGGCCTTCCGTTTAGTGAGGATGTATACTCGTTAGGTAGATCCTACGAAACCGCACGCAGGCGTTTCTTGTGTCTTGAGAAAAAGTTAGAAGCTTCGTCTAGCTTAAGAAATGCTTACGATGGCGTGATTAAAGAATATTTGGAGAAAGATTATATTTCACCCGCGCCTCCAGATATGTCTGATGACTCATCACCCATCTATGTAATCCCGCACCACGGAGTCATCCGTGAGGACAAGGCGTCGACGCGTCTTCGCATAGTTTTAGACGCTAGCTGTAAAACTAGTTCTGGAATTTCGCTTAATAATATATTGCATCACGGACCTAACTTACAGGGTGATCTTTTTCAAATAATTTTGAACTTTCGTCTTTTTGCCGTTGCTATGACGGCCGACTGCCGCCAGCAATTTTTGCAGATCGTAGTCCGTGAATGCGACCGTCGCTATCAATGCATATTGTATAGGTTTAAACCGCAAGATCCACTGATGCTTTATCAGTTCAAGCGTGTTTGTTTCGGTTTGGCTTCGTTTGTGTACCATGCAATGCGCACGGTCAGACAGCTGATCGAGGACGACGGCGCAAAGTACCCGCTCGCTGCGGAAGTAGCTACCTCATCGTTATATATGGATGACGTAGTATTTTCAGTGCAGGACGAAGAGGAGGCGGTCGCCGTGTCGAAACAGCTGATTGAATTGTTTCAAGGCGCACAGTGGGAATTAGTTAAATGGAATAGTAGTTCTCGCGCTGTCTTAGATAGCATTCCAGCTTCGCACAGGCTTCCAACTGAGGTTGAGTTTGATAAATCTGTGCAACATAAAATATTAGGTTTGCATTGGTCGACGGATTCTGACGTCTTCTTTTATAAAATAACGCCCCCCGCAGATGAGAAGTGTACTAAACGCTCCATCTTATCTACTATTGCACGCCTGTGGGATGTTATGGGCTTTGTAGCTCCCACAATTCTCTTCGCCAAGTTGTTAATAAAACAGCTATGGAATTTAAACTTAGATTGGGACGATACGCCCCCGCCCCACATTATTAATTTGTGGAGACAGTTCTGTGTTGAACTACCGGCTCTCAATGAGTTGCGCATACCGCGTCATCTTGGTGTGTCCGCGAACTGCGTTGTCACCCTAGTGGGTTTCTCTGATGCTAGCGAACATGCTTATGGTGGCGTAGTGTACCTACACGTCAGTTCAAACGGTGTAAATACTATTCGCTTAGTCTGCGCCAAGTCAAAGGTCGCACCGACTAAACCGCTCACAATCGCTCGTTTGGAACTTTGTGGTATAGTTTTACTTACAAAATTACTACGCTCTGTATTAAACAATTACGCTAATCGCTTCCCAATCAAAACATACGCTTTCACCGACTCTAAAGTCGCCCTTTACTGGGTAAAAAGTTCGCCTCACAGGTGGCAAGCCTTTGTTGCTAACCGCGTGGTTCAAGCAACGGATAATATACCGGCCGACCACTTCTACCATGTCTCAGGTACCGAGAACCCAGCTGACTGTTTGTCGCGTGGTATCACGCCACAAAAGTTGGTTTCGCATCCTCTGTGGTTGCATGGGCCTTCTTGGACCATACTGGACCCTTCCCAGTGGCCTCTTCGAGACCTCGATGGCCAGCCTATCGATGACATTCCAGAGCAAAGGTTATTGTCTCATGCCGTATGTACGCCTGTGAAGGAATGTGCAGTCTACGATCTTGCATTGCGCTTATCGTCGTGGTCTAAACTACTGCGCATTCTTGTATACGTTTTTACGTTCGCTAAATTAATACCCCGCCGTGTTACTATTGCAGTAACAGCTGATCAGCTTCAGCTCGCCGAAAATAAAATACTACTCGCCCTGCAGATGAAATATTTTGCAGAAGAAATTGATAACCTCCGCAAAAATAAAGTAGGTTCTCGTACCTTCAATAGGTTAAGGCCTTTCATAGACGAAAACGGACTGATTCGTGTAGGCGGTCGTCTTGTTAACTCCGGTTTGGATTACGCTCAGATTCACCCGGTCGTCTTACCGCGCAGTGACCATATTGTCAACTTGCTGATAGATTACTATCATTTAAAATACCTACACGCTGGACCTGAACTACTAATGTCGCTTCTTCGACAACGGTTCTGGATCCTGTCCGCGCGCCACATTGTGAGACAACGAGTCCATATGTGCAATACTTGTTTTCGACTTAACCCTCGTCCAACATATCCGCTCATGGCCGACTTGCCTGAATGTCGCACACGTCAAACAATCAAAGCTTTCACGCATACGGGATGCGATTACGCCGGTCCTATCGCGTACACTCCGATTCGCCGTCGTGGAGTGCGCGGCGAAAAGGCCTACCTATGCGTGTTTACATGCCTAACGACAAGAGCTGTGCACATTGAAGTCGCCACTGATCTCAGCACCCCCAGCTTCTTAGCCGCGCTTAAACGTTTTCTCGCGCGTCGCGGTCCCGTACAAATAATGTACTCCGATAACGCGACTAATTTTAAAGGTGCCGCCGCGTTTGTACGCGATTTATATAAATTCTTGAACGATGATTATCATCCTAAGCTAGAACATGAAGTAGCTGAGAGTCGTTTTAGTTGGTCGTTCATCAGCCCAAGGTCTCCCCACAAGGGCGGAGCTTGGGAAAGTATGGTTAAAGTAGTCAAAACGCATCTGTACCGTGTAATCGGTCAACAGCTGCTTTCGTATGAAGAACTTTGTACTGTTCTCACTCAAGTGGAGTGTTTACTTAACTCGCGACCGCTGACAGTACTGAGTTCCGACCCCGCAGAGCCTTCAGCTCTTACGCCAAGTCATTTCTTGCATACTGCGCCTTTATGCTCTATACCCGCGCCTGAGGTAGGGCCTGAAAATCTCAGCCTCCTACAAAGGCACTCGCTACTGGACAAGTTAGTTCAGTCTTTTTGGCAGCGATGGAGGATGGAATATCTGCATGGATTACAGGTTAGACAGAAGTGGAATACGCCTTCCACACCTATCACTCCTGGAGTGGTAGTAGTCGTGATAGAAGATAATGTACCGAGTTTAGCCTGGCCTCTTGCGATTGTAGAGAAAGTACATCCTTCAAAGGATGGAGTAGTTCGTACTTGTACAGTCAAGTTCGCGAGTGGAACAAGTATACTTCGTCCGACCGTTCGCTTATGTCCAATACCGCTTCAGTAAATTGTTAATTATAAACATATTATTTAGTTTGTAAGCATCTAATCTATCAATATAGTATGTAACACCGCTTCTTATTTTAAACATAATTTTCCCGCACTTGTGTACTCTACTAGCTTTACTCTATTATAGAGTCCTAAAGTCATGAGACTGTAATTTAGTTTGCTCGCTTATGAGTTTCTTTATGAGATATTAGGTTTCATCCTAGTCTCCCCTTACGCTTGAGATATTAGGTAATCTAGTCTCAAATTATGGTTGCTTTTAAATGGTGACCCATCAAGGCCGGGCGGAAATGGTAACGCCATCTATTAGTTATTATAGTGAGGTTGCGCTTACCTGTCAATGCCTAATCCTTCCTTATGCACGCACGCCCTCTGTTGCGAATTTAGCAACAGAAGAGTCGAGCTTGGACCGCTGTCGAGAGAACAAGACATCCGCAAGTTAATTTCGCATCGCTAACCGCGTCTAGATAAAAGTGTTTTTTTCTTCTAAGACTTTAATTACCGCATTTGCTAAAACCGCAGAATATACTTTTTTTACGCAATTTAATGGTGTTCGTGGGAAAGTGAAGTTTGTTAGCTGTCGCCAGCAACGTCACCAGGAGACCACAGGAAGAGACCAGACTGCTGAGCCAGAATACATACGAGGTCAGTGCGTGCGATCCTTATGCCTGTGTTCCCATTTATTCCCTTTTGTGACCCGTTATCGAAGGAATTTAAATCCACAAAAAAGCGACACCAAATAACTTTGGATCTTGGATTATTATTTTACTATAATTTGGTTTTTAGATCCAAGTGCGAGAAATTCTGACTTAGAAGGGTTAAGGACAATATTGTTACTTATACACCAAGCTACAATACGCACCAAATCTCCGTTCAGCTTGTTGACTGCATCATCAACTTTGTTATTTTTTATGCATTGATATAGCTGAAGATCATCAGCGTAAATATGATATTCACTATAGCTGTTATGAGTGTAAGCGTTTTCGGAAGTGTTAATTAAACCATATCCATGGATAACCCATCTGTACCTGTCGCATTAGTAGAGAAAGAGGTAATTATTTTTGCTATTTCATTTGCACAGACAGTTTGCAAGTAGAAGACCCATGTCTATTAAATTCATAAAAGGTTAGATCAGATATGTTATTGCTATTGTTACATGGAAGCGAAAAAAAATTGTTATTGATAATTTCCCGGAGATCTGAAGGAAGAGCATGTGCCTTTTTTTTAAAAGTAACGTTTCTTTTTATACTTTTCCATAAAAGCTTTGGATTTTAGTGTTTCAATTAATGTTATGTTCGAAAAAAATTGTTTTTTCAATAGAAAGTGCAGCCTGTACATAGTTTTTTGAATCCTTATAATATTTAATGTGACTATATTTTTTATAAATACGGCTTTTCGCATAGCACACAAAACATCTATCAATGTTTCACTATGATCCGTGAAGTGTGTGGGTGTTTTCACAAACTGGTCAAGATTAAAACAAGTAAGAAAATCTTGCAGATTTTTTAAATCTGAATTTAAAAATCTGAAATAAAAAATTATACTGAAATCTCCAGCTAATATGATGTGGTCAAAAGCAGAGAAAGAAGACACTGAGTCTGTTAGCGCATCAAGGAATGTTTCGATATTTTGTCACGGTGGGCGGTATGCAGTGCCTACAGCTATCTTGCGTCCGCTTACACTTAGACGGAGCCACATCTGATCCACGCCCGGGGAGTCGGGGTGGGCAAGAAGTCGCGCGCCCACGCCACGCCGCACGTTGAAACCGACACCACCGCCACGAGTCCGCCCGTCCACGGCCGTGGAGCCGTGCACGCGCGTCGAGTGTCGCAGCCGGTAGCCCGGCACTACAGGCGCGCGCGCCTCCTCCCCCGCCCTCAGCCATGTCTCATTGATCGCCAAAATATCAACCGGGAATCTATCCAAAGCCACTATAAGTTCATCGTGATCAAGAGAACCTTTATTTAAGAAACCAAACGAAAAAACTTTGTAGAAATAAATTGAATAACAAACTAAAAAGTTATCAGAACAGATTTACAATTAATTAACTGCTCTCTGAGGTGTCTAATGTGACGTTCATCGACAAATAATAAAATTTTAATGCCTAACCCGAACACCGTTCTAACTTTACGAGTGACGGGAGCATGCAACTCAAAAAAACATTTTATAAAAACATTTGAAATTGCAGATGACTCAGTAAAAGCCATAATAGTGTAATATTTATAGACCGCGTATGCATAAAGAGCACACTTAGTAAAAACCACTGTCCAAAAACGAATAAACACAAGTTACAAAAGGAAAAATTATATAAAGTTTAACCAACCGTTAAATACACACATTAGTTCCACTTCCAGCGATGGCGCTGATATAATTTTCCGACGCTATTTATCATCTCAGCCGTACGATGTCTACCTTCTGGACGTACCTACTCGTAGGCTTCCCTCATGGATCTCGAAGTGATCATCAGGGGGTTGATGGCAACACGCTTAGCGGGTCGGTTGGCAAGCAAAGTACGGGATGTTAATACATGTGTCCATCTTTCGCAGGTATCCCTCGGGAGATTCTTACTGCATCCGCGGGCAAGAGAAGAGGTATAACATTCTACTGCCGGCACCCCACGGCGATATTAGCCTCCTATTACGCAATTTGTATAATGGCACGGAACCCTCGATACGGGAGTCCGCCTCGCTCTTGATCGGATTTATGTATTCTACAGTTATTTGAATTTCACATTTTAAAGTAGTTTATCGAAATCACTATGTGCAGTCATAGTTTATAAACAAAACAAGCAGATGAGACTGTGGTTCATAAGAAATTTGAGATTGATAAAAGCAATTTTTTTATCAACCGTTTTTCGTCTTACTGCTGGGCAACGGTCTCCCCCTAATCCCTCCAGTCGATATTTATTTACCTTATTTATTATTATTTTTATCACATAGGTTTATAAACAGTGCTGGACTTTTCACACAGCACCATCCAATCCAAAAGTAAGCAGATCTTGTTTTATGCAGATGATTGACAGAGTTTTACGTAGAGTAGTACCTTTTTTTTGGTAATACATACTTACTTTTCAAACATAAAAAATACCCAGATCCAGGTAAAAAATACCTAGAATCGAAACCGCATCCTCTTGCGTATCAGCTGGCTTTTAGACCGAACTGAGCTACTGAGGTCATTAAATGATTTCTTTTTGCACTTATTCGTCTACTTTACATGTTACAGCTGGCTCTGTGATCAATGCCTATCATGTACCTACAGAAAACGATACTAATAGACAAGTAACTGAACAAGTTTTTGTAACAAAAAATATTAAAATCGACTGCTTGAAAATTATCAACTGTGAACCAAACTTTATAAACATCAAGTAAGCCTTGTTGTCACCATAATTGCATCCATAACTCGAAAACAACTGAACCAATTGTCATTAAACTGCAAGTCAGAGCAAGTGCTCCCTGGGTTAACATGGTACATGTAAGTCAACCCTTATTAATAGTTTTGCAGTTATACATAGACACACATATACATTCGCCTATAATTAATATAATAATTTGTATGGAAGCCCTCACAAATATTTTTTGTGAATTTATTGCTGTTCTTTTAATTGCTGTCAATGAAAAATTTAAAACATAAAACATTTATGTTTTAAATGTTTCATTCTTTTTACTTAAATTGATAGTTGGTTTCCATGATTGGTTAACTATTACAACTGAAAAAATCCCAAAAACTCCTCCATTAAAACATACATTTTCATGCCTCTTAATTTTCTGTACATAATAGGCATAGTATAAACACGCTTTTCAAAAGGTTGGATTTTTCATAATTAACAATAGTTATTATTTTAAACGAGAATTACTGTTTTGGCTCAACTACAACTTTTCATTTCAAGCTAGCTTTTAGCATCATGATAATTATTTCATTGTAGGTATACATTGGTGTCAAACATTTTGATTTTAGAACGGCATAAGCCGAATATCAAAACGTCATTTGGTCCCTTTTACGCAATTTTAATTAGCTTTAGTTAGAAAATGATCCAACAGAATTCACACGATTGAAATAATTATTTATCAATGCGTTGCCCCTCGGGTGAGTCAACTTTTTTATTGGTATATATTTTTTTATTGTGTTACAGCAAGATGTTTACAACTACTTACATCTCATGTAAAACTATTGTTTAAACTATACAGTTAGTAGAAGTAAGAAAAATGTAGCTCTAAAGTTTGAACCAAGAATATTGTATGTAATGAACATCTTAGGTGTCTGATAACTTGATAAGAAAATTTGTCTGTCCGTCTGTTATAGAAAACTTACTCCAAATGAATGTAGAGTTTATATTTTCTTAACAGCACCCATTTCAAATCTTAAGTTAATTTACCCAAGCATTTTTCTAAACAATAAGCATTTTATGGAGTATAAATATAATTTTTATGGAGTATAAATATAATTCCAGGGAAACATGTGAATTCTAGTAAAACAGGACTTTTTAATAGCCCTAATATTATTATGACCATTCAACTACTATTATAAATCCAAATTTTGTTTGTATGTTTGTTATCTCTTCACACAAAAACTACCTGACAGATCAAGTTTGCAAACTTTGCACGTATATATTTGTAGACCAGGATTTATATAGTCTACCTTTTATCCAGGTACAACGCACCCGAAGCTGCTTGGAAGATATATTATATATATATATAACACAGAAACAAAGAGATAATATAATAAATAAATAATAAATAAATAATGCTGGACAAATCACACAGCATCATCTAGCCCCAAGCTAAGCAGAGCTTGTGTTATGGGTACTAGATGACTGATTTACTTAATACATTATGAAGACCAGCGCTGTGGTATAATTTACTTTGCCACAGCACAAGCTGAATGGTGACCTTTTTTGTCACTTTGACTTAGTTCTAAGAATAATTTTATAATTTTGTTAACTTTCCGTAACAAGTGACAAAATAAACATATTTTTATCTTTTATCTTTATTATACAACATAGATAGATATTTTTATTATATATAGAACGAATTCATTGACTAATGTTGTACCTATAGTTAGTACATGCTACTAGTTCACTTAATTATATATATAAGTTTGTATACCTGAAAAGCCTAAAAACCTCGATAAATTTTGTTTATTTAAGCAGCAAATAATGAACTTAAACAATGCTTAAGAATTTTTGTCTACTTTCATAAAATAGGCCAAATGTACAAAATACCGCTTTATCATTTACATAGATACTGTAAAGAAGGTGTTGTTCTGTTTAGTCGCCGCCCACCATTGTCTAACAGTCTGAAAATATGATTATTGTTTCTAATCTTTCGTTTTAATGCCTTGCCAAAAACGTTTTTTTGGAAAAATATTATTATGTGTATGTTAGAGTAGATGTCCACAAGTCCAAAATTTACAGTAATGTGCTAATTACTGACGTAATTTGGAAACTTGTAACTAGACAAATGAATTCCATAGTTTAATATCAAGTTAGAATAAAAAATAACTTCTATATATTTTTTTCGTTTCATGTTTATTGCTCATAACATAATAGAAGCTTCACATAAATTCACTATGATAATGAGCGTAATAAGGTAAACAAATCCAGTTGAAGGGCCACTTACCAGAATTTGTAAGTGTATTATCGCCCAATCCTGTCGAGGTGTCAACATCGGCATGTGCCTCTGCGCTGGTCGCGGCGAGCAGCGCACATGCCCACGCGCAGCCAGCTAACAAGCGCGCCCCTACACAACCCTCTTGCTTACTAGGTCTAGCCATAGCACATCACTGACTAACTAATGTTCTAAAAAGTTTGTTAATATAAATTCTTCGAAAGAACAACTAAACTTTAATAAACAATTCCAAAATGTTGTTTTTTTGAGAGTTCAAAGGGCTCATAGTTTTATAAGTGCTGATCGCATGTGGTTCCCGCGATCTCGCATCGACAAGTGCAAGTCGTGAGTAGTGGTCTCGACAGCGGCTGTGGTGCGGATGCGGCGGGTCGGGAGCGTGGTCGCGCGAGCACTGTCTTAGCTCGCATCGCGCCGCGCCCGCGACCGCCGGAGTCCAGAGTCCCGCACTCGCGCCCGACGGCGAGGAGGGCCCTGCGCGCGCACCCCTCGCGCCCGCCAATCCCGCACAGGGGGTGGGGCCGCGCGTAAGACGCACGGAAGTATATGCGAAGGCCTATGTACAGATGATAGCGGACAGGTGGTTTCGCGACCTTAATTAGCCTCCTGATAACTTATTGCTACATAAATATGCTTAAACGCTGGACGATTAAGATAGCGCCCGGAATGGTGTCGAAGTGCCGACCCTACCTCGAGCCATTACCTGCCTAACAATTTTCCTTTCTGTAATATTATGTACTTTACAGAGAAACTCCAATATTACCGAGTGGGCTCGCGGCGGGAAGGCTTTTTATTATGTGACCTTGCAAAAACTCTTTAGAAGTTGGGACGTAAAAGGCTTCGGAACAATCTTTCAGCGATTTCGTATTCGCGTTGATTTATCTGCTTGTTCCAAATGTTTGAAGTTGGCACATTTTTTTCAGACTTTAGAAATTATAATGCTTTGCGTAAATGACTGGCAGACGTACATCCCCACACTAGTTGTACAGACGTAGATTTGTAGGTTATGAAAGTGTTTCGTAAAATTGCTGCAAAACCACCAAAACATAGTTCTAGTCTTGTGTGAGAATATGATGACATGTAATAAATAGGTAATATATTTTTTAAATTTTTACAATTGTTTTTGCCTGTGGAACTGAATTTTATTCACATTTATTTGTAAATATCATCACTATATCCACCATTTTACCTGGTAACCTCACAAGTATCAGCTCCACGAAAATGTACTGTTTAACATTTCATTGTAATTTTTGTCATGTTTCATTTCAGCCATAAAACGTCCACTGATGAACACAGGCCTCCCTCATGGATCTCCATGAGGGGTAGTTGCCATTCTCACCACGCTTGGCAGGCGGGTTGGTGAGCGCAGTATGGGATGTTGATACACGGATAGACGCTGCTGCCCATCTTCCGGAGGTATCCCTTAGCAGGCTCTTACTGCATCCATGGGCATGAGAGGAGGGGTATCATTCTACTGCCGGCACCCCACGGCTGTTTAACATACTACCAATGATATAGTTTCAATTTCGAATACTTAGGAATCATTAGCAAAAGCGGCTCATCCTTTCTTAGAGAAATTATGTACCTACATCTAGGGTCGGTCAAAGTTCGATAGGATATCAGTCTGTAGAATGAGAACCCTAATTTGGAACCATCACTTTATGGTAAAGGCCCATTCTATGGATTTGTAAAGATTTTAAGGTCAATGCCGTAAAGCGTGTACTTACGAATAACAATCTGTACGAGGAAGTGTGGAAATGAATTCCTAATCTTATCGTAAAACATCTGATATATCATATACAGCTACTAAAGGTTTACAGTTTACGTAAAAGTTTTATACATACATATGTATACTAGCACTGGAATAAGTTCTACGCCGTAGAGGATCTACGAGAAGTGTAACTTCTTTTTTGCTACCACTATTTTAGTATTCGGATAATTATCTGAAGCTGTAATACAAAACACGGAGTCAGAGTAGTCGCAATCAAATCTAAGCCAATAAAACCGGGCAAGTGCGAGCTGGACTCGCCCACCGAGGCTACTCACACCGAGCGAGGAACATAATTAATACTTACTAGTAAAAGTTTTAAAAATGCACAAAAAGGTTCGGTCATCTATCCAATTATAGAACGCGCGTAGGGTTGCGATGATTGATTTCGTACCTTTTGAAGATTTATGATTACATTGCAAATGTATAGCTTTTAGATTTTTTTCTGTATCTACAGTATAAGACGATATACTTTGCTAATTTTCATACTTCTAGGTCTACGAGAAGTACCCTATGAATTTTGATTCCTTTGAGAATGTCGAAACATGCGTTTTTTGCGGCATAAACGTTCGTAACTTTTTTTCAGGTGGACTTAGAATATTGATTTTTTACAGCTTCAAGGGGATGTAGATTTGAGTATATAGTTTTTATTTCAACTCGATACCTCTATGCGTTCTCGAATTGAAGGGACCGACAGACGGACAGACAGACGGACGAACAACAAAGTCCTATAAGGATTCCGTTTTTCCTTTTGAGGTAAGGTACCCTAAAAATTTACAAATTTGACAAATTGTTAACCTGATATTACAACCTGAAACACAATTGGTTCGAAAGGTTACCCCACCAATGATTGACATTAGTCATCATTGACGTGCTGAAACACACTTTCTATTGTGGCTTAAAAATTAACAAACTATTGAATAACAATGTAAACCATAAATGTGATAGATAATAGTCTCTGATCCGAGTGTTATGTTTTTGGTATTGTATTGTATCGCATGCAAACGTCTACGCCGTAGAGGGTATATCTAATCAGACAGTAAGCCTTCAGTCAAATATATCGATTCTGTTGTTGCACTAACTAGCTAAAGCTAAAGACTAAAATAACACACAGCTATTCAATTGATGCCGTTCTTCGCGTCAAAAACTTCAAGCCGAGTTCTTAAAATAATGTGGAATTGGCGAGAATGAGTATTTCCCCACCAGACATTATGTTTGTAGGATATTCTCCTACCATTGGTAAATAAATTTTATTATATTTTGTCTTTTTAGCATTAAGCACTAGGTTCGCAGTAAACTAATCGTACACTTGTGTGTAAATTATTTGTGAATTATTTACGTCGTCGTAATTAACTTTATTCCTATCAACTTAAAGAACAAACTAAAATTAACGAAGTATCGTTGGCAAATAAAACGATATCACCCAAGTTTTTTGCAAAGAACGGGAGATCATCATTTATATAAATCAAAAAACCATTGTGCATTTGTGTTTATTTTAAGTTTTCGTACTGTATTTAATTTAAGTTTTGGTGTACAATAAAGTTATATTCATTCATTCATTCATTCAAAACCAAAAGTAAAGAGTTTTGATAACCATCTATAGTTTTCTTCATCAGTTCCACTTCACCAAATCATACTTTCTGAATGCAAACACTTGACCTCGAGCTAAACATAACAAAATCGATATATGATGTTTACCTACAGAACTAAATTTTGAAAAAATGGGACCTAATCAAAATCGGTGCTTAAACGACGGAGTTCTGAGGTAATCATCATCATCATTTCAGCCGTAGGACGTCCACTGCTGGACATAGGCCTCCCTCATGGATTTCCAGTTATTGCGGTTGGAAGCGATCTGCATCCACCGTAGACCTGCGGTCTTCACCAGGTCATCATCCCATCTTGTTGGTGGACGTCCTACGCTGCGCTTGCCGGTCCGTGTCAAGATCTTTTCGGCCCCATCGGCCATCTGTTCTGCTAGCTACATGGCCTGCCCATTGCCACTTCAACGTGCTAATCCGTTTGGCTATGTCGGTGACCCGAGTTCTTCTACGTATCTCCTCATTTCTGATTCGATCGCGTAAAGAAACCCCGAACATAGCCCTCTCCATAGCTCGTTGAGCGACTCTGAGCTTATTCATGAGGCCAATCGTGAATGACCACATCTTGGTTCCATATGTCATCACTGGTAACACACACTGATTGTAGACTTTCGTCTTAAGGCACTGAGGAATTTTGGACGAAAAGACGTTGCGAAGTTTCCCAAACGCTGCCCATCCGAGTTGGATTCGTCGATTGACCTCTTTCTCAAAGTTGGACCTACCTAATTGGACAGTTTGTCCTAGGTATACATACGCGTCGACAACTTCGAGAGCCGAGTTCTCAACCATAACTGGGGCAGGCACCACATGGACATTCGACATAACCTTCGTCTTGTCCGTGTTCATTTTAAGGCCTACCCGTTGGGAGACTCGATTGAGGCCTTCGAGCATCGTGCCGAGTTCCTCCATCGACATTGTCATGACCACAATATCGTCGGCAAACCGAAGGTGAGTCATGTATTCGCCGTTAATGTTGATGCCTAGTCCTTTCCATTCCAAGAGCTTGAAGGCATCTTCCAAAGCGGTCGTAAACAGTTTCGGAGAAATAACGTCTCCCTGCCTTACGCCTCTTTTTAAGGGAATATCCTTCGAACTCTGTTCCTGTACTCGGACTGACATAGTGGCGTCTATACAAAAACTTCAACACTTCGATATACCGATAGTCAATTCGGCTGCGTTAGAGAGACTCGAGCACCGCCCATGTTTCGATCGAATCGAAGGCTTTCTCATAGTCCACAAACGTGAGACAGCGGCAAGTTATACTCTTCGGTCTTCTGTATCACTTGCCGCAGCGTATGAATGTGGTCTATGGTACTGTAGCCTTTTTGAAACCCAGCTTGTTCGGGACGCTGGAAGTCATCAAACCTGCGATCGAGATGATTTATGAGAGTTCATCATAAAGAGTTCTTCTTTCTCCAGAAAATCGGTTAGCCTCTGTCCCCTGGGGTTCCTTTCCCATACCCCAATTGCCCCACTCTCAACTCATCATCGCTTCTCTTGCCTAACTTTGCATTGAAGTCCCCCATAACACAATTGTGTGTGAAGGGGGCAGAGGCGGCTTTACCTATAGTGCAGGGTGTGCGGCGCACACGGGCGCCGGGTCTAAGGGGGCGCCGAGCGCCCTCTAATGCGACACCTCCAAAGATGCGTGCGTCGCTCGCGCACGGCACCGGCGCACTCAAAGACCCTGCGCCCGTGTTTCGGCCGATGCCGCCGGGCGCAAAGCAAGGCGCGCCACCACAAGCTGCGTCTTTACCTACTCTACATTAGGCTTAGTTCAGATGACCGCGCGCCGCCGCGCGGTTCAGCTGTTCAGATGGCGGCGGCTTGCGCGCGGCAGTCTAGCGTGAACATTCAGTGGAGAATGGACGTGGAGGAGGCTATTTGCTTGTGGGTTTTATACCGCAAACTGCGACGTCGTCGTCGAAAGCAAAGACGATACTGGGTGCACCCTATTTTGAGGCAAAGACTTTCTTTAAGCCTGTTTGTGACTTTATATCCCACACTAAGACAACACGAAGATCGGTTTTTCAACTGCTTTAGGATGTCCATTCGAATTAAGATTCCAAATCGCATCTCTTCTTTCAATTTCGTCAATTATTAAATCAATTGATATCTCGTCCTCCATTTTCTTTTCTATTATTTAGTGACTCCGTGCGTCCGCCCGCCTCAAACCACGCGGGTCATCTGAACAGGTCGATACAGGATTGTAGATCTTAAGCCGCGCGTCGCCGCGCGGTGACGCGTGGTTCAAGATCTTGCGCTCGGTGCATGGCGGTGCGCGCGGTGCATGGCGGTGCGCGCGGTGCATGGCGGTGCACGCGTCGCCGCGCGTTCATCTGAACTTACTCTTACTTTTGTTTCAACGTGAAATCAGCCTTAAAACAGATAATTAAAGATTATATTGGCGTAGAAAAGTAAAGATTACATACACTTCTATATGAATTGTTTCCTATAAAGTTTACATACATTTCTGTTAGCTATTAAAGTTTCACGGGTTTATCTCTGCAAACTTCGGAGATAAGGCCCCCCCTTATTTCCGAAGTTTGCAGAGAAGTAGTTTTTTCAACATTTTTGTTAATAACTCAAAAACGATACTGCTTAAAGGAAAAATAAAAACTGTTTAATAATGTGCAAATGAATACCTTTCATATGATACCCCACACGACCAAGTAACTTAACATAAAAATTTTGAGATCCCGCCCGATTTTATCCGCCCCCCTGCAATCATAATAAGAATATTGTTCAGCATTTTCATTTAAGTAAGTAAGGCCTTTGCATCTATAATAGATTACTTATACAGCGTCAGCAACTGGTAATCATGCTGTACGGGACGCTGCAGTGCCTGGGACATTGTTAGATGGATTAGGCTTGCCCAGCACCTATACCATCCTCTCAGCTTAGTCAGCTATTATTCAGAGGAAAGAACAGGAGCTTTAACGGTGAAGGAAACATCGTAAGGAAACCCGCGGCTTAGTTAGCTTCAGACGTATTTCATTTAAGCTATATTAGTAAAAAAGTGTTACCTATCTATAAACCCTACAAAGTTGTGATTTTTTATTGTTGTAACCCCTTCCTTCCTAAAAAGCTTCTTGACATTTAAAATTGCACTATTTGCACCCGAATTTTCGTTTGAAAATATAACTGTAGGTAAGTATTCCATTTTGACCCCGCTCCTACTAGGGGGCGCCAGGGTACTGGTGGCACACTGGCGCCACAAGGGCTAGAGCCGCCTCTGGAAGGGGGCGGAAAGGGGGTCTCAAAAATTTTAAATTACTAGGTCATGTGGGGTATTAAAGCCGTATCGTTTTCGAGTTATTTACAAAAACTTTGAAAAACATAGCGTTCCCCCCTTATCTCCTAAGTTTGCAGAGGCACCTCTGAAACTTTTATTGCTAATAAAGGGTGTCTCAGTAAGAGTGCACTTTTTTAAAAGGATATTTTTTTTCGTGCAAGTCTACTACTACTACTCTGTAATTTTACAGCTGTTACCTATGTTTATTCCGATTATAAAAATGGACCGATTTTCGAAAGTACAACGCGTTATAATTGTGAAAACTCATTGCAAAAATGCGAAAAGTTACGCTGAAACCGCACGCAAACTTCGTCACATTTTCAGTCGAGAAAGTGCACCTAATGTGTCGACCATTCCAAGAGTGGTCCAAAAATTTGATGAAACTGGGTCGATTATGAATATTAAGAATACTTTGCGGTCAACGGGGCGAAAATACCCATCCAACCCATTGACTTGAGTAATTGGATGGATGGGATTTTTTTCCCAACCACCCCATTGATGCGTAGGTTAATGAGGTGGTTGGGAATATATCAACAAAGAAGGCCCGAATTTATAATTTTGTAGGTTTCTTCCTACAAAATTCTACATCATGCTCTGTATATCAGGACAAAACTTTTGAACTAACTGCGAATCCTACCTACTAGTTAAAGCCAACATACTTAAATATTTATAATTCCAACCCCTTGTACCACTTGATTTAAAATTAGTAGAAACTTTAGTAAGTATATTAATTTCTACAGTATTTTTATTCAAAACTATTGTCTACATAAGAAGGCAAACTGGTGAAATTTTACTTACTTTTATTTAATACCTACTATGTGTTTATATTTATATTTATAAATTCCTCAAATGAATCATCTGAATCACTGTCAGATATTTCGCTTTCAGTGTCCTCTTCCAGATTTTTTAATATTTCTGTCTGTCATCACATCAATGAGGCGTTTTCATTAAAAAGTAAAAACTTCAGAAATAGTTACCTCGAACCTTATAGATGGCGTTAATTTTCTTTTACTGGTAGGCACAATTTGACAATGACAGGATTAGTCACAAACTTGCTTACTCCGCTTGCCAGCTCCATCTGTTAGCTTTAGTAGAAAACTCTTTTTGTTTTGTTACTGAAAACGGCTCATTACAAGAACTTTTTTTTTTATTCTTCTTCTATTTCCCTGACTTTAATGCAGTGCACTCCATGAGGACGAGATAAATCTCGTTTATGGTAGGGTAGACACAGAGCAAGTATGGCGCTGGCGGTAGTTAGCGGACAACGTACTCTACGACCTTCTTCTTTTTCTTTTTTATGGCTTTTGTGTTTGGTTTTACACAATTCTGCCAGTGTCAAGTAAGTAATCTTTAGAAAGTCAAATAGAGGTTACAAATAACAAAATGAAGAATAAATTTAGAAATTAGAACTTTTGAATTGACCAATGGTTTAGTAGGGTTAATTTTATATGTTAATTTTCATCATCGGTCTACGACACTCTAGCTGACGTCTAAGATGTCAATACGTTTGAAAGTGACTTAGCCAAAGTCAGGTTAAGTGAAAGTCAAATTGACAACTAAATTCCGCGTCTTTTAATCTGTCATTTTTCGTAAACACAGAATTGGAAATTTTGTAAATACAAAATTAAGTTTAAGTCGATAAATGTAGATCAAAAAATCATTGAAATGGACCAAAGTAATCGACAGAGAAGAAATGATCTTGAAATAGATAGTTTTCGCAGCGATGAACCAAATTTTGACCGAACACGCATGAGAAGACAATCAGGTGGTTTCGTGGATCTGGGAAATGAGTCACAATACGGTACAGGTGGCCACCAAGCATCTGGAGCTAACGAGATATTCGCAGATATACAGGTATGAACCGTTTGATCACGAACTTTCCAACTTTAAACGGCTAACTAGCCAGTTAAGCGCTTGCTCTCAAACTAAACATGCATTATGCGTTTTAGGGCGACGTACCTTGGTGGAAATCGAACTTCTTCATATCACAGCCGGTGCTTTTCGGCACCTGGGATGGCGTGTTTACATCGTGCCTCATTAATATTGTTGGTGTGATTGTATTCCTTCGTTCTGGCTGGATAGTTGGACAAGCTGGGGTTGTAAATGCTGTTTTAATTGTGATTTTTACTGGTAAGAAGATCATGAGTCTGAAATAAGAGGCAACAATGACAGACTCTAGGTACAAAATTTAATATAGCTGTTTTGTATGTCCTTTGCAGTGTTTGTAGCATTGATCTCAGTACTCTCTGCTGTTGGTATTTGTGAAAGATGCAGAATAGAAAGTGGTGGAGTGTATTTTATACTAGCCCATACATTAGGCTCCAGAATGGGAGGAGCTTTAGGCATGATTTACTGTTTTGGACAGGTATGTATATTATTTTATTTTTTCCTGTAAGTAGCCTGAAGGTAGCTGATACTCATAAATGCTATTTGCAGTACACAATGTACAGTAAAGTTAGAATAACTTGCATAAATATACTTAGTTGTCTAATCTAATTTAAACACCATGTTGGATCTTACTACTAGGCCAAAATCTCTCTTCTCTTCTATTAATTACCCTGGGTCAGGATCTAACTTCTCTGATCACTAATTATCATTCAGTTGTTAGTAAATAAAACTGTGTTGCATGCTATTTAAAAACTGACAGATACAATGGCATCACATTTAAAAGTGTCCTAATCTGCTGCTACTTCGTTGGTTTAGTGTTAACTAAAAGTCTAATTCCAGGCGGTGGGATGTGCCTTAAATGTGTTTGGTTTTGGTGAGTCAATGGCAAACTTGTTGACAACCGACAACACCTGGGCTGCGAGGGCTTTTGCAGTGGCCGCTGTGATACTCCTTGGGTCAATAAATGTAGCTGGCGTCAAATGGGTGATTAAACTGCAGTTCCTACTGCTTGTCATCATATTACTAGCAGCACTGGATTTCTTTGTGGGCTCATTAACAAGCATGCCAAGTAAGTTTTAGTTTGTTATAGAAAGTCTGTAAGTTGTGAAACAAGTATTCTATTTGTGTATAATATAATTGGAAAAATGGTGGAATGACTATAAGTTTGGAGTTGAAAGAAAGGAACTGTTTTCTTTTTTGTTTACTTGGTAGACAAAAAAAATCAAGTCACAAGGTCAGCTTTGTCAGCTTTATCAGCTTATTTGCAAATCTTTTATCATTATTTCAGCTATTGAATTCAAAGGCTGGCTTGGAGGAACAATAGCCAACAACACTTGGGCAGACTATCAGGACAATTATACATGGTTTAAGTGCTTTGGGGTCTTCTTCCCGACCATCACTGGCATACTGGCGGGTATCAATATGAGTGGAGACCTCAAAAATCCTTCAGTTAATATTCCTAATGGTTCATTGGCGGCTATAGGGACTGGGTAAGTCATTAAAAAAAGCTAACTTAAGTATCATACAACAATTTTACAATCACTGACTAATAGAGGCATAGGCAATAAAATGTAGGCAACATTCTCTTGCCCGTTGATGCAGTAAGAATATGCCAAGGGCTACTTCCGGATAGTGGGCAGCAGCGTCTTTCGGTTAATCAACATCCTGTATTGCGCTCGCCAACCTGCCTGCCAAGCATAGCGCGTATGGCAACATCCCCTCCTGATGATGTTTTACGACTAAACTAATGAAAGAATGACTTGATGCAATGCTTCATGTAAAAACTAGTAAAGTGTCTTCAATTGGAGCACATTGCATACAACTGTGTGGGACTTAATGACGTGACGTGATAGATGACAAAGTGCAATGCGCACTGTGGGCGACGTGCTATGCTGTGGACATACTATTTTAAACTAGCCTCTGCAAGTTACTCATTTGTTTTTCCAACTGGAGCTTTGTGATTATTACTTGAGGCAATGCTTTAAGTAAAATCTAGTAAAGTGAATCAACTTTGCAGATCGTGTTTGAATAAATTGACGTTTATTTTTGCAGATTGTGTTTGAATAAATTGACGTTTATTTTTGCAGAACTTTCTTATACCTGATGTTCGTAATAACACTAGCAGCAACCGTCACAAGAGAAGCACTTCTAACAAACTACTCAATAACAGCGGAGATATCAGCTTTAACAGTGCTTCTTTTAGCTGGGTTGTATGTGAGCTCTATGAGTTCATGTCTTGGCGCTATGTACGGCACGCCCAGAGTGCTGCAGAGTATCGCAAACGAGAGAGTTATACCTGGACTGGAATTTCTTGGACATGGTGTAAGTTTTCGCTTGTTTACTATTCCCACGCTAATACTACTCGTGAAGTCGATCAATGACTAGTCGCAAAGTTGATGAATGACTCGCTAAGTCAAAGTCAATGACGAGCTGCGAAGTTGTTCAATGACTCGCGATGTTATCAATGACAAGTCGCAAAGTTGATCAATGACGAGATTGATCGACATGTGAAGTAGGTACGTAACTACCTCACGAAGAACGCTTCTAGTTCTTTGACTTAGAGAAAAGCGAGCGGAAATCGCTCAAAGCGAGGTTGCACGAGGCGAAGCGAAGTGTCTGTCACACTTACACTTCGTGTGTGTAGTTATCTCAGAACAATAACGTAATAGAAACCAGGCTAAAATACCAACCAAAATCAATCATTCTGTACTATTTTTACTAATGACATTTTACAGGAGCTGGAAAGAGGTGCATATACGGTTGTAGTCTTAGTCTTTTTATTTTATGGCTTTTTGTGTTTGGTTTTACACAATGCCGCCAGTGTCAAGTTAAATAATTAGTGTTTATTTTAAATCAACTCATTCTACTGAACTCCCCATGAGCAATGATTGATCATATACAGGTATAAAGGTAAGCACAAGTAAATAGGCTTTCCAGGTGGATTTAAATAGAATAAGGTAGGTATTCTTTTTTGTGAGAAATAATTTTAAGCTATATCTAAAAGTAAGAAATTTTAAAGCAATACTATTATTTAAAATTATAACCTCTGTTTAAATGGCTAACAAAACATCAGTTTTATCGATTTTAAAGTCGACACAGTTACATCACTAGCAATAATAAACGTAAAGTTACTTATCTTTAAGAACTTGACAGTGTCATAAGTAAAAAGAGTACAGATTGATTGATTACAGTTGCTAATTTAGCCTGGTTTCTATTATGTTATTATTCTGAGGTAGTTATACTCAAATTCTTCTATTAGCATAACTTGAATCAACTTCGATGTTGTTCGAACTTGAATCAGAGATGTGTCAAGCAGAGTCATAGCTAATAAATAAGATTTTATTAACATATAGGTGTGTCGTTGGGTTGTTTTGAAAACATAAATATTTATATTAATAATATTACATCAAATCTCGAAACATTTATGTGGTATCTTTGCAATGGTAATTAATGTACACTCACAGGCACAATTAACCGCCCACCTTGATTTTTCACGTTTTTGGTGTAAAAAAAATGTGGCAATACTTTTGCATTTTTTTATTACGCAGGTATTTTGAACAAAAATAACAAAACTACCCACTTAACTTTATTTTTTCATACGCATTAGTTGTAAATTAGGGTAAATATCGAATTTCATCTCATTGGCGTTATCGTTACCAGACTGCTAACATTGCTTCATTGGCTTTTAAAGTAAACAATTTAAGTTTGTTTTGTTTTCGTAAGTTAAAGCTAGTATTTTGACATCATAAACATGCCATTTGATTATCTTTTTTAAACTTTCGCGATCACAACACATTATTAACATACATATAACCGGGTATTTATCGCGTAAATTACCTTTATTATTATTTCCCGACGTTTCGACGTTTTCACCAAGCATGGTCCCGGGAAGAGTCTTCCCGGGACCATGCTTGGTGCAATCCAAGCGAAACGTCGGGAAATAATAAAGGTATAAATACCCGGTTATATGTATGTTAATAATGCCATTTGATTCTACCTCAGTGGCGAGAGGTGTCGCTCTTATCGACGAAGGGTTTAGTCAGCGTTAGGCGCGTCGCTCACTGGTAAGTCGAGGCGAGGTCGCGCCGTTTTATTCCTTAAGAAAAGGTACAAGCGGCGCGCCCATCTACGTTTTCTTCAGGAATAAAACGCCGCGACCTCGCCTCGACTTACCAGAGAGCGACGCGCCTTACTTGGCGCGGACGCTTGGTGTGGCACTTACTACCTTAAGGGATGCATTGAAACGGTTTCGGGACACTGGCTCTTATAAGCGAAGACCAGGACAATGCCGAAAAAGATGCACATCCGCTCGCGATGATCGGTTTCTTGACCAATGTTCTCAGAAATCGGTTCACCACAGCTGTTGAGGCACGAAACCAACTTCGTGAGGTTCGCAATGTCCATGTGAGTGAAAGAACAGTGAGAAGAAGGTTAGGAGAGAAGGCCCTTGCAGCTATTCGACCATCTCGAGTGCCACAACTGCTCGTAGACCACCGGAGCGAAAGACTTCGTTTTTCCCGAGAGCACGCCGAGTAGAATATGGAGCAATGTAATAAAATTATGTTTTCTGACGAGACAAGAATATGCTTGCACGGTCCTGACGCTCGCCAGCGTGTATACAGACGAAAGAATAAAAGGTTTGCACCATGTACTGTTGTGGAAACAGTAGGTTACCAAGGTGGCTCTATCATGATATGGGGCGGCATAACTTACGAAGCACGCACCGACTTGGTTGGTGATCTTCGAAAGAGGTGGAATAAATGCTCCATTTATTGGCAAACATTTTTTATTAATGCAGCTCGCATTAATCTCTCTCTCTCGCTCGCCCCCACGTTGCTAGAGTTGTTACTGACTACCTGGATACCGTCGGCATTCGAAAATTACCATGGCTGGAGTCCAGATTTAAATCCCATTGAACACATATGGGACAATTTAAAAAGACGTGTTCGAAGCCGTATACCAGCTCCGACCACCATAGATTAATTAAAACAGTCCGTGATTATGGAGTGGCAGAATATTCCACAGCAACAGATTAAAGATGTCATCGACAGCATGCCAAACCGTTTGATGGAAGTTATCAGGTCTAGAGGTGGAAATACGCATTATTAGACATCATTATTTCATGTGTTTTTTTTTATTTTTACTCCATTTTATCACATTTCCCAATTAACAGTAAATACTGGTCAGTGTTTTCTAAGATTTTTTTTTATTAAAAACATACCAATTAAAAACAAAATCATCTTTTATTTTAGTTCAAAATCCCTACGTAATACAAATAGCATGCAAAAGTATAGCTACAATTTTTTTTTCGCCAAAAACATGAAAAGTCCAGGTGGGCGGTTAATTGTGCCTGTGAGTTTATTACCAGATTCTGTATGCTCTATCTGGGTAGCCCAGTATTCTGGTCACGATAATCATGTTTTGCTTATTTACTAAGTTGTTTTTTGTTGAATTATTTCCAGAGAGGGCCGAACAAAGTGCCGCTGTACTCGATGGTCGTAGTAGCGATAGTGACAGTAACATTCATTATCATCGGCGACATAAACTTACTCGCACCCATAGTCACCATGCCGTTCCTCATAACATACGCTAGCATCGATTACTCTTACTTTGCTCTTGCCCAAACGTTTGACTTGCAACACAAGCGTGAAATGAGGTATGTCTTTTTTGTTGTTTTCCAAACTTAGCATTCGTTAACCCTCATCCTCACATTACGTTGAGTCTGCAGAACATGTTCTTGCTACAAACATAGGACCATAATATTTAAAGATTGTATAGATGTGTTTCCTACACAATCACTGGTATTTATATCTTTTCCATCTAAAAGTTGGTAGCGAAGGAAGTTGCACTATTTATTATCATATAATTTTAAATATCCAATGTCTTACTGGGGTGCCGTGGGGTGTCGTCAGTAGAGTGTTGTCTCTCCATTCTTGCCCGTGGATGCAGTAATAATTTGCCAAGGGGTACCTCCGGAAGATGGGCAGCAGCGTCTTTCCGTGTATCAACATCCAGTACTGCGCTCGCCAACCCGCCTGCTAAGCGTGGTGAGTATGGCAACAACCCCGTCATGATCTTGGAGATACATGAGGGAGGCCTCCGTCCAGCAGTGGGCGTGGACGGACAGTAGTTCAACGGCTGAGATGATTTTCATTCATTATCATTGGCGACATAAACTAACTCGCATCCATAGTCACCACGCCGTTCCACATCACATACGCTAGCATTGATTAAGTACTCTTACTTTGCTTTTGCCCAAGCTTTTGATTTTGCAACGCAAGCGCAATTGAAGGTACGTTATTATTTTGATCGTATGTTTTCCTCATCGTGATTTCCTGCCCTTTTGCGGGTTCCGTATTCTACTTTATTTGGAGTTGGGGGGAACATGTTCTCTTTTTAATACACTATCAAGAATTATTCATCAAAAAATAAACATTTTTGTGATTGCTAGTAGGTAAAGGAAATCAGCACCTTATGTTTTCAGACGACATCCGTGGCTCATTTTGCTGAAAGTCGGCTGAAACGCGCGGGTTTGCGGGTTCGATCCACAGATATTTATTTCAGGTCGAGGTGTCCTCGTATTTTTTTCTATTGTGCTGAGTGTAGTGTCCAGCATTATTTATTTATTATTGAAATATGGTTCCATTATATTATGACGTTCCGTGAGGTGCCGGCATTAGAATGTTGCCTCTTCTCTCTTGCCCGTAGATGCAGTAAGAATCTGCTTTTTTGTGTATCAACATCCTATACAGCGCTCGCCAACCCGCCTGCCAAGCGTGGCGAGTATGGCAACTACCCCTCATGGAGATCCATGAGGGAGGCCTGTCCAGCAGTGGACGTGGACAGCAGTCCTACGGTTGTAAAATTGATATCAAAAAGTAGTTGGAATTACGAAAGGTTAAATTTACAAACTCGTAGTCTTCGTAATAGAATCTCAACCCGAAATAACTTTCAGGTTCCAAGGACATTCGCCAAGAGATCCTCAAGTTTATGGTGCTACAGGCAGTGATCTTGACTTGCTGTTCCCAGAAAGAATACGACATAAAAACGTTGGTGTAAGTAAATCTATTCGAATGCTATATTTACAAAAAAAAATATTGACGGCGATCTCTTTCGCAGTAAGTAGTTTTACTATTTTAAAATAATATTTCAAAAGTTAAATTAATTGATTCGTCATGTCCCTACCTTTATTCACCGCTTATTGGGGCCGGCACAATCCTTGACTTCTTGATTTAAATTAAAAAAACAAAACTTTATTATAAAATTTAACATTTAATCTTATTAAACATACACTGAAAAAAATCCAGCGAATCAAGCATGACATTTTGCTTGATAGAAAAAAAAATGAATGAAGCAATCAAAAACTTATTAAACTACATTAATCACTATTTAGTGTCACAATAAAGGTGAAATGATCAACTTTTCTATAACATTCACTTCATAAAAGGAATTAAGATATCATCATTATGTTATTGTAAACATGGTTTTATTGTAAATGTAAACATACAAATATTTAATTCGAGTATCGAACAGAATCAAATTAATAAAGTTACCAATACAAAGTAATCAGGTCCATTGATTGTAGAGATCCCTACCTCTCAGTGTTTACATTTAACAGAACTAGATGTCGCAACTAGAAAAATTAGAACGCGCTATCGAAGTGTTTCACCCATTTACTTAGGTCTCGGGTCTAACTTTTTGTGATTTGACTTTAAACAACTACCACTTGTCAAAGCGGCGCGTACCTAGCTTCATCCCTTGTTTGGACTAGCGTATTGAAAGCTGAGACACCCTCTGTAGTTAAATTTGGTTAAGTTGAATAAATGTTCTTTTTTCCATCTTCACGCCCTCTCATTTGACGAAATCCCGCTCACACCCGCTATATTATATATAACTTTGCCTTATAAAATTAAGCATTACTTTACATTACTGAAACTACTAAAATACTTGATAACCATTACCACGTTCGTTGTAAATTCAATCAACATAAATCATTGGCATGTTAACCAAACTTGATTGTATTGACAATTACTTTGTTTGATATCATCAAGACAACTTGTCTGTTGCTTATTCAACATAACTTTATTGCCATAATCGTATTACTTTATGTGCTCGTATATAAACAAGTTCCTTGATAGCTGCAAACATTTTTTTTATCAATATTATCAAGTTTTTTTTTCAGTGTAACAATAAATTAAACATTTTACAAAAGGCGGTATTATCTTTTGCGAAGATATCTAGAAGGAAAGTGTTAACCCACGCTGTACTTAGCTTTCTTACTAGTATCTTATACGACGATATTTAGATGGAAAGTGTTAGCCCACGCTGCGCTTAGCTTTCTTACTAGTATCTTATACGACAATATCTAGAAGGAAAGTGTTAACCCACGCTGTACTTAGCTTTCTTACTAGTATCTTATACGACGATATCTAGATGGAAAGTGTTAGCCCACGCTGCGCTTAGCTTTCTTACTAGTATCTTATACGACGATATCTAGATGGAAAGTGTTAGCCCACGCTGCGCTTAGCTTTCTTACTAGTATCTTATACGACGATATCTAGATGGAAAGCGTTAACCCACGCTGCACTTAGCTTTCTTACTATTATCTTATACGACAATATCTAGATGGAAAGTGTTAACCCACGCTGCACTTAGCTTTCTTACTAGTATCTTATACGACAATATCTAGATGGAAAGCGTTAACCCACGCTGCACTTAGCTTTCTTACTTACTAGTATCTTATACGACAATATCTAGATGGAAAGTGTTAAGCCAATCTGTACTAGATTTTCTTACTGTCATTTATTCCAAGTTACATAAAAATAATTCGTTTCAGGATTTTACACCCTCGCCAACTGATCCGGCTATGATGAACGGGAGATCGTCAAATGGCGATGTGCGCAGGCCGAGTATCAGTGTACATTCAAAGAACAAGAACTGGTATTCGCATCTCTGCAATCGGTGGCTGTCTTTGATTGGGGTATGTAGTCATAATAGGAGGATGTCTTAGTTACCTCGGAACTCCCGTTGTTTATGAACCGATTTGGAAAAATATTTTTGGTAAATTAGATACACTCGCCGTGGGGTGTAACCGCCGGCAGTAGAATGTTACCCCTCCTCTCCTACCCGTGGATGCAGTAAGAGCCTGCTAAGAGACACCTCCGGAAGATGGGCAGCAGCGTCTTTCCGTATATCAACATGCTGCGCTCACCAACCCGCCTGCCAAGCGTGGTGAGTATGACAACTACCCCTCATGGAGATCCATGAGGGAGGCCTTAGTTCAGTAGTGGACGTTTTACGGCTGGAATGATGATGATGATGAGATACACTTCCAGGCTGATTTATTTTTTTGCCAAAACGCGGTTCTGATGATAAGATCTATGAGGAATTATATAATTATAATAGTGTCAAATCGCGAAGAGTGGAAAGGAAGATAGGCCTTTGCCCTGCAGTGGGACAGTGGAATTAATAATAACAATTGCTCCCTGCAGTCCTAGTCACCGCTTGAGCCTTGCTTCGTGGCCGGTGATTCAGCGTTTCTATATATAAAAAAAAATTATGAGTTAACAATTAAATGTGGAATAATGATAGTGTCTACTGCAATCCCTCAAGGCATAATTATCTAAATTTAAACTTGCGGTTGTGTTATTTGTTTTACGTAATAATGTTTGCTTGTTCTTAAATCATTGGGATTCATGATAATAGGAGGGAACTACATTCACTAATGCCTCAAGGAAAAGAAAAACCTTATTAATCATTTCGTTACCGGTGTGGTTTGGACCCACGTCAGTCAAATCCATTCTTGACCCTTCCTAAAGCCGCTACGATGCTAACGCTAACGGAACCCTTGAGGGCCTGAATCGATGTGATAAGATCTTCATAGGATCGTTCATATAAAGGTAGTATTATGCCTAAATTTGGTTCAACTATTACAGTATTATACCTAAGTTTAATGGTTCATATAAAGGTAGTATTATACCTAAATTTGGTTTAACGCTAATTATAAATTATGTACATACTTTTTAACTCGTAACTCTTGTATTGCAGGTAGCAATCAAACTTCTATTAATGTTCCTCGTAAACTGGGGGTATGCACTTGGCTGCCTTACCATCCTTTGGTTGCTGTGGTGCTACATCGGCGCTGCCAATCCTGCTGTAAAGCCGGGACGCGCTTCTGAGTTCCGCTTTTTCCATTGGCTGAAGATATCTTTTCTGCAGGCAATAGGGTGAGTTTATCTTTTTTATTTTCTATATAGATACATCAAGTTTAAACTTTACGCATACGTAGATGTAGACCAGGAATAACGCATACGCTACGTTTTATCTGGTTACAACGCTTGCGAAGCTGCGTGCAGAAGCTAGTAATAAATATAATGTTCACGACCATGAACATTATATTTGTTCATGGTTTTAGTTGAAATTGTAATATTTATAGCGACTTTTACATTTTATTCACAGGAAAAGGCCATTAGAATACGAGCAATTGGTTGTGACGCCAGTGCACGCTGACATATCAATGGAGCAGGAGAGACTCAACGACGACAATGAAGACTTCGCCTCGCGTCGTCGGTACCACCAGTCCACCGCACTGCAGAGCCACCTCGTTAGCGTGGATAGTTAGTCCTGTGAAATCTATATTATTTCGAGTCCATTGCATTTATTTGTATATTTATAGTCAGATACAATGATTTGTTTACTCTGTTTATACGACTTTCGTTATAAAATAATATGTTTAAAAAAAGTAATGTAGAAGCTTAAAAAAGTTAAAAGTTATCAGTAGGAATAAGTGTCTATTTAAGTGTGGACATTGCCTTTTTTAAATGGTATTTTTGTTTAGAATCTCGGTTTCAAGAGATATATTTAAGATGGAAAGACATTTTTGTATCTGACTGAACCATAACCTGGAGAACTGCAGCCACAGTTGCAGCCGGAGTCAATGAGACCGTAAACTTGAATTGCCCATAAAGAATCGTCAACCGATTATAGTTCTCTCGCCCTTCTTATTGCCTTCCAAAAATATATAAAATTAGATATGTTACAACGAAATAGCTGCGTATATTTAATAATTATAATCTTTAAGCTATGAATGCAGATTTGCAGGACACTTAACCTATTTAAATATACTTGCATGTGTGGCGAACAAAACAAGCTCAGACTCATACACCTTTTAAATTAACTGGCAACTATTCTAGATTATTCACACATTTAATTTTTTAGCCTATCACGCTTCACGCTGCGGTTACAGCACGTAAATAGTTATGCCCTGTAAGTAACCCATATTTCCAGTATCTACGAACCATCAACTGTTCTTTAGACTTAAAATTGGGGGTGAATGATTTCATTCCGATTTTAAGCACCGGTAAAGATTTTTTGTCAGTTGTCAATGGAAATATGTTTTAAGTTAATAATGCTTGTAACATATGATGAAAATTTTTACTTATATATATTTATTCTCACCCCTCAGTACGCCTTTCTATTAAGGAGGTTCGTAGTAATCATAATTTGTTATTGCTTGAAACAAAATCTTTTTACAAATTGTTACAACAAAAAATTAAGTTCATTATTTATTGTGCGTAATGCTAATTTTGTGATAACACCTTACTTAATATGTCTACTTCAATATTTCTTATTAAGTTATAATAATGACTGACTTGTTAACTTGAGTTTACTAATTAATTGACATAAGTAAGTGATATTTTGCAAAGTTTATAGTAGGATATTAAATTAATTTATTTAGATTTTGGAGTTATGCAAAAGGTATCCAGAGCTGCGAATATGTAGACATTAAATAAAAATGGTTTTATTTACATGTAAGAGAATTAAGACAAACACATGCATAATGGATATTTCCTTTTTCATATCTGCACAACACTTTGTATGATATAGCTTAATTATATTATGAGATATTTTTACATTACAAATCTCTTTAAAAAAAATGTTTCATTTTCAATCAACATAGGTACCCACATTCCATGACAAAAGTTGGCTCTGTCTAGGAAGCGATTTAGGCAAGCACTTTGTGGAGAAGGCTCGGTAAAGACCCAATCCCAATGTAAGTAAAATCCTTAAAAAGGTAGAGTGGTTATATTTGAAAAACCTAATAATTACTAGATAAGTATAATCGACTATTACATTTTTGAAGTTGGTTAAAATTTTCGGGTAAAATGTGACACACACGGCCCAGCCTCGTTCATCAAATTCAGCCAAGTAGCATCTACAGACTCAAACATCTAAATACAAAATTGGGGCATTATACTTTTTATATGCTTGTTATAGACTGATTTAAAGATTATACGAGATAATTTAAAGTGATCTGATCAGGTCCTACCTACCTAGTATATATCTCGTCTAAGCCTACTTACCTTCCTAAGATGAGATCTCGATTGTTATATACTCTTTGGAGATAAGGGTCCCTTAGCAAGATAAAGGGTCCTATATACCAAAGAGTAAAGTAATATTATGGCACAGAATAAGTATCTATAATTCCGCCGTGAGTAATATACCTCGTGTGTTCATAAGTCTTGAGACACAGTAAAACTAAAATATTTTTGGAGCTAAGTTGAGTATTCATATAATGGATATTAAAATTAAAACTACTGACATCTATTTTTAGTTTTAAAATTACAGGATTTTATCGCGTACCTTTTTTATTATTTTCCCGACGTTTCGAACACCTTTCAGCGTTCTTGGTCGCGGGAGGACTGATGTGCTGGGAGCTACCGCCGCGTATTGATGGCTACTTTTTTGGTGGTTTCTTTTTTGATGGTTTACTGGAACACTGTTTGAACGGAAATTTCTTTCTATACCGCGGGCAACACTACCTCCAGATCGACGGAGTGGCCATGGGTAGCCCAGTAGCTCCGGTCTTGGCCAACATCTGGATGGAACATTTTGAGAGTAAGATTGATTTTACAGCCAACGGTATAAAGTTGTGGAAACGTTATGTGGATGACGTTTTCTGCATAATGAAGGGAGGCGAACAGGAAGTCCACCAGTTAACAGACACATTGAACGCCATACACCCGAATATCCGGTTCACGCATGAAATGGAGATTAATAGGACTTTAGCTTTTCTGGATGTCAAAGTGATGGTGAGATTCGATGGTTCCTTAGCGCATTGTGTCTACCGAAAACCGACTCATACTGACCGGTACCTAAACGCTGCATCGCATCATCATCCGTGCCACTTGCAGTCTGTTGTGGCTTCATTAATTAACAGGGCTCATGATCTGTGCGACCCTGAACATGTGGAGAGTGAAATCAGCCATGTTCAGGAGGTTCTTAGACACAACGGATATGTAAGTAGAAAAACTATAAAACGGAAAAGCCGAAAATCGCCGGAGGTCAGCAGACAACCTATCTTTCTGCCGTACGTGAAGGGGGTGACGGATAAGATTGGAAATATTCTCAAGAGATTTTCAATTAAGTCAGTTTTCACTCCCTACTCAAAAGTCTCTCAGCAGCTCCGAACACCAAAAGATAGCATACCGCTGCAAATGCCAGGCGTATACAAAATTGACTGTAGCTGTGGCCGTTCATACATAGGGCAAACTAAGCGAACAATAGCCGAACGTGTCAAGGAGCATTATAGCCGCGGTCAAAAATCGGCAAGTGTATAAGTCAGCGATTGCCGAACATCTGCTGGAGTCAGGACCTAACCACTGGATAGAACTACACGACCCAAAAGTTCTATCCAAAGAACGACACTATTATAAGAGGATAGTTCGAGAGGCGATTGAGATCAAGAAACACCTAAATTTCAATCGTGAAGATGGTTTTCGTCTCTCTTCTGCATGGAATCCTGTGTTGAATAAGTGTGTGCGTTGTGTTCCGACGGTACAGCAGTCCGATACCGTCAGTGTAGTGTGTCGTAATGTGAACTTGGACATTTCTGAATCTGAAGACGAATTGAGGGTAGTCGTGGATTCTGCCATCAATTCGCGGCGGTAGCTCCCAGCACATCAGTCCTCCCGCGACGAAGAACGCTAAAAGGTGTTCGAAACGTCGGGAAAATAATAAAAAAGGTACGCGATAAAATCCTGTAATTTTAAAACTAAAAATATGTTAACAAATCGCGAAAGTTTAACAAGTTATACTGACATCTAGATCTGTATTTAAAAATAAATCATTCAAAATGGCCGCCTTTGCATTCAATGCAGGCCTTCAAACGCGTGCGCCATTCATCTATGGCGGCACGAATCTTTTCAATGGGAATCCGTTTCGATTCTTTAATAAGAGCTCGCTTGAGAGAATCCAGGTTTGGGTGAGACTTTCTGCATGCCCTCAGCTCCAATTCCGTCCATAAAGAATAATCCAAAGGATTCAAGTCAGGGCTTGACGAGGGCCAATCTTCGCTCCGAATGAAGCCTGGCAAATTGGCCTCCAGCCAACGTTGGGTAGTCTTAGCTTTATGGGAGGGAGCAGAGCCCTGTTGGAAAACCCAGTATTTTCCAGCGAATAGCGTATCATTTAATGGTTTAACCACCGCTTCCAATATGTCGGTTTGGTAATTTTGTGTCCTCACCTTGACGCCTTGCTGGCAAAAATGAAGCGAAGTGACCCCCTCGTAGGAAACACCCCACCAAACCATCACACTTGCTGGATAATGAGTGCGCTGGACATTGCGTACAGATGGCTGGACGTCCTTTGAACTTCTGGCGTAAACCTTATTGTTCTGCCGGTTAAACTTTTCTTCCACCGTGAAGATCTTTTCATCGGTAAACAGGATATTTTTTGGATCGTGTCTCTTCAATAGGTTCCGACATCGTTCCAGTCGCAATTTACGAAGACGCTCGTTTAAATAATGCACTTTCCTTCGACTGTAGGCCTTTAGTTTAAGATCATATTTAAGTATCCTGTTCACCGATATTCGCGAAATGTTGGTCTGCAGAGCTAATTTCTTTTGAGTCCGGCAAGGGTTGCGACGAATTCGCTCTCTGATTACTTTGATGTTGGCGGGCGTCCTTACAGACCGCGGGCGGCCACATCTTCCACGGTCTTCTAAAGAGCCGGTCTCCTTGTACCTCTTTATGGTATAATACACAAAGTTCCGACTACATCCCAAACTTTGGATTTCACTAAAAACTTGCATTGGTTTTTTTCCTGCTTGAAACAGTGAAATTACAGTCGCACGCAAATCTTTTGTTGGCGCCATTTTCACGGAGAATGAAACAAATATTCAAATGTATATTTTATCTGATTCAAAACATTCGAAATTTAAATTTTAAAAGTTTAAAAAGGGTTGCATGAATTACTTTCTTTTTAAATTAATTAAATAAGTTCGTCTCAAAACTTATGAACACACGAGGTATATTAGTCTATGGTGATTAATGATTATGGTCCATAGAGTACATTATATATACTTATGGTCCTACCATTGAGGCGTTTTCATTAAAAAGTAAAAATTTCAAAAATAGTTCCCTCGAACCTTATAGATGGCGTTAGTTTTATTTAACTGGTAGGAAACACAATTTGACAATGACAGCAATTGTCATTAATCACAAACTTGCTTTCTCCGCTTGCCAGCTCCATCTGTTAAGTTTAGTAGGAAACACTTTTTTGTTTTTTACTGAAAACGGCTCATTAGGTATGAGTCGTTTTCAGTAAAAAATAAAAAAGTGTTTTCTGGTTCGAGGGAACTATTTTTGAAGTTTTTACTTTTTATTGAAAACACCTCATTGCATTCGGGTAAAAAATAAACAAGAATGTCAATGTCTACTGTCACTTCATTCAATATGTCGTATGGTACCCAACTGTCAAATATGCCCGCGTTCAGTTTACTCACTCCACAGTTCATTCAGTAGGTACTTCTCTTCACTCACGTTCTACGCTTGTCTTTTCATCTTTTGTCTTGATCACAGAACACTAATATCATACCCTATGGATTGATTGCTTTACATTTTGCATTGTGTAAATTTTGCAATTTTTCCGATTTACTGCTGGGTATCTCCCTGCCAATGTGTTTGTTATCTAGTTAAACCTTTGTAACGTTTATCATGGCTGATGATTTGAGAAACTACAAGCTTCAACTGCAGCAGGTAAATACAGTACAACTTACTGCCCTGCAACTTTATTGAATCCATTACAAACAATAATCTTCTCATGTTGTTTTTTAGGTGGAAGCGGCATTGCTGACCGATCCAGACAATGAAGAGCTTCTGAAGTTGAAAACTGATTTAGAGGAAGTAATTGAGTTAACACAAGATCTTATTAAAACTCAAGAAGGTGAACCAAAAGTGCCTAATATTCATGGTTCTAGTAATGATGATGATGTTACAGCTTCCCTGCTGGCGGCGGAGGAAGGTAGCAGTTACTCGGATAGACAATACTCCAATTGGCAAGTTGGAGAGAAGTGCCTGGCCAAATATAGAGTTGATGCTATGTAAGTACCTCTCACAAAACACCAGTACATGGATGTTAAACAGCTGGTCTGTTGCTCAAATCTGCTATTGCAATGGCCAACTACTATTTAGCACCTTGCATAAATCTAGGTTTTTTTCGCCATACTGGTTTACCTACTTGTTAGTTTAAATAAAAATTCAAAATCATCTCAGCTCATTTCAAGATTGTTTGGATAAATGAAAATATTAAATTATACCACAAGTTAAGTGTTATAATTATTATTAAATATGGACATTTCACATAAACTTATAGTCTGAAAAATAAGGTAGAGGTAAGAAAAGGTAGAGCTTATGATAGCGATACTCAAGCCTTTACCATAAGATAACCAGAAAGCAGATTAGAAAGACTAGATTATTTATGTACTTTTAGTATGATTAAGATAATAAAGAAGAGGTAATGGCGTCAACTAAACTGCTAAGGGCTACCTCCGGAAGATGGGCAGGGGATACCTCCGGATGATGGGCAGCAGCTCCTTTCCATGTATCAACATCACATACTGTACTTGCCAACCCACCTGCCAAGCGTGGTGAATATGGCAACTACCCCTCATGGAGACCCATGAGGAGGGAGGGAGGTCTTTGTTAATTAGTGGACATTTTATGGCTGAAATGATGAATGGTGTCAACTAAAGCATCTTAACCCTCATCTATTAGGTAATTCTACAAGGTGTGCAGGTTTGGTTTCTATTATGTGCTCTCAGAAGCTTATTACAGGTGTCATTGTTTTGTTAATTTAGAAGCCATACAGATAGGTCTTTCCTCCAGCAGTTGATATCATGCAAAGACATTTCCGCACCATTTGTTTTAAAGGTTATTAATTGCCATAGTTAAATTGGCTCAACCTCATGTAATACTGTAATTCTTTGCCTGGTAGTGTGCAATTTAACTGCTAATGTATTAATCAGATGCTATTTGACATGTTTAAATTTTAAGTATCATGAACATGGGATTTTATCATGCAATACCTTTGATTATAACACCTTTCCACTGTTTCAACAGCTCCAGTGTACCTGGGAGTACCAAGGCTGTTGAAACACAGTGGAAAGTTGTTATAATCAAATGTATTGCATGATAAAATCCCATGTTCATGATATTTAAAATTTAAACATGTCAAATAGCACCTGATTAATACATTCAGGAATAATCAAAGGAATTCCCATGTTTTTCATATTTAAAATGTATTCTGATCACAAAAGTTTAAGAAAGAATATGTTCTAATTTACAGGTTTTACGAAGCCTTGATTGAAGAAGTTTCAGAAGACACTATAAAAGTTAAGTTTGATGGATACACAACATTTGAGGTGGTGTCAATAAATGATGTGAAACCTCTAGGGTCAGCAGTCAAAAGACCTTTAAATACAGATGATAAGTAAGTATGACTAGCGTTTCTATTTTTTACTTATAATTAATTATCAATCATACCTTTCCATTTTCAATCATTGCAATTGGGAAAAGGAGGTTGAATGCTTGCTTTACAACTTTACTACTTACTATATTGTAAAGAGATTTTTTATAACATATTTTGCATGTTTATAGAAATAGCACTAACAACAGAGGTTAATGGCAAAACAAAGGGACGCCTACGCCCAGCAGAGGGTTGAAAGGGCCTGATGGTAGAGGTAGTAAAAGACAGATTGATAAAATCTACTTTCCATACTAAACTTATTAGCCTACTGTTGGGCAAAGGCCTCTCTACCCTCTCCACAATTTCTATCCATACATCATAACTTTTATTAAATATAATACGGCTTACACCACATACCGAATTTATTATCATCTTGCTGATAATAAGTTAGGTATGAACATAGTGAACGGTGCTCATGAAGAAGGGCCTCTAAATGGTCTACGAAACGTCAGCAAGATGATAATAAGTTAGGTATGTGGTGTAAGCCAAATTATATTTATTAAATGATGTCAAGCCACAATACACTGACGACCTCTGTGGCGCAGCGGGCGAAGGTCCGCCTGCTTACGCAAGAGGTTGCGGGTTCGAATCCCGCCTCGGAACAAATGTCTGTACGATCTGCAGATATTTGTTCAGGGTGTTCTGGATGTTTTTCTATATCATCATCATCATCATCATATCAGCCCGTTGACACCCACTGCTGGGTATAGGCCTCCTCTTCAGCACGCCAACGTAAACGGTCCTGTGCAAGTCTCATCCACTGTCGTCCGGCAACCCTGGCCAGATCGTCCGCCCATCTGGCAGGTGGTCTGCCTCGAGGCCGTCTCGTTTCCATCGGAAACCACTCTGTTACCGCCTTGGTCCATCGGCTGTCGTCTCGCCTGGCAACATGCCCTGCCCATCTCCATTTTAAGCTTGCGATCCGCATACCTACGTAATATAATATAATATAATAAAAAAAATTTTAATTTTTCTATATAATATAATAAAAAATATCTATCTATGTAGTATAATGTATTAAGTTTATCAGTCATCTAGTACCCATAACACAAGCTCTGCTTAGCTTGGGACTAGATGATGCTGTGTGAATTGTCCAGCATAATAAAATAAAAATATAATAATTTCAACATCATAACTTACTTTTGTATTAATTTTTTTCTCATACCAACAACAAAATGATAATAAAATGCAATGAAAATATCTAGTTTTAATTCCGCTAATGCTGAGATGCATATGCACCGCCCTCCCGACCGCTTATTATGCACATGCAGGGAGAACTAGCTTGTTAGTGCAACATGCATACCCAAACCCACACGACGTCACGTGTTTCGCCTCTCCGCGAGGCATCTTCAGGTGAGACGCCGAGGTGTTGACTGGTCGGCGGCTGGAACGAAATTTCGCTTTAGTGAAAAACAAATTATTGTCATGGATTTCCGCAAAGTAACGCCATATTTCATTAATTATAAACAAAATGATATCTACATTCAAGTAAGCTTAAGCAAAAGCCAGTCTTAGCAATAAACTGCCTCATTAACATGTTTATTTTTTAATACAGGCATGGTAAGGGCTACAACAGAGAATACCTTAAGAAGAAAAAGCAAAAGAAGCAACAAAGATTCAAACAGATTGAAGAGGAGAGAGAAAGTGAAAAGAATAAATGGCTAAATTTCCACACAAAATCTACAAAAAAAGCTGGTGTAAAAGGAAAAAGCATATTTGCATCTCCAGACAATTTGACTGGCAGAGTTGGTATTGGTACCTGTGGAATATCTGGCAAACCCATGACTGATTACACTCCTGGTGAAAAATGGAAGAAAGGTGGATAATTACTACTATTTAGTTCAATAGATTAATTCTAAATTGTTCTACTTTGTTCAGTACAAGCACCAAATCTTATTGTGTGTATATAACAGAGAGGATAACAGGGAGAGAAGAGTTCCAGTGTTCATTTCCTGGCATCATCCTTTAACTTGTATATTGCTAGATACCTCTTACATAATCTGTTTCCTGGTTCTGGTTTAAATTAATCTGCTGTCTCATCTGTGTCAGAGCCTTTAGGAGGATGATACATGGTTAATTATTCTAATGACAATGTTCTCACTTTGGAATAACATGTGCTTTTATATTTGGGCTTAGATTTTATGTAAAAGCAAATGATCTGTAAGTTTGCCTGCTAACGAAATAAAACTTATGTAATATTAGTTACAAATGATTTATTGCCTACATATTTGGGAATAAAATGAGAACTGGGAACGTAAAACAGTACTTAAAGATACGACAGTTATCATTTTATAATAATACTAGCTTGTGCCCGCCGCTTCGCGTTGTACCCGGATAAAAAGTAGCCTATGTGTTATTCCTGGTCCACATCTATATGTGTGCAAAATTTCAGCTCAATCCGTTGGGTAGTTTTTGTGTAAAGAGGTAACAAACCTCCAAACAAACTTTCGGATTTATAATATTAGTGGGGTAATAAGTTGTGACATTAATTCATTTATATTTTGAGTAAGGTGTGATATGTACCTAGCTAAAATTGCAGTACCCTTACTGGGCTCATGTAGGACTATAAACTTAATAAGACCTTTATGTACTCATGAATGCAGTAAATATTTTGTATTTGAGACCTCTATTCGGGGCGCGATTTGTCAATATAATCATGCATCCCCTTATTGGCTCCGACATACAATGGTGTCGATTTTGTTTCACAATGTCATTTTAGTTCCTCTGACGTAAATTTAATTAGCTTTAGCTAGTTAGTGCTACAACAGAATCGCTACCAATATCCATCTAAGTTTTGATGGATACTGGTCCATCCATGGTGTAACTTAAGTCTTCATTGTCTTTAGTTCCAGGCATAAAATATTTCCTTTTGTTTTTATCCAAAGTATTTGAACTTTCTCATGAAATGGTTTTGTTTTGTTGTATGAGATGTAATTTGGGTTTCAATTTACTTGGCATTTGCTCAGACTGCAGTTTGAATAAAATTATACAAACTACTATATGACTTAAGCAATAAACTTCTCAAATTATTTTACATGTTTATCTGAAATCCCATACCAAACACATATTTACTAATGTTAGAGAGCCAGCCAGCCATCCAGAGTTAAGTTATTGATTAGTAGATAAAATAGGCTTGGTCTAATAATCCCCTTAATGAAATTCCCCTTAAGGGGATAATTAGACAAAAAGTCTAATTATCCCCTTAGCATCTCATTTCAGTGGTGTAAGGGGATTATTAGACATTTTTGTCTAATTATCCCCTTAACCATGTAATAAAATTTAACTTAGCCATAACTAGCCTATAATTTAACATGTCATCCGACCCACACGGTAGCGCTCGCTTGTGAAATGCCCACTCACAGTCTTTCCATCCAAGACCTGGTCGGGCCGAACTTTGCTTAAATTTGCTGATCGCTCAGATACACCTAAGCCAGCTCTGCTATGAGTGCTACATATCAAATCAAAACAACTAAATAATCACAGAATCTTTATTTATTTTACATAACTGGCAAACCAATAACCAAATCTTCATACAACTTTCATACAACCATCAATTCTCATAATAATTAATTAGTACCTATAGTATAATAATTAAATCTCACACGATATTTTTTATTTTTATAAATTAGTTTTTTAATCACAGATTATTAGTTCAGTATATTAATAGTTAAGTATTTTTATACATACTTACCTAATCAATAGCCATGTGCTCGTACAATTTTCATTTTAAATACATAAGCTCTCTTCTATCTAATTCGATACCATTCAAAATTAATATTATTCAGTTTGGGAAGTTATTGTTATTGTAAAAATGTTGATTTTCTGTGATATTTTGATTATAACCGTTCAATATTATTTAAGATCATAGAACTTATTTCTAGGCGCATTACTGTAAAAATTTTGATTTTGTGTGATATTTTGATTACTTAGTTAAAACTGTTCAATATCATTTAAGATTACAGAACTTATATCTAGGCACATTACTATTACTGTAAAAATCTTGATTATCTGTAACATTTTGATAACTAGATTATGAATAACTGTTCAATATTATTTAGGATTACAGAACTTATTTCCCGGCAAATTACTGTAAAAATCTTGATATTATGTGATATTTTGATTACAGTAATTTGCCTAGAATTAACTTCTGTAATCTTAAATAATAGGTATTGAACAGTAAAAAGTATTATCTGTGATATTTTCATTTTATCTAATCCATACTATCGTAACAATAAACAGAACCTTTGTAAAACTACTATAAAAATCAGTGAATTTTAATTGAACAATTTGGCATTTTTACGAAATTCTCTGTTTCCTACATCATTCGTATTCATTTGAGGTGTTTAATTTTGAGAGGTAGTAAGACAGAGTACGTACACAATTTTTCTTTGTATATATTTTATTGTTATACCACCAGTATAAATTACAAAGGTAGGTATAGTTATTAAATATTAGTGAACTAATCATCTGTGATTAAAACACTAATTTATAAAAATAAAAAAAGTGTGAGACTTAATAATTATTATACCATAAAAATTATAAAGAGAATTGATGAGAGGTTTTATGAAAATTGTACGAAGATTTGGTTATTGGTTTGCCAGGTATGTAAAATAAATAAAGATTCTGTGATTATTTAGTTGTTTTTATTTGATTTGTAGCACTCATAGCACAGCTGGCTTAGGTGTGTCTGAGCGATCAGCAATGTTAAGCAAAGTTCGGCCCGGCCAGGCCTTGGATGGAAGACTGTGAGTGGGCATTTCACAAGTGAGCACTACCGTGTGGGTCGGATGACATGTTAAATTGGTTATAGGCTAGTTATGGCTAAGATAAATTTTATTACATGGTTAAGGGGATAATTAGACAAAAAAGTCTAATAATCCCCTTACACTACTGAAATGAGATGCTAAGGGGATAATTAGACTTTTTTGTCTAATTATCCCCTTAAGGGGCAATCATTAAGGGGATAATTAGACCAAGCCATAAAATAAAACTAAACTAAATATAAAATTTCTTGAGGCAAGTCAGATGTGAGCACATGGCAGGGCCGGCAGCCACAATGAAAGCCAGCTGCGGGTGGAATTAGGCTGTGTAGAGGATGATGATGATCTTAATTTTTTGTAACTTTTAGAGTTCTGTATTACAACAGGGAACCCTTATTGTTTCGCTTTGTCTGTTGTCGGCTTTACGAAGAGACTTAGTCCTAGAAAGCTGTAATTGCATAGTCATAAAAGATAATCACGCCGAGATAACGCAACAAAAAATGCTGTAAAAATAATTAATTTCTGGAAAAAACATGAATGTACTCTTAACTATGAACATTCTAAGAAAACTGAAAGGCTTGAGCTAGCTTTTTTGGTTTCGGATAAATCTTCGGTCAAATAAGTGATACGGCTTACCAAACATACCGAAAACTCGACGAATTCCTGGTACCTAATATGATTTGGTAAACGTGAAAAAACATACACCAACTTCTAACAACAGGTCTAATGTTAACAACGAAACCCTACATAGCCCGTGGCTCGACACGCACCTAATCTCTCGAAAAAATATCAAAAAATAAAAAGTTTCCCTAGCTTAGGTGTATGGTAGATATTACCATAATTTAATTTTTTTGTACCGTTACATCGGCGTCATTATTTTTAACCGACTTCAAAAAAGAAGGTTTTATGTTCGACTGTATATATATATATTTTTATGTCTGATCACCGATTTCTCCGTCAATTGTGGACCGATTTTAAAATTCTTTTTCTATTCGTATGAGCACTTCTCAGGTGGTCCCATTGGAAGCAGATCTGATGGCGTGGAATCCGGAAATCGAGGGAAACCCTTGAATTACAATCTTTTTTATCATTTGAAGTCGGTTTTAGTTTTTTGATAAAATAATTATACGAGTATCATCATTTCAGCTGTAAAACGTTCACTTACTGAACAGGCCTCCCTCATGGATCTCTATGAGGAGTACTTGCCATACTCACCACGCTTGGCAGGTGGGTTGGCGAGCGCAGTACGGGATGTTGATACACGGAAAGACGCCGCTGCCCATCTTCCGTAGGTATCCCTTAGCAGGCTTATTGCATCCACGGTCATGATAGGAGTGGTAACATTCTACTGCCGGCACCCCATGGCGATTATGTCCATGCAAAGTTACAGCTTTCAAAACTAAGTCTTCGTAAAACCGCAGACAGACAAAGTGAAACCATAGGATAGGGGTTCCCTAAGGGGCCGTCTCCACGAGCGAGGGAATCGCGGCGATTCTATAGCGCGGACTCGTCGCGATTCTCGCTCGTGGAGACGGCCTCTAAGAGAGTGTATAGAAATACGTGGCTACGACGATAACATCGCCGCGATTCCCTCGCTCATGGATACGTCCCCTAAGGCGCGTTAGCGAGCTGATCGCGGAGTTTTGCTGTTCTTCAGATGCTATCATCATAATTTCAGCCGTAAAACGTAAACTACTGAACACAGGCCTCATGGATCTCCATGAGGGGTAGTTGCCGTACTCACCACGCTGGCAAGCGGGTTGGCGAGTGCAGTACGGGTTGTTTATACACGGAAGGACGCTGCTGCCCATCTTCCGGAGGGATTCCTTAGCAAGGCTCTTACTGCATCCACGGGCATGAGAGTGGAGGGGTAACATTCTGCAGCCGGCATCCCACGGCATTCAGATGCTATACCCCCTATAAATATATTTCTTAATGTCTTTGTTTTTCTTGCTGTCTGCACACTTATCTCACAATATCACACTTAACTCTAGCTCAATGCCCACGTAGGGCATTGATAGGAGAGTTAAGTGTGTGCTTCTCGTCTGGCGTGCATGGTATAGGCTCAGTAGCGTATCCATATGTTGCTTAAACTCTTTTTAAATGAGGTCTTGGGGGCTCTTCTCTTTAGCCTTCCGAAGGTTGTGGTTTTATTCATTAGATTGTTGGCTAGCTCGTTCGGGTGGAGCTCCATTCGTTTCTGGTGGCATTCAAGTTTTTTTTATTATGTCCTGTTTAACAGTTGTTACCATAAGCTCGCGATGTAGTGGACAATTTGTGATGATGTACCATGGAGCATTTGATATCATTCGCAGTATTTTGGATTGGAACCGTTGGATAATTTCCAGGTTCGAGTTTGCCGCTGTGCCCCACAGTTCTGCTCCATAGGATCATAAGGGCTTAAGGATACATTTATAGAGAAGGAGTTTGTTAGTTAATGACAGTTTAGATTTCCGTGCCATTAGCCAGTAGAACTTCCTTAGTTATAAGCCGAGAGCTTTTCTTTTGGTGAATATGTGCTTCTTCCATGTGAGGCGTCTATCGAGATAAATACCTAGATAGCGCACGGGCAGCATGTTGCGTGAATGCGTCTTCTAACGTTGCTTGTAAGTATCTCCGTTTGTATAGAAAACACGCACAGTCTAACACACCGAAAATGCATCTACGCGCGTTCATGCAGATCATGCGCGTAGGTGCGGGGCGAGACGCAAGGTATGGCACACCGAGTCCCGCAGTCTAGCGAACACTTGAATGAGTCAGAGCCGCCGTGAATCCACAAAACGCAACTACGCGCGTGAGTGCGTGAAAAACCCGCACGATGATGCAGATCTGCAATCCCGCAAGTAGGTGCGTCGACACGCAACATGCAGCGTGGTGCGTAGCAGTGTGATAACCGCCTAAAACGTCAAAAATAGTTCCGTTAAACCTCATAGATGGCGTTAGCGTTCTATTAATTTCAGGCGTAAAACGCTCACTACTGAACCTCTACAGGCCTCTCATGGATCTCCATGAGGGGGTTGTTGCCACACCCACGCTTGGCAGGCGGGTTGGCGAGTGCAGTACGGGAGGTTGACACACGGTGAGATGCTGCTACCCATCTTCTGGAGGTATCCCTCAGGCTCTTACTGCATCCACGGGCATGAGAGGAGGGGTAACACTACCGCGATGCCGGCACCCCACCTAGCGTTATTTACTGATAGTAAACGAAAATGACAAAACTATTGATAAATCACATAGCAACCCCATCTATAAGGTTTAAGGATGAACGAGTCGCCCATCTTTCCTTACAAACGTGGAAGGGTAACTACTCCACTGTTTGACGTTAACCATCCAACACTAAGGATTATATCAATATATCTCGTCATAATCTATGTTTGTATACACCCCAAACCGTAAAAAAAGTATTTATTTCAAAAATACAAGCTTCTAAACTTTCGTATTTTAGCCCAACTTCCCAAATTTGGACGAAACTAAAAAATATAAGGAGAAAGAAAACTCAAAAATAAATGCCGTTCCGACATAGTTTAATTATTCAAAAGTAGAAATAAAATGTTATTTTGAAAAGATTACACTCAAGTTTTTCTATTATAACCCTTGTGCTAAAAGTCTATTCACATATTTTTGCGCGGTCGGTTTAGGAATTAATCATTGTGCATTTCATTCTAGGGCGCGGGTAAACATGTGAATATGTCGTAGGAGTGTCTTAATAAATAAACACACTATGTCAGGTGAGATAGCATACATTTAGGCCGCGCTCACTGACGACTTTGCCTCCGCGACTAGTTGGACCTTAATACTAAATACTGTTTCACTGAAAACGGTTAATTGAGGAGATAATTTTATTTATTTATAATGTAAGTATAATGTAATTTTTCTTTATATTTACAAAAATAAAATGGAAATAAGCATGTTTTCTATATAGCAACCATCTGGTACCCATAAAACAAGCTCTGCTTACTTTGGGGCTACAAGGTGCAGTGTGAATTTTCCAGCATTATTTATCCCTACTTCCCTTCTAATATAAAAGCGAAAGTGTGTTTGTATGTGTGTATGTTCCACTTTCACGTCAAAACGGCTGAACCGATTTTGATGAATTTTTGCATAGGAATAGATTAGATACCTTTGAGACGGACACAGGCTACTTTTCGTTGCTAAAATTAAACCCCCTCCAGGGTTGAAATTGAGGATGAAATTTTCTATGGAAAGTCGTTGTTTTTGACTAAAAGTACCTACTTACTTGATGTTTTGCATAAATGTTAGCAATCTAAACTAAATAAACCCGTGTTGCAGAATTTAAAAAAAAATATCCTCTAAATGAAAATACATATAGGGATGAAAATTAGTATGTGAAAATAACTTTTTGAACGATTTGCTTGAATATTCGCATAAATATCAAAATCATTGAACACATTTTTAAGGATTTTTACAAAATCACCCCTAAGTGGTAAATTAACATATGGAGGCCAGCAGTGGGTGAAGTCGGGATGATGATGATGAAGTGGTAAATTAGTTGATGAAAGTTCGTAAGATTGGGAAATCGTTGATATACTAGAATCGCTTTTATATATCGTTTTTACTAGAAATTAAAAAATACTGCCATAGGATGTCGTGTTATGGCTATTCCGAGTACTGCCGAACTGGTAGCAGATAATAAACTATATTCTATGTAATTTTTGGCTAATTTAGGTAGTAGTAGGTATCGTAGTTGTAGAGTAGTAGTTGTAGGCAGTTGATTCTAAGGCGGTACAAAATTCGTCGGGACAGCTTTTTCAATGAACAAGTGTCACTGACCTTGAACTATCCACCAATTTCTGCATTGAACCTACTCTACGTGAGACTAAAACTTACTTATTTCTTAATTTTTTTAAGAAAATCGGTCTCTTAATTTCGAGTGTTCACTCAGAGTCATTGTTAGTGTGGTGTGCGGACATCTTGACTTGCAATCCGACGTCATCTGGATCGAATCTCTGCGGACGAAGCCGCAACTTTTTGTTCTCAAAACTTATTTGTATTTTTGTTAAAGTACTTTTATCTGTATTTTTTATCCGTTTTTTAAATCTCGATACACATGCAAAATGTCGTTATCTTGCACAAAATGCCTGAAAGATATCCCGGACAGACAACATCTTACCTGTATTGCGTGTAAAAAACACTATGACCTCGAGTGTGCTAACGTCTCTACTATGCGCTTCTACAACACAATGGATAGATCCTCTTGGGAATGTGTACTTTGTATTGAGAAAAGGATTAATAAGCGAGAAAACAATATCACTCCTTATCGCCCAAAAACGTTGGCCCGCCCGCAACGTCAAATTATACCTAGCCGGAAATACACTCCTCCAACGGCTACCAGACCTAGAAGACTAAGGAAACCAGCTCCTCGCGATTTATCATCGTCAGATAATGATATAGACATAACGGGCAATACAATTGATGATGGGAAAGATTTTAATGTGACACAAGGAACGAACCTGTCAAGCCCAACAATAACTATTGACCAAATAGAAGCGTTATTCGACAGAAAACTGGAAACCATTAAAACAACCTTACTAGACGAACTAAAAGCGACAATATTAACAGCAACATCCAAACTAAAACAGGAGGTAATTGAAAAAACAAAAGTACTCACCATTGAACAAAACATACTGAAAAGCTCCATTGAAGAAATTAATATGACCATAGGTGAACTTCGCAAAGAAAACACTAGATTACAAAATGAAGTGAAAGACATACAAAACAAATTTGTTATTGAAAATTGTGTCACAATAAAGCAAACGCAACCAAGTAAGCAGATGATAACTGAAGACGAGACCTCCTATAGCAAAAGATTTGTTCTATATGGACTAGAAGAAACATCGCGCGAAAATGAACATGAACTACAAAACAGAGTAGTCTACCTATTCAATGACATTTTAAATATTAACTTGATTGGATATCTAGAAGACGCGAAAAGAATTGGAAAATGGGGAAATCGGAGGCCCGTCGCAGTGGAACTAATAAGTAAAAAAATGACCAAATATATTCTTCAAAATCGTCGGCATTTCAAAAATACTGGGCTAGCCGTCTCCGAACTTCTAGGGCCTGAATCACAGCTAATCCGCAAAAGTCTAATACAAAAGCTCGTGGAAGCTCGGCGAAATGGACACCGTGCAAATATTGTCGACAATAAGCTAATTATCAATGGGAAAGAGTTCAAGGCAGAAACAACTGAGAAAGATCATAGTTCTACCCCAGAAAGTACGTCACAAAACTTAATTATGCCTAATGATGATGAAATTGAAAATAAATCCGAAAAATCTACACCGAGTCAAGAAAAACCTTTTATTAGAAAGCCATGTCGTCCCCAAAATTCACAACATACACCAAATATTTTTTTTCGAGACTAGATTAAATGTCCTATATCAAAACATGCAAAGTATTTGCAATAAGAGGCATTTGCTAGAAGAGGCTACAGACCATGATAAAAACATACATCTACTTTGCCTCTCTGAAACATGGGTGACAACATCAAAAAAAGACATACTTCAAGTTGAAGGGTACAAATTAGCGTCTTCATACTGCCGATCCAATTACGAGGGCGGCGGAGTTTGCATTTTTCTGAAAGATGAGTTAGATTTCCTTGAAATAAGAGATATAGTAAATTTAAGTATGGAATATTATATTGAAACCTGTGCTATAGAGCTACCAAAGTATGATTTAATTTTCGTTATTGTTTATTGGCCAGATAGAAAAAGAAGGCCAGATTTATTTTATGGTGTCGTAGAGAAACTTTTAAAACATTTAGTACAGAAGTATGGCAAGAAAAACATTATAATAGGAGGAGATTTTAATGTGGATATATTTGATAATGCTGGCTCTCAAACACTTTTAAATCTGATGCGTTGTCACAATTTTTCTCAACATGTAAACGAACCAACAAGAATTTGCAGAAAAACCGATAAAACTAAAAGTTCCTGCATAGATCTTATATTTACAAATTTTAAAAACGATAGCTTTACTGTAACTGTGAAAGAATATGGATTTAGTGACCACATGGGAGTGCTTTTACATACGCAAGTTAAAAAACAAAAAAATCAAAAAAACTGGGTTATGGAAAAAAGATTATTTAACGAAAAAAATGTACGGTACTTCTTGACGGAATTGAAGAAGGTTGATTTTAATGATATTCTTATAACAGGAAAAAATACTTCTGATAATTATAACACATTTACTGAAGTTATAAAAATACTATTAGACCAATGTATCCCCAAGGTAAAAATAAAAATAAAACATAACAATAAAAAAACATGGCTAACGAAAGGGATAAGGCAATCATGCGCAAACAAAAGACTACTAAAAAAATTAATAACCGAAACAAATAATCCTCTTCTTAACAAAGACTATAAACAATATGAAAAAACACTAAAAAAAACTGTCCTTGCCTCAAAAAAAATACAATGTATCAAAAAAATTCAAAATTCAGATAACATCGTCAAAGCAATGTGGCACATAGTAAAAGAAAAAACGAACAAACTACCTCCAAAACCAAAAACAAATATAAAGCTAAAAATTAATAACATCACTACAGATAATCCTTTTCTAATAGCAGACGCATTTAACTCATTCTTTACATCTATTGGAGAAAATGATTCTTCATTCACGCCATTGGGGCAACCAGTTATAGCGCCAGTCGAAAATTCAATGTTCCTGTACCCCGTTACACCACTTGAAATATGTAAAATAATAAGAAATTTGAAAAATAAAAGAAGCTTCGGTTACGACGAACTACCCCCCATGCTTATACGAAGATGTGCAATAGAGTTAGCATCACCGATTTCATTCATAATAAATCAGTCGTTCACGGAATCATGCGTTCCTGACGCTATGAAAATATCTATTATAAAACCACTTTATAAAAAAGGCGATCATAAAGATATGAACAACTATCGACCAATTGCATTACTGACAACATTTACTAAGATTATAGAAACCGCAATGTCAAACCGACTAAACTCTTATTGCGAAAAATTTAAGATTTTCAATGATTGCCAAAACGGATTTAGAAAAAATCGATCTACATCATACGCAGTGTATAAGTATGTCAACGAAATATTAAATATTATAGATGATAAAAAATACGCCATTGGTATGTTGCTTGACATGAGCAAAGCTTATGACAGAGTTTTATTTAATATCCTCTTAAAAAAGCTTCATGGTATAGGCATTAGAGGTCCAAGTCTTAATTGGTTTATCTCTTACTTCAAAAATCGAGTTCAGTTTGTAGAAATAGATCATTACGACCATAGAACAGGAACCATAAAAAAAATTACATCAAAAAAAGCGTATGTCACTAGATCCATCCCTCAGGGTAGTGTCCTTGGTTGTATTTTATTTCTCATCTACATAAATGATTTACCAAAAATTATCGACTCATCCTGTTCTTTATTTGCAGACGACATATCAGTAGTACTCCCATGTAAATCTGACTACAACATAGAAAACATCCTAGATTCCACTTTGTCAAAAATAGTTAATTGGCTAAGTGATCACAACCTTCAGTTGAACTTCACTAAAACAAAGATTATACAATTTAGGCCCTACCAAAAAAAACCTCTAACTATTAAATACACTTTTCAAAACACCCATATAGAAAACGTTGACATCTACCCTCTCTTGGGAATGCACATAGATTCACACTTGAACTGGAAAGGACATATTAAACAAGTAGCTTTAAAGTTATCTAGGTTCACTTATGCATTATACGAACTAAAGACATCTACCGATATTAAAACCGCTACCACTGCCTACTATGCTTATGCGCATTCCTGGTTACAATATGGGGTAATAGTTCAGATGTAATTAAATTATTTACTCTACAAAAACGTTGTATTAGAATCATCCATAACCTCCATGAAATGACAAGCTGTAAACCATATTTTATTAATGAAAAAATTTTAACATTACCATGCATATATATATTAGAAATTAGTATTTTTGTAAAAAAGAATTTAAATTTTTTCAAAATCTATAACCGTCCAAAACATTTGCGGCCTCGAACTAGACTAGATAACCCATTTTCAAAATTACACATCTTTCACACAGGACCTCATGCAATGTGCATAAAAATTTACAATAAAATACCCAAAGAAATTCAAAACGAAAGCCAACTATTCAAATTTAAAGCTATCCTTAAAAAATATCTAATAGAGCACAGTTTCTATAGCCTGCAAGAATTTTTAGACCAGTAGATTGTATATTTTTTAATTTTATGTTTGTAATTTGTTGTTTAATTTTATGTACACCATTCCTTAGTATAGCCGTATCTTATGTTCTTATTACGCTTCAAAAGCGACATTGTAGGTTTTTAAAATATATTATAAATAATTTTTAAAGTTATAAGATTCCTAAGTTAAGTACATATTATATTTTTATTTTTGTTTAGTCTGTTATGTGTAAAAATGTTGAATAATGTTTTTATTTAATATTAATTGTCACCTAGCGTCATTATAATATTGTTGTGCCCTAGCCGGGTCCATGTCTGAAACTTTTATTTAATAAGATCTTTTGTACAACATGGTTACAATAAACTATTTGACTTTGACTTTGACTTTAAGTGCTAATATTATAAAGCTGAAGAGTTTGCTTGCTTGGTTGAACGAGCTAATTTAATTTTTTATTTTGATTTAAAGGAATATCTAAGAAGATATCACAGTTTTACGCTTTTACATTATAGGTGCCTACGACCCACTCTCTCTCTCTTAAGAGTATATGATGCACTGGACAGCTAGATATCTAATAACTGCTCATAATACGAGGTCGCTACGCGCGTAGCATCGTAGAGTAGCTTCTACAAGCGTGCTCCTTTAGATAATTTCCCGTAGCACATCACGTAGCGTAGCGTAGCAGCGTAGACCGTAATCGTGTATTGATAAGCGCTAAGCAAACACTTGAATTCGACTATGAACAATCGCGATTAGGTCCTTACTAATATTTTAAATGCGAAAATTTGTTTCATCATCATCATCATCTCAGCCTTAGGAGTACTGTCCACGTCCACTGCTGGACATAGGCCTACCTCATGGATCTCCAAGAACATGAGTGGTTTGTTGCCATACTCGCCACGCTTGGCAGACGGGTTGGTGAGCGCAGTACGGGATGTTAATACACGGAAAGAAAAAAGAAAAGATAATAGTTTACAAAAATCAGACAATACTTTTAGTACCTATTCATGATATTTTGGAATTTATGGATACAAAATAGGGCATAACAATAATAGTATTGGAAACAACATTATAAATTTACTAGTTAAAATATTTATTCATGGTCGTCTAACAGGCGAATCTGAAAAGTAATTAAAAATATTTTAAACAGAATGAAAAGGTGAATGTTTAATAGGCTTAATATACATACATATATTGTTGCCTAGGCTTTAGTTGGTAACCAGCTAGGTTTTATGTAAAAAAGGGCTGCACATTGGGATTATCAGGGTGACAGGATAGGACATATTATTCCTCAAGTCCGGTCCGGTAACCCTCTTTACCACCAGGAGGGCGACCAACTGTTCCAATGTGTTGTCGGGTTCACTTATCAACATGCATTATTACCATGGAGAGTGTGTCGAGTAGGGTCGCATTCGCATACCTAACACTCAGAATATCTAAAACATACTCTCTGAAGGTTGTTCAGGTCTATGCGCCGACCCAGATGAACAAGTAGTCTATGTATGAGGACATCAGTAGGGCCATACATAAAAACAATACTCACTTCACTGTTGTTATAGGGGACTTCAATACAAAGCTAGGCAAGAAAAGCGATGATAAGTTGAAAGTGGGTCAATTTGGCTGGCCGATGTCCTGGAGAAAGAAGAACTCTTCATTGTTTTATTCAGAAGCTGCCTCTCAGGAAAAGGACCTGCATAATTCCCAACGGTTCCACGAGAAATAAGATCGATTTCATCTTGACCAACAAGAAACGGATATTCACATGGTGAAAACCAGTAGTGATCACCGAATCGTAACAGGCACGTTGAATTTGAACGGTAAACTTGAAAGGTCCCGTTTGATGAATTCTACGCTCCGACCAACTCGCGCACATATTCCAAACCTCGCAAGCTTTTGAAACTCGAACTTTCTAATCGATTTGACTGTCTAGAAGAAGATTCATCGGTGGAAAATCATTAACAGGCTCGTAGAAACTGACCATACATACGGTGGGTCTCTGTTATTTAAGACGCTCCGTACAAATAGACCTCAAAAACTTTCTGATGACACCCTTAACCTCCATGGCTCAACGACGCTCGAGCGACTGCAGTCACTCGATGTTGCTAAGTTACAATATGCAGCTCAAAAGGTCAAATTACATACAAATATCGTGACTACGAAATACGCAAGGATTTCGTAGTCACGATATTTGTATATTTTATAGAGTTCGAATTAAAGATACAATAGGGCGGAACAGACTCCAAAGTATTCGTGAGAGATATGTCTATTGGGTAGACCCAGATGACGAAGCTGAAGAGGGGCCATTGGTGACTTATGGCACCGAGACGTGGTCCTTCACTAATGGCCTCATGAATAAGCTCAAAGTCGCTCAATGAGCTATGGAGAGAGCTATGCTTGGGCTCTACGGAATCGTATAAAAAATGAGGAGATAATACGTAGAAGAACTCGGGTCACCGACATAACCAAACGGATTAGCACGTTGAAGTGACAATGGGCAGGCCATGAAGCTCGAAGATCGGCCGTTGGGAGCGAAAGTTCTAGAATGGATGCCACGGACCGGCAAGCGCAGCATCATAGGACGTCCACCAACTAAATGGGCGGGCTACTTGGTAAGGTCTACAGGTCGGTCACCGGCGGTGGATACAGGCCGCTCCAAGCCGCAATACTTGGAGTCCATCAGGGAGGCTCATGTCCAGCAGTGGACGTGCTACGTCTAAATTGATGACGATAATGATAAAGCGGGCTTAATAATATTAAAGTAATGCTCAACTATAGTCAGCATCTGAAGCGGCCATTAGCAACAGACATTCCAATTTCATATGAATTACATTATCATTTAATGTTTCATCTTCATGTTTGACTTAATTTTGGAAAGTGTGTTTGCTGAGGAAACACCACACTTTGAATCTTACAAGTTTTCATTCTTAAGTGGGTAACACTTTAACAATAACAAGTATCATACTTGATATAGTGAAATAAAAACTTATTGATTAAAATTGTATAATTTAAAAGGAAAGATTAAGGCTTTGGAAGATGCCTTCAAGCTCCTGGAATGGAAAGGGCTGGGCATCAATATTAATGGCAAATACATCACTCACCTTCGATTTGCCGACGATATTGTAGTCATGGCAAAGTCGATGGAAGAACTCAGCACGATGCTTGAAGGCCTCAATATAGTCTCCCAACGAGTAGGCCTTAAAATAAACGTGGACAACACAAAAATCTAGTCGAATTCTGTCGAATTTTTTGTATATTATTTTGAAATGAACAATTCTTTAATTCATCACTTGCACATAACTTTAAAGGTTTACGCAGTGCACACCAAAACAACTCCCAACTCATCACTGTTCAGTGAACTTACAGCAAAAATTAATTATTTTTACTACTACTACCACCTTCAACTTAAACCGCTTTGGCTATTGGTGAAAACCGCATCAAAATCCATTGCGTAGTTAAGGAGGAGAAGAAAGCCAAACAGATAAATAGACAGACGCGGAAAGCGACTTCAATTTATACTATGTAAACGTAGAGAAGACAGACAGGTACCTACATGAAGTTGGATTAATGAATTCAAAAATTCTTTATTGTACACAAATGCAAAACATACAAACAAAAAAGGATACATAGAGGTGATGTACAAAGGTGAGCTTTACCCTCAAAGAGTTTTCTTACAGCAAACCTTTGGATACCGCGAGAAAATATTAAAATGCTATGAATAGTGTGTACACACATAAGTTAAAAGATAATAAAAAAATATAGTAAAATTACTTAAATAATAAGGCCGTCAGAGTTAATTTGGTCAATAGCCCTTTGCTCTCTCATCTGCTCTAAAGTGACAATAAATTTGCAAATTGTCTTCATAAAGATGATAGTGAGAGGTAATTATTTGAGTGATGGCGTTGATGAAAACAGAAAAAAAAAGTGGAGAAAGAACACCACCTTGTGGTACACCCACAGTGATGTCAGTCAGAGCAGAGCTCGTCCGAGCGAACACACTACATGCGACCAGAGAGGTAAGAGCGAAGCCAGGAAATTGTAGAAGAGAGCATATTTTGTGAGGAGAGGATGTTGGATAGGGTGACTAAAATCAACGCTTTTTGATCTTCATGTCAATCTTGCATTAATTTTATAAATTACTAGTGACTCGCCCCGGCTATGCACAGGTGTATGGAATAACCAATCACCGGTTGTATAAAAAGTAAACAAATATGATTTTCCAAAGTCGTAGAACACAACCCTCATTTGGATTTCTAGGGGTTTTTGTTACAAGCTGTTTAATGGAAACCAGATATGATGCATTCATTTACCAACAATGCCACTTACAGAATGTCTCTACTCTATACAATGAACCTTAATGGATTTTACTTTCAAACCTTCTTCTTGATAATAAAATGAAATACTTCGTAATGGTGAAAAACGCATCAAAATCCGTTGCGTGGAAGTAAGCGGCCTAACAGACAGACACGGATAGCGACTTCAATTTATACCATGTAGAGATAGAAAAGAAATATATAGGGGTACCTATAGTAGCTACCCTCGTTTTAAAGAATTGAAAATGAACACGAGCTCCGTAGGCCGCAATGTAAGCAAATCAGTCATGTAACTACTTACGCTTCATTGTTTACTAAATATCTTCCAATATTATGCAGAACCGCTCAAATTAGCTTACAACACTGTAACCATTTAATTTGACTGTTAACAAGTAATAAAAGACGTGTGAATGAAAACTTTCGGCACTTGAAACATCGCCCAAACTGTTCTTATGTGTTCCGTTCTCAGAAGAGTGTAATCAGCTAGTCTCGTACCTGCTCGCTTATCTATACTCATCACCATTATCATCATATCAGCCGTAGGATGTTCACTGCAAGACCAAGGCCTCCCTCATTGATCTCCCAAGTATTGCGGTTGGAAGTGGCCTGGATCCACCGTCGAACTGCGGTTCTTACTGGACGTCCTACGATGCTCTTGCCGGTCCGTGGCCTCCATTCGAGAACTTTGCGGCCCCATCGGTCATCTATTCTGCGCGCTATATGACCTGCCCATTGCCACTTAAACGTGCTAATCCGTTTGGCTATGTCAGTGACCCGAGTTCTTCTACGTATCTCCTTAATTCTGAGAGATCCTCATTCGATCCCGTAGAGAAACCCCGAGCATAGCCCTCTCCATAGCTCTTTAAGCGACTCTGAGCTTCTTATCTATAATATAATTATATTATAAAAACGGTGTCCTGACTGAATATACCTGTAACTTCACTTAAAAATTTTGAGATCCCCTATCCGCCCCCCTGCTATCATAATAAGAATATTTTTTAACATTTCCATATATGCTATAATAGTAAAATAGTGTTATTTTTAACCATTTCAAATTTCAAGTTGATAGCATCAGTAGTTCTCGAGATATCCATTTGTGACAGACAGACAGACAAAGTGATACAAAAAGGGTTCTTTTTTACCATTTTGGTCCGGGTTTTACCCGGATAAAAAGTAGCCTATGTAAAAAGTACCTAGTCAACATCTATACGTTTGCAAAATTTCAGCTCGATACGTACGCTAGTTTTTGCGTGAAGAGGTAACAAACCTCCATACAAAGAAACTTTTGGCTTTATAATTATTAGTGGGATGTATCGAATTACCAATCATGCTGTATAATAAAAATGTTATATAGGGGATGGCGGTTTGTATGGGAAGATCTTTTTATACTTATTTGGCTTGCATTTTTTTACATTACCTAAAAATATAAATAACTAAATACGTGTTTCAGCGTTTCTCAAAAAACCTTCCTATATTGGGGTTGAAATTTTTACTTGATTTAAATGAAATTTTGCAGAAATATTGGGAAATAAACTAAATTAACACGTATTTCAGCGTTTCTTAAAAATGAACCCCTATGTAATAATAATCATCATCATTTCAGCCGTAAAATGTCCACTACTGAACACAGACCTCCCTCATGGATCTCCATGAGGGGTAGTTGCCATACTCACCACGCTTGGCAAGCGGGTTGGCGAGCCCAGTACGGGATGGTAATACACGGAAAGACGCTGCTGCCCATTTTCCGGACATTCCCTTTGCAGACTCTTACTGCATCTACGGGTATGAGAGGAGGGGTGACATTCTAGTGCCGGTACCCCAGGGCATACAACCCCTATGTAATAATACTTATAGGGCATTAAATTTTACATTGGGAATATTTTTTTACTTGATTTTCTTTAAGTTTCGTGTAAAAAGTAGGCAAGAAATATAATTATCTTTATTAAACTGTTAAAGTATTTTACAAAAATATGGTCCTAAACGTAAATATGTAAAAACATTAATAATGTAATTATCTGAAACTACAGCAGCTAAGTTACTTTTAGGGGGCGTAAGTGTTCGCCAAGAACAAGTGACAAAACTGTTGAAACGTAATGCCATTATAAAACATGGAAAAGATGAACATTATCAGGATTATTTTCGGTAGGTTTAACATTTTTAAACTAGATTTTTAAAGTATTAAACTTAAGTTATTACCATAAAAGAAAGATTGGATACAGCAAATAAAGGTTTCGGATTTTCGGAATAACTTCAACGTTTGTCCCGTTTGGTAAGTATACCGTGGATGAAACCACGCGGGACAGCTATTTATTAATTAAATTAAATAAAATGACCTATTTAGTAATATAATAATAGTTGGTTTTCATTTAAAAAAATATTTATGGGCATAAAAGTAGATACTTACTCGTAACTTTATTTTCATTCGCTTTCATGTAGTTGGGTTTATACTTTCTTCAAAAACGTCAGTACCTACACCGAAATAGCAGTAACAGTTGTCAGAAATACAGCTGCATTTGAATTCGACTCGTAAGCAATAGAATTAGCGGCGGTCCCGCGAGCTTTTCCTTTCCGCATTATTACATATTCCTTCAGGTGAGCCTGCTATCGTAGATCGTGTTGCAGTAAATGGCCTACTTTCTATGCTTTGTTTGCGGTGAATTGCGTTAACTTAAAACATTTTTCATGATAACGAAGTTTAAAAGTAGAATACGACGTACCAACGGTCGTATACGAAGCTTTTTGATGTTGGTAAATTAATGTAAGTAGGTATCCATTTAAATCACATCTACCTCGTCGGAAAGTACCAATTAGGAAACAAACACAATCTCGGTTCGTTATGGCTCCTCTTAAATAAATGATGTAAGAAATAGGCTAGTAACTTTTTATTAAACTGCATGTAGGCGAGTAATCTCGACGTGGATCAAATCAAAGTTTAAATATGCAAATCCTATCCGGCCCTCGTTTTGGGAAGAATCGAATGCAGGTACGATGGGTACGATGACCTGGTTTGTTGGAGATGGTCAACAATTGTGATTAAAATTGCGTGCGGGGCATGTTGGGCGCGCGCGGGTGAGGGCGGGCGGGCGCGGCGCCGCGGCGCGTCAGTCGGCGCTCGCGTTCCGCGCGTCTCGTCCGCGGCGGGTGCCCGCGCCACAGGCCGATAGCGCGGTATTATGCCGGCGCCCCGGAGCCGCTCCCCACGTGCCGCGAGCCCGCCCGCGCCGGCCGAGGCTCCCGCGCCGCGACTCTGCCTAGCTCGACTCGCTACCTCGCCCGCGCTCATCCTCACACAACTCACGTCTACCGGAATGTAAATATTTATGGATGTCAGTTTTCAGTTGTTTAGATTGGCTGTGAATTTTAAGGTACGTAAGTAATTACTGATGTTTCGATTTCGCACGTCAGTCGTCATTTTAGTACTGAAATGATAGTAAACGTGTCATGAAACTGGCGAAATTATTTAGTTAGATTATGCTATTAAATATTATACGGAATGCTTGTTCGGTACCGCGTAGTTCTTTGTGCCTTGTATATAATTAAGCTAACGATGACTTCTGGTATAACGGCGTTTAAAGTGGCCTTCTAAAATAGTCACCTATTTGGATCGATAGTTTAGGTGTCATTAAAGTAGCGGGTAGCTATGTAGGCTTTTCTGATTTTTGCACTATTTAACAAAAAAATACGGCAGCAAGCAACCGACACAATGCGCCGCCGCGAACTCTTCAAACTGTTAGAAACACACTCATAGATCGCTCTATTCTAACTTTTAAGCAACAATTCACAAGAGGTCAATACACTAAATATATAATTAATATAACGTAGCAGACTTCACTCTAATGTTCTCGTTAAATATGGATTCGAGCAGCATCCAAAAGTAAATTACTAAGTACTGACCTTTTACTATGACCCCTGAGTTTTGAGTTCTGCAGTACCAACATAAACATTCTAAATGGATACCATTTTCTATTATATGTATATCTACTTAGGGTAAACTAGGATAAATTTAACTTTTTCTAGTACAAAATAGCGTCTTCAACAAGCGATTAAGTGTTAAACATTAAATAGCTTATCGATAGTATAAGAGCATTTTAAATAGTTGAACTATTTGATTTAGAGTATTTCGTCTAAAAATACCTGATATTCAAAACATAAGTATTCGTTTGTACTCGTACCTGCTGTGATTTATTTATTCGCATAAATGTTTAGGTGAAAATGAAAACGTCCAGGCGTGTTCGGGTACATGAAGATGCTATACGTCATAGGTAATGCATTTATCTGTACGTACTTCTTAGCATTTATATTATTTCAGTAGCGATAATGTAGACTCCTATTTTATTTTATTTGTGTTTGGTATTAGAGTGTAATCTTAACTGATTGGTTTGATTGAAAAAGTAGCTAGATTAAAACATTGTATCAGTACCTACTAGTTGCCTTGTTATTAAATCAACTTGACTGTTAATAGTTGCGATTTTCAAGCGCTAAACATATAATTTTTGATGTGCTAATTGCCTGTGAGTTGTCTAAGTGCGCCTTGTAATATTCATTGACATGTTTATAAAAATATAAAAGTACTGATTCATTTATTATTTTTAAATGCTTTTCATAAACTAATTTTACAATTTAAACTAATAATACCTATACCTAGTGCCTATATCGTTGGTACGAATATTTTCCAAAACAGAAATGACTAGCAGGTACATAAATTAATTTAAGTTTAGTAACTATAGGTGAAGATTATAATTGAAATTTAACTAAAAATATTGTTTAAAAATAAAATAACTATTTTATTACTTTCCTTGTAGATTTTCGAGCATTAGTTATTTTTACTCCTTCCTGGGGTACACAATCTCAAAGTACCGAGGTATTGACTTTGTCACAGATGTTCCTAGTAGGTCCATGTATATATCTACGAGTCGTCCACCATAATATTGTACTAGTATAATTAATAAAATAAAATAAAAATAGTATAACCTAGATTTCCTTCTTTTGTCACACCGAATTCTCACCTTTTTTCCGTCCGGAATGGATTTGCCAATCTGTACTTATTACTCGTATATTCCGTTCATATTATCTCTATAAAATACTTATAGGTAACTGTGGTATGCTAGTAATCTTATTTATAGGATAATAAACTTAAGATTGGACCAAACCTTGATCCCTTGAGAGCGAGCCGACCCGAGGTCATTACATCCATTGACTTGTATCTATTTTATTACTAGATATACTGAGGGTACTGTAGCACATATCCACGTACGGATCCGAAACAAAATTGCATTGTATACTCTGAACATAAATTTGATAATTTAGTGAATGATAGTTATACTTTAGTAATAAAATGTGTAGGTACTTACATAACCCATAGAGCTATAGATTGGTTTTGACAGAATCTAATATGGTGTATGTACATAGAGCTTTCTTTGAATCTATCTAGGGAATGAAACATTATTTATAAAATGCTCAAGTTGTTTTAGTGATACATTTTAATTTAAATGGTAACATTAACGGCAACCTTTAATGCCTATGTGGATAGGTACGCAGCTATACCAAGCAGGTAATTATGTGATGGAAATCAAGCCTCCAGCACCCACCGCCTCTTGCAAGAGCAGGCTTATATTCACATCAAGGTAATTAACTTGTTGTGGTTTACCTACGTTGGTAGGTACTGTGATATTATATTCATCGTGTTAGAATAATTAAACACGAAACTTGCGGACTTTGATAACAACTTGCTTACCTTCGTCTTTTCAGCCTGTCTCATATTTTAAATATAACGAACTTTACTTAGGAAGGTCTGGGCTTTGTTTTTATACACACATTAAAAAAGTGTTAGCAATATGTAAACATTTTGAATATTTCTAATTTCATCATCATCATCACCTCAGTCGTAAGACTGCTGTCCACGTCCACTGCACTTAGGCCTCACTCATGAATCTCAAAGTTCAGGTTGCCATTTATTAATACTAGATCAGTTTTCGGTTTTTGGCTATACAAGCCAAACCATTACTGTCGAGTCGCTCTGTATGGGTGGACTTCCTGGACACATCCTAGACGTTCAGCATTTCCTGAGAGATAATAGGAGATAATATATCCTCATTCTTCTCGTAGCAGGCTTGCAACCAAATCGAAATTCAATGCAGAATTAAATTTGGTACTACTACTCTACTTCTACCCTGTTACTACTCTACTTCTACCTACATATACCCTACTACTACTTATACCTAATTGTGCCCAAAAATATAATCAGATTAAGTTTAGTCACATAATAAACATTTTGAATGCACCTTGAAATAATATTTGACAACCCAGTGGCAGCGACGACGGGCCGAACGTCAAATGTTTCACTGGTATTATTATTTAATACACAGGCAGCTTAAGTTGATGTGTGTATATCAAGTTAATTGTCAGAGCACTTTAAATGTTTATCTAGTCTATTTTTAAAACTGTTTACTGAAGGAGCACTAATCACTGATTCCGGAAACCGGTTCCAGTCCTTAACAACACGGTTGGGCAAAAAATGCTTTCTTGGCTTGCTAGTACCTGGCCACTTCTGCAGCTACAGTGAATGTCCTCTCAATATTGTGTTATTGTTCATATTATATAAGCGTGATAGTTCTGGTACTTTATAGTGATCTTGTAGTATTTTACATGTTTTTATTAATTCTCTACGTTTTCTGCGTTTTTACAATGTCGTTGCTCTGCATTGAACTTATTCTAGTAACTCAATATCTTTTTTGAAATAAGGATTCCAGATCTGGTATGCATCCACTGCAATTGTGGTCTCAAATAAGCCTTACGGCTTATTGGGCGATAGTTGGCCGCAATACGTTTATTCCCTTTTTTATAAATTGGTGTTACAATTGCTTCTTTCCAATCAAGTGGGAGTTCACCTTGGTTCAGCGAGTTGGTCATTAAGGTTGACAATTGTGTACTTATGACTGAACTGCATTTATTTAGTAGTATTGCAGTTATTTCATCAGGGCCCATAGCTGTGTTGCCTTTTAGGGACATAATGGTTTTCCGGACTAAGTCTGGAGAGAACTGCACATTTTCCAATGAGTTACCAGCTCTTGGTGCTTGGGTTTGTGGAATCAGGACATGAGGTGGTTTTGTCACATATGATTTTTCAAACTGCCTTGCAAAGATGTCAGCAACCTGTTCGTTAGTAATTATGGAGGCACTAAAACTTTTGATGACAGTTGTTGGCGGATGTATCCATAAAATCACTTAGGGCCACTGTAGATTAAGACACGTACAATGTTACTTTTAAATTTACAACTGATTTTCTTATTTCTGAAGTTAATCTATTGTTAATTTTCCTATATTTTTCCCAATTACTTTGTGTATTGACAAGTCTGTAAATTTTCCAAGCCTTAGCTTTTTCTGTTGTAATTTTTATTATTTCTGGGCCTATCCATGGCATATTATGATTGTATTTTTTTCTCTTCCGTTGCAAGGGAATGTGTGATTTAATGATATCATGTGTGAGTTGAACAATTTCCATGCAGCCGTGGACTGTAGTAGTTGGGTTAATTGTAAGATCAGAATTCTCAAAAACCTAAGAAATATTATTGTAACTAGCTGTCCCGGCGGACTTCGTATCGCACATACTACAACCACTACTTACAACTTACCCTACAACTACTCTACAACTACCCTACAAATTTCCTACAACTAACCTACAACTACCCAACAACTACCCTACAACTACACTATAACTACCCTACAACTACACTACAACTACTAATTTACGCAACGAAAAGTAGCCTATGTCCGTCTCCATGGTCTAATCTATTCCTATACTAAAATTCATCCAAATGGGTTCAGCGGTTTTGACGTGAAAAGAGAACACTTTCACTTTTATATATTAGTAGGATAGGATAGGACTAGTAGGATAGGATAAGCATGAAAAAAAAATTCCTTAGGGTTTTCTCAAGGAACTGTGTTGGCTCTGGGTCTATACTTGGTTTTTAAGTGTGTCTCGGTTAATACAATTAATGTTGGTTTGCACTTGTATATTTCATTAAACAGAAAATCTCGTTTAGCCATTAAGGATGAACGAGTCGCTCATCTTTCCATACAAACGTGGAAGGATAAATACTCCACTGTTTGACGTTAACCATCCAACGCTAAGGATTATATCAATTTATCTCGTCATAATCTATGTTTGTGTACACCCCAAACCGTAAAAAAAGTATTTATTTCAAAAATACAAGCTTCTAAACTTTCGTATTTCAACACTGATTTTAGCCCAAATTTGGACGAAACTAAATAATATAAGGAGAAAGAAAACTTAAAAATAAATGCCGTTCCGACATAGTATAATTATTCAAAAGTTGAAATAAATGTTATTTTGAAAAGATTACACTCAAGTTTTTCTATAATAACCCTTGTGCTAAAAGTCGATTCACATATTTTTGCGCGGTCGGTTTAGGAATGAATCATTGTGCATTTCATTCTAGCGCGCGGGTAAACACGCTATGTCAGGAGAGATAGCATACATTTAGGCCGCGCTTACTGACGACTTTGCCTCCGCGACTAGTTGGACCTTAAGGTTGACAGGTTTGTGTAAAAGAAAGTGAGTTCAGTAAGGTTATCTAATATTTTTTTGGAAGAATCGTCCTCACAATCTTCGGAGTGTTGCTTACATATTTAATAATGGATCCTTACTTCCAACTCCTCTCGCAGACCCTTCAGATACTCCCTTTGGTAAGGGGTTAGATCATTTTTTACCTTTACCACAACAGGCAACTTCTTCCCATTTTTCAGCCGTGTCTCTTGCAGGAATCGTCATCAGTTACGTTGGATAGTTCCGGGACGCCGAACATTATGACGTTTATTTGGCGTTTGTCGCGCTCGTTTATTTCCTCCAGCACTGATTCCAGGTTCAAACCGGGACTTTGCTACTTTTTTAGTTAGATTTCGTCTTTCATCTACGACACTAACTTTCTAAGTGCCGGTAGTTGCTGTATGCCGAGCTTGCAGTCCGGGCACAGGTACTTCAAGGTGGATGATTGCAGGACGACCACCCGTAATTCCGTGGCGCACAAATCACTACACTTACGCATATTTACCTTTCGCAACCGTGACACTCGATTTTAGGATTTTTATCGTCAACTTTTATCATAATTTCACATTTCAGACACGCCATTTTGTATCGCGAAGAGAACGTTGGGTTTTTGTTTTATGATTTTAACGCAGTTTTTTAGAGGGCGAAGCCCCCTGTATATGCATAGCGCTGTCTCTCTGTCCGTCCGTCTGTCTGTCCGTCTGTGTATTTGACGATTACAACCGAACGCGTTGACAGATCTACATGAAACCTTTTTTGTTAGCACCGTCTTATTGAGAGAAGGGGACAGATTGATTTTGGTGACCCTAGGGTCACAGGGAGCGGAGTTATTGTGACTCAAAAGGTCACCAAAAAATAAAAGTCTTAAAATGGCCGAAAACGTCCAAAAACCCAATAGTGACATTTTTGACCTTTGGTGACCTTTTGAGGCCTTCGCGCCCTTTTCTGCTACCCCCGTACCAATGCTTGTTATATATTTCTGTTGTTTTTATAAGCACACCACAATATTCACTAAACTTTAGATTATTGTATTTTTAGCTGTATAATAACAGTAAAACTATTTTATTTCGCAGTAGAATATAAGGACGCGTGTGCACCGATCCACTTCCAGTCTACCCCATCTAGTAGTCATAGTTTATATTGGAAATTATTGATTGGTATTTCTCGCTATTTTTTCATATTTTCTCAAAGTTTTTTAATAATAAAAAAAACCATCCCTAAACTTCCACAAATATTTTGGGACTAAAATTAGCCAAATCGGTAAAGCCGTTTTCAAGTTATAGCGTGACCAGGAGTAATAGGGGTTCATTTTTATATACATATTATATACTAGGTTTCCCGGCGAACTTCTTATCGCACCTACTACAACCACTACTTACAACTTACCCTACAACTACGCTACAACTAACGCTGAAACATGTGTTTAATAATATTGGTATCTAACTATTTAAGTAAAATTTCACGTAAATTAAGTAAACAAAATATTCCCAAATAAATTTTCAATTGGCCTAAGGCATTAATATTTTTAATGTTATTATTTTGTAAAAAGAACATTTAATAAATAAGATAAAAGCCTATCTTATACGGACAGACTGGCAGACGACGCGGCGTATGCTAAGTAATCCTGTCCTGTTAGTCAAGAATGTTCATTAGGTATGCAACCCGGAAAGCACCACCGCTTTTTCGCGCCGGGCCCTGGTTCAGGCTATGGTCCGGAGTGAGGAGGAGTGGCAGGCGGTCGCCTCCTTCTGCGAAGCAGTAATGCTAGCGAAGGAGAAGGCCGCTTGGGTGAGGGAACGAGCGTCCTGACGCCCCAGCCGCCGAGATTCCGACCCCGACTACCAGCCGCGGTAGACGCGGGCTTGCGGACGCCGAGCAATGGGTAGCTCGCCGTCCAGCTGTCCGGTAATCGACCAGACCAAGCCCAGTCGTCAACAGCGCGTAGTGATCCACGCGCTCCTCAAAGAGATGGTACAAACCGTAGGGGCCCGATAGGGCCGATGCCCGCAAGCTAGGACCGCGGGGAATTTCTGAAAAGGAAACCCGTAGTCCTAGAACGCAAGGGGCAACTGAAGGGCACAGGTGTGGTTTTAGTCAGTAAAAGTCTAACACTTAGAGCGGGAAAAGTCATTAGATGATTTCCACACCTAAAAAAAAAACCCGAAAAGCAAAAATGGTAGTTCATATTTAAAAACATCATCTATCTAATCGTTGATACTTCTAAAAAAACGCAATTATGCTTTATATGACCAATTATTACGACAATATGAAAATGGTCCTAGTCTTGAACTATACTATCGTTTTACTAAACATATATTTAGATTTTTTGCCGGTTATGACGCCACCCGTTATTAGACGAGCATTGGTACGGGGGTACCAGACAAGGGGGCGAAGGCCTCAAAAGGTCACCAAAATCAAAGATAGCATTTTTAGGTTTTTGGACGTTTTCGACCATTTGAAGACTTTTATTTTTTTGGTGACCTTTTGAGGTCACAATAACTCCGGTCCCTGTGACCCTATGGTCACCAAAATTAATCAGTACCCTTCTTTTATTAAGACGGTGCTAACAAAAATGGTTTCATGTAAATCGGTCAACGCGTTCGGTTGCAATCGTCTCATGCACAGACAGACAGACAGCGCTATGTATATTAGGGGGCTACGCCCCTTAAATAAAGAAATTACGTCACATCCTGTATCTTATGAGCATATATTATAATTAAGTTAACTCATTTTCACATCTTTATCGTCTGAAAAAGGTTTGGTTTCGGTTATGAAAACCTAAAAACGTTATTTCGGTCGTACACTATTTAATGAAGTTCCTAACCAATAAACATACTAAAGACTGCTTGCTCATCCATTAATCACTAAATGTATTTAACGGTTGATAACTAATTGTTTTTAGCCGTACTGTTAAATCATATCAGAAAATTATACTTTATTTTATTATAGATTACCCGTTAAATTTTGCTTAAATTTTAAAATTAAGCGACAAAATATTTATTAAAATGGTATTTTAATAAATATTTATCATTAAAATGGTATTTTAATAAATATTTTGTATATTTATTCTTCAATTTGCTCACGATTTGAAATTGTATTAATTAGGTTTAACCATATTTTATAAAATCTTTAACAATCAGCCCTGTAACGTTTTGTTATGAATAATGTAACCATAAATGCATTGTGATTGTTGACTTGCTCAACAATTCACTCCGACCTTAATTCACTCAATAAAACCTTTGAGCATAACATAAATCAGTTAAACTCATAGAGGTAGATTTTTTTTACTAAAGTATGTAGAGGTTCCACGGGTGCGAGGAAGCAAAGCTTCTACGTTAAGTACATAGAAAAACAGGAAAGGAAAGCCAATATATTGCCACGACACTACTTTTGGTTGACATTTATGCATTTTTCAACACACGTGAAATGTTTTTTTTTGGAATTTTGTATTTACATCAAAAATGTTGTGCTTGTTTATTTTATGTAAATAGGGTTGTATATACATAGGTATGGTAACGTGTTTAGTGAGAGACTGATCTGTGAATCAAAGGAATAATCTGGAAAATTGCACATTTCACAGGTAAATACGAAACAATGGCCGTGGGGTACCGGCAGTAGAATGTTACCCCTCCTCTCATGCCCGTGGAAGCAGTAAGAGCCTGCTAAGGGATACCTCCGGAAGATGGGCAGCAGCGTCTTTCCGTATATCAACATCCCGTACTGCGCTCGCCAACCCGCCTACCAAGCGTGGTGAGTATGGCAACTACCCCTCATGAAGATCCATGAGGGAGGCCAGTGCTCAGTAGTGGACGTCTTACGGCTAAAATGATGAATGAAAATGATGATGAATGTATTAATTTCTGGTTATATGTTGTCATTTTGTTTATTTTATGTCAGCCCTTTTGGTGAAGAAAAAGGTCTTTTTCTAGATAATTTGCTAAAAATAACTATAAAACGTATCGATAATAATGTCGATATAGAAGGTTTACAGTGAAGAATAATGAATAATAAATAAATAACACACCACACACAGCACCATCTAGACCCAAACTTAGGAAGGCTTGCACTATGGAAACCAGATGATTGATGGAATACTTTAGTATAAGTATAGGTACATAATTATCATGCATAGAAAACTACCCAGACCCGAGACAAATATCTGCAGAAGAATTACAAACATTTGTCCCGCGGTGGAAATCGAACCCGCTACCTTTTGCGTATCAGTCGGTTATTAGACCAACTGAGCTACGGAGGCAGTCTAAAGTCAGCATAATGAGTCAGTTAGAATAATTTGTACTAAATATGAAAACTAATGGCGTATAAATGTCTAATGTTAGATATCGAATGCTAAGTTTTTACACAAACGCTGTTAGTTTTATAAATTAATTACAAAACTGTAAGTTACTTTCCGAGTTAAATATTTTCTTGGCATGAGATGTAAATACCCCCATAGGTATAAAAACGAAATCGATTATCTTCTTTCATCTGATCACACCATCGTTAAAAACATCCAAGCGTTAAACTCTTTAAAAATTAACTCTGATGACAGGCCCTTGCGCGCCACACTATCATTTAATACGCGACTGTATCGTGGAAGACTTTACAAAAATAGAATCAAACGCCTAGATAAAGAAACGTTTATTTTAATTAAACCGTATTTTAATTTAGAATTAAAGAATTGGTTTAGCAACTTAGAAAATATTGATAGCGAAAATATACAAACACAATATAAAAATATAAAACAATGTATAAAAACTGCTTTTTGCAAATTGGTAAAATTAATAAAATTACTAATTTACTATATTTAACTAACATTTAAGATTAAATTATCGATAAATAAATATAACAAGTGTACATAAACATGTACACAATTTATAGAATATAATATCTAAATGTATGCTAGTAGTTATAGTTTAGGATAAATATAAACACCACATCATAATCAATATTCTAAATTATATCATAATAATTTTATTATAAATTTAATTATTATTAATAATTTTATTTTTATTATTTTTGCTCGTCATAATTTATGTTGAGTCTATTGAATCTTATTGACGAGCTCCGTGGCGCAGCGGGCGAAGGTCCGCCTGCGACGCAAGGGGTTGCGGGTTCGATTCCCGCCTCGGGACAAATGTCTGTACGATCTGCAGATATTTGTTCAGGGTGTTCTGGGTGTTTTTCTGTATATAATAAAAATATATATTTATGTATTACTAATGTATTAATTATATCAGTCATCCACCCATAACACAAGCTCTGCTTAGCTTGGGGCTAGATGATGCTGTGTGATTTGTCCAGCATTATTTATTTAATTAAAGTTTATAATCATTAATTACCATCAGAATTATGACGACTAGATGGAAATCTTTTCAATATTAAATTAAAAAAATTGCTAGTCAATAGTGTGCATACCCGAAGGATTGTTTGATAATTGGTCTCAAATGTACCTCATCTTATTACCCCATTTGGAATAAAGACTTCTAAGAATGCAATATAATAATATTGCCAATTGAATGTTGTATATCATATCATAAATATGATTAAAATGTTGGTACTTTATTATTTCTAAAATCTTCACAAAATTTAACAAAAAAAAAAAAATCATATTCTTTCCGTACTGGGCTCGCCAACCCGCCTGCCAATCTTGGCGAGTATGGTAACAGCTTCCTCATAATCTTGGACATCCTTGAGGGAGGCCTATGTCCAACAGTGGACGTGGACAGCTATGGCTGAGATGATTATTATTATTCCTTAGCCGCATCACTAACTAATATGAAATTACCATTTTTATAGAACTCCTCTGTATTTTCACAAAAATCCCTACGTAGATTGAGCTTACCAACGATCCTACTTGATACGGTAGACGCAATTTATACGTTAATACTTTTGTGTAAATATAATAAAAACTATTTTATCAATTTTCAAACTGCAAATATTTTCGAGTGTTGGTTACATAAGCTTAGATCCCAAACCACTCAGTTAGATTTTGTTTCATTCCCCAAATTATTATCCATTCCATTTATTTGTGTAAATATTAGTTTAAATCAGACTTAATACAATGGTCTCTGGTGCTTCGTTTACCAAACCGAATTGACCGAAAGTGTCTGTTCAGTGCCAATAAAATCTTCACTTTAGAGATTTTTTAGTGTTAGTTCCTAAGTTGAGCATTTCATTTATAAAAATGAAAGTTATTGGTAGATTATTTTCTAATTTGTCATCATCATCATCATCAGCCTATATTAGTCCACTGCTGGATATAGGCCTCCCCAAATCTGCGCCATTTCATGTCTTCAGTATGCCGCATCCAGCGTCTACCAGCGACCGCCCCCAAGTCATCACTCCATCTAGCTAGTGGTCGTCCTACACTACGCTTACCAAGACGCGGTCTGCACTCAAGAACTCGGTTACCCCAACGGTTATCGGTTCTTCGGCAGATATGGCCAGCCCACTGCTACTTCAGCTTGCTAATCCTATGTGCTATGTCGACAACCTTGGTTCTCTGTCGGATAACCTCGTTGCGGATTTTATCCTTCAGAGAGACTCCGAGCATAGCACGCTCCATAGCTCGCTGAGCGACTTTAAACTGGTGGATCAATTTCAATTCAATTCAATTTAAAAGGTTCTTTATTAACACATAAAAATAACAAGTTACAGGTGGTGAATCAGCCGTACCGTAAGTGTCCACGTTTCGGCACCGTAGGTCATGACGGGTAGGACGCACTGATTAAAAACTTTTGTTTTTAAGCATTGTGGTATTGTGATGAGAAAACCGTACGTAGTTTCCCAAATGCTGCCCAGCCTAGATGAATCCTCCGCTTGGCCTCCTTCTCAAAATTGTTCCTACCTAATTGCAAAGTTTTCCCAAGGTAGGTGTATTCTGAAACAACTTCGAGTAGGTGGCCATTTACGTAGATAGGTCCCGGATCAGTGTGTTCATTGATCATGATTTTGGCTTTATCCAAATTCATGCCGAGACCTATCCGTCGCGAGGCTGTAGCTAGACTGTCCAGCACCTGTTGTAGCTCCTCCAGCGTTTCTGCCATCAAGACTATATCGTCAGCAAATTGTAAGTGCGAGATGTGGTTGCCATTTATGTTTATGCCTATACCTTTCCAGTCCAGCGTCTTAAACATGTCCTTCAGTGCGCTTTTAAACAGTTTCGGGGATATGACATCCCCCTGTCTTCTCTTCCTCGGCGCAGCTGGATTGACTGAGACTGCTGATTCTGTACTTGGACATTCATAGTGGCGGAACCATAAAGAGATCTCAGCACTTCGATATAGCGACAGTCTACTAGGCATCGCTGTATAGATTCCAGGACAGACCACGTTTCAACAGAGTCAAAGGCCATCTCATAGTGCACAAAGGCCAGACACAGAGGCTGATTATACTCTTCGGACTTCTGTATAATCTGCCTCACTGTGTGAATGTGGTCTATAGTGCCATATCCTCCACGAAACCCGGCCTGCTCCGGCGGCTGAAACTCGTCAAGTCTTCTTGCTAGACGATTCGTTATAACTCTGGAGAACAGCTTATAGACGTGGCTCAGAAGCGATGACAGAGGGTCTGTAGTTTTTAAGAAGAGTCTTATCGCCCTTCTTAAAAAACAAAACCACCAAACTCCCGCTCCACGCCCTTGGAGTTCCTTCGGAGTGAAGAACGGAATTGAAGAGGCGCAGTAGCTCTTGAATAATGGGAGCTCCTTCTGCCTTCAGAAGTTCTGAATTAATTCCATCTTCACCCGGGGCTTTTTCATTTTTAAGCTGTCTCAGAGCCAGCACGATTTCGTCTCGGTCGATATCCGGTAGTTCGTCGGTGTAGTGGCGTGTCAGGGTGGCTCGAGGATCATGGTCTTCACGCTGGGGACAAGGAGTCCCATGAGGGGTAGTTGCCATATTCACCGTGCTTGGCAGGCGGGTTGGCGAGCGCAGTACGGGATGTTGATACACGGAAAGACGCTGCTGCCCATCTTCCGGAGGTATCCCATAACAGGCTCTTACTGCATCCATAGGAACGAAAGGAGGGGTAACATTCTACTGCCGGCACCCCACGGCAATTATTACTATGCATAAAGTTATTCGCAGTAAATAATGAATTCAACATAACTTTATGCACTTTATGCAAAAAGTTTTATTACCGTATTTACATACGTATTAGAGGTATACATACCGTATTATTAATTATATTTATGGGACCATAATAATATGGATGGTGATTGTCGGACAATCGATTTTCGGAGACGAAATGGGCACCCCTAATACACACATTAAAAAAGTTTAAGCTACAATTAATAATTTTAAATATTCCTAGTTTAATGGATTTTCTTTTCTTTTTTTTTCTTTTTTAACTCCTCAAATGTCAAATGCACACCCGGGTGTGCATAAAAGATGATAAATTTCTTAAAAAAAACGATTTACTACAAAAAAAAACGTTTACTGTGCATCATAGTACAAATAATCTAAATCATTATTTAATTTTAAAACACCGACTTTCAAATGTCATATGGTATGCTTATGACATTTGAATATTTTCCTTGATTTTTCATGGATCACATCCTCAGAACTGGTTTAAAAGCAAGCAAACATTGTTAAGTGAAACAAAAAACAATTTACATTTAGGGCATAACACTTTACCTTGAGGGACTAACAGCACATTATTTCATTCCATTCCATTACATTTCATTCCATTCCATTACATTTCATTCCATTACATTTCATTCCCAATGATCCCGATGCTGATGATGATGTGTAGGTTAGTATGGTGAATAGGGATATAATATTATCTTTGCCAACTTTCGATGTCGTCACTCGTGAGTTTTGTAACGTTGAAGAGTTCTGATAACCATTTGTGGTCTTCTGCATCAGTTTCACTTCACCAAATCATACTTTCTGAATGCAAATGCTTGACTTTGAGTAAATATGACAAAATCGCAACATGTTTACCTACAATATCCCATCATCAGAAATTGGAACGAATTCAAAGTGTAGGTATCTCATCATCATCATTTCAGCCGTAGGACGTCCACTGCTGGACATAGGCCTCCCTCATGGATATCCAGTTATTGCGGTTGGAAGCGATCTGCATCCACCGTCGACCTGCGGTCTTCACCAGGTCATCATCCCATCTTGTTGGTGGACGTCCTACGCTGCGCTTGCCGGTCCGTGGCCTCCACTCGAGAACTTTTCGGCCCCATCGGCCATCTGTTCTGCGAGCTACATGGCCTGCCCATTGCCACTTCAACGTGCTAATCCGTTTGGCTATGTCGGTGACCCGAGTTCTTCTACGTATCTCCTCATTTCTGATTCGATCGCGTAAAGAAACCCCGAGCATAGCCCTCTCCATAGCTCGTTGAGCGACTCTGAGCTTATTCATGAGGCCAATCGTGAATGACCACGTCTCGGTTCCATATGTCATCACTGGTAACACACACTGATTGTAGACTTTCGTCTTAAGGCACTGAGGAATTTTGGACGAAAATACGTTGCGTAGTTTCCCAAACGGGCAGCGTTTGGGAAACTACGCATCCGAGTTGGATTCGTCGATTGACCTCTTTCTCGAAGTTGGACCTACCTAATTGGACTGTTTGTCCTAGGTATACATACGCGTCGACAGCTTCGAGAGCCGAGTTCTCAACCATAACTGGGGCAGGCGCAACATGGACATTAGACATAATCTTCGTCTTGTTCATGTTCATTTTAAGACCTACCCGTTGGGAGACTCGGTTGAGGCCTTATGGCCACCATGAACCATGAACCATTATGGCTGGCTCAACCAAACAAACAAATGGCTGCTATTGGCTGGCTGGTGACGGGCGATGACGCGCCGAAGAAAAAAAATAGTGCCGTTCGTTCGTACATGATTCGATTCGATTCAAGTACATTTGTTTCGATACCAAGTAGGTACTCTCTAGATTGATTCGATGCTAAAATTTGTTGATATCGAAACAAAAGTATCGAGTACGTACTCGTACTTGAATCGGAACATCTCTAGTTGCAAGGCAGTAGGCTGCCGCAAGCCCGCTTGAGCGCACGCACGTTAAATGCGTTCATTTAGATATCGAAAGCGCGTCGTACTAACTATTGTGCAGTGGATGGATGCCGAAACCAAAGATCTAATGAACAATTGATATTTTATATCTTAAGTTACGTAGGAAGGTACTATGTAAATATTCGTAAATAAAGAAGTTCAGCTATTAGACAGATAGATAGATAAGTATTTTGATTATAGTATTTTGTACACACAACATAGGTCATCGCTTTCCAGATCAGCGTTAAAATCGATTATGGCTTTGAAAACAACATAGTCCTAAAATCAAGCATTAGGTACCCACCGGCGAACTAAGATTCAAATCTTTGCTGGCGAAGTATCTAAATACCTAGGTAAAAAAGCAATAATAGTATAGGTGTGTAAAGTGTGGCGTGTACTTAGTTCGTTATGCCAAAGATTATAACTACTACCATAGTATACCTACTGCGTACGGAGAGTAGGTAGGTACTTACCTCCCTGTACAAAGGTCGCTGCTTTTCTTAACCGACTTAAATAAAGAGGATGTTCTCAGGCCATCTGATTTTTTTATTTATTTGAGAACTCTATCGTTTATGAACTGATTATTACTATATTGGATTAACGGGTATTTATCGCGTAATTACCTTTATTATTATCCTGACGTTTCGAACATCGAAAGGTATCCATCATTTTAAAAAACTAAATCATATTTGAGCAACCCTAGCCCTAGCGATGCCGCGTCACAGATTACTTGCAAGTAGGTGAGGCGGGTGAGCAAAGCAATCTCAACGATTTTGTAGGCTATTATAGCGTAGGTATTTTCGCTTTTGTATTGGAGTGATGTATCTGTTAGTTTCTGTAATCTGTGGTAATAGCCCAAATTACAGATTGGTAAAAATTTATAATAAACTTCCCGACGAAATTAAAAATGAGGAAAAGACGACATCGTTCTGCAAACATATAAAATTATTTTTATTGGAAAAATGTTATTATACAGTTGACCAATTTCTCTCCGACAAACAATAATATCCTTGACATTTTTTTTTTTTTTTTCTGTGACATTTTGTTGATTTTAGATACTATATTAAAATTTTGTGGATTATTATTCTTATTTACCTTTTGAATTATAATTTAACTGACTTTTAATTTAAATTTTCTATATGTACCTACTATTTTTGAATGTTTCTATCGTATGACATGTTTGACATTTTTTATTTGAATCTTATTTTCGTAATTATATTGGCATTTTTTATTTGAATCTTTTTTCGTATTTATATTGACATATTCATAATTGTATTATAAGATTTTTAGAATTTGACGATTTATTTTATATTGTTAACATAGGCCCAAACACAATTGCAGTGCCCTTGCAGGGTACATGTACTTACTTAAGGCTATTTTAGATCTAAGCTATATAAAATATGTACATGTAAAGCAAAATAAATGAAATATGAAATATACCAATTCGGTTGGGTGGTACAGGATGGGAATACATTTTCCAATATTAGAACTTAACTAAATATGCATGTAAACTCACCGAATGTAGCTTTACAATTAAAAAAAACACCATCAAATTCTAGATTATATTCTATACGATCTAGATTTACAGCAAGCGAAGATATTTAAATTAACCTGACTTGAAAACCAGCTACGAATTTATTTATTTTTATTTTTAAATTATTTTTATTTGAAAATACAATAAAGGTCGGGTTTATTTTTTTTTTAAAGTCATTCTCGCTACTTATGTATCCCGTCCCAAGATCGTCGTACGATCCCAAGGACCTTGGTAATTGGCTCTTGGCCAAATTTAAAGGGGACCACTATTAGAGGTACATATTAACGACGTCCTCCTTTTTTGGAGTCGGTTAAAAACTAGAAATAGTTTACATTGTATCTAATAGGCAACTATATATTGTATCTATAGGAATACTAAATTTCAATAAAGCATTACCTACTTAAACCAAAATAGATTATGATATATACCTAGACCTAAGTAGTAGGTATTGCATCGTTCAACTACAACTGTATTGAAATTAAGCTTTTGAACCTGATATTTGCATTCTTTGCAACAGACCTACAATATGTATACTTATTTTTCTAAAGGTTTTTACGAAGATGTTTGTTAATGCTCGTTCCGGTTGAAATCGCATGATTCGATCCTGTGTTCCACAATTTTACTTCGTCCCTCGGTCGTCAAACTCGGGTTGCCTGTGATAAAAATATTGAAATAAAATTGTTAATGTCATTCTCGTACATTCTCGGTAAAGAACAACCACTTATCGCAAGGTATCCGTTGATCCCCCCAGCTCTCGCAACCCCTCCAACTTTCAACATTTTGTTGCTAACTCAAAAGTTAAATTGTTTACAAAGTTCCGCTTCTGTTGAATGCTGTTTCATGTAAGCTACAACTCTGAACGATTGCGGCAAAAGCAAACTATTAAATCCAACAAAATGCATACAGAACAAAAGTGCCGGGAAAACTTTCTATGTAAACCTTGGAAAAGATGCTTGTGAACTGGATGTTTGTACAGTTGTAGATTGGGTCGTCTCCTGGCAAGAAGGCAAGTTTATCGCTTCGATATCATCTAGTTTCCGGCGGGTTGATAAACTCGACTGTCTTGATTCACAGCAGATTTTGCATTGAATAAACGTGTTGTATTATGTAAGAGTATGTATATGCGATCGAGTTAAGATTATTAAATATGATTATACCTTATTGTACGATAAATGCTAATTGCTCGAAATTCTACCGAAAAAAATGCATTCATGTGAGTATTATGCACCTAGTTGATTTATATCAGGCTACGTAATATATGCTCCCCGTAAAATATAGGTACTCCTTTCAACCACTCATGATAGAGCACAGTTTCATAGGTTCGGAAATGATGAATAGGTTGAAAATTGTTCGCGCCGCCTGTCGGTTCCGTAATTTAAAATTATAGCCGCACCGAGCACGTGCTGCAGTGAAGCTGTTTACTGGCTGCTGGGTCTAAAAGCATATTAAATTCAAATGAGAAGTTATAAAGCTGTCTTTTATAAAATGTTTACGTCATAATAGTAAATTTAATGGTTTGTGAGGTTCAACTAAGCGCAGTAGCGATGTCTTTGGTTGCAGTGAGTGTAAGAGTGGCGGCAACCGGCTGGCGACGCCGCGGATGTCGCTGCTGGGCAAACCGCTCAGCTACCGCGCCACGCGACGCGACGCGCGCTACCGTCGGATACAATCCAAGATCTACAACTTCCTTGAAAGGCCGCGGGGTGTGAAAGCTGTCCTCTATCATATGATCGTGTAAGACTGCTTACATCACAAGGTCTTCGAACCTCATTTAGCAAAATCAGATTGTGCTTAGAAATGATGCTGTCAAAATTTGCAAGATCCTCTAGCAATTACCACTTTTATCAGAGCATATTTGTGTAAAGAATAAATTAGACCAGGTGCGTGTCGGGTCACGCGCTGTGCAGGGTTATGTAGATTCCCGTACACCTGTTGTTAGAAGTGGTGTATGTTTTGTACGTTCGGTTTCATTGAGTATTCGGCTTAAAGTATTCTTTTATGTTTGGAAAACCGCATCACTTACTTGAGCGACAATGTCTCCGAAACTGAAGAAGCTAGCTTAACCGTTATAGTACTAAAAGTCGTAAAGCCGAAGACAGACGTACAGGCAGACAGACAGACAAAGCGAAACTAAATCCTCCTTGTTGTACTACGGAACCCTGAAAAATGGCTAACATTCAAACAATTTAAGACTGTCAAATAAAATAATATTGTTACCAAGAACTGAAGTTGACGATAAAATATGCTGATTTTGTCGTAATTTTAAATCTCATTTGCGCAAATGTCTTATAATAATGTATTCATATTGACAAGAGTAGCACGTTTACCGGTTTCTGAAATTTGCTAATTAAATTAAAGACAAAGATCCAATGTGAATATTCAGCGAGCTGTATTTGGCAATTTACCGCTCATTCACCTGAGGGAATCCCATTAAGAAAGCTTTTAGCTTCCCTGTCGTTTTGTAAATATATGAATGGCTGTATGTGTGTGCAGGTTTCTGATGGTGTTCATGTGCCTGTCGCTGTCGGTGTTCTCGACCATCGAGGAGTACGAAGCGAGAGCCGGCATCGTCCTCTTCTACATGGAGACAGTCGTCGTCATCTGGTTCGCTATTGAATTCTTCTTAAGGTTTGTACCATATTAACTCTTTATTTTTTCAACCATTAAAAATCAACCTTATGATGATGACCTTAGGTATGACGATAAATAAATATTATAGGTTAAACATGTTTCGAGATATTATTGAGGGAGGCATATGTCCAGCAGTGGCGTCCTACGACTGAGTCGATGTTGATATTAATATCGCCCCATAAAACCTTTACCATTAAATTTCATTTTCTGTGGTCAATTATAAGTTCCACTTATATAAATTATACTTTCTGAATGTAAACACTTGACTTGTATTTGAATTGCAATAATAAATCACTAGTTATATTATTGTCATAACTTTTGAGGAGTTTCCCTCGATTCTTTATGGATTTCATTATAAAAACTGTGCTTAATATTTGAGACCAATCTGCAAACACGATAATGCTTCCAAATCCAAAAATAATCTTCCAAATCGGTATATATTGGTATATAACAAAGTTTAAATAAATAAAGCCAGGTGCGTGTAGGGTTCCCTAGTTACCCGTGGACCTATTGTTAGAAGTTGGCGTATGTTTTTGTTACGCTTACCAAACATATTAACCGGTATTCATTCAGATTTCGGTTTAAAGTAATCCATAATTTGGTAAACTGAGCGACAAACTATCACTTATTTAAGCGATAATTCCTCCGACAATACAATACAATTGAAAACTGCTGAAAACATGATTTCATTTTCTAAGATGAACTTACAATATTATAAGATTGAACACTAATACCAGGAATATTTAAGAAGGGTACTCAACGCGTTAAACTTATATTGTGGGCTTGAAAATTAATTTAGGTACTTATTTAAATAAGTAAAATAATACATAATTTACAGTGTTTTGGATTTTCAAAATAACTATAACACAGACCTATAAAAATGTTCGTCTTGACTATACGTGAGTGAAACCACGCGGGTCAGCTAGTTGGAGATATGCGTTAATCGTAGTAGAAAGTACTACGACTAGATTGGTTTGATAATTATTTTTCATTCCATATGTACAAAAAAGTTATGGGCTAAATATTTTATATTCAGATTAATCAATAGTCTGTTGCGTGAGAGTCACCCTTTTCGTTCAGCATAATAATTTAATTTTTGTCGTTAGAAGTCGTTAGCCTACTCAATGACCGACCCCTTTATGAAATGAAAGTATGACAACCTAATGAAGTAGAAATATTTAAACGACATACATAGAACTTCTTTGCGCATATCGATTCGATTTAATGCACCTACTCTTCAAGTCTTTCCAAGAATCGAATTAAGGTATTGAATACCGTAAGTCCTAAGCCATAGTGTACCTTGCTACGCGGTGCTACACACGTGCTACGGACCTGCTACGGACTTGCTACGAACCTCAATAAGGCTCATATCGGATCAATAATCTCATTACGTTAACTTATTCATACCATAACGCTGTGTGCGTTTAATGATACTCGTACATATTCCATAAAGCCAAATGAAATGACAGGTTCTTATCAGCAGTTTCTTTCATCTTTGTCGGCTTTATCTCATTCTGTAATGATTACCTCTGCAATTTCATTGTTCGGCTACGTTTCATTGAACGTGCTTAGGATTCCTCGTAGTACGACCGAACTTTCTTTGACCTGATCTGTTATAATCGTGAATTAGTTAAAGGTTACGGCATAATGAACCTACATTGTCTTTAAGCTATCAATTTTGTTAGAATGCCTGCTCGTGACACAGGTGCGAATATACTCGTAGATACAAATAATATCGAAGCATACCGTGCATTTGTATTAAATTGTAAAGTACTTGATACAACTACAAGTATTCTACTTTTACCAAGTACATTATAATTACAGATTACAAATATATACAACTAATTAAATTATTGGCCTTAGGTATTAGGTTCCACTGTTAAAATTAAATTAAATAGAACTTTTTTCAGGCAACAAACTTAAGCACAGAACTCCTCCCTATAATTTACTTGTGTAACATTTTATTTATTTATTTGTAAATATTATGTAACATGAATTGAAAATAATTGAAAATGATGGTACTTGCAGAAGTCCCGCCTAAAATAAAAAATATCAAGTAGAACTTAAGACTTTCATAACTCAGCTAAAGTGCAAGGTATGTTTATTGTTACCCTTTAACTACAAAAACATTAAAAAACATTATATAACTACATCAAAACTGCGAAGCTAAGCTAGTGTGTTGTGAGTGAGCATAAAAATTAAAGAACAATGAATAATAGCGTACCCACCCTAGTAGAAATTTAAGACCATTAGAAAGGTCTATAAAAGTACATATTTTTTTGTATGATACCAACTTTGTAGCTCATGAGAAAAAAAGTTATTTGACATTGCTTAAAATTTTTCGTAATCCATCTAATAGGTCAAAATGGATCATCATTTCAGCCATAAAACGTCCACTGATGAACACACGCTTGGCAGGCGGGTTGGTGAGCGTAGTATGGGATGTTGATACACGGATAGACGCTGCTGCCCATCTTCCGGAGGTATCCCTTAGCAGGCTCTTACTGCATCCATGAGCATGAGAGGAGGGGTATCATTCTACTGCCGGCACCCCACGGCGAAAATACGATTAGTAGACAGTGATCGTAAACTGTATCTCCATATAAAAAACCGTTTTAAGTCTGAAAACATTAAATAATCTAATAACCATCTCATGTCATGGTTAGTTACGAGGTGGTCTAGCATGGAGCTCGCTTGCCCAAAGTGGTTCCCGGTCATTCTCCCCTTGAAAACACATAATGCTTTATACAGAAAACATAGACGCAGGGGGAAGGTGCAGTTTAGCGGATAGTACAATAAAAGTGGACTCGATGCGCTTTGTGCGGACAGATGGAATTTACAGTGTGGGTGACACTTTTCCGAATGCCTAGTTGTCCGATCGTAAAATGATGACGAGGGCATTTGGTTCTGCAATTTCTCACAGAAAGTAGGACTAAATCAGAAGTCACATTTTGCGGAAGACTACTACTTACGAGTCTTACTGCCATTGGATTGGACAAGATTCACTTCACCCGACTGGGAAACAGCAAGTCTACGATTCAAGTAATTCACTTTATCTCTACGACGAGTGATCTCCTCTTTACTCGCCCAAACATTGGAGAAGTATCTTTCTACAACCTATCCTACCCATCTCTAATATGCAGCAAAACTAGTGTTGGAGAACGAATAGTGCCCCAGATTTTATAGCCATACAAAATTACCCATTGTTCTTTAGTCAAGTAACCTATTCTAGTCTGTGGGCATCAGGAGTCAGGAGCTGTGAAGGGAGCGTGTGAGTTAGTATTTAGTATGTATAGTATTTCATTATCATATTTCACTTAATAATGGTTTCTTTTTTAAAAGTGATACATACCCAAAAAGATATCAATATGAGAGAAATATATTCTACTAGCTAACCCGACGAACTTCGTAACGCCCAAAGTTTTTTTTTTGATACCTACTCGGTACAATACCATTCAAGAATTAAAAGACGCAGTCCACTTTCATTTAAACAAGACTCACCACTCATGGTTGTCTAAGGCCACTAAAAGTGTTTTGAAACATGCCCGTACCTGCATACAGCAACATGGGGGCCATATCGAACATCTATTGTGATAGTTTTAGTATCGTACATATATTAAAAGAGATTATAGTGCTATCAAGGATGATCTTCAAAAATGTGATTGGTCCGTTGTCACTAGCTGCGATGATGTTAATAAAGCGAGCGAAGTTTTTATGAAAATGCTTTTAGAAACTGTAAAGAATCATTCGAAAGAGGCTAAGGTATCGCGGACAAGATACACTTTGAAGCCTTGGATAACCCCTGGACTAATGAAATGTATGAGGAATCGAGATCGCTTACATCTTCAAGCTAGAACTGATCCAAATAATAAAATTCTTCAAAAAACATACACGCGCTACCAAAATTTTTTCGTGGACCTTCTGCGTAAATTAAAATCTGACTATGAAAACAGAGAGCTAAGAGAAAATAAAAATAACCCAAAAAAACTTTGGCACACAATTAAAAACATTTGCCATTTGGCACAATACAACAACGAACCCACTGAATTACTGGCGTTAGATGGCTGTCTAAATACAAAACATTCTATAGATAAAGTTAATAATCATTTTGCTACGACGGGTCAACGATTAGCTGACAATATTCTTACCAATCTACACAAATCTGAGAAAGACCTATCAGACACTGTTAGCATTTCCAACGCTCCAAAAGATTCAATCTTTTTTAATCCAACTGATCACGAAGAGGTCAACATTATGATCAATAATTTACAAAATGATAAAGCCCCAGGAATTGACAGCCTTGGAAATTCTCTCATTAAATCCGTAAAGGATTCTATTATGATACCACTTACGCACGTACTTAATCTAAGCCTTTCACATGGAATTTTCCCGCACAGCTGGAAAATCGCATTAGTAACACCAATCCACAAGACTGGGCCAAAAGACTTGCTAGATAATTATAGACCTATCTCCCTTTTAGGAACTTTTTCAAAATTATTAGAACGTTTAGTAAATCATAGACTAGTGAGCTTTATAGAGTCGCATAATCTCATCTCCTCAAAACAATTTGGTTTCCGTAGAGGGAAAAGTACAGAAGATGCTATAAAATTGCTAACAACAACGGTGTCATCGCATCTAGATGATGGGAAAAGCTGCGTTGGTGTATTCCTGGATTTGGCTAAGGCTTTTGACACTGTCTCCGTTCCTATTCTTCTTAAAAAGCTTGAAGGATCGGGGATTAGGGGAATCGCATTAGACTGGTTCAAAAGTTACTTGACGGATCGGAGACAGTGTGTTAGGATTGGTCAAATAATAAGTAGTACACAGCAAATAAATTACGGCGTTCCACAGGGAAGCATACTTGGACCCACATTATTTTTATTATACATCAATGATATTCATAAAATCCCGATAATTAAGGCTGACATTCTATGCTATGCTGACGACACTGCTATTATTTTTCACGGCAAGACATGGTCTGATGTGCGCTGCTCGGCCGAGCGTGGTATGATTCTTATGTCACAGTGGCTACAGAATAATCTGCTTACACTAAACACCAAAAAAACTATGTATATGTGCTTCCATAAGACTTCAGCGTCTGCACCAGATAATAATTTTAAAATAAGTATTCATAATGATTTATGTTCAAGCGTCTCTTGCTCTTGTGAATTGCTAACCCGCAAAGAAACTTTTAAATATCTGGGACTTCACATTGATGAAAATCTGAACTTCAAGACTCACATCGGGGTTCTTTCGGCTAGAATAAGGAAGATAATTAACGTCATGCGAAATTTGCGGTACGCTGCCTGTTTGGAAACCCTCAAATCAGTATACTTCGCGCTTTGTCAATCCATCATAGTATACTGCATCACAAGTTGGGGCAGTGCCGCAAAAACTTTTATTATCCAAGCAGAAAGAGCTCAGAGGTCGGTCTTGAAGGTAATGCTACGAAAACCTTACAGATATCCGACCACAAGTCTTTACAAAGAAACTAATGTCCTAAGTGTGCGCAAACTCTTCATTCTGAAGACATCTATTTCAGTACATAAATCCGCCATCTCTTCTCCCGAATATCAATCTTTATTAAATATTAGAATCTACAAACTTAATACTCCAAGCGTTAATACCAAATTTGCCCAGCGTATAGGTAACTTTATTAAAATTAGTATTTATAATAGAGTTGTAAAATCCTGCGACATTAAAAAAAAGTCTTTAAGCGAAGCAAAATCTTTGTTAAATGAGTGGCTTTTGTCATTAACATACGATGAAACTGAAGAAATACTTGTGTTAACAGGAGCCTAATATTTAATATATTTTAGTTTGCAATTTTTTGAGTAATACATGTTATTTAAATGTATTTACATATAATATGTATCCAATATTTTTTTTTTTAATTGTAAGGTTTTATTTTTAATATTTTTATTTCATGTTTCTCTATTTTATTTTACTTACCTAGTTTTAATTTTTCTTGTCAAAATTTTAGAGCACAAAGGTTATATTGTTGTTATTTCTTGTGGTCTGGCTTCCTCGATACAGGCTGAGCCTAGTGAGGGAGTCGACAATAACCTCTTCTAGTTAATAAGTTTTTCAGCATTACTTGTATTAATAAGTGTTAAAGTGTTAAAAATTGTACCCTGCGAACATTTTAATATTGTTTTTGCTGTAATAAATATTATTTTCATTTTTCACCGTTTTGTATCAAACTACTAAGAAATCGTATGTGAAAACATTTTATCAAATTTGACTAACTTCCGCTGCTCAGATTTTTTTCATTGGATACAATAAAATGATCCTCACAAAGGACAGAGACGACTGGCATCAAAAAAAAATTACCAACTTGATTCATTTTAAGGCGCTACTCACGCTTGACCAAAAAATTTTTAATGCCAAAATATTTTTCACCAAAAAGGAGCTGATGTTTCAAAAGAAACTGTACCTGTATCTCCTCTGGTAATGGGTGCCCCTACCGTCCCAGTTAAAAAAAACACACTGTATACATATATTTAAACAATTATTAATTCCATAAGTGTATATGGGTTTATACCATAAGTGTGATGGTACACTCATTGATGTACTATAAGCCTAAGCTATTTTAAGATATTTTATATTTTGTCTTTTTGTCTCTATCTTTACAAATTTCCGAGATATGATTATTTTCTTGAAGTAGAAAGCGCGCGCCGGCGCACTCTCCGTGTAAACGAGTATAGTTTTTAAGATTTTCTGTTCTTAGTATTAATTGAAATTTTACTCGGTTCGATTCTGGACATAATGTGATTTTAGATTTTTTCTAAGTGATCCAGTTATTCGCGACCATGTTGACACAACGCAAGGCAAGCAACGCAAAAATATGGCGGCTATGAGCAACTCATTGTCTACAACTAGTCTACTACTACACTGCAAGTACTCTACCACTACTCTACTACTATACTACCACTACTCTACTACTACTCTACAACTACTCTACTACTATTACGACGAGCTCTGTGGCGCAGCGGGCGAAGGTCCGCCTGCGACGCAAGGGGTTGCGGGTTCGATTCCCGCCTCGGAATAAATGTCTGTACGATCTGCAGATATTTGTTCAGCGTGTTCTGGGTGTTTTTCTATATTATAATAAAAATATCTATGTAGTATAATGTATTAAGTATATCAATCATCTAGTACCCATAACACAAGCTCTGCTTAGCTTGGGGCTAGATGGTGCTGTGTGATTTGTCCAGCATTATATTATATTATTATTATATTATTATTACAACTACTCTATTACTAATCTACAACTTCTCTAATACACTACTCTACCTACTTATACCATACTACTAACTACTACAACTACTTTACTACCCTCTACTTCTACTAAATTAATTCTGAATGCAACTATAACAATTGCCTATATGTTATTCCAGACGCAACATATTCACAAAAATCTAATATCTTTGAAATCAGGGTCCATCCGTTCTCGAGTTCTAAGTTGTGTATCTAACCTTTGACTTTGTTTTATAAATAGATAGACAGGATATATGAGAGGGCTTCAAAGGCTCAGTTGGTCTAATAGCCGGCAGTTACGCCAGAGTTTGTAGATTTGATTTCCATCGAAGACACATTTTTTTTACATACGATTATATTCGTATATATGTATGTCTTGGTCTGTGTATTTTTTTAATTACGATTAGTTTGTTTTTACGAAAACCCCTAAATATTAGCATGTAGGTATTGTTGTAAAAGAGTGGATGTCAATACGATACATTTTGTTGAATTTTAATAAATCTACCCAGTGATTGAAACGGGCTATTGAATATGTATTACCAATAAAATTTATGTTGTACTTAGCCACAGCATAAATTGCGTCGATTCATTGATGATTCATTGCGACCTACTTAGCAATGATTGCCAACTGGGGGTATACAATTATACCTCTCGACAATTATGTATTATAAAGAAATTAAATTGAACTATTTATGAACTTTTCAGTTTTTTTTAATTAATATATTAAAAAATGCAACAAACGTAATTCCTATTTGAAAATGTTTCTAGGTATGTTAGTAAGATCATATAAATGTATGTAGTAAATAGATAAACGCCAAGAGAGTTGCAAGAGGCAAGTAATTCATCACTCCTCGAAAGACGGATCACTTCCTACAGTCAGAGGGATTTTTATTATCAAAGCGATACATCGGTAAGGGCCCTCTTTCCGCAAATAAGATTCTTCAACGTTATGTGACATGACTTTTCCTCTTGCTTTATTTTGTCAAAACTTACTTGTTTGTTTTATTATGATTTAATGTTTTATGTCATTTTTTTATTATTCTAAGGTTTTGTCACTATTACCCAGTCTGTGGATATGTGTGAAGCACGTAAAATAATAATAAAATAATTAATTATTAATTATCATTGACGTGACAATTGTGTGACAGTGAAACTTTAATATCATGATAACAAAACTCACTAGTGCGCGCTCCCTCTAACTGTTTTACGACTTATATCCGATTACATAGATATTTCAATATCACTGGAAATCGTTGATATGTACTGTTATTTGATCTATACAAACATAATAGTTCAATAAATCAAACTTAGGAGATGTATCTACTTATTTTAATGATCCTTTTAGTCATTACCCTCGAGCAAGTGAACCATGCGCAGTAAATGTGTTGCGGCACAGGATTTATGGCTCCGCGCCGTTATATCACAGACTAAATAATAATTACTATGGACGACTGGACATACGCAAATTGTGAAAAATTAACGTTTCATTTTGTTCAGGTTATGGTCATCAGGATGCAGATCGAGGTATCAAGGGTCTATGGGCCGCCTGAAGTTTCTTCGGCGGCCTTTCTGCATTATCGGTAAGCTTTTTACAATGCTTAAATATTTAACGGAACAGAAACGTATATACGAAAAGTTAGTTTAATATTGTACAACATTGGAGTTCTGCAACAGGCGTCTTTGCATTATTTAGGCACGCTACTTTCCGTGACTCTTCGCTGCTGCTTCGTAAAAATACAAGAGAGGGCAAAAATTCAGTCTTCGTTATTAAGAAGACAAGGAACCTTGACCTACTAAGTTAATGCCAACCCATAATCTTTTATTTTTTACAAATTAGCATATCAAATAAAAAGCTTGCAATAAGTGAAAACATTCAGCCTCGTAACTTGATTTTGTGAAAAATGGAGGAACCCCGAGTAACCAACCACGGATAATTTTGCTGAAAGCTCGCAACGCACTCACCAAGGTTTTTGGCAGAACCTATTTGACTCCGCAAAACATAGTATGCCTTAGCATAATTTTATTATTCCGTAATGTCGATGAACATTTTTTCTTCTTCCGTGTCTTGTCTCTTTGTGTCATTGTCAAGGTAAAGTAAAAGTCACGTTTGTTGTATAAAAGCGTGACGAAGTGACCCATTCGAAAGCGCGCAATCCGCGATGACCTTCGCATTTTTGGTGTGCCCTACCTGTCCCTAGGCAGCAGTTCGTGTGACCGCTATTCACTTCCCAGGGAGCTGGCGGCTCCCCTGGGGCCGGACCGATACCCCCACACGCGATACAAGCACAAAGGACTATAAAACAAACCTTCTGAAATTATTCAGTCGTGTCTGGATTATTAATGATGCGTTTCTTTGCACTCGCCTGGCAAACGATTCCGTGTTTGCTGTCTGTATAAAATTTAAAACGGCATTACTGATGCAAAACCAATTACCAGACGTTCGTCGATTCATCGAAAGCTTAATAGACTATTTTAATACTACAGAAGGTAATGGTGTTTCGCAATATGTTATCGGTATCCATAAGGTTTTTTAACGAGTAATTAAAAATAACTGCCTATAATGACATCTGGCCGTTCATGAGACATATCACCGTACGTTGCATAGCGTATGTAAAGCAAGTTTGTTTCTAATGCAACTCCAAGAGGGGCAACTCCTAAAATCGATCGTCCGACACATTGACAGTCAAAGTTCGAAAATCATTTCGAATTATCATATGGTTCTGTTCAGTTATTACGTAAGACGATTTAAGGGGGAGGGGGTCAGTAGTTAGGCTTATTTTTTATATGGGTGGGCCTTTTATAACGGCAATAATTTTCAGCATCGTAAATTTTCACGAAATAGATAGGTAAACCCCCGAAACTTTTATTACTAATATGTGTGTATGTAAAGACTACAGGAAAATTATAACGAATCCTCTAATTTGCATAGTTTTTTAGAAATCATCGAAAGTGTAAAAAATCTACATAAGTCCGCTATCAGACAAGAGATGGCGCTGTTAAGGCTCTCCAACAAACATAAACAGCCTTTATCATTTATTATATTGTACAATGGCACGGAACCCTCGGTGCGCGAGTCCGACTTGCTCTTTCCTGGTTTTATTTCTATTTGTCTGAATATTTACATTATTTACTCCATTTAATATCATCTACGACTGTTATTGTCCGATTGGTCCAAGACGCCATTCTTGCATTTTCATCTTTTAAAATTTTGCCAGCGTACATCGAAAGTGGAAAGTCAGAAAATGGTAAAAATTGTCTTACATAATAAACAGCCCCTAACTCAAAACTTTACATATTGTGCATAAAAACAAAAACCTGTCGTTTAATGTTCATTTCATTAGCAATGGCCTCTGAGATAGTACTATCGTTTTCAAATTTTATTTTCGATTCCGATAAATCTAATATCGTTTTCAAGAGTTGCCCCCCAGGGGCCAAACCCAGATTACATGATACATCGCACGGTAAGTCGGACCAGTCTGTCCATACCATTTATTTGTTCGGTAGGTAGTTTTTTGTGTGTGAGTGTGTATACACTTATAATTCATCAAATTAGATGTGTACAAAATGTAAACAAACTGCCAGTAACCTAAAAATCCATTTCTTCTTGTTGACTTTATTCATTGTGGATTGTTGATCACACCTATAAATTGTAATAGACAAAAATCAAAGCAAGCCAATTTTAAATGTTACAGTTGATTTACATTTCGAACACACCGAATTTGGTCTACGTATAAAGTTGAAGGAAGGCATGTGTCTGTGCAGATGTGACGACGATACTGGCATCCCTCGTGGTGCTCGGTATGGGGTCGTCAGGGCAGGTGTTCGCGGCGTCGGCGCTCCGCGGACTGCGCTTCTTCCAGATACTGCGCATGGTGCGCATGGACCGACGCGGCGGCACCTGGAAACTACTTGGCTCCGTCGTCTACGCGCATCGACAGGTTAACATATATGACCACATCCATTCTACTAAATACCTTACCTAAAACTTTGCTTTTTCGCTTATTTCCTACTTGTAACGCTTAAATCTCGGCTTCCTCCTATCAGGTCGACTCAAACAGAGAGTGATCTGAATCTATTTAAGTTTTAGCTTTAAAATATTGTACCACAAAAAAGTAGGGTACTATGATTTATATTTATTGAATGAATACTAGATAATTTTCTTCTTTCTAATGAACCTTCATAGAAACATACAAGAACAGTTAAAAGATTCAAATAGCATTGTGAAAAATACAAAACGTTTACCCATTTGCTTCCGTGATGAATTTGGATAGCTGAAAATAAAGAAAAATGAGTGAAAAATAAACTTTGCGTGTCCAAAACAAACAAAAACCAAGCGTGCAGTTATAATCAGGTCAAAATAGACATAACGTCCCCAGAGTAACTACGTCATGTGTGTACGTGCATGTACTGTTTGTATAGTACATTAAACAACAGCACGCATGAATAAAAATCCTAGTGGATTCACAAAGGCTAAACAGAGTAAAGTTCAATGCGGACGTTGGAACTTTTTTCAAGAAATTTGCATTCTTAAGCCACGACCCGTATCGAAGAGCGGCTTAAACTTAATCCAGTCTACGCAATACACAAAAGAGAGAACGTTAGTAAGGCACTGCGGTTCTTACTATTGGCCTTTGTTATTAACCACGTTCTTTGTATTGATCCACCAATAATAACTCCGCTAATAGACATTGTTTGTTTCATTGGACTTGCCAAACAATATTTTCTGTAAGCGCAATTTAAAACTAGGTCGCGTATATTGTACAAGTAACTCAGCTCTGTAAAACTGAGTGGTATGTTCGTACCCGTACGCCTACGATACTACGAAACATTTACTAACAGTAAATAGGAACAGATGCCCCGGGCCGACTGATTTATATTCGAGTTTAGCTAATTTTATGAACATGCCAAACGATCACATTAATTATACACCTTGATTAATACGTACGTCGTTCATAATTTTAAACAAGTGAGGAGTACTTCTAACTATTATTATAACATAAGCCTAAAATAATATCTTAGGTTGTCTCAAGATTTATGGAACCTTAAATTGAAATGTCGTCGGCTGAAAGCTTAACACAATAATAAGGTCTCGCATAACATCTGTGTATTATTTATTCTGGTCGATGAGTTACCCGGTTTGTAGAGGTAGAGTCTATATGGGCTGATATCGAAAACAATATAGTGCTATTATTGAGTTGTTATTATAGCTATTATTGAGTTGCTATAGCGGTCTCCACAATAAAAACTTGGTAATATCGTTGTAGTTTGACGTCACATTGTTATACAATGCGGACGTAAACAAAATCGCGGATAAAAGTTGAGTTTCAAAGCTTTAAACATATTTTTGATTAACCTTATACAAAAAATGCGGTAGCGCGGTTAGATCGTCGCCGCCGCCTTTTTTGCATAACCATGCTGAGTAAGCAAGCCACGTTGCGGGCCTGACCGCAATTTCCTTTGGCACGGTGGTGGCGGCCGTGTAAGGCGGTAAGTAGCTAGATATATAAGCACAGCAAGCCCGGACTCAATATCTACCTACAATGGGTTCAGGTTAAAGTTGCATGATCACAATGCAGAGCAAATAAAACGAAGCCCGCACCGCATTTCCCGCTCCCCGATATAATATTTACCTTCCGCACGCTCCGATTCAAAGAAAGGGCCTTCTTTACTAACCGGTGTCGGCGATAAACTAACTAAGCTAGGAAATACTTGGACCGTCTACTTTCAGTTATAGAGGTACTTAGCTACTTGACCTAGATATTCGAATAACTTTTAGCGCAAAACTGAAATGCACGTTTGGTTTATGATCTTTTTTATAGGTAATATTTGATTTATCTTATAGAAAAACACTTAAAAGTAATATGTTATATGTCTTTATAACTAGTTAAATTATTAAAATTAGCTGTTATGTAGCTACCGAGTTTTAACATAAACATAAATAAATATGTTGTTTTAGTTTTTTCTTAAAATATTTTTTTCCTAGACAAAGTGTGTAAGAAAAATACATAGGTAATTTGTTTATCTTGTCATGTTTATAGAAGAAAGTATCTAACTGTGTGACTTCTTGGTTTTATGACATACTTTCCTGTATATTTATCGTTGTTCTTTCATTTTCAGGAGTTAATAACAACGTTATACATAGGATTTCTGGGGTTGATATTCGCGTCGTTCTTGGTTTATCTAGCGGAAAAAGACGTCGCCGACACAAAGTTTAAGAATTTCGCCGAAGCTCTGTGGTGGGGAGTTGTGAGTATCTCTTATCTACATAACTCAGCCTAAAGGGTTTGTTTTGTTGATTTGGTTATGAATGGGAGTGTTTGAACATAGTGTTTGTTGTAGATCACGCTGTGCACCGTAGGCTATGGCGACATGGTTCCGCAGACGTGGCAGGGGAAATTCATCGCCTCCTTCTGCGCGCTACTCGGAATATCCTTTTTTGCACTCCCTGCGGTGACTATATCACTTAATTATTTATTATCCTATATAGTAACTAGGTAATACCCACGACTTTGTGCCATTCAGGTTTTATTAATTCAGTTCAGCTGTTACGGCGTTAAATGGCAGGAATAACATCTTCACAAAATTATTTGTTAGACTAAGGATGTGGGAGTCTGCAATGTAGAGGACAGGTTGGAAAACCAGAAACCTTTGCACGGCAGTGCAAATGAGTTGGGTTAACTAAAAATAAGGTTAGCCGCCACAGGACGCCCGGCAGATGTAAAACATGAAACTTGGTGGTAGTATTTCCACCACAACGTATATGACATTACATATTTGACATTTTGTAAGGCTAGTACTGAGGTTTACAAACCTTCGTGAAATAAAAAATACTAACCCCAACCATTCAGAACCACAAACCAAAAAAGGATTTTTATGAGAGTCGCCATGCGCGCGATCGGTCTGACAGTCCGAATAAGATGTTTTCTATAAAAAAATATTTGTATCGCCTTAGATAAGGACACTTTCAGAGTCCCACCGTTTCTCAGCGTTGACGTGACCCGTGTGTAAGGCACTCAAATGTGACATCTCTCAGCGCTGATCCATTACTGTCACTCTGCTAAGTTTAATGAAAATAGAACATTTAATTAGGCGTTAAAGTGACAACCAGCGTCTGCGCTGAGTGTATCTCATGCGTTACCAAATAATACTAACTATGATGACAGTTTACGTATCTGCCTACAGTAAGATGTAAACTCTCTAGAACCATATCAAAAAGTGCACAGATAAGTACTGACGGATCACTTTCACTAGAACCAGTTATATAACAGCAATAAATTATTAAAATACTAGCAGCGCCCTACGGTTTTACCAGCGTAGTTCCCGTTCTCGTAAAATATAGTCTATGTTACTCGCTGATAATGTAACTTTCCATTGGTGAAAGAATTTTTAAATCGGTTTAGTGGTTTAGGCCGAAAGCGTAACAAACAAACTCACATTCGCATTTAAAAGTTATGTTAGGAATAAGAGCTTTTACTCTCTGACAGACTGTTCGCGGATGTCGAATAAACAAATTTAAAAATGACTTGGTTATAAAGTATTAACATCTTATTGCAAAGAATAGAATCTGCAGTTCAATGCTCGCACATACCATAGGTATTTTTCGTAATTTCAAAAACTATCGTTTTTTTTGGATAGATAGATAGATAAACTCTTTATTGTAGGTACATTCACCATAAAACATAAATTTCACAAAGAGAAACACATACAAATATAACATACAGTGGTCGGTCTTATCGCTAAAAGCGATCTCTTCCAGACAACCTTCGGATGGACAGGATATAAGATAATAAAAATACTTTAATGCGCATATAGCGTAATAAAATTATTGAGCTATATTTTCTGAAATCTTTGTACCTGAAATCACTAGCGCATATAAACCTGTTCGTAGTATGCATTATGACCTTGTGAATTTAATCCATCCGAACAACAGTTCGGTAAGAGGAGGTTATAAGTATAATAATTATGCATACGCAGATAGTAGTTTTGATCAATTAACTGCAAATTAAACGTTAATTAGACGTTGTTTTTCAAGAAGTATATTTTGTCATTTACAACTGTCGTCCGCTTAACTTTTTTGATATGTTTGCTTTTATTACGAATTGAAGTCACATTCGTTAGTAGTAGCAAACACCGACAACATTTTTTATTATTCCTCTGCCCGTATCCCACATACACGTTTCATAACACGGGGTTGGTTGGTAAGAAAAGGAGGACACTCTTTTCCAACTTATAACCATTTTATTTACAAAACACGAAATTTGCAATATTTAAAAGTCATGCGTCAATTTTACACATTTATATATATATTTAGGTTATATATTATATTTCTTTAGTTCTAGAGTTAAAGATTAGGCTATGATATTTAATGCCCGTAGGTACATATATACCTACTAAGTAACACCAGCAAATTTTATATTATTTTGTTTATTATATATTAAACGTAGGTTATATATTATATTTCTTTAGTTCTAGAGTTAAAGATTAGGCTATGATATTTAATGCCCGTAGGTATATACCTACTTAGTAACACCAACAAATTTTATATTATTTTGTTTATTATAATATACAACGCTCACTTTGTGAACTTTCTCTAATATATATTTGTTATTATAATACATAACGTCGCATCTCCAGGGTATCCTAGGTTCAGGGTTCGCACTAAAGGTCCAGCAGCAGCAACGTCAAAAGCACATGATCCGGCGCCGGCAGCCGGCCGCCAGCCTCATACAGGCGCTGTGGCGGTGCTACGCGGCCGACGAGCATTCCATCAGTGTCGCCACCTGGAAGATACATCATGTGCCACTGCCCAGTCCGCAAACCAGGTAACTAACTGATTATTCCAGATTCTATTGTAGAGTGTCTAATTTATTGTCTTATTCAAAAGCAATTTTAGAATGTTGTGTAATTCAAATCGATCGCGAGTGAATCCGCATTCTATGTTATATTTATCTGCTTTGAAGTGTAAATGAGAATACACAAAACTCACAATAAATCTATTCATGTCTATGACTATCTTACCCCATTTCAACTTTTGTTATACATCGGGAATAACACGTTCTAAAAGTAGACTGAGCAGGAAATTAAACATTCGCCAGCGATTACCAGTCTTTATTCACTATTTGCGGTCGGAAATACGCAGTGAAGTGTTGGAACAGTGGGTAAGTGAGCGGTGACGAGTTGTATGTATATTTGACAGCAGAGTGATGAGTGCGTCGTTCAAGAACAATGCGTCCTTTGTGTCGCGGCTGCCTACGATCCGGCGGCACAAGAGCACGTCGCTGCACTCGCCGGCGCCGCACTCCAAGCCCGCCGTCGCGCACAGATACGACGTCAACGCGAGCGCTGAGAATCTCGGTGAGTCGCCCGCTTTACCACCCCATCCCTCCCTATCGTTTATGCTAACTCACACAACTAACAAATAAAAGTCTCAAATGCCTCATAAAAGTTTATCCATATTAAAACTACCTATCGGTTGTAATCTTGCGGCCACTGCGATATCAGAAAAAAACCTTTATCACTTCACTAATCAGGTTAAACACATATTTCAGTTACGTTTTGTTTATCGGTACTTTTAATATTGTTTTCTTTTCATTTGCCACTGAAGAGGCATACTTAACGGAATCACAAACATTTTTCTAAATTATAATTCAATTGCAAACAAAAACATATTTACTTAAATTTCTCAGCAGAATATTAGCAGAAACCAATTGAACTTATCCGGCAAAAACAAAAAAATATGACACTCTATATTTACCGATACCCAAACGCACCTCGACAGAATGCTATTGAACAAGTCAATCGGATAGATAATCGGATAGGTAAGTATGTTCACCGCAAAAATAATATTAGTAAGATTATGTTCCTTTTGTAAAATGAATATGGAGCATACAGGGGTCCTGTTCCAATCGAATACAATTAGCGCCGCCCCGGAATACAATATTGTTTTTTTTTCTATAATGCCATGATACACCTTAATAATGTTACACCTTTTTTCATTATTGCTGCTAATGAGCGCAACCTGGCTCCTTTTCTAATCAGCCATTGATAAAGTATCCAACACAACAAAGAAACACTAAAGTCTCTACCACATTTTACTTTACTGAATGACATTTCGCCATACAACAATAGAGACTTTTATTATGACCAATTTGCTTGAGTGGATAGTGATATTATTTGTTACCCTGTTCCTTAGATAATCATACAACCAGAGGGGACCGTGCGTGTTGCCTACTCCATTGTTGGAAAAGCTGCTTTAAAGGTTCTATTCCAATATCTTAGAAGGCACTATGGCATGAAAATATTACAGTCCATAAACTTCCGCTGCGTTTCTTATTAATTCTTACTAGATAAATTTTCCCAAGATATGTGAATACACAAATGTAAATGATGAACGTAGCATTTAGTCCGGACCATACTCCAGCCTCCCGGCTAAAATCGCTATGTTTCTTAGCTCCAGACACGATGCTAATATCCTACTAACTTTCTACTTCTTCCTTTTGTTTTTTTTTTCACTTTTTTGAAATATGAATGCACTCGCGTAGATTGAGAAATCGCTTCGAAATACTTTGAAATACTAATATGCAATGACAAGCTTCACGTATTTCTTTTAAAAGAGTGGCTAATGAATAATGTTCGCTTTCGCGTAATAGTAAGTGCTGAGGTAGAGACTTTGAGATGATTGTACAAGGACTGCCCAACTTGCGTTCATTTAGCATCATAGACTGCGGATCACAAAACTTTTGGAATTATTACAAGCGTCTTAGTTTAGGTACATCATGTTACTGGAATGGCTTCAATCAAAGCTTGTCTTGATTTCGGTTAAGTATATGAAAACAAAAATACTTAGGTAATGTCACACTGCTTTGCATTTTTTATTATGCATGCAAGATAGTTTTATAGGAGTGTGTAATATAACATATTTCTTATTAAGTACTTATTTATATAGAAACAGAGAGTATGAATATGAATTCCTTGTTCTCAAGACTTTCTTAACAAAAGGAGAACATACATTTATAGGATGTAAAGCAGCAGTGGTGTGTATCAGTTAGACAGCAATGTACATGAAGCAAATGTTGTTAAACGAAAACGTTCACTATGTTGTGATATCCCGTAGATATTTTCGATCACAAAAATAACCGAGCTTGATGTTATAGTAAACAACTTTTGTTGTCATAAAACACAGCCAGTTTCTTTATAATGTGGTGATTCGAGCATAGTAAGTACTTTCGTGGCCCTCAATATTTGTTTATCCAGGCCTACCAAAAGGGCCTAGTTGTTTCTTTTCACGTCAATGTTTTAGATCGTTACACTTTGTGCCACGGAACAGATAGTTGGAACAGCCATTGTGTGATATCTCAATTGGGTTATCGACATGCAAATATTCCAAACAATAACAGAAATAAATTAAACAAATATATTTTTAAACTTCAATGTAAAAAACAGGTTAAAACTTATAAGCAATTAATCGATATTTATGGTTTAAAAGTTTCATTCACAAAAGTGATTTCCCTGAGGTAGAAAGAGACAGCAAATAGATCGATAGTTTGCCTGAGACATTAAATAGCAAACGCTGCATTGACCTTAATAAAGGTGTTTCTTTATCACCCCCTTAGTGAGCAATTCATGTCAGGTAGCTCATGTGTACACCACAATATACTTATAATGTTACTTTAAAATGATATTATACGAGTTCGTTTCCTCAAATCTCCATTAATTGCAATTTTTCATAACATCATATTATAAAGTATAGATTATTTTTTGTGGAACTACTTAAAATCCGACAGTATGAAAATATATTTGTTTAAGTTGTTAAAAGTAATATTCAATAAATAAACCGCTTTGACTCCGGTCTTACCATTTTAAGCGTATGACCTATATTAAAGTATCGGTAATCACTTTACGCCCACTTCTCGTTCATTCGAACCTTTTTTGATATGTATCAATAAAAATACTTCATTGATGGACTGCATCGTTTCGACTTTTCGCTATCTGAGTATCTTACATCTCTAACCTTACGAAATCGATGCGGTGCAACCAATTTAAGGTACCTACTTCATTTGAAAGTTGGGTTAAGATTGCTCGATAGAAAATGCCATTGATATCTTACTAATTTTGCCTAATCAAATAGCCACATAAAGTAGGGCGCACCACTGCAGTGTGCATTATATAAAATGGCCATGCCATGTATCAGGCCTAGAGCAGAAATTCAATGAATATATCTGTCTCAACTCATATAGCAATGAAAGGCCAACGGACATAATGACCAGACAATTTTCGTAATCACGATACAAAACATAGTACCTACCTATCGTATGAAACATTAAGTTGGTAGTTTTTCAGAAGTTTTGCTAGGCCTATTGAATACTGATCACGGAACCAAACCGCAGATAGATTTTTTGCTCTACTTGTAAATCCACAGACTTACCATGGATTTATTGGTATTAGGAATATTAATAGCTATTATGTAATATTGGCATCTATTTCATGTTCTAGGTGGCATTGGCTCGCTTTCAATAATATGTACTATATAAATTAGTGATTAGCGCCTATATTTAGCTACAGAAAACTGAAAATAAAAAAAAAAACAATTTCGGTCTTATCTAATGATTTCATCTATAATTTTTGGAGACTCTAATGTCTATGTCTAAGAATACTCTTTATTAATCACAGTATTCAGTAATAAATGAACTACTACTACCTGACAGTATTATAACTAAAAACTATGTATCGTAACTATTTAAAAAAATAACTTGTGTGTCTAATAAGGGCTAAAATACGCCACGATATCATGTCGGTTATATGAAATTGCTTTATGACGCAAGATCCGTAATGACATGCTTTTATGAGAAAATGTAAAAGAAACCTCCCTACCCTAAGAGGTTTTCTACAGCCCTGTAATATAAATCAAGATGAGTGAATCCTTCTTGAAATGAACTGCGACAAAATCCAACAGATATAAACTCGCTTTACACTCTGACGATAATTCTCCCTGATGATTTTGCTTAGCCAGTATTTGTACTATTTTTTAAATAACTTAATAAAGATTCAAAATTGAACAGCTGGTGAGCAATTTAGTAAGTGACAGATACATAAACATAAACCGGTTCTGTGCAAAGTCGTGAAGTTAGATTTTGACAATGCTTATCGACCTTTCAATAGATACTTGACGCGCACTTGTTAAAAATAAAAATAAAACTTGAGTTGATTATTAAACAGTTGAATATATCGGGAGCTATTTTGTAAGTATTACGGGAAGTGTGAGGTACATAGTGTTGAAGTGAGCGTTGTGTGGCTCGGCAGGCGCGACGCACGGGCGCTCAGGGCGCGCGCGGCCCGTCGACCCTTCGCACAGCGAGGACTCGGTGGCAGAGACTGCACTCTCCAAGAAAAACTCCGACGGTAAGAACATTATAAACCAGGTGTGTCAGCAAGTCCTAATTAGTGTTTCCATTCTAGATGATTCTGAGCGTCTCTCTCGACTACTCTTATCTGTCGCTTTCGAGTAGTTAACCTTCGTTAGAAACTGTGTACGAGTGTTAGTGAATGTGAATTGATGTGATATCGTCTCCACTTTTTGCCACCTTCCAATCCTTCGTTTCTCACAAACTTATGATTCACTTACAATTAGAAATATCAAATAACAATAGAACTGACTGATCACTAACTTATTTTGTAGTTGTTACAAACACTGCCAGTAACGAAGTTGAAACTTGCTTCAAAAACTACCTTTTCCTACTTTTGAGGTTGTCTCATTAATTATAGTTATTAGGTGTTATAGTTTTAATGTATTTGCTAAACTCTATAAAAACAAAACTTTTACAATAAGTAGTTACCTACTTCACTTTTTATGTAAACAGTTAAAACAAAATGTTAAAAAAATATTCACTGGAGTGCAAAAGATTAAGTACAGAATATAATAATAGCTCAATGCTATTGATAGCATATGCTTGGAAAATTATTTTGTAAAACTTTATATTATGTAGATTAAATGGGACGTAATTAGAATATTTCCTGTTCTTTTTGGCAACATGTTTTGCGTCACGAACAGTATAACTGTTGCGCCTGATTGAACGTATCATCGGTACACAAATAATTAATATATGCGAACAACTTGTCAATCCTCGAGCGGATTAAGCAATGGGATAGGTGTTACTGAATTTATGCAGCGACTACGGCGTGAGCTATTCGTGAACTAGATATGCGTATATTATTTATCAAATTAGGTCACTGTTAAGCGCCACTTTCAAATACGAGTATTAATTATAAAGTAGTGAAATTCTAGCAAAATGCGTCTATGGATGTAATATGCAGTAGCTGCTACTACTTAGTACTATTATTTTCTTTAACTGTGGTGCTATAACCAATTTTTTCTACGCCGTAGCAGCCATTCCTACGTCGCCGTCGTAGCTTCCAGATCTACGCCGTAGCACTAGGGTTTAGTTTGGGTGCTACCGTAGCGAACAAATTATACATAAATTAAAATTGTAGGCTAGGTACTTTTTGTCTCTCTCAGGGTTTGGGCTTGTAATAAAAGAGTTCGTTGCACGATAAAAGGTAAATATAATCAGTAAACACGGGATATTAATATATAACAAATACAATTTAAAACAGGCTTAACACAATAGATCGCGGCACGCTGATGCGGCCGGTTCGCGGATTTCGGCGTAATGGCGGATCCGCGGGAAGCGTCCGCGCACGCCACCTAGCCGAGGTTGGCAGAGGTGAGAGGGTAAAAGAACTACCAACATACCACGCGTAAGGTGCGTTCTAACACACGAGTTAGAGGCGCGTTTGTCGCGCTACAACCTCCCCCTCTGACCAAGACATAGCGCCCTCGCGTCTAGGTCAGCCTAAGAAAACGTTACGGCCGGCCTACCTACTACGTGGTTAAAATGCGTCCTACTCCCTCCAATGTTGATTGGACTCCATGAGCTTTCTTTCATAAATACCACAGTTGAAGGGCTACGCGATAATCGACCGCTAGCCGTGCCGTTACGGCCCTGTGCCTTTAATAGGCCTCGATCACCGGGGTTGTAATCCGGAGCAGGGCGACGACTTTCATTGGCATTACGTTTCTGCTTCGCTCGGGCTTTCCGTGGTCTATTTCGAAAATCGTCCGACAGCACAAATCCCCTTTTGGGCCAACCCCTCCCCCTGGACGGATCGTCGGTTACCTCCTTTAAGATTCTACACATTCCGGCGTGCTTGAGTTGGTTGTCGCAAACTCTAGGGCTTCTCGACGGTAAAACCTCAGCGATGTAAAGGTCGCAGTCGGCTCCGTCGGTACGTGATGGGTGAGACAGCGTATTCCACTGGGCTTGCTGACCTATGGTCGGGTTGGTGCCCATGGTACCTCGCAGTGTCAGGTTGGACGCATCCACCTTCAGCGGCTTACTATCACCGGTGGTGGGTAGGTAAAAGCGCGTAATAAACGGATACCATCTTCTAGGCACATCGCTAAAACTCCAGCTACTTTGTGGTAAGTTCAACATTACACATGCGTCTAATAAGAAATCTTTACCTAATAACGTCCGCATCTGCGTGTCAGGTAAAACTAAAAATGTGGTAGGTATAATACGACCTGTTATAGTAACGTTAACGCTACACTCGAGCGAACATAGTCGCTGGGACCCATCGGCCAAGCTGATTGTACTGGAGGTATTTTTAAAACCTACTCCTGCTTTTAAAAGTAAATCGTACAGCATAGAACCCGCGATAGAGCGTGTCGCCCCGGTATCTAACATAGCTACACCCGTACGGTTCGCTACCTTTATCTCCACTAGGGGTCGCGAGTCGACATTTACCTCTTCATGCGCGGTGCAAAAATCCGATTTACTTATGCTAGGGGCACAGATACTCGTGCTAGTGGCGCTCTTACAATGTTCGCACTTAGAACGCACTACTCCCAGCTGACCGCATCCGTAACAACTAAGTTGCGTTATATTATTATTATTCGAACAATTATCTACGCTATTCGAACCTTTTTCTTTAACACGACGGCAGTTCTCGATCGTGTGACCAAAAAACTTGCAATAACTGCATTTTGGTCGAACGCGTTTAATTCCGTCATCATTCTCACTACGTTTCGCGTTAGAATTCCGCAAATCGGTCACTGACCTATTCGTAGGTATGGATGAGGTGTCTATATCACCTACCAGGCTAGCAGGGTTAACTCGTGTGTTTGAACGGTCCTGCGCGGTTCGAGGGTTAATGGGGCTCACATTGGTAAAAATATTGGATGTACTCACCTCTGCCAATGACTCCTCGACTAACCTGACCTTAGTGATCAGCTGTTCCAACTCGTCTACCGCGTCACGAGACACGCTTTCTTATTCTACGGTTTAATAACCCGTACACTATATCGACCTTCATCACTTCCGACACATCATAGGGTAGTTTTGATAGTAATGCTCGCACTTTACATATAAATACATATATCCGCCCGTTCACTATTTTGTTCGCACGAGAAAATGTCCCGGAGGATCTTGTACGCGGGTCTCGGCACTCCAAACATCCCCCGAAGCCGTTGGATCGCGTCGTGCCACGACTGAACGGACGCCTTGACTCCCTGCCACCAGACGGCGGCCTCGCCGACCAGCAACATGGGCAGGCCCCGCAGTGCGTGCTCCTCGCTGATGTTGCTGCAGTCGCGGTACACTTCTATGGCATCGATGAAGGCCTCCAGCTCGTCTGCGTCCTTCGTCGACCCGTCGAATCGCGACGTGCACTTAGAAAAATTCCCAGGATGCGTAGCATAGCTCGTGGTGTGTGGACTAGGCGACGGAGTGAATGGTACTCTGGCGTTCGCATTTGCCAGTATGCTTTCAATCAAAACTCTGTTCGTCTCCGCTTGACTTTGGGTGATGTTAAAGACAAGGGTCTGCAGCATGCTTTCTGTCATAGCTATGCTTGGTGATGGTTCTATGGTGGATGGTGGTACGACTGTATTGTCTAATTCATTGTCGGTATCCGACTCCGATTCGTTACTTTTCCTCGCACGTGTCGTTGGCGGCATAGTAACAGGGTAGGTATGTGTTTCCTCTGCTTCACGCTCTCTATTACACGGTAGATAGTAGGTAGTAACGAATGGTATTCTCTTCTACGACCACGTACGACAAAGGTTAGGTAGGTACTCGTCGAATGGAAGGCGGTAGGTATAGGGGTAGGTACACTGGAAACACGTGTTTTCTCTCCGCGTAGTTACACAGTGGACTCGCCCTCGCGCGCTTGTCAGTCGGTGTTCCGTTTCCGTTTGCCGCTCGGTAGGTAGGTAGGGTGGACTCGTCCGAAATTTTCACGCACGTGTTTTGATTTTCACTGTTTTAGTAATCCCGTGGAATGCACTATTGGTGGGTATGTTAGTTCGCAATAGGCACTGATGTTTTTACGATAGGTAACACGATTTTGCACTGAAATTACACTATTTATCGTGCCCGCGAGTTGGGCGTCACTTGTAGGCTAGGTACTTTTTGTCTCTCTCAGGGTTTGGGCTTGTAATAAAAGAGTTCGTTGCACGATAAAAGGTAAATATAATCAGTAAACACGGGATATTAATATATAACAAATACAATTTAAAACAGGCTTAACACAATAGATCGCGGCGCGCTGATGCGGCCGGTTCGCGGATTTCGGTGTAATGGCGGATCCGCGGGAAGCGTCCGCGCACGCCACTTAGCCGAGGTTGGCAGAGGTGAGAGGGTAAAAGAACTACCAACAATACCACGCGTAAGGTGCGTTCTAACACACGAGTTAGAGGCGCGTTTGTCGCGCTACAAAATTAATTAAATCATCTCATCTTCGGCCTACACTTCTATGAACTAGCTAGACTATGAATATTCAAGTGGTACCATGTATGCAAGTACGTTATCAAAATATGAACTTTAATGTAATATGTATTAATAAACAAACCGAATTAAAGGATCACTCTCAGTAGATCAAGTTTTTTAGAACAGCAATAAATACTCTCAGTTGCTCCAGTTTCGAAATTTACGAAACAAATTAAGGGTATCTATGTAAATGCAATTGTAACTTAAATCTTCAAGTTCCATATAGATATTTTTGACAGATATCAAAACTGGCGTAAAAAGTGTCAGAATTAAAAAAAAATACAGATGACAGCTGTCAAACTTCAAATGGCCATAACTCGGCAACTACTCAGCCTAGACATTACGTTTAGAGCTCAAATAAAAGGCATTGATGATACCTACTTTTTCAATGACAGCTGTCAAACTTCAAATGGCCGTAACTCGACAATTACTCGCCTTAGACATTTTGTTGACAACACGTGTTGATTGACAGTATCCTGTCAAGATCTCTTTTGCCTAACGATTAAGAAAATGGCCGCCAACATGGCCAGCCAACTAACATAAGAATTTATAAACTTGACACTGGCGGAAATGTGTTTAACCAAACACAAAAAGCCATAAAATAAAAAGACAAGACAAGACATTTTGTTTAGGGCTCATATGAAAGGTTGATTTTACCTACTTTTTCGAAGACAGCTATCAAACTTCAAATAGTCAATGTGCCTCTTATGATTTGGTGATCACTACCGGTTTCCACCATGTAAATGACGGAGACATCATTGAATATCCGTTTCTTGTTGGTCATCCATCTTCCGGAGGTAACCCTTAGCAGGCTCTTACTGCATCCACGGGCATGAGAGGACGGGTAACATTCTACTGCCGGCACCCCACGTCGGTACTCATCAAGTACATTTCCTGTGAGGTTGCTTCTGAAAAAATAATTCATCATAAAGAGTCTTTCTTTCGACAAAAAATCAGTCAGCCTGTTTATTTTAAGTTGTAATACATTATAATATTTTTTTTGTTTAATACATTCTTATCATACTTAGAAAAATCCAAACCGGGGACAAAAATCTGCAATAAACATTTTTCCGGCGGCGAGAATCGAACTCGCAACCTCCTGCGTTTCAACCGGTTATTAGACCAACTGAGCCACGGAAGTTGTCGACAAATAACACATGGCAATGATTTTATTTATTTTTATATATCAAATAATGAAAATTACAATAAATATAATAGTTCCACGAGTATACAGGGCGTCCCACTCATGGGTACAGAGCTCTTACGGCTATACCATTTGGAGACAAAGCTTATAAAATATTGCAAATCAAATAATTTTACTATGAGAAGATTCCATTTTGATTTTAAAAACAAAATGAAGAATTCTTTCAGTAAAACTTTCTATATACAATATTTTAGATGCTTTCCCTCCATGCGCCATAGCCGTGAGTGGAATGCCCTGTATACTCGTGGAACTAATTTTTTTTTGTAATTTTCCTTATTTAAATTATTATTTAATCAACTTATTTATGGTATACATGGTTAAAACTGGTAGTGATGACCAAATTGTAAGAGGTACATTGACTATGAACGGTTATCTTGAAAGATCACGTTTTATGAAGTCTACGCTTCAACCAACTCGCGCACAAATCCAAAATCTGGAAAGCTCTCAACTCGCAACTCGTACTTTCAAATCACTTTGATTGATTGTGTAGAATAACATGCATCCGTGGACGAGATCAATAACTGGTTAGTAGAAACTGTCCATACGGTGGGATCTCAGTTCTTTAAGGCGCCCCGTACTTTCTGATGACATACTTAACGTCATGGTTGAATGATGCTATGTCACATAGGTCACTAGTCAATAGTCAAATTACGAAATCCTTGCGGCGCGATATTCGTGCCTTTAATACAGCTCGTATTAAACATACGATAGAGCGGAACAAAAGTGTTCGCGAGAGATATGTCTATTGGACAGAGCCTAGACTAAGCTGAAGAGGGAAGATGGCAGTATAGCGTCAAGTAAAGCAAAAGTGTTGAGGGAAGTTGAAAGGTTTTATGGACAGTGCTATGATTCGGTCACTAAACCTGTTTGCAGTGCGTCCAAAGACGACTATACGAGAGTATATAGGCCTATGTCCAGCAATGGACGTCCTACTAATGAAATTACTATCATTCCACTCACTGCAACAATCATCTGGTACCCAAAACAAAACTTACTTAGCTGGGTCTATGGTGCCGAGTGAACTTCCAGCATTATTTATTTATTTATTTGTAAATCGTCAATATTATGTTTTCTTTGCTCTGTTAAAACCAATTGTTTCAAACAAACTCATAATATGAAAAATCTGTTCAGTATAATTAATAAATGAATAAATAAATAAATAATGCTGGACAATTCACACAGCATCATCTAGCCCCAAGCTAAGCAGAGCTTGTGTTATGGGTACTAGATGACTGATATACTTAATACAATATACTACATAGATAGATATGTTTTATTATATATAGAAAAAACATTCAGAACACCCTGAACAAATATCTGCAGGCCGTACAGACATTTGTTCCGAGGCGGGATTCGAACCCGCAATCTCTTGCGTAGCAGGCGGACCTTCGCCCGCTGCGCCACAGAGGTCGTCTAGCTAACATTAAGTGTTGACCTTGGCTATAATTTTTTACCCGAGTAAGTTTTGTTGTAGCTATATTTAGACCATTGTTTGACACATGCAAAACTAGCACAAATATGAAAGAAATATTTTTTTGTTTAAATAATAGTCGCTTTGTTTTTATAACAGCGTATGCTAGGAATAAGGTAAATAAAAAATCGCGTTCGGCCTTTTTAATCCAATAAACAATGGGTTTTAATATAATGTTGCCATGTGGTGTCCGGAAGATTGGAACAACCCTTTCCACGCGTGCGTTTAATACAAACAACTAATGTTTTATTTAGAAGGACAGTAAGCTGCAAATCTGAAGTCATAGAATATGAAATAAAATTTAGTGACGGACCGTAGACTCGGTTTCGGTTTAGGTCACTTTCGGTGAAATAGAGGTTCTGCTACAAAAATCTGCCGAATCTTCAGCTATGCCGAAACTCAGTGTTCGTGAATGGTCGCACGTATCACGCAGCTGAATTTGACTGCTTTCGTGGCTCATGTCGCATTGGTTTTATCGTCTGATATATTACATTGACATTGATTTGCTATTGAAATTATCTATGTATTAATTCAGATAAATTTTTGGTGCTTGTTCGTCGATGAAATTTAAAAAAAATTGTTGACAATTCATACAGCATCATCTAGCTTCAAGCTAAGCAGAGCTTGTGTTATGGGTACTTTGTAATTAAACCACTGTTAGTCTATGGTTTTACTAAACATACATTTTGATTTTGTGATTATTTGTGACACCTCCCATTATCGGATAGCAACTTGATTGCTTTTTACGTCAAAATCAAAATCAATAAGTGTTTATTCAATGGAGCAAAACGCTACATAGAATATTCAGTTTACAAAATAAGAATAAAATACATTTAAATTGAATAAAGCACATAATTTAATTCGTTCACATCACATCTTATACCAAATAGCGGGAATGTTCACTTACATTTTATTGTTGGTGGAGGCAAAAACTAACAATAACAAGTACGTGAACGCTATTTAATATGAATGTAATAAGTCACGAAAGTTACTATAGTAAAACATTATATAGCGATGTGCAAATATCATACTTATTTTCACACTTTCATCATACCTTTTAACAGGTCTAAAAAGATTCGGTTTCGGTTTCCGCCGAAACTAACATCGAAACCGAAGGTTCGTTTTCGGTTTCGGTTTCGACTGAAAACCTTGTTTCGATCAGACATTAAATATTATATGAAGCTCACCTACAGACTAAAGTTTTTGTATCAAGTTATTGAAGCTTCTAGTATTTTTAATAATTAATACATTAAATTGCAGTCTTTGCTAGGAAGTACTGACTATTGACCCAACGATAATGAAAGAAAGAAAGAACGAAACACATATAATGATAATGCATTATCGTTATATCACATAATAATAATGTTTTTATTTAATATTAATTGTCACCTAGCGTCATTATAATATTGTTGTGCCCTAGCCGGGTCCATGTCTGAAACTTTTATTTAATAAGATCTTTTGTACAACATGGTTTCAATAAACTATTTGACTTTGACAATGCTTTAGTATGTGATATAACGATTTTTGTTGATACTTTATTTATTTATCTTTAAAACTATGACTGCACTTATGCAGCCCATAGTACACTGTCTGCTAACCTCGCAAACCAATAAATAGGTGTAGTAGCAATATTGGTGTGTATTTCCAACTCGCTTCTTAAGCCTGGCGTTTATGGCAAAACCTCAGACTGGTGGCTAATGACCAACAGTAGACTGAACAGTCATCACGTTGTTATTATTGTTGCGGCCAACTTTATTTTATCGCGATTGTATGGCTTCAGTCCAACGCCAATATTTACTGTAGATGGATATTAGATTTAGTGTAGAGGGACCCGGATTTATCGTTTATCGAGACTGGCCTTTAACTGAAATACCTACAATTGTATTTGTTGTTTTTAAAATATTTATTGCAATTTGAATTAAATTACCTGAATTAAGTTTATTATTATTAGTTTATTATTAAGTTTTTTTATGTTAAAATATTTTTTTATAATTCTGAGAATGTATTGACATTAAGAAATTCTTGACATGTATAATTATATTTAATTTCCTTTAATTTCTATCGATTAGACATAATCATAAATTTGTACTATTTTTTATTTTATTGTATTTCGAAATGTTTGACGTGTGATTTAACAAATTATGAATAAATGACTATAAATGACTGGTTAGTTGCTATACCTGATAATATATATGATATATAAAGCGATATGCTTTATACGGTTTACCGGCGTTAATCATGTTTATTTCTTTACGTGAAAAATTGCGTCAATTTTGATATTACCTTAAACATAATACATGTTCAAACACTAATTAAATAAAAACCTCGTAAACTAGTTTTGAATGCCGCTGTAAAATATACCAAGTAAAACGACTTAGGTGCTTTTATGTTTAAATATAACACATTCGCTTCTGTTTACGAAAAATTATCTAAGGTTCATGAAATAAAGAACATCGTAAACTTATATCATATAAAATAATTATATATAAAACTTTTTTTCATTTATAGAAATCCCTGATATTATTTAAACCTATTTTATATATTATTCATTTTTATTTATATCCATTATTTTCATTACCTACGATTAGTAACTTATATTAGTGAAACTGAATTAATGTATATTAAATTAAATACCTACATAAACCTAATGATATTCAAGCAATGCAATAAAAAAACAAGTTTATTCAAACTTGCCACTTTCAGATGATGTCTCGCTGAATGACTATAATTTACTTAATATATGTACAAACATTCCGTCGTCTAATAGTACATAATAAATATGCATACCTTAGCTATTACATATTCAAATGAGCAAGCCTTTCAATAGCACAAAAGCCACTGCAGACAAACTCAGCAGTGGGTTACGTAGCTAGATAATGTACGTATAGTATATAGTTAACTGCAGAAATGTTAACCTGCATTTAACGTTAAACATATCTTGGATATGTATTTATAATAAAAATAATATGGTACCATTGATTTATTATGAAAAGGTTATGACGATTTACTTAATACAGTAGCACTTTGGCTGGATTATTCCCAACGGCTACCACAAAAACAAACCACTGGTGGTCGTTAGGATACACTCAGCGTAATTGCAGTTAAATCCGACTCCCGTCCTTGAGATCCGGTCCTGATTATCCACTCAGGCTGATTCGCTGACATCTCAAAAAGTAAATAATTAAAACAAAGTATAAAATTGGTACGCTTGAAAATATATTAAATCTGCTTTGATAAGAGCCTCGTCCTTTGTACCGTAATTTTGCACAGCTTAACAAAGTTTTCTTGTTTGCGCAGACGAGGACGAAGAGCCGCGCTGTGTGAGTTTGACACCGCGCCACAAAGCTGCAATTCGCTTCATCAGAAAGGTACGTCAATATCCATTATATTATTTCTAACTAATTATGCATACGTTAGATAAACTCACACTCCCCACAATAATATATTCAAAACAGTTCAAACTATTCATTAGTTGCGCTTGTGATGCGTAACTTTGTTAACGTTCAACTACATGCTGTAAAGGCATTTACTTAACATAGGTACATGCTACAACTATTACAATATTTATTATTCAAGCATTAGTAATACATTTTTTTTGGTTTAAGGTTCGTGAATACCTGGAATATATTACTTGTTCTATAGTACTCTTAACCTAAGTGCAATGGAATGGCCTAAGAGAAAAATAAGTTTTATTAATACTCTATTAAACAAAGCTTTTTATGGTTCACTTACACACACTACAACAACACGAAGTAGAACGTAAAGCATTACATTGTTATTAAGAACAACGTCTTGTTCAGTAAGGATTCTCCATCCACATTTAAATAACAAATGTTTTACCAAAATTATGGAATTCTGACAGATGAAGTATTTTGTGGCGAGACGTAAGTTTAAGGAAGCCCTAAAGCCATACGACGTCAAGGACGTTATTGAACAGTATTCCGCGGGGCATGTGGACCTGCTGGGCCGGGTGAAAAACGTCCAGACTAGGTACTTACCGCCACAACCTTCCAACACCACTTGCACCGCCATGCGCCATTTAATTCCTACATACCATGCTCTCTGTCTGGACTGTACCTACCTGTCTTGTAATATTACCTTGTTTGTAGTCAGAGTTGGCATCAAACCTAAAACCTTCTTATAGCGTAGTTTGTAATTGCATTGCTAAACTTACCGCATAATTTTGATTATGGAAATATTTTCATGATTGCTTCGAAATCGCTGAAAGATTATCTTCTTAATGTACTACTATTACTTAACTATAACTTGCACTTACTTACGTTAAAATTAGTTATAAATTAATTCATCACATTACCTACTGTGCATGTATGAAGTCTACATTAACATTTAAAGCATTACATAAGTAAACATTTAAAATCTCAAAAACTTAAGTCGAATCATTTGTCTTGTTTATGTAAAATTTGAATTTAAAGTTGTTTTAGAGTAAAAGTTTATACAAGTTCTTTGTGAAACTTTTTTGATTGTATCTTTCTTTTATTTTTTTTAATGTAAGAAGTAAATTAGTGTAATAACTGTTTTCAATCCTTCGTCACCATCATAATAATGTATATTCAGAATATACATTAATAAACGAATAATTAGTTATATCGCATTTTAAGTAAACTGTGCTGTTCTTATGGGAAATAAATTCTTTAAACCGAATTAATATATAACACAGCGATTTAGAAGTATCCATCTACCTAATGTTTATAACACTGAAAATTGCAATTCAATTCAATTTGCGCCAAATTTGTGGTTTCCGCACCGTTTTAGTCACTTTTCTTGCAAAATAAAGCATTGATTTTATCCCAAATGACATTCAGAGTAACACTGATCATTCAAATAAATAGCAGATTTTTTAGGAATTTATGATAAATCCATATTTCAAGAACCAAATTATGAGTATTCTTAACACTAAACAATACAATACGATTGAAACTTATTCGGACATAATGCTTTTCAATATTTATAATCCTACATAAAACTTTCACGTCTTTGATTAGACCTTAGGTTCTTATTATGAGTTGTAGAGGATTTTATTTAATGGTTATCCCGAGTACCTGCAACAGTTGTCCTAAACTGCACAACGTTTATTTACCCTACAGATAGGTGTAGATGTAAGGTTGAATAAATTACGTTAGCCATCAGGATATCTTTTGTTTCCGTGTAGCTCAAGTATTTTGTGGCACGCAAGAGGTTTAGAGAAGCGTTGAAACCTTATGATGTGAAAGACGTCATTGAGCAATATTCGTCGGGGCATGCGGACCTGCTAAACCGCACCAAGAATCTACAGTACAGGTGAGATGAGTGTGGGTAGACACCGCGCCCGCCGCGTCGTCGCGCCCCAGCAGCCAGCTATCATCCACCGCTACTCATGCCGCCTCTATGTAAACTCACCATACATCGGTTGTACATAAAGCTAAATTTTAGTATTCAAAATCCGGCTTTAGTGGCCTTTAAAAGGGTATCGCGTGCCGGATGAGCTTAATTCGAGTCTTATGACCCCGCTCGAACGGTTTTATTGTAGATTCGTAAATACACTAAGTAACATTATAAGCCCCATTAATGCCGTTGCAGGGTCTGCTATCTTAATCTATAAGTCTGCTATCCTTTTTCCATTTTTTTGCCCTGGCTAGTTGAGGCCTCTCCAGGGCGGGTTCAGTTTATCCCCCGATCTGGCTTTCACGCGTATTCGCAAGTATTCAATATTTTCTAAATTAATTGTTAAGCCTACAATATCATGTGACCTTTTATATTATTGTATATATAATTATTTTCATTCTATATTCAACATCACTGACATGTCAACAATTATAATGCAATATAAAAGCAAGGTAGGACAGTTGGCGTGACAGCAGCTTATTTTGTACACGTAGTTAAGTAGGTCCTTCTCGCTTAAAATCATTACTAGCGTTTTTATAAACGGTGAAAGCATTGCAGTGCTTTAATTATAATATGCCAAGTTTTAGTTGAACAAGGTGCTAGCGTAAAATATTTTAATAGTTTAAGCCAGTAATGTCCCACTGCAGGGCAAAGGCCTAGTATAATGTATCAAACTAGCTTATGCCCGCGACTTCGTCCGCGTGGAAATCCCCTTTTTCACGCAAAGCCACTTTGATTCGAAAATATAAATCCCATTTATTCCCTATCCCGTGAAAATTTCGAAAAATCCCTTCTTAGTGCACCTCTAGGATACTCAAGTTATATGTGTGCCAAATTTCAAGTCTTTAGGTCCAGTGATGTAGGCTGTGCGTTGATATATCAGTCAGTCAGTCAGTGAGTCAGTCAGGACTTTGAATTTTATATATATAGAAATGTTGCAACATAGCACAAAATAGCGTAATTTTATTTAAACAAGGAACATTTGTTCGTATAATAAATGTAAATTAACTCATAAAAAATAAAATAAGATATACTTTTGCATATCAGTACCTAATGTATAAGCTAGCTAAACCTTAAAACTAGTAAAATTCGCTTGGCTTAGTAACGTTATCGTCTTAGATACGAGTATTAAAGTTAGTTAATGTGTGTTGTGCGTATGTTGGCCTGTAGAAATAAAAATAGTGTTTTTACGTATGTTTCACTGTCACAATCATCTCTATATCAATTTATTCGCTTATGCACTGGGCTTTTTAAATATTATCGTTGGCGCTTAGATTTAGACACATAAATAGGTGGAGTCTGGTGTATGAGTAGATTAAATACTTAGTGATTTCATACGTTTTCATTTTTGTATAACTTTGGTTACTGTAAACATTTTAAAAATATATTTTGTGGTCTTGTCTGTTAACTGTTATAATTGTTTAATATAACTATGTTTTGTTTTATGAGTGCCATGTTGCTAAATTATGTGTAACTTAACTAGTTGCATTTGTAAATGCCCGGAATATAGTTTGATAGATACGCATTCGAATTTTTAATCATATCATTTGTCGATTTTTCAAAAAATCCATCGCACTCCGAATCGACGAACATTTCTTGTGATTTTAAAATTTATTAGTTTATGCTGAGCATTATCTGTCAGACAGTAATAATAATGTATTGAGATGGCACCCTAAAACTTTACCTGAATATTTTACCCATTATCCGTATTTCGCAAAAGTAAACTCCCAACGATCATATTTTTTTTCCAGTTTGCTCGAGTTCTACAATAACCTTGTAAATACATACCATATTATACAACTGGCTACGTATTTTTTTATTTCGGGGTAACTACCTTAGACGAGATAAATCAGAACAAGCAACGCGCCTTTTTTTCTTTACAATAAATTCTGCAATTTTTTGCGGGGGTTGGAAAGAAACTGACTTAGACTCTATCTAAATCTAAATAGCCCATCGGATCCCACTGCTGGGCAAAGGCCTCCCTTCCCTTTCTCCACTGGTCTCGGTCCAGAGCGATAGTCCGCCATTCTGGGCAATAGGCATCAAGTTCATCCCGCCACCTGCGCTTGGGCCGGCCGCGTGGTCTCTGAATTGGCCAATCTTAGCAATCTTAGGCCACATTTCATCCGACATGCGGCACACGTGTCCGTTCTGGTTTTGGAGCGGAGCGTGGAGTTTCGAATACGGTCTGTGAGTTTAACTCCCAAAATACTACGCTCCATCGTTCTCTGACAGACCCCAAGCTTGGACCTGTGAAGATCCGTCAAAGACCAGGTTTGTGCATCGTAGGTAAGAATGGGGAGAATGCATATGTTCATGAGTTTTCGTTTGAGGCATAAAGGAAGTTTTTCTTTCATAAGGTCTTTCATAGCCCAGTAGCCTTTCCAGGCATTTTCTGTTCGACGGGTAATTTCTTATAAATACTTATAAATACTCGACGACATGCAATCTCTCCACCCTCTACGTGAATCTTATGTTTTGTGCTGTTACTTATTATTTTGGTCTTTGACTGGTTCATGGCCAATCCTGAGGCTTGCCTCATTTAGATCTTTGAGCTTCTGTTCAAGCTGGTGAGGTGATGATGAGAATAAGACGATATCGTCCGCAAAGCGAAGGTTGGTGAGTCTGATTTTACCGCCGATAATTCCTTGACTTGTCCATTTGTCCACCAAACTTCTAAAAATTTCTTCCAGGGTTGCAGTAAATAGTTTGGGTAACAGCGGGTCTCCCTGTTTAACGCCCTTAGAAATGGGAAAAGATGGGCCGGTCGTACGTGTTTTTACGGCTGCAGTACATTTTGTCTGAACATTATTATGTAGATTACAAGGCTCCAAAAAAATACAATTAATTGGCATTAAATTTTCCCTAAACTGTGTAAACATAATGAATGAATTATACTAAAAACAAAACATTATTTTAATAAAATGACAAATGTCATCAAACAAACATAGGGATTGATAAGTATCGATAATCAAATGTCGATATTCAGTTTCACAGATTGAAGGCATCGATTGTTTTGAATTGTGAAAAAAGTAATAACCACCGACTTTTACGTACAGTATAAGTGTACTTAGCGCTGTTTTTACCGTGGTTTCTTCGGCAGGAATAACCCGCGACCTAATGGTGATCATGTTTTAAACCTGATACAGAATATAATTATTATTCTTATAAATACTTATTTTAATCGGTCGAATGACGTTTAGTACGAAGACTTTAGAACTTTAGGACAAAGGAGTTTATCGGCTTTTTGCACTTACCTTGCTTTGACTTTTTGCATTTCCTTGCTTTTCGTGATGTCACCGAATGGCTTTGGCGGAAGACCAGCGTTAGTTAACATAACCAATATATGCTGAGAAAGAGACCTTTATGTGCCTCAAACCTGGCTCCATTGGTACGTGTGCTGAGGAAACCACGTTAAAAAATGCACCAAGTAGGTTCGCCATTGAACCGCCGAACCACCTCGAAGGTGGTTCGACTATTTCACTTATTCCTACCTAATTAACCTAATAACAGAATCTGCTTGATCAATGTGTGACTTTATAATAAGAAACCTATCTAGGACTTTATCTGGGATACGACTTCATCTATTCATAGATTTGCATTATCTCAGAATCAGGTTGAAAAATAAATAACGTACCTAATTATTACCTACATAACAATATAATCGATATCGATGAAACGATTTCGAAGTGATTAGGTATATAAAAAATCTCATTACCCAAACTAGTCTCGCTACACTAACCCCCTAATTCTTTAAAATATAAAATCGCGTTAATGTCAGCACATCGATATTTGAATTTTAACAGAACTCTGAGGACAATAATAAAGTTCAATATGTAAGTAAAAGATTTTGTATGGTTTTCTTTAAGGATTTAGTCACTTTAGTAGTCTCGTGGGGAGTGAGGTAGTCTCGTGTACATATTTTGTGACGTATGAGAAAGAGTTGGCGAAAAAATTATCGAACTTTTGTTAAGGTTTGTAAATATTATGGTCTATATATGTTTCAAAATAAGCTTGAAAATGTAATAGAGATTACAGAGAAACGACGATAGACGATTCGATTCGTTTTATTAAAAATCGAAGTTCAGAACAATGTTCTCGATCCCAAATTATGAAAAACATCTGTAAATTAATTTTGTTTATTATTCCATCAAAATAACAGTCACATCCGAAATTTTATACATATTTTAATATATTAGTGATTTTTAATATATTTTTACACGCGTCATCAGCACATAATAGGATATTTTTCGGGAGCACCTGTCTCAGCGAAAGCGATTACGTAACTGGCAAATCGATTACTGAAGTAGATTTTATAAACTCGTTAGATTTTTTGCGTACAGGATTAACAGAGGGGAAAGTCTGTATTTTTTTATATACCGTGTCCTGGTTTATCTCGTCTAAGGGCAGTAGAATAGTAGAACTTTTTGTGAAAGGTTCATCCGGGGAAGTACTACCACCATACCTATTTCTGCCGCCAAGCAGTATTGTCTTCATTGCTGTGTTCCGGTTTGAAGGGCAAGGGGGCCGGTGAAATTACGGGCACATGAGACCTTACAACTCTGTCTCAGGGTGACGGGCGCATTGCAGTGCAGCGTTGGTCACGAGTTTAGTGAACGTGATCACCGCGGCATTGCAATTATTATAGGTAGAGGTGCAATCCTGTCGAAACGTCGGGCAATAATAAAGGTAAATAACGCGATAAATACTCGGTTAAATATGTGTTAATAATGTGTCGTGATCGCAAAAGTTTAAAAAAAAACACTTTTTTGTAATTCTAAATTAAAATGGTTAAAAAAAATAAAAGATCTTACCTTAAAAATATCGCAACTTTTACTTCAGGGCACAAGCTTTTTCTCCAGTTTGTCTTTCTTTTTTTAAATCCTTTTCTAATCATTTAAAGGAGGTCACCAAAAGTAGACGTCATCATACGGAAATAAGTAAAAAAATTAGTTACATCTTCTTGCAGCTGACGCACAAGATCACCTTGACAAAATCTTTACCTTAAAAGGGGATGCACCCAATAACGCGTGGGCTTCCTGAGAACGTCCATCCCTGTAGAAAGTTGGCGATACACTGAAGAACTAAAGACTCCAGTAGGGACGGATCCATTAGAATCGGTTCTACAAATGCAGTGTGAATATCGTATCCGTAAAAAAAGGATCCTGTAAATGCTGTGTGAATATTACTTCCAGTAGCGTAGGATCCGTTAAAATCGGTCCTGTAAATGCTGTGTGAATATTACCTCCAGTAGCGACGGATCCGTCAAAAAGGATCCTGTAATAGCGGACGTTCTATGTGAACGCGCCCTAAGGTCATCGCATCAAAAATTCTGAAAAGCCAAAAGTTTTAGGATGCCACCACAATAACATTTTTCTATTGTCAAGTTACTTTTTATACACATGTCATTTTGTGTGAGATATTTTGTAAATAGTGAAATAATTTCCGTTTCCATTCTATAAACAGGTTAGACCAAATTCTTGGTAAGCAAGGATCAAAAGCTAAAGACGTCTATGCATCCAAAATCAGTCTTGCTTCCAGAGTAGTTAAAATTGAAAGACAAGTGAGTACAATATGAGTATCATTCATTAACAATAGATTCAAATACCGGACTTATTTCAAGCATTTTCATTTTATTTCAGGTAGATGATATAGAAAATAAGTTGGATCATTTATTAGAATTATATGAAGAGGATAGACGGATGAGGAGGATAGGTAGTATAAACGTGACAGGAGGTGATAGAGGGGCGGGAGGTGACTCGATGTTGGCTCTCCGCATGCGGCCTGCCCTCACGGAGAAGCAGTGCTCAGAACCCAACTCGCCCGTGTCTCGGAGCTTCGAGCAGCCACCGCCGGCATCGGCACCGCCCGTGGCTATAAAGCGACCCATGAATAGGGGATACTCAGATCTTGGCACAAGATTTGTTCGGAAAAAAGTTATTGTAAAGTAAGTAATCTTATATTGTTTAATACCCCAATATGATTTAATAAAGCTAAAACCGCAGTGCGTTGATTTCTAAAATACCAGAATACCCTAGCGCTAGCGGTTAACTTCGGATTCAAACGTAGCAGGTTTTAACAAAAAGCTCTAGACAAAAGCCTTGCGGCGTAGAGATGAAAGTTGTTTTATTTTTATGGGCCTTACGAGCATCATTGATACCGGGACCTTGCAAACGCAAATATATTTTTCAATTTGGCCTTTCAGTAACCTTAGCTTTAACAAAGGTTATCAGTTCGAAACATTTCTATGACCTTATCGTAACCACTTCAACTTGCTTTTATTTTGTTAGAACTTTTTGTGATTTTGGTAGATTGTATCACATTATAATTACGACGAGCTATCTTCATAGCCGGGATTAAGAAATACAATAGAAATAGTGTGAGTCACAGCTCAGCCTATTCATAATTCACAGAGTATGACGTGCCCTGGCCACAAACCTGTCAATATAATGAATGTATTTAATTTGCAGAACATCGTCAAGCCGAAACGGAGAATCCCCGCGGGACGACGAGGTAGTGATCGTAGTGCCCTCGGAGCGAGATGACACCCCGCCTCGCCTCGTCACTGACAGCTCAGGTTCGCATCAAGCCGATCTAATTAATCTCTTAGTCTGATATGCTATAAACACTAACATGATCACTTCGATACTGCATAACAAGACCACTGAAATTTCCCCCCTTTGTTTGCACTTGAAACTCTAAATATATCAAAATATAATTTAAGGTAGGTCAGTAACAACAATGGTATACGAGCAATTATTTTAAACAGTTGCAACATTAAAGAGTCCAGTAGTTATCGCATTGAATGCTAATTAACCAATTACACATCGTTGCCTTAGGTATAAATATGCGCATATTACAAAATTGCAGCATCTTATGAAGATTTTTCATCGTCCACATCTCTCTGACCGACGACTTGGGAGAGCCCCGTTCCATACGGACGCCGTGGGCTACGTGAGTCCAACACCCTACCCATATCGATGTGGAATGTTTATTAGTGTTTAGTTCCTATATTTATTTTGTGGACTCCCCTTAACATTCTGCGAACATCTTTCAGGTCAATGAATGTGTGACTTTATCCATTTGTTCTATTTTATATCTAGCTCGTATCGGTTCTTGGTGTGTTACTTTGCAACCCAACATTTTTTCTCCAAGTACACTTTTTTTTATTTTGACACTCATAAACGTTCAAGAACACTCGTAATAAAAAAAATATTGTTATAAGTATTATACCTAATACAAGTTATGTATTTATAGTAAAAATTAAATACATATAAATTACTAACAAAGTTCGTTTGTACCAGAGATCAAAGAGATCTGACCTGATACCTCGTACAAACTTAGCATAGTCGCTTTTTTGATGTTTTTTTGTTTTTAGGTATTAGAAGTATTTTTCTAACTTGCTCAACTTAGAAACTCCGAAAAATTTATATATAAAGTTTCGTTAAAAATCGAACCTGTTCGACGACACGGTTAGAAACACTTTTGCGAGTTAGCAATAAAAGCGTCTGTTAAACTTTCAAACATTTTAGATAGTTAGCCACTCTATGTTAACTCAATACTTCTGTAGTAGGTATGTACTCCTCCATTCTTTACCCTTACCATTTACCTTTTGTAATGTTGCTTATTATTTATCAATTTTTATTCATATTACGAGTATTTTATTGTATGAGTTAGTTAGGCGTCCTTATTTACACTATTTGAAATATTTAAATGAGAATTCGAGCCAACATTTTGGCACCATAAAGGCAGCTTGATTTTTCAAAAATGTTATTTTTATTAAAACTGATTCCGTTCTTATAGAAATTGATTACATTTTCATTATACAAGCAGCATATTTTTCAATTATTTCGCTGCCATTTAAGTGCTAAAATGCTGCCTAACCCCATAGCACGCACACGTGTAGGAATAAAGTTTTTAATATATATATTACAGCAGCATAAAATTATTGCCGAACTCTATTTCCTGATTGCATTCTGCATGTCATGTCAAGTAGATTAGCCGTGTGTTCTTAACTAGTTGTGGAATAGTGCTATGAAATGATAAATTATAAGTAAACAGTATTATCATTAGATATATTTCATGAGTGATATCTGATCTCCTGCCTAATTTCGAGTATGGTTTCCGGTTTCCGATACATAATATTATATAATATATACTAGTAAATTCACGAAACTTCTTGAAAATATTTCACGATTTCAGTCTACCACTGTGGGCCTTTCACATAATTTGATTAGAGGACTTATTTTATATCGTTCCGTGTCTACCTTTACGTCATAATGAACATATTTACTCCCTTACACGCTTCTTAATAATGTGTGTTCTTAATAGTGTGAGTTAAGCAGTTGAGTGGTAACCTGGGTGAAGTAGATACAAAGAAGTGCTTAATGAACGCTATTGCTGTGGGGTGCCGGCAGTAGAATGTTACCCCTCCTCTCTTGTCCATGGATGCAGTAAGAGCCTGCTGAGGGATACCTCCGGAAGATGGGCAGCAGCGTCTTTCCGTGTATCGACATCCTATACTGCGTTCACCAACCCGCCTGCCAAGCGTATGGCAACTACCCCTCATGGAGATCCATGAGAGAGGCCTGTGTTCAGTCGTGGACGTTTTACGCTGAGCTGATGAATGAACGCTATTAAGTGTGGTTGCATTCAATAGCGTTCATTAAGGAATCATATGCATACCTGTAATATTTAACACGTTTGCAGAAGCGTGCGCGAGTTGTTCCGTCGAGGTAGAGACCGAGGCAGAGGTCGGCGGCAGCTCGGGCTCCGGCTCCTGGGAAGAGGGGGAAGGAGAAGGGGGTGAGGAGCGCGGCTACGGCTCCGGCGACTCCCTTGCCGAGGACGCAGCATTGCTCGGCGACAAGGCACGCACTCGCGCGCTCCCCCCCGCGCCCAGGATCGTGCGCAATCAGAAGCGGGACGTCGCAGTGGACCTCCACCTCCTGCGCCCGGACGTCTGACACACGCCTCGCACGTGCCACCTGTCTCCCGCATATACATTCATTCATTCCCACAATGGCCTTTTCCGCACAATAATAAAAGTACACACAAACTGTCCAATCACAAATTTCCTCTTAGATAGGTGCTTTATTTACGAAGAGCAATCATAGATTAGGTATATTATATATTTAGATGATAATGGTTGAAGTGTGTCTTACTTAAAAATCGAATACTTACGTTAAGTTATACAACGAGCCGATCGTGAGATACATAAGTATTGAGATGTGCGATTAAGTTACGTCACTTCCAATCGATGAATTTTAGATATACTTTAAGTTAAGTACCTATGTAGATTATTTTAAAATACCTACGCTTATCTCATTTAATTTATTGAATAAGTAGGTAAAACAATTGCTTTTATTACCTAATTGATTAAACAAAACGTTTCTATTATACTTAGGTGCTTTAGTATAACGGATTTTAAAAACAAAGGAAATTGAATAAAAACTGTTATATTGTAAATAAGTTAAGATAAGACGTAGATATTTGCTATTAGAGTTTAAAAATATAATGCAGTTAGATGTATATTTCAAAATAATTTTGAAGGGAAACAATCTGGAACAATGTAAATCGCTATCGTATATTATGTTGATTCCTTACACAAAAAGTATTGTTTATTCATAATTTCAGCCGTAAAACGTCCACTACTGAACACAGGCCTCCTTCATGGATCTCCATGAGGGGTAGTTGCCATACTCCCCACGCTTGGCAGGCGGGTTGGCGAGCGCAGTACGGGATGTTGATACACGGAATGACCCTGTTGCCCATCTTCCCGAGGTATCCCTTAGCAGACTCTTACAGCATCCACGGGCATGAGAGGAGGGGTAACATTCTACTGCCGACACCCTACGGCAAGTATTTATTTAAATCTTTCAAAATATATTAAATTCAACTTCGAACAAACAAAGTGATTCTTTGGTTGAATATAGCAATGATTACTTACTCGTACATACCAGACTACTTAACCAAGCCCGTTCCAGTTTCGCTTTAATTTCCATGTTATATTAACCTTCAAAATCCTTTTGTCAATATTCTACCTAACATTCGCAGGAATTATTGTAATAATAATACATGCTGTGAATAGATTAGGATTTTTTTTTCAGATTTTTTCAATTTAATTAACACATTTTAAAGAAATCTATACAATTTATACCTACAAGGAAAGGGGTACGCAACATTGAATGTGAACGACAGTGCTTCTAGCCGATACTGTATTTGGTCATCAAAATTAAATGTATTCAGTTAAACCGCTTCAAAATAACTTTATTACTAGCAGCGAAGCGTTCAGTGAAGCTTATTCACAGTAAGTGTACATAATACCAGCTGAATGATTTTAGTAATACAGTATGCGTCGTAACGTAGGTAAGGAACCATTACGTGATGTTTTGTTTTAGGCATAGTACTATTTGTCCTTCCTCTGGTTGTATAAAAATAATCAAACGTCACAAAACGTATTAAATACCTACCGATATAGAATTATTTTAAATGTATGGCCAGTTGTGCCCATTAACAAGACTGCATCACAATCTATACGATTCAACCGGTACAGAATTTTAATCGCAAACCAAACTGGTGGGTATTCTACGACTATGAAGTACAATAATATTTTATGGTACCTACAACGCTACTTCGTAATATAGACTACAATTCAGTACGACTTTAATGAAGATGATCTGCAAATTCTGTGTCTCTAGTAGACGACATTTCACAGTGAAGTGCACAGCGAATTGTTACAAATTTAACCCAAACAAATAAAACAATTATAATGCAAGGCAAGCTGACGACAATGTGCTACGGAAATATACGGCGTAGCTCCTCTACGGCCTACGGAGATTATCTACGCCATAGGTCGTCTACGAGATTGAGAGCTTCGAAAAAGAAAAAAATGTATATACCTTACTAGGTACCTCTGTGTTGTTTTATTTTTTAATATATCTATACAAGTCTCTTCAAGAAAATTAGTGTTTACCAAAAGGTTTTAATAGCTAAAAAGGAAGTTTTTGTTACAATTATAGAACAGACTGAGTTTGTTTGAAAATGGGTCCATAATGTGGCATAAGCTCATCACGTATTTGAGCAGTTACCTATAAAAAAATGCATAAATAATTTTTATTTCAGTGAATTGACAAATAACCTGTGATAAGTATTGCACTTTCTTCTACGAAACTTTCTTAAACAAACTATTGTAGGTATCTAATGTGCTGCAAATCATAAATACGCGTGTAAGAACATATACTCGTATGCGTAATATATTGTATAAGTGCATATTTTCTTAAAAATTCCTATTCTTGAACCAATTTTGAAAATTTTGGACATTTTTCTCAATATATACGCAGGGTAATAAATTGCCTAGAATCCGAATAATTAAATATGTAGATAAGATTTTAAGAATAATAACGAGATATTAATTAACTTTCATGTAACTTAAAAGCACTACTAATCACATTTTTTTCATATAATTTAAATTACGATTATTGTTGTGTCAGTACCTCGACGTGTGTATAGAGTTCCATAAAAAACAAATTATTAATACTAGTATTTAACCTTTCTCACACTTCAATAAATAAAACATAAGTTACAATGGGACCTACTTATGCCTAACTGTTAGACCTTAGAAAAATTGTGATATGCTTAAATATAATATTTATGAAATAATTTTATGTACCTACTTACCTAATTATATATCGCATGATTACAAAGAATGTACATGTTTTAGTATATAAACCTTCTTTGTCCCACAATAATTCATATGCATAATATCTGCTGCTCACTATTATGTACCTTTGTAGAAATTCAAAGTCAATATAATAATATTTAATGTAAATTCAAGGCAACAATGGACCCAAAGATAAGTCAACTAGTTAAGAAATATGTTATAACTGAGCGCGTAGTTATCTAAATGTAGAAAACCTAAATCAGCCGTTATTAGCACATTTTTTTTAATATAAATAATGTAAATTATAGATACGAGTATATAATTAAATTTGGTAGGTGTCGTAAATTTTATCCTGACTCTACCATTATCAACATTTTTACACCGCATTATTTTTAAAGTCAAAAGTTATGTATAGCAACCTTAATTTTTTTCTTTGGTTGCCCAATTAGAATAAAAGGTATTTCAGACAACAAAGAGCGACTTTGCTTTATTATTCCGATAGTCATATAACATTGTTCTGTACGAGTATTATATTAATATCAACATTAGCTTTATAAGTATACAGCTCCAAAATACAGCAATTAAATCCATCTTAAACTAAATGAAGGTTGATAATTAGTTACATACCTTTCTGTTTCTTACTTAAAAAAGAACTTCGTACTCTTTAAATGTTCCTAAACGTAAGAACAGCAAAACATAAGTTTAGGAAGCTAAATGTTCTATATTAACTTAAGCATAGAATACAACGAATTTAATTTATTTAAAGACCATTCCACGTGTCTGAATAAATCATCGAAGTGTTCACCATATCTAAGAAAGAAATTGCCTGCACACTGCTTAAATAAATTTTGTATTTTTTTTTTATAAAGCTCATTCCTAGTTTCATTGAGGGACCTATAAATATTTATGTGTACCTGTACACATGAAAACAAGATCTAACATTAAAACAACAGTTTGACGGACCTATGTACGGTTACATACACGTTACATACGATGGGCTTACCAACCGTATGCATCCATTATAGACGTAAATCTGAGCAGTCGGATGAACGAGTCAATGTCTTATAAATATACTTACCTACTTATATACATGACAATACGTTTATGTAGATGTTGAACATATAAGATTGTATGAACGTTCATGGTTATAGCGACACCACCGGTATTATTTCACCAACGCTGAGAGGTCTTGACGTCTGCAGGTTCTACCTGGTTCTACTCATATCTGCATATATGGGCTCCTGACTATGAACGGCCTAATTAATTACCTAATTTATTCATCACATTAAGCCTGTTATCATTGGTGAAATTCATACCTATTCCATACTTCTACGGCTCTAGTGTAGGGTATTTCGTTGCATAGATTAATCTTAATACCTGGATACCGATAACTCAAAGCATTAAGTATCTTTTCAAGCTGGCTTTTTGGCCAAAATGTAATTACTAAGCATCTAAGTACCTATGTATTATTAGATTTTCTAAAACGAACAAGGCATTTGCTTGTAAGTCTTATTGCATAGTGTGTACCTAAGTACTTACAATAAAGCGAGTGAATATAAAAAAGAAAATAATTGTGTGTCATTCAATCCTCCTCATCATTCTTTTTGACCCCTAACCAAAAAGGGGGGTGTTATAAGTTTGACCGCTATGTGTGTGTGTGTCTGTCTGTGGCACCGTAGCTCTTAAACGAGTGGACCGATTTGCATGCAATTTTTTTTATTTGAAAGCAGCTTTTCCTGCTGTGTTTTATCAAAATTAGTTAAGAAGTTTACAAGATATGAGGGGTGAAAGAGGGGATGAATAATCGAATGTTTCCAAATATACCCGAGTTTGGTATCAGCTTAAAGGAAATGACGAGTAGATTGTAAAATTTACAGTTAGGTATATAGAAATCGGTTGAGCCATTCATGAGATGTGGGGGTTGAAAGTAGGGGTGAACAATCGTTTTTTTTCAAATATACATAAGTGTGGTAAAGATAAAGAAAACTTTATTGTTAAATTGTTTCAATTTACTTGTAGGTACATGAAGATCTTATATAAAATGTAGGTAGTTTAAACAATTTATCCTTTTAGGACTATATACAAATATTAGGTACCTATCAAATGAAAGAGCGTGATGTGTAGATGCCGTGGGCCTCCGGAAAGTGGCAACAGCATCTTTTCGTGTTTCCAATACCCTATAATGCGCTCGCCAACCCTCCTGCCGTCACACCCAGATGAGGAAGTTAGAGTCTACGTATGAGGACATCAGTAGTCACTCACTTCACTGTTGTTATTAGGGACTAATGCAAAGCTAGGCATGAGAAGCGATGATAAGATGAGAGTGGGGCAATTTGGATATGGGCAACGGAACCCCAGGGGACAGAGGCTGGCCGTTTTTCTGGAGAAAGGACTCTTTATGATGAATTCTTTTTTCCAGAAGCTGCCTTACAGGAAATTAACCTGGATGAGTCCCAACGGTTTCACGAAAAATGAGATTGATTTCATCTTGACCAACAAGAAACTAATATTTAATGATGTCTCTGTGATTTACCGGGTGAAAACCTGCAGTGATCACCGAATTGTTAGAGGAACATTGAATATGAACGTTAAACTTGAAAGGTCTCCTTTGATGAATTCACCACGTTTGACCCACTCGCGCACGTATCCAAAACCTCGAGAGCTTTCAACTCCAACGTTCATATCACTGACTGTCTAGAAGTAGATGCATCGGCAGACGAGATCAATAACAGGTTCATTATGTAGAGATCCCTTGCGTGCGTCTAAATCACAATTCGAGAGTAGGTAGTTAGAGCAAGGAGTTAAAACTAAGAATGGTTATTTTTTTTTTTTTTTAATCGAAGGGTAATTTGGAAAAACAACCAACGTCAATTTTGGTAAACAGACACCAAAATCTAATTTTTGATTTGGCACTGACATTGGTCGTTTTTCCAAATTACTCTTCAATCGTAGTGTGAAAAGGCGTAATTTTGATGATGATGATTGTGGAATTCTGATGTGGAAATTACTGCTGCCTGGCCGTTTTGTCTGCTCTGTGGTCTGTGCTGTATTCATTCATTCATTCGTGTTGTGGTTCGTGTTTGTTTTCATTGCGATTCGTGTATCATTTGTAATCTTTGAAAACCGTATCTCCGTATTTAATTTACTATCCTGTGATCAGTTTTTAACTTTCTACGCTGTGAACGCGGCAGAATGCCTACTCAATACGAGGAAGAACGTACTTGGGAAGGCCCCCCGACTCAAACTCAGTACGAAGTAAGATTTCCTTAGTAGTTACTGAAAATTTTGTGTGTGAGGTCTAAATAATCCAATTACCAATATTATTACAGGAAGAAGGCGGCGAAGATGTTATCGAAAACCCAGAAGAAGTATTACTTGAATGTTTGGAGAAGTTCAAAACTCCTGATTACATTATGGAACCTGGTATATTTGGCCAACTCAAACGTTATTTTCAAGCAGGTGGCAATCCAGAGCAGGTCATTGAACAACTGTCTCTCAATTATAGTGCTGTAGCCCAAATGGCAAATTTATTAGCAGAATGGTTGATTTTAGCAGGTAACTTCTTAAAACTGATTAGAATGACAAAGAAATAATGACTTCTACTTTATAAAATAATATATTGACAGGTGTTAAGGTAACTGAAGTCCAAGCCATGGTGGAAAATCACTTAAAGGACATGATTTTAAAAACATTTGACCCCAAAAAGGCTGACACAATATTCACTGAAGAGGGTGAGGTATGTATGTGTGCTGTACCAACTAATGCAATGTGCAAACATTATTAAAAATGTGATCAAGACCCTTATAAAAATTCATTCAAAGTGTGAATAGAATGAAGCCTGTAAGTGTGGAACAAACTTTTAAAATAAGGTATCACAAACATTGTAAGTCAAAGTCCTCAATACATATGATCTTTGCTTTCTCTTCAAATAACAATTTTACTTGCAGGGTAGTAGGTAAATACACTATGTTTTTTTTATTCCGCAGACTCCTGCTTGGCTGACTGAAATGATAGAACATCCCACTTGGCGTTCTTTGATATACAGACTAGCTGAAGAATACCCTGATTGCCTTATGCTCAACTTTACCATCAAGGTATTTAGTCTAGGTTTGACAATCACTAAAGTAAATAAATCTAAATCTGATCCTTCTTGCTGACTACTGCACAGCTACTGCTAATAATATTGTTATATAACTTGTTAAACTTCCGCGATTTGTTAACTTATTTTTAGTTTTAAAATTACAGGATTTTATCGCGTACCTTTTTTATTATTTTCCCGACGTTTCGAACACATGAACGCTGAAATGTGTTCGAAACGTCGGGAAAATAATAAAAAAGGTACGCGATAAAATCCTGTAATTTTAAAACTAAAAATATTGTTATAGTCTGTTTTGCTGCATTATTCATATGGATTTACAAAACCATGGACCATCTGCTGCAGCATGGCAAATTTAAAACACTCAACTGCCTTTTGTGAGTGTTACTTGTTTTTGTTTACAGCTTATATCAGATGCTGGTTTTCAAGGTGAGATCACTAGTATATCTACAGCGGCTCAGCAAATAGAGGTGTTTTCAAGAGTACTCAAATCATCTATAGTTGGTTTCCTGCAAAGCTCTGATGATTGGCAAAATAGTGTCAATGAATGTGCAGTAAGTTATCTTAATAATAAACTTAAAGCAGTTCAAATTCATTGAAAAAGTATTATTTAATTGTGTTCATTTATGGTTTTTCATTTAATTATAGAAAATGGTTTGTCATGGTGCCCACACTTATGTGTACAGCCAAGTCATCGTACATATACTGTCCAAAGAGCCCAGGGGTGGAGCCATCATGAAGAGACTGTGTCAAGAGATAACCAGGTGTGCTCAACAAAGGTAAAAGATTATATTACAATATGATCCAAATCTGAATGAACCAAAATATACTCATACAATCATATGTCAATAATAGATAGATAGATAAACTCTATTGTACATCATCATCATCATATCAGCCCGTTGACACCCACTGCTGGGTATAGGCCTCCTCTTCAGCACGCCAACGTAAACGGTCCTGTGCAAGTCTCATCCACTGTCGTCCGGCAACCCTGGCTAGATCGTCCGCCCATCTGGCAGGTGGTCTGCCTCGAGGCCGTCTCGCTTCCATCGGAAACCACTCTGTTACCGCCTTGGTCCATCGGCTGTCGTCTCTCCTGGCAACATGCCCTGCCCATCTCCATTTCAAGCTTGCGATACGCATACCTACGTCTACGACTTTCGTACGCTGGCGTATCTCCACGTTGGGTATGTGATCAAGGAGGGAGATGCCAAGCATGGCGCGCTCCATTGCCCTTTGTATTGTACATTCACCATAAAATATAAATATGTGGTTGTATACCGAACTGCGCTCACCAACCCGCCTGCCAAGCGTGGTGAGTATGGCAACAACCCCTCATGCACTTGGATCTCTAAGTCAGTGAGGGAGGCCTATGTCCAGCAATGGATATCTTACGGCTGTAATGATGATGATGCCAAAGTTTATGTGATTGCAGGTCAAATATGTGAATCTATGTCTCGCAATATTGTTTGTATATGTAATGTCAAACTTTAAGTGATTGCATGTCAAACATAATGAAATTGTTTAGCAAACATTCTGTCATTGTTTGTCAAAATATGTGTATCTGTATGACAGGCAATAAATGTCTGTGTGCCAAACAACCGGTATAAAACGTTGTTTTATGTAGTGGGCACGACGTGACACCTATAACTCTGGCGCTGACGTCGGGAGAAACGTGGCGGAACGCGCGCACCGCTCTGGCGGCAATGCTGTCACGGGGCGCCCTTAATCCCGCCGACATATCCGTACTGTTCAGAGCCTACACGCAGTCGGAGCCGCCGCCGGTGCATCTACTGAGGATACCACAGTTTTTAGGTAAACTTTAGCCATGTCGAGCGAAACTTTCATAATTACTGTTTTGCACCAGTATCTTATGGCTTAACCTTCTAGAAATGTAATTACCGATTTCACAACGACAGAGGACCAAAGTCGTCGATATAGCACATAGGATTAGCAAGTCACACACACACAAGTCACAACAGGAAAGTGGGCTGGCCATGTCTGTCGAAGAAACGAGAAACGAGTTCTTGAGTGGAGCCCGCGACTCGGCACGCGTTGGTCGGCCACCAGTTAGGTGGGGTGATGATGTTAATTATCCAAGGGCCTCTCGAACGGTCGCTGGCAGACGCTGGATGCGACAAGCCGAAGACAGGTTGAAATGGCGCAGATTTGTGGAGGCCTATGTCCAGCAGACTAATGTGGGCTAAAGATGATGATTTAACAACTGCTCCAGCGATGAAGAAAAGCATCTAGGCAAAAAAATCAATAAAGCTTTGAGAACCATCATCTCGATCGACAACTTAATTATCACCTTACCTACATGGATAAAATACATTTACCGTAACAAAGGATTACAGCTTTTTCAAACTATAAATACTTTGCTCTCATGAAAGGAAACCATTCAAAAATCTTATTAAAAAAATCCGAGTACGGTGGCATTCAAACCCACGTTGGTCCTTGACCCTTTCTAAAGCCGGAAGTGCTTTAGCTACGGAACACTTAATTTTTATTACCAACTATAAATAATATTCCTAGAATAATAAACAAATAAGTCGTCTGTAAGTGTTGTTTCTTTACAGAACTTCTCGTCGACTCCTTATTCAAGTCTGGTAGCAAACTAAACCCAGAACACAAGTCCAAGTACATGTATCTCCTTGCATACGCCGCGAGTGTGTGCGAGGGCCCGTCCCCAGGGAAGCCTGTGAAGGACGAACTAAAAGCCACGGTGCAAGCCATTGAAAAGGTTCACGCGGTCACCTGTAGCTCGGCGAGTTCAAGTGATCTTATTGCGGAGCTGCCGACCTTGTATCATTGCATAAGGTAGACAATTAGGTACTTACTCCTATTGCTATGAGTTACCGTACCGTAGTACTATTGCGAAATGACTTCAAAACATTTATATCAAATAACTGTATCTATATTGGCAGTGGTACTGGTTTACTTGTACTTTGAACGAAGGTACCTGTTAGGTACTTCCCTATAGGGTCATACATAAGTTTATAAAATTAAACATTTTTAGTAACCCCCGACACTTATAGTATCGGACGTTAGTTACCTAATTTTTCTTTTGATACCACACTTGGGTATATTTGAAAACGTTCGATCGTTCACCCCTAATTTCAACCCCCATATCTCATGAATGGATCGACCGACTTCTATAAAACTTTCAGTTTTGCATTTTACTCATCATTTCCTGTCATTTGATTTGATACCAAACTAGGGTATATTTGGAGAAATTTGATTATTCATCCCCTCTTTCACCCCCCATATCTTGTAAACTTCTTTACCGATTTTGATAAAACATCTTTATGAACTACAGCCAGAAAACCTTCTTTCAAATAAAAAAAATGCATGCAGATCGGTCTACTCGTTTAAGAGCTATGGTGGTGCCACAGACACACACATAGCGGTTAAACTTGTAACACCCCTCTTTTTGTCGGGGGTTAAAAACTGGCGGTGACTAGAAACTCGCATGTCAATCACTCGCTTCATGGTTACCTCATTTCCTCGCGTCAATATGTCGTGCGATCCGAAGTTCTAAGTGCCAAACAAATTCCGCAGCGGGCATCGAACCCAAAGTAACTCGAACGTCTTAGCCGCAGAGGACGAACTTAATATGACGTGATATATTTTTCTTTCAGGTTTCCCGTCGTAGGAATGGGTGTGCTAGTGTGGGTGGAATGCGTGGTGACGGAGCCGTCGTACTTCAAGCTGTGCACTGAGCACTGCCCCGTGCACCTGGCTTTGCTCGACGAAGTTGCGTCCTGCCATCAACTATTGCATCACCGGCTCTTGAGACTATTGGTGCAATTGTTTGAATCGCCCCAAGACGAATTGGAGATTTTGGTCCAGGTAAGAACGAGGACCCCTGGTTTCTTATTCTGCTACTGCTCCTCGAGCGTGCTAATTATGTGAGTAGTCAATGCGTGGCGTAGATAGAGCTGGCCCAGATTTATACGAATTTATTGCACTATCAGCATGCACACTTAAAGTTGTTAATTAGTGGAATAAAGCGTTAATTGAATAAACGTTGATAGTGTGACGTTTTTAACCGCGCACTAAAGGAACCGCATAGTATAGAACTATTGACGGAGCAGAACATTAATGTAGCTATAGCTTAACACGTAACTTTTAAAATTGTTTTTGTCTGATATATCTATTAAAATTTAATGCTTATTCAAATGGAACTGTACCATAAAAACTAGTTAGATATAAGTTAAGTTTTTCGTAATCAATAATATAAACTTTGTTACAGTTGGAATTAAAAAAGATGCTTCTTGATCGTATGGTGAATTTACTAAGTCGCGGCTGCGTTGTACCTGTACTCAGATACATCAAACAATGCTGGCAGCGCGGCGACACTGATATATCGTTGATTCGATATTTTATTACAGAGGTAATTTATAACATTATTCTAAGAACGTGAAATACCCTTTACAAAAGAATATCTAAAACACCTTATAGGATGTTGTTATTAATTAAGAATGAACAGATTTCCTGCAATACAGTACTAAACTAACACAGAAAACAGTACATCACTAATTAATGTTTTTATTATTAATGTTTTTATTATTAATGTTTTAATTAATCTTATATTATTCTGCGATCATCATTTCTATTATTTATTTATACGTCCACTACTAAACACAGGCCTCCCTCATGGGAAATCCATGAGGGATAGTTGCCATACTCACCACGCTTGGCAGGTGGGTGGCCAAGCACAGTACGGAATGTTGATACACGTAAAGATGTGGCCCATTCCGGAGGTCCCTAGCAGGCTCTTACTACATCCACAGGCATGAGAGGAGGGGTATCATTCTACTGCCGGCACCTTATAATATTATATTGTTTTTAAGTTGTTTCAATTTATTTTAGGTTCTTGATGCTATCGCCCCTCCTTACACACCTGAATTCGTACAGCTTGTGCTACCCATGGTTGAAAATGAGGAAATAACGGGAACAATGCGAGCTGAAGGCGAAAACGATCCTGTATCTGAGTTTATTGGTGAGCAAGCTACAATCATAATATATTTATCAATGATGAAATTAAAAGTAGTGCCAGGACTGTTTATGTAACTCGTTTTTTTTTGTTTCAGTTCACTGCAAGGCACACTATGTTGTGGTCTAAGGTTTAGTTAAAAGATTTTAAGTATTTTAGTGTTTTTATTTACATAAGTTTACAAAATAAATCCATCTACCATTATACAAAATTTGTTTGAGTTTACAAAATATGACTGTATTATGCACCTCTATTGGCTTTTCTTTCATAATATCTTTTCAGAGCTTGATCAAATACCTCACCAACTGTCCTTTTCTTCCAAATATCAATAACAACCTTTTGTTCAATAACTTCCACTTCTTTCTTTGGCTTATTTTCCTCTTTATCTATAACTGGCTTTATCTCAGGTGTTAGAGATGTTCTAGGGCTCTCAAGTTCGGTTTTTATTTTGTTATCTTTTATAACTACCTCCGCCTCAGGTTCCTCCTCACTACTGGGGTCATCAACTGAGAAATCTGAATCAGCATCAATGTTTTCCTCAGTTTTCTTACTTTTTTTAGCCAGTCTGATGTTTTCAAGATTTAGTCTGTTAATTTCATCATCTGAGTCTACAATTTCCCCATCAGATAGTTCCAGTTTAGTATCAGGGTTTTTCCTCTTCCTGTAGTTTCTTTTCTTAGAGTTATCATCACTCTTTTCTTTCAAAGTTTTTATTGGTGCAGATGCTTGAAGAACATCTTTATCAGGTGTGGCTTCCTTTTTGATTTCAGTAGTTTTCTCCTTGCCTAATTTTTGTTCATAGAGATGTCTATAGAATCCCCCTGAAATTCATAAAAATATTTATATTGAAAAAAAATATTTAAATTGATTAAAATAAATACAAATTGTGTATTTTTTTATTTATAAATTTATATTGTAATATCTGGTAGGTGATGCCTATAATCTTGACTTTTTTTACTCCAATAATTTGCATTTATAGCCTGCATTATAGATCCCATCTATGGTTCAGCAAAATTCTATCAGTAGGACAGAATAACATTAGTATTATTTAAAAGGCATTACCTAAATCACTTTGTTTAGTGACATCTCCAATCTTCTCCAAGTATTCCTCTCTTTTCTCTTTTTCTTCCTCTTGACGCAATTCTTCTAATTTCTTTTTGTAGGCAGAAGTTACAAATACCTCTTTACCTTTGAACTCCTCCCCTTCCTCTTCTCTTTCTTTCTGTATCTATGATAGAAAAATAAAAGTTACAATTACCTGTTTTCAAATGCAAAGAAAGAAAACATTTTCAAAAGATTGAATAAACAAGTTGATTGTGTGGGGCCAAAAATTTATTTTGTCTCAATATTACCACAACTACATAGCAAGCTGTGAGGTTTGCGGCACTGATTTTTAGGCAGGTCCATGAGTAGGAAGCCATCTTACTATGTTTTTTATCATGCTGGGATGGACATTTTCACTTAATTTCTCATTAGATACCAACCTGTCTTTCCATACGACGCTCATTTTCAATTTTCCTCTTACTAGCAGACTTGATAAGGTTTTCAATATAACGAGGTTTCTTTTCTTCTTTTAATTTAGATTTTTCTTTTTCTTTTGCTCCAACCATTTCTTCATAAACTTCATCATATTGGTAGACTGTTGGGTCTTCCAATACTGCTTTTTCTTGAGATATTTTTGTCTGAAACATTTAACCCTTGATTTCATTTGCCTAAGTATTGCTTCATGGTAAGTTTGGTTACCTTTGCTGCATTTAAGTGGTGTTGATTGTTATCACTTGTTCACCTTACAGGTGTGAGTAACAGAATTGCTTGCTGATTGGCTCAATCATTGTCTCAGTCTATGATGTTTAAAAAGGTAACTATTTTAAATAATGGAAACAGGTGTTACTTTTCGGAAATCCATGACAATAAAATGCAATGAAAATATTTAGCATAAACAGAATTAAAACTAAATAATTTTATTAAATTGCTATTATGTTAACTTCTTGTTTGTCAACCGAGAACCTAGTGCCCTGGACAAAAAAACATAGCAATAATAATTAATAAAATCAAAGTTATTGTGAATGTGAACGTACCTGTCTCTTAGTAATATCGCTCGGTCGTAAAAGGAAAGGCTTTTTTGAAGATTCTTCATCGGAATCTGAATCATTTCCAAAAACATTGCGGGTTGCCTGAAACTTGGGTGCTTTTTTTTCCGACAGAATGAGACCATACCTGTAATAATAAATTGTATTTGTTGATTATTATCATAGGTACGGTACTTACTAGAAACCAAAAATTTTGGATACGTACACAGTTTCTTCATTCTAAACGGATATACGAGTCCCGTAATCTTACAACAAATAATATTATATAATAAAGAGGTATAAATTCAACAACTTACTTTTTATCAGACATGCTGGTATTAGTTATAAATTACCAGTGCACTACAACTATATCAGTAACAAAATACAAACAGGACAAAAAGTAATTTTACTTCTTCTTCTTTTGCTAATGGCGTGTGTGACAGAAAAGATATTCCACCACTTTGCCAACGTCTGTTTATCCGACAAGATTTTTAACAATAAAACAATGGGGCTGACCTAAAACACAAAGAACACAAAAAAGGTTAAATTGACACAAGACACACAAGTTTATTGATTTAATCGAAATTAAACTGAAACGAAATAATCTATACTGTTTACACAACATCACATACATACAAACACAACATTATAATATTGAAATCTATACATAAACATAGATACGTTTATAAGATAATATGATACATACGATGCTTAGACAATTACACCTTCATATTATTTACAGAAATAATTTAACAAAATTTGGATATAAAAAGGGAAAATACTAGTGGAAGAAGAGTTTTTAAAGAAAAGGGTTAGTAATACAACACGTATAGTTGGGAATGCACAGACGCACAAATCACAGTGAGTTGTGACAGTGACAGACGTCTGTTTGCTGGAGTTATTTCACCTCAAATATATTGCCACTTTATCCGAGTGAAGGATTGCCTTGTGATTGGCATTGGCCAATGCGATTACTAACCTGGCCCAACACATAAACGAATACGTTCATTTTCCGAAAGTATGGACGACATGGTACGGTAGTTCTCTCATTTAATTTGTCTCGGTTAAAATATGGGCCATCGATTTTTTCATGAGAAGTATCTACAAAGAAAATATGGAGTTAAATCGATGGCCCATGGAATGGATGGAAAGTTTAACCGTTGTCTCACTTGCGTTCGTTGGCCTCTTAGACGAGATATATATGGACTACTCACCGACGGACCTTCCCCTCTGTCAATACTTTTCGCCAAAAATCTAACGGGTTTATAAAACTAATTCAATAATAGATTTCCCAGTCACAGAATCGCTTTTGCAGTGTGATACTCTTGGGAAAATGCCTGTTTGTGCTGGTAGCGGATGCAAAAAGAAATCCAATACCTCAAATCTACAAAAAGATGAAATAGCATTTCATCTCTGAGTATAATTTTGTTGATATAGTAAGTGAAATTTCGTAGATTTACAAATGTTTTTCGTTATTTGAGATCGAGAACATTGAAAAGAAAATATTCGATTGTAAAAAAAATCGAGACTAGTTTGAGGGATGGCATTTTTCCTTTAATCACTTCGAAATGCTTTCCATCGATATCGATGAAACAATTTTGGTACGTATTAACTACGTAACAAAATTGTTATACGTTTTTTCGTCTTTTTTAAACTTTCGCCACCACAACACATTATTACTTATGTATATTGGATTATCGGGTATTCATCGCGTAAATTGGTAGGAACACCAATACATTAAAATCAAAAGTCACGTGTGCGTAATAGTTTTTCAAGGTCTAATGTCAGTTTTTTGCATATCTCTCTTTAACGATAATTTATATCAGAGGAATAAAGCCATACAAAATTGTAGCTCATGTAATTAATATGTACAATAATGTAATTGTGAGTCTTAGAAAATAAATAAATAATTAATGCTCTGAGTGGTTTTCCCGCTAAGAGATATACTAAAAATAGATGAAGTCGTATTCCACTTGCCGAAAAAAACACCTAAAAACTTCAGAGGTGGTGAGCACATTTTGTTCTTGTTATGCGATTTCAAATTGCGATATTTCTGAAATAGTGACATATTGTGTACCTTATTACATGAGCTACAATTTTCTGACACATATTTTTGTTATTAAATTTACCGTTTACGAGAGAAATGAAAAACACGATAATTTTGACGTTTGACCATGAATAATATTTTTGTACAACTTTTATTTGTAGGATTTTGTTTGATGACTTCTTTGGCGCAGCGAGCGAAGGTTTCCTGCGATGCTAGAGGTTGCAAGTTCGATTCACGCCTCGGAAAAAATGTTTCGATAGCCATCTGTGGTCATTTTTATCCACATCAGTTCCACTTCAAATCATACTTTTTGAATGCAAATGCATAACATTTAGCAAAATATGCTCAATTATTTTACCTACAATATTTGGAAAGTTCCCTAAAGTAACCTTCCTCGTGAATCCCATTTTTAAAAACTCATCAGACATGAGATTTTATAAAGTGGGATTAATAGTTGAAATGTATCTATTCGAACACAAATATAATTTTCTAAATAAGTTGATAAAAGACGGAGTTCTAAGGTAACATATATTTAAAAAAAGTTTTTCATACGGTTTTCACCCATCGCGCGGCAGAATGATTCAAGCAGTATTTCCTTAGTCGCGCGCGGGCGCCTGTTATTGTCGGACGCGTGCACGTTATCGATAGTAAACCGGTTCCAGCGACGCAGGCGGCTACCGCCTCGTCGCGTTACTGCTATGTCGCAGCATGCGATTACTAGCGAGAACAGATTTGCGATACTTAGTAACGTTGTGTTGGACGAATCTGAGAATTTAGACTGTTTGTTGCAGCGATATGATGAGATAAACAGAACTAGCGAAAACTTTATCGAGATGGATATGGAACAAAGTGAGGAAGAAAGAACAAATCAAGAAGAAGAAAGAAAATCAGCCAAAAGAAGTCGTAATTTGGATCAAGAGGAAATTTGGACTAACACGAGAAGAAGGGGAAAACGGTTCGCGCGATCTGTGACAATTGATGATTCGACTAGAATTTCTGAGGAAAGAGTAGAAATAAGTATGACAGCCTCTGCGGAATTACCAAAACAGTTTCGTTTGGCAAAATCCCTCAAGGAGCAAAAAATTCAAGATGTAGTCAGTATTAAATACATGAGTCCATATAAAGTATTAATACAGTTTTGTAAAGAAGAAAGCGCTGATTCACTCTTGGAGTGCAAATTTTTTCAAGAGAATGGTTATAAATGCCAGAGGACTTTGGAGCTCAGTCAATCGTTCGGTGTGATAAAAAACATGGATTTAGACCTTACAGATGAAGAAATATTAGAAAGTCTAAACTCTGAGACGGAAATACTTGCGGTTAAAAGATTGAAACGCAGAAATTCTTTGGATGGACGATGGTTGGATAGTGAATCTATAAGAATAGCTTTTAAAGGTACTTCACTGCCGACGCATGTGTATCTATTCGATACAAAGGTAAAAATACAAACATATTTCTATCCGGTCACTCAATGCTCCCGCTGCTGGAGGTTTGGTCATACGAGTAAAATGTGCCCCGCTAGTAAAGTTATTTGTCCAAAATGTGGAAAGGGTCATGATAATTGCGAAACAATAGCGTTTCAATGCAATAATTGCGGTGGAAAACATATGGCTTTATCTAAAACTTGCCCAATATTTTTAAGAGAAAAGAACATTCGCGAATTGATGGCAGAGTTTAACTGCTCTTACAAAAAAGCGTTGATGATGTATGTCCCAGTCACAACTCCTACTGTCCCTCAAAAACTAAGAAGGGACTTTCCAGAACTGCCTACAAGACAATCGCAAGTTCAACCAATTATCGACACTACGATAGCGACGACATCAGATACCCAAAAAAAGTCCTTCGCAGATATTACCAAAGAAAAGAAAGGCAAGAAAAAGAACAAAAAGAAAACTAGGAGTAATGATAATTTGAAAGAGAGCATATATGAAGATTCAGACAGTGAAGATAGCAGCCAAACACAAGAAGGGCAGGATGGCGAAAAAGACACAGGAAATAAGAATAAAGTAACATGGAAAATACTTTTTCAAAAACTTAAAGAAAAACTCCTTGAGATTAATTTGCCATGGGAAGCAAAAATAAAGGGTTGCTTCCAAATCCTATATAAAAGTGCAATATCCTTCGTAGTGCAGTATTTTTCAGATATGCCTTGGGTAACACTTCTGAATCAATATGGATCTTAACAAAAAACATGCCTGTATCAACATCCTACAATGGAATGCGCATAGTCTACGTCCAAAGTCTTTAGAGCTCGAAGCTATTTTGAACCAGGAAAAAGTTCATTTGGCGGTTATTAGTGAGACCTGGCTCGATCCAGATAGCAGCTTCCATATAAGTGGTTACAACATATTTAGAAAGGATCGCAATGACGGATATGGCGGAGTAGCCATCATAGCTCACTGGTCGGTAAGGGCTTTACTATGTGCCTTTTCACATCCCAATGAACGCATTGAACTTATTCACATCAAGATACATAATTGTGAACATTTGAAGAATGTAATAGCGATATATTGCCCTCCAAACATTCGTACATCCTCGGCAGACTGGGATAGCATATTTTCTCGTCTGGATCAAAACTCACTTATAATGGGAGATTTTAATGCACACCATACAAACTGGTCTTCCAAAACGGACTCAAGAGGGACGATTATATTAGATAGTGCATTGGAAAACGGCTTCTCGTCTTTAAATGATTGCAGCCACACACGCCTGACACTTGTTAATGGTTCTATCCAGAAAACATCTCCTGACATCACTTTTTCCACTGGAGACATTGCTGTTAGATTCGACTGGAAAGTTACAAACGAGAATCTTGGAAGTGACCATCTAATTATTAAAATTACCATCGCTAATCCACCATCGAAGAGCAACAGGACTCGAAGAAACTTTAAGAAAGCCGATTGGGATAAATACAAGCTCCTCATAGAAGAAGGTCTTTTGACAAGCAATATACAGGCTATAGTGGAACATCAGGAAGCATATGAAAAATTCGTAGAAATAATAGACAAAGTCGCTGCTGAGACCATTCCGATGTATAAAACTTTTGACAGCCCCATAAATCCCGAGAAGTTTAAGGCCAAATCATACTGGTCACAAGAACTATCTAAAAGGGTCGGAGAGCGGCGCCTAGCTTTATCGAAGTTTAGAAATAATCCTACTCCTGACAATCTTACGGTGCTACAGATGAAAGTGAACGAAGCTAGGTCAGCTATCCGCCGCGCTAAGCGTAGGTCATGGCAATCCTTCTGCGAGAGCATAGATGGTGTTAGCACATCAAGTGAAATGTGGTCCCGCATGAGATGGCTTAAAGGATATAGATCAACGAGACCAAGTGTGGACCAAGATAAGTGTAAACGTTTGTTATGTGACCTGGCACCAGATTTTTCTTCTCCTGACAAACCAATTTTTTCTTCGATTAACGAAGAACTGGGCAGACCAATCTCAATAAAAGAGCTAAACAATTGTATCAAACGTTCAGACACGGCTCCAGGAGAGGACGGTATATCTTACTCTATGATTTCTAATCTTCCTGATTTTGGTAAGTTTGCACTCGTATCTTTGTACAACAGGTTTTTACTGGCTGGTATGGTTCCAAAACAATGGAGGAACGTAACTATAGTGCCTATACCAAAGGCAGGAAGTGGAGTAAGACCTATAGCCTTGATCTCTTGCATTTGCAAAATTCTGCATACGATGGTTGCCAAACGGTTGGATTGGTTTCTTGAAAAAAATGATTTATTATCAAATGAAACAGTAGGTTTTCGTAGATCACAATCATGTTTAGATAATCTGACACGAATCGTTTCCCGGATACAGATAGGTTTCACAGAAGGAACTCCTACTGTAGGATGTTTTATTGATATAGACGGAGCCTATAATAATGTTAATGTAACAAGCCTACTCAAAATATTGGACAGTCTCGGGGTGGGGTCAGGTCTGTGTAATTACCTCTGGGAATACCTGCATAAAAGGATCCTTATGATACGACTAGAAAACCAAACCAATCTTAGTAGAACAACAGGAGTAGGTATTGCCCAGGGTGACCCCCTATCCCCGATACTCTTCAATGTTGCGACTATCAAAATTTGTCAAGGTGTACAGAACGTTTTTATCTCTCAATACGCCGATGACTTCGTAATTTACAATAGCAACGTAAACCTACCCCAAGCAATAGCTAGCGTACAGAATGCGATATATACTTTTAGTCAACTTATTGAAGAGATAGGTCTTACGGTCTCCGGCCAAAAAACAAAAGTTTGTTTATTTAGTAGGGGTAGAAGAAATGCAACTGTGAACATAAAACTAAAGGACAATTACTGTATTCAGCAAGTAGATAGTGCTCGGTATTTAGGGATGTGGTTGGACAGGAGTTTGAAATGGGGAAAACACATTAATGAAATCAGGGATAAATTATATAAGTTTATAAATATTTTTAAAGTTCTTGCTGGTGGTGGGTGGGGCATTCACCCCAAGCATCTGAGACGCTTGTACATATCCATTATACGTAGCAGAATAGATTATGGGAGTTTCCTTTATGACAACAGCGCAAATAGTCATGTTCTAAAACTGGAAAAAGTTCAAAATCTAGCTATGCGTGTTATAGGGGGGTTCATTAAAAGCACGCCTATTCATGTAATGCAAAGCGAACTACATCTACCACCTTTACATATTCGCAGAACCTATTTAGCCGGCAAATTTTGGTTAAAGGCAAAGTCAATAGATCTAAATTTAAGTAGTAAGGTAATAGAACAATTGCATAATTACTGCAGCAGTCCCTACTGGGCCAGGAAAAAACCACCGATGCTAGCATCCATTCATTCGGAATATAGGCATTTAACTATTCATTTTTCTTGTAAGTTGCCTATACATTCCTTGGACACATGGATTTCCAATTATGATCTAAGCGAGGTTATTCAATCTGGCACTGATGGGGTTAACATGCCTAAAAGAATGCATAACACAGTAAGGTTACGAAATCAATGTAACTCTTTTTATGATCAAGCCTATGAATCCTTTTATGCAATTTATACGGATGGTTCTAAAGAAAGGATGGGGTTAGGAGCTGCATTTTTTGATCCACAGACAGACATTAAAGCTAAATTCCAAATTAATAATAATTTATCAATTATGCATACAGAATTAATAGCGATATGTGAATCTTTGTCTTATATTCGATCACTAAATTATAATAAGTTTGTAGTTTATTCGGATTCAAAAAGTGCACTCCTACATCTGGCTCGGTTAACCTCGAGCATTCGAGGTCTCCCGATTGCCTACACTATCCTCGAATATATTTTGCAAATACGCAGCTCCAATAAAAACATTGTTATTCAATGGGTTCCCGCACACATCGGCATCATTGGTAACGAGGTAGCGGACCGGGCCGCACGTCAAGCTGTTTATGAGGGTATTCCTTACGAATGTGTTCCGGTATTTAGCGAAGTTTTATTTAAAATCAAGGACACGTGCTGGCATAAATGGAATGAGTACTTCGATGAAAGATCAAGATCAGTAGGTATATGGTACAGGACTATACAGTGCGAGCTGCCTCGTTACCCATGGTTTGATGAATGCAAGTTATCAAGAAAGCGTATTGTTGCTTTGCTAAGACTGCGTTCTGGGCACATTCCAACAAACAAATTTAAATTCTTGATGAAATTAGCTGACACCCCAAATTGTTCAACTTGCAACATTGTTGAAGATGTTCATCACGTATTGACCGAGTGTGCCCGGAACGCGACGCAGCGTCGTGATACTGGACTATTTGTTAATAATAGTAACGTAGGTGCTTGTAGCAGTGTCTTGTCCTCACCATTATCTGAGGGGGCCAAGAAACTACTGAATTTGTACCTATGTTACTTAGAATTACTTACATTATAGATTAGATAGGTTTTATTTTGTGTTATTTATTAAGAAATGTATATATAATTAAGATAATTTGATTTACTGGGTGGTATAGTCAATGTTTGGCTAAAACCCTATCTAAATAATAAAAAAAAAAAAAAAAGTATTTCCTTTTACTGCATTTGGGTATATAATTTGATATTCATCATTTCAGCCGTAAAACTTCCACTACTGAACACATGCCTCCCGCGTGAATCTCCATATAGATGCCATACCCACCAAACTTGGCAGGCGGGTTGGCGAGCGCAGTACGGGATGTTGATACACAGAATGACGCTACATACTGCTATGCCTGCTAAGGGATACTCCGGAAGATGGGCATCTTCCGAAGTATCCCTTAGCAGGCTCACAGCAGGTAACATTTGTTATGCGTTAATTATTTGATTCACAGAACAAATATTCATCTGGGATGTTGTATCCCTTGCTCCGCTCAGGATTCTGTAATAATAATTTCTGTTTTTTACTTGCTAAGTAATTTAATATTTTAAACATATACACTGCAATAGCCATAACAAATTGATTTCAGTTTTATATTTCAAGTAGGTACCTATTAATTTTATGGATAATACTGTTTGTTATTTTTATGTTAAAAGTAACCTATTATTAATTATTAATATTTCGTAAAAAACTCTGGTTATTTTAATATGTCGCAATAAATAACAATCGATTCTTTAATCTGTGAAACCGAATATCGACCTTTGATTGGATACTGAAAGTACCCTATGACTACTGTCATTTTTGAGAAATAATGTTACCATTATAATTCATTCCCACTTTTTACACGATTTAAGGAAAATAAACGCTAATTGGTTGCATGATATTATTTTTTCGGAGCCTTTTAATCCGCAATAATACATAATAACCTGCAATTAAAATGCTTTTTCTTGTTCATCAAGTCTGAATACGCGATATTATTCAATAATATCGCATAAATGGATTCATTTTGTAATCAAAATGTAGCAATCTCACAACTATTTAAGATTATTTTTTTTTATTATAAACATCAACATAATAATATAGATTTATTGTTTCTTCTTTATGTTATTCCACAACGAAGCTCAAATCGATTGAGCAAAATAATAAAAAATGAGGGTGAATAATGATGACGCTGGTATCACTTTTGAGTTTCTTTGTATGTAGTATAATTATGTGTTGAGAATATGTCTGTGTGTTTATAAAGACACAAACAAGTTTCATGTGTGTAGCTACGGTTTCAATGCGTGTGTTTCTTCTTCCCCCGCTAAAAATGGCAGATTATTTGTATTGAGAAATAGGCGCGTGCCGTGTCCTTTTCTATATCGCTAAGGTTGGCCTACGCCTGGCCAACGTGTATTGGCGGCGGCATCTGACAGCCAGTTGCGCAGCAAACACGACTAGGTACGTGAGTTAAAATATCGCCTGCCAACCGTCATCTGTCTGCCTGCCTTTCATTTCATTTCACATCACAACACAAATCAAAGTACTGATGAGTGATGAGATCAAATTTGAAGTGTTTTTAATTTGTATTGTTACTACTAAAAAAAGCTTATTATTTGTACCATAATGATGAAGATAAAAACTACTGAAATACCCAACCGCGCAAAAGACTTATACATTCAGCTTTACTGCGAAAAAATAGGCAATACAACAAGTGTCTGTTTTTATTTTTAATTTCTACCTTTGTGTGAGAAGTCTATATTAAATCAAATCGTTCTATATACGTTTACTTATCTTATCAATATCATATTTATTTTACAGAAAATTATCCAAAATGCAACCCAATCATGGTTATCACTAAGCATAACCAAAAAAAAACACTTCTATGAAACACTTTCGACTAAATCGGTTGTAAAGAAAGCACAGCTAATAAGTAAAACTAAGCCATATTTAAGAGCTAAGTTTCCTTCAAATGCTAGAAAACGGCAACATAAAACTGTAGTTGATGATCAGCAGCATGAAGAATCTGATGCAGAGTCTGTCCCATATTCAAATCCTTATACATCTATGCTTGATCAAATCGAGTATGATAATGCTAGTGATCAAACTATTCTGGAAAATAACAATTATACAGATAGATTGGATGTCACAACTCCACCAGCACTAGAATCTGCAAATGACCTTAGAAATGGGGAGGATACAATTATTGTGTGAGTTAATAATCAAAATACATAACTAGCCTATTACTATTTCACTAATATTATAAAGCCGAAAGTTTGTATGGAGGTTTGTTACCTCTTCACGCAAAAACTAGTGTATGTATTGAGCTGAAAATTTGCAAATGTATAGATGTTGACTAGGCATGCGAAGTGGCAGGCACAAGATAGTAATCTATATCAAGAGTATTTATTTATTTTCAGAAGGGAAACAATCCCTGACACTAGTAGTCCTGACCCTGTAAACACAACACTACAGGAAAAAGAAGGAGAAAGCATAAGTGAACTAACAAGGTGAGTTTTCAATGTTATTATCTGCTCAAGACTCAATTCCATATCACATCATAAATTGTTTTTTTATTACACAGGAATGAACCAGAAGTAAATGGTTCTCAAAGACATCAAAATTCCTACTTGAATGTGATAGACGAAGACTCTGATGCATCATTAGATGTATTGGAAAAAGAGTCTCAAAATAGACAGCCAACAGAGCCAATTGTACCTACTATTAAGTAAGTTATAGTTTGAATTATTTAGTCAACTTGTTGGCATTACAAAACCCTTAACATGTTTCGTGAGATAAACATATTGCACAAAGTTTCATCTGACTGTCCAGTAGTTTATTGTTTATAGACATTTTCAGATGTTCATAAAAATTTTATATTTACATTTTTATTATCTCTTTTAGGAAGGGCAAAGACCTATTTGAATTGATCAACTCCAGAAATGGCACAACTATTAAGTATGAATCACTAACTGTTAGAGAAAAAAGATTATACGGACTTGCTGTGAAGAAAATCAAGAAAGCTTATGTGACAAATTTTAAAGAATATTTAGAAAGTTTAACCTCAAGACAACTCTATGATTATTATTTAAAAACATTTAAATAGACCATATCTTTTAAATACTATACAAGCAGTTAATGTAAGTATTCTGTCTCAGTTGTAATATTAATTATTCTAAGTATTAGAATAAAAAATATATATAAATGTTTTTATTCATTTTTATTACTTATTCCACTTACCAATGGAATCTCTAAAATATTCTAACATTTGGAAAAAACATCTTATTTTAATACATGATAAGCACAAGTGTAGATAGTATTAGGTTCATAGTGTCTCTACTTATCAAATACTAGTATTAATTCTTTTATAAGCACATTGTTTAAAATTTAGAATATTGAAATATTAAAAGTTAGTCATGTCAAATTAGTGGAGAGGATCTTCCAATATTATTAATTCACTTTCCACAAATGAGCCCTAAGGCCATACCAGCTACAAATGATGCCAAGAACACATGGCTTTCAGTGGCATGGTAATCATCATCCCCTGTGAACTGGTTGTACCATTTTTTGGCTTTCTTTTCTTTCTTTTTGAGAAGTTCTTCAGCTTTATCTAGTTTTCTATCAACAAACCGCTCAATCTGTAAAAAACAATGTTATCTTAGATAGAACTATTTCCTTTATTTAAGTATGTACTAGACATTAAAAAAGCCAATACATAGCTGATATCCCAAAAATTTTAATGCCACCACACTGGTGTGTGGTACCACAAAAGTCCATGCATTTAAGATTATGTAAGACCACCTAAAAAAAAAGTTTAATGAAATTATTTTGAAGACCAAAAAATAATACCAGCATAATTATATCACTCGCCTTATTTGAAAATAATTAAATCTATGAAGATGCCAATCCAAAAAAGAATCCTCCAGTGAACCCTGCTGAATAATATGAATTATTTTTGACAAACATTAACACCTGCAACAAATAGAAATAAAATAGTTTTCAGTTAGTGCCATTATTTCAAGTCTTATCCTCAGTGTTTGGTTTATAGAACGGCTGTTTCAACCTTGTGGTTGGAAAACCAAGGAATAAGGTGGTCTCTTATTTTGACTTATTTTGAGGAATTAACAATATAAAATGTTGATAGTGACAATTTCTTCAAGAAATAATAATAGCCCTTGAATATCAGCTATGTACCAACAAACATATTAAGTGTTGTTATTTTGTAAAGCCACAAACAAAAAAAAAACTAAACTGTGAGTGGGACTTACCTTTTCAGTCCAGTTTGGAGATTTGCCAGTCGCTTCTTTCTCAATTTTATCTGTGATTTTGTCAACTTTCTTGTTTAATTTATCCCAGTTGATATCAATATAACCCTTTTGACTTGCAATATGGAGGAGAATCACACTGCCACCCAAACCCACAGCAGCAACTTTTCCAATTTTCATGGATAAAAATCCTGTTACCCTAAAACATACATAATGAATATTAGCAATAGCCTGCAGAAGTTAAAATGTATCTTAATAAACATTACCATCATCTGATGTTTCTGAGTCATCATTCAAATGCAGAATGTGAGATGAAGTCATTTTTATTGTTATATAAGTACATAGAATACAATACAGTACAAACTTCCAAGACATGGCCATGCAAAATACTGTTTTAGATCAATGAATAAGGTGTAAATTTTTATTATCTTGTTTGTGTTTTCTACTTATAAACAAAGTTATAATAATTGACCTTGGCAAATAACAAAGAAAATAGTAACTATTTCTGTCCTGTTCCTGGTATGCTCAATGAAAGTGCACTGACTTACCATCCAGACGCAGTTCCTAAAATTAGCTGCTTTGTTGCGGAAGTTTGGCCGATTTCTGCAATAGCTTTTTCGATAAAGTTCTTCGCATCATCGACGATTTTTTTTGCATCTTCAGCTGGATCTTCATTTCTTGGCCTGGCCATGGTGTTTTTTGTATGGTTTGTCACTTAGTTGGATTTAAATAATGCTTAAATCCAAGAAATTATGACTGAATTTTATCGATCGAAAAATCACGATGGAGTCGCAGCCAGCTGTGAGCACAGAACACTATTATCCGCTGTGAGTCGCAGCGAGCACTGCCTTGCCTGCACAATAGACATTATATTGATTGACAGATAGAATTCAACTAGATCAGCTGATTTGTTTATTTTTCTCTTGGCTTTGCACGGCTTGTGTAATAAAGCCATTTTCAAGTTTTTTTTTTATATAAAGTAAAAATTAGGGCAACAATCAATATAAAACACCACGGGAGATAAAACGGATGGGAAAAGGATCAGAAGGAGTTTCTACGACAATAATTATAGGAGTAGGAAGTATCTAATAAATATATAAAAGGCAACAAATGTAATATTAAATATTGATAATATTATTAGAAATAAATGAAGCTAAACACTGATATATACAGGGATCTAATCAGGAAAGAAGGACAATCACAGATGTAGGAAGCGGTACATGAAGTGAAATAAGGTCTTGATATAAAGGAAGATGATCATATTTGGTGCAGGTAGAGACCATAATCTTCATTAGATTCGTATACTTACTTCGTATGAGAGCATTCTAAATTAACTTTAAGGAAAATGGATGAACTCTCCACCAAACACCAGTAAGGCATCTCATTAAATTCAGATGTATTTCACATTTTACTCACAGTGAGGATGGCCAGTAAGTTTTGAATCCAAAATTACTCCTAAGAATTTGGGATAACTTTTAGGCGATTTATTAGTGCCGTCATAGTAAATGTTAGTGTGGTGGATCCAAGTGACGTGTGAAAGTTACTGCAGTGCTTTTGGACGCCGATAGTTCAAGACCGTGCGTGTCCAACCATGATTTGAGGAATTTTAGAGCAAGAGTTACATTAAAGGATGCTGAATCTATGGAGTTGCTAGCGGAGTATATTAACAGATCATCAGCATATTGTAAAATACTAATTGTATTACCAACAGATGCTTCCAAGTCATACGTACTTATATAAGATATAAGAGGGCTCAAACTGTTTTGAGCCCTCTTCTATACTTATATTGTGGCACCTTGTGGCAAGCCTTTCCATGCAACTCTTGTAAGGTCAGTGGACTTCAGTGGAGTCTAAAATAACCCTCGACCAGCAAACATATTTTGTATAAAATTAGTTAAGAAAAGTGGAATTTTTAAAAACTTTAATTTTCTTATGAGCAACTCAATAAGTGCATTGTACTAAGCAGATTTTATATATAAGAACAACTGATTTATTATGTGAGAATTCTATACGTATATCCGTTGTAAAGACAATAACAATGTCCATTGAACTTCTTCCTTTCCTAAAGCCATACTGGCTAATCTCTGGTAAGATTTTTTGATTTTCAACAAACCATTATATTCTATTTTTAACTAAATGTTCGGCATTTTTTATTATAACTGCTATAGGTCTATAAAGATCCACGATACTTGATACGCTATACTCGATAAAATATCGTGATCCTGGATTACGATCCAAATATCGCGATACTATCGAGCGTGTAGCATTCGCCATAGTAGGCTAAATACTGCTAAATAGCGTATACCTATCTTTGTGCCGATAGATCATAGAGGAATGAATGATAAGTGAATGAAGGAAGTTCAATCAATCAAATCTGATCAAATCTAAATCGAACAGATAGGTTATGTTTAATCGTAGGATTGTTATTGTGATGTTTATAAAATAAAATCAAAATAAATAAGATCGTTAGGAATTAAATCGAAAATATATTCAATAAAAGTAGCGCTTCTTTGAAACTAAAATAATTGGTGTGCCGCGCTTAGATGTGGGAGTAAAGCTTAGAAAGTTTTTTACTAAAAATTATTTATAATTAATATGATTTGGCATCAAATAAGCAAAGGTGCTCGCTGCCACTTATTTCCACGGTATTTACGAAATCAATTGCGGCGGAAATCAAGCCTGAATTTATGGGTAAGCTAGTATGTATAATAAGGATATTTACACCTATTTATTTATTCTTAGCACTTTCCTTACCTGTAGTTACTTCATATTATTAGCTACTTGAAGATAAAGATATGTTTATTTTGTCACACCATAGTACAAGCAATCAAAATATATATAAGGGTTCTAAAACTAGTGATAAAAATGCTCCTATTCAGTGTGTGCTGTGGCCAAACGATGGTACCACAGCAGTGGTCTTCCATAGTAACCAAAAATGTGCGGTTAGTGATCACCACAATGCCGTTTACTACTTTTTGAAGTAACTTGATTTAAAATTTTGAACATTAAAATTATTTTTGTTCAATTCAACTTTTTTGTACCTATTCCTTTTTATTTTATATTTCTTTTCTTTTTGTTAAATGTTAAAATCAAAGTAAAGGTATGGTACAAACTACTTATTTTTTATTATTTTAATTTTCAGAATGAAGACATCAGTACAGATATAAAACAAAAAATAGAAAAGCATTGGTCTAGTGTAGTACTGCAAAAAAATGACAACTTTTTATATAAAAAACAGGCATACTATGTTCTTCCAATGTTTCCTTATCCTTCTGGTAACTTGCATATGGGCCATGTGAGAGTATATTCAATATCGGACACTTTAGCCAGATTCCAGATATTGAATGGGAATAATGCAATACACCCCATTGGTTGGGATGCTTTTGGCCTTCCTGCAGAGAATGCTGCTATTGAACGAAGTATTGCTCCTAGTGAATGGACTAAATCAAACATAAGCTCAATGAAAACACAACTGATAAAATTAGGATTTAATTTTGATTGGAATAAAGAAATATCTACATGTGATCCTCAGTACTATAAATGGACTCAGTTCATATTCTTAAAATTACTAGAAAAAGGCTTAGCCTATCAGAGCATGGCAAGTATCTCTTTTACAGTGATATTACTTAATACACTATTTAAAAATATAGCAATATAATAGTTTTATTTTAATATTTCAGGCTCAAGTAAATTGGGATCCAGTAGATGAAACTGTATTGGCTGATGAGCAAGTTGATGACCTGGGCTGCTCTTGGAGATCTGGGGCAAAAGTGGAGAAAAAGTACCTCACACAATGGTTTGTTAAAACAACAAAGTATGCCAAACCTTTGTATGATGGACTGAAGCAAAAACATTTAGAAAATTGGAAAGATATTATCAATTTACAAAAACATTGGATTGGTGAATGTAATGGAATTGTGGTAACCTTTACTGTTAATGAAAATGGGGAAAGCAAAGCATTTGATGTATGGACAGAAGAACCCTACAAATTAATCCATGGTGACTTCATAGTGCTAAGCACAAATAGTGTACTTATTAAAAGATTGGGAAATGTTGAGAATATAAAAGCCAAGAATCCAGTAAACAGTGCTGAAATACCAGTTTATTTATCAGACAGTGTAGAATATGCAGAAGGCAGAGATGTGTACCTGGCCTGTGGATCTTATGACATTAAAGATAAGGAACTTGCTTCTAAATTAAGCATACCAGTTAATGACTCTGCAGAAATTAGTATTGAAGTTGAAAATCAGAAGGCTGTTGATATAGCCCTGAGTGAAAACATTGGAGGGTATTTTGTAAGTTCAAAGCTTAAAGATTGGTTAATATCTCGACAAAGATATTGGGGAACACCTATTCCCATTATCCATTGCACAAAGTGTGGTGCAGTTCCTGTCCCTTATGAAGAGCTCCCAATCAAACTACCAGAAATCAGTTCAAGCCAATCTGGCATACAAACCCTGACAAAGTTGGATGATTGGGTGAACTGCAAGTGCCCTGCCTGTCACACTGATGCTAAAAGAGAAACTGATACCATGGACACATTTGTTGACTCCTCATGGTATTACTATAGATTTTTGGACCCAACCAATGATAAAGAACCTTTTAGTAAGAAATCTGTAGAGAATCATGCTCCTGTAGATATTTACATAGGGGGAAAGGAACATGCTGTTTTACATTTATACTATGCAAGATTCATGAGTTACTTCCTACATTCGCTTGGATGGACGCCCACTCCAGAGCCATTCAAAAAGCTCTTAGTTCAAGGCATGGTTATGGGGCAATCTTATAAATTGAAATCATCAGGTAAATATTTACCGCCAGATAGAGTAGATAAGATAGGAAAGGAATATAAGGAAAAGGATTCAGGAGAACCAGTTTTAGTGCAGTGGGAGAAGATGAGCAAATCTAAATACAATGGAGAGAATCCAGAAAGACTTTTAGATTTGTATGGCTGTGACACCACACGCTTGCTCATTCTAGCCGATGTTCCTCCGGCTACCGCCAGGCGCTGGTCTGATGAAAGTAAGTTAAATGCTATTTATAAAAAAAAAATCACTGGAACACTGCCTCCATTAAATATAATACTTTGTCTATATTTTATTCTCTTACAGCATTACCTGGAGTACTGAACTGGCAAAAGCGTTTGTGGTTGAGCATTGGGCAATTTCTTCAGTACAGAAACCAACCTATGGATACAACACTATCTCAGGAAGAATTTGTAAACTATGAGAAGAAGATAAGAGATTCCAGAAACTACTTCATAGCTACAGCTACATACCACTTTAAGTACACACAAAAATTAAGTGTTGCTATTTCAAGACTGCAGAGCCTGACAAATACCCTGAGGGTAAGTTTGTAAGTCGCAAATAACCACTAGGAAGGGCCACCAACCTCCAGGAAGTCTACACTTAGGGTTGTATTTCAGAACAACACTCAAGCATGATTTGATTAATAAGTAGTGTTAATTAGCTCTTTATTTTTGACTTTTTGATAATTTTAAATAGTCCTAGTAACATTGTGTAATAACGTCTTTAGAATTGTACTTCCCTTTTAACCTTTATAGGTTAACAGACTATTGCTCCGTCTTTTAAAGTTTTCCTGACTTTATTAACCTTTAATTCCAGAACAATTTACCTCCCGAAGTGATATCAAAAAGCAAGGAGTTCGAGCTGGCGTTGGCAACTGTTATCGTAATGCTGTCGCCCGTCACCCCGCACTTCTGTTCCGAGCTGTGGGCTGGATTCCTCTCAGCTCCTAACAGACTGAACGAGAATTCCCAAATAAAATGGGACAAGCCTGTTCTAGAACAAACTTGGCCCAAAGTGGATGATGATTTTGAACTGTCATTTATGTGCAAAGTAAGTTATTTTTACGTATGCCTAAACTATTCAGAAACAAACAGTATTCCTAATCCTAATACGGAAGTTTGAGAAGGGTGGGAATAGTTAGTTAAATAAGCCTACATCTACGATTTACCAGATAAGTAACCTTAATAGATCAATCAGCTTATCAGCTCACAATGGTAAAACAAGCATTGGTACGGGGGTACCATTAAAGGGGGAGAAAGTTTCCGATAACACAAAAAAAAAATATTTAAATTTCAAAATTTGAAATACATTGAGGTCACAATAACTTCGGTCCCTGAGACCCTAGGGTCACCACAATCAATTAGTACCCTTCTCTCATTAAGACAGTGCTAACAAAAAAGGTTTCATGTAAATCGGTCAACGCGTTCGGTTGTAATCGTGTCATGCACAGACAGACAGACAGACAGCGCTATACGTAATAGGGGGCTTCGCCCCTAAAATCGGCCAAGTGCGAGTCAGACTCGCGCACGAGGGGTTCCGTACCATTAGTCTGTGAATATTTCAAGCGTCTACCTGTTGCCGTTTATTATAATATCGAGCACAAAACGGGAAAAAATCACGTTTGTTGTATGAGTGGAGCCCCCCATAAACAATAATTTTATTCTGTTTTTAGTATTTGTTGTTATAGCGGCAACAGAAATACATTATCTGTGAAAATTTCAACTGTCTAGCTTGATAGCTCGACAGTTGTAATTTTTACCGTGATCGGTTCATGAGATACAGCCTGGTGACAGACAGTCGGACAGTGGGGTCTTAGTAATAGGGTCCCGTTTTTACCCTTTGGTTATGGAACCCTAAAAAAGCATTTCACATCTATTACTTATAGATGATTTAACAACGTCAGCAACTGGTATTCATGCTGAACGGGCCGCTGCAGTGCCTGGGACATTGTAAGATGGATTAGGCTTGCCCAATACCTAACCATCCTCCCAGCTTACTTGAATATTGGTCAGATAAAATAAGTCAAGACGTCTGAAGCTGACTGGGCCGCGGGTTTCCTCAAGCTGTTTTTCTTCATTGTTAGCGCGTGTTATAAGTGTTTTTTTCTGAAAAGATAAATCATTGGCCGATATCGAACCCACAACCTTCGGATCGAAAATCGAGGGTACACATATCTTAATACCTTTCTTGTTATTTCCAGGTGGACGGCGCAGATAGGTGTGAACTTAAAATCAAAGCAGCTGACATGCTTACTCTGAACCAGGACAAGGCTCTTCAACTGATGCTCCAACAAGACGCAATACAAAAGAGAATAAGAAATGGCATCCAACACACTAAGTACGAATGGTATCCAGATTGCCGTGCAATATTATATATTTTTACAAATAGAAAAGTTAAAGCAAAGAAAACAGTAGACGACGAAGAAGTGCTAAATAAAGTGAGTCAGTAGATTTTGTTGTTTTACTATTGTATTAGTAGTTGTAGTATGCTACCTCATAATTTCCGTACAGGATCCAGTAAATAAAAGAGGTCGCCCTTACTCGACAGACGTTTATTTTCACAGGATAAACGAAATAGGCTTCTTCTATTTATTATATTGCCTGTAATAAAGGTTCTTTACGCGCGTTTGATACGAACACACATACGCTTTATGGCATTTAGGCGTTGGTAAGCAACAAAAAAACAACTTTAAAAACTTATTTTCCCTTTGCACTTTCTAAAGCTATTTTAAATAGGTATTAACTTATTTATAATGACTTAGAATTGTTATCTTTTGTTTCCTTTTTGCTTGCCTTTGAATATTTGTTCCTTGTACGCTCTTAAGTTTGCCGCTGAATCCTGAAACAAATGAAAACCTATAGTTTAAGTATCCCTTGCCTATAAACTATGCATAGTAGTAACTATGCAAGTAAATGTATGTTTTTGAGGATTTCTATTAAAAAATCTACTGCGGTCATATCAAGTTCTAATTGATGATCTCTATTTCTAGATATATCCCGTAAATATTCATATTCAACCATGATACTTTTTATGTCTCAACTGCATTTGAAAAACAATATTTGAGGTAAATTCGTATTTAGACTAATACAATGCGGAATTAAACTACTTAATACTTTTCATGCGGTTCGTAAATGAAACCGCATTAAAAGTATTAGTTTAATGAGCCGTTTTCAGTAACAAAACAAAAAGAGTTTTCTACTAAACCTAACAGATGGAGCTGTCAAGCGGACTAAGCAAGTTTGTGATTAATCCTGTCATTGTCAAATTGTGCCTACCAGTAAAAGAAAATTAACGCCATCTATAAGGTTCGAGGTAACTATTTTTGAAGTTTTTACTTTTTAATGAAAACGCCTCATTGATGTGTATGTTGTCAAATTGATGACATTACGCAACATGCATGTATAATAAGTGCACTGCATTCGATAACACCATAAAAACTGTTTTAACTTGTTATACGTACGAATCGAACGACGCGATACCGCTTTGTCAAGTAACAAAATCACTCTGAACTGAACAAGTTTAAGTCCATTTTTTCATATCTCATGCAGTTTTAATTTATGCACGCAAGCTAAAATTTTTTAATCAGTTTTAAAAACAAGATTTTATCGGGTCTGTTTTTTATATTTTTTTTTATAAGATTAAATCTCCATGAATAATGAATAATTCATTATAACGACTCTTGTAATAACAATCAAAGGTAGAAAAGTTCTCACGTCTATAACTTTGACGCAGTGTCGAGTGAAAAAAAATGCAGAGTAGTCATAGCCACTATGTCTATTTTTATAATTTTATAAATTGTTTCATTAAAGAAAAGGTTTACAAGCTTCCATTAACAAACGTGCAATTTTACTTGCGTTTGTAATTTTTACGGTTCCGAACCTCAAGAGGAAAAACCGTAACCCTTAAAGATCACTCGTAGTTACAAGTTTACACTGTGTGACAGCAGGGGAGTAATGCTCTCACTCACTAGGGTTCCGGTCAGTATGATCGCTTAAAATTGCTTAGGTACTCCATTCAGACCGCGGATACACTTACATAATTACGATTTAACACAACACAACACAAGACAAGACTTTTCTTAACTGTCCGACAAAGGTGTCGGTCGGCATTATCGACCTTAGTGGTGAACCTCGTCAAGGAAGGAAAACAAGGAAGTTTCATATAAGGTCGAAAGTGGTATGGTTTGACGTTTTGCTACATTACATTACGCTAATGCCCTCGTAACAATATTGTGTTCTCATCAGACGCCTAGATGCAGAATCCACCTTAGAGTTACGCAAGCATCTAGGAACGACTGCCTATCTTCATAACCTACAGTCTGAACAAACTGCAGGCTTGCTTGAGTTAGATGTAAACTCATACAGAGAAAAGTTAGTTTCACTGTTAATTACCTACGTCCTTTATTGTCTGATTTAAGTAAAGTAACTTTCAGTACCCGAGCCAGGTACAAATATTGTCGCTCATTTCATGCCAGATGAAAACTTGTAAAATTCCTAAGAGAGTTGTATCATGATGCCCCGTGAACGTCAGCTGGGGTTCCATGGGTTGATGAGCAGTAGCCCCCCAACAACGACTGTCGCAAACCCAATGTCTTTAAAATTAAGATTTAAAAAGTCGGCTGACTCTACAGTGGTGGGAAATAAGTCAGCTGGTCACTCGAACATGAAAAATATACCTACAGGGTGCTTTTTTTAATGCCTGGAGTGAAAGTCCTCTAAATAACGGAGATAGCAAATATCACTTATAGAATTCGTTCCTCTATTTTTGAAAAGAAACAGAGCTTCAGAGATATTTAAAAATAACTTCCTACACTGGCACAGGAATCAAACCCATTAAAATTCTAAAAACAACAGCCGGTGCTTTTATGGCATCAATCGATAGGGCCAATAATAAGGATCTCATCATTTCAGCCATAAAACGTCCACTACTGAACACAGGCCTCCCTCATTGATCTCCATGAGGAGCAGTTGCTATACTCACCACGCTTGGCAGGCGGGTTGGTGAGCGCAGTACGGGAAGTTGATACACGGAAAGACGCTGCTGCCCATCTTCCGGAGGTATCCCTTAGCAGGCTCTTACTGCATCCACGGGCATGAAAGGAGGGGCAACATTCTTTTGCCGGCACCCCACGGCTCTAAACTCTTGCAATAATTATGGTAAATTAGATTACCTATAGGAAAATAAAATTGGTCATTAAAATTTGCCTCACGGGCTATTACTACCTACATACCTAGGTATGCCTATCGTTAATCTACCTACTAGCCTTATATTTTGTCACCATTTTGTACATGTTGATATTGTATTATAATTGCCTATAAAATAATTATTAAATTTGTTTACCAAAGTAAACAGACTGTTGCAAAATTTATAACTCACTTTTCTCGCTTCTCGCCATTCGAGATTCCGAAGTCGATTAAGCCCCTTGAGATTGCGGTCTAAAATTTTCAAAAAGTCTGAGCGTGAAATCTTCGGTGTTTCCGTAGTTCCGTTAACTTCCATCGGAATTTTAGTTGGAGTCTGAAAAAATAAAATGTTACTAACACATTATAACAACGAAGTTATTAATCATGTTTAACGATCTCTGTGGCGCTGTAGGTGTAATAGCCGGCAAGAGACGCAGAAGGTTGCGCGTTCGATTTCCGCTTTGGGTAAATGTTTGTTTTAACTGCAGGTTTTTTTATGTAGGTACATGTTATTAAAATAAATTAGGCCAGGTGCGTGTCGGCGGGCCACGCGCTATGTAGGGTTTCTCTGCCCTCCTTATCATAAACGCAATAACTCCATTTTTGGGGCCTACAGAGTTATAAACATATTCGTGATCAGCAAAATTTGCTGATCACGAAGATAAGGAGGGCAGAACTGTAGACCTGTTGTTAGAAGTTAGTGTATGTTTTTTTACGTTTACCAAAACCACAGATAATATAATACACTAGTAGCCAAAACTTAACAGTTAGAGTTTTCGGTATAAAGTATTCCGGTTCGTTTGGTGAACCACATCACTTATTTGAGCGACTATTAGTCCAAAACTGCCTAGCTGAACCGTTATGGTTTAGGCTTGCCTCGGCAACTTCGCTCATCCTCAGGCACTCGCTTTGATATTTAAAAAAACTTGTAGTAATATTTACTCCGTTCTTCCAAGACTTACGTTATCAGGGACAAATTGAGCATTTACCAAATCGGATATTTGGGTGTAAGCGCTTTTGGTGTCGTTCACTTGCTGGAAACAGAATTCAGGGTTATTACATAGGTTCTTCACAATGCATTCTATGTAACAATGCTGGTGTACCTATTATTTGATGATATAACCATACCTCTAAAATAAGATGAAAAATAGTGCCAAAAAATCCCCATTTCGGCTTGGTGGCGATGTTCTTTCCTCCTCTAATTGCAATTTGTCTTAACTGGCGATCATTGTTGATTGCATCGTCAGCTGTTGGCTAAAACGTAATCAGTCATTGATTATTGTTAGGTAACTTATATGCACCAGACAGGCAGCTGTTTCAAAACTAGTCATTATGTGGTGATGTTCACATTCTCGACAATTGGTCAATGTAATCATAGAATAAGTATACATAAGTAAAGTACACTTCTCATTACACTTTTTCAATATTTTTTTCACCAATAAAGTTTACACCGTCTCTATCATAAAAAATAGCATAGTTGACTGAATCCTTCATGCATGTAACTAGATTAGCAAAAAATATTGGACATGTATTTTTTGTTTTTCAACTTAATTAAACATTATTTAGATCATAGAGCTAGAAGTTTTTTGCTAACCTAATTAGGTATTTAAAGCGCATTGTGGTTTAGGAGTAGGGGCTCGTCACTTTATAACACGCCATAGACCTGTAGGCACCAAGTCACGTCCGCGTCGCCGTCCGTCGGCGCGTGACGTCGACATCATCATCTATCGCCATTATGTTTGGAATTGGATAACGTTAAAAAATTACGTGTCCAATAGTTTTGTTAATATATACGACCGACTAATAGTCAACATTTAGTCAACTAGCATAATTACCTACTTATAACACTAAAAACGTTACAAAATATGAGCGAGAGATTGCTCTTGCTCGTATTAAGATCGATCTCGCAAGCAATGTAGGGAAAGGAAATTTAAATCATGATATTATACTAACTGGTTGCGCGGTGAAGCGTGGTGCAACGATGGCTAATATCACAATCGTGATACACACGAGGTCTTGTCGTCTAAACGCCATTGCTACGCCTTCACCTACAGCTGGGGAAAACATTATTTACAACATATTTAAAGTTAAGACAAATAAATAAGGCACCGATCAAAGGTCTAAGTGTTAATCATCATCAGCTCAGCCGTAGAACGTCCACTGTTGGATTTTTTAACATGATGGCTTGTTGCCATACTCGTCACGCTTGGCAGGCGGGTTGGCGAGCGCAGAACAGGGTGTTAATACACGGAAAGACGCTGCTGCCCATCTTCCGGAGGTATCCCTTAGCAGTAAGAGTACTGCACTCACGGGCATGAGAGGGGGAATATCATTCTACTGCCGGCTTCCCCTACTGGATGTATTCCTTGGCAGATTCTTACTGCAGTCACGGGCAAGAAAAGAGGGGCAACATTCTACTGCTGGCACCCCACGGCAGAGTTAAGAGTCTGTTAGCATTTTACAATATTTTTAGCTTTTGCCCGCCGCGCCGCGTTGCAGTGCCGGTTTTAGCACTACCAGCGCCCTGGGCGAGATTTATACGGCGCCCCCTAACTGCAATTCAAACCCATATGAAAAAAGGAAAAAGATATAATGAAATTACCATTTATTAAAAGAAATAACCATTTATTTAAAAAAAAACTAATAAAATTTTACTTTTCTAGCCTTTCTGTCGGCGAACTCTTTTATTATTTTATCGAAATCGAGGTTTTCAGCAATTTCATTCTCGATTGACAAAGTTGCCAAGTTTGTCAATCGGGATTGCGATAAGTATTGTCGATCGCAGATAGGTTTTTATCAGCTTAAGCTTAGAAAAACTCCTCTCCCCACTAGCAACCGTTACAGGTACTTATAGTTAATAATATGCGCATTGCTATCCATACATTTGGATATAGTTCTTGTAAGTTGCGATCTTTGATAAAATTCAAAACAAAAACAGGGGTAGCCACATTCTGATCAGGCAAAAAAGATTTCAGACTTATGAGTTCATCAGACAACATACACCCATCTATATCTGATTTAGAGTCTACAGTTAATTTCAATTGGAGATCACCACAGAGTTTGACAAGGTCAGGTTTTTCCGGAATCTGTTTTATATTGTACAAAAAAGACCAATACTCCGAGTATTCATTTAACTGTTCAAATCTTTCATTGACTGAGATTAATGTAGTGTCCAAAAAGGCAGTTGAAAAATTCAATCTCAATTTTTTTTTCCGGAGAAGCTATAGGTTCATCGCGGGCAGTTTCCCCAGCTTGACGCTTAACATATCGAATTCTTGTCGTGGCTCAAATAACATCAACTCTCTCTAATTTAAACGTAAAAAAGAGATAGATAATGTTTTTCTCGATAGTCGGGGATTCTCGGTAAAATTAAATGCATGCAGGCCTCGCTCAATGAGCGAGATAAATAAAGAGGCGCCTGCGGCGCCCCTTTATATCCGGCGCCCTGGGCGGTCGCCCAACCGCGCCCTACCCTAACGCCGCTACTGCCGCGTTGTACCCGGATAAAAAGTTAGTAGCCTATTTGTTAATCCTAGTCAACATCGCATTTGTGTAAATTTAAAAATGAACTTTTTTTGATAGCGATTCATAAAAAAAAATACGAAAAATACTATCGGACAAGAGGGCTCCTTGATGACGTTGCTCGAATCCGATTCGCACTTGACCGGATTTATTTTGCCAAGAGCAGACACTGCAAGAAATGTTCGTTACAACAGTTCAGTACAAATAGTTCGTGCATAACTAACGATAAGTAGTTTCATCCATATTGTTTGTGATTTACTCCAATTCACGCAACACTCGATTTAAGTGTTGATTGCTGTCATAACTCATAACAAAACCAGTCCGAAGTTATAACAGAACAAGCAATAGCTGGTACCTAACAGCAAAAGCTGCTGCAAACATTTAGGTAGTTGTGCGGATTTATAAGAAGGAAAATTATTTATTTGGAAGAAGGGAAAGCCTGCTGTAGGAAAATAGTCAATGAAAATAAAATACATAAAAAGTTGTGTGGGTTCGGTTCTGTTTCTGAAAATTGACGACAAGTGGAATGTCAAGGTTAACAGTCTGGTCAAGGTTTGCATCACCGTTGGTAACGCTTGCGCGTGTCTAGAAAGAATCAATAGGCGTACTACCGAATGTACATAGCGTGTCTTGCATGCCGGATCTACATTAAGGAAAGTGGAGTAGATACTTGACTTGTGTAGGTAGGTAGGTATCTAGTAGTGACCGACCGAAGTTTCGGTTTCGGCCAGGTTCGGCCAAAAAAACTAGGTTCGGCCACAGTTTCGGTTTCGCCAAAAAAGGCCGAACGGCAAACTTCGGCCTAGCTGTACCAAAATGTTCGTTGTTATCGCGCCTCGTTGGATTCGACGATTGACCTCTTTCATGAGGTACCTACCTAGGACCTAATAATTCTTTAGTTGACATTACAAAACTTAAAAAATCTAGTTTTAAACTTGTCCTATTTACTTGGTCTGACCTTATCAGATGCTAGTTGAATAAATTAATTAATTAAAGTCCTTTCGCTTTTTAAATTTTTTGGTGTAACATAAATTCAGATATAGAAAAAGTTTATTGGAAAAAAATATGGGATTTCTTAAAGAAAATTGCTAACTACTACTTTTTTTTCAACTTTCATGCATGATACTTACACCTACATTATGAAAAAATTATAAGACGTGGGCTGAAAAAATTGCTCAATACGGCGGCGCAAGTGGCAATAATACGAGGTGTCACGTTGATATTTATCGAAAAATAGAGCGACAAATATCGGATTATCAATAATCGAAAAGTTTCGCTAAATGCATGCCCTAATCAACACAGAGGCTCGGGTCTTTTGAAATCACTGATTTTTTGTCTTTTTTTTAAATCACTTATTATTTATCGAGGGTTTTTTTACAATGACACACTTATATGTATACTATTTTTTGTCTTTAAAGTAAAAAATAGGGTTAATAAACTGTTGCCAAAAACAAATAACATAGGCCAGTAAGAAAACCTAAGAGTCTTGGGTTGAGCTTACGTTTTCCAAGATTACCTACATTTTGTGATTTTGGCTATTAATAACTGGTTGTTCGCCCCGAACGTACAACGAGCTAGATTTACTTTTCTCAATGTAGTCCCATTGCATTTAAACTTGATTTTATGTAGCGATTTGGGCTGGATTGCTGGAATTCTCCAAACACTAACTTTAATTGGAAGGAATCCAACTGTGTTGCGTTTGGAGAGAAACTTGTAATTTTTTATCAAAACAGAATCATTAGTTCAAAAATTATCCTCAAACTAAAAAAAATTAAAAAATGTTTTGTCAGTCAATTTGTATTAATGTAATCTCCTTAGGTTTTAAATAACATTAAAATCAGATGATTCATTCAAGAGTTATCCTTGGACAAAAATGTAATTCCCCATATAAAACTAAAATCGGTTTGTATTGATGTTAATCTTGTTATGTTTTAAATTTCATTAAAATATTCTTATTTTAGAGTAGACAGACGTTCTCGTCTGTCTACTCGAATTAAAATATCCTGTTAACCCTAAAAATCTTCACGTAAAGAAAGTAATATGATGATCCTTTCAAGAAATAATCGTACAAAAGAAAACAATCAAAGCCCCATTTCTGAAGTTATTACTCCATTAGTCAAAAATCCCTCGCGAAAATCGCTTTGCATTGATATTACCTCAATGTGTTTTAAATTTCATCAAAATCGGATCGTCCTTTTAAGAATTATCCTCGCTCAGGCAAAAATCGATTAAACCACCATATCTCTAAAACTACCCCCTAAATCAAAATTCCCCCACGACAATAGATTTGTATTGATGTAATCTCCTCATGTTTTAAATTTCATCAAAATCCGATCATTCGTTCAAGAGTTGTCCTCGGACAAAAACTGTGCACATCCCCACATACATACAAACATTCAGCTGAAACGCCTAGATGCCACTAACAAATAAGAGCTTCGCTCACTCGTTCGAATAGTCAAACTTTATTTATAAATTTACTTGAAAGGCAATGCCGCCGTACACAAAAAAAACAGTCAACACTGATATAAGAGCAAGCTACAGATAAAAATACAATACAATTATTAATTCCGTTGGAGCACTTAATTGCGCAAAATGGACTGAAATAACATAATATCCAGTCATATTAGGGGTGCCGTGTGATGCTGGCAGTAGAATGTTACCCCTCCTATCATGTCCTAAGAAGCCCTGGATGCAGTAAGAGCCTGCTAAGGGATACCTCGGGAAGATGGGCAGCAGCGTCTTTCCTTGTATCAACATCTCGTGCTGCGCTCACCAACCCGCCTGCCAAGCGTAGTGAGTATGGCAACAACCCCTCATGGAGATCCATGAGGGAGGCCTGTGTTCAGTAGTGGACGTTTTACGGCTGAAATGATTAGGGGTCGAATTGAGTCTCATACAATTCTCAAATACAATCTGCGCCGTAAGAACTCCCCGAAAATTGGTTATGAATTTTGTGTATTTTCGTGGAATACGACTTCGTCTACTTCTAGATTCGCATTATCTCTGAAATAGTGACTCTTAGGAGGAAAATTGTATGGAAAATGCTTGTAAGTATATTATTTATTACCTACATCAACAACAATTTTGTGGAAATCATTTTTGCGATATATCTTTAAGACAACAATGCAAAAAACTGATTATTGGGCATTGAAGTATTATTACTAGCGTATAGAATTGACACCCGCGAATAACAAGTTTGCGCCATGAGTTGTTGCCGGCCGGCAACAACTCATTTAGTCGTTCGTCGACGCCCATCGCGACCGCACGCGAATAAACACAAATTAAAAATGCCGTCTTGCGTGTTAAAAACGTGTAAAACTCAATCAACTGCGAAGAAAAAAGATAGTGGCGTGACTTATCATCGGAAAGCAAACAAAATATCAACTAAAACCAACTAAAATTAATTTTTGTATTTTTTTCTATTGTACTGACATTTTGTTTGAAAATCATAGATTATGAAAAGTGATTCGTACAGATGGGATGTGTAGGTACATACATACCTACTAAGGGTTGGCGACAAAGGTTTAACTGATTATTTTTAACTCATATTACTCGCCCTATGCCGTCTGTCTGATCAGTAACAGTAGGTACCTACTGTAGGTATCTTTTGCAATCGTCATTACTTATAAACTGAAGCTGTATTATACTTATATTGTTGTCTGAACAAATTCTTAAGGTTTATAAATTTGTAATAGATCGATTGACGACCTGTGTGGCGTGGTGGGCGAAGGTTCGCCTGCGACGCAGGAGGTGGGTTCGATTCTCGCCTTGGGACAAATGTTTAGTGATCGCTGCGGATATTTGTTCTGGGTGTTCAGGTCATTTTCTACGTATAATAATAAATAAATAGGTATTTATGTATTGTATTGTATTTATTATATCAGTTATCTAGTAGCCATAACAAGAGCTCTGCTTAGTTTTGGGCTAGATAATCATCATCATTTCAGCCAAAAAACGTCCACTAATGAACAAAGGCCTCCCTCATGGGTCTCCATGAGGGGTAGTTGCCATACTCACCACGCTTGGCAGGCGGGTTGGCGAGCGCAGTACGGGATGTTGGTATATGGAAAGACGCTGCTGCCCATCTTTCGGAGGTATCCCTTAGCAGGCTCTTACTGCATCCACGGGCATGAGAGGAGGGGCAGAGTGAAATAAAGTGTGGGGTCTAGTTAGTGTAAGTACCTACCTATGTACGTACTTGTTGGATAAAATACCAATTTATTTAAAAAAAATACTTTAAACGCTTAATGATTCGTTTTAATTTAATGTAAATATTTTTACGTTTTGAAATATAATATTCATAGGTACCTACTGCATTAACATTACTGCATTAATAGCTTTCTGAAGTGTCCCTTCTGCGGTAAATCTATTAGAGCGACATGTTGTTACACTATGTTAAACGAAACGTGTAAGCGCCACGAAATTCACGGCGCTTACGACGTTTTGGTCGCGAGAAAACTATACTCTATTAGCGATCTAGCGCTGCATGTATTGATGGTATGGATAGACGACATTCTAATCGTGTAGCGCTGCAGCGAATACTTGTGTGCGGGGGCGAGCGCGCCCCGCGCAGGCACCCCCGCTGTCATCAAGTTGCGACACGTTTTTTGTTTGGTATAGCTACTCTAACTATTTACAACTCACTGTTATTGGGACATTTGACCTTGAATATTTTTTTTTCACAAGTGGAGATTCATGGGGACTTTTGATATTTTATTTGTATCTAGGTACTCAAAGATCTTTGTACCTTACCGGTGTACTCAACATCTGCATCAATTTTCAGCTTCTTGGGAATAAATTCGAGCTTCCACTATATTGTATTTTTCGCTAATTTGACCGGGCTAATACCTAAAGCTATTCGGTAAGTGCCGTTCTAAATATTTTTTAACTAACCTATAATGTATCCCACGGCTGGCCAAAGGTCTACCCCATCTCCTTCCAATCCCTAGGATCACCCGTGCCTCATCGTCACGCCATGGGCCAGCGTCTTCTAAAAAATAGCCGTAGTCCAAAATTAAAACATTTTGACAACTCTAAATTTAGAAACGTCATATTACTAATTATAATTACCTAGCTTTAAGAAGTGCAACAACAGAATCGACACCGATGTGTAAGAATAGGCATGCATAACATTTACAATTTTAACGAACAAACAACAGCTAATTAAAATATAAATCTAAACTATGTTTTACAATTCGACAAATTTCCGGCATTACTCTCGTTATGAGGGCATTGAGATATTAGATCATCGTTTTAGTGTATGGACAGTTTCTAAAACATAGAACATTCTCCTTATTGGTTTCCTAGGTTATTTGAATGGAATGGTGAGATAATACTACTTATACCATTTACTTCTACCACCTCTACCCTGTACTGGTTATGGTAAAGTTGACGCTCTATCATAAAATTTTAGTTAGATATTGAATTGGAATGGAAGTGCTTGGACGATCAAGCAAGTCGGTGACACCATGAAACTAATATCCTAGCTTGCTACCAGGTGGATTGCGCCTTTTATTAGACAAAACCCTTGCTTAACCCTGCTGCGGACTGCGTGATTTTACCCTCAATCTTAAATAAACCGTTCTCCGTTGAACGAATAGCCGACTGAGACGCAAGAGGTAGCGGATTCGGCTCTGCTGTGCTGTGCCTGGAGTTAGTTTTTGTATGAATCAATAGTTCTTTAATTTTTTAACAAAAAACCGACTTCAATGATAAAATCTAAAATTTTGCTGAAAATACCCAAACCTTCAAAACCTCCTCCCTTTTTTAAGTCGAGTAAAAATTTAAATAATTCTATAAATCAATGTTTCCTATAATACAAGCTCTGCTTAAATTGGGCCTAGGTGCTGCTGTGGAAATGCCCATAATAACTAAATTGTTATAGAACAACACAGAAACAAATGCAATTGTTTCTGTGTGGATATAGGCCAAAGTAACGATCAACCCATTGTTACGTGTGATATTCCAAAGACCATGAACTTGAAAGACTTATTGTTACACATGCTGAAAACCGCCTAACTAATCAATCATTTGTGGATTCGAAAGACCATTTTAATAATATTAAACATTGATAGTACCGAACTACCTACCTAATCAATCAACTATCTTAGTAGCATCAACACTAGTCACTAAGGCACAAGGTAATAAATAATAATAAAGTTAATTATAATAATAATATGAATGGAAGACCAACCATTGTAACGTGCGATATTCCAAAGACCTTGAACTTGAAAGACTTATTGCATAATCATGACTCTTTGGTTTTTCTTGAACTCTTTGTGTTGCAACAACCTGTACCGAAGTAGGTAAACACTTTGCTACATGCATATCGTAATTTGACAGGGCCGCAGCCAGTTACAAAAATAACTGCGCAGACATTCTTATCCTTCACTTATTTTATTTTAGCACACTTGCTTCAATGGCCTCTGGTAAATTTGTAAAACTACATGTCGCGTGTAATGTAGAGAACTACTACGAATATAACATTATAACATCGCTGGTGCGATGATCTAGACCACTACGACAGGGAATGGGTAGAGTTGGCTGAAGATAGCTGGAATACATTGGGACCTTTTCCCAGCAGTGGGACAAAACAGTTTACAAAAAAATACTTTAAGTGGTCGCCGATCAGGTTGCATAACTATTTTTTAAATTAGTCCTTACTTCTGTAGCAAAGCTTAGAAACTTGCAATAGGGAGCGGTTAATTTAACAATGTCAAATAATACCTAATTGACCAAAATTAATTACACTGAGGACAACAAACCTAAAATACTTAGAAGTTTGTTATATTTTTGATAGGCAGATTAGACGAGAACCGTTTTATACGAGTAGATAATACGACTGAAATATGTGCTTTTAAAGCTTACCGTGTGCTGTCCAAATAGAACTAGGATAGAACTTACTGAGGTTCTAGCCGTCTAGAGATACTAACATGGATAGAAGGTATATTTGTTAATAACGATGCAGCTTTAGTGTTTCAACATTGCTTAATCACCTCTAGAAGCCTGTCTAGGTATGTATAGGCAACATAAAGCTTTAACTTTCAAAACACCTTGTATGAATTACCTTGACAGATATATGATAAAAATTAAAATATATAATTAGTAAAACGACCTAAAGATCATACATTCTACAAAACCCTTGCATCTACAAATACAACTTAATTAAAAAAAAGCTATCACACAGAAAAGCACACGAATTCTTTTATTTTTCTTCACCAATTTAAGATTGCTTTATCCACTGCAACAAATTAAAATGCGAGGTGATTACCCAAAAGGTCAAACTGCAGCTTTTGAACGAGGAGCACGCGAGTGCCGCGACCGAGCCGAGCACACTTGACTGCGCGGCGGCGACGGCGCCCGCGCCTCCGGCCGAAGACCGCGCAACACCATCGGGGCCAAGGCCGACGATTGCGCCTTAGGTACCTATCTACTACTAGTTATGTCAGCTGCGTTCTACTTATGCAATCCCCGGCCATTTAATGCAGTTCGATGCCCCGTCATTCTTATAATTATTCTAATCGACTTGCACTTAATCACTTTTGTTGGAATGTAAGGATAGGTACATACCTACGAATAGTTACACCATTAGTCATATTCATTAAAAAGCCCTAATGCCAATAATTAAATTTATAATGTACACATTAAATTTTGTTCCTTTCTCCAATTGTCAAAACACGAAAAGTGTTAACCTGTTGAATTAATAAATAGATATTACTATTTTCAAGACGAACCTAACGAATTGCACTGGAAGAGTAAGTACTCATACCTAAATGATTATAGGAACACATGAGGCCATGAGTGTAAAGATATGAGTCGCGGGCCGTTGCGGGTTCGATTCTCATCGCAACATTTGCAGACATGGCCCGATTTATTTCGTGCTTAGCACAAAATTAGGTATACAAATAATAAAATCGTTAACCTTCCGCGTCTGTACATTAAATATTTTTGCAAAATAAATAAGTGGGATACATAATATTACATGAGGAAAAAGTATTTTTAAATAACGTAAAATTAACTATTTTTTAACTTTTTTGTGTGTTTTTCGTTTGTTTGTTTGTGCGCGCATCACGCATAAACGGATTCGGTCACCTATAGGGTTTGGTCCCGGGAATTCCCGGTCCCGAAATACCCGGGAATTCCCGATTTCTTTTGCCAACTAAGGAACCGGGAAATCATAAATCGTTTCGGGAAAAATATTTTACGTCTAGGCGAAACGTTTAAACTGTCATAAAGCTTAATATTAACCAACTGCACATACTTTTGCACCCACAAAACCAGCGATAAGTAGTCTGTTTGGCATTACTTCTTAAGATCAAGAAATAAATTAAATGCCAAATGATCAAAATGTCAAAAGATTCTGAAATGTACCGGTGGTTGCACGAGTGGGCTTCAAAAACATTTGAAAATGGTGCACCACATTAATTTAAATACAATTAAGAAAGTACCGCAGAATGTCGAGCTTTTAATTGCTCAAACCACGCATCCATCCACTTCTAAAAAAGTGATGAAACCCGAGAAGAAATACCTAAGAAGCGATCAAAATTGACCGATTATTATGAGTCTGAATCAAACCCATGGAACTGATGGTTTCTCGAATGACAGCATTGGATGGATATCCTTTTTCGACATTTGTAACGTCCATGGATCAACGAATGCTATTTAAAAAATCGGGACATACTTTGCCGAAGTCAGCAAATGCCATTCAAAATATCGTGATAAGTGAGTCAGATAAAATAAAACTAAAGCTGATTGGCGAAATTCCGACTATGTTAAAAGAAGGTCGTAAAGAATCAAGAATCAAAAAATACTTTATTCAGTGCGGCCGCAAGGACCTTATTGACGCGTCACAAATTACAAAATAAAACAACACAAATAAATAGAATAAAGCACATAATTGAATCTGTTCACTTCAGATGACACGCGAGTTAGGAAAAGAAGTGAACAGAAGAACCTAACTCGGTTGTTATAGTCATCATTTAACAATTTTATTTTGTCTTATGTTACGTTTGACGGAGTTGGAGCAAATTCCGTCCCAAGTGGTTTTGTCCTCTAGGTAATCTGATATTTTATAATAAGCTTTATTGCACAGATTGCGTTTAATAATGTTTTTGAATTTATTCATATAATCTAATATTCTGGCTACGTTCAATCAACGTTAAGAACTGAATCACTGTTGATCTTGATAATAATTTAAGTATGTTGATTATGGCTACTGTTGATTATTAATTTAAAAAAACCATGACTCTAAAATTGTACAACATTTTAGAGTCAGAAATTAGTTCATTGTTAGTGAGTAAGTTGATAACTGATTTTTCTGTATTCTGATCAAAAGGTTAGATAGAGCTATAACACTGTTGATCTGTTTAATAATTTAAGCATGTAAGGATAATGTTGATTTTATGTAAGAAAAATAATTTAATATGTCATAAAAAAACGTCACTTATGTTCGTTTTTTCTAAAATAAAAACATTTCAATTGATACTGATTTATTTTTCATTAATTTCCCCTCTTTTGATACACAATCAAAATATTTATGAGAAGTAGGTCCGTATTTGTTAATATTTATTTAAGTTTATGTATAATAATCACTTGTTTTGCGAAGAGTAGTAGGTAATTAAAATAGCATAGGCAACAAAAACTCACAAAATTCCCGGTTCCCTATGTGAACCTTCCCGGGATTCCCGGTTCCTTAAAAACTACCCGATTCTGCAATCCCTAGTCACCTAGGGCCACTTACTCTAACGACCACCGACTAAATTCCTTATTCGGCCATTTTCTATTAGATGCTTTTCCTGGTTAGGCCATTCCTCGAATGACCTAACCATAAACCACTAGTTGGATTCAAAATATATTTTAATAGATTATAATAATTTATTTTTCAAAAACAAAAACTACTTTTAGGATAAAATCTAAAATGTTGCTGAAAATACCCAACGCGCTATACACATAGCATACATATGCTTATTACATTTGAGCGAATTATCATGGCTCATCAAGCTTTCGTAATATCGTAATACCAGTATGTATTAGTTTATTTATTTAAAATATATATGTACTTATATCTGTATGTATTTAAATATTATTTCCCCTTATATCTCTCTCCTATTTATCGACCTCAAAGTACGCCACCGCCTTTATATTGTTTAATCTTTCCTGTCCATGCAAAGGTTGCCTGGAAGAGATCGCTCTTAGCGATAAGGCCGCCCATTGTGCATTTGTGTTTATTTTAAGTTTTCATAATGTATTTAATTTAAGTTTTGGTGTACAATAAAGTTATATTCATTCATTCATTCATTCATTCATGGATTCCATCATCAGAATTAGGATTAAAAGCAAGCAAACATTATTAAGTGAAACAAAAAACCCAAGGTTAAATTTAGGGTACGATACTAACCTTATTATAATAGTACTCCAGTGTCTACTATTACAATTATTTTATTCCTTATCCCGTTATAAAAATTGAGTGATGAAAAAATGGGACCACGTCTGAAACATAATCTACATTTTAACAATCATCGTAATGCATTCGTAATCGCTTAACAAACAAGCATCGGTACGGGGGTACCAGAAAAGGGGGCGAAGGTTTCCGAAAAATAGCATTTTTTTACCTTTTGAGGTCACAATAACTCCGGTCCCTGTGACCCTAGGGTCTCCAAAATAAATCACTTCCCCTTTCTCGAAGACAGTGCTAACTAAAAAGGTGCCATTTAAATCAAAAGCATACAGTTGAATTGAGAACCCTTCTTTTTTAAATCCGTTTAAAATTCAAAGTACCTAAAAGGTGTTAGGTAAAATTACTCTAAAAATAAATACTGCATTTCAAGCTTTGCTTAGTTTTGTACTTTAATAGCTCGATAGTTGGCAGTGTCCAGCAATAAGTATTTACCTATTATTGCTACAGGTGAAATAAAAGTCAGATGCTATTAATTTAGTGTCATGTATTCGAATAAAATAATATATAATAACAGTATATTTAAACAAAGTAAATAAAACTGAAATACAAACAGTTTAAAAAAAACTAATAAAAACCACTTATTCGAGAGACATTGATTCTTATTACAAATAATTATTTTGGTATTGCTTATGAAAATAAATGCATTAAACGTGCGTGTAAAACTACTCTACCTACTTATGCGTTTTATACACGGTTGTTCTAAAAATTAGGCTATCGAGCCATATAGGTTAACGTTGGCATAATTTCATAACAATTCTGATCTACACACACCTAAATGTTACACATATAACAGCCATCTTATGACTCATAATGAAGTAACTTTGCGAAACTCTGAAATATAGTTAGTGTCTATTATAAAAACTGTTTATGGTTTATTATGTAAACATTTTTGTTCATCATATCAGCGCGAGCGCTGACTTGCCTCAAATTTACAGACAAGTAAACAGTAAGTACAACTCATATTTTAGTATTATAATTAATACTACGTGCGGTTCAAATAAGAAGTGGCATAAGTGCTCCAATTTATAATTCATTTTACATTCGATAGAGTCACTCTACAAATGCGAACGCGCAAATCTTTCTAACGCGTGTCTTTCGTACTAGCCTTAAACAAGCTGGCCTAATTATAATCTAATTATGATGGGGGATACCAGAACTGCACTGACGTCTCGCATTGGGGTGTTTTGCATTGTCCCTCGTGATACAACCCCGGCCCTAGCCAGCCCAACTCTTTAAAATACCGGAGAAGGACACTGGGCCGCTGGGAGCAATCCATGAGCAGCGAAAGTGATGTGGATGTTATAGAAGGAGGACATGACTAAATTAGTTCTTGTAAATCCTCGTAGACAAGCTAGCCTACATTCAGTCTAAACCTGATAATTTATAAATCATCATTATAATACTATTCCTCACGACGTGACGAGTTCCATTTTCCTATACTTCTTTCTTAGCGTCGACACTGGGTCCTTGAACAAGACCGGGTCGAGTCTGAGGACAGATCGCATCAGAGGCATGTAGCCCCAAGCCGTCGCAAATGTGTTTAGGCACGACTGCCTTTGGATGAAGTGCTCGGGATCACTCCATGTCGATCTGTCGATGAAAAAATATTATCATGTCAAGTTAAGCATAGATCTAGTCCACAACTTAGAGATTAGACAAGTGAGTCAGATCTTTGGAGAACTGAGTGTTTACGATGTACAGTGGGGACAGTGGATATCTTCGCAGTTCAACAGGATGTCCTCGCAGTTGTACCTATATACCTGTGCCTACAGTGCTGCACCTTGTGAGGCAGTTTAGCAGGATGTCCTCGCAGTTGTACCTATATACCTGTGCCTGCAGTGCTGCACCTTGTGAGGCAGTTTAGCAGGATGTCCTCGCAGTTGTACCTATATACCTGTGCCTACAGTGCTGCACCTTGTGAGGCAGTTTAGCAGGATGACGTCGCAGTTGTACCTATATACCTGTGCCTACAGTGCTGCACCTTGTGAGGCAGTTTAGCAGGATGTCCTCGCAGTTGTACCTATATACCTGTGCCTACAGTGCTGCACCTTGTGAGGCAGTTTAGCAGGATGTCCTCGCAGTTGTACCTATATACCTGTGCCTGCAGTGCTGCACCTTGTGAGGCAGTTTAGCAGGATGTCCTCGCAGTTGTACCTATATACCTGTGCCTACAGTGCTGCACCTTGTGAGGCAGTTTAGCAGGATGACGTCGCAGTTGTACCTATATACCTGTGCCTACAGTGCTGCACCTTGTGAGGCAGTTTAGCAGGATGTCCTCGCAGTTGTACCTATATACCTGTGCCTACAGTGCTGCACCTTGTGAGGCAGTTTAGCAGGATGACGTCGCAGTTGTACCTATATACCTGTGCCTGCAGTGCTGCGCCTTGTGAGGCAGTTTAGCAGGATGACCTCGCAGTTGTACCTATATAACTGTATCTGTGGTGAGCAAGTGTACCTGTATCTGTGGTGCTGCGCCTTGTACCTCCGGCGCTGCGCCAGCTTGAGCGGCGGGCGTCGCGTGAGGTGCGCCACGAGGCAGTTCAGCAGGATGTCCTCACAGTTAGCGGCGCGGCGCACGGCGTTGCGTAGCGCGGGCGCGCCGGCCGCGTAGAGAGCCAGCGAGGCGCGGTGCACCAGCGCACCGCCCGCCAGCACCATGGAATAGGCGCCGCCCCACTTGCTGCTGTATCCCCACGACCCCTGTCAAACATAATACTCTTTATGTCGTCTGTCCAGAGCAGCGTATTGCAAACGCATGTGTAATGTGGCACCCGTGGCGTAATGAGGCGGGTGAGACAGCCGTACGCACCGTGACACCTATGCGCTGCTGGTGAGCCGACGCTCATTTCGGCTAAAACGCTGCTAAGTTAGCGAGCTACTGGACAACACCATGGCGTCTCTCAACAGTTAAGTAGTAAAAACATTTTCCATTCATGAATTTTGTCTACACCGATCGCCTTTTGCATATTCATTCATCTTTAGGCCAACGGCTAAAGAGGCATCTGGATGCTATTGAAGCACAAGTTGGAAATCATCCAGGTTGTGGGCAAACACCACTAGGCAAACCTGAGATGCGACAGGAAGGTACTGTTAATGAAAAACCGCAGGAGTCCCGTGCATGATGCATGGGTTTTTCGAAGCACTTAGGTTACCTGCTCCTGGAAGCTCCGCCAGACGCGAAACGAACCATTCAGTCAATCAAGCCAATCAGCCAGCAGCGGCGCGTCTCCGTTTAGCGTCCGTCGGCACCGCCCACAGATAAGATAATGTTGTTCAGGTATTTCGGAGCACCTTACCTTAGCTTCGTCCCAGAAGTGGGTCCTAGCCGGGTAGCCGACGATGCGTTCCGGGAAGCTCTGCCAGACGCGGAACGCGAAGTCCAGCTCCTCAGCCAGCAGCGGCGCGTCTCCGTCCAGCGAGAACACGGCCGCCGTCGGCACCGCCCAAAGCGGCTGCCAACGTGCGCTTACTCCTTCTCTGTAAATAATAAAATGCTGGCGAAGAATTCTCTATTTCTTTTTATTAAATCTTAGACAATAAGGGACGCAAAGCAATTTCGGCAAAACTCACCGGCTACAGCTACAGCGGTTTCTTTGTTTCAAAGTATCTACTTTGACACTTGACGTCAAGTAGGCGTCCATAAAAACACATCTTTTAACGACATGGTCAAATTAACATGAATAAAAAGGACACGTTGTGCCGACCGACCCCACGTTATCTCTGAATATTAAAAAGAGGAAAGATTTGTATGTTGTATTTCGTATGTTCGTAACGAATAAACTCAAAAACTACTAGACCAATTTTCAAAATTCTTTCACAGAATGAATTTTTAGAATGATACATTATACAATTTACAATTTTTACAATTAATTTATTTCGATAATGATACATTATCCCTGAGTAACATAGACTATATTTTATCCCCGTATTCCCACGAGAAAGGGAACAACGCGGGCAAAACCGCGGATCGCGGCTAGTGTTTGATGGATAAATGCAGGGGAATTATGAATATTACCCAGGGAAGTGCGTGGTGGCATCCAAGACCAACACTGGCAGTGGTTCACGAGCATCTCCAGCTAAACGCGATAGGGACTTCAATGTAGGAGCAGCACGCTCGCTATCCCAAACTAATACGACCTGTAAATTGCATTATAATTGAGTTCAAACTGTTTTAAGGTAACGACGTCATGTACTCGTAGAGAACAAAGCAAAGTTGAGGCAACTTGTATGGAAAGCCGGTACCATGTGGGAGCTATGCTTGGAACTCGGAAGAGTTGTTTTTTTGTCATAAACGAAAGAGAATAGTGGGATTCTACATAGGATGTAAATAGTTGGAAGAGCTAGGCAGAAACTTTATGGGGCCAAAAACAAACAGGTTACCAATATAAAAATAAACTGTTATTATTATCGAAACCACCTACCTTTTCACAGAACTCGCTGCTAGCAATATTAGCAAGCAGTTTATGCAGGGCCGGCGAAGTAGCTTGTACATACAGTAGGGCTGTAAAGGAATTACCGGGAGTGGGGGGAGGGGCAGTCACGGCGACCGCGGGGACGGGCAGGGGGGACAGCGGGGCTGGCGGTGCGGGAGGGGAGGGCGGCACAGAGATGGCCATAGGATAGTGCGCACGAGAGTCCCCGTACGCCGCCAGGGTATTCAAAGCACCGGGTGACGCGTTCCATATTAGAGCTTCTCGTTGTTTTGATAGTTTATGGGCTGTTACTCTCTCCAGAAGAATCTGAAAACGTATTGTTTTTTAAATTATGCACAGATGCCGTGGGGTGCCGTCTCTTAAATGTTGCCCCTCCTCTCTTGCCCGTGGATGCAGTAAAAATCTGCCAAGAGATACCTCTGTAAGATGGCACTGTAACAACATCGTACTGAGCTCGCCAACCCGCCTGCCAAGCATGGCGAGTATGGCAACAAACCCCTCATAATCTTAGGGATCCATGAGGGGTTTGGCCTATGTCCAGCAGTAGATGTGGACAGCAGTCCTAAGGCCGATATAATGATGCATAATCAATTGCTGTAATTTTCTGGCTGGTATGTATGTAGGTATTATTTCAATGGCAAATCACACTTCTGTTGTAACACAGGTTTTTTTCTTGTAAATATAGCCAACTAAGTTGAGAGGATTGTATAGGCCTAATCTATATTTTACATTATTAACTTAAACACTTACTAACTTCGATGACTTGTGACGACGCATTTCTGAAAATATGTGAACTATTTACTGTGCTATCAATTACCTCAATTGTTGTAAACACAATTTTTTCTATGGATGAAAAGTAGAGCTCCCAGAGCAACTGAGTCTGCTGACGTAGTGCAAGTATGCGCTCTGGTGGGACAGATCGGACCAGTTCCGGAACCTGTAAAACAAGAGTTTTATTTTTCTGCAGCTATTTGTCTTGGATTTTTCTATGGTAAGAAATATCTAAGTAAGTAACCAATCAATCATCTTGCTAGATGATTGATTGGTTACTTAGATATTTAAAAACTCAAGTTTAAAACAATCATTTATACCCCCATACTGGTTAAAAAACCTGCGTTATGGCAAGACAAGATCTCTACAACTACATGCACATATGTACATATAATAAACATTACAAAGGTTGTACCATTCATACATATATACAGTGGTGATTATCTAATTAGAAACACCCACATGGGTTTATATTTTTATTGCAAATTCCCTTTCTAACTAATTTTTTACGTATCATTGAGTGTTCCTACGAATTAAAATCGATCGGATATCATATTTCATAGTTACACCATTATAATAATAGAAAACAATGGTTGTTTTTCCAAAACTGAAACTTATATTAACATCAAAATAAAATACGAGAAACAAGCCGGACAACTAATTAGAAACACCAAAAAATCATTATTAAATTGAACAAAACCCTAAGAGTTTTGAAAAATACTACATCCTTAGACAATTAGCATTTGGTAGGGTAGCCTCTGTTATCGATTACAGCTCTGCAGCGACGCGGCATTGATTCAACCAATTTATTACAGGTTTCTACAGGAATACTTCTCCAAGCGTTTTCAAATGCACTGTAAAGTCCATTAATATTAGTAACATGTTTCTGCGACAGTTTGGTCTTTATAGTGTGCCACTCTATGGCATTTAAATCCGGATTCAACATCACCAACTGTTCTGTGAGAAACGCTTTAATGCTGCTTGCTGTGTGCCTTGGGTCGTTGTCCTGCTGAAATATCCAAGTTACTGGCAAATTTTCCTCGGAATATGGAATCATTGTCTCCTCTAAGATATTTTTGTACTGATATTGATCCATCTGCCCTTCAGTCTTTCTCACGGGACCAATCCCGTACCCTGAGAAACATCCCCACACCATAACATTTCCACCACCATGCTTAACTCTTTTTATTGTACTTGTTATTTAAAAACTCGATTATTGGTCGTCTTAGGTACATATCGTTATCCATCAGAATTAATTAAATTAATTTTAGTTACATCTGAAAACAAAACTTTTTTCCATTGATGAATAGTACAACTGCCATATTTGCGAGCAAATGCTTGACGATTTTCTCTATGTTGCCTGGTTAGTAGTGGTAATTTTCCTTCAACCAGCCGTCTACGAAGTAGTTTAGTGGACACTTGTCGAGGGTCATATTCTGAAAATACCTCTTTTCTTACAGCATTGGATCCTTTAGCTAATCGAACGGCCTGTTTTCTTGTCTTATTTCTATCTAGTCTTCCTGGGTCGAATTTGTCTTGGCACGTTATCTGATGTTCCATGTAGTTTGAAATGTGCGTGGGCGTTAAATATCATCTTTACAGAACATTCCAAATAATCGGCGATTTTTCTGTAACTCCATTTTTGTTTAAAATTAAAAATCACAGCTCTTTTTTACCCATTTTTAATAAAACAATAAAAAATTGTAACTTTCGTAATGAATGAGTTAGAAACGGCGGATATTCACAATGTGATTGACCAAATTGTAAGAACTGTATTTAGTTTAAAAATTCAAGTTCCGTACCAAGTCATACAATGTTTCTAATTAGTTGTCCATTCTGCCAGTCCTACCTAATACATACATATAATCACGCCTCTTTCCCGTAAGGGTAGGCAGAGACCACTTCTTTCCACTTGCTACGATCCTTACATACTTTCATTATTCCCTTCATACAAGCTCTTCACACCAGTCCTAATGATATTGATAATTTTTGTTTCGTAATTGTTGTTATGGTTGTCAAATATTATTGCTTGTAATTAGAGATAATAATGTTAGTTACTTTATAAAAATGTCAAGTGACTAGGTGTTTCTAATTAGATGACCACCACAATACTATAGATACAATAAAATAGATAGAGTTTATAAAATTAACTTTGGGGCTAGATGATGTGGTTTTAAATATTTATTTTCAACTACTCTTTAGTTCCCAAATAATATTGTAGTTACAAATTAGGCACCTGTAGAAGCAACCGTTCATCAGCCCATATAACAGCTCGGCGCCAGTCAATGCGTTCATCAAATGGCAATCGCCAACCATTACTTAGTAGTACAGGCACACAACCTGCTGCTAAAGCTTCAAGGAATCGATATGACCCAAGACGGCGGCCTCTTGCTACCAGGCAGAAGGTAGAATTTGCCAACAGCTGCTCATAATCAAACCTGAAAAATAGCAAAAATATTTTGCAGTGTATGAAGTATTGTAAAAAGTTCCTTATCACCAGCTGGAAAACAAAAGGTAACTGATACTAACTTATCATATTCTTTATTGTCCTCATCACATCTTTCATCCCGCAAATCTTTCCACGATTTTCCATGCCGGCAAGTGGTAACCATTATGAGATTATTTCCATCATGCAGATGCCACAAAGAGTTTCTAGTCTCACTTCCTATACCATGTACATATCGCTTCCCTTTGAAGGCAAGTAAATGGCGTTTCGGAGCAGGAAAAGGATTATTGGTGGCTGCAGGTGGAGCACCTCCTCTTTCTGGATGTTCTTTGTGAAAAAGTGGCAGTGACACATCAAATCCTTCTCGGAAAATAGTTTCTGATGCACTTGCTCTAGCCAAAATAGCTTCTCCAGGATCAAAGCCTAAAGCGTCTTCAGCATAATCAGGCCAAGTGCCAGCATATAAGTTGAAAATCAAATGATTACGTCCATTCTTCCAGTAAGGCAAATGCATCAAACGAGAACCCACATCGGGGAGATGTTCCGGGGATAATGGATCTGCATCTAAAGTATCAATTGCAGGCACAAAGAGACAAGCTTCATTAGGGTCCCGAGTAGCATACCTCGACTCTCGAATAACAGATAGCACTTTGCGATAAGATGCGCTAACTGCCCCTTCACTTGGGTAAACATATATTTTAGGGTCACTACCACACTTTGAGAAATCAAAGCATGTTTCCATTCGGCAGGGAGCCGCAGCAGGCTTTGGGTGCCTCTGCTGTGGTGAAGGAGCTTCCTCTAATTCATCCTGTGTGGCAAACGATTCTAACTGTGCTCGACGGTCATTTGGAGCAGCTTCAGACTTTAAATGATATGTTCCAAAGTAGCAATAAATAATAAAAGCACAAGTACTAAACAAAAGAACATAACGTTTTTTAGCTTGCATATTTAGGAAATTTTAATCTTAAGACTTATAGTACGGTCTTACTTACATCTTTTAATTATTTAAAATTTATTACCTACAACTTTTCTATGTAAATTTCTACTTTGTGTTTTCTTTCTGCGGTACCTATTTATTTATTTTACCATCATTCAATACCAACACAACACAGACAGAACGAAGTTTGCATTTGCAAATTTCTAATTTGAAAGCAAATCTGCGAATCTGCTTGCAACAATTTTTTTTTGTTCGCTCGTTTCGGATCTGTCAATCTGTCTTGTCTAGTCTAGGACCATACCACCTAAGTCTAACGTTGTTGCAAGCATCAAAATCAAAATACCATACCAAATGCCAACTTCTTATTTTCTCAAAATGTCAAAATGCTTGACGTTTTCGTCTATTCTTCTTGACACGTGTTGTTTGTAATAATGAGGCGTTTTCATTAAAAAGTAAAAACTTCAAAAATAGTTACCTCGAACCTTATAGATGGCGTTAATTTTCTTTTACTGGTAGGCACAATTTGACAATGACAGGATTAATCACAAACTTGCTTACTCCGCTTGCCAGCTCCATCTGTTAGGTTTAGTAGAAAACTCTTTTTGTTTTGTTACTGAAAACGGCTCATAGTATAGATTAGTTTGCTTCAGTTTTTTAAAAATCAATCAACTTGTGTGTCTTGTGTGAATTTTACCTTTTTTTGTAAGCTTTATGCTCAACCCCATTGCTTTATTGTGAAAAATCTTGTCGAATAAACAGAGAGAATATATAGATATATATAAACAAAGATATTCCACCACTTTGCCAACGGCAAAGTGGTGGAATATCTTTTCTGTCACACGCCATCAAACAAAAAAAAGAAGAAGAAGACACGTGTTGTGTTGTCAAATTAATATTTTATAAAAATTGGTACCAGACACAAAAGCCAAAAAAGAAGAAGAAAAAAAAATCACGGAGGAGTAATGACTAATGATGAATGTAGGCATATTTACCACATTATTGCAAGTGTCTGATTTTAATTATCTGAGGTCTGATTAATTAAAACACCATAAAAAATATTGTATTGTTTTGCCATAAACTCCCCGTATTAAGCATTGTATTTTGGTGTTTTTTGTACAATGGTATCATTTATTTTCTATTTTATCTGGTTTATTTTTTGATTGAGCCATGAAGTGAATAAACAGCATATCAAGAATTCATGTTAGTTTATAAAGAATAATTTACATAAAAATTCGTAATGTCTGAGTACTTAATAGAAGTAAAAATATATAAAGTTTATTTTCTTGACCGGAAGTCATAGAAAAAGTATCTGCCAACATAGAAAAAAAAAGATCAGAAAGAGTTGTAATCGAAAAAAAATATTCTTAGGGTACCTAACACAACATCCGCTAAGTGGTCATCGTTTTTTTTTTTTTATTTGCACAAAATAAAAAAAAGGCTGTCGCTGAGCGACCACATCGCCTCATCGGAAAAAGATATTAGTAATAACAGAAGCTTGAAAAAATGAAAAAAAAAGCTTAGCACTAATGTCTCTAAAAGTATGTAACAAAGGTAAAAAGAATGTTCTGGCTGAAATACAACTTATTATTTTTGCTATTACCCATTCTTTACAGATTTTAATACCTAAACTGACCTTCTTTTGAAATGCATACTTTCCAAAAATAATATCCTTCAAGTGTTAGAAAACTCTTTAGTTTAGTCTAGATACTTTTTCTTTTAAGTTGAAAAAAGAATAAAGTATTGAAATGGCACCGCTCTAAAGATGTTTACTTCGTACTTAGATAACAGGCGACAGGTGGTGAAGATAGGAAATCACGAAAGTGGGCCTCAAAATGTGACTTACGGAATTCCTCAAGGGTCAATAGTTGGTCCGTTAATTTTTTTGATTTACCTAAACAACATAAATACAATAGGTTTAACCGGTCACCTTACACTTTACGCGGACGACACGTGCCTATTTTATTTTGATAGATCATTTGAGAACATAACAGTTGCAGCTCAAAAGGACCTCGATACCATAAATGAATGGCTAAAATTCAATCTACTTACAATTAATGCAAAAAAAACATCCTACATGATTTTTACCGCCAAAAATAAGCCTATACCAAATTATATCCCCTTATACATAGATAATGTAATACTACAACGAAGTACCAAAGAAAAATATCTAGGTCTTTGGTTGGATGACAAACTTACCTGGAAGTGTCAGATCATGTTAAATATAAGTTAACTTCACTGTTATGTTCATTACGCAAAATATCAAACTGCATACCGGAAAAAGTACGTACCCTCATCTACAATTCTTTGGTAAAGTCGCACTTGGATTATTTAATAGATATATGGGGATCTGCCGCCATTACAAACTTGAACCCGTTACAACGAACACAAAATAAAATTATCAAAACACTATATCATTATAATTACCTAACACCTACAAAAGAAATTTATAATAGAACTAATTTACTCAACCTTAAACAAATCTATATCTACTCAACTTGCATCTTGGTCAAAAATATTTCCACAAATTCAGTCCAGTCAAACATACAACTAAATAAAAAAAATTTACCCACAACTTAAGAAATAAAAACAAACTACAACTTAATAAAGTACGTACAAACTACGGGCGGAAAACAATAGTTTTCGAGGGAGTGCAATTATATAACCAACTACCGAACGATATTAAAGAATGCGATAATATTAGTATCTTCAAGCAAAAACTAAAAAAATATATTTACACATTAATTTAATCGTTAGTAGATTTTGCACGGATTTATTTTACACCTACATTATATACCTATGATAATCAGCCCCAGAGGCATAACGATAGTTTTAGGTATTAAGCATATGTAAGCACTTTTTGTATCTCATTATAAGTGAACAATTGTTTTTATGAGATTATATGTCTTTAAACCGAAATCTAATAATAAAATAATCACTAAAGAATTTTCTAATATTTTTCGCCCTATTCAGTTCCTGCAGATGTTCTGGTTTATGGAGCACTAGTCATACGGCTATAAGTTCTTGTGTTCTACTGTGGTTCTTTTGAGCAGTACCTACCTACTCTGTGTGTGACTTGACTTTATCGGCATATGAAATCTGTGAAGGCAATTTGGGGGTCTTCACTAGTTCCACTTCTATTGGTTCATGTGCAGCCACATTAGGTTTCAGAGAGTATTCCTCGTTGTTATTTTCTGAAAGTCACATTGTGTTCTGTACATAAGTTCGCAGATTCGTCTTTCTTTCTTAACTTTGTGACAAAAAAACAACAACACCTTCTACCCAAATCAAAATTGATGTTTGATACAGATGATCACGAGATTTGCGCTTGTTGCAAACCAGTTGCTAGATAGGTACCTACTACGTAATCAGCCTGCGGTGTACTCGTGTACATTTTACGGGTATGTTGAGCTAGCTCGCTGGTTTTGCCGAGACATGAATTTTGAGACAAAACTCAATAAAGTTCTTTTTTCTTTTCTTCATACCTATTTCTATTTTTCTTATAAGAATATAGTCTGTCTGTCTGTAGCCTGTGGACCACAGGCTACCAAGCAGGCTACAGACAGACATAACCACAGAGGAAGTAACATTGGACTGGACCACAGGCTGTGGTCCAATGTTTTTTTTTTATTTTTATTTATTTATGGAAACCCAACCAAAGAAATCATAATAAAATTTAAACTTGAAACTAATTTCAACATAAGTCAATATGTATGATCCTCCACTTACAGGATGTCACAGCATGCAGGAATACAAATTTTGCAACATGATATTAGGTAGGTACGTAACAAGATAACTTTTCGAGAATGTATATGACAAATAATAAGTTAATAAAAAAACAACAAAAGCCTTTAAAATTCTAAATTACCTACAAGTATACAAGAAATGTATCTAAAGTGTACTGTTTTTATATTTTGTGAATATATTATTATTTATTATTATAACAACATTAGAGATATAATCTTTCAATGTTACTTGCTCTGTGGTCGTGCTGTGCACTGAGCATGTACAAAAAAAAAAAAAAAAATTGTAATCGGTGCTGGTCGTGGTGTGCTACAATCTGTGCGTGGCGTGCGTGCGTGCATCTGTGTGTAGTAGGGTCTATGGTCGTAGAATTATAGTGAGTGAGTTTGCCGATTTCGTAAAACTGAATATTCCTTGTAATCACAGAATACTAAAATCCTACGGATCCTTGCTTGTGATTCCTTGATGTTACTTCCTAAAACAGGAAGATAAAGTGAACTGACTCAGTAGATTTTGCAATGTAAGTGTAATTCCAAAATCCCGAGTTATCTATTGAGGATTTTGCGTCACCTCACACCGCCATTTCTAAGATTTAATTCGTGTCATTTTGCTTCAAGATTTGAGTTGGTACAAAGCGCATCCGAGACACATTTTACACCTCCGTTTCGCATCATTTAGCATCACCTTTACCTCATATAAACTATATCTGATACCTATTTAGATGTCATCTCGCGGAAGAGGCTATGGAGGCTATGCCGGTAGAGGCAGCTACAGTGTTGGGCGTGGGAGCTACAGAGGCTCTTATCGCGGCAGTAACCGAGGTTCATATGAGAGCCGCGGCGGGCGCGGCGGAGGCGGCGGCTACTCGTCTTACAACAGCGATTCCCGTTACCCAAGCAGCTCTAATAACAGATACAGCAACCGAGAAAGAATTGATGATTCTTACAAGAAGCCCTACAGATCGGTAATACAATTTTCCATTATGTTCAGTAATAACATTTTCAAATGGACTAGAAAATATTATGAAATATTTCCAGGAAACAAGTGGATATTCCAACCGTGACTATGGTGGTCGATCAGGATCACCTGATCGGAAAAGAATGAGAATGGAGGTATGTACAGAGTCATATCCATGTGATACCTACTGACTTTTCATAAAAAATAATCCTTATCTAGGTATTTTTGGTTTCCTGCACCATTACTTTGGAACAAGACTTCCTAAACCCTTAGAGCAATCATCTAAAATGTGACTTTGGAGAGCACCTCTAGAAATGTAGCAGAAATATTACCTGAAATTAGTAAAAACAGGCAACACTGGTATTCAATGAGACTCAAGGTGGAGGAATTCAAAGCTTCCAAGAAAGTTACTGTAATAACATGACACTGGAAACCATCCTAGCTTTGAAACTTCTTAACTATTACATCTAGAATATTTATAGAGATATCTACACTATATGAAACTTCCCTGTGGATACAGGTTCATATTCAGGTAAACAGCTGGAAACAAAGGATTATTATTGAAACTGAGGAATTGTTACGAAAGCTAATAAATGCTACTGCTCCATTGTTGCCCCCTTACATTTACAACTTATTTGTTGTTATAGACCTGTAAATAGCAAATATTGTATATTTACCTTGCATCTGTGCGATAAGAGATAAAAGTTAACAGTGTGCAAACCTAAGATGAATGCTTGATACTCTTGTGGAATGAAATGGCATCATCAATTTTCAATCTGCTGATTATTTTACATATCATTATGATAAAATGTATCAAGAACAAATTGATACAAAACAATATGATTATTTCTTTCATCTAACATTTACAGCAATACTGTTCAGAGGAGTTCAGTCACAACCTTTATTTAGAGAGATGATGAGAACCCATTAAGAAAATTTGATATAGTTTCCTCAATACTGACACTAAAAATGAAAACTGCAAGGTTTGACGGAACTAGATAGAACAATGAAATTGGCTTCTTATGTAACTGAGTTTACTATGTTTGAACAAAATTCCGTCTTCAAAAACTATGGACAGAATAAGGCAGTTATTATAACACACTTAAAATACCCATAAAGAGAAAAAAAGAGTCTGAATTCTGGAAAGGTTTTCACTAAAAGTGTGAGGGGGGTGGCAAAATGTATATGTTTGTTTCGGGTGAACCGAGAGAGCATTCGCCGGATTCCGTTTATAATTAATCGTTTATCCGCATCCGTGAGACATGTAGACGAACAAAACAGAGTTATGTACAGGGGTCGTCGAGCGATAGACGTAGCCACGATGGCGGCAGTCACTATGGCGGCTCGTACGGCGGCCGAGAGTACGTGAGCGAGAGGCGGTCGTACGGCGGCGGCGAGGAGCGCAGACGGTCGCCCAGCCGCGACGGGTTCCGCAAGCAGAGCATGGGGCCGCCGCGAGAGCCGCCGCGCTCGGGCCTGCGCACGCGCGCGCCTCGCCGCTCCTTCCGCGGCCGCACCATGCGCTCGCGCACCCTGTACCGCGGCGCCGCGCGCTCCAGACCCTCCTATACGCGACGATTCGCAGACAGGTCTCTGTCCTACAGCCGCGCATTCAAACCTATCAAGAGCAGAAGGTAATTTGAGTTCATATTTGTAGAAATTGGTTTCTTTTAAACGCAGAAGGGTCCTGGAATACAAAAGAGCGCTTTAGAGGTATGCTGAAGGAAAGGAGAATCGGCACTCGCTTGAGGAATATGACTAAGAAGATATTGAGGTGCTTCCATAAAAAGAGCTACCCAATAGCCGATAGACCATTGGAAGGTATTATAAATACTTAAACCATGTGTTGGCATGAATGGAGCACCTGGTTAAATAAATTTGTAACAATTTTCATTATTAATATTTAGTACAGTTGGGTTGTATAACTAATGAATACAAATTTATACCTACACAGTCCCATTAAGAAAGAAGATGCGTCATCCACTGAAGAGGAATGGGATGCTGATGAAAAAGATGAACTTACAGAAGACAAGAAGGAGCTGATTAAGAAGTCCCCAAAGGTCAGTATAGTAACTAAATTAACTAAGTATTTTTTTAATGACGAGCGCAACGACGAATGGCTTGTCTTGTATTGAGTAATTGAAATAATAAAAAAAGAATAGACACATAATTAGCTTTTTTAAGTTAATGAAAAATACTTGATGGCGCCACAAGCCAAATTTAAATGCAAACATTTTTAAGATAAGCTCGTCATAAAGTGAGGCGCGCCGTGAGGTCACGCGACATTGCGACTCAATGTATGGGTTAAAATTACGTGTACAATTTTTAATATCTCCATGATGGACGAAAAATTTAAAATTAGGCAACTATATTTTCTGTTACCAAAACTAGATAAAAAAAAAACTAGGTTTAGTTCTGGTTGTGTTGCAAGAACGCACGAGCCGAGCGAGCGTGCCGCGGCAGCGGCCGTCGATGTGCCAGAACCAAATTCTACTATAGTCACCGCGTTACCAAGAGTCGTGCGGCCATAAATAATTTCTTTATGTCTATCTCGCTCGCACTTGTGGATCTTATGGAGCCGCATAGTGATGCGCGTAAGATGGTTTATTTATTTATTTATTTATTAACCTTTCGAAAGCCGGACCTGGGAAACAACTGCACCCTTCGTGTGCCGCGACATGGCGCGATCAGAGAACGCACTCGACAGGGTTCAGAATTTATTGAATATTTCTAATTAATTGTTTGGTGGAAGCATAACTAACGATTGTATTTTGAAGTTAGATAGTTACTGTACCTTATAATGTATTTTTCTACTGCTAAATCATTAAAACGCTTTTATCTTTCACAGGTTATTGAACCCAACATAAAATTTACACACCAACAGTAGAAATAATGATAGATTTATAAATTCTGTTATTTTTTTTTTGTTTTATTTATAACACTCGTTAATTCAATATCAAAGCGGTCTATTCATATGAAAAACACAATCATAATAGATAAAAATCACTTAGAAATACAATGTTGAAAATCACAATGCACACCGAAAAATTTTCCATTTCACGTTTGTTCAAACCAAACTTTTATTAGTTCATAATAACAATCTAGGTATTTTTTTATGAAAGTAAGTACGCATTTTAGTAAAAAATATATTATTTTATACTTATATCGTGCTAAAAGTACATGTATTATAATAATAATCCAATTTTTCGATAAATAACCAAAATAGGTACGTGACTTGTCAACGCAGTTTTCATAAACAAATTCACGTTGTTCTAAATCTCAATGCTCTATGGAAATGATTGTGAGATATAGTAGACAAAATGAGCTGTTCATTGATAATAAACACTAGTAAAGGTCCAATAAAAAAATATTTAGAATAATGTGGTAACAAGTGAGGCATAGATTTCGATCATCGTTCAATTATTGTTTACATGTGTGCGTGTACAGCGTACGTGATAACTGCCGGAGCACTGATCAGCGCTCGTATAGCGATCCGTCAACGGCCTAAGCACTGATCAGGAACACTATACAGGTTGTTTATTTTGGAAACAGTCAATCAAAAAATATCGTATTTTACATTATTATTGTATTTTAAAACTAATTAAAAAAAACTTCATGTGAGGAGGTAAAAACTTTTATTCTACAAACATACGATTTAAAAAACTTAAAAACATTTACAAATTATTACAATTGAAAATAAAAGCTATAAAATAATCAACAGGGAAACTTAAAACTATATTGAGTCCTGTCATAATTATTATATAAAATAGCTAAAATGCAATAGCTCACGTTTTGACAAGGCTCATCATGGAAGAGGCTTCGCGGCGTAATGCTTGGCGCCTCGATTATCTCTATGAGACCCCTTTCCTCGACCTCTAAATGTTCAGGCTGCCACGGCTATAAACAAAAAAATTGTTAAAGTAAGCATTGTTATAGGCTTTATAAGAACAAAAATCTTCGAACTTGATAGTAGGTACGGCACCCTTTGAGTGCGAATACGACTCACACTTGGCCGTTTTTTATTATCAACTGTACTCATTTAGAAAATATTTATTTATTTTTAAGAAATCGATATAAAGAGGGTAAATAACTAAAACGTAAAAACGCTGTGCCCAATGTTCATAGAACAGGATAAAATAACACATGCTGTATAACGTCACTGGCGACTTCGTATAAGTACACATTGCATCGCCATTTTGCGCTGTGTATGTGTGCGTGTATTTTTCTCAGATGCCTAATAAATAACGATTTTGTACTATTATTACACATTTATAAATGATTTTAGATGTAATGATTTGTTCTCAATGAAATTATCATCTGAATGATATATCTATTTCAACAAAAACACTACGCGAAACGTATGAAATCACCAAAGGTATATAGTTACGTACAGCCGTTACAAAGGGTCAGTACATTTGACGAAAGATATTTCAAAACTGGTTACATTTGATAACTATATTCATATATATTACAGTTCTAAAATAGTTAAAGAATAATAAAATGTAGCCATAGCTTACCTTTATAAAGTTTTTCCCACAAAAAAGAACACTTTTTGACGCACAACAAATATCGACGCTTGCCTGCCGATGTTCAAATTTGAACCGTTTGTAATAACGGTTCTATGAACTTCACTGAATGAGTGAAATGATTTTGGGTTCGTTAATTTCAGAGGTAAACAAACAAAACCATTTTAGACTGTATTGCACTGTATTTAAATACCAAAAACGAATAAAATTGTATCGCTGGTACTAGAGCACTGATCAGAGCTTAGGCAGACAAAGTTAGTAAGCGCTGATCAGTGCTTAGGCAAAGGAGAGGTTAAGACACTCCTACGACATCTTCACATTACATTCACAAAGTACATTAACAATACTGGTCCCGTGTGAGACACCTTTACAGGAGTGTACAGCACTCGATAAAAAAAACTAAAAACAATATTGCTCATATACATAATCTTACAAAACTAAAATTAAAATCAAAATTACCTAACTACAAATTATACAATAAAAATAAAAAAATAAAAATTACGAAAATAAACATTTTATTCGGTCCCAGAAGTGGTCAGAAACTTGCGTTTCAAACCACTCAGTGAGACCGAATACATGTCAATGTCAACGTCACGAGACTCTTTTACAAGATTGCTGTAAGATCGTATACAACGATTGACCGGTGAAAATTTGCCTATGTTAGTTCTAAATGAATAAATGTCAAAAGGATTTGTTATTCTGAAACGAGGCAAGGTGCGGGGTACTGATATTTTCAGCAAGGCTAATATTTCTGGGGCATCATATATTCCATTTGCAGTCTTATATAAAGAAACAACCTCTGATTTTTGTCGACGATATTCCAATGTGTTCATATTAAAATAAGTTAATCGGGTTGGGTAGTCCGCTCGGTAAGGACATCGATAGTCTTTGTACGCTAGATATTTTGTAAATTTGTGTTGTATTTTTTCTATGCGTTTTATATGCACTTTATAGTAAGGGTTCCAAATAACTGAGGCATATTCTAAACTGCTGCGAATATATGCGTTATATAAACATTTAATGGTGCTGATATTTCTAAAATTATTGCTGATTCTTTTAATGAAGCCAAGTAACTTAAACGCCTTTGAAACTATCTTATCAATATGATACTTAAATGTTAGTGAGCTATCAAGTATGACACCCAAGTCACGAATCTGTTGAACCTGTTGTAGACAAATGCCATCTATTGAATATAGAGGTGGTAAACCGATACGTTTTCTGGAAAAATTAATACTGAAGCACTTGTCAATATTTAGACTCATCTTGTTATGTGTGCACCAAGCGTTTAAAGAGTTTAGGTCTGATTGAAGAAGTTATAGGCGCATATCGATAAGAATAAAATCAGATAGAAACATAGTAGATAGATTATGTATTATAGTATTGTGGCCCCGACTATAGTGATTTAATTTGGCGAGAGATCTACTATTTTAGAAACAAATACATTTAATAGGTGATTGAATAAAGGCAGAAGTCCTGAGATCTCTTGTCACTTACTATATTTTTTTCTTTTACATTGTTATTTTTTTATATGTACCTATAAGAGTCATTGGTATGACTTAATTATATTGATAAATAGGTACATGAAATAAAATTAAAATATATAAAGCCATTATTTCCAATGACTTATTAAAATATACAAGCATTGGTACCTACGGGGGTACCAGAAAAGGGGGCGAATGGCTCAAAAAGTCACCAAAGGTCAATAATGTAATTCTTGGGTTTTTGGATGTTTTCGGCCATTTGAAGACTTTTATTCACAATAACTCCGATCCCTGTGACCGTGTATCACGTGACTGTCACCTTCTCTCATTAAGACTGTGCTAACAAAAGTTTTCATTTAAATTGGTCAACGCATTTGGTAATTTTCAAATACACAGACAGCGCTATGCATATGCAATATCTATGCAATTATCTTATCAATAAGTATTATAACTGGTTTTTATGAAAAAAGTATTAAACAAATCAATTTAAATTTATTAATTATTGAAATATATGTATAATTGCAAAAAAATAAAACATATTTTAAATTCATTATTTCGTATGCTTCCAGCCCAAATGGACACACAAAGTTGGGTGTAGGCCTCCTCCATGCGATTTAATTCGCGGCGGTGTTTAGCTAAACGGGTCTAAGTAGGTCCTGCCATGATTGCGATCATAGATAAAATCATACCCTTACAAAAATAAAAGGAAAATTTGATTATCAGCCTGATGATGATGAAGAAGAGGAGGAGGTGGCGACGTCGGAGGCCGAGGGCGGCGAGGACGGCGGCGAGGAGACGGACAAGGAGCCCGACGCGGCCTCCGACGCCGCGCCGCGCCGCCGCATGCGCCCCTACGTGCACCTCAACTGCGTGCATTGCAAGGACAAGTACCAGACATTTGCTGTGAGTCACCTTCATCTATTATCAGCGTAATGATTGAGAGGAGGTCGCGACGTTGGAGGCCGAGGTTGGCTGCGTCCATTGCAAGGACAAGTACCAGACTTGCTGTAAGGCTGATATAGATTATCATCATCTCAGCCGTAGCAAGTCCACTAAATGGACACAGGCATCCCTCGTGGGTCTCCAAGTACTGATCATGAGCGGTTGTTGATTTATTCACTACGCTTGGCGGCGGTTTGGTGAGCCCAGTATGGGATGTTGATACACGAAAAGACGCTGTTGCAGAAGTATCCCTTGGCAGATTTTTACTGCCAAAATGTATGCTATACTAGCTTCTGCCCGTTGCATGCGTTTTATTTTATTTATTTACCTGGATAAAAAGTACCCTATATGGCAATCCTGGTCAATATCTATATGTGTGCAAAGTTTCAGCTCAATCCATAGGCTAGATTTTGCGTGAAGGAGGTAACAAACATCCATACAAACAAACTTTCGGCTTTATACTATTATACTATAATGTGAACTAAAATTGATACCTACTACAGCTACTAGTAAATTGCTATAACTTGTCCGGCGACTTTAAATTGTTATTTTCACAGGCCTATGCCAAGCACTTGCTGTCTTCGAAGCATCGCGCGGCGATGAGCAACGTCGCGCGGCGCCACAAGGCGCAGCTGCTGCGCATGCGCCTGGCGCAGCGCGGCGCCCAGCGCGACCTGGAGGCGGCGGCGGGCACGGAGCTGGCGTCGCGCACCACGTTCTGCCTCGTGTGCCGCCTCAACCACCGCACCACGCGCCACGCGCACAACCTCACGGACACCCACCGCGCCATGAAGCGCTTCCTGATGCCCTTCTGTCGCATCTGTCGCCTCTCGTTCCGCTCTCCAATGATCTATGAACACCATATTAGTTCTTTGGATCATTTGAAGGTAAAATGTTCTGCTAATACCGCAATTAATGTGAAGCCTCGTGTGTCGCCTCAACCATCGAAACACATCGCGCACAACCGGATGGACAGGACACCCAGCGCGCCATGAAGCGATTCCTGATGCCCTTCTGCCGCATCTCATTCCACTCTCTAATGATCCCTGAACCTCATAATTCATATTAACTCCTTGGATACTTAAAAGGTAAAATCAATCTTAATAGGTACTACCAATGAAATTTGATATGGCAACTATATAATTATCTGCAAATTATTATACCATTAAATAATTATATTTGTTCCTAAAATAGTAGATTGTCTCCAAGTAATATACCCCTCATAGAAAAACTTATGTTCTGCAAAGCGAGCGTGCCGCGGCAGCGACCGGCGAAGTGCCAGAACTAAATTATATTTAGGTGACAGATCTACTATTGGAACAATTATAATTATTTGGTGATTGATAGAATCATACCCATATGATATAGATTTTTATCGTTTTACCACGCGGGCGTAACCGCAGGCTGAAACTAGTTTAACTAGGAACCCATCTGTATTGATCTGGTACTTTTGTATGTTACCCTTGCCTTGCATAGGAATTTTAAATCGAAACTCTTTACAGAGGAAGGCGAACCAAGCACAGCGTCGTGCTGCGAGTCCGAAAGCAGAGGCCAGCGGTGATGAAGGCATGGATGTCGATTTGGACAACTTCATGACTCTCGACTCTGTTGGCGATGTCGATGGTAAATGTTGATTATTACCCGTGATCAGGTTATTTATTACCTTAAGCATTATCTATATCTTTTTTACCCATTTTTATAGAAGTAGAAGATGACGACTCCGGTGGTGAAAAGAAGGACGAAGTTGCTGTAAAGGAACCGAAAAAGGAGATCAATATTGGCAGTGAGCATATCAAAAAGATGGAGGTATGTTGTGATAACACCTTATTCAATTCGCCACAATTTCTAGCAATTTTATTAGCTTCATATAATAAAACCTATGTTATATTATGGTTTAAAATATTTTTATTTAATTTTATAATTATTGTTATTCGATAAATTCCCGTGACGATTTATGTAAAACTAGCTTCTGCTTGCCGCGTCGCATGTATTGTACCCAGTTAAAAAGTAGCCTATGTTAAAATCCTTGTCAACATCTATTATGGGTGCAAAGTTTCAGCACAATCCGTGGGGTAGTTTTTGCATGAAGAGGTAGCAAACATCTATACTATACAATTTAGTTTCCTTTACAATATTACTTTTTCACTTTCAAAATTAACGTGAGATACTATTTGTAAGGTCTTACACCTTTTAAAATGATAAGATGTTGATAGTTGATAAATGGATTTTATTCCAAAACACTCTACAAGCTAAATGATGATAATGATTATGATAATGAGCCACGCGCCCGGTATGAGAGGCTGACATGAACTCTGATAACTAAATGATATTGAGACACGCGCCCGGTAGGAGAGGCTGACATGAACTTTGATAATTAAATGATATTCATAATGATATTGAGCCACGCGCCCGGTATGAGAGGCTGACATGAACTGACGAGAGCGCGGCCGTTGATATTACGACAATAAACATAAAATGCTGACGCGAGAGGATAGTGCGGTTAGACCGTACACTATTCATTTTGTAAAAACGGGAATTACTCACGTAGTATTGTAACGTCGAAGATTATTCCAACACGTTTCGATTTTTTAAGAAAATTATCATCATGGGATTGAATGCCCGTCCGCGCGTAGGGCCGACATGACACTGACACATTACAATATTAGTCGCATATGAAAAGAATCGTTATGATCGAAAGGTGTGGTACTGCGAGCTGTGCCGCGTGCACGTCCCGGCCGGCGGCGCGGAGGAGGCGGACGCGCTGCGGCGCCACTGTCGCCTGCGCATACACCTCTCCCGCTACGTGCAGCACCGCGACACGCGCACCCTGCGCAAGCACGCCGAGCGCATACACCGCCAGCTGCACCAGCAGAAAGGTAACTAAGGCACTGCGCTCCGTCGCATAAAGGTGTGGTACTGCGAGCTGTGCCGCGTGCACGTCCCGGCCGGCGGCGCGGAGGAGGCGGACGCGCTGCGGCGCCACTGTCGCCTGCGCATACACCTCTCCCGCTACGTGCAGCACCGCGACACGCGCACCCTGCGCAAGCACGCCGAGCGCATACACCGCCAGCTGCACCAGCAGAAAGGTAACTAAGGCACTGCGCTCCGTCGCATAGCGCGGGGCCGCACATTTCAACAGTGTATGCAAGTATCTCACATGTATAGAAAACACGACTGCATACGTCGGCAGACGTACAAGATCACGTCCCGTGCAGATTCTGCTAAACTGCGCGGGGCGTGCCGCAGTGTATAACACAGCTCCGCTGCACCGCGCGAGTATATTTCGTTTGATATCCATTCTCCACGGCGCGGCGATCGACTGTGAGATGAAAATTTAAGCGCGGGGCCGTGGCGGGACGCGTTGCTAGTGGGAGATACGCCTAAGCTACACACTACCATCCAACGCAAGCTCGCAGTACCTACCACACATATACAACTTGTAGATGTGTATTTATGTGGTAGATACTGAGCTATGCCGCTTGTGCAGTGGAAAGATAACTACACACAGCATCTAGTCCTACATGATGGTACTGCGAGCTGTGCGTGTACTTGGCTGCCGGGCGGCGCCGGCGGCTCGGAGCATGCGGGACACGTATATATTGCTAGGTGCATCAGCAGGAATGTAACTACGGTATGAGGCCCGCCGTTTCTGTAAAATTTTGGCAAATCGTGCGAGGCCATTCTCGACCTTTTCGCCCCCTTCTGGACCAGAACGAAGTCAAAATATTCTCAATTAACTGCCAAAAAAACAGGCGGCACTCTTTTAGGACATTTGGATTTTTTTTGCAGTAATGTACGATATTATTTTCTTACAGACGAAGGCAAGGATGCCTCTGAATCTGGAGAGAAAGCAAATGGTAAAAAGTCAGACACATCTGAAGAAGCAAAAAAACTAGAGAATGGAGGAGGTGATTCAATAGCTGCAGGTAACATATTACTTTTACGGCTTTAAAATGTTAATTGTTTTGGTTATTCCAAAATTGCTAACAATGGGTATTTTTTCAGGTGATGACAAACTGTGGGCTGATGTCGACAAAGAACTCGGCGAATTTTTGCACGGCGTTGAGCCCGAAGGTGAAGTTGGAAACGAAGATAGTGGCGATGAAGAAAATCAGGGCAGGTAAATAAATGACTTGATTGTTATGTTTTGTTTTTACTATGTTTACTGCTGTGGGGTGAATGCAATAAAATGTTGCCTCGCCTCCCTTGCCCGTGGATACAGTAAGAATCTATACCCCCGGAAGATGGGCAGCAGGTTTTTTTGTGTCAATCAACATCCCGTACTGCGCTCGCCAACCCGCCTGCCAAGCGTGGCGAGTATGGCAACAACCCCCCCCCCCCCCCCCCCCCCTTAATCTTGGAGATCCATGAGGGAGGCCTATGTCTAGCAGTGGATGTGGACAGCAGCAGTCCTACGACTGAGGAGATGATAATTATATTTTTTACTGCATTACAATAATTGTGCACTTATTCACTCAGCTCAAAATTTAATTCTGCATCAGTTTTAAAAAGTTAATTATCTTTTTAATAGGTACGATAAATTCCGAAAAAGTGACAAGAAAATGAAAAATGATGACACTGCAGAAAATGAGCCAAATGCTGAAGACACTCCTACCGAAAGCAATATTACAGAAGTTACTCCAGCTTAAACCAAGATGTTGTATTATTCTCAATCGAGTAAATACAATATAAGTATTGTAAGTTATAGCTATTTAGCATTTACTTACAATTAATGATGTATGTATTTGATAAAATATCTGTACGGTAATTGTAGGGTCTTATTAAAATATATTATAGTTATTGTTACTGCTATTAGTTGGGTAAAATACATGATTACAGCTTTCCTAAGCTGTAATAATATGTATGTAACAGCTTTACTAACTGTTACCTACATATTTATTAAATCACCTACATCATGTAGGAATTATTACTATGAATGGAGGTAAATGTTGTATGTATGTATGTGTTTAAATCTTGATACTTTTGAGTCAGTAGTTTTATTCTACATTATGTAACGATATCTAAGTGTGACCTTAGTTTTAGTATCTACCATATTCTGACATCAATTTCCTAAAAATAATTTTGTTTCATATAGGTTTAGGAATTACCTGTGTGTAATTAATAAACACACCTAAAGAAACCTCGGGTTTTAATTATTCCTTAGTTTAACACACCAATAATTAATACATTATGTAGTCATTTCTTATATCACATTTATAAAATCTTCGATTTTTTTATCACAATTTTTGGTATGTAAAATCAGTAAACACAAGTAGATGATCTAGGAACCTACCTAGGATACTCATCCGATAAAAGTCTTGTAAGTTTATAAGCGGATTTTCTAGCGGTGGTTCATAGACATGTTTTATTAAAATCAGATGGCGGACTGGGGACAAAAGAGTGGTCAAATGTAACTTGCAATATTTGATACTCGACAAGCAAGCGATGGCAAACTGATTTAAACCAAGAGAGTATTAAGACATTGCCAATATGTATAGCACAGAATTAATAAAAGATAATTCTGTGGTGTGTAGAATATGCGGCTTATGGCATGTTGGAAATTAACGTAGGTATAGTCTTTTATAATTTCTAGTACTTACCTACCTTGAAGTACCTAGTCAATTGGTTCAAGCATTAATCCAATAAATTTAAATCTATTATAAAGCTGAAGAGTTTGTTTGTCTGCTTGAACGCGCTAATCTCAGGAACTACTGGTACGATTTAAAAAATTATATCAGTGTTAGATAGCCCATTTATCGAGGAAGGCTATATAATCATTACGCTTACTAATAGAAGCAGAGTACCAATGAAGAATGTTTTAACATCGGGGTTATTTTCTTCCTTTTGAGAGCTTCCGCTGCGTGCGATGCGTAAACGGTTAGTTTCGCAAAAATCATGTACCTATGACATAATATTGTTCCCCCTTAAAAGATCTAAAAAAAGTCAGCGGCAGCATATATCTATCTCTTAAGGCTCACTATAACCTTTTTATGCTATCCTAATTTGTTCTAAAATAATGCATTAGGCATTTGCAAAGGTGTTTTTATAAACGTGATGTTAATCCTTATCCAAATAAATACGTTATTCATATTCATTACAAGTATGTAATTTAAAACAAAATTGCTCTTTACATCATTTGATTTCAATGAATATCTTAGGAGATATCGCAGTTTTAAAATAACATCGCAGCAAACAGTTATCTCTAAATCCGAGTGGCATTCCCCCACAATTTATTCCAATGAGCCGTTTTCAGTAAAAAAGAAAAAAGAGTTTTCTCCTTATCCTAGCATATGGAGCTGGCAAGCGAAGAAAACAGTTTGTTGTTGATCCCTAATTCTGTCATTGTCAAATGAGCCGTTTTCAGTAAAAAATAAAAAAGTGTTTCCTACTAAACTTAACAGATTGCGCTGGCAGGCGGAGAAAGCAAGTTTGTGATTAATCACAATTGCTGTCATTGCCAAATTGTGTTTCCTACCAGTTAAATAAAACTAACGCCATCTATATGGTTCGAGGGAACTATTTTTGAAGTTTTTACTTTTTAATGAAAACACCTCATTGTGTTTCCTACCAGTAAAAAAACACTAACGCCATCTATATGATTCGAGGGAACTATTTTTGAAGTTCATACTTTTAATGAAAACAGCTCATTGTTGCTAAGAAACCTTAAACACAGAATATTTATCTATACAGTATTCCAACTTCATACAAACGGACGAAGCGCGTCTCTACGCGCCTCGATCTCGCTCGGCATGCAGACAGTCGCGACTGTGCCGCAGTAACGAACGGATGATGGTGTGTTGTTTTTTAACAATAACCGCGCGATTTTTTCACTAAGTTCAAGTACATATTCAATATGAGGAGTAGGATATATTAACGCATCCAGAGATAACTTTTTTAGATTACCTGGAAACTCTGAAAGGTAAGACTATAAAATGAGTTTACTTACTAGTAGATAGGTACATAATGTGTGTCTTTTTATTTATTTATAAAGGAAGGCCTACAGCTTAAAAAAAGCAGAACAAAAATAAAGTTAATTTCTTACACAACTAAACACTAGTTTGACAAAACATTAACTTAATTTAAACAGACAAGCCAATATGTGGCCTTCACGGCTAAAAAAACAATTTAGATACTTTATTCTTGATATACTTTATTATTGATGTTTACTGGATAAGTAAGTATTTCCTTTTATCTCCCGAAAAAAAAGATGACTGGATTAATAAATAAAGTGATTGACACGAGTGAAATAGGTAGTTATTGGTTATAGGCCGGTTCATGAATCATGATACGGTAGGTACACTTGTATTAAAACCTCGGGGCATGTGTCTTTTGTTAGTTTGTATAATTCAAAGTAAAGACGTGGTATTTTATTAGTAATAATAGTTGTTTATTGTACTGTGTACGAACAATACTAGAAAAAATAAATTTGACCGTCTTGTCTGTCAACTAGATAATAGTGTTAAGTATAGCAGCAGCAGAAATACTTAATCTGAAATAATTTTCTCAGAAAGTATTTCTGCTGCTGCTATAACAACATATACGTCAGTATACATATACGTCAGTATACTGGGAATATTTCATGAGTCATCATGAAATATTCCCAGAATATTTCTTTAGTCAAGGCGCAAATATTTTTTTGTCGCAAGTTTATAAGACCGATTTGTTATTCAAACATAAACATGTTTTTTTTTTAATTTAATCTACCAATCAAGAACACACACTTTTTTATTGAACACTACCTATTAAATTTTGTTATTATAAAAAAAGTATATTTACAATCAGAAAACTAAATGGAAACACAAAGTAGGCAAATGTAGGTAATTAAAATGCTGGAGGCGGGCAGCCCTATCGCATGTTTACGTACCGCGCGGCTGTAGGTATTTATTTAAAAAATACAGCCGAGCTACAATACTGTATAGATAGTATTCTGTGCCTTAAACCACCAAATTTATGCAACGGAACCAGACTCGCAAGTAAAATTTCTTCGCAATAACGTGATTGGTGCTACAGTTTTGACTGTTCCAGCAAAGGCAAACAGCGCTGATACCTCGCATCCCTATGATACCAACGGATTTGCCTTAGATATAACTTAGAAAAATAATAATTAAATTTCCGGTGAAGGTATCGTTTGCGGTAGCAATAATAATAAGGCCCAGGGGCAAACATTTAAGCACGTAAGAATAGGTTTACGACAGTGTTTTTCGCACGGACTATATGTTGCCATATCGAGATCTGATTCTGGTGAAAATCAATATCTACTTCTGCCGGAAGAAAACGAAACTAGAAATATAGTGTACGCAGAAGAACTATAAAATAACAAAGTTTTGAGTTTTTAGAATAACCTTCATGATATAAGATTATATATAATTTATAAGACCCAGTACTTTTACCTAACGTTTTAAATTTCCACTCTTACTGATAAAAGCTTGAAGTAGGTACCTAAAATAACGCTTAACGTATAATTTTTAATACCTATTATTTAAAAATATTTTCACCTACGTAAACGAAGACGCGGATTAGAGTTAGCCCAAAGTAACTATTCCACGCGGGCAGAAGCTAGTGCAAAATAAATATAGTAAAAAATCCGTTAACCTACCTACCCTACTCATATTATAAATGCGAGTTTGTATGGATGTTTGTCACTCTTTCACGCAAAAACTAGCCTATGGATTGAGCTGAAATTTATTTATTCATAAAAAGAACGCCAACAGTAGTTATGTATATTATATACCTACTTATAACACATTCAACATTGATCAACATTTGTTATTCGAAATTTTGCACACGTTTCGCCTCTAGAAGGGGGAGACGATTTCTCTTGGATTTTTTTTATAAACATTTGATGTCTATGATACAAGGAATTTCACGATTTTATTTTTCCTAAAATATACGTACAGGAGCGGTATATTTTTCATCTTTTTAACGGAATTCAAATAAAGGAGGTTCTCATGTCGCTGTCGTCTGTATTTGTAACCCCCGACGCAAAAAGACAGGAGTGTTATAAGTTTAACGTGTCTGTGGTATCCTGCCCTCCTTATTGCTGATCACGAATATGTACTTATATAACTCTGTAGGCCCCAAAAATCGAGTTATTGCGTTATGATCAGGGGGGGGACAGTATCAAACATTTTGTCTACTTGCAAATGTTATAGCGCCATCTATTTTTTGTTACTGTAATTTTTCAGTCACAAAAACAACTATTTTAGTTTTTATAAATCCCAAGAGATGCCAGCACTAATGAAGTAAGCGGAAACTATTGGAAAGTCATGATTTGACATTTTCTTAACGTCAAATCACGAGATTGTCTGTCACTGTCAGTCCGTGCGTTCGTTATTTTATAAAAATATTTTGGACATGGCGAGGATGTTGGAGATTTCTACTGCATTTCTTTTCGGCCTTTGAAAAGTTGCGTTGGCGTTTTCCGTGCTTGTGTTGTGTTCTATTTTGCGTCGAGGTGCTCCGCATGTGCGTCGAGGTGCTCCGCAACCAGTGTATCGTGAGATAACGATTTGCGAAAGGGACGCTTTATATAACTGCGACGGGACGCTTGTTGTTTCTGCGGAAAGACGCTGTTTTGTGATCATTGTGTACAGTGAGTGTATCGTGAGGTAACGATTTGCGAAAGGGACGCTATAACTGCGACGGGACGCTTGTTGTTTCTGCGGAAAGACGCTGTTTTGTGATCATTGTGTACCTACTGACTACTAGCCAGCCCCAGTTGGTAAACAATACTTACGATGCCGCAGCTTTGTGCCTTTGGGTGCAAACCCACCAGTAAGTTCTTTTTGGTGCCTAAAGTAGGTTATGTGTGTAGGTACCTATGTACATACTTACTATCTAGCCATGTGTAGGTATCTGTTAAGTAATGACTAATACCCACCTTCATGTCTACTTACTTGCCATACTGAAAACCTATCACACTAATGGCCGTTCCCATTATTCAATCTAAGTATTCATTTTCTTTATTTATATTGGGTTGGATTTTATGACGATTTATGATAGTGGGAGGGTCGTATCAATCCACTTAATATGTTTTCTAGACTAACAAGAAAAGCAACCTTTTTAGAAATATTTGTAGAACCATATACCTACCATATTATTGAATGACAGACATTAACACAATAACTAATTTAGGGTTTTAAATCATTCTCCTAAATGCCTATGTGTTACTCTGTCTAATATTTTCTAATTTTTCTCTTTATAGTTGTTCCTGTGCATCGATTCCCCAATTGTGAAAAATTTCCAGAACGTTTTAAGTTATGGGTTACTCTTTGTGGGGGAAAACTGGATGCAGCATCTGACAATGAATGTTATCAGAAGAAAATAGTTTGTGATAAGCATTTTACGGACAAAGATCGCAATAGAAACAAACGACTCAATGCTCTAGCTGTTCCTTCACTTTTTTTGTCTGGTAAGTATCACAATAATGTTATTTTTTTACTCTGCTAACAATATTATGTGACCTTTCTAATCGGTATTAATTTCTATTACAGGAATAACGGCATGCGAGGACTTGATTTCAAGTGTTGCTGGAATGGCTGACCAGCACATTCATACTTCGCTACATCAACTTCCCATGACAAGTATGTATAGGTACCTCTTTTGTTTTTTGTCCTTATATTGTTAGTCTATTCATGGCTGGGGGCTAGTATGATTGACCCAGTCTAAGCTTTTAATACAGATCATAATCGTTTTCTGTGGTTTCATTATCTAACCTCCTTTATCCTCCACCCTAGTTTGCACTTTTTAGTAGTAGGGCTCATTGTTAATTTAGCCAGGGAAGGACTATCACTAAGCACTAATACTTCTTCTTTCTGTACAATAAAGAATCAATTTAAATGTCAAGCAGTATGATTGATACAACATTTAAAGTCTCAGAGTGATGGACGCAATGCAATATCCTCCTGGGCACATCCCCACTAGACACGGTCCAATATAATTATGATAATGGCTGTTCAATTTGTTGTATTACAGACACTCCAGCTAGTGAACTAATGTCGAATACAACCGAGACAGCTGATAAAAGCAGTCAATTGCTTCGTCAACATTCTATGAAAGGTAATACTATCCACAATTTAATATTAGAAACATAAAAGAAAATCCCCTCAATCTCTTGGTATCAAGAGTTGTAAATATATTATAATTCTATATAAGGCAGGCAATAAAAATACGAAAGCGAATATCATAAATTACACTAACTAAACTGAAATAAAGGAGCAACAGAAGGCAAAGCTTCTACCAACTGAGCTAACAAGGCTGTATGAAAATAATTCAAGAATTAATTTTATCATTTTAGGACTTACTTTGGGTGCATTGGGCTTGCAGAAAGCTTGTGTACTTGAAGAACACAACTACACCGCTGCTAGCAGACACAAACAACTTGTGTCCAAATGTAAGTTTTTACCCAAATAGTTATTTATCAAGCACCAGAGCTTTTTTTGGCCATGGAAACAAACATCTGATTTTATAACTGAGCCACGGGAAAAAAGCAAGGCGAATTATCTTATTACAAGCCTTCTCTAATAAAATAATTCGCCTTGCTTTAAATGAGGAGGAGGACTTCACATCTACCCCCGCATCCACTTCCCTTACCTTCACTTTTGTATCCCCTCAATAGTTCATAACATTTAGTTAGTGAAAAATTTGACATGTAAATTGGTTTTATCAATAAATTGTATTTCTGTTGCCATAATTTAAATTAAAGAATTTAATTTAAGAATAATGCTATTAAATAGATGTCCGTTTAATTAGCACCCTTTATTGTTTACCTTTATTATTACTAGATCATGCATGATAATAAAGCGATTTGCAAAGTTCATCTTAGCTATGTTCTTACTTCTTCTTATATTCAGTGATTAAATGATTCTGAATTATTATTAAATGAGTCAATCGTTTTCTCCATGGATTAAATTGATCAGTTTTAGGTTGGGGTTAAATTATGTATTATGCATTTTATGTGCACGTTTTTACTGATTTTAGTACTTACTAATCTACTTTTTTCTGTTATAGGCACTGGACCAAGATTCAACTCCGCCCAATTCAACAACATGCGCACCCAAATAAAAACCTTGCGTAGTCAAATTTGCCGCTTGAGGAAAAACAAATCTTTTAAAGCTGGCCTGGCCAATGCTCAAAAGGTGTCTGAAAATTTGGCATTTCAACAAGTTGTGAGCAGGATGTCAAAACCATCACAGTTATTTGTAAATATGCAAATGCAAGCATCAAAAAAACTAAAAGGCAGGCGCTTCACAATTGAAGAAAAGGTACTGGCAGTTTCTCTGTACAAAAAAAGCCCCAAATGCTATGCACTGTTGCACAAGTATTTTACTTTGCCATCAGCGAAAGCTATGAAACGCCTTTTAGGCAAAATACGATTGTGCCCGGGCATAAACCCAATAATTTTTGAAAAAATTAAGAAATCCATTTCGGAAAAGGACACCACGGACAGGCTTTGCAGTTTAGCGTTCGATGAAATGTCCATAAGTACGCAAATAAACTACAATGCTCAAAAAGACAATCTAGAAGGTTTTGCCACAAACAACGACAGTAAATTTGCTGATCATGCGCTGGTTTTTATGGTTAAGGGAATCAAACAAAATTTCAAGCAACCAATAGCTTACTATTTTACCAACTGCTTGAATAAAGTTGAGCTAAAAAAACTAGTGAAAACAGTCATACGCCACGCACAAGATTCCGGGCTGATTATAGTTAACACCGTTTGTGATCAGAGCACTGTGAATGTTAGTGCCATAAATGAACTTGTGGAAGAAAAAAAAGCAAAGTATCTGAAGCTGGGAAAAGAGTGGCGGTATGACTGTTTTTCCGTTAAAGGCCGCACTATCATTCCTCTGTTTGATACTCCTCATTTAATTAAAGGTATAAGAAATAATTTAATAACGAAAGATTTAATATATACAACCAAAAATAAAGAAAAAACAGTTAAATGGGACTTCTTTCAAAGAGTTTATGATGCAGACAAATCATACGGGGAACTGAAGCTACTTCATAAAATAACTGAAGAGCATATCAATCCAGATAAAGTTAATAAAATGCGAGTGAAAACTGCAACACAGCTTTTTAGCCACAGTGTTGCAGTCGTCACTGAGCACTTGACTGCCCGAGGAGATCTGCCAGAGGAATGTCGGCAATTGGTTGACATAACTGTGTTGTTGGATAATTTGTTTGATTCTTTAAACGTGTGCAGTTTACATGTCCCACATGGCAAAATTTATAAGGGAGCTGTAAAAATAGGCTCACCTCACCATAAACTTTGGATGGAGGGTAAAAAGGTTTTAAAAAGCGCAAAATTTATTCAAAAAAAGGTCTCCGGTAACAAAATCCGATTATTGGAAATAACTGTACCATCAATCAAAAATTTAATCAGAACCATTGAAGGAATGGAAGCTATTTGGCAGGTCCTTTCTAAAAAGTTTGGTTTAGATGCAATGCTGACAAGAAATTTCAATCAAGATCCAGTTGAAAATTTTTTTGGGAATATCAGAAGCTATGGAGCACGGAACAATGCCCCTAACACAATTTCCTTTGAGGGTGCATATAAAGCACTGCTTTTAAATAATTATAGCGCTCCTCATTCTAGAAGAGCAAATTGCGAAGAGGACAATAATGAATGCCTACAAAATTTAGATTTTTTTCTAAGAGAAAATCGGAGCATACCCATTGAAACTTCTGATATTCCCGAAATAAATATACCATATAATGAAGATGTATGTGTAGATTTAAGCTTAACGCAAGAAGATGCAGGACAAAGGAATTATGTTTGTGGATGGGTCTTGACCAAGTGTTTAAAAAATGTTTGTAAATCTTGCCAGCAATGCCGCCAAACTCTACTTAGTAATAGCACTTCCAGAAATAACGCATTTATCAGAGCAAAAGAATACTGTAATAAAAACTGGCTGTGCTATCCCAGTCAAGATGCTGAAGATTGCTTCCGTGATGTACAAAACATAACAAAATCATTTTTGAAAAAAAATGTACCCAAAAAAGAATTAAGAAAAACAATAGTAACATATTGTGATTTATTTGTTGATTACCCATTTAAATGTGACACCCATAAAAATCTATTAAAGGAATCCTTTTTGAAAATATCAATTAATATTATAATATACAGTTGGTGCAGAACCATAAATCGGATTTTGTCTGGAAAAATGAAGTATGAAGGCGAAGATGAAATTAAAAAAAGCGCCGCTGATTATTTTAATAAGCACAAACATTGTAAAAACAGAAAATAAATTATGTAATATAAAAACTTGCATTTTAATGACACCTCCTTTAGGTTGGTTCTAGTTTGCTAAAAGTGTGCCAATGTTTTTTAAATTGTTCATCGTTTATTTAATCAGTTTGCTGCACAACAAAAATACTTATAGCAGACTAGGAACCAACAAAATAGTAAGAGTTCATAATTATTAGTGCAGTACTAGGCAAGGAACCTACTATAGAGTACACGTACCTATAGATAGGTAGATATAGGTACTAGAAGTTTTCGGTCACAAATAATAGATGGCGCTGCAAAGTTAGTTGGCATCAAAAACTGAAAGAGGGCTCTCTTTTCCCCTATACTTATTCTACTCTTTGGTTATGATATCTTTATCCATTAGCAGGGCAGTATCGTAGCTCCCAAACGCAAACGGCGGATGAACCGATTTTCGTTATAATTTTATCCCGAGTGTTCTTAGCCATGTTTTATCAAAAACAGTCTCATTCGATTATTCACCCCAACTTCTCAAAGTTAGGGTGAATAATCGAATGTTTTCAAATATACCCAAGTGGGGTATCAAATGAAAGGGCATGATATTATGTAGATTGCAAAACTGAGGGTAGTACACATTATAAAAAAAATAGGTAACCTCAGAGACTAGTTAAAGTGTCGGGGGTTATGTTCTGTTTTTATTTAATCTTTATTATATCAAGACTTGTCGTTTATGAACCCATTTAGGAAATTATTTTTAGAGTTCGAATAGGTACTTACTTGTCTTTGAATTAGGTCCCATTTTTTTAACTCAGTTCTGATGATAGGTTCTAGGAATCGAGGGAACTCCTCAAATGTTGTAGGTAAACATATAGCCGCAATATTTAGCTCTATTAACCAAATCATACTGTAATACTTAATACAGCATGATATGGTAAAATGGAACTAAATGAAGAAGACCGCAGAACGATGGTTATAAAAACATTTCAATATTAAGGTTCCTGCAAACAGGGTATAGAAAAGTTGCATCTTGCTGGCAATTTTGTTGATTAATATATTTGAAATTAAGCAGTATATATGCAACTATACCCTTGCAGCAATTTCATAGTGCAATTCATGTTTGTCATGGTTATAGATTGCAATACTGAGGATACACAATAAAATTTTTATTCTTAAGAACTGTTTTTTTTTCCTAATAAAATAAAAAATTGGTAACCTCAGAGTCTTAAGTGTTGGGGGTTACTTATTTTTTTTTATAATCTTATAGTAGGTACAATGTGCTTGAGGATAGCTGAGGGTATGACACTCAATGATTAAAAAAAAGCAGCAACATAACATGGGCATGATGCATCACAATTATATCTCTACTACACCAGCTGCTCTGTGATTTTATTGATTGCCATAACTTTTTTGTCCAGGAAGGTGACTGTGCTTGATAGTTATTGAATAACTAAAATGACACTGTATAAATCAGCTATATTAGATGTGAAAGACCTATTTACTTACTGATTGTAATAATATAAGTGATTTTACATTCCTTACATGAGCCTGCCAAGTATGGAGAGTATGACAAAAACCCCTCATGATCCATACTTGCAGATTCATGAGAGAGTCCTATGTCCAGCGGTGGACATCTTACAGCTGAGATGATTACATTCCTTTGAAAAAGGAAAACTACATTTCTATGATGGATGATGAAATAAAATGACCTATTAGATTTTTATAATGTATTTAGCCAAATCACTTCTTCGGTTTAGCTTCCTTTACAGCAGTAGGAGCCTTTGTCACATCATCTGGGTTTTCAGCAGCATCCTTCAACCTCTTGGCACGAATACCAACCAGTCTAGCCAGAGAACGTGCCTGTAATGAAAGATATAACATTTAGAGTAAACAATTATAGTTAATTTGGTTCCATCCAGAACCCACATAACATATTATGTAAGTTGAGGGTTTTAAACAGCCCCTCAGTAGCTGACTTACTATTATTCAATTGTAATTAACTTTTGGGCCGAGTTTAATTAACCAGCTTTAAATATAATGCTACATCACAATTAAGTAAACCCCCAGCCGTACCCGCCATATGGATTTCAAGCTAAGTATCTTGTGCAATACTTATTTATAACACCGTATACATGTACATCATTTTGATTCATTTGAAGTTTACCCATAGTTAAATTAAGTACTACTTACTCCTCTAAGGTACAGGTAAGCATTGAAGTTCTTCTCATCTTCAGTGATAGCCCTGGCAATGGACTTGGGGGCTGGCTGTTGGACTGGCATCAGAGGGCCAGTGAGCTGAGTGGCCAACTTGCGCTCTTCTTCATTGGCCTCACCCTTCAGCACCTGAAAAAAGTAAAAAAAACTTTTTGGTAGTTTATTTAAAAAAATTTTATCTTTTGAAAATTTTGTCCAAAACAATGTATTCATCAATAATTTAAAAACTTGAAAGTATTTTACTCTGGAAGATGTTAATTTAAAATAACTATATGAACTTGTTTTACCTACCTAAAATGAATACACAAACAACATAATTACCTTCTTGCCCTTAGGGAACAGAATGAGACGCGCTCTGTATTCCTTCAATCTCTGGACATTAGCTTGCAGAGACTCAACAGACTTGTTACGCCTGCGTGGGTCTACTGAGATGCCAATGGTTCTGGCGAATGCAGCGCTGAGTCCAGCTGCCTAGACAAGTAAAAATATATTTGTAAATAGTTTTTTTTTTGAGGAGGATCCAAGAAATAATCTGCAATTCTAACTAGATAAGTGTGTAAAGGTAACCCTAAAAAAAAATAAAGCAAAATTTTGAGAATTCAAATTTGTATAGAGATCAGACTACATGAGGTAGATACATGCTTAGATTTATACTTCATTGCTTAGTCATGTAGTAAGTGCTTACACAAACTACAACAAAACAAAAATGTTGGAAACAGGAATAGTTCTTGTACATTTTATCTTTGCCAACTTTATTGATATCAAATATAAATCGTAACATTTAGTTTCACTTACTCTGACTTCGCGAAGAGTGAATCCTCTGCCGGCGCGTACTTTAGTGTGGTAGCGAATGGTAGGGCATCTTACAACCGGTCGCAGGGGTCCGGCAGCAGGACGAGGAGCTACAGCCTTAGCCTTCTTGATTCTGTTTTGTTTTCTGCGGTGGCGTCTAGCAGGCTGGTTAAACCAAGTCTTCACAAATCTCTGCCAATCTTTGTGGAAGTGCCCATTAGGGATCATATTATTTCCCTTCCCCATGTTTATTTAACCACAGGTACACCTAAAATGGGAGACACAAAATCAATTCGGTGTTCGATGTGACCGAAACTTTACCAACAAATATTGATATCAAACGCTACTTATAATACAACGATTCTTTTGATAAATACGGATTATTTTAGAGAACACTAACCAACACCAAGGAAATGTTTAGAAAAAGGAATTCGCCAATTTGTTTGACATTGACAGAAATGTTTGCATGACTGACGTAATGACATGTGGCATTGACAGATTACCATAAGCCCCCAAATATAAGTTATTCTACTTATTCATGGATGTGTTAAATTAGAACAGCTAGAAATTAATTTGCCTGTCGTGTCGTGTTCTATGTCAATATGTCTTCTGTGTATGTCAAATTAAAATTTATTAATATAACACAAGTAACATTACAGATAAGTAATCTACGGCGTTACATGGTCATAATGGTACACAAATTAAAAACAAAGACGGTTATTATAAAACTATGTACAAATCAAAAAGCAAGACAACAAATAAATTTACAACACATAAATTACCTATATAAAAAAACAAAACATCTTACAAAATTGAAAACAAACAAACGCTGTGGCAATCTGTAATTGAGGAAACACAACATTATTTCATTCAAACAGTCAACATTATTTTTAAAACCTATTATTAACTCATGTTATGTGATTTTCTTGTTGGATGCCCTTTAATAAATAAATAAACAACATAATATAGTATTATTTTGGTAAAAATCTAAGAGGTTTAATTATATGGCATATTATTAGTAAAATTAAAACAAAAATCACCTTAGGTTGGACCTATTACAAATACAAATTACAAAACAGAAAACAGGTAGCTACCACGGCAGAAGGGAACTTTGTTGTTCACAGTATTGCAAAAAAATCTGTCAGCGAAAATATCTTATTTTATTTTATTTATTTGGGAAACAAACAGAACAATGAAGCTTAAAAACTAAAGAAATTACAGAGTTACACTTAATCCAAAAAAGTTTACACTATTAATTAAGTCTTGCATAGAATGTGACGTGAATGAACAAATTAAACAAAACAAAATAAACTATGTACCTACTTACTAAAAATAAAAACAAAAAAATGGTTGATAAATACCTAAGTATTTATCAATCATCATCGGCGAAAAGTAAGCAATGAGAGTTGGTACGGTTTTCGGATAGATCGTGGACCATTAATGTAAACAATAAAGGACCTAAAGACGGACCCTTTACTGATGCCACTCCGTACAATAGTAATTGTGCACGCTGTGGCTACCTGTAATTGAGTGTAAACTGTGTAACGCACAGTCAACATTATTTTTAGAACTTGTTATTAACTTATGTTGTGTGATTTTCTTGTTGGATGCCCTTAAATAAATAAATAAAATGTGATAGCTTGGTTTTACAATGGTAAACTTGTTGTAAAAAAGTACTCTTATTGTTTATTCTATTGTTATTGTAAAAGACACAAAAATCTATTGTCTACCCATCCAAATATCACACAAACCACCTCCTTTGTTACCTTTAAGACACAATGTGTCACAACACACAAATACATTTCCAGCCTAATCCTATGTCATTATTTTTCATTTATTAATTTAAAATATTTTCTTTATATTTTTATCGAAAAATAAAAGCAGATTTATATAATTTTCAACTAAATCAACTAGATAATACAAACGGATAACAGGAAACGGATGCGCCCTGGGATAATGTGTTATTGCTGGCAATTTTGCTGTATTGCCAGGATTTTAATTAAAGTTTCCCAAGTCTTATTTTTGTCGTGTTGGTAAGAGCGTGACTTGACCCGCCACGCCATTTTGATTTTATTCAAACGTCACCTTTTCCTTTGGTGAGCAAGGTGTGTTCACGCGAGGTTGTGTGACCACTCGAAATAGGCCACACAATCCTCAGAATTTCGTGAAATATTCTTGTAAAATAAAAAAAAAAATCATAAAATTCACAAAATCCAAAAAAATTGTAAAATAAGAAAAAAAACAAACGGGAATCACTTGATTTTAAGTTTAGTGTACGTAAGCGTGCAACGTGGTCTAAGGAATGCGATAGTCATTGTAAAGAGAAAGTGAAGTTGTTCTTTGACTTCGTATCGTGTTTGATGTCGACGTGAAATTGTATCAAACATTCAAGATGAATCCAGGACCACCAAATTACCCGATGGCATCCCTGTATGTCGGGGATTTGCATTCCGATATAACCGAAGCCATGTTGTTCGAAAAATTTTCAACGGCTGGTCCGGTTTTATCTATACGTGTATGTCGCGACATGATAACACGTAGATCCTTGGGCTACGCTTATGTCAATTTTCAGCAGCCAACCGATGGTAAGTTTTAACTACTGTTATTTTACCTACCTTTTAATTTTTTTTTGTAAAAAATAACCTATAAATTTCAAATCGTTCCATATGGTTATGTGTAATAACTTGATAAATAATTGCATCACCCACTAGCATAATATTACAAGACAAACTGCAACTGTTTCATAAGTCAGTAAATGTAAATCAACATTATTTTGCATTGTTTTAGCTGAAAGAGCTCTGGACACTATGAATTTCGATATCATCAAAGGAAGACCTATTAGAATCATGTGGTCCCAGCGTGACCCTTCTCTGCGCAAGTCTGGAGTTGGTAATGTGTTTATCAAAAACCTTGATAAAACAATTGATAATAAAGCTATGTATGATACATTCACTGCTTTTGGGAATATATTGAGCTGTAAGGTGGCTCAAGATGAACATGGTGCCTCCAAGGGCTATGGATTTGTTCATTTTGAGACTGAAGAAGCAGCCAACAAATCTATTGAAAAAGTTAATGGAATGTTATTGAATGGTAAAAAAGTATATGTGGGCAGATTCATTCCACGTAAGGAACGCGAAAAGGAACTGGGAGAGAAGGCCAAGCTGTTCACCAATGTTTATGTCAAGAATTTTGGAGAAGACTATTCTGACGAAATGTTGAGGGATATGTTTGAGAAGTATGGTCACATTACAAGTCACAAAGTAATGTACAAAGATGATGGGCATTCAAGAGGCTTTGGATTTGTAGCCTTTGAAGATCCTGATTGTGCTGAGAGGGCCTGCATGGAATTAAATGGAAAGGAATTGGTTGAAGGCAAACCATTGTATGTAGGACGTGCTCAAAAGAAAGCAGAACGTCAAAAGGAATTAAAAAGAAAGTTTGAACAGCTTAAATCAGAACGCTTGACCCGCTTCCAAGGAGTTAACTTGTATGTTAAGAATTTGGATGATACTATTGATGACGAGCGCCTGCGTAAGGAGTTTGCTCCCTTCGGCACTATCACTTCAGCTAAGGTATGTATCTTATCTTGATTGACGACCTCTGTGGCGCAGCGGGCGAAGGTCCGCCTGCGACGCAAGAGGTTGCGGGTTCGATTCCCGCCTCGGGACAAATGTCTGTACGATCTGCAGATATTTGTTCAGGGTGTTCTGGGTGTTTTTCTATATATAATAAAAATATCTATCTATGTAGTATAATGTATTAAGTATATCAGTCATCTAGTACCCATAACACAAGCTCTGCTTAGCTTGGGGCTAGATGATGCTGTGTGATTTGTCGAGCATTATTTATTATTTATTATCATGGTAAATCTAGTTTTGTATCAAAACTTATTCAATGTAAATACACATCTAAACAGTACCATTTAGGATAAACTTTCCACTATGGACCATCAATTTAAAAGTTCATATTTTTTTTGTAGATAATACTCATAGAAAGGAAGCATCTTGCCAATTTTCAGGTTGCAGAAGTTAGTTCATGAGATATATATTTTTTTAGTTTTCATACAAATTGGGAAATAACACACAATTACCAATTCAATTTGACAACCAATTGTCATGTCAGATGTTAAAGTTGACACTTTACATTTTGTTAACCATTGAGTTTTATTTTATTCCATTTTATGTCATGTTTTTTTACTTAAATATATTTTTATTTTCACATATAAATTTTGGTGTATATAGTTTCATGCACAATAATTGTTGTCATATTATCAATTTACATTAACTTATTTTCACCAAAAATAACGGAGTGTAAACACTTTACATTGCTCTGAACGAAACGCGAAGCGACGCCATTTTGTTTAATAACGTTTTTCATGGTCTTGTCTGTCCTACCCTAAAAATACCCAAAACTGAATCTTCTTTCCCCATGGTCTTGTATGCAGTCCCCTTACGGGTCTTGTCTGCTGTACCCTTACGAGTGTATATGAGAGCGCAGAGGGAGACCGGTCCTAGTAAATGTCCACACCAGCCATGGTGACTTCCAAGACTGAATTTTCTAACCATGCTTTTGTTTGTAGGTAATGTTGGAAGATGGGCGCAGCAAAGGTTTTGGTTTTGTGTGCTTCTCATCTCCTGAAGAGGCAACTAAAGCTGTGACAGAAATGAATGGACGCATTGTTGGCACCAAGCCCTTGTATGTAGCTTTAGCTCAACGCAAAGAAGATCGTAAAGCTCATCTGACATCCCAGTACATGCAGCGTATGGCTAGTGTCCGAATGCAACAAATGGGACAAATTTTCCAACCTGGTGGTGCAGGAGGCTACTTCGTACCCACCATACCACCAGCCCAGCGCTTCTATGGGCCAGCACAAATGACTCAAATGAGACCATCACCTCGCTGGACTGCACAACCAGCTGTGCGTCCTAATGCTCAATCAGGTGCATCTGGCTATCCAAATATGCAAGCCACTTTCCGCCCTGCTCCCCGAGCACCGGCGCAGGCAGCCATGCGCTCATCACTCGGAGCTAGACCTATCACTGGCCAGCAAGGAGTAGCTGGACAAGCATCAATCCGCGCACCTCTTGTGAACCAAGGGGGTCGTCCAGCTGGATATAAGTATACATCTAACATGCGCAACCCTCCAGCTCCTCAACCAGCTGTACACATTCAAGGGCAAGAGCCACTTACTGCCACTATGTTAGCCACTGCTCCTCACCAGGAACAGAAGCAGATGCTTGGTGAACGTCTCTTCCCTCTCATCCAGCGCATGCATCCTGATCTTGCTGGAAAAATAACTGGAATGCTTTTGGAGATTGATAATTCCGAATTGCTTCACATGTTGGAGCATGGAGAGTCTTTGAAGGCTAAAGTTGATGAAGCTGTTGCTGTCTTGCAAGCTCACCAAGCCAAGCAGCAGGCCACCAAAAAAGAATAACAATGTTGCACTAAAGCTGATTGTATAAAATTACATCCCAATCAGCTTTCTTAGAACTACAAAAGTTCTTGACAATTTTTATTATGCTTTGAACACTATATGAAATAGTTATTACATAATATTGATCCCGCTAATAAAAATACATTATAAAAATTGAAAAAACAAAAAAGCGGTTTATGCTCCCTTTAGCTATGAAATTTTATATCAGGGAGTGTATTTCTGCAAACAAAAATAATGTAACTGTATACTAAGGGTTATGTACTCTTAGCTCTTTGACTTTTTACATTAAATAAGAAGTTTGTTTTATGTTTTACGACGAAAAATATATTTCTTGTCTTATATATAACCCAAGAAATAGAGTTGGCTATTTTTGTTTCTTTCAAGTATCTTTCTTTTCCATAATCAGGTTACATTGAAACTTGTACCTTGGATTGTAAACTGGGTCCCCAATGTAGCTGATTATTTACATATGTATCTATTTGTTACAATAAATATTATATTCTTTGGAATATCCATATTCATTACATGGTGTTTCATTTGAAATCCTTAGGGGCCGTCTCCACGAGCGAGAGAATCGCGACGATGTTATCGTCGTGCCACGTATTTCTATAGCGCGGACTCGTCGCGATTCTCGCGCGCTGCGCTGCGATTTTGTAGGTATTTTGTCATTTCATAAAATATTTGTAAGATATTAAAAAAATCTTAATTTCACAATTCTCTCCATAAGAGGCCAATGTTTTGTAGTATTTTTTTTTACCAGTTTTAGATTTGGTTATTGAGAAATACTTATTTTGCAATGATGAAATCTGGTAGTACCCACCCTTAGAAGTAATTTCTATATGATTGGGGTTGTTGTGGTATATGCACTGCTCTAATAAGTACCTAAACAAAGAGTAGGTATGTAACACTCGGACCTAAGTATCGCTCGAGTTGCGTCGAACTATACCAAAATAATTGGTACAGCAGCGCCTCTTTGGTCGGGACAGAGAACTACCTACGCAAATCCTACACACAAAATGAGACATCACGACCAAGTCTCCATCCATACTATCGTCAACCGTACTCAGGGCTCTGCTTGGACACACTAAAATACCTATTAGGTATCTATTGGTAGATCTTAATGATTGATATAGGTAGGTACCTAATTGACTAGGTGCTGTTATTAATGATAAGGAAATTAATTTAGGCATTTAATTAAGGGCAGCTCTTTATTTATATTACATAATTATTACTATAAAGGGTACTTATTATAATTTAGTCCGAAGGACTGTGCCACTGAAAAATATAGGTACGGAAAACAGTCCGAAAAAACTAAAAATCATATCCACCCTACAATACAAACATGCTATAATAAATGTGTTTTCTCCTAAAGTATGTCATGTAATTCGACGGACGATACGCAGTTTTTTAGTCAAAAATTTGTTAAAAACATTGACCTAACTTGTTTTATCCTTGGAGGTTGAACTTGCAATATAGCCGAAAATATGGAGCTCTCAGATTTCAAATTAGATTCTCTGTAACTTCTTATCCCAACTCAGTTTTAGCGACGTTTATAGTGAATCTCAACCAGATGCAGCTTACAAAAAAATTATCGAATTACTACAGCTAATATACAATCTTTGTATACCAATAGAAAAATCTAAAGTTACATATAAGAAAAAACAGAATTGGAAATCAAAAGGAATTATGATATCAAGCAAAGCAAAACGTCAATTTTATTTACAAGTTAAAAAAAGTAAAAATGAAAAAATAACGAAACTTATACAAAATATAATAAAATATTTAAAAGAGTGATTCGAGTTTCCAAGAAAATATCAAACATTAGATACTTACATAAATAGAAGTACCAATAAATCTAAGGCTACATGGGGAATAATAAAACAATACACATCTAATACAAATACAATAAGAACTACTATATAGATAAGGTTAAAACGGAGGGTCGAGAAGTAGGTAACTAATTCCAAAGAAATTGCTAAATTATTCAATAAATATTTCATTAATTTAAATACAAGTAAACAAACAAATTTGCGACATCAAATACATAAAAGAAATTGTAATACAAACAGTAAAAGTATGTTTCTCACACCTGTAGATGAATATGAAATAAAAAATATAGTAAAAAAACTGAAAAATACAAAAAGCTCAGGTCACGATCAAATCCCAATCCAAATTATTAAATGCAGCATTGATATAATAGTAAAACCATTAGTTTATATAATTAATTTATCATTAGAGCATGGTTGCTTTCCTAAGGAATTAAAAAAAGCGCTTATCAAGCCATTGCACAAAAAAGGCTCTAAATCTGACATGGGAAATTTCAGACCAATAGCAATTCTTCCTTGCGTATCAAAAATTTTTGATAAAGCTTTATATAATAGAATTATGTCGTTTCTAGATGCAAACCATATACTTAATCCGAATCAATTTGGCTTTAGAAAAGGAAGAAACACTACACTAGCCGTATTCAAGACCCTTAGACAAGCATGGGAAGAAATAAATAATAAAAAACATGGTGTTGCCCTGTTCTTAGATTTATCAAAAGCCTTTGATTGTGTTGACCATGCTATACTCCTTAGTAAGTTAGAGGAAATTGGTATAAGGGGAATAGCGCTTTCCCTTATAAAATCATATCTAAATGACAGACAACAAACAACAGTAATTGATATGTATAATAGCCACACAAAAACCATTGAGCACGCTGATTCTGGTTTCGAAGTTATTTTACAGGGTGTTCCACAAGGTAGTGTCCTGGGACCACTTTTGTTTTTAATTTACGTTAATAACTTACCAGAGATCACGGAACATCTTTGTGTCATGTTTGCAGATGATGCTACAATTTTCATACCTCAAATAAATTATAATACACACGAATTTGAAATAGAAATAAATAAAACTCTTGACACTATTGTTGATTATTTAGATGCCATTAATTTAAAAGTAAATATAGAAAAAACAAAGTTTCTTAGATTTAAAAACTATAAAACCCCTCAAATTAATTTAAATATATGTAACAAGGGAAACAAGGTAAATGGAATAAATGAAACAAATTTTCTTGGAATTAATATTGACACTTATCTTAACTGGAAATCTCATATTAATAAAGTAAATAGTAAAATCTCAAAATATTGTTATTCACTCTCAGTTTTAAGTAATGTCGCGTCAAGGATGGTTGCAATTAATGCTTATTACGGCCATGTTTTTCCTCAGTTATGTTACGGTGTTATATTTTGGGGTAATTCTGTGGAAGTACAATCTACGTTTATCATGCAAAAGAAATGCATTAGATCTATATTTAATCTGGAAAAAACGCAGTCTCTGCGAAATATTTTTGAGGAGAACAATATCTTAACACTCACCGGTATTGTATATTTTAGAAATTTGTCTATTTGTTAAAAATAATAATAACTTTTTTGAGATGAAATCTAGTCGATCAGATAACATTAGAAATAAATATAAATTTAATCTTTGCATCCCTCAAATAAATAACACTATGTTTCACAAGAGCACTTATATAACGGCAATTAAAGTATTTAACCATTTACCACTGGAAATAAAACAGCTGAATGGTAATACTTTCAAGTGTAAGTTACGAAATTGGCTTGTACACAAGGTTCATTATAATCTCAAAGAGTACTTTGATACATAGATAATATAAAATATTAATTTAGGTGTAACTTGTTGGTTTGTCAGTCTATGGCTTATTCAAATGTGTTTTTTCTTCTATTGCTTAGTATTAAGTGATCACTTAATAGTGATGAGTATTGTATGTCCATCATCATCATCATATCAGCCCGTTGACACCCACTGCTGGGTATAGGCCTCCTCTTCAGCACGCCAACGTAAACGGTCCTGTGCAAGTCTCATCCACTGTCGTCCGGCAACCCTGGCCAGATCGTCCGCCCATCTGGCAGGTGGTCTGCCTCGAGGCCGTCTCGTTTCCATCGGAAACCACTCTGTTACCGCCTTGGTCCATCGGCTGTCGTCTCGCCTGGCAACATGCCCTGCATGTATTGTATGTCCGAAATGGATAAAATTGTTTTCACATTAATTTTATTTAAGACCTTCCATGTACATGGAAAATGTAACAATTTAACAATAAAGTTTTCTTATTCTTATCTGTTAAATTTTGGGTCATTAGGTATTTCTTTTTCACGATGTGTAATGAAAGTCAAATAATTTAAAAATGTATGTAAAATACGGTAGGTATGTTTTGAACATTTTTAAGTAGGTAGGTACTGCTCCTTGGTTGGCAGTTGGCAGGTTGAACCTGTGTAACAGCGTTTTCTAGCAAGTTGAAATTTTAGGTATACCTAGCCTTTACAAATTATTGACTAAAAAAAATAAAAATTGTATGTTGACATGATGATGATGATTCCTAGCCGATTTCGGCCATGGCGACTGAGTATTCAGATAAGAAGTCTCATAGGAGGGTTCTGGTTTTCTACCCTTTCATGTGCTCTAAGGTAGCTTGTGTACCCAATCTTATAAGAGAAGGTACGAGAGCACTTTGGGCACGTTAATACCCCGTTGATAAAATTGTACCGGATGTCAGCTGGTGCACGGGCCTTCAGCTCATCGAGCTCCTCGCGACGCTCATCTTCAAAGGTATCAACCTGTTGATGGATAAAACGTCTCCACTCAGGGCGCTGTGCTGCTTTTGACTCCCAAGTACCTAGATGGTTCAATTTTGCATCGCTTCATATGTCTTTTCAGAACATCCTTATATCTCAGGTACTGGCCACCGCTTTTACGCTTACCGCACTGGAGTTCTGAAAAGAAGATGCGCTTCGCAACTCTACTATCCGGCATTCGAGACACGTGTCCACACCAGCGTAGCTGTCGCCTCATCAGATACACCTCAGCGCCTCCGACTTGAGCGCGCTTCAGGACATTAGTGTTCCTGACGCGGTCTGACATTCATGATGTCTCGGAGACATTTGAGGTGAAATCTGTCGAGTGTGCGAATGTATTTGCGGTACAGGACCCATGACTCAGACGAGTACAGGAGATTTGGTAATACTACCGACTGATAGACACTGACTGGTGGAAAGGTGTAGATCGTGTGAACGAAAAACTTGTACGAAGTCTACCGTAGGCCGCGGTAGCAGTAAACAACTGTTGTTGTATGTATGTTGACATACTAATGCATAAGAATAGGTACCTAGTCAAATGAGTACCTATTTCTTTTTTTTTACGCAGAACCTTGATTATATTTCTAGAACGTTAGACTAGAAGCTTCAGTCTCTCCATATGAAATCACGATGTAGGTATGACATCTGCCAGTGAAGTCCCGTCAAAATCTGCAAGGTACTTCCGCGTGGTCATATTAAATTCTCATATTGGTGTAGGTCTATTGTCTCCCCTGATAGATCCCCTAGGGGAGATATATCAGGAACGCTACTTCTGATTTGTCATACTATTTTGTCTTACCGCTACTTCCGAGTTGTCATACTCTATACGCTCGCTACAAACATGGTATACCACTGGGGCGGCATGTTGACTCGGATCAAGTAGAAAATATATGTATAAAAAATCCTATATCCTATCCTAAGAGCCCTATATCCTGTCAACGTGCCCCAAAAATAAAATAAGTGCCTATTAAGGTTTCAGATTAATTCGAAAAATTTAGGTAAATGCCGCTGCAGTAACGCCCTGGAAACGTTAATAGGCACTTATTTTATTTTTAGGGCGCAAAAACAGGGTATAGCGCTCTAATTTTTCTATATATTTTCTACTTAATCCGAATTGACATGCCGCCCCAGTAACGCATACCGGAACCGGAAACCTCAGTACGCGAGTCCGACTCGGTCTGGCCGGTTTTAGCCTATGTTGAGATGACCGCGCGGCACCGCGCGGTTGACTCGGCGCGCGGTTTGTGATTGTAACAAATCAATGTTGTTGTTTACATGACCGCGCGGCACCGCGCGGCTTAAGATCTACAATCCTGTATCGAACTGTTCAGATGACCCGCGCGGCACCGCGCGTTCATCTGAACATAGGCTTATTCGATTTAGGGTTGTGGGGACTCGTTTGCAAAATATTAATATTGAAATGCCTAGGGGCCCTGGATCCCGGGCCTGTTTATTGCACAAAGAAACACAATGGTATTTATTACTGGGTAATCACTGGACCATAAAATAAAAAGTGTTATTATTCTAAGGGAGAAAACTTAATGTCAGTACCAAGTTAGGTTCTTGTGTTGCCTCTTTTCTTGAAAATCATGTCATCTGAAGAAGTCTTCAACCAGTGTGTGTTACCAGAGGTGACTTCAAATGTGGTCCTTCACTACCAACTGGCCTCATGAGGGCTATGCTCGGAGTTTCTCTACATGATTCAATTAGAAATGAGGAGATATGTAGAAGAACTCGGTTCACCGACATAGCCAAACGGATTACCACGTTGACGTGGCATTGCTTCCAGCCACAATACCTGGTGCTCCAAGAGGGCCTACAGCAGTGGACATCCTATGGCTAAAATGATGATAATGATGTCATCTGAATGAAGCAAACAAATTAAATAATGTGCTTTACTGTGACTTTTCAAAACCACTTTTTATCCTTAATAATGAATCATCATCATCATTTCAGCCGTAGGACGTCCACTGCAGGACATAGGCCTCCCTCATGGATTTCCAGTTATTGCGGTTAGAAGCGATCTGCATCCACCGTCGACCTGCGGTCTTCACCAGGTCATCATCCCATCTTGTTGGTGGACGTCCTACGCTGCGCTTGCCGGTCCGTGGCCTCCACTCGAGAACTTTTCGGCCCCATCGGCCATCTGTTCTGCGAGCTACATGGCCTGCCCGCTGCCCATTGCCACTTCAACGTGCTAATCCGTTTGGCTATGTCGGTGACCCGAGTTCTTCTACGTATCTCCTCATTTCTGATTCGATCACGTAAAGAAACCCCGAGCATAGCCCTCTCCATAGCTCGTTGAGCGACTCTGAGCTTATTCATGAGGCCAATCGTGAATGACCACGTTTCGGTTCCATATGTCGTCACTGGTAACACACATTGATTGTAGACTTTCGTCTTAAGGCACTGAGGAATTTTGGACGAAAAAACGTTGCGTAGTTTCCCAAACGCTGCCCATCCGAGTTGGATTCGTCGATTGACCTCTTTCTCAAAGTTGGACCTACCTAATTTATTTATTTATTTATTTGAGCCACCAACAGAAGATACACAAGTAAAAAATTACAATAGTAAAAGCAATAAAAATCATGAGCTAGTGTTCTCCCAATTACAGGCAGCTACATCTTACAAATTAAGTTATCAATATTATATTAGCAAAAGTTAATATAATAAGAATTAGAATTTTTAAACATAGGTAACAATTATATTAAATTATATTTAAGAATGTTTAAACAAAACAAATATCTACGTTCTACATAAGGTTGAATAAAATAAATAAAATAAAAAGAAACTAGTGAAAGTAAACTAGTAAAGAAACTATGACTTAGTGTCAGAAGACTATGCACAGAGAGATGCAAGGCTTTTTTTATATTTAAGTAGAGGTTCTCCTAAATCTAGGTCGCTTATTTTCGATAAAGTGTTATAAACTTTACAAATCCTGGACAAAACAGCATTTTGTCCCAAGTTGCTATGGGAAAATGGTACAAAGAATAGGTTAAACGCTTTTTTTCTAGGTAATCTTGAAGGTATGTTGATCAATTGGACAGTTTGTCCTAGGTATACATACGCGTCGACAAATTCGAGAGCCGAGTTCTCAACCATAACTGGGGCAGGCACCACATGGACATTCGACATAACCTTCGTCTTGTCCATGTTCATTTTAAGGCCTACCCGTTGGGAGACTCGATTGAGGCCTTCGAGCATCGTGCCGAGTTCGTCCATCGACTTTGCCATGACCACAATATCATCGGCAAACCGAAGGTGAGTCATGTATTTGCCGTTAATGTTGATGCCTAGTCCTTTCCATTCCAAGAGCTTGAAGGCATCTTCCAAAGCGGTCGTAAACAGTTTGGGAGAGATTACGTCTCCCTGTCTTACGCCTCTTTTTAAGGGAATATCCTTCGAAGTCTGTTCCTGTACTCGGACTGACATAGTGGCGTTTATATACAAAGACTTCAACACTTCGATAGTCAATTCGGCATCGTTAGAGACTCGAGCACCGCCCATATTTCGATCGAATCGAAGGCTTTCTCATAGTCCACAAACGCGATACATAGCGGCAAGTTATACTCTTCGGTCTTCTGTATCACTTGCCGCAGCGTATGAATGTGGTATATGGTACTGTAGCCTTTTCGAAACCCGGCTTGTTCGGGACGCTGGAAGTCATCAAACCTGCGATCGAGACGATTTGCGATGACCCTTGAGAACAGCTTATAAACATGGCTCAAGAGCGAGATCGGTCTGTAGTTCTTAAGCAAGGTGTTGTCACCTTTCTTAAAGAACAATACCACGACGCTTTTGTTCCATGTTTTTGGCGTAATACCTTCGAGCAAGGCGGAGTTGAAGAGCTTCTGAAGGACTTTAAGTATCGGTGATCCACCCGCTTTCAGAAGCTCTGACGTGATTCCGTCCTCCCCCGGCGCCTTGTCGTTCTTAAGCTGTTTTAGGGCCATCCTGATCTCGTACAGGCTGATGTCCGGGATAATAATGACTAATAAATTTTAGAATTTTAAGTTAAGTAAAATGGATCCATTTTTGGTCCAACTTTATTGGATTGTCGGCTTTATAAACATAAATAAGTTGAGTGGGGTAGGTTATGTATGTACAATAAAAATAGTCTGTTTTTGGAACTATAGCTATTTTATTAAACAAAAACTTTACATTTAGCGAAGAAATGAACAACTTAAACCAATGTCTCACACCAATGTGATAAATTAATTGAATAATGTGATGTTATTGCAGCACTAAACCAATTTTATTGGGTGTCATTCCTGGGCACCTCCAATTATATAAATAGTATTGTAAATTACCATCACCAATACCAAACTTCAGTGGTTCCAGGAATTCCTTGTTTTCCATTAAATCCAAGGCATTGAAGACATCAAATCCAGAATTTTTTGCTGTTATTAGTGCATCAAGCATCAAATCAATCCATGGTGTCTTGGTAGACACATTGTAAAATGAATATGCAGCTTTTAAGTTCTTGTGTATGGGGTGGTACACAACAGTTGAGGGCAAAGTGTAATAGCTCACAAAATCTGTTATAGCACCTTCAGGTGTTTCCACTACAAAACTATCAATAATTCCTCCTTGAGGAAAAAACCAATGAAGGAACTCTTCTTCCTCAAAAACTGGTGCCAGGTCAAATTTCTTTAAATAATCATTCAATAATTTCACCACCTTTGCACTATCTCCAGCATCCATCTTACGGAAACCTGGGGTTCTAGGTGAATCAGGAAGCTTGAACAGCTTCAGGGTTCTTTGCATTGTCATGTTGCGAGATAAATGACTGAACTTAACATCAATCAATTTTTTTGGATTCAAAGATCGGTGCCAATAGCGGCAAGTGGCAACAGGTTTAGGTAAAACAATACCAGCTGTGTAAACTCCTTGAAATATGCCTGTTAAATTAACTCTGCGAGTTATCTCCCGAATTAAAACTGGAGCTACTCGCTTAGCTCTTAGCTTTTTATGTACGCATAGGAAGTTAATTTCAACAACTGTTTGTACATGCTCATATATTCTAAGATGAGCAGGTATGGCAGATATAAAGCCAACTAACCGTCCAGATTTGACAACACGAACACCACAATGCCATTCCATCCTCCAACCTGGAGGTTGCAGAGCCCATTTAAGAAACTCAGTTTGATAATCAAAACGAAACATACAATCATCATCCTCAACATAGTTCTCATTCAGAAGAGTGTATAGTTCTTTCAGGACAAGAGGTTCATTTAAGTTTAGAGTATCCCATTGAAATCCATCAGGAAGAGTGTAAGGTTCTGCTCTTATTTCTTCAGGAGCTTTAGGTTGTTCAATGGGTTCGTTACAATTGATCTTTTCATCCATCTTGGGAACAGGCTGGGTTGACCAGAATTGATAAGATTTACTAAGAGCCTCTTCAGTGGTTTTCGCTGGTTTTTGGTGTAAATTTAGGACTTCCATAGCTTTTTTTATATCCTTGAGAGATAAGTTGGGAGCATCACTTGAATTAGGCAATGAAACTACGCCTTCGGCTAGCGTCGGCACACTTTGGTCTCCATCTCCACCATCACGCTTTTTCTTATTTTTCTTTTTTTGATGATCATCATTGCCATCTTGGTGTTCATTAGCAGGAAATGATTTAGAGTCTTCCATGATTTAATTAGAGCTAGTACTACCTAATCTCAATGAAAATCGGCCAGTACAGTACAGCAAGCAAATAGAATAAAACACTAACAGCAAGAAAACGTCCGACAGAATAGAAATATATTGAGTGGCAAAATTGAATGAAATATGCAGAAATACTACTGTGACTGGTTGGTTGGGCTGGGTTGGCTGGCAGAACGGATTACGGAGTGTTGGTTCTCAGCAGGGTTGGCGTTTGGCAGTTGGCAATTCTTTCTTTTTCTTCTTCTTTTTTTTGTGGCTTTTGTGTTTGGTTTTACAAAATTCTGCCAGTGTCAAGTATCTTAATCTTTAGAAAAGTCGAAATTAGTGGTTACACATAGAAAATAAATTTTTAGGAAATAAGAACTTTTGAATTACCAATGATTTAGTAGGGTTAATTTTATCTGTAACAACACAAGTTAATAAGAGTAGTCTATTTACATATACCTATATACACAAAACAGACATAAAGGTTATAATTTCCAAAGCCGACTGGCGATTTGGGGGAGGAGGGGGGAGGGGCATACCCCCCTGTACCACCCCCCCCCCCCCCCCCGAGCAAACCCATGGTTATGGAGATAACCATGGTCAAAGTTTTTAGGTTAGAATAACGATTTCCATTATGGATTTAAGGATGGGGAGGGGGCGGAGACGCGGAAGGGGGTAGGGGCTACCCCCTGTAACATCCCCACCCCGCGGAGTTATAAAAAAAACCTAATAACCTACTGTTTCTCCATCTCGGTTCTGCCGCAGCAGTGTTTTTGGGTGGTTATAAAAAAAAAACCTAATAACCTACTGTTTCTCCATCTCGGTTCTGCCGCAGCAGTGTTTTTGGGTGGTTATAAAAAAAAACCTAATAACCTACTGTTTCTCCATCTCGGTTCTGCCGCAGCAGTGTTTTTGGGTGGTTATAAAAAAAAACCTAATAACCTACTGTTTGGCTGTTTGGCTGAACGACGTTCTTTGCGACTGCAGTCTCCCGATGATGCTCAGTCACACAGGCAGCTCAATAGACAAATTTGGAAATCCTTGCGGCACGATATTCGTACCTGTAATACAGCCAGTATTAAAGCTACGATAGAGCGGAATAAAGGCTCCAAAGTGTTCGCGAGAGATAGTTCTATTGGGCAGAGCCAGATGACGAAGCTGAAGAGGGAAGATGGCAGCATAACGTCAAGTAAAGCAGAAGTGTTAAGGGAAGTCGAAAGGTTCTATGGACGGCTCTACGATTCGGTCACGAAACCTGTTTGCAGTGCGGCCAACGACCCAAGAGCTAAACTGACCCGACATTATACCGAGGATATCCCGGACATCAGCCTGTACGAGATCAGGATGGCCTTGAAACAGCTTAAGAACGACAAGGCGCCGGGTGAGGACGGAATCACTTCAGAGCTTCTGAAAGCGGGTGGATCACCGGTACTTAAAGTCCTTCAGAAGCTATTTAATTCCGCCTTGCTTGAAGGTACGACGCCAAAAGCATGGACCAAGGGCGTGGTGGTTCTGTTCTTCAAGAAAGGTGACAAAACCTTATTTAAGAATTACAGACCCATCTCGCTGTTGAGCCATGTTTATAAGCTGTTTTCAAGGGTCATAGCGAACCGTCTCGAACGCAGGTTTGATGACTTCCAGCCTCCCGAACAAGCCGGGTTCCGAAAAGGCTACAGTACCATAGACCACATACATACGCTGCGGCAAGTCATACAGAAGACCGAAGAGTATAACTTGCCGCTATGTCTTGCGTTTGTGGACTATGAGAAAGCCTTCGATTCGATCGAAACATGGGCGGTGCTTGAGTCTCTCCAACGATGCCGTATTGACTATCGGTACATCGAAGTGTTGAAGTGTTTGTATACAAACGCCACTATGTCAGTCCGAGTACAAGAACAGAGCTCGAAGGCGATTCCCTTAAAAAGAGGCGTAAGACAGGGAGACGTAATCTCTCCGAAACTGTTTACGACCGCTTTGGAAGATGCCTTCAAGCTCCTGGAATGGAAAGGGCTGGGCATCAATATTAACGGCGAATACATCACTCACCTTCGATTTGCCGACGATATTGTGGTCATGGCAAAATCGATGGAAGAGCTCAGCACGATGCTCGAAGGCCTCAATCGAGTCTCCCAGCGGGTAGGCCTTAAAATGAACATGGACAAGACGAAAATCATGTCAAATGTCCATGTCGTGCCTGCCCCAGTTATGGTTGAGAACTCGGCTCTTGAAGTTGTAGACGCGTACGTATACCTAGGACAAACAGTCCAATTAGGTAGGTCCAACTTCGAGAAAGAGGTCAATCGTCGAATCCAACTCGGATGGGCAGCGTTTGGGAAACTTCGCAACGTCTTTTCGTCCAACATACCTCAGTGCCTTAAGACGAAAGTCTACAACCAGTGTGTGTTACCAGTGATGACATATGGAACCGAGACGTGGTCCTTCACTATTGGCCTTATGAACAAGCTCAGAGTCGCTCAACGAGCTATGGAGAGGGCTATGCTCGGGGTTTCACTACGGGATCGAATCAGAAATGAGGAGATACGTAGAAGAACTCGGGTCACCGACATAGCCAAACGGATTAGCACGTTGAAGTGGCAATGGGCAGGCCATATAGCGCGCAGAACAGATGGCCGATGGGGCAGCAAAGTTCTCGAATGGAGGCCATGGATCGGCAAGCGCAGCGTAGGACGTCCACCTACAAGATGGGCAGACGACTTGGTGAGAACTGCTGGTCGGCGGTGGATGCAGACGGCTTCCAACCGCAGTACTTGGAGATCAATGAGGGAGGCCTTTGTCCAGCAGTGGACGTCCTACGGCTGAAATGATGAATGATGATGATGAACCTACTGTTTCTCCATCTCGGTTCTGCCACAGCAGTGTTTTTCGGTGGTTATAAAAAAAACCTAATAACCTACTGTTTCTCCATCTCGGTTCTGCCACAGCAGTGTTTTTGGGTGGTTATAAAAAAAACCTAATAACCTACTGTTTCTCCATCTCGGTTCTGCCAAAGCAGTGTTTTTGGGTGGTTATAAAAAAAAACCTAATAACCTACTGTTTCTCCATCTCGGTTCTGCCACAGCAGTGTTTTTGGGTGGTTATAAAAAAAACCTAATAACCTACTGTTTCTCCATCTCGGTTCTGCCACAGCAGTGTTTTTGGGTGGTTATAAAAAAAAACCTAATAACCTACTGTTTCTCAATCTCGGTTCTGCCACAGCAGTGTTTTTGGGTGGTTATAAAAAAAATTATAAAAAAAAATGTCTAAAAAATAGAATAAAATACAACTCGACGGTTAACGAAACGTAAAGTTTCATCTTTGACGTCTGACATGACAATTAGATGTCAAATTGAAGAAGTTATTGTGTGTTATTTCCCAGTTTGTATGAAAACTAAAAATAAATATACATATCTCGTGAACCGTAAATTTGCGCAACCTGAGACTTTGCAAAACGCTTTCTTTTGGTGAGTACTATCTACAAAAAAAATATGGACTTTCAACTCGCCAGTCGGCCTTGGAAAGTATATCCGACATAAATTTACAATATTTACAACTTAATTTGCCGTGGGGTGCCGGCAGTAGAATGTTACCCCTCCTCTCCTACCCGTGGATGCAGTAAGAACCTGCTAAGGGACACCTCGGGAAGATGGGCAGCAGCGTCTATCCGTGTATCAACATCCCATACTGCGCTCACCAAACCGCCTGCCAAGCGTGGTGAGTATGGCAACTACCCCTCATGGATATCCATGAGGGAGGCCTGTGTTCATCAGTGGACGTTTTATGGCTGAAGTGATGAATGATGAATGCTATTGACATATATATATTTGCATAATAAATCATTTATGGGAGGGGGAAAGGTAAGGTATCTTCTTCTTCTTTTCTTTTTAATGGCTGATGCATGCCACTTGCTGCAACTCTGCCAGTGTCAGGTAGGTAAAGGTAAGGTATAAGACTTCTACCGAGGGCATGCCACTTTAGCTACGTCATCCATCAGAATTATACAGCTGTCATTGTCAATATGATAGGTGTTACCAGTACTTTTATGTGTATAAACCAAAATAAAATATAGTTTAAAAAAACTAAAAAACACGCTTCAGAAAATAACTTTTAATTTATATTTTATTCAACTGTTTTATAAAGACTAAGTATACTACCTCAATATGTTTAAATAATTTTCAAAAATTCTGAATTAAAAATAAAGTTATGAAAAGAAAATTAATTTCATTGTAAAAAAGTATGGGGTGATTTTTATCATATATAAATACTAACTCTACGTTTACAAATAACTACTAATTATATATTTACAACGAATAAAAGTATAAAAAGAATTATTATTAATTATTATTTAGCTTGCCCTGTATGTATGTACATGTATAACTGTCCCTGATGGATATCTTGTTAAATAATTAAAAATAAGTACTTATAAAAAATAAATCAAGAAAAAAAACCTTAAGAATTTTTTAGCGTTATCTCGGCGTTGTTATTTTATATGTCTATGGAAAATAACAGATTTCTAGGACTGACTAATAGCACAGATTACCACTAATAGTCTGTTCGCAAAGCCGGTGGCGGAACGGACAGACAAACAAACAGACAAAGCGAAACTATAAGTGTTTTATTACGTAACCGTAAAAATGTTGAATAATATTCTTAATAAGATTGCAAAGGGAGTCTCAAAAAGTTACTAGGTCATGTGAGGTATGAACGGGCTTTATTTGCGCATTATTATAACGAACTCTCTTAGCCTATGTTCAGATGACCGCGCGGCACCGCGCGGTTGGCTCGGCTCGCGGTTTGAGATTGTAAAGCGGGCTATACATGTTGGGCCAACGTTGTCGAGTGAACGCCAATCCCAACGTGTAGACGGCATGTTCGCCTTGCCTTGCCATCGCTCGGTGTCGCTCGCCTAGCTGGCCGAGTTATTACAAGCGCCAACGTGTATAGAGCACATTTGCAGTGACTTGTCACCGCTCGCGATCGCTGACTCGCCTCACTTCGGAGCCGTGTCGGTTTTTCTGCACAAATCAAAGGCGCTTGCCTGCGCTCGGCCAACCGTGTCCACATGTTTGTCTGCCCGCCATTACGCACTTGGCGTTGGTCACCGTCGCACGTATCTGTCTGTGGTAATGTCGTTCGATACAAATGATGATATTATCAAGTTTTTGGAGTATTACCAGAACGAACCGGTAATTTGGAACCCAAAAGACGTAAAGCATAAAGATAAAAAGAAAGTAAGTATGTTATATAGGACTTCGACTTCGTAGACTGAATAAACAAACAAAATTACTAGGTAGTTACCTACCTACCTACTTACTATTATTTATATATGTAGTTTATAAATATTCGATTATTTATTTGTTTATTATTATTAAATATGTAATTATACTAGCTAAGTATATATTTATAGCTATTACATAGGTACTCTAGTTTAATTATACTATGACGAAACCGCGCTTTTACTTTCTTGTTGTTTTTGTCCATCCAAAGGTTGCCTGTAAGAGATCGCTTATAGTGATAAGGCCACCCATTGTGCTTCTGCTTTAAGTTAATCATACTTTATTTCCTTTATTATATTGTTTGTGTTAGAATTAAGCTGGGTACAATAAAGAGTTATCTATCTATCTACTAACACTGACGTAATAATTATACGTGCTCATCAAATAAATAGCAGCAGCTGCAACAACTTCTACGTCCATATTGTTCAAATCATAAGACGAGCTCTGTGGCGCAGCGGGCGAAGGTCCACCTGCGTCGCAAGGGGTTGCGGGTTCGATTCCCGCCTCGGGACAAATGTCTGTACGATCTGCAGATATTTGTTCTGGGTGTTCTGGGTGTTTTTCTATAATATAATAAAAATATCTATCTATGTAGTATAATGTATTAAGTATATCAGTCATCTAGTACCCATAACACAAGCTCTGCTTAGCTTGGGGCTAGAAGATGCTGTGTGATTTATCCAGCATTATTATATTATATTATATTAAATCAAATAACCACAACCACGTAACTCGAATGCACAACAAGAACTGACAGCGCCCAACGTGTGGGCAGCTTCACACAAAACTCGTCTACATTGGCCGCTTGCAATAGTTTGCGTAGACTTGCCAAACATCTAGACGGTAGCACTTGCCTTGTAACGATTTGCCTACGCTCGCGTTGGTCTTAGCTCGGCCAGCATGTATAGGCCGCTTAACAAATCAATGTTGTTGTTTACATGAACGCGCGGCACCGCGCGGCACCGCCATGCACCGCGCGGCACCGCGCGGCGCCGCGCGGCTTGAGATCTACAATCCTGTATCGAACTGTTCAGTTCACAGTTGACCCGCGCGGTTCGAGGCGGACGGACGCACGGAGCTACTAAAAATGGAGGACGAGATATCAATTGATTTAATAATTGACGAAATTGAAAAAGAGATGCGATTTGGAATCTTAATTCGAATGGACATCCTAAAGTAGTTGAAAAACCGTTCGTCGTGTTGTTTTAGTGTGGGATTTATTTATTTATTTATATGGGATATAAAGTCACAAACAGGCTTAAAGAAAGTCTTAGCCTCAAAATAGGGCGCACCCAGTATCGTATTTGCTTTCGACGACGACGTCGCAGTTTGCGGTATAAAACCCACAAGCAAATAGCCTCCTCCACGTCCATTCTCACTGAATGTTCACCGCGCGCAAGCCACCGCCATCTGAACAGCTGAACCGCGCGGCACCGCGCGTCGCCGCGCGTTCATCTGAACATAGGCTTATAGCTGTATTACACTACACGATATTCAGGGCCCGGTAGTTAGGGCGCCCTAATCGCCCTAACTACCAAGCAAGGCTTGCCGGGTCCGACCGGTCGCTCTAACTCTTATTACACCACTCTTAGTTACGGTAAGGGTCCCTGAATACCGTGTGATGTAATACAGGCTTTAATTAGCCACGGAACCCTCGGTACGCGAGTTGACTCGCTTTTGGCCGGTTTTTTTCTAAATCCAATTGCCATTTTGGTTTGCGTGCACACAAAATACATTTTTTAGGTACACTTATTTCACTCATTGTCATTCCTGTTTGTTATCACATTACATTCAATTCATTCATTCTTTCTCTTGACGACCGACCCGACCGAAACGAGAAGTTTTGGTTTTGCGAACATCACGAAAATTGTGTGTTGTCTTTCTGTCTTTGAAACGAAGTTGAGAAGCAAATAATTTCTTGTTTTGTATGTTAATTCATGTAAGATCTTTAATTTAACTCAACATGCTTGTAATAAATGAATATTAATATTTAGTCAGCTTTGTAACATTGCGCGTTTTATGAAAAATGTTTTAATTTCTTTAGTTTTCGGTGAAAGCTATTTTATGAAACTGCAGTACCTACATGCATTGCATACCTACCATTGCAAGTTGCAACTTTGCCAGTAAATGCCCTGATTTCTCTTGAAAACACTTGAACACGTCGGTTAATTGAGTTATTTTTCAGAAATATGTGCTTGTAATGGATGAAAAAAGTTTTTATGCTCTCAGAATGTAATTTCGCCGTTGCAGCTTCGAAGCAGCTGGCGTTACATTTTGACCGGCAGCGAGCGAAGTCTGTTACACACAGCATATTATAAAACCTATTGTGATTACTACGTGAGTAAAATGGTGCTACAATTTTATGTGGAGGCTTCAGTTATCATTTTAGGCTCAATTCTTAAGTGCCTTTGAAACTGCTATTAACTAACTATTAGGATCGAATTAATAATTCCATGATATTTAAATGCCCTGTCTTACTAATGTATTCAATTGTATTTAGTTTACCAAAATGGTAAAGCAATGAATTTACCTGCATTCACCCTTCAAAATTAGAATATAATTACTTTAGACTTATAGCAAGCTAAATAATCTTAACAGCCTGCTGGATCTCACTGCTGGACAAAGGAATCCCTTTTTCTCACCCACATATCTCGGTCTAGAGATTCTGTCCACCAATCTATGCAATGCTGCGCACAACCAGTTCATCCTGCCATATCTGTCTGGACTGACCACAAGACCTCTTTGTGCTTTGTGGAATTGGTATTTTGCACCTATAAAATATTTCTTTAGGCATGAAAAAACAAATGGTCAATTGTGTTTTGCAAATAGTCATAAAATATTAACAGATACAACAATCACATATTGTTCAATTGAAACTCCTATTTTCTGATGCCATAGTAATTTCCTGTTTTGAGTCTTAGATAATTAATAAATAAAATTGGGTCTTAAAATTTTTTCCTAAAGTTTTCAACTCATCTTCATCTGGTTTTTATTTTACCTTCTATGAGACAATATACTCTCTAAGTAATTATTGTAATAAATTATAATTTTTTTTTTCAGCTCAGCACTATGGCAGATAAAGATCAAGTTATACAGGCCCTCAGAGCCACTCTTATTTCTGTAAAAGGAGCACTAACCATAAAGCAATGTAACCGTATGTGTTAAAAATTATAGCCATAATTTTACTTTTGATCAGTTATATTAAATAGATAAATCAAATATGTGTTTTATAATTATAGGTGATTATCGGGAACTTCAAGGCGAGTGGATACCTTTCAAAAAATTAGGATACCCATCACTTGAGAAGCTGTTCTTAGATGTCCCTGGGTTTAAAGTAACTCAAAATAATGGAGAATGGTTTGTTGATGCAATTGCAAGCCAAGAAACCCAACACATAGCTGCTATGGTGTCGCGCCAGAAATCATCAAAGAAAACTTTAAGTGGGCCAGTGAGTTTAACAGCTAGTGAACTTGCACAGAAATTGATGAAATCCTGTCATGACTTTGTGTTACAGAAATATTCAAAGCAGTGTTATTGTTACAGAACCGGTTTGGAAAAAAACAGGGGTCCTGGCGTAAACCTGCCTCCAACTATGCACCTAGCTATAACAGTCAGTACTCGAATCATTATTACAGGGCAAAAACTGGAGCCACTCCATTCACCAACAACAACAACAATTACAAGGTAAATTTATGTTATTATTAATGTTAGGGTGCATGCATATCATACAAACAAGTTTCTGGGGTTGAATATGTGAGATTGGTAGACGTCAGGAATGTTTCATAGTAATTTGTATTTGATTTTATAATTTTGTTTCTATTTACAGTTTTTTAACTATATAGTTTAAATGTAAATTAAAAAATCAAATACAAATTACTCTGAAGCATTCCTGACGTCTACCGGTCTCACATATTCAACCCCAGAAACTTGTTCATTTGATATGCATGTATCCTAACATTAATAATGGTCAACTGGGTTTTGCAAAAAGATTTTTTAATTTTGTTTCTATTTACATTTTAACTACCTAGTTGTTGTGATGTAAAGATGATCCTGAGTTCATATTACGATATTTTTTACTAAAAAATAACAAGATTGCTGTGATGTTGTAGGTATTTTTATTTGAACCTCCTTGGCAACTCTTTGTGTGTAATTTCCTGTGAGTGTATTTAGCTCAAATTTTGGCGGTCTTTTTAACCAACTTAAACTAAACTACAACTAAAAAGGAGGGGATTCTCATCTCAATTTGTCTATATTTTTTACTACGAACTACGTCGTTTATGTACCGATTTGAATGTTTTTTGGGTTCAACTAGATATACTTCCAGTTTTGTCCCATTTTTTTCTAATTATGGAATCCATGAGGAATCAAGAGAACACCTCGAATATTATGTAGGCATACAATATATGGCATAACGCATAGCGTTTATGGTATTTTTAGCAGCAAGTCAAGCATTTGCATTCTGAAAGTATAATTTGGTGAACTGAAACTGATGAAGACATTAGACATAGAAACTCTTTAATTTTAAAAATTCACCGGTGGCGATATCTAAAGATAGCTATGATGTATCCATTTATCGTCGCACCTACCTATGATGGTGATGATGATGATGATAATGAGTAGGTACTCATTGTCATCACCATCATCAAGGTCATTGAAGTTGGTTTATTTGTTAAAAAACTAAAGAATTCTCTCAATTGAATTCGACATCAAATCCGGAAAACTAGAGTGGTTCCTTCCTGGTCAGAATCACCTCCTTTCGGGTTTTAAAACATTCTAATATTTATATTTTTTATTGTTTTGACAGCACATATACATTCACTCTCAATTTTAGGCTGTTAAATACAACTATCGAACTAATGAAACGAAATATAATGCGGGTCCAGTTCAGCAACCCAAACCGCTGCTAGCCAAGTCAATGAGCAATCCATATTCAGAAGCTGCTGAACCAAAGAACAACGTCAGTTCTACACCTGCTACTGCACCAGAGGGAACTTTTTACTACAATGAAGGGCCAATTGCACAGGTGAACACGTTTATTCCTAGATCCCTGGAGTAAATCATTATTATAAACTAGCAGACCCGGCAGACGTCGCCCTGCCCGCTGATTTGGTGACTTACCGACAGTGTCTCCAGATTGGAAAAGTGTAATTATAGTAAAGCTGAGTAAAGGCTATTTGAAATTACAGTAGATTTATTAAAATTACTTACACTGTTTTCCTATTCTAAAATAGTATATTATAAGTAGTATGTTTTACAGTCATCATCATTTCAGCCGTAAAACATCCACTACTGAACTAAGGCCTCCCTCATGGATCTCCATGAGGGGTAGTTGCCATACTCACCACGCTTGGCAGGCGGGTTGGTGAGCGCAGTACGGGATTTTGATACACGGAAAGACGCTGCTGCCCATCTTCCGGAGGTGTCCCTTAGCAGGCTCTTACTGCATCCACGGGTAGGAGAGGAGGGGTAACATTCTACTGCCGGCACCCCACGGCAACGGCACGGTTGTTTTACAGTAAATAGTAATAACATTTTATTATTTAAAAAAAAAAAAAAAACTAATAAATCGAAGGGGCATGGAGGCAGCCAAGATAAAACGAGATTGGGCGGATCGGATCGGATTCATGTCACAAGAGTAAAAAAATAATAATCACTGTCACTGGTTTAGTCCAGGACCTGGCTCAGTTTTATAAATAGTTGAATTAAAGGCCTTCATCATTATTGTCATTAGGCTTGGAATTGACACAAAAACATAACTTTTCTCTAAAGCCTGTATTACATTACACGGTATTCAGGGACCCTTACCCTAACTAATAGTGGTGTAATAAGAGTTAGAGCGTAAGGGACCCTAACATGGGCGACCGGTCGGACCCGGCAAGCCTTGCTCCCTAATCGCCCTAACTACCGGGCCCTGAATACCGTGTAGTGTAATACAGCTTTAACGCACTAGGAAGTAATAGACACAAAGTACCTTGCTAAATGACTGCATTATAACTCGATAGTTCGTCAGGGAATTCCCCTTCCCGCGTAGGTATCAAATCAACCCGCCGCCCGCCTCTGAATCATAGACTTGCACTAAACTATAAACGTTTTGTTTCATCCATTTAGTTTTTTTTCTTTTTACTAAGAACTTCTTAGAAACTTGAAATTACAGTTTCTTTCCATACACTGTATTCACATAATACAGTGAAAAGAGTATAATTACAGAAAATCTACTGTAATTACAGTGCATCTGGAGACACTGCTTAGCGACAGCACCGCCACCTATCGGGTGCAAATGTGTTTTTAAACCGTCCATGAACCCATTGAAACAAACACAAAATTTTATACAAATCTGTGCAGCGCCGTTTAGGAGGATTTGGATGATAAACACACGTACAGAAGAATTATATTTATTTATCGAACCAGTGAGCTCAGCGAACGAAGTTGTGAGTGGCATTAGGCGTTTCAGCTAAATGTTTGTTTGTATGTATGTATGTCCGCAATTTAGGTCCGAGGATAATTCTTGAATTGATGATCCGATTTTAGAGATTTTAATACATTTATGCTTCAAACATGGTATAAATAAGGTACCTATTATTAATAAAAAATTGTGCTCATGTTTCACTATTATCTAGCATGCAATTAATTAGGTAGATAGATGATAGATAGATAAAACGTTTATTTACACACTAACTAAGGCTTTAAGTTTAAATTTAAGTACATAATAACTAAGGCTTAGATTAAGTACCTAATTCATTTACGTCATAAAAATTATGTTCACTTATCCATTGATACATTTTTTTTAAATAGAAAGTTATTCAGTAGTTTAATGTCATTTGATATCTTGTTAAAAATATTTACAATACATACATAGGTAGCTAAGCAATAGAATAAAAATAGGTCCCAATATGCTGCCTTGTGGGACACCAGTATTGTTGATTTTGTATTCTGATGTCATTAGTTCATTGTCTTCTTTGGTCAGTTTATTAACAATAACACATTGCTGGCGATTAGTCAAATAATAATTTAACCATTTTCGAGCAGGACCTCCTAATTCCCGTTTTATAAAGCTTATTGATCGATAAGTATGTCATGTAAAATAAAATCAAAAGCCTTAGATAGGTCAAAATTAATGAAATTTAACATCGTGGCAGCATTATGTCGTATCTTTTATAGTTAACTAGCTGTCCCGGCGAACTAAGTATCGCACCTTATTACTACTTAATACTTCTACTACTACTCTACAACTACTCTACTACTACTCTACAACTACTTACTGCTACTACTTATACTAAAATATAAACATCTTGGGTTTAACTTTAATCTCAATATAAACTTTCTGAGCGAACCTTTAACATTTTGAGGACCAAAAAATGTTATAACATCATCCATATAAAATGTAGGGAAAAATGAATTTACGTGGATAAGGTGTTTATTTATCCAAATAACAAATTACAAACAAAGAAGAATAAGAAATCTAATGTGTATTAATTTTCAGCTTAAATACCCCCTACCCGCACGTAGCAATGAAAGCAACGGCAAATCAAGCGTCTCCACTGGCAAAGTATCAGCCTCACAGAGACTCTCGAACTTACGGGACCGCCTGAGTACCGTCGATCTGATCCCTCTTCAGATGCCGGTAGCTATTGATGAACGCACGCCTGTTAATAAATATGTAAGTATCCGTGTAATAATAAACACTCTTGGACATTTAACACACCACTATTTTAAAACGAACCATATCTGTATTATGAAAACCAAATGACTCACAGAATACTTACTTATATATTTTGTTGTAAATATTAACTTATATCCCGCATTGGGGTGTATTGTGCATGCACAATGGCTATGTGTATTATATATAACTTATAATACATATAGCATGCACAATACACCCCAATGCGGGACGTCAGTGCAGATCTGATAACCCCCCCTTAGACACATAGCCATGCTGGGAATCGAACCCACAACCAACCTGGTCTCAGCCAGCTATTAAACCAACTGCGCAGGTCTTCGGTTGTGTTGTACAAGTATTAACTGCTTAGATTAAGAAATTAGCATAATAGATTTGATTTCTAGGAATAATCCTAGACGCAGCGAAATAGCAACTACGATTTTAAAATGGTTTTCCCATGTATAGTTCGCGCAAAACTTCTTGAGCTCTGTGAACGTTGCGGCAAATGCAAAGTTGCGCATGTTGACATGTTCATTCAATATTGCCAACTAGGTGATAAATAATTTTGCCACATAGTAGAAATTTTGTATTAAAAAATTGGTTTCTTGCGATAAGTAACGGTGAATTTGTTCTAGTATTTAAGTGTTTATTAATCCTTATTTTAATATAATAATTGATTTTAAATATGTTTGTTTTAATAATTGAAAAATAAATAAATGCATAGTAAAATGTGTGCTAGATAAAACGAAAATACACCAAAACTCGCGCTGGCAACCCTAGTTTCACAGACTGAGTCCCTCTCGCACCCCTTTTATCATTCCTTCCCCTCAACGCCCTAAAAACTGTGTACTGCGCAGTCACTGAAGCTAACTTCACAGAGCTCAAGAAGTTTTGCGCGAACTCTACCAAAATTTGTTTTCGAGATGATTTAAATCAAGTGATTAAAAATATATTTGATTTAAATCAATAACTTTTTTAATGCAACACAATCGACCGAAAAGCGTCAAGGGACTTCCCTGGCCATGAACTGTAGTTAATCTGCGAACTTATACGTGGACTGATTTTTATCTACACACACACAGTTCCGATATTCCCCGGAATGTAAACTACTACTTTATTGTGCTTTTGCCCGGTCATTCGTGATCAATTAATGAAACCGTGAATAGGACAAAATGTTTGAAATAGAAAAGTTGGTGCGTAGAAAAAAAATCTGCTTCGGAAAGTTTAACAAAAGCATGTGGAAGTTATAACAAGTAGTTTATTTATTGGGCATATTAGTAAGTAGATTGAAAAAACATTTAGGAATATGTGCGAGAGATTTTTTATTTTTGGCTATCTTCGGCTTTACAAAGACACTAGTCTTTTTAGGGTTCCGGACCAAAATGGTAAAAAGGAACCCTTATAGAATCACTCTGTCTGTCTGTCTGTCTGTCTGTCTGTAACAGATGGATATCTCGAGAACTACTGATGCTATCGACTTGCAATTTAAAATGGTAAAAGACAACAGTTTTTTACTCATATAGCATATATAAAAATTTTTAAAAATATTCTTATTTTGATTGCAGCGGGGCGGATAGGGGATCTCAAAAATTTTAAGTGAAGTTACTAGGCCGTGTGGGGTATCATATGAAAGGTATTCATTTGTACATTAATAAACAGTTTTTTGTTTTCCTTTAAACCGTATCGTTTTTGAGTTATTTACAAAAAATGTTGAAAAAACGACCGTTCGCCCCCCCCCCCTTATCTCCGAAGTTTGCAGAGATAAACCCGTGATACTTTTATAGCTCATAGAAGTGTATGTAAACTTAATAGGAAAATTGTAGCATACTCTCTAATTTGCATAGTTTTTTAGACAAGGAGGGTTGAAGGGAGGTTTTCAAAATTTTTGTAAAGTAAATAGGTTATGTGGGGTATCATATGAAAGGTATTCATTTGCACATTAATAAACAGTTTTTAGTTTTCCTTTAAGCCGTATTGTTTTTGAGTTATTTACAAAAATGTTAAAAAAACGACCGTTCCCCCCCCCTTATCTCCGAAGTTTGCAGAGATAAACCCGTGATACTTTTATAGCTAATAGAAATGTATGTAAACTTCATAGGAAAATTATAGCGAACTCTCTAATTTGCATAGTTTTTTAGACAATGGGGGTGGAAGGGGTGTTTTCAAAATATTTGGAAAGTTACTAGGTTATGTGGGGTATCATATGAAAGGTATTCTTTTGCACATTAATAAACAGTTTTTAGTTTTCCTTTAAGTCGTATAGTTTTTGAGTTATTTACAAAAATGTTGAAAAAAATAGCGTTCCCCCCCCCTTATCTCCGAAGTTTGCGGAGATAAACCTTTGAAACTTTTATTACTATTAGAAGTGTATGTAAAGATTAGAGGAAATTTATTACAATTTCTCTACATAGCATACTTTTTTAGAAATCATCGAAAGTGTAAAAAATCTACATAAGTTCCGCTATCAGACAAGAGATGGCGCTGTCAAGGTTCTCCAACAAATATAAAACCGCCTTTGTCATAAATTATATTGTATGATGGCACGGAACCCTCGGTGCGCGAGTCCGACTCGCTCTTGCCCGGTTTTATTTTTAATAATAATATCTCGTCCCACTGCTGGGCAAAGGTCACACCCGAACTCTTCATCTCTGTCCTTCGAAATATGGAACAAATTACTATTTAATGAATCGAGGTCGTCCCGCCACCGCTTTCTCGGCCTGCCCCGACGTCGCCTTTCATCTTCTGGCTACCACCCTGTTATAAATTTTGTCACTCTGCATTCTGCTTACGTGGCCCGCCCAATGCCTCATACATAAGTCTAGCGGTGTTGTATCCGACACCCGTCTGTGCACCGTAAGTTTTTAAGGGACAGGATACACATCGATGAGTTAGCGTTTGAGTGTTATTATTCCTTCATCGACCAGTAGCTCTTCCAGGCATTTTGGACTCGACGATCTATTTCTCGATCTTGCTTGTTACCGAAGCTTGCTAACGGGCCCAAGTAGGGCGTACTCATCGATAATTTGTAGGTATTATCTGCCCATCTACCTCGACCCTACGTCTCGTGCTGTTCGACATCACTTATTTCTCATCACAGTTTATCCACATCTTGATTCTAAACATACCTTGCTTAGCGGTTCTGAGTGACATGTGCTGTTGAATAGCAGTCTGAATTAAATTTAAATTTAGTTTTCGTATATCTTTCCTAATACTACTCGTATGTTTAACTTTTCTGTCTATCATTACGTAGTATAAAACAAATTAGCTTCCCGCTGCCTGTATGTCCCTATATTTGCTTAAATCTTTATAACTACGCAACGGATTTTGATGCGGTTTTTTTTAATAGATAGAGTAATCATTCAAGAGGAAGGTTTTTATGTATAATACACGCATAATATTATGCATGTATTACACTGATAATTTTTAAATATAAAAATATTCATAGCGCTGTCTGTCTGTGTATTTGACGATTACAACCGAACGCGTTGACCGGTTTACATGAAACTTGTTAGCACCGTCTTTATGAGAGAAGGTGACTGATTGATTTTGGTTACCCTAGGGTCACAGGGACCGGAGTTATTGTGACCTCAAAAGGTCATAAAAAAATAAAAGTCTTCAAATGGCCGAAAACGTCCAAAAACCCAAAAATGCCATTTTTGACCTTTGGTGACCTTATGAGGCCTTCGCCCCCTTTTTTGGTACCTCCGTACATATGCTTGTTATAGGTTTCTAATGTGATGTCGTAGATATACAGATATTTTTGCGCTTACATTGCAAACGCTGGCTAAACCCAACAAGGTAGATCAAAATAATGTACCTACAGTATTGTACACCTAAAAGGTCTACAAAAAAGTCAGATATTTCTATCTCTTAGGGATAAACCACAATAACCATTTTTTATCCCTTACTTTTTACGAGAAATTATGGCTTATTTATGAAGTGATTTTAAGCAATACAGCATTAATCCTTATCCAATAAGGTACCTTAAATACATTGTGCATTTAATATAGATCAATATGGCCTTTTACACCAGATTTGGAAGAAGCTGTTCATTTTCCTACAGAATTTCTTAGTTCTTTGAACCCATCTGGACTCCCTTCTTATAAAATGGTGTTGAAATTAGGTTATCCTGTTATTTTATTAAGAAACCTGAATCCACCTAAACTTTGGCACGCGTTTTCTGGTAAAATCACTAAAAACTTTCTTAGTAGCGGTATATAGTGGTAGCGGATAAGATGTATAGATTCCTCGAATTCCTCTGATACCATCGGATTAACGGTTCGAATTTAAACGCCTACAATTTCCGGTAAAGATATCTTTTGCAATGACCATTAATAAATCGCAGGGTCAAACTTTCAACGTTGCAGGCTTAGATTTGAGCGTTGAGTGTTTTTCACATGGCTAATAATATGTCGTTCTTTCAAGAGTAACCTCTGAAGAAAACATGTTTGTATTGTCTAATCACAAAAAAGCTGCGAACGTTGTATATGTATAAAGACACAGATAAAGACGTTCTGTAGTATATTTAGTATCAGCATTGCACCCGTGCGAAGCCGGGGCGGGTCGCTATTAGTATTTGTATATTCTGCAGTTTGAATGTTTGCATTTTCCCTTCCCTTTTGTTTGATTTATGGATAGCTTAGCTTTCTTTTTAGGGTTCCGTAATTATAGAAAAAATGAAAAAACAGAACCCATATAGGATCACTTTGTTTTCCCTCAGCCCGTCTGTCTTGTATGTATGTCTGTCTGTCCGTCCGTCCGTCCGTCCGTCCGTCCGTCCGCTACCGGCTTTGCGAAGAGACTATTAGTCCTGCTGAAAGCTGTAATTTTGCATGGACGTATAAAATAAAACCGGGCAAGAGCGAGTCGGACTCGCGCATCGAGGGTTCCGTGCCATCATACAATATAATATATGACAAAGGTGGTTTTATATTTGTTGGAGAACCTTGACAGTGCCATCTCTTGTCTGATAGCGGGACTTGTGTAGATTTTTTACACTTTCGATAATTTCTAAAAAAGTATGCTAAGTAGAGAGTTTGTAATAAATTTCCTGTAATCTTTACATACACTTCTAATAGCATTAAAATTTTCAGAGGTTTATCTCCGCAAATTTCGGAGATAAGGGGGGAAACGCTATTTTTTAACATTTTTGTAAATAACTCAAAAACGATACGCCTTAAAGGAAAACTAAAAACGGTTTATTAATGTGCAAATGAATACCTTTCATATGATACACATAACCTTGTAACTTTCCAAAAAATTTGAAATCCCCCTGCAATCATAATAAGAATATTTTTTAACATTTTCATATACCTATGCTATATTAGTAAAAAAGTGTTGACTTTTACCCTTTCAAATTTCAAGTCGATAGCATCAGTGGTTCTCGAGATATCCATTTGTGACAGACAGACAGACAGAGTAATTCTATAAGGGTTCCTTTTTACCATTTTGGTCCGGAACCCTAATAACAATGCCGAGAAAACGCTACAAAAAATAAAAAATAAAAATATTTTGGGGTACCACCTGTACATGTAAGATGGGGATGAACTTCCTAAAATTTTTTAAGTTACTATAATATAGACTTAAAACTGTAAATCACGATTTCCATTTTATCCATGCTACTTTATTTAAAGGAAAGCAGCGGTCCAGTCACCCAAGTAACGCCAGCTTACGGCTTGGAACCACCACCAGGCTCGTCTTCTGGAGTTGATAAGCTGGAATGGACTTGCAAGAAGCTGGGCTTGCTGCAACCTGTCTATAAAGTACACGAATTACGACCTAAAAGGGGACCTGTCTTATACGACTGCACTGTTAAAGTAAGTACAACAGGTTAGCGGGAATAGAATGCTATAATTCGCTTTCGTAATTCATTGTTCTTAAATCAAACATTTTCCAGTACTTACTGAGCTTCATGGGGCCTATTAATCATTTGTTTGGTGTTGACAGTTTTTGTATGGCAAAGCCAAACCAATGATCAACCATTTCGACACTATTTTCAATTGCGCGATGTAATTTTGTTTGTAGGTCGGAGCTAGGTTCTCTGCTCAGTCGTACCCGAACTCGTCGCCGTCTGGAGATTTGGCCAAGGAGGTCGCCGCAGTGAAACTTCTCGCGGAGATTGAAATGTCGGAGGCGCCCGGAATGCCGACTTGCTCCAGCAGCAACGCTCTGGCGTCGCTCGCGGAACTGGTGGCCGAGCACGAGGCTGGGCTCTGGGCGAACACCGTGCCGCATCTCTTTAGGTAAACAAAATATATAGGTAATGGTGTCGATTTTGTCGTTGCACTTCACAAAGCTAATTATAATTAGTGATAGTTGTATCTAAATTTAGAGAATTCAACGTATAATAAGAGTCCCGCCAACGCTGAACTCTTACGGCAAAAGTAGGAACTAAAATCGATAGTATAGTCTAGTCTGTATTTCTTTCTAAGATAGCAGCGCCGTGTCTATAGGACTTCAGGTGGCGAAGACTCTTGAGTAAAATTGTTTCTTTTTAACTTTAGAATAGTTTATTAAGTAAAACTCAGCATAATGCGGGCTGAGGGGGCAGCTTGCGCTGGTCTTTCATAAGGACCGTTTCTATGAAGTTAACTAAATCGCATACTCTTTCTAAATTATTGACTGGCCTGTTCTCATCATTTAAAGCCCATAGCTACCCTCTGTTGGGGTGTACACAGGACCGGCTAAGTGGCACGGAAGGGAGGCCCTTTCGTAAATGCCACTTGCCGGTCCTGTGCTGTGCCTGACGGACGCCCGCCGAACAATGGTTCAGTCATGACTATCTTCTCTAGTCAGTCCTCGACCACCAGTCGGTCAGACTAATCAGTTAGAGTTCTGCTCCACCTGCCGCCACCTCGTCTAGCCACACACACGTCTTTGTTAAGTTTGTTAGGATGTGCACTAGCAGATCGCGACATCGAAAGCCAATAGAAATGCCAGTTTTATGACGTAATAGTGCGCGCTGATTGGTTGCAATTTTTATATTTTCAACATTGCTCTTACACCCACGCTCCTTGACTGTATAAATTTGTCCTGTGAAGTTATAGCATGTATGTAGGTCATACAGTAACGCTTTATTTAAGTAATATCTAACCGTTGATTTCTGTATAGCAATAATTTGCTTGATTTTGAGTCTAAGAGCGATAAGAAGGTGCTGAAACGCCCAGGCTTATTTTCATGCTTTAAACGTTTTCAGGGAAAAATACAAAGAGAACCTACCCAACAACTGGCAGGAGCTTGTGGAGAACTGCCCCAGGATTAAAACCGAGAGGGTCATCAATGGACTGATCGTCTATCTTCCCAATAATGAGGTATTCGCACACTTTGATAAATTCACTTCGAAGTGCCAAGTAGAAGGACTATTTCATAGCAACAGTCCTACTTGGCAGATCTAAGCTTTTTAATCGTAAGCTTTTTTTCTTATAAGTAAAGGGGTAAGGTATCGTAATAATTAATTAATTGATTATATAGGTTGCAAGATGATAAAGGAGTGAGTAGAATTCTACAAAATTCGGGCCTTAAAAAGGCTAACCATATATTTATTTATATAAATTGTTTAGAATAAATCATTACATGCTTTCAATTAAATTTGTACAAATAAAAAATCAATTATTAAAAAAATCTCCGGTTTTTACAAATTATTATCATTGAAAAAGTCCGCGGAATGGCAGGGAAATAGGGCTAAATTAAACCAATTATTATTATTGTTCCTTTTCAATATATTCTCCCTTAAGCCAAATACATTTTTCAGGTCTATCAAAAAGTTTGCTTATATGTACTTTCGAAAAAAATGTTTTATCAAGCCTTCAAAATAGGCTGAAATTGCCGACTTAACTTCTTCATCGTCAGTAATTTCTTTTCCACGAAGTTGTTTTTTAAATTTTGGAAACAAATAACAATCAGAGGGAGCTAGATCTAGACTATAGGGAGGGTGGTGTAGTTTTTCGTAGCCACATTTCAGATAGAATATCACAGGGGCATAGTATCCCCTGTGATATTCAATTCTTTTTCTTTGTAGTCTATTTACAAAATCCCCTCTCAATCCCAAAAAACAGTGGCCATGATCTTTCCGGCCGATTGTGACGACTTGAATTTCTTAGGGGGTGCTGCGTCTTTTTTCTGCCTCTGCATAGACTCCTGTTTTGATTGATGAACCCAAGTTTCGTCTCCAGTAACAATCCGGTTCAAAATTTCGTCCATTTCCCGCTACAGAGCTCCAAAAACTCGCGTGAACACCACTCGACGAGCTGTTGTTTTTGAACCGCTGAGAGCATTCTCGGCACCCATCTTGCGCTGACCTTAGACATGCCAAGATGGTCGTGGAGGATATACAAAATGGTTGTAGACGATATTCCCACCATTTCTGCAAGTTGTTTCTTTTTTAATCGAGCATCTTCCAGTACAAGTCGACTTTTTCGATGATGTTTGAGGAGGTGGCCTCGATCGGCCGGCCCGGGCGGTCGTCTTCTTCAATTGACTCCCTGCCTTGCTTGAATAAACCATGCTATTTATAAATCATCGTTTTTCCAGGGCAAGAGTCCCCGTAAACAGATAACATTTCTCCCAAAATAATTTGAGGGGTTTTTCCTTGCTTGGTAAGGAACTTTATAACAGCACGAAACTCGATTTTATCCATGTTTAGCGATTTGTTCCCGATTGAACTGCTAATTTAGTAATAACTTTAAGTGTAATGACTCGATCCTGCGGGTTATCTTCTCACGTGGGGAAGCTGTTCCGGGCCCTTCCTGCGGTGTTCTTAATACGCCCTTGATCAGAATCAAGGGGTCCTCGGGTCGGCTCAGCTGAGCCTGATGTTGGGGCCCGCGTTTACAAGGGCGTGGTGAGGCGGTCCATCTTAGCGCAGCTGCAGCTGCACGAGCGTCCCTATGCCGCTGAGTATCAGCGGGATCGGGCTCGTCCACTGCCGGATCGCCATAAGGACGTCGTGCAGGATCTGCAGTGCTGCGTCCAACACCTCCAGGTGGGCCTGGTCGTGCTGGAGGGTCATCTGTACGGAAGAGGTTGTGAGGCGCGGTAGGACCTATGTGAGTTGCGGGGTCGTCGTGGTCGTGGTGACGGTGGTGGCGGGAGCCGGCTGCTCCGCCGCTGCGCTGCGCGGGGGTGCTTTGGTGCTGGGGGGGACGTCTGTGTGTGTTGAAGGTAAGGTTGCTAGTCCATCTTCCTCCGCTTTGGCAAGGGCTTCGACCGCGCTGTGGGGTCGTTTGCTGGGGCCATGAGGGAGCCATCGTGCTCCGTCTGAGATGGTTGAGCCACACTGTTGAGCTGTGGCTGCTGCGGTCTGGCTGGTGGCTTGTCACAGCCTCCCCGGGATGTGGTGTAGGCGGTCGTGCCCGCCTTCCTGTTGCGGGCCTCCCACTTGTATGTTGGGCAGCTGGTCCTGTTGGCCGTGTGAGGGCCATTGCAGTTAACACTGTTGGGCGGATCTTCCCTGCTTTTTGGGCAGTTGCCTGCCTAATGCGGTCCTCCGCAACGCGACGCAGGCGAGGGGACGATGGCAGTGGTTAATGGAGTGACGGAACCCTTGACAGCGATGGCACTGCGCAGGGCCCCGCTTGCCTCTCCAGCTCTCGATCTTGATGCTTGGCATCAACAGCATCTCCGTCATCTCGTAGATCGCAGGCAGGTTTGGGGCCGGCTTGAAGTCGCCCAAGAAGATACATCCGGGGCGGCCCTTACTTGCCCGGATCTGTTTTACGAGCTCCGCCTCGAAGCCCTTGGAAAGAAAGTCCAACGCAATCTCCGCTGGTGGTGTGTTGGCTGGGTTGCCACGGATGGCGACCTTTACTTGGCGCTCTCGGGTCGGGAGTAGGAGAACCAACTGAGTGGCTCCTCCAACTCCGTGAGGTATTTTTGGATAGCGCGATACTCCGCAGCCGACTCCGGGGAAAATCTGACGCCCTTGCCGCATTATGGCCTGGCGTTGGGTGTGTGGCCTAAAAGGCCTTTGATGGCCTTCAAATGCCGTGGCCAATACGGCATCTGCTCCACGACAAGGGGTGGATAGCGGGACTTCTTTGGGGGTTGGGCTGGCTCGACCCACATACCTGGGCAAGTAGGTTCCGGGGCACGGGGCGATCCTGGATAATGACTCGATGTGTCTAAAATTTGGTATTTGTACCTGTACTGAGTACCTGGAGAATACCAGGTAAAAAGAAAAGCCCACCCCTTCCGTTCCGCTTTTTGACCCCCCCCCCCCTTTCGTACATACATACATTCTTACTTTCACTTATGTATATATATTAGTAGGATAGGTTTGTACGGAAAAGTACACAGGTCGGCTGTTGCCGCTGTACTGTCAAAGGCGAGAGACAGTTGTCATTGCATTAGTGAAAAGCACTAATGTGTTTCGAAATTCTTATGACCTTATTTCCCCTTTATTGGATATGTGCTCGATAAGTAAAATGTGAATTTATGCACTAGGATTCGTCGCCTGGGTCATTTGCCAGCGCTACGTTCGTAGCGGAGGACACAATAGACAGCGACCTGCCGCCCCTTCTGTTCCCAGACGAGGACTTTTGGAATGTGTATGTCACGGTTGCAAACTCTACCATCGAAATCTGGGTGCGGATTATTGGCGACGAGTACAACGTAAGAGTTTCCTACCATAGCTTTGTAATACCGCATTGAATGTCAAAATTGTTTTTTTTTACCGAATGAGGCGTTTTCATTAAAAAGTAAAAACTTCAAAAATAGTTACCTCGAACCTTATAGATGGCGTTAATTTTCTTTTACTGGTAGGCACAATTTGACAATGACAGGATTAATCACAAACTTGCTTACTCCGCTTGCCAGCTCCATCTGTTAGGTTTAGTAGAAAACTCTTTTTGTTTTATTACTGAAAACGGCTCATTGAAATCATCGCAATATTGACTGTACATATTTTTTTCTTTAGGACGTGCTTGACATTCTCCTTAATGACATGTCGAATTATTATTCACATTCCGGAACGACAGTTGACAAATCTATGTTAATAATAAATGCATGGTAAGTAACATTTTATTTTTTATTTATTTACTAGCGTGCGTTTTTATTTTAATATATTTTTTTTCTAAAATGAGCCATTTTGCCTAAGTTACTCCTTAGACAATTAGATGGCAGTGAAAGTCCAGTCAAAATCGGTCTAGCAGTTTCGGAGATTAGTCGCAACATACCACAACAAACAGACCGACAGAAAAAAAAAATTAAGATCCGGCTCCTGTTATAGGTAGATATCTTATGTATTAAATAAATTCGACCAGGTGCGTGTCGGGCCACGCGCTATATAGGGTCCCGTAGTTAACCGTAGACCTGGTTGTTAGTAATTGATGTATGTTTTTTTACGTTTATTAAAACATATTACCAGGAATTATTGGATTTTTCGGTTAAAGTATTCCGGTATGTTTGGTAAACCGTATCAGTTATATGAGCTAGAAATTCTCCTACACTAAAAGCCAACTCCACGTGCGAGCGTGCGTTTTTATTTTAATCCATTTTATTCAGATTTTAAAAGCTCGTTGTTTAGATTTTAAAGGGATACTATATACGCTTTAAATATTTCGCAAACTAAATCGAAAAATTGTCTCCGGAACTCCTAAATGGTTTTTAAATAACTATTCAACAATACCCTAGACGATTAGAAATTCAAGAAAAGAAAGTTCTATTGTGTATTAATTTTTTATATCGTTATCTCGGCATGATTATTTTATATGACCTTGCAAAATTTACAGCTTTCTGGGACTAATAGTCTCTTCGTAAAGCAGACGACAGACAGACAAAGCGAAACTATAAGGGTTTCTTGTTTTACTACGAAACCCTTAAAAAGAGTTATTTATTCATGTTATTTAGAGACATTACATGATAGAAGATTTATTTAACGTTTTATTATTAACCTTAAGTTACTCCCACTAGCCAGAGCGAAGGCCTTCCCCATTTCCTTAATTTTTCTTAAATTAAGAAACAATCTGAACAATTCAATCATTCAATCAATCATTTATTTAACAATAGTTTTATATTAATATTTGTACAGGTATGCAGTGAACCTCGATGAAGGCGGATGGCAGAGAGCTAAGATATTAGAAATTGAGGATGATGCCGCGTTCGTGTTCTTGGGAGATCACGGAGACGACGATGCAGTCGAGTTTAGTAAAATAAAAATACTCGAACCGCAATTCAGGAAACTTCCAGCACAGGTACTTATTATATTACTTACAACTACGTTTCTAGTTTTTTAGTGAACTTCTTGTTTATGGAAGTTATAATAAAAGATTTTGGTTTGAAATACCTCTTGCCATTATGGAAGTTGGGTTTTATTTTAACATAAGTAATGTTATTATAAAATAATTAGCCTAGTTTACAAAGATGTCGATTTCTGTGAAAAAGAAAACTAAATGAGAAACAGAATAACAATACATAGATTCATACATAGAACATTTGTTTGACATTCTAACTAATGTATGTATATACTGCTATTTCATGGCTAACTGGCTTAGTTTTGATAATAATTGTAAAGGATTATAATGTAGTATGCATCATGAAAAAAAACATAGGCTTCTTTTAAACCGGGCACAATGCATGCGAAGCCGCGAGCAAAAGCTAGGACATACATAGCAATAAGAAAATATTTTAATCATCATCATCATTACTCAATCGTAGGACGTCCACTGCTGGACATAGGTTTTTCTGATCCATGATAGTTGGTTCCCATAGTCACCACGCTTGGCAGGCGGGTTGGCGAGCGCATTACGTGATGGTGATACACGGAATGACGCTACTGCCCATGTTTCGGAGACATCCTTTGGCAAGTTCTTACAGCATTTACGGGCAAGAGAGGAGAATATTTTAATGTTCAATTCAAACTCAATAATACAAAAACAATAATTTTATTCTACAGAATATCCTGTTTTTACCAATAAATTAAAATGAGAATGCAATCCGGTGACACTCGAATCATCGCAATGATTATACCTACTATCCTACGGGTTAAGTAAGGCGCTTTTACCATAAAAACCTCATAAAAATTCTTAACTCTATAAGGTGTGTATTCAGAATGTCTATAAAGTAGTTTCGTAACAGGCCGTGCTGTGTCGCCTGGATGGCGCGGAAGAGCTCGCGGCGGACGCGATGGGCGCCCAGCTAGTTCAACGCAGGCTGCCGGGGGAGACGTTGGTCGCCGCGCCCGGCCCGCGCCCCGACCCCGCCGACCCCTCCGTGCCGCTTCTGCTCTACGACACCTCCACGCAGCGCGACCTCAACCTCAACAAGGAGATCGTCGCCGACTTCTGCATCGCCGGAGCCTTCGCGCTGACTCAGGTACTTAACTGCCCGTGATAGACTAGATTACGAGACGCTGGTGACGTCGCTCCGACCCCGCCGATTATGGCAAAATACAAAAGGCAAATGATAATCAAATGTTCTTAAGTGGAGACTGCGACTTGGTAGCATAGTTGTAGGACGCCCAACAGCTAAATGAAGTGATGATTTGCGTACGGTCGCTGGCAAACGTTGCAGTCAAAATCGCGCGCAGATTTGGGGAGGGCTATGTGGACTTAAGCCGATGATAAAATAATGAATACAAAAAACCATTAAAATTTTTGATCCATTGCGTAACGAATTAGTTTGTGGAATGAGTAGTGTGTGATGCATTGAGCGAGCAGTGTAGCGGGAAGCGCCTCTATTTTGAGGTTGTGTCATAGAAAATAATAATGTAAACTATGCTTATTTATTATTTATTTATTAAAAAGTACACATACATCAAAAGTATTAAATAGTCATTAATAACACATTTAAAATCAGGGTATTCAGTCTGATACAATTGACAATTGGGGTGTACATAACATGTTCCATTTGTGCGTTAGAAAAAACAAAAATTATACAAGGAAGAAAAAAATTACAAAAACACAAGATAACTTAAAATTAAAATCTAAAGTAAAGTAAAAAAATAATACAAGTATAGGCGGTTAAAACTATGCTAAAAAATATGTAGTTACATATATCCATCAATTTCTGTTCATAGAGGAGCCAAAATGGCTCTGTAAGAGGTTCTTGTATGAGTGCATTTTACTGTTAAATATATCTAACCCTGGTATTTTCTTGTTAACAGAATTATATTGTGTACAGATTCTCGTAGTTGGTGCCTGTAGACCAATATTTGTTCTAGAATGCGGTGTACTAAAAATATTATGTATAACCTGTCTAGGGTATTTATATGGTACATAGAGAGGGAAACGTTCAAGAAGTTTATTACATTGTATAGTTCCATTTATCACTTTATGAAGGAAGCAAAGATCTAGTAGCTTTCGACGATTATAGAGAGAGGTCATTTTAAATTTGGATAAGCGCTGTTCATAAGGGGCTCGATACGAAAAGTTGGGAGTAAAAAAAGCAAGGTGTCGTGTAAAAGCTCGCTGGATGCTTTCAATGTGCTGTGAGTGAATACTGTATAAAGGGCTCCATACAGTGGACACATATTCTAATTGGCTACGCACTAATGAGTTGTACAATATTAATTTGGTATGAGGCTTAAATTCTCTGCTATTTCTTTTAATGAACCCAACCATTTTTGCTGCTTTACCTACTACATTATTAATATGAGAAATGAATGTTAATTTACTATCTATTGTAATACCTAGGTCGCGAATCGCATTAACTTTTTCTAAGTATGTACCGCTAAGTTTGTAAGAAGACTCAAGTGGTTTTAATTTTTTTGTGAATTTAATATGGTAGCATTTTTTACATTTAGGGTCATACGATTTGTAGCACACCAATTTGAGATTTCATTAAGATCTTTTTGCAAGAGCGAATGAGTGGTGGAGTTTTTAATAGTTTTATATAATTTGATATCATCCGCAAACAATGATATCTTGCAGTGCGATATAGTTTTAGGCAGATCATTAATAAATAAAAGAAACAGTATCGGTCCCAAGTGTGATCCTTGTGGCACTCCTGATTGTGTGAAAAAGGTGTCTGATAGGGATCCATTTACAGAAACAACCTGGGGTCTACTGTGCAAGTATGTTTTAAACCATTTTAAGAGAGAGCCACCGATGCCAAAGGAGTCTAATTTTTTGATAAGAACGGAATGGTCTACTTTGTCAAAAGCGCTAGCAAAATCGAGATACACAGCATCGACTTCAAGACCCTTGTCAACATCTTGCATTAACTCCGATACAAAATGTACAAGATTAGTATCTACAGATCGTCCTCGCCTAAAACCATGTTGGTTATCTGTTAGAGAGCTTTCTACGTGTTTATTTATAATAGGACATATTAGAGATTCGAATAATTTTGAAAAGCTACTGAGGATAGATATTGGGCGATAATTTTGAACATTACTAAGATCGCCTTTTTTGAAAATAGGGATGATACGAGCCCTTTTCCATTCACTTGGAAAGGTACCTTCTTTGAGAGATCTGTTGAATATTAAAGTGAGGGGTAGTGAAATAACATGACAACAACGTTTGATAAACAAGGGAGGTATATCATCGGGTCCTGCACCTTTCTTTTCATCAATATTTTTTATAGCTTTAAGAATTTCACGTTCATGAAAAAAAATTTTACATAATGAGTCAATATTATTATAGGTATTGTTTGATAAAGTTAAGTTATACGATGAAGGGGCGCTTGAAGTGTATAAAGATGAAAAGTGGCTGGCAAATAGATTCGAAGTTTCAATGCTGGATGTTGAAGTTGTATCATTTAGTTTCATTTCAGCAGGCATAGATGATCTACCTCCTCTTTTGTCTTTTATAAAGCTCCAGAATGCTTTTGCGTCTTGATAAATCCCAGATTCTATCGTGTTTTTATATTCTTTGTAACATATATCATAAAGTTTGTGACATCGTTTCCGTAAAATATGATATTCGTACGCATCAAGAGGGTCTTTATATTTGGTAATTTTTTTTCGAATACGTTCTTTTTCAGCTAAAAGTTTTATTAATGAGTTAGTGAACCATGTTGGGTATTTACATTTTTTTGGGCTTCTTTTAGGAACAAACTCATCTATAATAGATCGTAAAATTCTATAAAATTCGGTCACCATTGAGTTTACATTATCACAAGAACTAAATTTATCAAACCAATTAACTTCCGCAAGTTTAAAACGAATGCTGTCATAGTCTGCTCTGTAGAAATTATATTTCGTTCGATTAGAACGTTCAGATGCAATGCAAGAGCTAGGAATATCTACATTTATAAGTAAGCTTGGATGTCAACCTTGAGCTTTACTTAATATCTCGATTGATTTACTTACTTTAATGCTTTCAATATTGGTTATTACTAAAGGTATACTCCGTCGCAATTACTGATAGGATTTACTTGGTAAAGATCGATTCGATGATATGAAATCTACAAGAGAGTGTCCTAGTTTGCAGTTATAGTTGCTTGGCGTCATATGAAATCTATTAGTATCAGATTCTATCCAATTTATAAATCTTAAGTTAAAGTCACCCAAAATGATGACGTCATCGACTTGATTTATAGTTAAGTCTACCGAATTTAAAAATTTAGATAGTGACTCGAATTTAACTGGAGGTGGTAAGTATGTTATACAGACGGCTATTTTTTTTATGATGTTATTGCTTTTTATATGTATGAGGACCCATAGGTTTTCTTGATCGTTTTCCCAATTATAAACACGAATGGATGGAATATCGCTCAAAACTGCCAACATGACTCCGCCGCCGTCCATCTTAGAACAAATATCGGTGTTACATGGTCGATCTTTACGATACACGGTATATCTGGAATCAATAAATTCCTTATCACTAATAGACGAATTAAACCATGTCTCTGTTAGGGCTATAACACTAAAATTACTCTGTAAAATATTGTTGTACAAGGTTAAAGTCTTAGTTCGCGAACCACCTATATTTTGGTAATATATATCAAGCATTGTGAAAAACTATCTTCAAATAAAATTATAAAAATTATAATATATATCTAAGTACCTATTTAATTTGGTTCAGCCCTTCTGGACTGCGTATCATCAGCGCCTGACTGTACTCATCCTTGCGAACATAGATCCTCCCATTGCGGGTCCATACAAATTTGTACAACATTTCTTTTGCCCTCTTACGAGCAGCGGCGTGAAGTGATTTGTTAGCAGGGGTCAGATGTTCCGACACAAAAATAGGCTTCCGAGCTCCATTGACACCCAAGTGGTGAGTGTTGAGCTTGTCGTCCTTGTTCAGCTTGTTATGCTTGAAGACTGCTGCTGCTGCCAGAACGCTGTCTCGTTGGAGTGGGGAACGTAGTTTCGCTACAATGGCTCGCGGTTTATCATTGTCACGATTGATCTTTGCAATCCTTGTCACAAGTTGTATGTCACCAGCATTAAGTGGTCCATCGACAGATTTAACGAGTTGTGTAACCGTCTCCAACAAGTTTTCTGATCGGTTTTCTGGGACTCCGTTTATCTCGATGTTGCATTCCCTTATGTGGACCTCCATGGTATTGAGTCTACTTACAGCTACACCACGATTTTATACGCAGGGAGTTGATAGATCAAACTATTTTTATTTTTGTCATAATTATTTTCAATTCAACACAAATTGTGCGAGGAGGAATTAATGTTTGTTTGGTTTCAGAAATTGACAGAGGTGGAGGTTGGGTGCGTGACGGAGGAGGGTCGCGTGTGGGTGTCGCGCGCGGGCGGCGGCGCGCTGGTGCGCTCGGCGCTGGCGCTGCTGACGGTGGGGCCCTACCGCCGCCCGCTGCCGCCCGCGCCCGCCGCGCCGCACCCGCCCTCGGCGCTCTACATCGTGCGAACGCTGGCCGGCGACTGGTAACTAAATCATATTGACGGAGGTGGAGGTTGGGTGCGTGACGGAGGAGGGTCGCGTGTGGGTGTCGCGCGCGGGCGGCGGCGCGCTGGTGCGCTCGGCGCTGGCGCTGCTGACGGTGGGGCCCTACCGCCGCCCGCTGCCGCCCGCGCCCGCCGCGCCGCACCCGCCCTCGGCGCTCTACATCGTGCGAACGCTGGCCGGCGACTGGTAACTAAATCATATTGACGGAGGTGGAGGTTGGGTGCGTGACGGAGGAGGGTCGCGTGTGGGTGTCGCGCGCGGGCGGCGGCGCGCTGGTGCGCTCGGCGCTGGCGCTGCTGACGGTGGGGCCCTACCGCCGCCCGCTGCCGCCCGCGCCCGCCGCGCCGCACCCGCCCTCGGCGCTCTACATCGTGCGAACGCTGGCCGGCGATTGGTAACTAAATCACATTCTAATCAAACGTTTAAATCGTTTGGTGTGCCGGAGTGTGCCCTGACACCAAAAACTGTGCCATTGGTGGCGATTCTGTTTTAGAAATAACTATGTAGTTTAAATTGACGTAATACGAACTAAAATTACATGTAGCGGTTAGAGCAGTTCTAAAATTAACCCAATTTTACGCTGACAGCTCTAAATTTCGAAACGTTATATCCCTAAATATAATTAGTTTTAGGAAGTGTGAAACAGAATCGACACCATTGTCTTTATATGTGTAAATAAGAACGCCGACGCACGCACACTGGTTTTGCCAATGAACCAAACTGTTATTGTTACCATTTAATGTGCAATTATATTGCATTCGTGAAAAAAATAACACACACCAAACACTGTGTTAAGAGGTACGTACATCATCATTCGTGTGGAAACAAAACGGCGGACTGCAAGTATACCAAACTAATGCTCCCAGAGAGAAAAAAAGATAACCAACAAGACGAAGATGGTGGGTTACAAGACACTGACTCAACCACCATCTTCTCAAGACAGGGGGCCACAGACAGTGGACTATATTGCAAGTGTCTTGAAGTGGAGCAGACAGTGCAGCACGTGTGTGCACTGCACTGCCACTAAAGAAGCGAGACAGGAGCTCATGGAGCCCTTCTACATTTTCTGCATATCCTTCGAGGATGCTCATGGAATGCTGCCAGCGGCCCCGAGTCCTCCGGTATCGCAAGGAGTTGGGCTGGCTAGGGTCGTGGTAGAATCACGGGGGCAATGCACAATAGACTCCGATACGGGACGTCAGTGTTATCTTTAACCATTTAAATTTCAAGTCGATAGCATCAGTAGTTCTCGAGATATCCATTTGTGACAGACAGACAGACAGACAGAGTGATTTTATAAGGGTTTCTTTTTACCATTTTGGTACCTAGAAACCCGACGTAAAGTACTTAATTCTTTGCAGCCTACACCGTTTATTCCCGTGAACGTGAGCGAAGTGGACGGAAGTCAAAGACGATATGGTTTTCGCAGGGTCCGCTGCACCATCATCAGTGGTTTGGACGGCGAGGGCACCGTGCGCACTCAGCTCATCGACAGCGGCCTGATCCTGCGTGCGCCGCTCTCTTCGCTCGTGCCTCTGCAGTCCTTTTCGATGGCGCTCAATGATTTCCCGCCTCAGGTGAGATCTTTATTTAGCTGAGGCCTCATAAATCACGTCAAGTAATAGGGCACTATCTTACTCACTAATGGCGTTTTCCGACTAGCGTTTTATACGCACGTTTAAGCTTGTTTTTGGAAGCGCATGTGGCGCCTTTCGCCACACGCGTACTCGTACGAGCGTTGACGCGTTTAAAGTAATCTCTAAAGTTGAACTTACCCCTAATTAATTCTGAACAATGCAGAACGCGTGCAAAAATAAAAGCCATGCCAAGTAAAGAGACCTAGAAACTCCATAGAGCTGCTTATATTTTGGTGATAGTGCGGCTATAGTGGGTTGTGCCACCCTTTTTCTAGTAAGAAAAGTGCTAATAATATGCTAATCCGTTTGGCTATGACCCGAGTTCTTCTACGTATCTCCTTTTTTCTGATTCGATCCCGTAGCGTTTTCCATGTAATTTATAAATCGGCCAAGTGCGAATGGGTCTCGCGCACGGAGGTTTTTGTGCAATTCATTACTCTGTGAATATTTCAAGCGTGTACCTGTTGCCGTTATTATTATCGAGCAAAAAACAACATTAAACTCACGTTTGGTGTATGGGAGCCCCCTTAACTATTTATTTTATTCTGTTTTTAGTATTTGTTGTTATAGTGGCAACAGAAATACGTCATCTGTGAAAATTTCAACTGTCTAACTATCATGGCTCATGAGATACAGCCTGGTGACAGACAGACAGACACACAGACGGACAGTTTTAGTAATAGGGCCCAGTTTTTACCCTTTGGGTCATCATCTCAGCTGTTGGATTACAACTGTCCACATCCACTGCTGGATAGAGGCCTCCCTCATGGATCCAATGAGTATGTATGGTGAGTATGAGGGAGGCCTGTTCAGTAGTGGACTTTTTACGGCTGGAATGATGATCCCTTATTCTAACAGGAGCACATGGCTCTTCAACCGCTTTGTGTCATGTGGGTCGAGTAGTGCTCTTGCTAGTGGATTAGCATGGCTTTTAAGGCGGTCTAAATTTAATTTAAAATAAAAATATACGCTTGATGTTTCCCACTGCAGGGCAAAGGCCTCCCTTTCCTCCTTACACTTATCCGTGTCCTTGAGCTTGTTTGAAGCCAGTCTATAGTAAATAAACAATAAAAACATATTGGTGGACAATGTATGCAGGCGATGCTGGTGTCGCTGGAGGGCGCGGAGCGCGCGGCCGGCGCGCTGGCGGGGCGGCTGCGCGAGCTGCTGCTGGGCGCGCGCGTGCTGTGCCGCGCGGCGGGCGCGCCGCCCGCTCCGCACGCGCCGGCCGCGCCGCCGCGCGTCGAGCTCTTCGTGCGCACCGCCAACATCCTCGCCTGCGTCAACCAGTCCATCAAGATCGAGTACGAGACTCTCAACGAGTGAGTCGCTTTTGTGGATGTATTATGGTTTGTGTTGTATTTCTGGTGGACGTGTGCGATGGACAAGCTAATGGTAGTTTTGAATTTATTGTGGAACAATGGTGGCAATTTCTATTGGCACACTTCCTAACTAAAGCTAATTAAAATTGCGTAAATTGGACTTAAATGACATTATAAGTAGCTATTCGGTTGATGACGTTCTAAAGTGATATCGGAACAATTTTACTTAAGCTTACTTTAACATCTCTAAATTTTAAAACGTCATATCACTAATTATAAGTTATTAGTTTTAGGAAGTGTAAAACAGAGTGTCGACTCTGTTTTACACTTCCTAAAACTGCCGCTGCCACCTAGTTTAGCAGAATTAAAATAAGAGTTATTGGTGTCGACCAATAACTCTTATTTTAATTCTTCTAAACTAGGTGGCAGCGGCCCGTATAGCATAAATTAATCACTTTATATATTGTAGATGCGGCAAGATCAAGAAGGAGGAGCAAGCGGTGGACCACGTGGAAGCCCTGAACAAGAAGAAGGAGCGCATCTTCCGCAGCCTGAGCTCGGCGGCGGCGGGCGCGGCGCCCGAGCGCGGCCCGCCCGGCGCGCTGCCGCCGCCCGCGCTGCCCGCGCCCGGCCAGTGCTTCGACGTCACCGTGGCCATGGCGGCTAACCCGTGGAACTTTGTTGTGAGTGAACTTTGATTAGCTATTGGCTGCTACCCGCGAGGACTCCATAATTAGGTTCAGAGAAAACGATGATGTAGGGTGCTAGCAGTAGAATGTTACCTCTCCTCTCTTGCCCGTGGATGCAGTAAGAATCTGATACGGAAGATGGCCAGCAGAGTCTATCTGTGTATCAAAATCCCGTACTGCGCTCGCCAACCAAGCGTGGTGAGTATTGCAACAACCCCATATGAATATGTGTATCGAGGGAATCGCGGCGATGTTATCGTCCGCGCCACTTATTTCTATACACTCTCTTAGAGGCCCTCCCCATGAGCGAGAGAATCGCGACGAGGCCGCGTTATAGAATCGCCGCGATTCCCTCGCTCTTGGAGATGGTCCCTTAGCTGGAGTCGCTATTTTTGGTAACATATCTGGAGTCGGGGGGTAAAAAATAACCCCTATCGGGTTTTAACGTATTACATTAGAACAATTAACATACACACATCAACATTGTCTAGGGATATTCAATTTCGAAATGATTTGCTTACAAAAATCTTACAAACTATTTGCTTTTGAGAAAAAGTTTATATATGGAATTAAACCTCTTTTGTTGCCTCTTCAAAATTTGGAAAAAGAATAAAAATAGAACGCAATAACCAAAAGATAGATTGTGAACTCGATTTAAATTAAACAACGTTAATTTTACCTAAGATAAATTAACTTTTATTTAGTTATCAATAAGTGCTAAGTTATTTTTAATTTTAATGGATCTTGTGATATTCGTAATGTCATGGAACGTCGACATTTAAGCAGAGAAGAAATGCTAAGAGCGATAGGCATGTTACAAGCCGGTGCTATCCAACGCGTGGTTGCCAATACACTAACAACAATCAAAACGTAATTTCTCGATTGTGGTCACGTTATCGTATTACTGGAGATGTAAGAGAGCGCCACACTGGAAAAATACGAGTAACCACCCCTAGACAGGATCGTTTTCTCCAAAATTCCGCCAGGATCCCTCCTGGCGGAATTTTGGAGAAAACGACCCAATCTCACAGCAAAGCAGCTAGTGCGAAGGCTTCAGTCAGACCATCAGCTATCAGTCACCGACCAAACCGTCAGACGAAGGCTACATGAAGTCGATCTTCATTCTCGTAGGCCGCTTCGTGTGCCAGCTCTACGACGAGGCAATCGCGGAAGGCGACTTCTTTGGGCTCAAGAACATTTGTTATGGAACAATGGACAATGGTTTTCTTTACTGATGAGTCTCGGTTTGGATTCCACCCCGATTCACGAAGAACACGTGTTTGGAGAGTTCCAGGCAGAGAAATTCGCCTCCAGCATCCACAAGAGGTCCATTCGTACCCAGGTGGAACAATCATGGTTTGGGCGAGAATTCGTATTGGCGCGCGAACCGAACTCATTTGGATAAGAGGCAGCATGACTGCGCTAAAAATAGATGAAAGATGGATGATCACAGGTTCTACGACCTCGTTCCTGTTTTCTCTCAGAGTTCAAATTGGCCAGGAATTTCAGCTCATGCATGATAATGCCCCTCCACACACGGCGCCATTGGTGTCAGCTACCCTTCAGGAACATGATGTCGCGGTTTTGGACTGGCCTGCACAGTCACCTGACTTAAACCCAATTGAACACGCTTGGGATATGTTGCAGCGAAGGGCTTTCAGCAATTTGCCGTCAAATTTGACCACAGAAGACCAACTTTTTTGCCATTTAAAAAGAACATGGGATGGCATACCCCAGCGAGAATTTGACACAAGGCACCGATTATTAAATTGTAAAAAGTTCATTTTATAAAGTTATGGCAACGTAAAAATATGTCGTTTTAATACAATTTACCGAACCATGTAAATTATCTGATTTCTAGAGATTTTGTTCCTACTTTAATTTTTATTAAAAAATTATATCAAAAAGGTTTAAATTTTATTATTATTAATAAACAATACAAAATAAAGATTCTTGCCTAGGTATGGCAAGAATCTTTATTTAGTTTTCTGAAGAAATAATTTTCAGTTTTTGTAAGAATCAACAAAATGTTGAATATCCCTAGACAATGTTGATGTGTGTAAGTATTAATAAAAAAAATTCTTTATTTATCAAAAAAACAACTTATTAACTAAACCGTAATCAACTTTTTTAATTTTTTTATTCTATTAAATATGTTTTATTACAAAATAAAGAGACCTCTAGCTTTATTGAAATATGGGATTATCGGGTATTTATCGCGTAATTACCTTTATTTTATCCCCGACGTTTCGACCGGATTGCACCTGGTCGTGGTCGCGGGGAGACTGGCGTGCTGAAGTTAACCGCAGCAAAGCGAAGGCATCTTTTCAGACTACCCTCACTTGGTCTTCATAATTAGAAATTTGAGATTTAAGGCCGGTTCACACTGGGACAGCACACTACACTCACTGTATCAGCACACTTTGGTTTATTCACACGCCGAGTACACTTGGCTATCACTGGATTCCATGAGGCAGAGAGTCTGAAGCCGTCTTCACGATTAAAATTAGGATATTTCTTAATTTCAATCGCTTCCCGAACCATTCTCTTGTAGTAGTGCCTCTCGTTTGAAATAATCTTGGGATTGTGGAGTTCGATCCAGTGATTGGGTCCTGAGTCCACTACATGCTCTGCTATAGCTGACTTGTTTACTTGTCGATTTTTGACCGCTGCGATATGTTCCTTAACACGTTCGGCGACTGTGCGCTTCGTTTGGCCTATGTAAGAACGACCACAGCTGCAATCGACTTTGTAAACTCCAGGTACTTGCAAGGGTAATTAAGGCTAAAAGGGTAATCCTTTGGTGATCGTAGACGCTTAGCCACTTTTGTGTGTGGACTGTAGACTGTCTTTATTGAAAACTTCTTAAGCAAGTTTCCAATTTTGTCAGTAACACCTTTCACGTACGGCAAGAAAGCTGTTTGTCTTGCAACTTCAGGGTGTTTTTCTTTGCGCTTACGAGTGGGATGCCATCTATTGGTCCTGTAGCTATTCCGTTTAAGAACCTCCTGAACATGATCTAGCTCTCCTGGTAGATGTTCAGGGTCACAGAGGTCATAAGCTCTGTTCATTAGTGACTTAGCTACAGAATCCAGATGTGACGGATGATGGTGTGACGCAGCATTCAGGTATCGGTCGGTGTGTGTCGGCTTTCTGTACACGGTATGCGATAAAGACCCATCCGAATTTACGATTACTTTAATATCAAGGAAGGCTAGAGATCTATGCTCCTCCATCTCATAGGTGAACCTTATCTTAGGGTGTATGGAGTTTAGATGTTCAGTCAGCTGATTGACTACCCCGCTGTCTCCGCTAATCACGCAGAAAACATAGTCAACGTATCTCTTCAGATAGCTTAATTCATCTTCCTCTTCAGACTAGGTAGATTTACACAGTGTTTGTAGTCAACAGTGTTATTGGCCCTTCTTGTTTTGGTGGTTTACGATAAGTTTACCATAACTACGTTTTTATTGTACTACAAAAGCTTTATGGTGTTACTTAGCGTTCACAGCACGAACCGTTTTGTTGTTGGATTTCTGTTTTATGCAATACAATTATTCATTATATCACGCTATGTTGCCCCTTATACTGGGGAAAGGCCTATTCATAATGTACGTATATTTTTCAGGTTCAGCCGGTCACCACTCTAAATACGCTGAACGCCATGATGACTTCTCTTCAACGCGACTGCCCGAAAACAAGCAGTGACGAAGCTCCGCTGAAACCGGCAAGTGGTGAATTGTACACGGTGCTGTACGAAAAGGACAACACGTGGTATAGGTAATGAAAAACTTACGAAATACCGCATTATCTGCCTTCTACCTGAATGACTATTGATTGCAAAGCAAAATCCACACTGCAAGTGTGATTGATAAAATTATAATTTATAACTCTTACAGTATTTCATTTCAAATTATCAGTATAAATATTAAGTGTCTATTTCCGTTCATAATAAGCAAGAGTATTTACCATGTGTATGCTTTTCACTAAAACGTGCGGTATATTTAATGTTTTAGTTCTATTAAAAAAGTAAGATGTCTATTATATTAATTCCAGGGTGCTGGTATCTGGGTGTGTTTCGAGTGAAATGGTCTCTGTATATTTCTGTGACTTCGGTGACCTGGCTCTGTTCGCTAACTCTCAGCTGCGACCGGTGCCGACCTCCGTTCCGTTAGCGCTCTCCTTGCCTCCTCAAGCGCTCAAGGCCCGCCTCCATGGTACATTTATTTTTATAATATACCTAATCCTTTGCAATTTACCCTATTATTACAAATAACTATAACTTACCCAATCGAATGCATCCGCCCTTAGTACTCAGATAGAGGTCGTACTTGACGAATAATTTTATCTTTACAAACAAATAAAACTGAAGTGAGTGTCTGTTTGTAATGCCTTTTTTATAGCATTGATTAAATCAATGAATATGGAGGTATATACATATATACACACATCAACACTATCTAGGGATATTTTGGATTTACTCAATTTACTCAAAATTTATTGGAAATAACATACAACATATATAATATTATAAAACCCATTTATCAGACTACACTACTACAGAATAAAAGAAAACATTTTTTTTGGCGTTTACAAATTTTTATTCAAATAAAGAAGAAGCGTGGGATAATGGTAAAACTAACAATGAATGTGTTTCTCAAGGAAAAGTGAAAAATAAGGAAAAATTAATCTGTTTCTAACAGTTATGTGAAAAATCAGTAGTCAGTAAAACCACCCATGACGTTAATAACGGTCCTGCAACGGTTTTTCATGCTTTGAATTAAGTTATACAAGTCTTGCTGCGGTATTGTCCCAGGTCCGACTAAGATGCAAAAAAGTTGCTCTTCTGTCGCAATGTTTGCAGGAAAATTCCTCAAAGCCATTCTTTGGAGCATGTCCCACGCGTGTTCTATGGGGTTTAGGTCAGGCGATTGAGCGGGCCAGCCTAAGACCGATACGTCGTGTTCCTGCAACCAGCTCGACACCACTCTCGCTGTGTGCGGACGGGCGTTATCGTGCATGAGCGTGAATTCTTGGCCCATTTATAGTCGATGGGGGTAGATTATTGGAACTAGCACCTCATTACGGTATTTTTCAGCCGTCATGGTGTTTCTAATCCAAACAAGGCCTGTTCTTCCACCAACACGAATTCCTACCCAAACCATAATTGTCCCGCCGTGGTATGAATGGACTTCCTGAGGATGTTGCAGACGGCTCTTACGACCAGGGACTCGCCAAACACGTACTCTACATGTATCGGGATGGAAACCGAACCGGGACTCATCGGTAAACAGCACTAAAGACCACTCGTTATCTTCCCAGAGCACATGTTCACGAGCCCACTCTAGTCGTCGTCTACGATTTCCTCGGCGTAGTGCTGGAATACGAAGCGGTCTGCGAGCATGAAGTTTAGCTTCATGCAGCCTTCTCCTCAGTTTGGTCACTCACAAGCAACTGGTGCTCTGACTGGAGCCTCAGAACCAACTGCATGGCCGTAACATTTTGTTGTCTTCTCGCGGCAACTTGCAAAAATCGGTCTTGTCGTTGTGGTTATGCGCTTTCCGCCTGGGTGTCTTTCAGCCACTTCACCAGTAGCACGATAACGTGACCATAACCTTGATATCACGTTTTGTCTTGTTCCAATCTCCTCAGCAGTACTCCGTTGAGTAGCCCCAGCTTGGAGCATGCGTAGTGCCCTTAACATTTCCTCTCTCGTTAAATGGCGCCGCTGCATATGATGCACACAATAACATTAATTCGAAATTAACCGATAACTTGTTATAAAACTTAAATTTGACACAAAAAAATAGCCAAAAACTACTGTGGTAAATGAAACCTTCGGACTTCGCTACCATTATGCTTTTGTTTTTAATTTGTTTTTAAATTTAGAATCATTCAAAAAGGTTCGCAAAATAAGCTTTTTTTGAAAAGAATTTAAAACTGACCAGTATTTTTTTAGTTTAAGAACTTTATACAAAATATCCCTAGACGGTGTTGATGTGTATTAGCTATAACAAAAACCAGACAGCAGCTAGTTAGATATACATTTCTGACTTGTATAAAATTGGATTATTATTTACAGACGTGTGCCCCCTGCATCAAGACTGGGCAGTAGAAGACTGTGTAAGATTTCAAGAATTGTGTGTGGAGCAGATGTTCGTCGCAATCTGCAAAGACGTCGGCAAAGATCCTCTGAACCCTAACGAGCCGCTGCTTACCATAGAACTCATTGACACTTCTACTGATGATGATCTATATATAAATAAACAATTGGTTAAGGAAGGCAGAGCACGTCTCGCTTCTACTACCTAATTTATGGATACAAGTATCACACTTTTTCTATTTCTCTGTTTGGTATCATTAGGTGACATGAAGTACCTAGGCACAACAGTTTTATTAAATGTGTAGCAGTGTAAACGACAGTATGATCATTATTATTATTAGTATTTTAAACATATCTCTTAAATTATTTATAAGTGTGGGAACCTTTTGTGACTGAAATGGCTTAGATTCCTATGATTTAGCTGGAGTATCTACATAAATTATTATCTAACCACTTCTGGTGTAAAAACACGTACTGAATGTTCCAGATGATCCACAACATTCCAATATCCATTTTAATTTGTAATGATAAGGTTTTTATTCTTTTTGTATTCTAAATTATTATAACACCGCATAAAGTAGCTTTGTGTTAATGTGCCGGTTTGTCTCAGTAATTTTAAAAGTTTCCGATTTATTGTAAAATGTTTTCCGACGTATTGAAGCGTAGCATACGTCTGCGGTCTAGGGAATAATATTAAAATCTTAAAGTTATTGCGCCTATACCTATGGACGAATCCTTATCACAGGGTGCTTTGATTTTTTAGTAAACCGCCAGTGTGTTAGGGCTCTAAGACAACAGAAAATAATAATAAAAATCCGCTATGAGCGACCCTCAACTGAACCAGAACTGAAATGGTTAACTGACGAAAATAAAAGAGGTTATTGTTTATTGTTGGAGTTCTATCGTAAGTGCCAAACATAATCGTTGTGTCGCACACACGCACACGCTTTTATTTATCTGTTAAATTGTTAGATTTTTGTTACATAAATGTTTAACTATTTGTATTAACCTTAAAAATATTAGATACTTACCAAGTTAAAATACTCTTAGTATAATATGTTAACAACTATTCAAAGACATTATTCCATGGTAAAATTTATATTTCTTACGATATATAATTAGATTTAAGTACTCCTGTATCAATAACTGGACATAGTGTGCTTGAAGTATTTTATAATCCTATCAAGTTTCTTACTCTAATTAAGCATCCATAGAATAAGTAATAACATAAATGCACTTGCTTACAAGTAAAATATAAATACTTGAATTACTAAGCACTTTTGATCTATAATGAATAACGATTCAGTAGTTTGATTAGTAATTCAAGCATTAAAATGTCCGAAACACTGCACCACACTGTAGTTATAAAGCCGGGTCCGCAGCGCCAATTTTCTAACAAAACATGTTAACATAACATGTTAAGCAAAACATGTTTTTAAAACAGCCCGTCTGGTGTGTTCTGTTTTGTTTATTGTTTTTGACATTTTTTGACATTTTTCGAACATAAAATGCAACGCTTCCCCTCCCCGCAGGCGAACGCGGGTGATGTTATCCATTTGTCTCGGCAAACATGTTTTTGTGTTTTTGCTAACAAAACTGTTAAGCCACGCCCCTATTCTGTTTTGTAAACATGTTATGATGTTAGAAAACACGAAAACACGGCGCTGCGGACCCGGCTTAAGGTGTGCTTCCTAAATGTTTAATTAGTTATGTGGTAAGTTTGTAATCTTAAGTAGGCACTCAAAAAAAAATGTATGTTTATGATTTTAAAATATTGTAAAATCATTAATTAAGTAAATTGTAAAATTTTTTGAGTTTGAGTTGTGTCCAAAATTTTTAATCACATAAATTACGACGATACTTAATATGTAACATGGTTAATCTCATTGCTATAGTGTGCAGTAGTAAGTACTTTTATAGAAAAAAACGTTTGCAAATAATATTTTACTCAAAGTTACTGTTATTTCTTCCTGTAGCATGATATATCTTATCAGATTTGTCTTTGATTATAATTATAAAAAAATGCATTAGAGCAAAACCTTGTAACTTTCAAATAACATCCATATAAGCAATAAATGTGTAAACTATGAACACTACTTTTATTATTCAGCTATCTGACTATTCTGTGCCTATGGTTTAGATCACGCGCCTGCTCATCTACCTAGTCAATATGTGGCTAGCAAGGACGTTTTATTATTTGCATAAACAGGACTGAGTACTAAGCAAAATTTGCTTTTGTAAAACAAACCATAACTGATGAACATAAGACATAGTTTTAACTAGCATTATTTACAGAAGCAAAACGGTCCGAGCAGGATAGTCATAACCGAGGCGTTTGTCCCTTTCTTCTTTCTTTCGGAGTAGTCCTGTTTTATCTCGTCAAAGGTTGTTTGCCGTGTTTATGTCATACGTAGAATTTTTTACTACGTTGTTTATGTTCATTTCAGATCTGTTTATTAGGATTATTTAATTCTAAATGGTGAAACAATGTAGTGTAAAATTTTGTAAAAATGAATCTTATGCTGGTTGTGGGATATCGTTTCACAGGTAAGCCAAACCAAAACAATGTTGAATATTTTACAAATAGGGTGTCCATGCGGGTACACCTTCATATCATATTCATATCTCGTATGTAATTTATTTAATTACACGAAAGGCAAACAAGCTTACGGACAGTAGACTTCGATGATAATTGTTATTACATGGCCTATTTCAATATGTTTTAAGAACATTTCAGTACGTGTTTACTACTGACAAAGGCAAACTTTATTAAATGAAGTATTGTAATTTACTACACAAAATTCATTACTTATTATATTTTGTGGTCATAAACGAGGAAAATAATAACTTGATTTTATTCCTTTCACAGTTTTCCTAAGGATGGGAAAATTAAACAAAAGTGGCTGGATGTTGTCCCAGTGGGACAAAAAATTACAAAAAATTCCGTTGTCTGTAGCCGTCACTTCAAAAAACAAGACTTTTTTGAAGCTAACTCGCGACAGATATTAAAAGCAGATGTAATACCATCTATATTTCCATCGGTATGTATGCTAAGCTAAAACATGTTTATGTAAGGAATAACTCCTGTTTCATCAATTTCGACGCACTAGCCCAGATACGTTCCTTATTTTATTAGGTACCTATGTATGTACAGCACATACTTTATGAAAATTGTATTGCCCATAATTAAATGTTATTAATATGTTAATGTATACAATCCAGTAAAAAAAATCATTTAAAACTACTTACTCCTTTAGTAGTATTTACAAAATGTACACAGTAAAAAAGTATAAAAAGAAAATCCTGTAAAACCTTTATGAAATTGTCGTTAGCATAATAACTACTGTACTAAAAATAAGATAATCACTTTTTATTAAAAACTAGCTGTGCCCGCGACTTCGCCCGCGTGAAATTAACAAAACAGTTTTTTAACTTTTTAATTTTCAGTTTTTCATTTTTCCAAAATATAAGTAGCATAAGTTAATCTTTATTGCATCAGCTGTCTGCCAGTGAAAGTCGTGTTAAAATCGATCCGGCCGTTCCAGAGATTAGCCGGAACAAACAGACAGACAGACAGATTGAAAAAAAAATGTTTTGGTATATGCACCGTATGTACATTCATATGCACTCATTAAAATGTGGTTATTTTAATATTACAAACAGACACTTCGATTTTATTTATTTGTATAGATGGAAGATGTATAGATAAATAATAATAAGATTGAATAGGGAGGATACCTTGAGATTTGTACCTTTTACTCGACTGCGCCATAAGGAGGGTTATGTTTTTCGAGCGAATGTCTGTATGTATAATACTTTGGCACGCTCTAGCCTAACGGCTTGATGGATTTTGGCTAGGGATATGTCGATAGATTCGTTTTGCTGTAAGAGTGACACTGAGTCTCTTAAAATTATAAAATAAATTTAAAGAAATGAAAACACCTGATTTTAATTTAACAACTATTCACGGAGTCGGTTTTTTTTAAGTTATTTATTTGATACTTCTATTGCAGGTGAAAAATAAACAAATAAATGTTCTGAGTAACATTATCATACACTCAGAATTTCAACCTATCGAGCATAGTACTCCAGGAACCTCAAGAGATTCTTGCTCTGATGTCAACACACCACCTGCCAAAAAGTTCTGCTGGGACGTAAAAGAAGTAGCAGTCCAGACTGACATCAACCACAGCAGTCCATCAGAAGATATGCTCAAGCGGAAAGTAAAAGTTTTAACACAAAAGTTAAAGAGGCGTGATATTCGCTTGGACAGTATAAAGTCACTTCTAGCAATTTTAAAAAAAAGGAGCAATAATTTTGATGAGGTTGAACATATATTGAAAAATAATTTTGTGGAAATTCATGAGCAAATTAATACAGACAAAAGTAATACAGGAGTAAGATTTTCAAAGGAGCTCAAACAGTTTGCGTTATCTTTGTACTTTTATTCTTCTAAAGCATATATGTTTCTTAGAAATCACACTAAGCTACCTCATCCTGCAACCTTACGCAAAATGTTAGCGACTAACGAGTGCAATGTAGGATTTATGATTGAAGTTTTCGAATACTTGAAATTGTCAGTATCTGAAAATGATCTCGAAAATGTTGCTCTAATATTTGATGCCATGTCTATCAAATCAGAGGAAGCTTATGATAAACATAATGATAAAATGTGGGGCTATGTTGACTATGCCGGCATTGTACCATACGATTCGGAATGTCTAGCCACAGAGGTCCTTGTTCTTCAGATTGTGGCATTTAAACGCAAATTCAAATGCCCCATCGCTTACTTTTTTATTGACAAAATTTCAGCCTCAGTACAAGCACAGTTATTAATGACAGCAATTAACATGTTATATGATATTGGTATAACTGTTTGCAGCCTTACATGTGATGGAACTGCTAGTAATTTGGCCACTTATGAAAATTTGGGATGCAATTTCAATTTACCAGAAATAATTACAAATTTTAAACATCCAAAGAAAGACACTAAAATTCATTGTATTTTGGATCCTGTTCACATGCTTAAATTATGTCGTAATGTATTTGCTGAAAGAAACATGAGTTCTGAAAATGGGCACATTGATTTCAATTTTGTCAAAAAATTACATGCTTTGCAAGACGAAGAGGGATTAAAACTTGCTAATAAAATAAACGCTGCCCATATTAACTTTATAGGTAAGAAAATGAATGTCAAATTAGCCGCTCAGATCATGAGTTCTTCGGTTGCAAATGCTATTGACTTCTTACGTGTCAGTAATAATGATGAATTCAAGAACAGCGAAGCAACTACTGAATACATCAGAACTATAGATAGAGTTTTCGATGTCTTAAATGCTAAATCTCCTTTAGGAAAAGGCTTTAAGTCCCCATTGCGACTTAATAATAAAAATTATTGGATGGAAATCTTAACTGAAACACGAGAATATTTATCAAAGCTTAATGTTGATAACAAATAAATTTTTTCCATCGGCGAAAAATGGGAGCTTTAGGACTAATAGTGGATACCTACAGTGTTTCGAACTTAGCTATGGATCTTTTAGTTGAAAAGGGTTTCAATTATTTCTTGCCGTATAAAGTTTCTCAAGATCAGTTGGAAATGTTTTTTTCTTGTGTCCGTTTACAAGGCGGTGGAAACAATAACCCTAATGCCTTACAATTTAAGTATGCTCTGAGGAAATTGCTGTATCGTAATAGCATTAAACCTAGTATGAATGCTAACTGCACTGACGATAACTTTGAATTATCTCCAATTTTGGAATTCCGTAGTGAGAAGCGATCTGTGGTTGAAGTTCAATCGTCAGATCCTCATGAAGAAGAACAATTGGATGCTTTAATGTATTACGTTGAATCAACCACTATTTCCGATTACAAAATAAATGTCTTGTATTATATAGCAGGTCATTTTGTAAACAAAATGTTAGACAAAATTTCATGCCAGTACTGTCGCGATTCTTTAGTGATTGCTAAAGAACATTTTGATCACACATATTTTGTAGATATCACAAATTTTTCATCTTTTACCGCTTTTGTAGATAAAGGCGGTTTGAAGTATGTATCTCGCTTTGCATTTGAAGTGATAAAGAATGCTGAAAAATTGTTCCTTTCAGAAATAGCTCTGGGTTCTTTCAAAGATATTAGCAAGAAAAAAAATTTGATGGTTTTAAAGCAAATTTTTGTTACGAAACTTAATACTTTGTTTTACTCGTCTCACCCTGTACAAAGTTATGAAGAACCACATGAGTTACAGTTGGTAAAGATAATGGCTAATTCATATTTAAATTTAAGAATATTTAATTACGCAAAATCAAACTCATTTAAGAATTTAGGAAGTAAGATTGGTCTGCGTCAAAAACTCCATAAAACAATTTTATTTAACCATGTTTGATTTTTTTCATTTTTCCAAATAGTTTGAAAAATGCTGTTGTAGTCCCAATTTTTTAATCGGGAAGTAAAGATCAAGTTACTAATTACAGACCCATTTCTATATTATCATCTATGTCTAACATATTTGAAAAAATTATTAATAAAAGATTAGTTAAATATTTAGAAGACAAGCTTATATTGTCAAAGGCTCAGTTTGGGTTTAGGGCAAAGTTGGCTACTTCTGATGCTGTTCATCATCTCACTGATTGTCTTTCACGGGAATTAGATAATGGCAAACACACAATTGGAATTTTCCAAATTCCTTGATCTTGCAAAAGCTTTTGATACTGTTTCTGTACCTATACTTTTACGCAAGCTAGAGTCTATTGGAGTCAGAGGAACTCAGTTGAGTCTCTTCTCAAGCTACCTAGAAGAACGTACACAATGTCTAAAAATCGGAAACGTCGTCAGCAATGATCTTCGAAACACTTCTTTTAGCGTCCCCCAAGGAAGTGTTTTGGGACCTACTTTGTTTTTGATTTAAATAAATGATCTTTGTAACCTTTATCTAGAACAGGGCGAAATCATATCATATGCTGACGATACAGCTCTAATTTTTTCAGCTGATTCCGAAATAGAAGTACACAGACTTGCACAAAAAGGATTTGATAATGTGAACAGGTGGCTTTAAGATAACCGACTAACACTTAATGCATTAAAGACAAATTACATAAAATTTTCAATGCGGAAAACAACGTTAACTGAAGAACAATCAAGCCTAATAGCCCACAATTGTGATACTACTTCAAAAACCATTTGTACTTGCCCACCTATTAACAAATCGGATAAAATAAAATATCTGGGTATAATACTAGACGAAACACTTTCTTTCAGACCATATATAGATGTTCTGAGTAATAGAGTTCGTAAGTTGATGTTTGTTTTCAAAAAACTACGCTGCATTGCGGATCAAAAGATGATTAGAAACGTTTATTTGGCACTCTGCCAATCAATTTTGTCTTATTGCATTATCATTTGGGGTGGTGTAGGCAAAACATTACTAATACAAATTGAGAGAGCTCAGCGAGCCATTCTTAAAATAGCTTATTTCAAACCTTTTATGCTTTCTACTAATCTTCTTTTTCTCTCGTGTAAGGTTTTAACAGTTCGGCAATTATTTATACTAAACACAGTATTAAAACAGCACAGGGCTTTGCCATATACCACGGAAGTAACTCAAAAAAGGCTACACTATAATGTTTGCCCTAGGACACAAACAAAATTTGCTTTCTCACATAAATTTTTCTTCTTTCTTGGTCCAATTCTGTACAATAGGCTCAATAAGATAGTAAATTTTTCCTCCTTAAACTATAATGCATGTAAGAATACTCTCATAACTGTTCTTGAAGGTTTGTCTTACGATGATACAGAGAAGTTGCTAGCTATAATAAAATAAATAATTTAGTTCGTAATATAGTTTCTATAGCAAAGCAGCTAACATATGTTTATAAATTTGGATTTTATTATAGGTTAAAATAGATATGTACTTGTTAAAAATAGATTATTTTATGATAATTACACGTAATGTTTAAAATAAGCCCGTATATAGCCTGAAACACAGGTTAATCCTAGTTCAGGTGCTGGCGTTATAATTAACTTTAGATGTAATTATTTTACAATACTGTAACTTTTTGTAATTATGTATATTCTTAATAAAAATCTTTGAAAATCTTTGATTGCAATAAAAAAAATATGTACAAAATTTTTTCTTTATTTGTTCTCTACCCCTATTTTTCTGTTTGGTCGGGTACTGCTTATTCAATATATTCTTAGCTAAACACCATGACATGGTGTGGCGGAAAATGAATAGCCATCACGTCTGATGGCCATTCATCATTCGCCACTTGAGAGACCCCGAGGGTAGCCTGCACACACAGCTCCATCAGAGCCTGAATTAAACCGGGTCACCAGCGAAAAAAAATTTAAAACATTCAACAAAAACACATAAACAAATGTTGTTTCTGGAACATGTTTTTTAACACACTCCGTCTATAGCGCCCGGGTGGATCGTGTACACAAAACTTAGTTTCTCTAGCAAAAAACAATGAGTTCGGCCGAGAAAGATATTTTATTATCTCATTCAAAAATTCAAATTTACTTAAAAAGCATGTCTGACATGTATAACAAACAATATGAATGAGAAAGACATACTTTCGACCCGCGCGGGGGTGTTTTGTGTACGTGTTTTCCATCTGGCACGGAAAGTAAAAACATTGTTGATGCTAAGAAAAATGTGTAGTAATTAATGAGTGAATGAATCTTTTGTTTGACGTGTTTTTGTTGATTGTGTAGGGCAAAACACCCGCTGTAGACTCGGCTTTACAATTTCATACAATTATGTATAAAATTGTTCTGTACATTTTTGTCCCACAAAACAACAATATCATGGACACTTTATTAGAAAGGGACAAACGCCTCTGTGGTTCCCATCCTTCTCGGACCGACTTTTGGTCAACAGTGCTCAGTCCTGTTTATGCAAATAATAAAACGTCCTTGGTGGCTAGTGACTTAGTTAAACCATCTCCATAGATATATGAGCATTCTCTAGCTGACAATCTTAGTTTGCTTGAGGGCCAATTCACATTAGCTATTTCGTTGAAAATTTTATGTAGGTTTCACAATTCTAATGAGGGCATTATATTCAAGGGCTATTTTCAGAAAAACTTATACACACATGCATTTTTTTTTTTGGAAAAACTACTAGGCTACAGGTTGCATCTCATGAACTGTGATAGCTAGACCAAAGAGCTAGACAGTTGAAATTTTCACAGATCTGTATTTCTGTTGCCGCTATAACAGCAAATACAAAAATAAAATACACATTTACGGAGGGCTCCCACGCAACAGATGTGATATTTTTAACGTTTCTTGCTTGATATTAATAACGGCAACAGGGTAGACACTTGAAATATTCTTGAAAAATTTTAGTTGTATATTCATTTTAAGAATAAATAATATATATATTATTATATAGTATAAACAGAATACTAGTTGTATATTTAAAGTAGTTGTTTTGCCAAATAACGCACGCGTTTCGCGCACGAAGGATTCCGTTGGTATGGAACTCGCACTTAACGGATTTTTGGTTCTTTTAAAAAGTAGACTTCAATAGCAGTTAGAAAAGCTCAAATTATTTTAATAACAAAATAATAACATCAATAATAAAATAATTAATAACATGTTGGAAGGGCAGTAAAGTAGAAAATTTCCATTTTCATTGGGAAAATGAATTGAAAAACACAGGCAAGTACACTTAACACAGCTTTATTAGAACTTAAATGTAGTAGTCCCATTATTTACGAAGTTCTTCTGATGATATTCCATATTTCTTTTTCAATGCATCAATTTCCTCTTGTTTCTTCTCAATATCAATGCCCTTAAATGCTTTGTTGGATCTATAGTACAAGACAACTAAATATCTGTTACAGACATTGAAACCTGAAAGATGGTCACATGCATTTTTAGCATCGAAAATGTCTTCGTACACAACAAAAGCTGTTCCTCTAGTTTCCGGTGTATTACCTCTAAAAAGAAAAAGCAATTATCAGAACAATACAAGAAGAGAGTAGACTACTTTAAGATTAAAGAGTACATAATATTTATTCTTAAATATATATAAAAAATATTTAATATACATACACACGAATTTGTCTGATTGCTCCATATTTTCCAAAGATATCATACATTTCCTCAGCAGATATTTTGTATGGCAAATTTCTTATGTATAATACTCTGTTTACTTCAGGTGGGAGCCGAACCTGAAAATCAAAACACCAAAATTAATGTAACAATAAGCATTTTGTGCTGATCTGCTAATGAGTCGAAGTTTATCTAACTTATACCATGATTTAAATTTAAAGAAATTATATAGCAGTAGTATGGTATATGGTGGTTTTCTGCCAACACAGTCACTATGATGGCAGAAAACCATCTTATCTGGTTGATAGTCATGAGTGCACAGAATTAAAATGCGCTCGATGATTAAAAATCACCAGACGAACGTCCCGACAGTCAAGTAAACACCAGGGTTCTATTCCTAAAGATGTCATACATAACTTTCTTACACAAATGAGTGTTACTTCCAATGGTTTAGTTATGCTAAATAGTACTTACATTCGCTCGTCTTTGCAAAGCTAAAGCCATGTTTTTATTGTCTGATAGAAGCTATTGCAGATTCGTATTACAAGAAAATCAAAACATTCCCCTTCACTTCAATGTAAGTTCACAGTAATTCAAAGGTTAACTTTGAAATCTCCAAGCAAATTCTTAAAAAAGAGTATTTTTTATTTCTTTACAGCACTGAAAAAAACTTAAAAAGATTATAATAAAACTCCAGTCAGCGTGTATCACAGAACAATATTGCGTCTCTAACATGTATATAGCAAACAAGCGTGAAAGTGAAACCAAACCACGGTCACCGCACCGCTGAAACACACAATCAATATCTGTAGGTTGTCTACACTGACTATTATCAAAAATAATGTGTTATCTAGAGTGCAACTTACTTTTCTGTAATTTACCGGTCTTACGGAACTTTTACCGGTTTTTTTTAATCCTTGCTTTATAGAAAAGTTGGAATTGGTTGGCGACTGGAGAATCTATCGCACAACTTTAACTATTTTTTTTATTAACAATCTCGATGTGGTCTTTATCTAGATTCACATTTGTCTGACGTGTTGTGTGTGTCGTGATGGCTTCTGTTCACATCTATGTAACGCGTTATGATGCATTAGGAAGCATTTTTTAATCGGTCCTGTCTTGACTTTCGGAGAGTTTACACATTCGCAATGTTTTATAATGAATCATCCGATTCAGATTTTGATTTGCAATTTCATACTTGCACGTGCGTCACTGGCGCGTGCACACTAGTCTGACTCGTTGTGTGTGCCGTCCGTATTGCTGCGCCGCCCCCCTTCTGATGCTTCACGACACAACACGTCAGACAAATATGAATCTAGCCGTAGGACTGATGTCCACGTCCGCTACTTCAGAGTTGTCATACTATTTTGTCATACGTCTACTGCTGGACATAGGCCTCATGGATTCCTCATGGATCTCCAAGATAATGGGTTATTGTCATAGGTACTCGCCACGCTTGGCAGGCGCAGTACGGGATTTTGATACCTACATGAAATGACGCTGCTGCCCATCTTCTGGAGGTATCCTTTGGCAGATTCTTACTGCATCCACGGACAAGAGAGAAGAGACAACATTCTACTGTCGGCACCCCTCGGCAATATTTCTACTAAACTTGAAAAATAAAATCAATTGTCAGCTCAAAAGAAAATAAATTAGGCCAGGTGCGTGTCGGGCCACGCGCCGTGTAGGATTTCGTAGTTATCCTACGGTTCGTGTAGGTATGTTTTTTTAATTTAAATCTTCAATATTTCGCAAACGGAACCCTAAATCGAAAAATTGACTCCACAACCCTCAAATGTTTTTAAAATACCTAATCAACAATACTCCACGCGATGGGAAAATAAAGAAAACGCTTATTATTACTACAAGCTTTTATTTAGCTTGCCCTGTATATGTTATATGTATGTATGTGTTCGCGGAATCTTGCAACTCAATGTTGAAGCAGATATCTTCAACAAATTGAGCTGAAATTTTGTATACATGTTTACTTTGGATGACAATGCATGGTACTACTATGCAGTGCTATGGAACTACTTATTTTTTTAATGTAGTCCTATAATATGGGTATCAAATGAAAGGGCTTGCTGAGAATAATGCAAAAAATTATATGGCTTCACTCTGAATCCAACATGGCGGAACATCCAAGATGGCGGACAAGTTATTTTTAATGGACTCCTATAATATGGGTTTCAAATGAAAGGCCTTGCTGAGAGTTACTCGAAAAATTAAATGACATGACTCTAAATCCAACATGGCGGTACACTCAAGATGGCGGACTAGTTATTCTTAATGCACTCTTAAAATAAGGGTATCAAACGAAAGGCCTTTTTGAGAGTTACTTGAAAAATTATGACATAACTCTAAATCCAACATGGCGGTCATGAGATGAACAGACAAGAAACCAACTGTCCAGTGATAACTAAAAAAAAAATGAAAAGTAAAAAAAACTTTTTTAAAAACCAAGCTTTTATTTGAACGTACCCACTAAAAATAATAAAATAAACATTTTCCATAAGCAGGTAGGTACTCGTATTACATTGTTTGAAAAAAAAAATCAATTATATCAAGTAACAGGTACACAGGTTAATTTAGCGACAAGCTTTTTTATTGCATAATATTGGGTAAAGACGTTTTAAGTTGACATTAAACTTTAACGGAAAATGATTATTTTATTATTTTTAGCTTTAAACAAAAGCTTGTTTATTAAAAAGATTTCTTTTACTTTTAATTATTTTTTGTTTTTGTAGCCTTATCTTGGCGTTATTATATTGTCCATGCAAAATTTCAGATTTCTAGAGCTTAGTCTCTTCGCAAAGTCGGTAACGGACGGACAGACAGACAGACACAGACAAAGCGAAACTACATACTTTGAAAACTCCATTGCTGCGCGGCCAGTATTGAACACACAAAGCCCCACGATCTACTTCCTCCTGGTTGAAAATCCGTAAAACTCGGTCAATACGCTTTTGTAAACATGAGTTAAGTAAGAAGGTAAATGAAGAAGAGACGCTAATCGTAATTATTTTTATTTTATGCACAATACCAGTATTATATAGTTGTGGTTTATTTGTTGCTTTTTAATGTTGAATGTCTTCGGCGATAGAAATGTGTCGTTGCAAGCGTTGTCTATGTAGTAAAATAGTACTCGTACACAAAAGCAGTAGTAGGACTATTGCGACACCCACCATTGCAAAAACACCGCCACGTAGTCTACCTTCATCTGAAATAGAAAAATATTAAATGTTAATTTCTATTAACTTACGTACCTAATTACATATGTTGTACAGCGCTCATCAAGGTACACTCGTCATTGTAAGTATTTATTTATTTATTGAACAATATTATTTATTATATTTATACTTATAGCAAATTATTTATTTATTGAAAATAGTGCACAATTACAAAAGGTGGGCTTAAAGCTAAAGCATTCCCTACCAGCCAAACCTGTAGTTTAGAGTGTGGTTGGCGTAATATAACGGTACTTACTTAAAAACTAAATAAACAGAAAATAACATTTAATCAAATTACACTTCACAATAGAACAGCCGATGGTTTAGCAAGGGGAGATGATGATGAACCTACGGTCCTACGGGTATATTTTATCAAGAAAGTGCGTGCAGGTAAGTTGCTTGAAACAGTCCTTTGATTGTACTTTTTTGATGTCGAGGGGTAAATCAGTCCAAAGTCGAACAGCCTTTACTGAAAAGGAGTCATTTCGAAAAGAAGTACTATGCTCTGGAATGTCCAGTAGTAAGTTTTCGGAAGATCTTAGCTGTTTGTTGTGAGTGTCAGTGCGAAAATGGAGCCGTGGCTTGAGGTAGTCGGGAGTGAAAGGGTCTTTGAGAACAGAAACCTCAGAATCCTATGTTTACTATAGGATTCTGACTGAGGTTTCTGCGTTGTCGGATGGGAAGCCATTTAAGTTGGGCACGGTATTTACTGTCATGGTCATATTTACGCAAACAAAAAATAAAACGGATACAAGTGATCAGTAGGCGATCAAGTTTGTTTAAGAGGTTAGAGTTAAGGTCGACAAAAGCAACATCTGCGTAATAAATTATGCGTAGAAGGAGTGAATTTGCAAGGGACATCTTAGTAGAAGTGGGAAGAAAATGTTTTAAGCGAATAATAGCGTGGAGGGAACCATAAAATTTGCGAGAGATTTCCTTAATATGGTGGATCCAGCTAAGTATAGACTCAAATAGAATGCAAAGATTTTTAACAGTGGTGGTGAAGGAGATTTTACAATTATTGTAAACCGCATTCGGAAGTGCATCTAGGGCACCCAGCTTAGCAAGTTGTCGTGAGTTACCAATGTTAATAGCCTGTCAATTTTGTCGGGGTTGACATTGATGCCGAACCGGCTGTATCAAGTTTTTAATCTAATAAGGTCATCATTGAGTGTATTCATAGCATCACTGAAACAATCTACCGATGCTGATGAGTAGAGTTGTAGATCGTCAGTGTAAAGGTGGTATTGACTACGAAGATGTGAGGTTAATAGGTTAATAAACAATGAGAAAAGGAGCGGGGACAGTATGCCTCCCTGTGGAACGCCTGCATCAACATCCATCCACCCTGAGAAATCATTTCCATCTTGGGTTCTTTGCTGACGATTCAACAAGTATGAAGAGAACCATTCAACCACCGAAGAAGAAAAATTTAGTTTTGGTAGAAGAGCAAGAATTTCATGATCAACGGCGTTGAATGCGTTGCTGAAGTCGATTAATACTAGAACTGTGACGTAAGACTTTTCCATACTGTTACGAATATCTTCTGTGATATTCAAGAGAGCCGTTGTAGTACTATGACCCTTTCTGAAACCTGATTGGAAATTATAAAAGAGTTGATCGACAAAAAAGTAATTATTACATAAGTTGATATTCAACAAATTCACATATGAACAAAATTTACATATTGAAAAAAAATTGTATTAAACAAATCAAGGAAAATAAATAATCAAAAACATTGGTATAAATAATTGAATTTAAAATAATTAATAATTACAAGACAATGGCGGTAAAATAAAATATGGGACACAGGTAAGATGCGCTATATTAAATTATTAATAAATGTTATGTTATGCGACTATGTGTTTGTTTGTATATTTTTAAGTTAGCATTTGTGTGTGTTAGTGTTTTTGTGTGCAAGTGTCGGGTGTTATGTGTGTATGTATGGTCAGTAAACGTAATATGACTTCAGGGTATTTTCAGTAGACCCTCCGTTTCTTCGTAAGAAAGAGAGAGGAGCCATTTGGATGTTTTTAATTTACATTTATAAAGAGAGAGGGGATATATTTCAAGGATTTTGTTAGTTCTATTGAAAGGGGCTCATGTAAAAGCAGCGACGTCCAACCACAGTGGTTCGACGGGGTTCAATATTACACACTATACCGGAGAGGCGTTTCTTGTGTTTTATGCTTGGGTCGTATGGCAGCTCTTTATGCTTACGTGATATGACGGCATAAACAACTAACTGTCGAACAGTCAGACTCCCCACACTGAAAGTATAATAGGGAGATGGACAAACGCCTCGGTTTCGACAGCATGATCTTCAATACCGCCTTTTGAACTCTCTCTACTTTCAACATTAATGTGTTTTGGTGGTTCGCCCCAAGCAGCACTGCAATTAAGACATAATAGATTGTGCCAGTAAAGAGTATACTACTTTTAGGCAATCAGTGTCCGCAACTCCCCTTAGCTGTTTAAAAACAAATATTCGTTTTCGAACCCTAGTGACAGTGCATTCAATATGAGCTTGCCACTTGCCATGAGACTTACTAACAAGACATACACCAAGATATTTCACTTTTAAAATTAACGTGAGATATACTATTCAGTTTGTAAAAACGGCAATTATTCACGTATATATAGATATTTTACTGTAGACGTACGATCTAGGGTTTGACAACTGCATCGGGTATTTGGTGAGTTACCGCATGTGTGAGCTCTGATAGAGTATACAAGGGGACATTGCGTTTTGAGGGTTGGAGAAAATGCAATGCAATATTTTGTTTTGACGACATTAAGGGTTAATATGCAGTTGCAGTTTTAATTACAGGCTTTGCTACTCAGGTATAAAGTATCATTCTAATGGTGAAAGAATTTTTTAAATCGGTCCAGTAGCTTTTCAGTTCATTAGTTACGAACATACTAAATACAAATCTTTCCTCTTTATATTATTAGTATAGATGTAGATAATAAAAACCCGCAAAGAACGATCACACAAAAAAAATAAAAAGTTACATTGCAACATAAAATATTATAGGGGGTTTGAGATTTAAGTGATTAATTAAGTGGATCATCTGATTTTGAATTAATGAAAAAATTAAGGAGATTACATTAATACAGATTGATTGAAATGGGGGTTTCTTATAAGTCCCCACTTATTAAAAACTATCAAGCCTGTTTTTAGATAATTTTGGTGTTATAATCGACTTTTTTGTACGAGGATAACTTTAGATTCAACGATTCTATTTTTATAAGTACTGCAAATCCAATGAAAATTATGAGTGTTATGAGAATTCCAGCAATCCAGTCAAAATCGCTACGTAAAATAAAGTTCAAATGCAATGGGACTTCATTGAAAAAAGTAAATCTCGCTCGTTCTTAATTCAGGCCGAACAACTTGTAGATATTCCATATTTCCATAGTATTGGTAACATAGCCAGCCTTACCCTGGGTAGAAGTAAGTTCTTCTGTTTGTTCCATCGCTTTAAAGAGTCTTGATAAGTCTGGTAAATATTGAAGCCAAAATTTAACATCGTTATTGGCATGAAGCTGCTTAGTACCAATCGTACCCTCCTTGCCAATTTCATAAATTTGGGCATCTCCTGGCCTATAACGCTGCCACTGATCTTCAGTTTCAGGATATCTGCAAAACAGAAGTCTTAGCTTCCTTAACAGTTATGCTAGTGTTCAACATTATTTAATTATGAAAACCCATAGTTTTTGTTTTAATGTTAGGTAGCTAGATTAAACAAAAAATAGGAATCTGTTACACCCATATGTGTTATAAACTTTATATATTAGGTCTTGGTGGCAAGACCTAGTAACCAATTCATTATACAAATACATAGGTACTATCCACAGAATTGGTACCACCGTAAAGATTATAGGTGCTTTACTTACCCCGTTTTGATAAAGTTTATAACATATCTTCGAAAAATAGAAGAAACTCGTTTCTCGTCTGATGTCGCCTGGCGTCGAGCTACTTGAAGCACAATGGAATCACCAAGTAGGGATATCAGATCTGATCCATGCACGGCTCCTAAAAACATATAAACAGTACGTAGGTTTGTAAGTATTTAACCACAACTTATTAATCACCTATTTTAATATCCTCTGAGTATTTTTTTATGCCAGATAAAAAGTTTTGGTTTTGAAAACAGCAATGTCACGTATCTTACCTGTATGATTTAAACGCCTTCCATCTAGATCCAGAGTCGATGGTAACGAGTATCGGTAGACGAACAGACGAGCGAATTGACGAGCCAAGCGAGCAGCGAGAAGAGCAACGCCTGCACCCCATCGTGCTGAAGTTTCCAAACGAGCAATTCGCTCTATATTTACATAAATGTTCATATCTTTGCTATTGACGTCCCAGTATTCCCATCGAATAGCTCGTATCAGCTGTAAAGTTATGGGAACTTAAATTTTAAATACTTTACAAGATATGCTTAAATTCATGTATTAAGTTCATATTTATTTCTTAAATTAATTACCATCGGTAACGCTTCTTCTTGATACAGTGGAAACAACCTTAAGAGCTCGGGTATTGCATTGTTGTTTACATAGTCAGACACGTACGAGGCATTATGTTTCAAAAGTTCATAGAAAGTTTCATCTGCAAAAAACCAAAGCATTACCAAACTATTCTAGGTAAACATAACCTTGAATACGTTTTCATAAAACATGTCACAAGCAGATACAGACCATTGTAGTTCAATGCATCAAGGTCAGTTGTTCCTAAAAGTAGGTCAACCTGCTTTATAGGTTCTTTTGAATTTGATAGAGCTGCGGGCAATGATGTTGGTATGAATTGTTCCGACTCTGGTAAATACGTCTCAGGTATGGGTTGCATGGATTTACTCCAATTTTTATTCTGTAAAGATTAGAATTCGTTCAGTCAATATTTTGATAAGCCACTTCGGGTACTTTAAGTAGCTCACTAAAATATTGACTACATTTGAATCAAGATCATATATTTTCTTGATTGACTATTATAGCGGATACATACTGAATACAATGATAAAATGTCCAAGGTAGATCGCATCCGCATGCAATCCAAAATTTCATGGTCCACTTTGCTAGTGCACCCCAATGACGAAGCTACTTCGCGTGATGAGCGATCGGCTTTATATGAAGGTTTCCGTCTTTGATCATCAATTAATTTCCAAATATCAGTTGGGGACATGATAACTGCTCTCTGAAATAATCCTGCAACCAATAAGACCGCGTTATACCTACTGCATTTAATCTGTTTAAAATACATTATCTCAAAGTTCGTAAATGTCGTTCAAACAAACCTTTGGATCGAGGAGAGACTAAGTGATGTAAAACACTGTCAGCGCCAGCAGAGTGCCCGAGGACAGTTATTGTATTAGGATCGCCCCCAAATGCAGCAATATTCTCCAGAATCCATAAAAATGCAAGATATTGATCTAGTAACGCCAGATTACCACGTGCTAAAACTGATTCCAGTGTGAAAAATCCTAACAAATGGAGGCGATATCCAACAGTCACAACCACAATGTCCTCTGCCGCTAAATCTTGACAAGGCAGTGTAACACTACCTTTGGTCCATGACTCTGAATATATAATAACGAGAACAGGGCGTAATTTACTATCTGCTGGCTACCTAAAAAGAAATAAGTATGAAATACTCACAGAAAATGTAAATAAATTAATGAATAAAAATAAAATATCCAAACCCGTGAAGTCCAAATGTTTACAAAGAGGCAATCTTCGCTATAGTTCGTCGTTTCAGAGGTGACGTCCCCAATATGTGGACAATGTGGTGGTGGTCGGTGTGCGTATAAAGTACGCTTCCATCCAGTGTGTCGTTCTGGAGCCTTTAACAAAGATAGATTTGCATTTTGATATTTTTATAGCTAGATAGTGCATTATAGATGATACAAAGTAACGTTTAAATAGATATAAAAACTCACCGAAAATCTGTATCTACCAATCGGTGGTGTTGCATACGGTATTCCATAATAAATCTCAATTGGTGTCAAGGACCTATCATTATAAACTTTAGTCTGAAAAATATACAGTCAAGTTAAAGTAGGTAAGGCCTTTGCATCTATTAAAGATTATTTATACAGCGTCAGCAACTGGTAATTATGCTGTCCTGCTGTGCAGTGCCTGGGACATTGTTAGATAGATTACTTGCCCAGCATCTATACCATCCTCTCAGTCAAGTTATGTAACACGAAAATCAAGGCTTTTAAAATTATAATTAAAACCGGACAAGTGCGAGCTGGACTCGCCCACCGAGGGTTCCGTAGGTATGTAGGAACATAATGCACAATAAGATTCGGTCACCAATCCCATTTATGATCGCGCGTAGGGTTGGTTAACCTCGATGATTGATTTCATACTTTTTTATAGACGATTTTGTTTACGATTCTACTACAAATGTATAGTTTTTTACATATTTCCCTGTAGGTATGTACAGTATTAGACGATATACCTATACACGTTCTCAACACAAAGGGTCTCATAAACGGACAGACAGATAGACAGACAGACGGACAACGAAGTGATCTTATAAGGGTTCTGTTTTTTTTCTTATGAGGTACGGAGCCCTAAAAAATACTATTCGGCATACCTAAAGGCTCAAATATCGCGAATCAATATCGTTATTATTATTATGAGCCCATTGGATCCCACATTAACAGTTACCGCCCAATAAGCCTTGCGTCTCACTTGTACACACTATTTTCCCACTTGTACACACTATTTTCTCACTTGTACACACTATTTAATAAGGTATAATTAATGAATCTCGTATTAATAATTAAAAACTTTACTTACCCCAACAATTCTACCTTGTGGCAAATTAACTATAGGATCTTGAGCCAATACACAAGACCAGCTAATTAATAGTAGAACAAAGTTTTTCAAGTCGCGCTTCATGATGGGATCAAATCACAATTTATTTAATTACTGAATATAAGAATACAGATCTCGTATGAAATATTTTGCTCACAACAGCAACTACTAGGTACCTACAGTATTTTAAACCAGGTAAATATTTGAACCACACGCTAGCGAGCAAAGCTTTTTGTAATGTCACTGATGTTTTACACTCTGCATGGCACGCAGGTATATGAGATCGAAATCGACAACAAAAATTAGATAATACAATGATTGTGCTCCAGTGCATGACGACGGGCACCATAACAATGACGGACTGCTATTGTTCTTATTTCACCACCGATGTTAGGTGTATGACAAACTAAAATAGTTTTCAAATCAAATTCCCTTGTTCATTCATTACAAACTATTTATAAAGATGGGTGGATATATAGTACAAAATAAAAATTAGAGTAAAACCAAACTTAAGAAATACTTAACAATAAAATTATATTTTGTGTACCTACGACGAAAAAATTTAGATCGGGCATGTTAGACAATAACCAAGGACGACAAAATGTTAAAATCTATACTTTTACGGAATTAAAAGCAAGGTCGAGCTTTTTCAACATTATCTTATAGTAATAATGTATGGGTTGATTATTAGCAAAACCAATAGTCGCCAGCATTACTCCATAGCCTAGTAAGATCGATAATAGCTTATGTCTAGCAAACCATTGACGAAGATTTCCAGCTAAAACAAAAAATAACAAATTTGTTAAACAAAGCCCACTTAAATTCAAGAGCTAGGCGGCTCATACAGAGGAATGAATATGCGACTGAGTAGGCTATAATACTTACTATTTCTGTTGATATTGGAAGGAGGAAACCTCATTGAAGCAGGTTGTTTAGCATACACTAGCATGTACCGAACTCGTGCTAAATCACAGTTGGTCACCACGTATTGTTGTGATATACCTCCATCGAGAGAGCTATCTTTCAGGTTGTTCTGTTTTTCAGCTTCTTCATTTAAGCAATCACCTATCAACGAAAAAAAATGTTAAGTATTAAGTTCTTCTTAATAAGTAATTCTTAAACATCTAGTTTGTTTTTCATCCGTATAACTTTTATATTAAGTACCTACATTATTTTATTAATTTGAGGTGGGTGCAAGCCAATATACATATGATATGTAGATAATCCATGTACCTCCTAGCTTTTAACTCCTGGCCGTTTCGCCGTGGGGTGCCGGCAGTAGAATGTTGGCCCTGGTTTCTTGCCCATTGATGTAGTAGGAATCTGCCAAGGGGTACCTCGAGAGATGGGCAGCAGCGCCTTTCCATGTATCAATATCCCGCACTGCTCTCGCCAAGTCTGCTAAGCGCGGTGAATATAGCAACAAACCCCTCATGATCAATCAGTACTTATTTGCAGATCCATAAGGGAGGCAAATGTCCAGCTCTGGACATGCCACGGCTGAGATTATATAAATAATGAACTCCCGGCATCGTCTTTTGCTACTAATGCTTTAAAAGAGCGACGTAGTTGACAATGTTAAGTGCTAACTGTTTTACCTTCGCTGGTAACTGGTTTTTGATAGTTGATTCCTTCTGGAGCATCAATAACTTCACACATAGCAACACAGGACAAATGTCCTCCAATACAGCTGGCACCCCAACCAAACCCACCGTGGCTGTAGGGGAGGCTCACGTTTATATCAGGTGAAAGATATACACCATTCCCAAGCAAGGTATTCTGGAAGGCAAATTAAAAAAAATATTATACAGCTGAAGAGTTTTTTTTTTTTTTGTTTAACGCGCGAATCTCAGCAACTACTGGTGCGAATCGAAAAATTCTTCCGGTGCTGGATAGTCCAACTATCGAGAAAGGCTATTATAGTAGGTTATAAAACATCATGCTATAGCCAATAGGAGTATCATTGAAAAGTTTTGAATAAACGGGGAATATTTATTTATTTTGAGAGTGCTCTGCGTAAACGGTGGAAGTTCCGCAAAACGCACACATCGAGTACCGAACGCCCCCATTTCTGGCACGCCCTTACCAATGCTTGTCTTAAATAAATACGTTATTCATCACGAGGATTATATTGAACAGAATGGCCTTTTTACACCATATATATTCAAGAAATAACTTAGAAGATATCATAGTTTTACCGCACGCGCATTTAATTATACTTAGGTGTCTGCGACCCACACTCTCTTTAAGGTGACCCAGACGAAGTTGCGCGGGACAGCTGGTATTAAATAAATTAACTCGGTTTTACAGTTACCTACGTTTTAAATCAAGGGCACCTCTATCTACCTTATTAAGATGTTGCTGCAAACCAAAATTCAAAATAGTGTAGAAATTTTCCAAACGATTGCCATGGAACGCGAATAATATTTTGTGATTTTTAGACAATTCTTTCCATTTTATTTCTGCATTTGATTTGCCGGAGCTCGTTACTTGAAAAATGTATTGAGGCTTTGTAGCCTGAATTATTATTGAGTTAGGGTAAGCTAAAATGGCGTCGTGCTGAAAAAAGAACATTTTATATCATAAGTAGGTATTACAAGCGGATGAATATAATAAGGCGAGAAATATGGAAAATTCGAACCGCTTCAGCTGGAACTGTTTTCAGAGTTGGTTCTCTTAATCTTACAAGAACATAAAATAGCAAGTCAATTGCATCACTCAAATTCGGTAAGTTTTCTAGATTATCCAACTGCTGTAACACCAAGTCCAGAGCTGGAACTTCGGTTATAATACTAAGCTGAAAGGATAGACACAAATTAGGTCTTATTAAGACTTTCGTAAACTAGTATGCCACCGAACTTCTAGAATACAAAAATTACATACTAATCTATCCATATCTTTCACGCCACATTTCATAAATGCAGGTGGAAATGGTCTGAGACAACTTTCATATCTAAAACTAAATGCTGCTGCGACAAAGAGACTCCATTTTATATCGGCAGCTTTGAAATCTTTTTCAAGCACCAACCTGAAAATATAATATTTGAGATTGTTTTGATTCGCTTAGAATTAGATAGTACCATAGCTACCACCTTTTGTAATTTCTTATTCGGGACAATCCTGCCCTGCCGAACGCTTCATAAAAAAAAACTTTCTAACATTTTAACTTTAAAAGAAATGGTCCGTCCTACATAGTCGGGCTGCCAGTCTTTATTCGGGAATAGTAACTAATCATTATTTTCCCGTGATTCTCACTGTTTTAGATTTAGAGAGCATACCTACCTACACTTCAGTAGGATTTTTTGCCGATTCCTTAAATCCTTCTATTATAGAACTTTTTAATAAACTCGTAGGTACCCCGAAAGCAAGAAAATCGCCCTATCTGGAATACTTTTATTTCTAACCTTCATATTTTTAGTTAAAGCTATGGTGTAAATTTGTAATGATAAAAAGTAGGTAGGTACCTCATTGCGATAACATTCAGTAATGTGAGGTTGTCATTCCAAGATTTATTTTACTACAATTGCATACATTGCACACATTGAAAAGAAAGAAAAGAAAGAAAGAAACCGTTTATTTGCACCAAAGTCTTAATAACACACATAAAATTATAATTATCTTAAGTTTACATTGGCACAAATCGGTCACCACTCAGCATAAGCAGGAATAACATTGCTCATCAAGCGCTGGTTTTCTGTGGCGCCGTAGTATAGAGCGCACTGCGCACTTGACACACACATTATATAATTTTAAAGTCTTGTAAGGGTTGCAAGTTAAACATAGAAAATATTAACATTTATGACACAAGAAATATAAATTTAGAATAGGTACACAGCTTAAATATTATAAGTAGGTATTAACACACATTTTTCAGAACTAATTATTATTTAAATATTAAAGGTATAAAAGCACAGACATCGACCATTTATAAATTAATATATTGATTGTTTAAAAGATATTTTTTTAGATTAGTTTTAAACGAGTAAATGGTGTTGGAATTTCTAATTGGAGGTGGAAGATTGTTCCAACATTTCGTGGCAGCGTAACGAAAGCTGCCACGAAAGGCGGTCGATCTGTGGTGCGGACAGATTAGTATTATTGCAAAACGTGCTTGTCGAGAAGAGAATTGAAGTTTTTCATACAAATATATAGGTGTTTTTTTTTAATTATACCAAAAAGAAGTGTTGCAAAATGGAGAGTACGTCTCGATGTCATATTCAAGAGTTTGTGGCTGTTAATGTAGGGAGAGATATGCGATCTGCGTGGAATGGGAAAACAGAATCTAATACATGCATTTTGCACTCGCTGAATAAGTTTTCTGGAACGACTAAGTAGGCAATCTCCAAAAACGTTATCTGAGTAATTTAGTTTTGATAACACCAAAGAGTCACATAGCGTTACGCGTAGGTCTGTTTTTAGATATTCACGCACTTTATATAAAACAGACAACCTGTAAAAACAGTTACGCACTGTTTGGAGAACATGTTCTTCAAAATTCATAGACCCGTCCATAAGTAAACCTAGATTGCGCACCTCGGTTTCTCGGACTATGTCGACATTTCCTATATATACTTTGGGGTTTTGCGATATGATTTGATTTATTTGTTTTTTAGATCCTAAATCAAATCAAATCAAATCAAAATAGTTTATTTGCCAGAATACAATTTTACAATAAGGTCTTATATAATAGTGGTAGTGCCTGTATTCAGCTTGTGTGCAAGCATGCAAAATATTATTTAAAATGTTATTTAACGTAGGTATTAAATTATTAACAGTTCAGAAAGTCATTTAAATCATAAAAACATTTTTCCAGTAACCATAGATTAAGTTTTTTATTAAACAATACTCCTTTTAAGGCCTTCAGTTCTTCCGGAAGCTTATTATAAATTATTATGCACATATTGACAGCATTTTTTTCTGTTATAAATGTCTTTATGACATGTGGGTTTATATAAAAGATTTTGAAACTTTGCCCTTTTTTGACGAATCACCACTAATATAATATACTTTGTCTTAGAGGGGTTTAAATGTAAGCTATTCCTCTCGCACCATTTAACTAATCTATTTAAATCGTCGTTGAGAGCTGTAAGAGCTTTATCAGAATTATTAGGTTTGAAAGACGTGTATAACTGTATGTCATCGGCATAAATATGATATTTACTATTTTTAATTGAATGTATTGTATCTGAAGTGTATAATATAAATAATAGAGGGCCTAAAATTTAACCTTGCGGGACGCCTCGTGATACGGACATTTGAATCGAATTGGAAATGGATCCATCATTTTTACGGATTTGAACTATTTGGGTACGTTCACTGAGATAACTAGCAAACCACCGAACAGTGTTTTCATGAAATCCATAATAAGAGAGCTTAGACAGCAGTAGTGTTGTATTAATTGTTTCGAAGGCGCGTGAAAAGTCCAGTAGAGTCAATACGGTCCCCTCACCTCTATCTTGTGCAGACAGGACGTCATCTACCACATTCATTAGTGCAGTAGTTGTGCTAAAGCCCTTCCTGAAGCCTGATTGTTTTACTGGTAGAATGTCATTACTTTCTAGGTAATAACTTACTTGTTTACAAATAACTCTTTCTAATATTTTAGAAATAAATGGTAGTATACTTATTGGTCTTAGATCTTTGCATACATATTCAAACATACACACGAAATAAGTTAATTTGAATGTTGTCTTAAAGCGGTCAAATGGTTGTCTTATAGCGTTCATAATAAGACAATCTTTAAATCTTTTATATTTATAATATAAAGTAGGTAGTGTAGTAGCAATACACTATAATTACTTTTGTAATAATTATTAGGCTTTAGGTTTACCTACTTTTGCTGTGCCCATGCAGGGTTCATGTTGAACTTTTTGATTTGTATTTAAAATACCTTTATATAACAACATGTGTGCAATAAAAACTTGAAACTTGAGACTCTTACCGAAGATGAACAGCTTTTTTCTCGAGGGAATCAAGCTTTGCTTGGTAATTGTCGCCTAAAGTTTCCGTTATCGAAGCAAGGTTGCAATTCGTTGTTGTATCTGACAATATTTCTGGTTCACCGTCCATGGCTCTTGTTGTTACAAACAATAATTTTAGGAAAATTATGTGCGGGATTTTCTAATGGTCTTATTTTTGGATCATAATTTCAAAATAAACAGGTAGGGTAGGGTGATATTGAAAGAAAGTCACTCATGATTTTGTATTTTTTAAAACAATAGACGAGACAACAATATTTATCACCAGTATTTTTTATTACAGCTTAAATTTTTAAAAACAAGCCCAACTCTAGTTTTTCGGAATTCCTCGATTTTTTTATGATGTTGGCGTACATGATGTATTGTCAATTTGATTCAGTTTTGCCAGCTTCATGGCCTTTTAAAAGGATGTTGCAAATGGAACGCTATTTAAACATTTTACGAATTACATAATTTATACATTATATAAACAAAAAAATGGTTGCACAACTTTCATTCAAGACATCAAAGATGAACTACTTAAGATTGTATGCAAAATTACTATATGAAAAGCTAATCAATCCGATTCATTTACCTGCATCTGTCGACATCTATGTCGACATTAGTTATCAACCGACGGCTACGATGATTTTGTTTTGATTAAGATAATGGGGGTCTGTTTTAAGCAGCTGGCAACATTATTCTCATGTCGTGGGTTGCGCGAGTGATGTCTAAGATGGCGTTTGTTGTATTGAAAAGCTGTAAACACACGTAGTGCTTTGTATTTCAGCGAACAGAATTTGTTCTGTAATAACGAAATATCCAATAATATTATTATAAACTAGTGGAAATTCAAAGTGGACTAAATGAGTTTATTGACTGATGTCTGCCGTGGCTCCCACTATCCCCGGTTTGTACTTGCTACGACTTTGGTTTCCTTTTCCTTCTTAATATTTTTTTTATGGTATTACTTTATTTGCTAATAGCGCAATAAATATAAGTCTTTCGTAAATAGCATCATACAGTAAGATATTTTAGTCGAAAAAGTATTCTGAATGGTTTATGAATATCTAGAAGTCAGTCGACCTATTTTCTCTGACACAGCTCGCGTCACGCGTTGTTGGTAATTATTCAGTTAGATTCAGCAGATTTTTTACTGATTGAGCATTATGAATAAAGTAAACCAAATAATATTGTGAGGTAATAGAAAGTTTAGAACTCGCAAGTTTTGTGATCCCTATCCCTACTGAAACATTTTTATCAGATATATCTGTTTTTTTATAATATTTAATTGTTATATCAATTTTTTATTTAGGTAACATACAAAATTCACTCAAAGTATTTGATGGCATCTGCCCCAGCAGATTTTTTACTGATTGAGCATTATGAATAAAGTAAACCAAATAATATTGTGAGGTAATAGAAAGTTTAGAACTCGCAAGTTTTGTGATCCCTATCCCTACTGAAACATTTTTATCAGATATATCTGTTTTTTTATAATATTTAATTGTTATATCAATTTTTTATTTAAGTAACATACAAAATTCACTCAAAGTATTTGATGGCATCTGCCCCTTTAATTTGGAAATAAGCATTTCTTGTCATGTTTTTATTATTGTTCGACAGGGGTTGACCCTACAAAGGATATACAAAAACGCCGTGCGGGCAGTGTTGGGTATGTTTTTATAATTCTATCAATTTCACTAATAGATGTATTATTTGATTGTAAAACTCTGATTAAAAAAGGAATTGCCTTAGTGTATTTGTAAAAAAAACACTAAAAGCCTAGTTTGTTTCGTATAATGATTATTATTAAAATAATCTGAACTTGAACAGATCCGATGAGGACGACGCTAGTGGTGGCAAATACACAAGGATGGAAGAGGACAACATTCAAGATAAAGAAAGGTTTGCTAGGTAAGAACTTTATAATTTTTTTTTTCATCATAATATATTTTTTATTTTAAATTAGCAACAATGATAGATTTATAAATATTATACATAATGAAACAGGTAATTTATATTTGGGCATTAGAAATCATCTCATTAGCATCCTGGAAAATACCAGGTCAACAGGATGCAGTTTAACATGGATGATCTTAAGCAGCATTGTAACATTTTCCTCCTCTATCAACAAATTTTTATCTTGGTACAACATTGTACCTGAATAAAAAGGTCTGTCTGTTGGTTTTGGCCTTTGGTGTGCAATGTTTCAGCTTAATCCGAAAATTAGTTTTTGCATCCTTACATCCATCTATGCAATCAAACTTTCAGCTTTTTAGTGAGATAACCAAAACTATTTACACATAAACACATTATAACACTTTACTTTGGGCCATATTACTATTTTATATTATTTTTAATTTACTTATATTCCTATTTTATTTGACTTGGAAGACAAAAAGTTTTATAAACTTAAGAGTTAACTTATTAAATATAAACAAACCACTAATATGTTTTCTATACTACTATTTTAACTTTAAAATCATAAAAAATATTATTTTTATTTATTCATTCATTCATTTCAGACACAATTGATCCATAACAATATAGTAAACATAAAATTATGGCACATTAATAAATAAATAAAGTTAAAAGAATAATGCTGGACGCTACCCACAGCATCATCTAGTCCCAAACTAAGCATAGATAGGACTATGGATACCAGATGATTTTTGTATTATAATACATACCAATGTTGGTTCGGTTGAGCTCATCTATCAGTTGATAGATGTTAATTAAAAGCTTCAGAAACATTATCCTTAATCAACATTTCAATTTCTGAAGTTCATAAGTTCTCTTAACACAATGGTATCATACACAAGTTTGTGCCACAGGATATCATAAGATACCAGGTCAAATGGTTTCCAATGATCCAGAAAACAGGCTTATATTGTATTATAGAAAATGAAAAATGCAATCAAAATTTTGTCTCCGACGGGACTCGAACCCGTAACGTTCAGACGAACACCTTCAACGCAGGCTGCCTTAACCGTTCAAAAGGCAGTCAAGATTTTCGACCCGACGGTTAATTGCTCCGTGGCCGAACGGTTAAGGCAGCCTGCGTTGAAGGTGTTCGTCTGAACGTTACGGGTTCGAGTCCCGTCGGAGACAAAATTTTGATTGCATTTTTCATTTTCTATAATGATACCTTAGTGTGGGTTTACACTTTAAATAAAATTGCTTATATTGTATTCTCGCTGGTACAGTATTGGACAGTAGGTTTGAGGCACAAAATTGCCATCAAAAATGCAAAAGTTACAAATTTATGGGAACAAGCTCTGATAGACTCAGCAACAGCTTCCTAAGTGTTAATTAGGCACATTAAGTGGCACAAACTGGAGCAAGTAACAACTCATTAACCAACCAACTTCAAAAAGAGAAGGTGAAAGACATAGTAAAGAACAATAGTATTATCCATTGTTGCTACAAGGGTGGGTAAGCTATTACTTACCACCCTTGTAGCAACTTAAGACCTATAAAATTAAAATTGTCTTTGGTAACCCATCAAGCACAATCAAATAAAAGGGATAATGGGTAATTTTGCCTTTTACCATAATAAACCATTCTAAGTCCGATATTTAAGCTGGTTTTGGTCATATCTAGATACCAAATCACTTTAGGCTGGTATAGCTCATAAGTAGTACAATACTTTGGCTTTTATTTTGTCAGGGATTTAAATCAGTGTGTACGCTGAGGCATGCTTATTTCCAGTTTGGCGGATGTGGTCGAATGGTCTATACCTGGTTTGTAATAATGCTATTTCATTCAATGGAGACTTATGTACCTGTTTCTCGTTTTGATAAAATAATTATTGTTTTATGATCCAGGGACGTCAGGAAACATCTAGGTATACGACAAAAAACGGTAGATATTAAAAAAAAAAACGACTGCTTTAACAGATTTTGATGCAAAAGAAAGTGACCAGTCATCTATTCATTTTTAAGAATACACTTAGTTTTTTTTATTACAAACTAGGGTTACTTCAAACTGATATTCAACACGACACGCGACGCGCCGAACGCTAATTTTCGCATAATTATCATGCATAAAGTGCCATATCACTTGTTATCACTCTTGCCTAGCAATATTTGTCTCGTAGGTATTTAAATAAAATGCAATTAAAATATTTAGTTTTAATTCTGCTTATGCTGAGATGCAGGAGCACCGCCCTCCCGCCCGCTAATTATGCACATGCAGGGAGAAGTAGGTTGTCAGTGCAGCATGCATACCCAAACCTATACGACGACACGTGTTTCGCCTGTGAGCAACACCTCAGCGTCTCACCTGATGATGCCTCGCGGAGAGGCGAAAGATTAAAAAAAAATACGTATATTACAGACTACTTGAGAACCTCCTCCTTTTTTTGAGTCGGTTTAAAATCAACATAATGTTGTGTATACTCGATGCCATTTAGCGTGGCAATACAAGTCATTCACCTACCTTCACTACGCTATCATAAAATGCAATGAAAGTGTCGCTAATTCTTTCGCTTACCATACAAACCTATTGAAAACGTGCTATGTGGTTTGTATGGTAAGCGACAGAATTAGCGACACTTTCATTGCATTTTATGATAGCGTAGTGAAGGTAGGTGAATTACCTGTATTGCCACGCTAAATGGCATCGAGTATAGTGGTAAAATTATTAACTCAAAACATAATTTGATAAGCGTCACAATAAACATAACAAATACCTACTACTATTGCAAAAAATAACAGGCTAAGGTTGCACCAGTACAATGCTTCATTAATATTCAGTGGATGGAATTTTATAGGCATTACGTACTTGCTTATTATAAACCTTAGCGCATGAATGGGTATTATTTTCCCATAATGTCGGCACTCTACGCAACAAGTTCCCGTCAATGTGATTGAAAACGTGTCTTATCTCGCTAACTTTCTTACGAATATTCAGAATGATTTCTTGATTACTTTACTTAAGACTACTTTGTTTTGGTACTTAATTGTGTTAAACAATACCAATTTGTTATACTAATAGAAGCTTACAACTTATAAAATAGTTGAGATGTATAGCTATCTTTGCGGCCATCTTATCGAATTATTAATGTTATTTAAAGATTGGAGGTATTTTAGAATTTTAAATCAATAAATATATAAATTGAAGTCCTATCAATTTGAGTCTTTTTAATAAAGTTTAACTGGTAACGCCATCTAGAAAAGTTATTTTTGATAATGTGGTACCTACGGTGTACACACAAAGTAGATATACCAGCATATCTTCTAATTTCCCTTAGGGCGCGAGTCTCGCTCGCACTTGTCCGCTTTATTTTATAAAAGTACAGAAGAGAAAATACTATGTCTGACATAATAAGTAGGTACTTTCAATGGTGCTAACATAAAAAGTAATTATAAATAGCCCCTTAAGGGTTGCTCCTGTTTCTTTTTGTACCTAAAAGTTTTTTTTTTAATATTACATTTAGCCCTAAAATTGCAATTGACCTTAATCGACTCTATATACCACTAGGAACCGTTTTTTCAAAGTAAAATATCAGATAAATCTTTGTTTATGTTTAACATAAACTTACGATTTTTATTTAAATTATATTTCATAAAAAGGATTTTTAACCCCCGACAAAAAGAGGGGTGTTATAATTTTGATCGCGTTGTGTGTGTGTGTCTGTGTCTGTCTGTGGCATCGTAGATCTTAAACGACCGATTTGCATGCAGTTTTTTTTATTTAAAAGCAGGTTATTTGGCTGTGGTTTTTGAACATGTTTTGTCAAAATCAAAGTTATATAGAAATCGGTAAAACATACCTAACACCATTCATGAGTAAAGGGGGTTGAAAGTAGGGATGAACAATCGAATGTTTTCAAATATACCCACGTGTGGCATCAAATGAAAGTGCATGATGTGTAGATAACAAAACTGTGGGAACACATCAATAAATTAGGTAACCTCCGAGACTAGGTAAAGAGTCGGGGGTTACTTTAATAAAGTATTAATGTTATAATAATTGTCTATGATAAATAGCGTATGTGAGAGGAAACAAAAAGTTATGTTTCTAAGTATTAAAGTGCCACTTTACCCAAATTCAATGGTTCTTAATTGTAATTTTGGTCAGTTTGATTTAAGTGCTTTCCTGGAATGGTTCGAATGAGGTGAAGGTGTTCAATGTGGGTATGAACTCTGCGGCGAATGGTTCTTCATAGAAAATGTGAAAAGAAGAAAGATGTGGGAAACATAAAAGTGGCGAGTTCTCAAAATGGCTTTGAGAACTCGCCACTTTTATGTTTCCCTTGCCAATGGAGGAATATAATATTTAGTACCATAAATATGGTTTTATTGAGGTTTTACAAAACTTAAGTACATAAATTGTATTTTAGCCGCGAGAATCACTGTGAGATCGAACGCCGTAGACGAAACAAGATGACGGCATATATCACGGAACTATCTGATATGGTTCCAACATGTTCCGCGCTGGCGCGGAAACCAGACAAGCTGACAATACTACGTATGGCAGTGGCCCACATGAAAGCTTTGAGAGGTAACGAACAACATACTTAGACCATGTCAGAAGCACCTCGCCAACGCTCGTATCAATTAGCTTGCGAACTTTGGAATCTTATTTTCTTTTACTTATGGTCAACTTGTGATAAGAAAAATGTATATTATGCATGAATTCTTTCAGGTACAGGAAATACTTCTACCGATGGCACCTACAAGCCGTCTTTTTTGACAGACCAAGAACTGAAGCATCTCATTCTTGAGGCAGCTGATGGGTTTTTATTTGTCGTTAGCTGTGATTCTGGCCGAATTATTTACGTTAGTGACAGTATAGCTCCAGTACTTAACTATTCTCAGGTACGCATGTTTTTTAACTTTAATATAAATTCTAGATATTACTATGATTTTGCTTCGGAAAATAAACGTGTATCTGTTTTTCAGGGGGAATGGTATTCAAAATGTCTTTATGACCAAGTTCATCCAGATGATCTGGAAAAGGTTCGCGAACAATTGAGCACTCAAGAGCCACAAAACACAGGGCGTATTTTAGATCTAAAAACTGGAACCGTCAAAAAAGAAGGCCACCAATGTAAGTTTCTTAGGCGTGAAGAAGTTTATTTATTTATTTTTATTTTTTTTTATTTTTATATAGAACTTTTATTAATTGCTGTTTGTTATCATCATTATCACAGCCGTAGGACTGCTGGACATAGGCCTTCCTCATGAATAGAGCTAAGTACTAATTATGAGGGTTGTTGCCATACTCCCGCGCTTGAAGGCATGTTAGCGAGCGCAGCGCTGGACGGTTGATCACTCCCATCAATGAAATTTGTAATCAAGTCTATCAAAAAAAGTGCAGTGCAAGCAAATTTTAGGCGTAGAAGTTTGTTAACACTTTGGACAAATCAAATTTGGCTGGAGTTATAGGTGTTGAAATATCCCCTTTTCCCACAGCATCGATGCGGCAAGTGATGGGCTCTCGGCGCGGGTTCATCTGCCGCATGCGAGTGGGCGGCTCGGGCGAGGGCGCGCACCTCGGCCGCCTGCGCGCGCGCAACTCGCTCGGGCCCTCGCACGACGGACACAACTATGCCGTCGTACACTGCACGGGATATATCAAGAACTGGCCTCCCACAGGTATTGTATTGTATAACACGGAATAGGTCATAGTGGAAGTCGTATGTTTTAAAATAATTTTAATTTAGTAGTTTATCTGACTACTGCGGAAGATGGCTGGCAATAATGTGTCGCTATCATTAAAGCTATCGTCTTCAAATAATACATGTTTACTACGGTACCCTAACGTGCGTTAAAAAAACTTGAATGTTACCCTAGTATGCGCTGCTTTCAGCTCTGTACGTTTAGCGTAAAGATCGGGTACAAAAAGTCATGTAGGTATGAACCAAACAGCCAATTCCCTAAACTATCTATGAAAATTCCTTCTCATGCAATTCTTTCATGTTATCGCCGCTTCCACATATGCCCCGTACTCCCACAACTAGGTATATGCTATTATCCCATTCTGACTAATAAGATGGCTGCTGCCTTTTATCTCCTATCTATAAGAACTTTCAAAGTGTGAACTTAACTAATTACTGTCAGCTAGATTCGCAATTAAGGATTCTTAAGTTCATTTGACTTTGAGAACTCAATGTTATTTATGTCGGGACATTAGATCTGTTTCCAGGTATGCAGATGGACCGGCCGCAGGACGACGAGCTGCACGCCTCCCATTGTTGCTTGGTCGCTATTGGACGGCTGCAGGTACGCGAACTTATAACGCCTCCTTTCATGACAACACTTGACACAGCAGGACATAAACAAATAATACTTTTGAAATGGCACCCCGCTCTGTTGTGCATTGTATTTTTATCGTTTAGATTTTCATTGTTTTCAGATTGTAAATCACTTTACAAAATATAATCTGCCAGAATCTAACTTATACAGTTACAAAAGGACAAGAAACAACAAAAGGTTAGGTCGTAATTAATTTTTCGAGTGTTCGATTTTGAAGTGAGTATCTCTACAGGTGACGTCGACCCCTAACGCGGCGGAGGGCAGCCTTTGCAGCGGCGGCGCGGAGTTCGTGTCTCGCCACTCGGTGGACGGCCGCTTCACGTTCGCGGACCAGCGCGCCACGCAAGTGGTCGGCTACGCACCGGCGGACCTCCTTGGGAAACTCTGCTATGAGTTCTACCACCCGGAGGATCAGCAGCACATGCGGGATAATTTCGACCAAGGTATGTCGTCAGCCGGTAAAAGATGATGATGCATGCATGTCGATAAATTTTACTCGGATTATTGTTTGATATGTCCTGTATAAGTTAACTTCTGGACTGCAGAAACTCAACCTCCATGACCTTTTCAATGCCATTGTTTGTTACAGTACTGAAGCTGAAAGGCCAGATCATCTCGCTCATGTATCGGTTTCGGACAAAGAGCAGAGAGTGGATATGGCTACGGACCTCCGCATTTGCCTTCTTAAATCCGTACAACGACGACGTAGAATATATTGTTTGCACAAACACATTAGCTAAGTGAGTATTCATCCTAGAAAAGGGAAAAGAGTTCCTGGTGGGAAATAGTGTCGATCGATTAAGATCAATGCCGTGTGGTGCCGGCAGCAGAATCTTACCTTACCCCTCCTCTCATTCCCGTGGATGCAGTAAGAGCCTGCTAAGGGATACCGCCGGAAGATGGGCAGCAGCGTCTTTCCATGTATCAACATCGCGTACTGCGCTCGTCAACCCGCCTGCCAAGCGTGGTGAGTATGGCAACTACCACTCATAGAGGATTAACCGAACGTTTTAGGGCTGAAATGATGGATGATTAAGATCAAATGTTATTTTATAGACTATTTTTACTTATTTAAAATCTAAATGTAATTATTTTCTTAGAAAACAATAAATTCCTAAGACCAAATCTTTCTAACTAAAAAAACGTAGCAACCCGGAAGGATCCAATATTTTACCCCACTCTGGATAGTAGTTGTTTTACGCGAATAAACGGGACGGACTAAAACACAAAAAGTAAGGTCTTTCACATCTATTGTAGATGATTTACACAGCGTCAGTAACTGGTATTCATACAGTACCGGACGCTGCAGTGTCTGAGGCATGGTATGATGGATTGGGCTTGCTTATAGCTCCTATATCATCCTCCCAGCATAGTTGGTGGGTAGCGTCATTAGAAAAAACAACCCACTCAGATCGTCGTGATATAAAAAAAACCGGCCAAGTGCGAGTCGGACTCGCGCACCGAGGGTTCTGTACAAATCTAGGTATATAAGACGTATTTGATATGAATTTCAATTCTCCTCTACGCGTTCATGAGGAAAGGGGTAGAAGTTTAAAATTATTAAATATATTTTTATTATAATGATGTAACTAAAAATTTAAGCTTTTCGCAATTTTTCCTTTATCTGTGCTATAAGACGTTTCTTCGTACCAAATTTCAAGATTCTGAGTTCACGGGAAGTACTCTGTAGGTTTTAATTCCCTTGCGTCTAAAATTTGCGGAAATTTGAGGCATAAACGGCTGTATCTTTTGATTGCGTTGGCTTAGAAGTTTTATTTTTTCACAGCTCCAAGGGACAGTAGACCTGAGTATTTGATAGTACTCTGTAGGTTTTAATTCCCTTGCGTCTAAAATTTGCGGAAATTTGAGGCATAAACGGCTGTATCTTTTGATTGCGTTGGCTTAGAAGTTTTATTTTTTCACAGCTCCAAGGGACAGTAGACCTGAGTATTTGATAGTACTCTGTAGGTTTTAATTCCCTTGCGTCTAAAATTTGCGGAAATTTGAGGCATAAACGACTGTATCTTTTGATTGCGTTGGCTTAGAAGTTTTATTTTTTCACAGCTCCAAGGGACAGTAGACCTGAGTATTTGATATAAATTCCAGCTTGATACATCCACGCGTTCCTGAGCAAAAGGGTCTTGACAGACAGACGGACGGACAACAAAGTGATCCTATAAGGGTTCCGTTTTTTGCTTTCGGGGTACGGAACCCTAAAAAGATTTTTACGCGCTAAAGTTCCGTTAATTCGTTTAAATGTCGACAGATCGTGAATAACTTTACCGTGATAAAGACTGTTAAACACACTCGGAAGACCAGCGCTGTGTTGCGACGTTTTGTGCCACAGCATTTGCTGAGTGCCATCTACTAATTGTTTCTGGGAATTTTTTGTTTGATTTCATGTTGCTACGAATTGTTTTTGTGTGCTTTTAGCTTGGTAACGAAATAAACTTGTTTTTATCTTTCTTTAAAATTGGTATTCGTTTGCAGTCGTTCATTAGGGAGCAGTACAGGGGAAGCCGCGCCGGAGGAAGGCTACGACTACCACATCCGGCACCGCGACGTGTACCAGGCGCCGCCGCCCGCCCTGCACCAGCACCACGCCCCGCCGGGTAAGCATCGCTTACCATTATGCATACCTAGTCAAATCAATGCACATACGATGAATACCCACTTGGAAGACGAATTTACATCAATTCTGTATACTTACTCTCCATTGAAAAAAATTAAATCTTTAAATACACTACTTCGTGTATTTAAAGATTTAATTCTAAACGCTGTCTTCAAATTGCGAGTAACATCAAATGGCGTAATCCCGGACCGACATGTTGTGTTAATCAAAGATAACTTGTTATTAAATGACAGTTTAATTAATGGGGTTATCTCTTATTAAGGGGGGCTGGCTAGGGTCGGGCTAGCATCACGGGGGACAATGCACATTACACCCCAATGCGGGACGTCAGTGCAGATCTGGTTACCCCCATTAGAATTAGAAGGGGGTTATCCGAAATAATAATATGTCAAAGCTATGTATGTTTTATAAATATTTCATTCAGTGCTTCCGAAGAACCATTGAGCCTTTTTCGAATAGGTATATTTTTTTTTCTTGTGTTCATATTATGCAGTCAGTCATTTAAGTATAAACACTTTATGCAGACATGTTGTGTACTTACTGTTTTGTGTTTATCGCACTGCTGTCACTTAATTAATTCCTGGTTGAAGATGACCCGTCGCTTTTTAAGTCGGCTTTAGTTTCTGGTATGGCGAGTTGCCCCGCCAGTTGATTTGGGTGTTTTTTTAAGCATTAACTTAGTTGTCTCTGTGTGTACGTATCTCTTCCGCTATCATACGCCACGAGCGATCGCTCTCCTCAATATGTTTCAAGTACATTTCGATGATGCTGATATATTCGCTGACAGTTTGCATAAACTTTACAGATTAATTTTACTATTTTTAAATTCTTTTTGACTTTTATATATTTTGTTTGACATAATTATCAATTTATTTTATATTTTATCATTATTATTTTAGGACATTTAAATCAAATTGTTTAGGTATGATTCTTTGTTTTGTTTAATCATTATTTATATTAAATTATTATTGTATTACTTTAAGTTACATATTATCATAATAGCTCTTGGATGTTTTGGCTTAGGCTGTAAGTCCACCTGTGTCTGAATAAATGAATTATGAATTATGAATCATGGGCACATTTAGAATTTCATAAACCTCTGTTGTTCTGATAAACCATGACGAGATTGAGATTCTGTTTCAATATGTTATTCTACGCTCTCTGTATGATCATTGCGTTGGAAGCATTAGCAGAGGCGTATGTCCAAAATTTTATAAAAGGAATAGGGTGTAATTAAATAATATTCTAAGCTTCTTTTGCGTATCTTTGATGAGTTTAGTAAAAGTAAACTAAAAGTATATATTTATTTGCAATAACAAAAGACAGAATATAACAATAGAGATAGTAAGATAAGGTTATTACAAAAGGGCCCTAACTCAGTATACTACTTAGTTTCTGTTATCTGTGATACTACTTACTTTAGCTGTAGTTTCTTCAAATTACTGTGATTACTTGCCGTCGGGTGCCGGCAGTAGAATGTTGCCTTAATTGCAGTGGCGTAGCTAGGTAACCAAGGGCCCTGGGGCAAATTATAAAATGGGGCCCCACTGCTATGTAAACTGATTCATCATCATCTTCATCATTTCAGCAGTAAAACGTCCACTACTGAACTAAAGCCTCCCTCATGGATCTCCATGAGGGGTAGTTGCCATACTCACCACGCTTGGCAGGCGGGTTGGTGAGCGCAGTATGGGATGTTGATATACGGAAAGACGCTGCTGCCCATCTTCCGGAGGTGTCCCTTAGCAGGCTCTTACTGCATCCACGGGTAGGAGAGGAGGGGTAACATTCTACTGCCGGCACCCCACGGCTCATTGTATAACGCGAAATATCGTGAAAAATTGCAAGTCAGGTGACTGTAGGTACATTAATTCAGGTCCGCGGACAGGAGATCGTTCATGGTCTCCATCGTTAAATGTGGTAACACTAACGGTGATATTTTTTTTTCCGGGGATTCCCCAACGACACTTGTAGCGTATCATTGTGTTTCTCTATCTAAAAAAATTATCACCGTTAGCGTTCACTATCCGTCAAATTGACAACACTGCAATGCAAAGACATTTTCCACTGGACACGTTATACTTGCAAAATGAATGCAATCACGTTCAACCAATTTTTGCGGGGTACGGGGGGAGTGATTTTTTGCTGTCTTAGTTACGCATATAGCGCACTGTTTCACAATTCTATAAGATGTTCTATAGTGATCGACGCAATCGATGAAATTCATGAATCAAAATTCAAATTCAAATCATTTATTGCGTTCATGTGTACATTAGGTCTTATAATTTAGCTTTTAGTCCAAACATGAGCCCAGTAAGGGCACTACAATTTAGGTGTTTGTAGGTGACATAAAAATTTTCGTACTTAACTAATTTAAAACAACTTTACTTAGAGTTAAATGAATGAATGACGAAAAATGTAGCCACTACCACACCGACGAACTACCGGATATCGACCGAGACGAAATCGTGCTGGCTCTGAGACAGCTTAAAAATGGAAAAGCCCCGGGTGAAGATGGAATTACTTCAGAACTTCTGAAGGCCGGAGGAGCTCCAATTATTCAAGAGCTACTGTGCCTCTTCAATTCCGTTCTTCACTCCGGGAGAACTCCAAGGGCGTGGAGCGGGAGTTTAGTGGTTTTGATTTTTAAGAAGGGCGATAAGACTCTTCTTAAAAACTACAGACCCATCTCGCTTCTGAGCCACGTCTATAAGCTGTTCTCCAGAGTTATAACGGATCGTCTAGCAAGAAGACTCGACGAGTTTCAGCCGCCGGAGCAGGCCGGGTTTGGCGGAGGATATGGCACCATAGACCACATTCACACAGTGAGGCAGATTATACAGAAGTCCGAAGAGTATAATCAGCCCCTGTGTCTGGCCTTTGTGGACTATGAGAAGGCCTTTGACTCTGTTGAAACGTGGTCTGTCCTGGAATCTATACAGCGATGCCAAGTAGACTGTCGCTATATCGAAGTGCTGAGATCTCTTTATGGTTCCGCCACTATGAATGTCCAAGTACAGAATCAGCAGTCTCAGTCCATCCAGCTGCGCCGAGGAGTAAGACAGGGGGATGTCATATCCCCGAAACTGTTTACAAGCGCACTGGAGGACATGTTTTAAGACGCTGGACTGGAAAGGTATAGGAATAAACATAAATGGCAACCACATCTCGCACTTACGATTTGCTGACGATATAGTCTTGATGGCAGAAACGCTGGAGGAGCTACAACAGATGCTGGACAGTCTAGCTTCAGCCTCGCGACGGATAGGTCTCGGCATGAATTTGGATAAAACCAAAATCATGATCAATGAACACATTGATCCGGGACCTATGTATCTGTGTAAATGGCCACCTACTCGAAGTTGTTTCAGAATACACCTACCTCGGGCAAATTTTGCAATTAGGTAGGAACAATTTTGAGAAGGAGGCCAAGCGGAGGATTCAGCTAGGCTGGGCAGCGTTTGGGAAACTACGTAGGGTTTTCTCATCACATATACCACAATGCTTAAAAACGAAAGTTTTTAATCAGTGCGTCCTACCCATCATGACCTATGGTGCCGAAACGTGGACACTTACGGTACGGCTGGTCCACCAGTTTAAAGTCGCTCAGCGAGCTATGGAGCGGGCTATGCTTGGAGTCTCTCTGAAGGATAAAATCCGCAACGAGGTTATCCGACAGAGAACCAAGGTCGTCGACATAGCACATAGGATTAGCAAGCTGAAGTGGCAGTAGGCTGGCCATATCTGCCGAAGAACCGACAACCGTTGGGGTAAACGTGTTCTTGAGTGGAGACTGGGGCTTGGTAAGCGTAGTGTAGGACGACCACTAGCTAGATGGAGTGATGACTTGCGGGCGGTCGCTGGTAGACGCTGGATGCGGCATGCTGAAGACAGGCTGAAATGGCACAGATATGGAGAGGCCTATGTCCAGCAGTGGACTAATATAGGCTGATGATGATGATGATGAAAAATGTAGGAGTTTGGTTACTTACATTTCGATTTGAAATTTTAGTACCTAAATACGATCGTTTGCCTGTACTTCGTGAAAAAAATATTTTAATAGTGACTGTTCACCCTCATCCCGAGGCTTCAATTGCGTGCACCTAACGCCTTTAATTAGCGCTCAAAATTACAGATTTTCTTTATGAATTCCGACAGATAGAACACTAATTAATAAGATTACGCTGATGTGCAGCCCCGGCATTATGTACGACACACTGATACACAGAAACAAATTAAGAGAAGGTACAATGATTGCACGCCAGTATAGGAGCAGAAGTGAGTTCGTTTGTTGTCCTCCAGAGGTACAAACAATAAATAAATAAAATTATTTATTTTATTTATTTATTTACATGTATTACATGTCTAGAACTGGATAAATACTTTATTGTACCACATAACTAGAACTGGATAAAACAATCGGCACAACGTCTGTCGAATCAGATAGTAATTAAATAAACATAAAAAAAATAGTGAACTCGCTACAAAGGTTTATTTATTTTACTTCCCCACTGGAAAATAATTACGTTTGACGAAAATACAGTTTTGGTATGTACCTATAGTTTTCTTTTCTCAGACATACATATTTATTATTAACATTTATGAATATCTTTGTAATGAACGAATGGAAAATGAACGGTATAATCCAGACTTGTTTCGGTAGGTCACAAGTTTAGTTAAATTGCATTAAAATTTGAGTACTTTTTAAAATGGCGGTATGAATGAAATAATTACATCACATTTATTCAATTTTACGAAAAAGTAGCTGCTTTTATGGGATAAAATTGTACTTACCTATGAAAAGAAATATTGGCGGATCAGTCACTATAATTTTTACAAAACAATACACCTAGTCAATTTTTTAACTAATGTTTGTCCTCGACAACCACCAACGCACTGACAAGACAATTTCGGTCAGTTAGGCTAAAAGGCTGACTGAGTGACAGCGGGGTATAGGGCGAGATCGGCCGAGTAACGCGTCCAGTGGAAAATGTCTTTGCAACACTGTCAACCTACAGAAAGAATTTAGGGGAATTCCCTAGGCATAACTTTTGAATTTCTCTCAACTGAGTCGTCATGATTAAAGTGGGGTTGCCTGTCATATTTATTTTGAAAATGGGAGAAATTTCCAAAAGTTCAGTTCGATCGAGATTTCTGGTAAGGATTGGAGGGCCCCCTGAGCTTGAGGGCCCCGGGGCACTGCCCCGCCTAGCCCCTGGGTAGCTACGCCACTGCTTAATTGATAACTCCGGACGATGGGCAGCAGCGTCTTTCCGTACTGCGCCTGCTAAGCGTGGCAACTACCCCCTCATGAGCTTGGAGATCCGTGTCTCGGCTGGAGGTGTGCAGGGCTGGGATGAGCGTGCTCACTTGTTGCAGCTGTCGGCGGCGGAGTGGGCGGCGCGAGCGCGCGGTCGCCGGGCGAGGCGGGCGCGGCGCCGCCGTACGCGCCGCACTACGCGCCCGAGTACTCGCCGCACCGCGCGCCCGCCAACACGCCGCCGCACACCACTTGGACCACGCTGCGCCCCGTGAGTTGTCTCTTCACCTTTCCTTGACTGGAAAAATACATTTCATACATTTCATTAAAGTCAATAAGATTTTATTCAATAGAGCAGAACGCTACATAGAATAGTAAATTTAGAAAAGAAGAAAAGGACACATTTAAATTGAATAAAGCACATAATTGAAATCATTCGCTTCAGATTTTTTTTCCAAGTGAGGGAAAGAAGCGGATAAGAAACCTATATAACCTATAAATTAAGGAACACAATACGCGATACAAGATTCGAGTACAAAGTAATTAAAATAAGATTCAGACCTAGCTACAAGTACCAGCATATCATTATAGTCCAGTTAAAACAGACGTTATAGGTGCTAAGTTTGCATTAATTTCCAATAAGCTGAGTTTTTGTATAGATAAATGCTTTGTGAAAAGTCCCTATTAGTCGCGCTTGTGCGTTGTTTATTAATCCGAGGTCACGATTTTAGTTTTTTCACGTATATCTCTGAAACGGTTAAAGCTTTTGAGAAAATGGTGTACGGAAGTTTGTATAGCGTAAAATTCTCTACAAAAAGGAATCAATACTTTCTCCCTTACAAAGCACCGTTCTCGACTTATCGCGATTTTTTTCTTCAGCTGACGTCATCCTCACCAACGGACTTCGTTGTCTCCTTGCTTTATATGAACGGTTGGTGTTTCAGAGCGGCGGCGCGAGCGGCGAGAGCTACGCGTACAGCGGCGAGGGCGGCGCGGCGGCGGGCGCGGCCGGCGGCAGCCCCGCGCGCTCGCCGCCCGCGCCCGCCTACCTGCCGCCGGCCGCGCACTACCACCACAACCACCACCCGCACCCCACGCATGGTCAGTACACTACACTACACTTATCTAAACAGCTCAGTGCACCAACTCGTGCATCGTGATTTTATTTTTATTTTTTTTATTTATTTAGGACATCCAACAAAAAAATCACTGTAAAAAAAGTGGTCTTAAGAGAGAGGCTATGTGTTTTTTTAATAATAGGATGCCACAGCGTGATCCATGTAATAAACCGATTGAGATGCATCGACTGGTCAAAAGACTATGCATTCTTTTGACAAGTTCGGTGAGTAGACTGAGAAGTGAGATGAGACAAGTATCACGTAAAATCACGATTAACGAAAATTGAATTTTTGGGAACTGTCAAATATGTATTGAATCCAACGTTATATTGACAGATATAGCGATATTTATTTCTTGTTATATTTTATTATATCATCTCTTGCCGCGAATTAGGCCATTTTACGGCAAGAGATGTCAGGATCGGCCCATACGCAGATGGCGGGACGAACTGGATGCTTTCTTCATGAACATAATAATAAAATAAAAATAATAATTACCCATAGAAATAGGTTTTAATCCATCATGTAAAAGTAATAATTAGTCTTTCACATCTAATAGGAGGTGAATGAATCAACAAATGATATTTATGCTGTGCGGGAGACGCTGCAGTGCCTGGGACATACTCGGTTAGAGGGATTGCTCAGCACCTACCTATACCATCCTCTCAGCTTAGTTGGCTATATTTAGAAGAAACCACAGATCAATACGTCTAAACCCGACTAAGCAGCGGGTTTCCGCGCGATATTTTCTTTTGTTTAAGCGTGTTCCGTAAAGTAGACGATAGTCTAAATGACAGAACACGAACAAAATATTGGACACGTATTATTTTATTCAATTACGTACTCCAAAAATAACATCGATTAATTTAGTCGAAATGTCGCGAGACGTCACGGCTTTTAGTTATACGAAAAAGTTAAAAAAACTTTAATTCGTTTCGTATCTAACCTAACCGCTGGCGAATACTTTCACAGCGAGTTGCGGGCGTTTCGAAATTAGTAAAATTCTAGCGATCATGTTACTGTTACTGCCAGCCCGGAGCATCCCATTGTTGGGCAAAGGCCTTCCCCTATTTATTCTAGTAACCTCGATCTAAGTTATAAAAAAATAGGTCTCCAGAATAGAATTTTACATTAAACTTACACTGTGTTGCTTTAGGACAAACATATGTTAGCTCCTCTCATGGAACTTTAATATTGAACTCTCAGCCCCATCTAGCCTCAATGTAAGTTACCTTGTGTTATAGGAGTACCAGATGATTGAAAGAATACTTATTTATATTTTTTGTAAATGTATTCTACTTATCGTAGATAGAAAAAAAACCGGACCGGAACAAATATCTGAAGAAAATTACAAACTTTGTCCCTGGATTTTCGGCGGGAATCGAACCCGCTACCTCCTGCGTATCAGTCCGCTAATACACCAACTGAGCCACCGAGGCAGTCAATTAATGTGTAAGCAGTACATGAGAATACAGATTGCGATCTATCGTGTCGTGGGCCAAGACCCAGATCGGGGTCATTGCGCCAGGATAGTAAGTAGAAAGTAAGTAAGTACGTGAGAATAATAGAGTTGGTCTACAGCAGGCATGTGGTCGTGGGGCGCGGGCGGCGGCGCGGCGGGCGGCGGCGCTGCGCCGGCGGCCGAGGCTGCGCACGCGCCGCACGAGCTGTCCGACATGCTGCAGATCCTCGACCAGAGCGGATCCACGTTCGAGGACCTCAACATCAACATGTTCAACTCGAACTTTGAGTAGCGCGAGTGGAAGCGCGGAAGTGTCTAAGCCTCCGAACTAGCTTCGGAACCGCATATCTCTCGCGCGAAACGGTACCAGTAATACGGCCTACATCGGTGAATAAATAATTACTTTTGATATTTTGAATATGATGGACTCAGAGGAACAGATATGGCGGTGTATTATAACGGAATTATATCTGTGTATAAAGCTTATCTTATTGTTTGTACCAAAAATCGAGTATGAATAAGTTTTCGAACTTGTACCCTGCATCTTATTTGGAACTAGTGAAATTAAAAACTGTTTAATGTATGGATGGTTTATTTAAAATTAGGTTTTCTGACTAGAAATGTATAGTTTTATTTACTGAAATTTGCATAAATTTTTATAATGCAAATGCATCTGAGCATCAATGATTTTGATAGTTTGATTAGTTATTATTTGTTATTGATAAAATATTTGTTACATAATTATCTCTATATTTTACAGTATTTTATTTTTATATAGTAGTTAGCTACTTGATTAAATATATTTCACTTGAAGTTATTGTCGAGAATGATTTAGGCAAATGAGCAATGAGCTGGTCAATAAAGTTATACAACTTTTGTTTCATTAAATTTGAATAGATTACATATTTTTGTTTGTTTTCATTCATCAATCAATTATAATCATAAAACCTGATAGCTCAGCTTATTGATCATCTTCGCCTTACCATTATGACCATAGTTTTAAGTTGGTAGAGCATGTGTAATTTCCATTATCTTAAAATTATTTTAGAATTATTCATATATTAGTTTAAAAGAATATTACCTTAATATTTTACATTACTTTGTTTAAGTATATTGCATTTACAAGTACATTATGATCCGTATTTGGTTAATTTTTATGTAAACTAAGAGTACCAATCTGAATTTTGTAAAATGATTTTTTCATGAAATATAAATAATACGGACACAATGCTTATTCTTTTTTATTTACAATGATTATTTGATGGTAAACACCATTTTCAGTGTTTATTGTGAAAGTACCTACCACCAGCTTGCAACTTTTGCAGTTTACACTGCTTTTACCACACACAAAAAAGAGGACTATATAAGTTGTTTAGCTTGCCAATGTATACATGTCAGTTTGTTATGGTTAAATCTTGTAATATAAATTATTTTCTAACACGAGACCATGCTGAAATTTGTTAAAAGGTGAAAAGGTTAAAACGCGACACTCATTGCAATACTGTAAAGATCCTATACTTCCTTTTCTATGATCCTTTTTTCTCAGCTTGCCTTAAACTTAATTGACCTATGTTACTATTTTACTCTATGTCGCACATAGCATAAAACGATAACTTCCTAATTATTAACATGCATTTTTCTCTGTTGAACTAATCTGTATTGAAACTAAAACGCCTAATACGGGTTATGGCTAAAACGCGTTTAGGACTAAAACAGTTGTCACCAATTTGAAGCTGTTGTTATTCATATTTTTAATTTGTACTAAGCCTTTAAATTATTATCAAACTATCATGTACCCGCCGCTTGCCAGCGTAGTTTTTTTTTCTAAGTGCAAACATCCTGCCCTGATTGAGGGACTTTGGTAGACACTGCCGCCCGTAGCCGAACATATTTTTTTCTCCTTGCGTTTCCTTAATACGAGTACAAATACTGTTTTAATTTCAGCTCTTGCCATAAAAACTATTTTTTAGTTTGTATAGATCAATTCGACTTTGACTGCATTTTAGAGTTCAACCGTAAAGCCAATCTTCTACGCGTAAGTCTATTGTCTGATGAAAATTACGATGATATATTTGAAGTTTAGGCAAAACGCGACTTAGTCATTGACGTTGTAGGCGAGCGGAGAACAAACGCTTCGGGATAACTTGTGCCATCCATCACACAAGTTCACACTACGGCTGCTTAGACAAGATAAATCGGCAGACTCGCACCAGAATAATAGTGTGTTATTGCAAAAAGAAACTCGTTTTAAGTACTCAGTTAGTACTTATGTAGAATAAGCCTATGTTCAGAAGAACGCGCGGCACCGTATGGCTAGACAAGTGGCGCATCGCCGTTATGCGGGAAAAACGGCGGCGCTCCTCATCACTCGACGCCGAAAAACTCTTCCCCCTCTGTAACTTCGTGGCCAGGATGTCACATGGGTTCCGCACGCTAGGTACCTTGTAGTGGAGATAGACCGGTCGTTGAGTATGCAGCCCCAGGTAGACCGCGCGCTTAGCCAAGCTCGCGCTGCCCGGGGGCTCCTCCGACCTGTCTTAGACTCCCATCTCCCGCTCAGGACCAAGCTGCGGATGTACAAGACGTACATCCGGTCACGACTGACCTATGCTGCACCAGCGTGGTACGCGCTGACCTCCACCACCAACCGGAAGCGCATCCAGGCTCAGCAAAACATCACGCTGCGATGACGTCATTCCTGACGTAGCGGCCCGCGCCCGTGCAGATCCAAACCATCGAGGACTTCGTGATCCACACGGCGCGTCGCATGTTCGACCGCGCCGACAACGGACCGCACGCCTACCTCAACGGCCTCGCCCCGCTGCATGCCAGACCCCCGGACCACAAAGGTCAGTGGCTCCAACAGCCACGGAACCTCCTCACACCGGGAGATGAATAATAAAAAAAAATGCTATCAGCCTAAAAGGCGATTATCGATTGACCCAGTGGTAGTAGCCCCTGGAGTAGAAGCCGGGGTAAGGAGGTCTAACCTCGAGGCCCCACCCGGAGACCCCCAAAGGGGTCCGTAAGACAGAGATGATGCGCGGCACCGCGCGGTTGACTCGGCGCGCGGTTTATGTTTGTAACAAATCAATGTTGTTGTTTACATGACCGCGCGGCTTAAGATCTACAATCCTGTATCGAACTGTGCAGATGACCCGCGCGGCACCGCGCGTTCATCTTAATATAGGCTAATTTGTACTAGTCAGGATAGCTTAAACTAGATAAATCGTATAAAGCCTGTATTACATTACACGGTATTCAGGGACCCTTACCCTAACTAAGAGTGGTGTAATAAGAGTTAGAGCGTAAGCCTATGTTCAGATGAACGCGCGGTGCCGTATGGGTCATCTGAACAGTTCGATACAGGATTGTAGATCTTAAGCCGCGCGTCGCCGCGCGGTGCCGCGCGGTCATGTAAACAACAACATTGATTTGTTACAATCAAAAACCGCGCGCCGAGTCAACCGCGCGGTCATCTGAACATAGGCTAAGGGACCCTAACTAGCGCGACCGCGGCAAGCCTTGCTCCCTAATGGCCCTAACTACCGGGCCCTGAATACCGTGTAGTGTAGTACAGCTTTAAGTTTAACAAATTATTGTCGTTGCGTGCGTTAATTCTATGAAAAATAAAACCGGGCCAGAGCGAGTCGGACTCGCGCACCGAGGGTTCCGTGCCATCATACAATATAATATATGACAAAGGCGGTTTTATATTTGTAGGAGAACCTTGACAGCGGCATCTCTTGTCTGATAGCGGAACTTATGTAATTTTTTTACGCTTTCGATGATTTCTAAAAAAGTATGCTATGTAGAGAGATTGTAATAAATTTCCTCTAATCTTTACATATACTTCTAATAGCAATAAAAGTTTCAGAGGTTTATCTCCGCAAACTTCGGAGATAAGGGGGGGGAACGCTATTTTTTTCAACACTTTTGTAAATAACTCAAAAACTATAGAACATAAAGAAAAACTAAAAACTGTTTATTAATGTGCAAATAAATACCTTTCATATGATACCTCACATTACCTATTTACTTTACAAAAATTTTGAAAACCCCCCTTCCACCCCCCTTGTCTAAAAAACTATGCAAATTAGAGAGTTCGCTACAATTTTCCTATAAAGTTTACATACACTTCTATTAGCTATAAAAGTATCACGGGTTTATCTCTGCAAACTTCGGAGATAAGGGGGGGGGGGGAACGGTCGTTTTTTCAACATTTTTGTAAATAACTCAAAAACGATACGGTTTAAAGGAAAACTAAAAACTGTTTATTGATGTGCAAAGTAATACCTTTCATATGATACCCCACACGGTCTAGTAACTTCACTTAAAATTTTTGAGATCCCCTATCCGCCCCCCTGCAATCAAAATAAGAATATTTTTTAACATTTTCATATATGCTATATTAGTAAAAAAGTGTTGTCTTTTACTATTTTAAATTTCAAGTCGATAGCATCAGTAGTTCTCGAGATATCCACTTGTGACAGACAGACAGACAGAGTGATTCTATAAGGGTTCCTTTTTACCATTTTGGTCCGGAACCCTAAAAAGGCATAAGAATACTTGGCATGAGATGTCAATGTCAACTGTCATGTCATAAATTTGTATGTCATAACAATTATTTGCTCTGTGAGTGTGAACATCATCCCATCCTCCTCCTGCCTCTGCCTGACATGACACCACTGACACTGCCTTTGAACAATGTTGTTGATGGAGAAATAAGCGATCTTGCAATCATGAATTTTAGGAATTCCATCTGAGTTTTAATTGTGGTTTCAATTTAATTTGTTTAAATAAAACTTGTTGTTGTGAAGTTCTTGTTATGGTAAAATATTGGTCACTATTAAGTAAACTGTACGTAAAGGGACTACGACTTGGTTCTTTCAGGTTTTAGAAATCTAATCAAAGCAGCTGGATCCCACGGCTGGGCAAAGGCCCTCCTTCTCGTCTTCAATTTCTCCCAGTCTAAAGTCTAGGGCTTCTGACTGCTAGTTTATGCAATACGCATCAAAATCGTCCAGCCTTCCCTCTGATAGATTTTCGATTGATTGTCTTATTATGCTATATATTTTGCATTTTAGTGTAGTTGTAATTATATTTAAACCATGAATCCCATGGAATTAGTGCTGGCCTGTAATTTTTCTATTTGAAATTATGGAGTCTCAATGTAGTCAATGTAGTGATGAAACCGCACGAGAAGCTGCAGAAGCTCCTCTTGTCAAATACTAACAGCCGAGTGTGCTGCCCCAAGTGCATGGTTACTACCTACATAGGTTTCCGTTGGTGTTGCCAAAAAAGGGTGCAACAGTCATATCTCCAGCTAAGAACACCAGACAATGAGACTGCTTTGCCACTTTTTGCAAAAGGATCAAGTGTGTGTCTAAAGATATAATATATCTGTTAAAAATCCGAAGACTAAGAAAAAGAGAGAAACCCCCCAGAAAAAGCACAACTTTTATTTATTTAAATCAAATTTGTCATCAATAGTTTTGCCAGAGTTCTTCCCTCCAGTGACACTGAATATTTTTTAATGCAGTTTGACCCTTAAAACCTAATCATGGCTCGAACTGGGAAAACAGCCCAAGAATTTATTAAAGACTCTTTTTCTCCTGTTGTGGCTGTGTTGTGCAGTCCAAAAGTGGAAAATGTTGTGGCAAAGAATAATCTCACATTCACTGAGCTGCTGCAGCCATTCACAACGATGGAAACTGAAGGTAAGCCTGAAGTAACTCATATACATATCCTTTCTCTGTTTTTGTTCCTCTTGTACCATTGGATTTTTCTTAAACAAAAATTACTTAAAGGTCAACTAAAAGAACCAAGCGGCAGTACATGCACCATCAAAAACTGGAAGCTTATTTTTAGAGATGTGAATTGGAAGCCACTACAACCTACTGAAGCTAGAAGACAGCTAAACAATGCTGTGTTCCACAATTACAATGACAAAACTGTTGCAATGGAGTTTGGTAAGATTTAATCCCATACCTACTTCCTTTAAATTGGAAAAGTAGCTTTTACTTTGCAATAAACTCTTTGCTTTTATTTCAGAAGGGAGGAAGTTTGATATCCCTCAATCAGCTTACTGGTTTGATGCATGGAGGGAAACATACCTAGAAGTTCAATTCCCATCAGATCATGAATTCACAAAGCACTTCCTATCTTGCATCATTGTTGGAGTGGCTCATGATGATAATGTTATTGACAGCTTTAATGCTTTGAACCAGCAGTATGCTCAGTTGCAGAATGTGACACCACCTAAACTACCAAAATGGTTCAACAATGGGGTTCTGAAGACTTATTTACTTTTACATGATGCCTCTGTTATTTCAAGGGAAAAGTATGCTACATATTGTTGTTTTTAATGGATCAACCATTTAATTTATTATGTTTGATTTAATTAGATTAAATTTGCAGAGCTGAAGTGACATTTGAAACACTGAAGCAGACTTTTGGAGCAAGCAATTGTTTCATTCTAACCATAAACTCCAAAAGCGCATCTGACCCAATTCTGTCTGATTTCTGGGCGCCATACATAAAAAGAACAGAAACCAGTGTGAGTTATCTGACAACTTCTTATAAAATATTTGGCCACTTGGCCCAAGTGACTTGGGTCACTCTCTTTAAGCTCTTTAAGCCATCTATCAAAATACTATATCTAAAATATGTAAAATTTTATTTTCAGAATGAAATGCCATCATCATTCACCCACCCCACAACTCCAGTAGAACCTCAGACAGTTGTTGTTTCAACCAATATAGGTAACTAATTGTATTGATACCTACTTAACTATTATTATTATTCAGCCGTTACTGTCCCACTGCTGGGCAAAGGCCATTTCCTCCTTCCACTCCTTGCAACTTCATCATCATCATCATCATTACAGCCATAAGATATCCACTGCTGGACATAGGCCTCCCTCATTGACTTGGGATCCAAGTGCATCCTCCTTGCAACTTCATCATCATCATTTCAGCCATAAAACGTCCACTAATGAACAAAGGCCTCCCCCATGGGTCTCCATGAGGGGTAGTTGCCATACTCACCACACTTGGCAGGCGGGTTGGCGAGCGCAGTATGTGATGTTGATATATGGAAAGACGCTGCTGCCCATCTTTCGGAAGTATCCCTTAGCAGGCTCTTACTGCATCCACGGGCATGAAAGGAGGGGCAACATTCTACTGCCGGCGCCCCATGGCTTGCAACTTAACTTTACTATAATATTTCAATAAACATAGGCTCCCTCATGGATCTCCAAGGTCATAAGGGGGTTGTTGCCATACCACGCTTGGCAGGCTGGTTGGCAAGCGCATTACGGGATGTTGATACACGGAAAAACGCTGCGGCCCGTCTTCCGGAGGTAACCCTTGGCAAATTCTTACAAACAAACTATGGAATTAATGTGCTTGATTTTTATTGCAGAAGATGTTCCAGGATTGTCCTCTTCCGTGCAAGCTGACACCTCACATCCCCTTACATCTCCAGATAATGATATATATGATAATGCAAATAGTTTGCAGGTAACATACTTCTTTATTTATGAATATGAATGAATTATTGTAGGCTAGATACATAACTGTTCAGTTCATATTATAATGAAGCTGAACACTTATTTATGGTAATTAACTACCCATAGGGCCATTGTTGTGGATTCTTACATTTTTTTCTGCAATTTCAGACCCATTCTTTCTCTGGTAGTGCTGAAAGTGTCAGTGTGGCCAGTAAAGGGCTAGAGATGTCATTGGAAATTCATGGAACTTCATTGAACATGATTGATATTGACGACATAAAGAAGTTCTTGCAAGATTATGCTCTAAAAACTCTGTTGCCTTACATGGAAAAACAAATATCCCAGTTGACCGAAGTTGTAAGTAATTGATACAATTCTAAACTTACTGAATAGACTAGGTTCTTTAATTTTTTTTACAAAAAAAATCTGCTGTCAGTGATACAATCCTTGACTTGTTGCTGAGAATCCCCAAACCGCTATATGTCTACGTCTATTAAATTTCCCTCTATTTATCATGGATTCATCAGAACTGGGCGTAAAAACAAGCAAACATTAAAAAGTATAGCATAAAAAACAACCGCAACTTTAAGTTTAGGTGTTAGGTTATGCCAGTATACACTTACAATTATTTAATTCCTCATGGATTGATCCCATCATCAGAATCGAGATTTATGGGACCTAATTGAAAATACTATTTAATAAAAAAATGAATATTTGCTACACATTAACATAAATACATTATAAAGGAAACAATGGTCATTGCAAAAGTTAAATAAAACTGCGACGCAGTCACCAACGCCCACCTCCAAGAACCAGGTAGGGCTAAATTGTGCTCCGAAAACTTAAATATTATAAATGTAAAGGTTTATGGTGCATGACCTTTAGTAAGGCTCTTTGCGCCCTTTCAATTGTTATAAAAGATGTTTTGACAGAACTGTCCCATGCCTTAATACAATAGCTAAAAACAGATTGCGTAAGGTCAAAATATACAGTTCTCAGGAGTTTGGAATCAAGTACGTTACGGAGCTTAGAAAATATATAAATTAATTTACGAGTGCGAGAAACACTTTGGTCCATTTGTTGATTCCAGTACAAAAAACAGTCTACAATAACGGCTGGATATTTTAATTGAGATGTTCTTTCAAGACTTGGGCAGACACAGGAGGAAGGACAAGGGTGATAGAAATTACAAGTATGAGTATGAATGATCGGATAAGAGTTCTGTTGTTGAGAAGATTTTAAGGAGAAGCCTATATATTTTGTTTTAGAGACATTTAACGATAATAAATTAGTCGATAGCCACCTCATAGCAATACTCATTGCTGATTCTGCTAAAGTTTGCGTCTCAGACCAGTTACTTCCATCAATAATATCTGTATCGTCAGCGTATGTAATTATTTTACAACTAGGTAGAGATAGGTTACATGATTCATTAGCATAAATAAGAAATAGGGTAGGTCCCAGGACACTACCCTGTGCCACACCAAAGGAAGTGGGCAACTCTTCACTCCTTACATCATCAATTTGAACGTATTGAGTGCGATCCGTTAGGTAGCTCTTAAATATGTTCAAAGGAATATCTTTTATACCAACACATTCTAGTTTAGCGATAAGCAGTGGAATTGAGACTGTGTCGAAGGCTTTGGAAAGATCGAGGAATTTACCAACAGTTTTTTGTTTATTACCTAGGTGTTTCATTTTCATTTGAACTTATGATCTTAACAAAGATTTAAAAGAAAAATACAGACGACTTAACAACCTCCTCCTTTCTTTTAAGTCGGTTGAAAATACTGGATTGTACTTACAATAACATTTATTTCAGGTTTCTAACAGGAAAGGTGTGAGCAGATCTTTGCTGTCAGCTACAAAAAGATGGTTTGGTACTGGCAAGACAGGGGGTACCACTGCTACTAACACTGTCATGTGAGTGCTACATGTAATATACAAAAATACTGTGGGTTTAAGACAGCAATTATCTTTATTATTTTAGCCAACCTTTTTTAGGTCCAAACTATGCTTGTAATTGTGTAACCACACTGTAGTTAACTGTGAAGATTGTAAAGGTATTAACAACTTTTATGAAACCCCCAACTGTTATCGTGTTGCTTAATTAAATATTGCACAACAAATGTAATATTCGGTGTGGGATGTAATCCCATTTACCTACGGATTTATACAAATTATTTCTATTTTGCTGCAAAAAATACCATAATACAAACAGCATGCAGCAGCAGTATCCCGATATTTCGACGCAGTTACAAACGGCATGATCACGAATAAACTAAAGTCTTATGCGAGTGGGTAGTTATTGGCAGACGAAACAATCAATCAACCCTCTTTCTAAGTCTCTGACTGCGAATGATGACCCTACTGCCCGGTGGATATCCCGTAAATCCTACTAATATTATAAACGCGAAAGTTTGTGAGTATGTATGGATGTCTGCTACTCTTTCAAGCATAAACTAGCCTACGGATTGAGCTGAAATTTTCACATGTATAGATGTTGCATAAAATGAAAATCACCATCTTCCAGATACACCAGCGACTGCCCCGAGCTACAGTTGCGCCGACTAGGCGACCTCTGGTTCATGTGCGGCCAGTGGCAGCGAGCTTTCGACGCGTACCACACAGCCAAGCGGGAGTTCTACGCAGACAGCGCTTGGCTGTTCTACGCCGGAGCGCTTGAAATGGCGGCCATTAGCGCGTTTATGGCGGGAGACGCGAATAGAAAGACGCACGGGTATATGGAGGAGAGTATTGTCACATACTTGAACACTTGCCGGTAAGTCTATTTTACTCCCTTTTCCGTATTTAGACTCAAATCACAAGTCCAGTATAAATTCTACTCGGACGACGCGACGCATGGCTGTTCTACGTCGGAGCGCTTGATATGGCGGCCATTAGCGCTTTCATGGTGGGAGACGGGGACACACGGGTATATGAAGCTGAGCATTGTCACATACTATAACACTTGCAGGGAAGTCTGACCCCTGTATGTTTAGATATTACTCGAAAATTTTACCCCTCAAATCGGGTTGCGTTTTGTCTAAAGTTAGCGTGGCCCTAGAGAACCCTTGTTTAACGAATAATACCACAAAAATCGTCACCACCCCGGTGCGGTAGTCGGTGGTCCGTCTGCTGCGTCTGTAATATATTTAAGTTACCCGTATCAATTCACAGAATGGTGCAATACGCCGTGAGAGCCAGCTTGCTATCCGTGCTATGTCTGAACAGCGCCGGCCTGCACGGCGAAGCGGCGAAACAGCTCATACGTATGACTTCAGAGGACAGTGACCTCCGCAGTGCCATGCTTCTGGAGCAGGCTTCGCTGTGCTTCCTTTCTGGCCCAGGCTCTAAGGCTATGTGCAGGAAATACGCGTTTCATATGGTGCTGGCGGGGCACAGGTTCTCTAAGGCGGGCCAGAAGAAGCACGCGCATAGGTGTTACAAACAGGCGTATCAGGTGAGATCTAACGCAGAGTTCTTATGGTACAGAGCCAAGGATTAAGTCCGATCATATGTTCAGTTTTAAGAGATTGGCCGTACATATGAATATTTTCCTTGATTTATCGTCGATCCCATCATCAGAACTGAGTTTAAAAGAAAGCATACATTATTAAGTGAAAATAAAACCCAACCCCAAGTTTAAATTTAGTGCATAACACTATACCTTGAGGGACTCCAATTACATTATTTCATTCTATAAAATTTAATTCCAATGACCCCGATGATGATGATGATGAGTAGGTAAGTATGATGATTTAATTTAATTTATTCACATCTTTTGACAAGTTACATTTTCTTAAAAGTGGATAGGAATAATTATATTATCATAGCCATCTTTCGATGTCGTCACCTGTGCATTTTGTAATATTGAAGAGTTTGGATAACCATCTGTGCTCTTCTTCATCACTTCCACAACACCAAATCATACTTTCTGAATGCAAATGCTTGCCCTTGAGCTGAATATGCCGAAATCGCTATATGTTTACCTACAACATTTGAGGAGTTCCCTCGATTCCTCATGATCTTAAAAAAATGGGACCTAATTCAAAGTATACGAACCCAAAAAGAATTTTCCAAATTTTCCATTTTTTTGTCGGTCAATAAACGACGGAGATCTGAGGTAAAAAATAATAAAAAAAAATACAGACGACTTGAGAACATCACGTTAAAGTCTGTTATGTTGAAGTCTGTTAAAAAAATCGACTCCAATGATACAATTTAAAATGTTGTTCAAAAGACACTAACCACTACACTTATAAATAAATAATAAAAGCAAAAACAAAACAATTTTAGATTTAGGATACAACTGTGACTCCCTGTGCAGTAGATAATACTAGGTAGATACAATTATCAAAGAAAATGCTTGACTTTTAGCCAGAGGCGGCTCTAGCCCTTGTGGCGCCAGTGTGCCACCAGTACCCTGGCGCCCCCTAGTAGGAGCGGGGTCAAAATGGAATACTTACAGTTATATTTTTATACGAAAATTCGGGTGCAAATAGTGCAATTTTAAATGTCAAGAAGCTTTTTATGAAGGAAGGGGTTACAAGAATAAAAAATCACAACTTTGTAGGGTTTACAGATAGGTAACACTTTTTTACTAATATAGCTTAAATGAAAATGCTGAACAATTTTCTTATTATGATTGCAGGGGGGCGGATAAAATCGAACGGGGATCTTAAAATTTTTATGTTAAGTTACTAGGTCGTGTGGGGTATCTGAAAGATGATTATTTGCATATTGTTAAACAGTTTTTATTTTTCTGACTCTACTGTTAATAAACGAGGGCAATTGCAGCTATGGGACGAGAAATGGTTGCATTTATGGTTTTCAAATTTTTTGTGAAGTTACTAGGTCGTGTGGGGTATCATATGAAAGGTATTCATTTGCACATTATTAAACAGTTTTTATTTTTCCTTTAAGCAGTATCGTTTTTGAGTTATTAACAAAAATGTTGAAAAAACGACCGTTCCCCCCCTTATTTCCGAAGTTTGCAGATATAAACCCGTGAAACTTTAATAGCTAACAGAAATGTATGTAAACTTTATAGGAAACAATTCATATAGAAGTGTATGTAATCTTTACTTTTCTACGCCAATATAATCTTTAATTATCTGTTTTAAGGCTGATTTCACGTTGAAACAAAAGTAAGAGTAAGTTCAGATGAACGCGCGGCGACGCGTGGTTGGCTCGGCGCGCGGTTTGAGATTGTAACAAATCAATCTTGTTGTGTACATGCACGCGCGTCACCGCGCGTGCCCGCGCGCACCGCCATGCACCGCGCGCAAGATCTTGAACCGCGCGGCGACGCGCGGCTTAAGATCTACAATCCTGTATCGACCTGTTCAGATGACCCGCGTGGTTTGAGGCGGGCGGACGCACGGAGCCACTAAAAAATGGAGGACGAATTGAAATTATCGTGGCTAGACATCATTTAACTTTAACTTTATTTCCTATCAGTAACATTTTATAGTATATATTAGTATTTATTGTATTTGAGATATATATATATATGCACATCTATATGCTATTTATTGATTATGTATTATAATTTAATTTTGTATGTACTATAGTCGCTAAATAGGTTATTAACTATACTTATATATTTATTAAGTGCATAAGTTTAAATATATATGATGACACCGTGCTTTTTTCATTCTTGTTGGTTAAGTCCATCCTAAGGTTGCCTGGAAGAGATCGCTAATAGTGATAAGGCCGCCCATTGTACTTCTACTTTTAATTTTGTAATTTTCTTTCTTTGTTATATTATGTCATGTGTTAGTATTAAGTACAATAAAGAGTTATCTATCTATCTATTTAATAAATATAATACGGCTTACACCACGTACCTAACTTATTATCATCTTGCTGACGTTTCGTAGACGAGTTCTCGTCTCGCGGCCCTCGGAGTCGGCCACGAACGGTGCTCATGAAGAAGGGCCTCTAAATGGTCTACGAAACGTCAGCAAGATGATAATAAGTTAGGTACGTGGTGTAAGCCGTATTATATTTATTAAATGGAGGACGAGATATCAATTGATTCAATAATTGACAAAATTGAAAGAAGATATGCGATTTGGAATCTTAATTCGAATGGACATCCTAAAGCAGTTGAAAAACCGATCTTCGTGTTGTCTTAGTGTGGGATATAAAGTCACAAGCAGGCTTAAAGAAAGTATTTGCCTCAAAATAGGGTGCACCCAGTATCGTCTTTGCTTTCGACGACGACGTCGCAGTTTGCGGTATAAAACCCACAAGCAAATAGCCTCCTCCACGTCCATTCTCCACTGTATGTTCACGCTAGACTGCCGCGCGCAAGCCGCCGCCATCTGAACAGCTGAACCGCGCGGCAGCGCGCGTCGCCGCGCGGTCATCTGCACTAAGCCTAATCTAGAGTAGGTAAAGACGCAGCTTGTGGTGGCGCGCCTTGCTTTGCGCCCGGCGGCATCGGCCGAAACACGGGCGCAGGGTCTTTGAGTGCGCCGGTGCCGTGCGTGAGCGACGCACGCATCTTTGGAGGTGTCGCATTAGAGGGCGCTCGGCGCCCCCTTAGACCCGGCGCCCGTGTGCGCCGCACACCCTGCACTATAGATAAAGCCGCCTCTGCTTTTAGCTAAAAATATGTCAAAATCGCTACATACCTACAATAAATTTTGTTTTCTTACTTTCTTACTAAGGGCGCGTCGTCTGTTGGATTGTGGTGTCTGAGAACGTCACCTCCAGGGTCACTTATGAGTTCGGATGATCTAGCCTTACCGGCAGGTTGATTACGTGTCTTGCGACAGGTTTGCAACAGGCGTATATTTCGCTATCAACGCTGCAACAGGCGTAAATCTTGCGATCATCGCTGTCAATGGTAAATTTTGTAGTAGGTATATAAAAGCAAAAAAATTACGTTTTTCAGCGTTGATAACGTGATGTACGCTTGTTGCAAACCTGTCGCAAGATACGTAATCAGTCTGCCGGTCGTTGGGGGTTTTCCCAGATAAGAATATTATGCAACACGCACGACACATTGTATAGTTATTTAAAAGTTTCTGAAATGAACCTATATGATTCCGGTGGGAATCGTAAAATGACAAACTATAAATGTTTGCGGTCGGGCAGGTGTACGGCGACAGCGGCTGGCGCCTCGCCACGGACCACGTGCAGTTCGCGCTGGGGCGGCTGGCGAGCGCGCTGCGCCGCGGGCGCGAGGCGCTGGCGTGGCTCGCGGCGCCGCTGCACGCCGCGCCCGCGCCCTCCTCGCAGCACACGCACCAGCAGGCCGCCTTCCTCCGCGAGTACATGCTGGCCCACCAGGTGACTACGTCTATAAGTACGGCGACAGCGGCTGGCGCCTCGCCACGGACCACGTGCAGTTCGCGCTGGGGCGGCTGGCGAGCGCGCTGCGCCGCGGGCGCGAGGCGCTGGCGTGGCTCGCGGCGCCGCTGCACGCCGCGCCCGCGCCCTCCTCGCAGCACACGCACCAGCAGGCCGCCTTCCTCCGCGAGTACATGCTGGCCCACCAGGTGACTACGTCTATAAGTACGGCGACAGCGGCTGGCGCCTCGCCACGGACCACGTGCAGTTCGCGCTGGGGCGGCTGGCGAGCGCGCTGCGCCGCGGGCGCGAGGCGCTGGCGTGGCTCGCGGCGCCGCTGCACGCCGCGCCCGCGCCCTCCTCGCAGCACACGCACCAGCAGGCCGCCTTCCTCCGCGAGTACATGCTGGCCCACCAGGTGACTACGTCTATAAGTACGGCGACAGCGGCTGGCGCCTCGCCACGGACCACGTGCAGTTCGCGCTGGGGCGGCTGGCGAGCGCGCTGCGCCGCGGGCGCGAGGCGCTGGCGTGGCTCGCGGCGCCGCTGCACGCCGCGCCCGCGCCCTCCTCGCAGCACACGCACCAGCAGGCCGCCTTCCTCCGCGAGTACATGCTGGCCCACCAGGTGACTACGTCTATAAGTACGGCGACAGCGGCTGGCGCCTCGCCACGGACCACGTGCAGTTCGCGCTGGGGCGGCTGGCGAGCGCGCTGCGCCGCGGGCGCGAGGCGCTGGCGTGGCTCGCGGCGCCGCTGCACGCCGCGCCCGCGCCCTCCTCGCAGCACACGCACCAGCAGGCCGCCTTCCTCCGCGAGTACATGCTGGCCCACCAGGTGACTACGTCTATAAGTACGGCGACAGCGGCTGGCGCCTCGCCACGGACCACGTGCAGTTCGCGCTGGGGCGGCTGGCGAGCGCGCTGCGCCGCGGGCGCGAGGCGCTGGCGTGGCTCGCGGCGCCGCTGCACGCCGCGCCCGCGCCCTCCTCGCAGCACACGCACCAGCAGGCCGCCTTCCTCCGCGAGTACATGCTGGCCCACCAGGTGACTACGTCTATAAGTACGGCGACAGCGGCTGGCGCCTCGCCACGGACCACGTGCAGTTCGCGCTGGGGCGGCTGGCGAGCGCGCTGCGCCGCGGGCGCGAGGCGCTGGCGTGGCTCGCGGCGCCGCTGCACGCCGCGCCCGCGCCCTCCTCGCAGCACACGCACCAGCAGGCCGCCTTCCTCCGCGAGTACATGCTGGCCCACCAGGTGACTACGTCTATAAGTACGGCGACAGCGGCTGGCGCCTCGCCACGGACCACGTGCAGTTCGCGCTGGGGCGGCTGGCGAGCGCGCTGCGCCGCGGGCGCGAGGCGCTGGCGTGGCTCGCGGCGCCGCTGCACGCCGCGCCCGCGCCCTCCTCGCAGCACACGCACCAGCAGGCCGCCTTCCTCCGCGAGTACATGCTGGCCCACCAGGTGACTACGTCTATAAGTACGGCGACAGCGGCTGGCGCCTCGCCACGGACCACGTGCAGTTCGCGCTGGGGCGGCTGGCGAGCGCGCTGCGCCGCGGGCGCGAGGCGCTGGCGTGGCTCGCGGCGCCGCTGCACGCCGCGCCCGCGCCCTCCTCGCAGCACACGCACCAGCAGGCCGCCTTCCTCCGCGAGTACATGCTGGCCCACCAGGTGACTACGTCTATAAGTACGGCGACAGCGGCTGGCGCCTCGCCACGGACCACGTGCAGTTCGCGCTGGGGCGGCTGGCGAGCGCGCTGCGCCGCAGGCGCGAGGCGCTGGCGTGGCTCGCGGCGTTCGCTCTAAGAATAATTTTATAATTTTAACTGTCCGTAACAAGTGACAAAATAAACATATTTTTATCTTTAGATAAAGAGAGATAAAGATAAATTTATTTCGTAATCACAAACTTTAGAAATCAGTTTTCCAGATATAACTAGATGTTCCCTGCGACATCGTAGGTATGCGTTTTGATGCTCTGCTCATATACCTACTATTTATGAACCTTCCTCGATAAATCAGCTATCCAACACTAAAATAATTATTCGACTCGAGCCAGTACTTCCGAATTTAGCGCGTTCAAACAAACTCTTTAGCTTAATAATATTAGTATAGATTACATCGGCGTGTTAAAGTGTGCTCGTACCTTCACCAACAAACTATGGTATGCTAGCCACTAGAGAGCGCACCAAAGGGTAAAACAATGACACCTTCATATTCCTCCGATGGCTACTTTAAATAAGTAGCGCTTATTAACAATCTTTAAACTAGTTACAATAAAATAACATTTCATTGGTAATGTTCAGATATTGATAAGACTTCTGACTGTTGTGCTTTTTAGCATAGGCCTCTCTTCACTTTTCCAAAGTTCACGGTTGTGAACATTCCGTCTCGATATTGCGCCCGCCGATTTCTTTGAAGGGTCTTCCTCAAGTTCTTTTATCTTTCCTAGGGTACCATTTTATTATGTCCTCGGTTCATTTATATTATTACTCTTCAGTAGATACCTGATTCAGAAATAATAAGTCAGACCCACACAGCATACAGTTTATCTGTAATAACGTGTCAATAATATTGCCCCATCGAAGACACAACCAAGTGGTTGTGTCTTCTTTGTAAGCTTCTGGCGATTATCATCTAACTATGTTATTATATTCTCTTTCTCACAGCAATGGATAGAAAACGCAGACGAGTTCAAAGACCGACAAACCCTGCCTATTCTCCCCTTGCCGCTGGTGGAACAACGGTCCACCTCCGTCCTTTGCGTAGGCCCCGCCCCTCTATCTTCCCCGGGCCGTCGCGCCGCCACGTCGCAATCGCTAACAGACCCGCCGCACGACTATAAGATATGGAACCGACTGGAAGAAATGCTACTGCAAGTAGCCCAAGGTTCCGTGCCGATGATATTCAAACCGACCGTCGATCTCTATAATGATGGAACGGAATGCGACCCCGTGGTGCCTAAAGGAGGTTAGTAATATTTACAATGTACTCTCAACTACTCGTTAAATTATTCTATTTTATATCCCTGGACCTTCTCGTCGCAGTCGCTAACAGACCCGCCGCGTGACCACGAGATGAGGAACCGACTGACGACATTTATTTCAAAACTAACAATCGTGAAATATTTCTTCCAGAGCCAATACAGATATCGATAACCCTGTCAAATCCTCTCAAGTTATCATTAGTACTGAAGGAAATGGAACTACTATGGAGATTTGTGTCCACACCCACTGAGGATTCCACTGAAGAGGTGTTGAACAATGAGCCAGCGGTGGCTTCGGGCAGCGCCGTCGAGAGCAACGCAATTTGTGGACAGAAGATCAAATCCACGCTCATAGAAGGAGAAACTAAGAAAGTGTTGACTTTTACTTTGACACCGCTGCGGGTTGGTCGACTTTCTATCCACGGATTGGCTTACAAGTATGTTCTTTAGCTCATATTCACTGCAAGCAGAATAAAATCTGCAATCTTTATTTTTGACTTGACGAATTAACGGAATATAATAATGCTTTAGTAAGTTTACGTGATACGTCAATATTAAAAGGTTTATTAAACCACGGAATCATTCGTTTGGTTTCCAATCGACGAGTATGCCTGCAAGTATGCAGCATGGTAAAGAAATATTTGTTTCAGGCTCGTCAACGTTGGCGAAGGTGGCAATGAAAATGGAAATGGCGTTACTATTTCAGGCAAATTAGAACTCTCATCGGAAGTGAAGAACACAGACAGGCGCTTACAAATTACTGTAATTCCTGAAGCGCCGTGTTTACAGGTACAATAATTATTTTTATCTATTGTAATTCGGCCCTGTTATTTCACGGTATTTTTAATGTAATTTCCTGTATAATGAACTAGAACATACTCTGTGACAAGCAGAAAATCGTCGGCTTTCGACGAAACGACGAAAGCCGAGCTATTTTTGGCAGGACAATGAAATAAATAATTTTTTTTTTCAGAAGTAATATTTAGGTCCCTACTTGCGTCATATTCCTCAATGTTAAGGGTCGTGAAACCCCTCCATGGATATTTTTTATGGACCATGTTGCGTCAACGGAATCAGTTGCCGGTGCGGCGACTCCCATTGCTTCGCGGAGCCCTGAGTCGAGAGTGGTACGGATCGCGTCGAGCTTCGGCCTCGCGCTCTCTCCACTTGAATTTAGACAAGCTTTTCTGAACTGTCACTTTTTCTGGCAGTGGCTAAAATACTGAAGGGCTTGTTGGAGGCACATGGAAGATAACCGTCATCCTGTAAATTGTTTAACAATAAATTGACTATACATATAACTAATAGACAGATAGTAACAACACCAAATCTCGGTCCATCTACCCTTCTGCGATCATTTGCTTTTAGCGTCCAGGAATATGGACAGACTACTTTTGATGAGTCTAATTTTGGTCCTGTTGGAGATCTTCCTATCCTAATAAATAGTTACCTAGGTTACAAAATAACGAAGGGGCTGTAAAAGTTAATACATTCGTTACTTTTGACCACTATATGAATAAGGGATGCGACGACTGGAAAGATAATGGGCATAGGCCTCGTAGAACTTTTTGTGAAGAGTTCGGCCGGGGAAGTTCTACCACCATACCTATTTCTGCCGCCAAGCAGTAATGTTGCATTGCTGTGTTCCGGTTTGAAGGGTAAGAAAGCCGGTGAAATTACGGGCACATGAGACCTTGCAACTCTATGCCTCAGGGTGACGGGCGCAAAGCAATGCCGCTGCATTGGTAACTTTCTTAGTGAACGTGATCACCGCGGTATTGCAGTTGTAATAGGTGGGGGTTACCGATTAACATCAGGTGGGTCTTCGGCTTGTCTCCTCATTTAGCATAGAATTATCTGAACCTGCGCTATACCTATATGTATACAGCGATGAGTCCACTTAATAATTACTTAAAGCAAGCAGCTATTCTAATTCTGGTGGAGGATACCAGACCAGCATTGATGTCCCGCGTTGGGGTGAATTGTGCATAGTGGCACTATCCCACTACCCTGGCCAGCCCAACTCTTTAAAATACCATACAAAAGACTCCGGTTGGCAGCATATCACGAGCGGCACTGCAGCGTCCTAGCACGACTCCACCTGCTAAAAGACACCCCCAATATCGTCCACGTCTATTGTCCCTGTCTTGAGGAGATGGTGGTTCAGATCAGTGTCCCACCGGACACTGTGATCTGATCTACGGACGATGGTAGGTGGCAGGTCTTGTCTTCCCATCTTAAGCAAAGTATTGATTATCTGTCTGTATGTTGGTATCTGTGGGAGCATTAATTTTGTATGTTTAGCAAGCTATCATACTTCTAACATAAAAAATAGACAAATCTCAGAATCCTATAGTCATGTCTCAATAATAATAAGTACTAATGTCGATTTTGTTTTTCACTTCCTAAAACTAATTATAATAAGTGATATAACGTTTCTGAATTGAGATCTGTCAACGAAAATTTCGATAAAATTCCGTTTTATTACTTATAATTTTAGAACGTCACCAACAGTGTCTCTATAATAATCTCTACTTTACAGATGACATTTTCCGAAACGAGCCCCGACATCATAAGCGGCGCGATGCGAACCATCGACGTAGAGTTTACAAACGTGGGTCCCGTGGAGATGAGGAACCTGCACCTAGCCGTGTCGCACCCGGACTGCATCAGTCTAGTCACGCCCGAGGATGACGAAAACTATAAGCTGCTTTATGATGAAAAGTATCGTACACCGCCTTCGGATATTGGTGAGAAATAGCATAACTAGACAAAAAAGTCTACAATAAATAGTGTAGAATTAGCAAAAAAAATTATTTAAGTATTCTATCAACTAGTTATAGAATCCATAACACAGGCTCAGATGAAACGTGTAGCATTAATATATTATTTATTTATAGATGAGCGCACAGCCCGCACGCTAGCTTGGCGCGCACTGGCCTCCCGTCACGTGGCCGCCGCGGGCGCGACGCGGCGCGCGACGCTGCACGTGCGCGCGCACTCGGCTGCGCCCGCGCTGCGATTACTCGCCTACTACGAGACCGGGCTGAGAGAGCGTCCCTACCGCCTGCTCAGGCATGTCTTTAACTTCAATGTTGCGGTGAGTTGTCAAATACGATCTGTTCTCGTTAGAGGTGCACGTCGCGCCCCCTCCGTATACTCGCCTACTACGAGACCGGGCTGAGAGAGCGTCCCTACCGCCTGCTCAGGCATGTCTTTAACTTCAATGTTGCGGTGAGTTGTCAAATACGATCTGTTCTCGTTAGAGGTGCACGTCGCGCCCCCTCCGTATACTCGCCTACTACGAGACCGGGCTGAGAGAGCGTCCCTACCGCCTGCTCAGGCATGTCTTTAACTTCAATGTTGCGGTGAGTTGTCAAATACGATCTGTTCTCGTTAGAGGTGCACGTCGCGCCCCCTCCGTATACTCGCCTACTACGAGACCGGGCTGAGAGAGCGTCCCTACCGCCTGCTCAGGCATGTCTTTAACTTCAATGTTGCGGTGAGTTGTCAAATACGATCTGTTCTCGTTAGAGGTGCACGTCGCGCCCCCTCCGTATACTCGCGTACTCCGTATACTACGAGACGGGGCTGTCAGACGCTCCTTCTGCTCAGGCCTGTTCAACTGTTCACAAGGTTGTGGTGAGCTATTAAAGTCAAATATCTGTTCTCCCTTGACGCGCACTGGGTGTCTGCGTGGACGGACACACTATACCGCGCTTGCGCTGCGCATACTTGATTAATATGAGTGTAAGATTTAACGTGTAACGCTTTGGTTAATCTGTAATGTTACATTGATTATTTGAATAAACTTTAAACTTTAACTTAAACTTACTATGAAGGCTGAGATAGCCACTATACCTCCTGCTCAGACATAGTAAGCTTCCTAAGTCAAATATATTTTATGTGGGCGCGTTATGTTCCGGGCGCATCCGACTGCGCTAGCTAGCTTATAAAGAATGATCAGCTTTCGTAATTGACATCGATTTATTATTTTAGGAGGCGGTTGAAGTTTCAGTAACGCCAAGAAGAAATCTAAGCAGTACCGACCAGACAGTACAAGAAAACATGAGCCTGGCAGTTGAAGTCAAAAACGTTTATAACGACCGAAACGACGTGACAGTGGAACTTCTAGAGGCGTCATTATTTAGTCGACAGTGGCAGCTGACCCATCTCATAGCCACCGGAGGCAAGAGTGATCCTCTCCTGCAACGAGAAAGATTCCACTTAGTTTTAAAAGCTAAAAGAATTCTTCAAGAATTACCAGGGGAGACAGTGAACCACTCCCTCCTAAAGATTACTGACATAGAATACAAAAATTTGGTCGCGAACGCTCCGCCTTATTCCAAATTCATATTAGACGGTCCGCCTACGTTTCACGAGACCAATGATACTGTCCTATCGCAATTTTACAAGGAGAGAAAAAATACCAAGTTAATAGAGTCAATGTTTGTTCTGAGATGGAAAGTCACTGATAAAAGCAATGGAAGTATAGCCATAGGGCAGCAATGTTTGTGGTTAGACTGCTTCTCGAAAGCTTTGTCCCGCGATGTCGTTCGAACACCGACAGATAATACCACCTTACAAATAGACGAATGTGACAGCAAACCCGACTACACTGAAACGAAAAAGCCTAAGAAGGACAATGTTGTTATGTTTGGCTTGGAGCACTCAAATCAGATCAACCACAACTTCAAAGAAAGGAAAATATGTTTGATACCTATAACTTTGAATATCGTCAACTGTTACGGAATTCCTGTTCAAGTTTTCATTGATATGACCAAGCAAAAAAATAGGTAAGTTTCTATGATATACATAATAGCATGGTTAAACGCGGGCTTTTATTGTAGGTATAAAAAATATACAGGGTGCAGCAAATTTTGGCTTGTTAGAAAGTTCTGTTCCAATGAAGTTATTGTTTTTATTTTAGAAAAAAATAATATCAATCAATCAATCATTTATTTATAAAGATCTTAACAAAGTATTACATATCCAACGCAATTAAATCGAACGAATTAAATCAACCTAATAGAATGTCTATAAATAAAAACTTTGAAAAGGTACAAAATACAAATACCCCAAGAATAACATTTGTCAAAAATAAATCAAGTTGATCTTAATTTGACGCTATTCCGTACCAGGAACACTTTTCCTAAAGGAACTAACAAAATCCAATCGTAATTTTTTGAAATAATTTATAAAAACGCTTTTTATACCTTTCCTATGAAATTGCAAGTATGTGAACAGACACAAAAAGTAACGGTAATAAGCAAGACAGTTCCACTATATCCATATTCTATGATTCTTAATAAAAAATACTGCTACTGTTTTTTTCTTTAAAGAAACAATAACTTTCTAGAACTAAACTTTCCAACTATAAAAGAAAAGATAGCTATCCTAAAGGAGCCAAAATTTTGCCCTACCCTGTATATTATCAAGACAGTATAAGTAATTATAATCATACATGTAGTATGGACACAGGCATTGTTCTACGCTGTTTCACGTGCTACATTCGGCTGCGATTTAAATTGTAATTTATACATAGAAAGTTTTCAAAGGTATTTCCATGCTCTTGCATCTCTGTTGCACCCAAATGAAGTTTATCCCCAAAAGTCAGTGTTTCAACTCACATCTTTATGAATTGTTTCAGAGAATGTTCCGGAGAGCTCGGCTGGGCGGGCGCCCTGAGCGGCGCCGCGGCGGACAAGGAGCTCGGCGTCGAGGTGCGCCTCGCGCGGTTCGAGCTGCGCCGCGTGCCGCTGCGCGGGCTGTGCTGCGCGCCGGGCACCTACCTCGTGGGCGCGGCCTTCTCCGTCAGCACGCGCGCCGGCGACGCTCAGCTGGACCTCACAAGGCTGTCGGACAACTCGTCTCTGCTTGTGGTGCATCAAGCATCAAATATTGCGCAATGGTTCGTTTTTCAAATAATCACATGGGACTAGTTAGACCTCGTGGGCTCTGCTTTCTCTGTTCCACGCACGCCGGCGATGTTCAGTTAAACCTAACGCGGCTGTCGGAACTCTTTTCTGCTTGTGGTGCCGCAAGCATGGAATCTTATGCAATAATGATCTTTTTCAAAAAATTGGGTATTACTAGAATAACAGCGACGGTTATGTTCTACGCCAGCAAGCGTGGCCTTCTCCATCACCAAAGCAAGCTGTTAACGCGTGACCGCCGCTTTCCGTCTCGAGCAGGTAGTCCTTACCCGGCTGAATTGGTTGATTTTTATAAACTAATTGATATCTATAAGAATCCTCCTAATTATCATGATTTTTTAAGACCTTTATTTGATTTAAACTTAATTAAAAAAATAACCTGTTTTATTTCAGCTGAAACCGAGTCCAAGTTTAATCCGAGTGATGGCAGTGTTCTAGTCTGCGTGCCAGTTCGCGTGCAAGCCAGCGCGCAAGTCTGCATGCCAGCATCCTTCCATTAGTACTGGTGAAAAAAACAATTTAACTTGACCTTATCAAAACCATCCATCGCTGCGCGCGTACCATTGTCAAGGATACTTTTTACAAAAACTAAGCCTAAGCTAATTTAGTTAGAATGCTGACACGGATACATGGTTCGTTTATTAGGCTTGACAATTATAACAATACTTGTTTTGAATATGTATAAAAAAAGTTGATTCAAGTCACTGTTTGTTGGAGCTCTATCGGATGAAAGGATGCCGAGATTTAAGAACAAGCGTAGTCGTCAAAAACGAAAAAACGCGATATAGAGGTGTGTTAAATAATAATAATGCCTGTTTTATATTAATTTCTATTTATTCTGTAAATTGTAGCAAGATTTATATTTGAATTGGTCCTAACGTGGACTGAGAACGGTACGAAGGAATTAAAAGACGCATACTTTTGTTTATACATTTTACATGGACTGAATGGCAACGAAACACAAATACGCAGTGACATTAAGCGGGCTCGTTTTTATTACCGGCTTGAAAAGGTATGATTATCAAGAGGACTTTGCTGCTATTATTCCTAAACGCGACCTTACTTAGCTTACTTAACTGCCCCGTGCAACTTCGTCTCCGTCACATAAGAGGGAGAGTGGGTCTTAAGGCCGCATCTATTATAGATGATTTATACAACGTGACAAACTGGTAATCATGCCTACGGGTCGTAGGCACCTATTATTAATATGCGCGCGCGGTAAAACTGTGATATCCTCCAAGATATTCCTTGAATTCAAATATTTTGAAGTAACTCAGTTATTTCAAAATTTACACTTATGATGAACTAGCGACCCGCCCAGGCTTCGCATGGGTGCAATGCTGATACTGAATATACTACAGAATGTTTTTATATACAACGTTCACAGCTTTTTTGTCATTAGACAATACAAACATGTTTGCTTTAGAGGTTACTCTTGAAAGAGCTACATATTATTAGCCATGTGAAAAACACTCAACGCTCAAATCTAAGCCTGCAACGATGAAAGTTTGACCCTGCGATTTATTAATGGTCATTGCAAAAGATATCTTTACCGGAAATTGTAGGCGTTTAAATTCGAACGGTTAATCCGATGGTATCAGAGGAATTCGGGGAATCTATACATCTTCTCCTGTACCACATCCGGTGAGTATTGTGCACTCTATTATGAAAGTATTAAGTGATTTTACCAGCAAACGCGTGCCATAGCAAAGTTTAGGTGGATTCAGGTTTCTTAATAAAAACACCATTTTATGAGGAGGGAGTCCAGACGAGTTCAAAGAACTAAGAAATTCTGTAGGAAAATGAACAGCTTCTTCGAAATCGAGAACAGTATCGACTGAGTTTTGACCGATCCCCCTGCCGGTACCGTCTCAACTGCTATGTCCCTGCATTTAAAATCTGTAATATCTTCGAAAATATTCTATTAAATTACATGTTGTAAGAGGCCATATTGATTTTTATTAAATTCGCAATGTATTAAAGGTAGTTAATTGGATAAGGATTACTGCTGTATTGCTTAAAATCGCTTCGAAAATAAGCCTTTATTTCTCGTAAAAAGTAAAGGATAAAAAATGGTTATTGTGGTTTATCCCTAAGAGATAGACATATACCATATTGGTGACTTTTGTAGACCTTTTTAAGGTATGGCTGCAATGTAAGCGCAAAAATATGTGTTTATTTACGACATCACATTAGAAACCTATAAAATTATCAGTGTATCTCTACTATATTATGCATGTGTTATACATAAAATCTTCCTCTTGAATTACTCTATCTATTGAAAAAGGCATCAAAATCCGTTGCGTAGTTTTAAAGATTTAAGAAAATATAGGGACAGACAGACAGCGGAAAGCGACATTGTTTTATACTATGTAGTGATAACGTAATTATATAGATAGCGATTCATACCATGTTTATAAAAACACCTTCGCAAATAATACATTATTTTAGAACAAATTTTATTACCTAATAAAGTTTATAGTGGGTCAAGGTCATTGGTTCTTGTATCTTATCAACCACAGGGGTCAACCTTAAAATATATATTTTGCATAATGCACACTTTTTGAACTTTTTAAGAGGAACAAAACCGCCATACATGATGGCTACGTAACTTCAGCCGTTACGCAGCGCACGACGCAACATACATGATGGCTACGTAACTTCAGCCGTTACGCAGCGCACGACGCAGCATACATGATGGCTACGTAACTTCAGCCGTTACGCAGCGTACGACGCAACATACATGATGGCTACGTAACTTCAGCCGTTACGCAGCGCACGACGCAGCATACATGATGGCTACGTAACTTCAGCCGTTACGCAGCGTACGACGCAACATACATGATGGCTACGTAACTTCAGCCGTTACGCAGCGCACGACGCAACATACATGATGGCTACGTAACTTCAGCCGTTACGCAGTGCACGACGCAACATTTTTCAATGATGCTCCGCTCCTATTGGTCATAGCGTGATGTTTTATAGCCTTCCTAGACAGTTCTGCTATCCAACACCGAAAAAAAATTCAATTCGAAACAGTAGTTATTCAGATTAGCGCGTCCCACCAAACATACTCTTCAGTTTTATAATATTAGTATAGAATATTATTAACATGCATACCTCATGTAACACAAATGAATTATATTGTAGGATGGCACGGAACCATCAATGCGCGAGTCTGACTAGCTCTTTCTTGACCGTTTTTATTTGTTTTCAGACATGATCAGAAGCACCATTTGGTAAAACATTTGTTAGATCCATTTATGAACCGCTGTTTGTATACCCGAGTATATTTATCGCGTGAATTACCTTTATTAGGTCCCAACGTTTCGCTTGGATTGCACCAAGCATGGTCCCGGGAAGAATAAAGGTAACTCACGCAATAAATACCTGGTTATGGGTATGTATGTTAATACTGTGTTGGGATCGTGAAAGTTTAAAAAAGACAATAGTATAGAATAGACGGAATTATAATAATAATTAATGGATCTGTATTACTACTGAGCAGTCCAATAAATAACCCAAGCTCAGTGTTTTATTTGTGTTAGCCCATTATAGAGTTTTGCATCCAGCGTCGAAATTGTAGTACCTAATTACGACATAGTCTGTATTATAATAAATTTTATGTTATGAATAACTGCAAATTGTATCAAGATTTAATTATTTTAATTTAAATAAAGGAAACGCAACTTACATTATCTTGTTTTCATAGAAAAAAATGTAGCAGGTACAATGACTTTATGTAGAGGTGCCTTTATTCATGGTTATTTCATTACTTTTAGTTTTATTGGATTCATAAAATATTTTATTGTAAGAACGAAAATAAGCATTCATTTTATTTCTAGGTAAGCATTTTGTTTTTTGCTACATGTCTAGTTAAAAAGTGTAATTGCAAACGATCGTAAAATGCATACTTATTCACTTCTCTCAATAGATTAAGTGGTAAGTAGGTAATTATTCTTGAAAGTTGAAAGTGTTGTAGAAGGACTCGTGTGTACACTGAAGTATTTTTAAGGGTTCCAGACCAAAATGTTATAAAGGGTTTTGTGCTTTGTCTGTCTGTCACAGCTGGATATAATCAGGAACAACTTATTATCAACTTGATTGAGTTATATGAGTTAACGCTTATTCACTAATATAGCTTTCAAAAGGGGGCATGTCAAAAAGTTTAAGGGTAGGGTATCTATCATGTGGAAGGGATTCATTTGCACATAAACCAGTTTTTTATTATTAGCTGTATTTGACTTGTTATTTTAAATTAAAGTTGATTGAAGTATGTTAATGTAAATATTACAGGTTTTTTTTCTACAACTACCATAGTTTTAGGGTTCCGGACCAAAATGGTAAAAAGGAAACCTTATAGAATCACTCTGTCTGTCTGTCACAAATGGATATCTCGAGAACTACTGATGCTATCGACACTTGAAATTTGAAATGGTAAAAGACAACATTTTTTTACTAATATGGCATGTATGAAAATGTTAAAAAATATTCTTATTTTGATTGAAGGGGGGCGGATAAATCTCAAAATGTTTAAGTGAAGTTACTAGGCCGTGTGGTGTATCATATGAAAGGTATTCAATTGCACATTAATAAACAGTTTTTATTTATTCTTTAAGCCGTATCGTTTTTGAGTAATTTCCAAAAATGTTGAAAAAACGACTGTTCTCCCCCTTATCTCCGAAGTTTACAGAGATAAACCCGTGATACTTTTTTTGCTAATAGAAGTGTATGTAAAATTTATAGGAAAATTATAGCGTACTCTCTAATTTGCATAGTTTTTTAGAGAAGGGGGGTGGAAGGGGGGTTTTCAAAATTTTTGGAAAATTACTAGGTGATGTGGTGTATCATATGAAAGGTATTAATTTGTACATTAATAAACAGTTTTTAGTTTTCCTTTAAGTCGTATCGTTTTTGAGTTATTTACAAAAATGTTGAAAAAAATAGCGTTCCCTCTCTTATCTCCGAAGTTTGCGGAGATAAACCTCTGAAACTTTTATTACTATTAGAAGTGTATGTAAATATTACAGGAAATTTATTACAAACTCTCTACTTAGCATACTTTTTTAGAAATAATCGAAAGTGTAAAAAATCTACATAAGTTCCGCTATCAGACAAGAGATGGCGCTGTCAAGGTTCTCCAACAAATATAAAACCGCCATTGTCATATATTGTATGATGGCACGGAACCCTCGGTGCGCGAGTCCGACTCGCTCTTGCCCGGTTTTATTTAAGGGTGGCCTACCCAGGAGTGGTTGAAGTCGGGCTGTGAATGATGATGTTGACCATATTGAAAGTTTGTAGATATTATATCTTCATTAGTTTCGCTATCGGATAAAGGATGCCGCTGTTACAGTTCTCCGATGAATAAATAAACCTCATGTAACACAAATGAATTATATTGTAGGATGGCACGGAACCATCAATGCGCGAGTCTGACTAGCTCTTTCTTGACCGTTTTTATTTGTTTTCAGACATGATCAGAAGCACCATTTGGTAAAACATTTGTTAGATCCATTTATGAACCGCTGTTTGTATTTCTGCGGATATATATTTGAGAACTCTAAATGATATTTAAATTTTTGGCGTTTAGTTACGTGCTATGTGGTAAGTCCATTTCGTGTATCAACATTCCGTACTGCGTTCGCCAACCCGCCTGCCAAGCGTGGTAAGTAAAGCAACAGCCTGAGGCCTGTTGCCTTACCACGCTTGGCAGGCTCGATCTCTTGGAGATCCATGAGGGAAGCTTATGTCCAACAGTGGACGTCCTACGGCTGAGATGACGATCAAAGTCAAAGATGAAGCATAGGTATGAGTATATTGCTGTGCTATGGAGCTGAGCTGGATACGGCATGCCCGACGACTTTTTGGTAAGATAACTAGCTACAGGATCCATGGCCGAACCAGAAAGGGGATAATATTTATTTATTTATTATTTAGCCTCCACTGTCCCACTGCAGGGCAAAGGCCTCCCTTCCCTTCTTCCACTCTTTCACTTTCCAAGGGGATAATAAGGGGAAATAAATTCAATAGAGTTTTGATTCACAATTTAATCCTAGATTAAGCGTGGGTGGCCTACACTACAGCCTAAGGTCAAATTCTAAAAATAAAACTGCAAGACTATCTTAGGAATTCCAACAAAATTATTTTATTAGTGTCTACCTGGATCGATAACGAGAAAAGGTTTAATTTTTGGTCTCTTGAGACTGCCCCGTTTTGTTTCTACACGAAATGAGTGAAATGAAATAAATGTCCAACTGTGGACGTCCTATGGCTGAAATGATAATGAACCGCCAATTACGAATAATCCAAGTAGGTACATTAATTAGTTCCTTCGAGGCTTATTTGAGCGAGTTTATTTTTCTTGCAGTTTTAGGTTTGGCCATCTACACCTTGCGAAACTAAACATTTATAAAATATTGTCCTATTCACATAACACCTGCTATCAGCAATTGTACCGGGGCATGATGTGTGAAATGCAGGGTGGCGAGAGATCGTCATTTATGAATAACGGAATTCAAAATTGAATTATTTTAAATTTCTCCTAAAGTAGCATCGACAGCGGCAGCGAACGCTGTCGATCGATGCAATACTCTTTGGATCGATGTTTGATCCAGGAGATATTACTCTGGTCATGGTCAGATCTGATGTGGTGCCAGATTCTTTATTATCTTTGGCTTGAATCTCACAATAAAATCAATAAAATACTTCACATTTAGAATTAATTTTGTAGTGCAGTCTTTGTTTTCTGGTACATTTTCAGCGAAAACTCGATTACATAGACTATTTACTTGTAATTTTATCTGTGGACCAAGTTGGTTTTAAGATATTGGCAGCATTGTCTTGAAGAAAAATAAATGTTGCCATACCTTTTAGATTTTGACGGACCCAGCAAGTCTAGCGCTGAGGTCGTAGCTAAAAAGGCAATAAATTATTTCCATGAGGAACATAATATTTTGGTAACGACATTATTACGTAGGTATATATAAATATTATTTTATTATTAATATTTAAAAATAATAATAAAATAAAATTTTACAACCAACAGGATTTAATAAGCAGTCAAGTATGCAAAAAAAAATGGTTGCTGGTTGTTAAATTAATTATATAAATAAAGAATGCTGGAGCTCTAGTGTACCTAAGCAGAGCTTGTGTTATGGGTACCATCAGATGGTTCATAGAATACTTGAATACATTTAAGCTAATTATAATTTAGTCCGTGTAGTAGTATTTTTAAATAAAAAAATACAGCTGTGTCGGTGTCGTAGGATGCACGCCTGGAAGATGACAAACATTTTTTATTATGCCATTACTTTTATCATATTTTTTTAAATAAAATTTAAACGCAATTTATAGGGCAATTATTTTACTGTGCATGAATTGTTTGAGGTAACTATCCTATTTTATTTGATAAGGATTAATATAGAATCTGTCGTATTATGCCATGTTTAATTATGTCATTATGTACTTTTAACATTTTAATGGCTAATTAATAAGAGGCGTAAGACTAGGAGACGTAATCTCTCCGAAACTGTTTACGACCGCTTTGAAAAATGCCTTCAAGTTCGAATACAAGACTCACCTTCGGTTTGCCGACAATGTCGTGGTCATGGTAAAGTCGATGGAAGAACTAAGCACGATGCTCTAAGGCCTCAATCGAGTCTCCCAATGGGTAGACCTCAAAATAAACATAACAAATAAGACAAGACGAAGGTTACGTTGAATGTCCATGTTGTACCTACCCCTGTTACGGTTGAGAACACGACTCTTGAAGTTGTCGACGCGTATACCTAGGACAAACAGTCTAATCAGGTAGGTCCAACAGAAAGAGGTCAATCGCCGAATCTAACTCGAATGGGCAGCGTTTGGGAAACGTTTTAACGTCTTTTCGCCCAATATACTCGAACCTCAGTGCCTGAAGACGAGTCTTCAATCAGTGTGACATATGGAACCGAAACGCTGGCCTAATAAATAAGCTCAGAGTTGAGTCGCTAATAAGTAACGAGCTATGGAGAGTAACTGAAACGTCATTACTCGCGTTGTTTCTCGCGTCGTTTCTCAAGCGATTGGTCTAACTCTGTGATGTTTTACTCTTTAATATTTTATTTTAATTTTGCCTACGCTTAATAATAAATAATACCTACTATGCCTACCTTGCTTATTTTATTATCACGAGCACGGTCGCTCGTGAGTTTATCAAGCAGCCAGAGCGCTTGAAAGCTTTTTGCATTACGCTGCGCATTGGGTTCTAGGGCGCAGTTGGCAACACTGGAAAAGGAGTGGTAGTTGTAGCGTAGACACTGAAACTGTAGATAATGTGGGCGTCCATCTTGAAATTTTACTGGTCTTGAAGCCGGTTTTAGCAAAAGTGAATTTTGTAGTTTTAATTATACGACAATAGTTAATTTTCAATAAGTTTCATGTATGCTGGAACTATGTATTTATTGTTTAGATTAGGACAAACTACAGATATGTTTTAGGTATGAGTCTACTCAAGCATTTGATCGTTTAGTAATGGCGTGCGTTTTTCTATCTGGAGATACTTTCATATTTTATTTAATTTTGTCAGTTCCTTTGTACAGTTATATTAGGTGCATGTGAACTATAAAAGTGTGAAAATTGGAAATATAGTAAAATATTTTATTAGTTGAGGAATAGTGAGCTGGATGTCGTTTTTAGGTTATCCATCACAATACTGTAATTGAATAGTGACTCGTAATCTTGTGATTCGTTTCGACTGGTTGAAACAGATTACGCGTGTATAATCCTTACCGTTTGTGTGTGTCACTTGCTGGTGAAATCGAAAAAGTGATCCAAAATTATTTTATTTGCAGTATCATTACTACTCAAGACATACGCTATTTCCGGGAAGACTGTAGCAGATAAAGTACCTTGGCGTAAGATCAGTAAGATGGCAGTACCTAGTAGAGCACGGGTATACGCCGATGTCAACTCGCAAAATACAAGAGAATATTGGGATTATGAGAGCTATGTGGTGGACTGGGGCAACCAAGAAGACTATCAGCTAGTACGTAAACTAGGACGGGGAAAATACAGTGAAGTATTTGAGGCAATAAATACAACAAATAATGAAAAATGTGTAGTCAAAATATTGAAGGTAAGTGCTAGTTGCTATTTTGTAGGTAATTAGTTGTAATCCAATTTACACAAGTCAACATTTTGTAGATGCCTGTATGCCCTGGACATTTTTCTATCATAAGTTGTCCAACACAGTTTACAGCCATTGTTTAAGTATCATGATTATAATTTCTAGTGTGTTTAAGCTTATACTGGTCTTGAAGCCGGTTTTAGCAAAAGTCAATTTTGTAGTTTTATTTATACGACAATAGTTGAAGTTGTTAATGCTGAGACTAGTTATTCATTGTTGAATTAGACTAAACAAAGGTCCCATATGTGTATAATTTGTTCCTTATATATTCATATCTTTATTCATAAGTCATGCTATAAATTTTTAAAGCAGATAATCCACACAGACCTTTTTGTTTTTCAGCCTGTTAAAAAGAAGAAGATTAAACGAGAAATAAAAATATTAGAAAATTTAAGAGGAGGCACAAACATAATAACATTACAAGCTGTAGTCAAAGATCCTGTTTCGCGCACTCCAGCACTCATTTTTGAACATGTGAATAACACTGATTTCAAACAGCTCTATCAAACCCTGTCAGATTATGATATAAGGTTTGTAATATGTAATAAGTTTTGCACAAAATTTGCTTTCTGAACTAGATTTCTGCATGCAATCAGAATTCTTTATTTAAATAAATTTATACTGTACTAATCTATCAGACACAGGCCAGCCCTTGTTGAATGGAGTTATTTGATCATCAAAGCAAAGCTTACTACATGCTAACATGTAATAAACAGAAAATTTATTTCAGATACTACTTGTATGAACTGTTGAAGGCGTTAGATTATTGCCATAGTATGGGCATAATGCACAGAGATGTGAAGCCACACAATGTGATGATTGATCATGACCACAGAAAGTTACGTCTTATTGACTGGGGGTTAGCAGAGTTCTACCATCCAGGACAGGATTACAATGTCCGAGTTGCATCACGGTACTTCAAGGTATATATCAAGAAATATATTTTTCTGATTTATTGAACCTGACGTTTTATAAGTACTTACTGTATTTAATTTAAAATATTTTTTTCAGGGTCCAGAACTACTAGTGGATTATCAGATGTATGACTACTCATTAGATATGTGGTCTCTTGGCTGTATGTTAGCATCCATGATATTCCGTAAGGAGCCATTTTTCCATGGCCATGACAACTATGATCAACTTGTGCGGATTGCTAAAGTGCTGGGCACTGAAGAATTGTTCGAATATTTGGACAAATACCATATAGAGTTAGATCCGCGTTTTAATGATATACTTGGAAGGTAATTTTTATTAAACAATTTAAATACTATTATTATATGATAAAACCATATAAAATTCTTACAAACATTTCATTCATTCTTAACAGGCATTCTCGTAAGCGATGGGAGCGCTTTGTACACTCAGAAAATCAACACCTGGTGTCGCCTGAAGCTTTGGACTTCTTAGACCGCCTTCTCCGCTATGATCACTATGAACGCTATACTGCTCGCGAAGCTATGGATCATCCATACTTTTGTAAGTATATAAACAACTGATTAATAAACACTATAGAATTTCCACAACTAAGTGTTCAGGTGAAACCTTAACAAAACTGAGACTTGAATCTCAGGTTTCATACCTGTAGCAACTATCTTGCCTGTGTCTCAGGTTCAATCCTTTTAAGGAGCTATATGAATATTTCAAACTGTAGAATTTTGTTATGATTTAAATCTTAGTAAGAATAAGAATAATTTATTGCTTTACTAAAATTTACAAGGATAAATTACACTTTTTTAAATAAGGCTTCTTAAACTGATAGTGTATATCAGGATCCACACATAGTTGAGGAATGTCCTCAATCTCAATGTCCTATGGTAGGCTGTGGTTCCTGAAGTCCTACCTAAGGTACATGTTACAAGCATTGGAGTAGGAATGTGATGTCATATGCCTACAAGGTATATCCAGTTTTGCTAGTTTTACACAGTTTTAAAGTACAATCCAAATCATTAGTCATCCATCAACATCCAATGCATGGAAATTATTAAACTTGTTGTAAAACGAAGGGCCTAAATTTGCCGCTAGGGGCGCCAGTGAAGCGTGAGGTCTAGGAAATGAAAATATTAAATATGGTAGGCACCCTCATCGCATGGTGGTATAGATCCCTCGGGCGCAAGAACCGGCGAAGTGCGCGTTGATGTACTTCGCCACTTGTTTGGTTGCCTTATCAAGTTGTATAATTTCTATTGATTTGTTTTTCAGATCCGATTGTCAAGGAGCAAGGACGACTGGTGTCTTCAAACTCTCCAACTCCGAATGCATTGACAGGACCAATAAATAATACAGAATAATTTTTACTAAGAGTTGGATATTCTTAGAAATGCTATTATATTGAGTATATAACATGAAAGACTCCTGAGGATGAACTGCACTCTATTGTGCAGAAAATGGTTGGTGTATATACAATGCAAGGCAAAACAGTGAAGAACCATCTCCATACAACCAAAATCTGTACAATTTCCACTGTTTTAAAACAAATATTGGGAAAGACAATATAATTTTAGTGTTAAAATAGTAAATCTTGTTTATTCATTGTTTTTAAAGTGTCCTAACCTCTTCAACATACATAATTATTATTCTGGTTCATAAATCTGTGGAAGTGTGAATCTACTCATCTGTTTGAGTAATGTAAAGGTGGGCGGGTTTACGAATTATTTTAAATAAAGCAGTTTTTTTTACAAGCAATTTGTTAATAATGAAAAAGAAAACATGAAATTTCATTGCACTTGATTTTGCATTTATTAACCTATGGTATTGATATTGTAATTACTTGTAAAATATAATATTGATTACACCTGCATACCATTGCAAATACTGGTTAGCAGCTTTTTGTTGGTACTCTACTTTAAAATTTTGTATTTATGTAATAGAAGTAAAATGTAGATATGTGTAATATAAATACAAAATTTTAAGATAACTAGTTATTCGTTTTATTACGTATTTTATTATAAAAGAGACCAGTAATTTTTAATAATTCTAGACAATGTCAAATTAGAATATTGTTTCTATTACCTAGTTTATTATTAAGTTATGTTAGCTTTCCTTATATTATAGTACCTAGCTAAATCAAATATCTTCTCATTGAAGATGAGCCTCATGAGTTTAATTTATTTTTAGTGTGATAACTTCAAGTTGTTGCATACAATTTTCGTAAAATAAACAATACTAACTTTTGCCTAGATATGTTTTGGATTCTTTAAAATGTTATATTATGTACATAGTAGGTACGGTACCTTAGCGTTTTCTCAAATACTTTAGTTAGGTAAGTAATCTGACCCAAACCTAGTAAGATATGTTTAGATAGATAAAGCTGAAATGACATTCAACATGCTATCACGCAAGCCTTCATATGGTATCATTGGGCGCAAATACATCGGTAGGGAGCCTCTCGACTAGAGCTTACACTAGTAGCTGACCAATAGAATTGCATAAAAACTGAGTGGAGTAAGCATATTAAGCAATTTTGTTGGTCAACTCCGCTGCCTGGAACTGCTGGAATTTAAAGAATCTAGGTACTCCACCTGTATTATGTAGTAAGTACCAGAGACTTACTACATAATACAGGTGGAGTTTTTTAAATGGGCGTGGTTGGCTAACTCTGTAAGGATCACCAAAAAAATTATAAAGAGCATCACTAAGCTAGGTATATGTAACTTAGGTGTTTCGGAGATATTGTCGCTCAAATTTAGTGATACGGTTACCGGAATACTTAAAACCGAAAACTCAATTAATTCCTGTTAAGTTTTAGTAAAGTAAAAAAAAACATACACCGACTTCTAACAACAGGTTTACTTTTAACTACGGAACCCTACACAGCGTCGACACGCACCTGGCCTAATTTTTCATCATGATTCGAGCAAAGATAAATCTTTGCATTCCAGTAGACATGCGCCCCAGTATCGCACACGGTTCATAGGCGTATGCTACACGCTCGATATTTGGTTAAAAAACCTAAAAATAATAAAATAAACATTTTCCATTAAGGTTTAATGTCAACCTAAAACGTCTACACAATTTATGTGATAAAAAAGCTTGTCGCGAGATTTCCCTGTGTACTTGTAACTTGATTTTTTTTTTTTTTTCAAACAATGTAATGAGCCGTTTTCAGTTACAAAACAAAAAGAGTTTTCTACTAAACCTAACAGATGGAGCTGGCAAGCGGAGTAAGCAAGTTTGTGATTAATCCTGTCATTGTCAAATTGTGCCTACCAGTAAAAGAAAATTAACGCCATCTATAAGGTTCGAGGGAACTATTTTTGAAGTTTTTACTTTTTATTGAAAACACCTCATTATTGCCTTACCTGCTTACATCTCGCGACAAGTTTTTTTTATCACATATAGTGTTCACCCGGAGGTGACGTCAACCGTCACATCAATAACCGGGTGAACACATAAATCGTGTTCACCCGGAGTTTGGTAACGTTGTCATGGTCACCTCGCCATAGTTTGGTAACGTTGTCATGGTCATCTGCGGTCAACAACATTTTAATTATTGTCCTTTCGAAAAAAAAATCTTTAGTTAGATCTGGCTTACATAACCATCGTTCGCTCATTCCTTTATTATTATGTTGGTTGATCGTTAATGCAAGTTTGTACTCGTTCCGAATTATATTTATTATTGGTAAAATAAGTAATATTAATATAAATAATTACCAATATTTAAATGGCAAATCCGACTTCAACCAAGATTAAATTCAACAAGAATTGTTGAATTTAATCTTGGTTGAAGTCGGATTTCGGTTAATTTGGTACTTAAAGGAGATGTTTCAAAATGGGCTAGGTCTATGTACTTAGACTGAAAAATTGCGCAAAAATCGGTGATTTCGGAAAAAAATACTCTTTATTTAATTTAAACTAAAATGATTGTTTTATTAATGTTTTAAATACGAGGCATAATTATCACTGGTAACATTTTTACTAGGCAGCCAAGACAGTTTCTAATAAATTCTTGTAACTGTTACTGCCTAATGATTTTGACAGATGGTTTTACGTGTTTGAGTTGAAGATTTTGAAGTTTTTTAACAGTAGCTAGGCTCTTAATGTAGTTTACGTAGGTAGCCTGAGGTACTTAGGTACTCGAAAATTGAAATACCTCAGGTTGACTTGATTTAGCTTCTATCATAACATAAATCATTCATTTCACTATTATGTCAACAGCTGTCAAAATGACGTCACCAATTGTATTGGTCCGCCATATTGTTCTACAGTTTTGTGTTGCTCGACTTAGGCTAGCTATTTTTAGGAAAATGCATCAAACGAAGCAACATATTAAAAAACTGATAGTGGGAAAATGTTTAATAAATATTTAGCCATGTTTGTGCACGTGTACACCTAGTTAGCCTGGATTCCATACATTCGTGAAACATCTCCTTTGTTTGAGATTCATGTATTCTTAGATGAACAAGACTCGTAAATAAAATGTATTACGCTACTTGTTAGGGTTCCGTCCGGACCAAAATGGTAAAAAGGAACCCTTATGTCTGTCACAAATGGATATCTCGAGATTTACTGATGCTATCGATTTGAAATGGTTAAAGATAAGACTTTTTTTACTAATATAGCATATAATTATGAAAATGTTAAAAAATATTCTTATTATGCAGGGGGCGGATAAGGGATTTCAAAATTTTAAGTTAAGTTTTGTCGTTTGGGTTATCATATGAAAGGCTACCTATTCATTTGCACATTAATAGCGTTTTTCAGCAAGTCAAGCATTTGCATTCAGAAAGTATAATAATTTGGTGAACTGAAACTGATGAAGACCACAGATTGGTATTGATACTGATAAATAAGCTATTTTTGTATTTAAAGTGTAAACCCACACTAAGGTATCGACCGTCGGGTCGAAAATCTTGACTGCCTTTATCGCTTTCGTACCGAGTTTTTCGACCCGACGGTTAAGGCAGCCTTCGTTAAAGGTGTTCGTCTGAACTGTTACGGGTTCGAGTCCCGTCGGAGACAAAATTTTGATTGCATTTTTCATTTTCTATAAATTATACCTTAGTGTTGGTTTACACTTTAAATACAAAAATAGCTTATAAAATTAACTAAAGCGACATCTCTTCACTGCTACTGACTACTTGTTGTCGGACAGTGGGCAAGAATATCTCTAAAGATTTCTGCTAGATGTCGCTACTTGGTACGAAACCGATAAAGGCAGTCAAGATTTTCGACCCGACGGTTAATTGCTCCGTAGCCGAACGGTAAAGGCAGCCGTCTGAACGTTACGGGTTCGAGGCCCATCGGAGAGAGAATTTTGATTGCATTTTTCATTTTCAATACTGTTAAACGTTAAAAATTCACAGGTGGTAGCTACCTATAACAGAAGATAAGCTATGTTGTATAGTATATACCTATTCATTTATCGTCACACCTGCCTACTAATCAGGGTCATTGAATTTGGTCTGTAAAATTAAAGAAAAATGTTCTCCATTTAGGTACCATACATCTAATTTTCATTAAAATATCTGTGAAATATGGTCATGACGGTTTCGTCATGTTGTTCTGTTTTTACCAGGGTTTGCTGATATTATATCAATTGATTTTTATCTTAATATATTAATTGATTTTTTCCTGTCCTCAGAACTGAACATTTTGGAGATTCATGTTTACCCTGGCAACACGTAGCGAAAAACTACATTCAGAATAATCTAGATTGTTTCCCAAAATGGCAACCTCATTTTAAGTTGGGGAAATACCCTTAAACTTACCAGTACGGCTAGCTTTTTATTGAAATTCAAACTAACTTCATATCATAATTATAAGGTTTATTTTACGAGGTATAAAAAAAATGAGGATTTCCTGGTGCTCTTAGCGTTAATAATTTTCACTTTCTAGGGAAACCCCGCAAGAGCGTGACAAACGAACTTACAGAATGAAATTAGCTTGTTTTTCTTAGCCTGGATATAAAAAAATCGGATTTTTGATATTTATTATAAAAATCGGATTTTTCGAACCCTGGTTTTTACCATTTTGGCTACAGAACCCTAAAAAGTTTTTTATCACTTGCTAGATGCCTTAATCTATAGTGTAAGACGGGACTTCACTGCTAGATTAAATTACCCTCAAAAAGTGTTTTTTTATTTACAATTGGACAACACAGATTACTTATGTTGTATCAAGTTTGGTAAACAAGTCAAGTCACTTTGCTTCATTTCTGCATAATTCCTACTACAGCTGTAGCAAAGATGCTCGTCAATATGCGGAAACATTGTGTCACCATGATTTTTGCTTTGGAGTGTTTCTCCAAATGACACTGTTCTTGAAAAGTTTGTTGCATCCAGGGCAGACAGTTTTAGGTTCTGTTTAGTGAGAGGACTCTGAAAGCAAAAGGATGTGTTAGCTATTGCTAGTATTAATCTTGGTACATAAGTTCAGTGCAGCTTTTTAACACACCTTACAGATTGAACACTTTAAGCAATTATCAATATCATAACTTATGGCACCAATTTTATCTGCTGTTTTGCACACTGTAGATATTGTAGACTGAAAATTGTCTTGAAGTTCTGTTACAAAAGTACTTATGGCAGTTTGCAAACTGTTGTGTTGTACATCTTTGTAATTGCTAGGATGTAATCCTTTTATTTTAATATAATAATCAAGCTCCTCTTGGCTGATGTCCTTCATTGGTCGAAGTATCTTTACATTTTTATCACAGGCATCAATGAAACCCTGAAAGTTAAGTTAAATATTAGATATTAAAAATCATTGTCAAATCAATTGGTTGATCAAAAGGTTCTTCAATTTCTAAACTTACAACATCATTCTGCACCTGTGAACCCCTTCCAATAGCTATGTTGGAGAGTAGATTTATTGCTAAACTAGTTGTTGTTTCTGCAGTAAAAACATATTTACATTGCAAAAGTTCAGCATATTGAATAAAAAGACTCCTTTTTACTTTCATTATAAAATCATTGCTTCCTGTTGACGGCATGTTACTCAGTAGAATTTTAAATTTTTCATTTTGATCATAATTAAGCTCTGGCATAGTGTTAACATCAGGTAGTTTCAGGTTTGATGCTATGTAATCAGAAATATGAACAATATAAAGATCAAACTTGTATAATTTACATAGTTCAATTAAGTAACCGGAGCTAGATGTGTCGGATTCTCCTGAAAAGAAGAGATAGTTCATAATTAATATTTATTGGTAGATAAAGATTTCTTTAACATATAATTTTTAGCTGTTGGTTTGTAGAATCTGAACTCTATGCTCGCACACCATGCAGGATAGGTCACTACGCCACCATGTGATTGAAAACAGAAGAAAGTAACCCTTTGAAGTTTGTAAGCGCTAGTGAAGTTGTAGGTTAGAACTTACTTTTTACATGTAGGACATAAGGAACTATACGTAATTTTTTATGTATATCAAGAGAAAGCCCTGCGTGTACTAAATCCAACAAAGCTGTAGATCCTGGTCCTTCTGACGCTCCAATAAGAACTTTATCATTCTTAGACAAAATTTTGTTTTTACCAATACATGCTCGAAATTTGTGATTTGTGCCAACTATAAAACAGTTATTGCAATAATGATCTTTTTTCCTTAAAATAACGGCGCTTCCAGAATTACATTTGCTGCAATTCATCTTCATTTATTAGGACACTTCGCAACGCAAGTGCAAGCACAAACACAACAAGGCAGGCAGGCAGGCACCCCTGGCCTCTGTATTTGACATGACATTGAGTGAGAACAAAACTTCTTCTTTTGCTATAGGCATGTGATAAATAACATTAAGTTCGGTGGAGTAAAAATGGCCGCCAACGTGGCTGGCCAAATAACTTTCGAATTTATAAATTAACTTGACACTGGCGGAATTGTGTTAAACCAAACACAAAAGGCCATAAAATAAAAAGACAAGACAACATTAAGTTCTTTGACATAATTATCTGTGGACAGTGGAACTGGCATTAATCTATGGACGTAGCTGCGGAAGGCAGCTTTTATGTTGGAGTGGAGAGGATGACAGGAGGAGGCAGGGATGGTTGTGTCAGTATGGGTAGGTTTTCGGTAAAAAGGTCCGTTCCCCTACCCGGCTGGATGATCTCTGCCAGGGTGGGGATGTCGTCCGTGTTGAGGGCGTAAAGCGCGGGTGAGAGGCAGCTGCCCTGCGGTACGCCGGCTGTTATCTGTCGTGTGGAAGATGTGGCATTCTCAACCGCGACAGAGAAACGTCGGTTGGTGAGAAAGGATGCCATAATATTTATGAGGGCTGGCGGCGTACTGGTCTGGAGGAGTTTAAACACCAGGCCCGGGTGCCACACGCGGTCGAAGGCCTTCTCTATGTCGAGAAAGACCCCCACCGTGGAGCGCCGGGCGTTATGTTCCTCCGCCAGATGGCGGAGTACGCGCGTCAGCTGAAGGGTCGTGGAGTGGCCGCTACGAAACCCGAATTGTTCGGGGCGGGGCTGTATGGTGGGGTGCAGGCGGCGGAGAAGGAGGTGTTCAAACAGCTTAGCTACCGTCGACAGCAAAGTAATTGGACGGTAGCTAGTCGGATAGGTACCTACCTTTAGTCCTTCCCGGCTTGGGGCAGCATGATGACGCGCCCGTTCTTCCATAGCTCCGGGAAATGGCCCGTCCGGAGAATGCCATTGAAGAGACAGGTGAGTGATGAAATTCCCCGGCGAGGGAGGTGGGCGAGTGCCGCGTTCGGGATGCCATCGAAGCCCGGCGCCTTCCGCTTGGGGGGGCCGGGCGGAGGACAGCTCTCCGCACTTCGGCAGGGGAGATGAAAGAATCACCCCCCCCCGAGTGGCGGCGCCGTGCCACGCAAGAATTCCAGGGCAGCCTCTTCGACCGCAGCGTGGTGATTCAGCACTTATGTTGGAGCGTCCGCCTGGACAGGGTGGGGCGTGAATCCTCCAGATGGGCCGCCAGAATCTCGGCCTTATCTGCGGGCGCGAATCGCCTCACTCCTTGGGCGTCCAATACGGGGTAGGCAGGTGGTCGTTGTCTTGTGAGCGCACGGTTAAGGGCGTACAGGTCGGTGTGGCGTTCGGCGGCCCGGTCGATCGTAGTCTCCCAGGTCTCCCCGCGCCAAGCCTGTACCGCGGCCAGCAGTTACCTTGTTCAGGTGGATTTGATGGTTGGGCATCGAGAGCGCGCCCATTCGCGGCGCAGCTCGCGTTTCCAGTTTAGGTGCCGCGGGAGCTCGTCGCGTCATCTGGAGCGGTTGTGAGTGGGCGAGGATGCTGTCTCCTTGGCCTCGGCGATCTTGGAGGCCAGCGCTGTGGCCTCTATCTCCACATCTTCTGGCGTCAGTACGGGGCCGATGTCAATCGACTCCAGTGCTTGTGAGTAGGCTGTCCAGTCTATCCTCATGCCCAGGGGCCGCGGCCCATGCGCTGCACTGCGCCGCGGCGCAGTGAAGTCCGCGGTCACGTCGAGCGTGATGAGGATTGGGAGGTGCTGAGTGTCCAAGTCGTACAGCACCTCAACCTGGACTGGGCAGCGTATTTGGTGATGGAGTACGATATCCAGGACATCGGCGGCATGCAGTGGGTTGGTTGGTATGTGAGTGGGGGAATCGGGGCCCAGGGTTGTAAAGCCCTGACTCTCGCTATCCTGATGAAGTTCGCTACCCGCGGTGTTGTTGATTCTGGAGCCCCACCCTGGATGCTTGGCGTTGATGTCGCCCGCAAGCAGGGTAGAGGTGCGGGTAGCGAAGATGGCGGCGCGGGTGTCTGCGGGGCAGTAGCGGGGCGACGGCGGGCGGTAGCCAGCATAGATGTGCATCTCTTCGCCCGCCGAAGAAGCCACAATGGCAGCTCTTAGACTGAAACACCAAGGACAATGGGGTAACTCTAGAAGCCCTCATACCCTTATTCTAGACAAGAGGCCCTGGAACATCAAGTATGTGTATGCAGGACATTTTGTCACAAGGGGCTCCTAGTAACACTACCAGATACAATTATACTATGAGGATAAAAGTGACGCATCAGGAATCCACGAAGTCCGGGTTTATACAGACGGTTCTAAGACCAGTACCGGCACAGGGGCAGGTATCCATTCACAGGACCTCAATATAAATATGATATATTTATTTGACACTGGGAACAAACAGTTCCATCTTCCAATGCTAATTCATCGAAGCCCGACACTCGAAGACTCTGATAGTACAGGAGTACTCCGCGCTACACACGAATAATAACACATAGGTAATAAAAATAATACACGAATGCCACACGACCCTGGAAAAGGTCGCTATGAACAACAGTGACCATCCAATGGATCAAAGGTAGTAACTCTCTGGGGAATGACGCCGCGGACGCACTGGCTCGAAGGGGATCGGAAACGGTTACCGTAGGCCCTGAACCGCTCCTCCCTTTACCCTTCTCAAGACTCCGATCCTGGATTAGGCTTCAAACCCGAGACTTACACAACACACGTTGGATAGGCTTGTCAGACTGCCGACAAGCTATTGCAGCGCTTCCAACGCTCTCCCGACGTCTATTACAACTAAAAAGAACGGACCTAAAGACAGTGGTGGGGACACTAACGGGCCACTGCACCCTTAACAAATACCTCTTCAACATCGGAGCCAAAGACAGCCCCCTCTGCAGAGGATGTCTGAAGGAGGTCAAATCAGCTGCCCACGTAGTCCTGGAATGCGAGGGAGTAACAGCACAACGACAACAAATCCTCAAACAACCGAGGTCACTCCGTGAAGCCTGTGAAGACCCCAGGAAGATTCTGGTCGGAGTTGGGCTGGCTATGCTAGCCAGACACCTCAAACATAATGGACCAACCTGGAGTCCAAATGCGGAAAAGGGAGCCACACACACACCCACACAACAGGTCTACGGTTAACTACGGAACCCTACATAGCGGGTGGCCCAACATGTACCCGACCTGGGCTAATTTATTTTTTTACCATTTTTGCTATCCGGAGCTCCATGTCGTAACGGATTTTTTTAACCGACGATAAAAAGAGGAGGTTTCCCAATTCGACTTTATTTATTTTTGACTTCGAAATTAGAATAGCTATTACCTATGTAACGATACAAATTTACAAATGTACGATTTTTTTTACAAAACACGTAAAAAATATGGTGAAGACTATTCAAATTTCGAACTCATTCAAATCGTTATGACTAAGGGCTCCGGATAACAAAAATGATAAAAAAATAAATTAGGCCGGATGCGTGTTGGGCCACGCGCTATGTAGGGTTCCGTAGACCTAAATAAATAAAAAAACTATCCATTAAAATTGTTTAGAAGGTTACTCCTTTTTAAACACCCATGCACCCAAGTTTGGTTAGTCCATTTGGAGTTGGGAAGTATATTTATCAAGAGTATAATAAATAATAGCCATTTAATATCAGTATGTAATTTACTTTAATAATTAAAATGTGTGAAAATATACTTTGTACCCTGAATTACACCTTGTTGAATGCTGCAATGTCAATACTTTGCACCTGAAAAGAAAAAAAGTTTGATAAATTCAACACAGTAACCATAAAGACTAGAAATAACTAGTTTTTTGTTATGTGATTTATTATATTATATAACTTACATAGTCTTCAATTTTCTCAAGTTCTTCAGTGAGCCAGTCAATAGACACCTTATCATCTTCTACAACACATGATATCTGCAACTTGTGAATGCCATAGGCCAATGGCACTAGCTTTGAAGCCCCCCAGAGTAGACCATCAGTATTGACAGCCCTGACGGCTACCTCCATAGCCTTCATGTCAGTCTCGTCATCCCAGGGCTTGACATCCAGGATAATGTTAGATTTGGCAATGAGTACAGGTTCTGAAAGAGAGGAGTTAGTATTACACAAAAGAACTTAATTTTTTTACCAGCAAAACCATTAAGTTATTGTCTTGGTCTGCCTTGTCACCATTGTAAATAAACATTGTATGTTCCACTGCCTACAAGTTATCCTATTTTGATGAATGTGTCAATAGATTTGTTAAGAGGGTCTAGAAAACATGGGTTACAATATAACCAGCTTTAAAACAGAACAAGTTAATTTTCCGTTCTGAACACAGATTTAAATGATTATGTAATCTTTTGTTGGATTGCAACAATAATTGAACAATAAACCATAGTAGTTGGCTTTTTTAAACTTTTGCAATCACAACACATTATTAACATACATATAACCGGGTATTTATGTATGTTAATAACATAGTAGTTGGGTTACAGTTTTTATTTCTACTTGTGCATCATGTCAGCGTAGATATGCCTGGTAAACACTTACTTGTTGACTTCTTGGCATTGTAAGTGGCAAGGCGCTCCTCGCGAATCTTAGCAGCTGCTGCTGATTCTTCCTCATCATCAGAACCAAAAAGATCCACACCGTCATCATCATCATCGGCAGCAGGCGCTGGTACTGATGCAGCCTGAAATTTAAAGGAAATACATTTATGGATTGTTCAAAATAGCATTATCAAATAAAGTTTTAAAAAATAAATTGTATTATTAAAAAGTAATTGATGTGCACTTTGCTTACCTTGGGTGCTCCGGTGGTAGAGGGTTTCTCCAGGGTTTCAACTCTTGCTTGTAGGCTGATTACCAAATTGCGCAAATCATTAATTGCTTTTTTCAGGTCTCCATTCTCTTTCTCTAAGCCCTTAATTTTGTTGTTAAGCTCGGTGTTAGGCACTCCAGTCAATGTGGCTACACTGTCCATCTGTATGTTTGAAAGACAACTCAAGGTTACTAAGGTCTATTAAAAAATATGTTTCTTATCACTAATAGGCTCATGTATCACTAAAATTTATAATGTTTACCTATCTATAGTAGGTAGGTTAATTGCTTAGATTTATATATAAAATACTTCAATGGCCACTATAAATCATGTTATAAGTAACTTTTAAATAATAAGTAATGGCAAAACATAACAGTTATAAAGCCACAAAATAAAATCAAATGTGTGAAATAAATGTATAAATTACTCACACATTCTAGAGAGTTTTTAATGTGCTGTCTAGCCTTTGCAACTTCATTGGCCAGAGATGATCGAGCCACAGAGAGTGGGGACCCTTCAACCTACAAGAACATTCATTTTACAAATTTATGTCAATTTATTGAGAGTATTTTTTTTAGATAAGATGTGTTTAAGAGCACTGAATAGTGTGATTGACAGGAGGCTGACCTTTGTTAAGGATTCGTAATATTTTTTCTCAGCTTCAGTGTATAATGGTTTGTCAAACCAGATTTTCTCATGAATAAGGGCCGACATGACCTGAAAATAAAGTTAGGTATTTTGATAACATTGAATAAATTGCGGTTCTGGTCAGACATTACTGTAATTAAAAATTGTGGCATTTTATATGTTCTGCTAACTGGTAGATTATTTTTAAAACATTTAGATACTTTTCATAATTCCTATGACCAGAATATAAAAGCTTAGGTATTTGAGTTCACATTATAAAAAGTTTCTCACAACTTGACTTTATTTAGGTTATAAATAAAAGACAAGCATTTTTAAGTTATGATAGTGCGTATGCAGTCTCCATACTAATGTTACTATGCAATACTAATTTATGGTAAAGTTATAAGTTATTCACTTACTGTAGTGGAGTTCAGAGTATATTTTTATGCCACGAAATAGTTTCCCGCACAGACGGTTTATCGGGCTTCAAAAAGGAAAGGAAGGAGGGACAACTCACACACCTATTTGACAGATCAGTACTTCAGTCAGCAGGTCCGTCTGTCACTTTTGACGTGGACAGTAAACATGACTTTGAAATTACCGATCGTTTTTAAAAATAGAACAATAGGTACCTACGTATTCAAAACGTTTTAATTTTATTTTTTTATTCTTTCTTGAAAACATGAGAAACAAATTATCAGTTCAGTAGAGCATTTACTGACATTATTTTAATAACATTATTAAGAATATTCCATCAATTAACTACTTTATATTATAAAAAAAAAAATAACGCCCGACACCTTATTGAGTCTCGAAAGTTACCTATATTTTTTGTAACGTGTATCCTCAGCTTTGCAACCTACCATCATGACCTTTCATTTTACAGATCCTTAATCCGTAATATTACTTAGTTGTTAATAAGCATTAGTTAATTAATTATAAACAATCACATAGGTAGGTACCTATAGCACCTTTAGTAGGTTCATCATCATCATCATCATATCAGCCGTAGGACGTCCACTGCTGGACAAAGGCTCATTGATCTTCAAGTACTGCGGTTGGTTACCAGCGGTTCTCACCAATTCGTCTGCCCATCTTGTAGATGGACGTCCTACGCTACGCTTGCCGGTCTGTGACCTGCACTCGACAACTTTGCGGCCCTATCGACCATCTGTTCTGCGCGCTATATGGCCTGCCCATTGCCACTTCAATGTGCTAATCCGTTTCGCTATGTCGGTGACCCGAGTTCTTCTACGTATCTCCTCATTTCTGATTCGATCCCGTAGAGAAACCCCGAGCATAGCCCTCTCCATAGCTCGTTGAGCGACTCTGAGCTTATGCATAAGGCCAATAGTGAAGGACCACGTCTCGGATCCATATGTCATCACTGGTAACACATACTGATTGTAGACTTTCGTCTTAAGGCACTGAGGTACATATGTTGGACGAAAAGACGAGTTCGATTCGAATCCGAGTTGGATTCGACGGTTGACCTCTTTCTCGAAGTTGGACCTACCTAATTGGACTGTTTGTCCTAGGTATACGAACGCGTCGACAACTTCAAGAGCCGAGTTCTCAACCATAACTGGGGCAGGCACGACATTCGACATGATTTTTGTCTTGTCCATGTTCATTTTAAGGCCAACCCGTTAAGAGACTCGATTGAGGCCTTCGAGCATCGTGCTGAGTTCTTCCATCGACTGCCATGACCACAATATCGTCGGCAAATCGAAGGTGAGTGATGTATTCGCCACTAATATTGATGCCCAGCCCTTTCTATTCCAGGAGCTTGAAGGCGTCTTCCAAAGCGGTCGTAAACAGTTTCGGAGAGATTACGTCTCCCTGTCTTACGCCTCTTCTTAAGGGAATCGCCTTCGAGCTCTGTTCTTGTACTCGGACTGACATAGTGGCGTTTGTATACAAACACTTCAACATTTCGATGTACCGATAGTCAATTCGGCATCGTTGGAGAGACTCAAGCACCGCCCATGTTTCGATCGAATCGAAGGCTTTCTCATAGTCCACAAACGCAAGACATAGCGGCAAGTTATACTCTTCGGTCTTCTGTATGACTTGCCGCAGCGTATGTAGGTATGTGGTAGACCATAGATATATATATACCATAGATGGTACTGTAGCCTTTTCGGAATCCGGTTCGGGAGGTTGGAAGTCATCAAACCTGCGTTCGAGACGGTTCGCGATGATCCTTGAAAACAGCCTATAAACATGGCTCAAAAGCGAGTAATTCTGTAATTCTTAAGCAAGGTGTTGTTACCTTTCTTAAAGAACAGAATCACCACGCTCTCGTTCCATGTTTTTGGCGTCGTAACTTCAAGCAAGACGGAATTAAAGAGCTTCTGAAGGACTTCAAGGCCATCCTGATCTCATACAGGCTGATCTCCGAGATATCTTCGGTATAATGTCGGGTCAGTTTGGCTCTTGGGTGGTTGGCCGCACTGCAAACAGGTTTAGTGACCGAATCGTAGAGCCGTCCATAGAACCTTTCTACTTCCCTTAACATTTCCGCTTTACTTGACGTTATGCTGCCATCTTCCCTCTTTAACTTCGTCATCTGGCTCTGCCCAATAGAATTATCTCTCGCGAACACTTTGGAGCCTTTATTCCGCTCTATTGTATCTTTAATTAAAGGTAGGTACGAATATCGTGCCGCAAGGATTTCCTAATTTTTCTACTGAGCTGCCTGTGTGACTGAGCATCATCGGGAGACTGCAGTTTCAAAGAACGTCGTTCAGCCACGAGGTTAAGGGTGTCATCAGAGAATTTCTGAGGTCTATTGGTACGGGGGGTCTTAAAGAACTGGAACCGTATGAACGGTTTCTACGAACCTGTTACTGATCTCGTCCACTGATGCATCTACTTCTAGACAGTCAAAGCGATTTGCAAGTTCGAGTTGAAAGCTCTCGAGATTTTGTATATGTGCGCGAGTGGGTCGGAGCGTATACTTCATCAAACGGGACCTTTTAACAATTCGGTGATCACTGCCGGTTTTCACCCTGTGAATCACAGAGACATCATATGATATTCCATTAAATTTCATTTCAATGACCCTGATGCTGATGATGATGATTATGATGGTGATGTGTAGGTAAGTATGATAAATAAATAAAAAAAATAGTTTATTAAAAATACATGTTTCACAGGCTTACCTAAACAAACTTTAACTTATAATCTAACTAAACAAAAAAATATAATACCTATACAGTTATCGTAAGAGATTTATCCTTTAGGTAATACAATAAAAAGTAGCAGTAGGTAAAGGTACGACTAGTGGATAGGGATATATTATTTTTACTACCTAACTTTCGATGTCGTCACCCGTGAATTTTGTAATAATAAATGCTTTAACTTGAGCTAAATATACCGCAATTGCTATATTTTTACCTACGACACCAAAAAAATACAGACGACTTGAGAACCTCCCCTTTTTTTAAGTCGGTTAAAAAAGAAAATCAGTTTAGTGCATGCAACTATTGAATATACCTTGAGCGACTCCAGTACACACTACTATCACATTATTTAATTACATTTTATTTCATTTCAATTATCTTATCTTCGACACGGCTAGACCAATTTTGACGGAACTTTCACTGGCAGATAGCTGAAAAACAATTTAACACAACACGAGTTTCATGCAAAACAATAAAAGCACGGATAAAGCTGCGGACCGCAGCCGCCTAGCTAGATAGTACATACCTACCTAATAATTTTACAAAAACTGGGGGTTTTGCCGTCATCACAAATAAGCAAATCACTAGAGGCATAGGTATTGTACAACGTTGGGAAAAGGGATAAAGTTTTGAAGTTTTGGAGAGAATGTATAGAAAATCATTATCGATTATCGTTTTTAGGTTTCCGTACCGAAATGGTAATAAAACCACTTAAATTTAACAAATTAAAAAATATCGACTTCTTTGACTCTGATGATGTCGAGTAGGTAGGTGCTACAATAAATGGAAAGGTCGGTGCATCATATATAATTATTATGATATATAGATCATATCAAAAACATAAATGTGAAAATAGGAGACAAGTTCAGTAGTTTAATATTTAGAGTGTCGTGGTTGTCGACTTCGCCCACAAAATAATTGAGATCTAACTGTCGCCAAGTTCTGTACTTGTATAATATCTGTAAATAATCCTGAATTTATTTAATAGAATATGCCTGATAATTTAGGATAAATTGAAGCTCACGATTTATTTGGCTCGTTTTAACAACATATTTAAAATAGAAAGAAGTAATAACTCCAAATATTAAGTTAGTTGTGAAAATTAGCCAAATTAAACCGTGAGCTTCAATTGATCCTAAATTATCAGCAATATTCTAATTAATAAATTTCAGGATTATTTACAGAACTTGGCGACATATAGATCTCAATTTCTTTTGTGGGCGAAGTCGACAACCACGACACTCTAAATATTGAATTTCGGTCCCATTTTCACATTTATATTTTTGTAAGAATATCATTATTTTTGTAAAGATACTAGCAAGCGCCTGCCAAGCGTGTTGAGTACCTATAGCCACATCTACTAATGACCAGTTCTTGAAGACCCATGAGGGAAGCCTATGTCCAGCAGTGGACGTTCTACGGCGGTGTTGTTGATGATGATTATGACGATTTATTCAAGATATATTTACTGTAACTAGTCAAGCCTTTTCATTTGATACCCATATGAAGGGTAAAACATATATGAAATCCGCCATTATGTCGTGGCTGCCGTCTTGAATTTAGTTTTTCATGATATATTCTACTAGACAAGCCTATTCAACTAGACAAGCTTTTTAATTTGATACCCATATTGAGAAATATGATAAAAATGTAATCCGCCATCTTGGTTACACGATACTGAACATACATAAAATAGTGTCCAGTCCAAATGCTGCCCAGAGTTGAAAGATGCAGAAGGGGTACTTGCGATTGATTTCTTGAATCAAATAATAACTTTTGTCTGAAGACCCCGCTAAGATCGATCCTGGGGTTTCATCAGAAATAATTAGCTTTTTAATATTATGTGGAAACATTATTTATTCATTTTATTAAAAATGTAGTGCCATAAAACATGTTGTCATTCAGCTGATCTCATGATGGAATCGGGCGATGCTGAGTGGAACTCCTTAACCCTAAAAGTATACGGATGGTGTTTAGATTCATATATCATGTTTTCACAAGTCCTAAAAGATACACAAAGTGACGAAGGTCTGATGATGAAGCCTGGATGTGGATGATTTTTTATATTTTTAATAAAATCCTCTCGAGTTTGAGCTCATTATGCATTGTTTCGACGAGGGCGATATATTTTTGATGTCTGATGTTGAAGGAGGTTTATATTTAAGATATTTAAAGCACTGTAATGCTAAACTCAAAACGGTTCATCATCATCATTATCATTTCAGCCATATGACTGCTGGACATAGGCCTCCCTCATGGAACTCCAAGTATTCCTGCTGGAAGCGGTCTGTATCCACCGCCAATCTGCAGACCTTACCTGGTTGTAGTACTATATATTATATTTGTATTTTTATTATTCTACTATTATATTTGTACCCCCACCTAGTCCACGGTCCGTGCACTCCGTTCGAGAACTTTTAGGCTCCATCTGCCATCTGTTCTTCGAGCATGGCCTGCATATTGTCACTTCAATGTACTTATCAATTTGGCTATGCTATCATAAAATGAGAGCATACTACGTATCTTGTCATTTTTGATTTGATAGCATTCAAACACGCATTTGGCCTAATTAACTCTGACGCTGAAAAATTCGCAGCGGTTGTTTATTTTTGGGCAGTCAATGCATCCAATGGCGTCATTTAATCCCCAAATAGCTTGTATCTTTAGTCGGTAGCCATTTCCATGCCTTCTTCATGATCTCTGCATTACGTCCACACCCTCTTTATCGAAGTCAACAATCATACCAGGATACAATTTACCGTCATGTTTTTCGACTATAAACCGTCTTTTTAACGTATAACATCTTTGAATATGGTTGCTTGTTCTGAAGGCTCCTCGTTAGGACTATCGGGTTCCACTTCGGTAGTTGTTCGTCATGGACAGAGTAACCATCTGAATCCATAATTCATAATCATTTATTCAAAGTTTTAAATAAATATTCTACCGAAACTGGCCTTTACAGGCGTATGAATATACACTATTAATACAATTTACATAATGTTACATTAATTTTTTAATAAGATAAATTAAAAATCACTCGAAATAGTAAAATTATCAATAATAATAAATAATAATACAGTATATTTATTTAATAAAAACAATTATCAATCCTGGCTAGTCTGTGGCATGCGTAAAGAACCCTCTTTAACTGTAGAGTCCAACACCGGCTTCAGCTTCTGGACCAAAAAGATGCAAAAAGAAATTACCTATGTACGTTAAATAAAATAGGAAATTTAAATTTTCTCTTTTATTACCGTAATTTTTTTTGCATCTATTTGGTCCAGAAGCTGTGACCCGAAAATAGTAAAGCTGAAACGTCGCTCCGATATCCGTCGTCCTGCCGAACTGAGTCTCATCGAACTGTTGTCGCAGGAAGACAATATTATCATTTAAGCAGTTCCTAATAAAATAGGGTTTTTATAATAACAAACATCTATCCCCTTTCCTTCCAAAAATGTAAAGTTGAACTGACAAAGTGGCTAAAAACTCTCAACTATAATGACACTGAAAAACTACTGAAAATCAGTGAATAAACTGGTGGTTTATCAGACTTTCCCACTCAAACTCTTAAATACACACATATGTACACTTGCGCACGCACAAAAATATCCCATTAAATCTGAACTTTTTTTGTACAGTAAATACAATATGAAAAAATATATATTAAAAGTGATTGTTCTAATGCATTTAAGTTTAAGTTTTGCTCTTGTATATATCTTTGTTTTTTCTTGTATATTAATCTTGTACATGTTCTTTAGTAGGAACATCCTATACTTCGGAGGTGGGCGCTGACTCTGCTACTCAGTTCTTTTTGTAACTTTTGCAGCAGTCAACGTTTTATTAATATTTTTGTACACAAGTATTTTTGTTCCGATAATATAAATAAAAAGAAGAAAAAAAAATATTTTTGTATTTTTTTTATTAATCTCCTGATAATGCATTTTTTGAGTTTAGCATTGAGGTTACTCTTGGATAATTTATTCACTGCTAGCACGTTTTCTTCCGTACGATATAATTATACTATCGTACAATTCGCCCGGGTTCAGGCGACATTTAAAATCGTAAAAAATCATAACGCAAAAATGTTCCCGCCGCAAATCCTTTTTACAATGAGACACGATAATTTAACTCGCAGAAAATGTGGGGGGAAACTTTGAAATTGGAACGTAGAGTTCGCGCAAAACTTTATGAGCCCTGTTCAACAGCTTCAACGGCTGCGCAGTAGAATAGGTACACAGTTTTTAGGGCGTTGAGAGGAAGAAAATACAAAAGGTGTGCGAGAAGACTCAGTCTGTGAAACAAGGGTTACCAGCGCGATTTCTGGCGTATTTTCGTTTTTTAGCACACATTTTACTATGCATTTATTTAGTTTTCAATTATTAAAACGAATATATTTTAACACGTTAAGTGCGTAATGAGGCCTAAATCACCCCACATGCAACTTCCCTGTGGTGCGGCAAGGAAAAACGTGAACTTCACTGTCGTGCGACGGGCATAACTTCGGTTTGGTCCAGTGAAAAAAAATTATAAATATATATTTGAGATGTGCTAATGGTCCAGGACTCGGTGGTATACCTATCTTGGTACCGGATGTCTTAGGCCTCGTACCGCACTGAATTAATATAATTTTAATGTAGTGCGGAACGAAGCTAAAAACGTCCCATACTCCCCCTGACCTCGTACCGCACCCTACGCGAGCTCCCCGCGACCAGTGTTGTGCGTCGCGTCGATAAGAGATCACGTCCGTATTTTCAACGCCAACCATGTCCTCCAAACGATGTCGGAAGGAGTTAAATTTGAAAAACCCAAAAACAGAGCCAATATATAATTCTTAATATTTTTTTAAGTAAGAATTATAATTATCTTGACCATTTGTCTTCGTATTAGAAACCTGTCTGTAACCACATAAATTGTGATTATTTTTGTACTAGCGTTTTAAAGTATAGAAAGAAATTTTTTAAATATTTTTGCTCTTTATGGCGCCTTGAAACGATTTTCGATTATTTTTACAAGCTTTTATTTAGCTTGCCCTGTATGTTTGTATGTAACTATGTTTGTTCGCGGAATCTTGCAACTCAATTTTGAAGCAGATATCTTCAACCGATTGAGCTGTAATTTTGTATACAAGTTTACTTTGGATGACAATGCATGGTCAGCTATGTGACGTCACTCTGAATCTAACATGGCGGAACACATAAGATGGCGGACTACTTATTTTTAATGTACCCCTATAATATGGGTATCAAATGAAAGGTATTGCTGAGAATAACTCAAAAAATGAAATGACGTCACTCTGAATCCAACATGGCGGAACACCCAAGATGGCGGACTAGTTATTTTTAATGGACTCCAACAATATGGGTATCAAATGAAAGGGCTTGCTGAAAATAGTTCGAAAATGAAGTGACGATACTCTGAATCCAATTTGGCGGAACATCCAAGATGGCGGACTAGTTATTCTTAATGCACTCCTATAATATGGGTATCAAATGAAAGGCCTTGGTGAGAGTTACTCGAAATTTAACATGACGGTATACCTACTCAAGATGGCGGACTAGTTATTCTTAATGCACTCTTACAACATGGGTATCATATGAAAGGCCTTGCTGAGAGTTACTTGTAAACTTATATGACATAACTCTCAATCCAACATGGCGGTCATGAGATGAACAGATAGCAAAACAACTGTCCAGTGATAACTAAAAAGTAAAAAATAAATTTAAAGTAGCAAAAACTTTTTAACAAACAAACTTTTATATAAACGTACTCACTAAAAATAATAAAATAAACATTTTCCATTAAAGTTTAATGTCAACTTAAAACTTCTTTACACGATATATGTATGTAATAAAAAAGCTTGTCGCGAGATTTAAGCAGGTAAGTACTCGTATTTACATTGTTTGAAAAAAATAATTAAATCAATTAGATCAAGTTACAGGCACACAGGTTAATCTCGCGACAAGCTTTTTTATTACATATATTGTGTAAAGACGTTTTAAGTTGACATTAAACTTTAATGGAAAATGTTTATTTTATTATTTTTAGTGGGTACGTTTAAATAAAAGCTTGTTTGTTAAAAAGTTTTTTTACTTTAAATTTATTATAAGATTAAAACAAAACGAATCTAATGATCGAAATCGGTCCAGTCGTTGAGGAGTTTATAAGTGGCTTTCAGTTATTATATACATATGTCTATCTTCAATAGACAGTTTAAATTAAAAACGTCGATATTATTTTTCCCATCACTAATCTCAGCGAAAATTTGCCCTATATCAGTGCGTTATGAGGTGAATAAGATCCCATATTTTGTTTTGCCTATAATTCCTAAACTAGCTAGCAGATCCCGGGCGACGGTAGATTAGGGTTCATCAATTCACTGTCTATATTAATAAAGACAAACATTCTCATTTATCTTTGATTTCGCGCCAGAAAATGGATTTTAGTCTGTTAAGAGAGGTGGGGTCTTATAGACCGCTTGTCGCCCCAACGTCTGGTCACGGTGCAGGCCGATAACACCTCGTGCCGCAGGAACGGAAAGTATGCAAAAATTGATACCGCAGCGAACGTGTTAAAATAAATCATTTTATTTAATGAAGGCTAAATTAAAACTTAAATGTTTGTAATGTAATACAAATTATCCTTTAAATAACGCAAGAAGCCAATTTTTGATTATAAAATTAACTACAGTGTAGCAAGTATATTTAGAACCTAGTTGGCAATATTGAATGAAAACGTGAACATGCGCAACTTTGCATTTGCCCCAACGTTGCCGTAACTGGCCAATCTCTCATACATTTTTTCACAATACTTTCTGAGTGACCTGGTATGGCTTGTTTGGTATTTTCAGTAACAAACAAGTTAGGCATTTGCATTCAGAAAGTAAGATTAGTGAATTAGAACTGATGAAGAAGGCCATCAAAAATCTTCAATGTTATAAATGTCACGGGTGGCGATATCAATATATAGTTTAGATTTAAACCTACCTAGTCATCATCATCGTCATCACATCCAGGTTTGTTGTAAAATCAAAGAATTTTTTTATAGGTTCAAGTATATCATATCAACACTACGCGGACGTAGTCGTTGGCAGGATCGCTGCCAACATCAAAATTATAATGATAACTAAGTAACGCCTTTTACATCATTTATAGATGATTTAGAGAGCTTCAACAACTGTTATATAGGCTGTGTAGATGGATATGGCTTGCTCAGTACCTATACCATCCTCCCAGCTTAGTCGGGAGCGCTTTCATCATCATCATTTCAGCCGTAAAACGTCCACTACTGAACTAAGGCCTCCCTCATGGATCTCCATGAGGGAGGATGATACTTCGGTCCGATACTTCGGTCCGATACAGTCGTATGATACTTGATTACAAAACTCAACAAAAGATAGTAGAGAACTTTGGAAAACAATAAATCATATATCACACTATAAGCATGTAAAAACAAAAAACAACCAGCTTCTTAGCAGCAAAAATTCTCTAATAGAAGCAGAAAAATATGTAAACCAATATTTTATAAATATCGGAAAAACTTTCGAAGAATAAATAAATAAAACCATTAATTAACTCTGTGTCTGTGTAATTTATTCAAATGCTTGAGACATGTAGAACACCAGATCTCCTACCCAGAATTTATATAATCTTAATTCAATCGATATTAATCTACTTGGGGAGGAGCTACAACAAAAAAACCTTATTAACCTAGAACGGGCACAAAGGTATTTGCTAAAAGTAATGTTTTTCAAGCCCTATAGGTACCCAACCGTAATGCTATACTCTGCGAAGGACACAGTGTCTAGTAGTATAGGCTTCGTAATTAAATGTAAAATATAAATATATAAATATTTATATATTACATTTAATTACGAAGCCTCACAAATCTCTGCCATACGACCCCAATTACAATAACAATTGAAGAAATATAAAAAATGCAGTTAAGAAAAATTTGAGGCCTTTGCCGAGCAGTGGACAACATAGGTTAAATAAAAAAAAAATATTGTACGTATGACTCTCGTCAATACACAACGCAATTAGCGAATCTTTATAACAACATAAACAAACTCTTTTGTATTCAATGAATTGTAAAACTAGCCTAATTTTATATTTACTGATTCGAAATTATGAAGCCATTTTAGAAACCAAAATGACATAACTTTACCACTCACATTTCAATTTGGTATATACTGCACCTTGGTATATAAACACACACATAGGTTAAATAAAAAAAAATGTTTATCCTACGTATGTCTCTTGTCAATACGAAACGCAATCAGCGAATCTATAAAACAACATAAACAAACTCTAAATTTGTAATCAATGAATTGTAAAACTAGCCTAATTTAATATTTACTGACTCGAAATTATGAAGCCATTTTAGAAACCAAAATGACATAACTTTACCACTCACATTTCACCTTGGTATATAAACACATACACACACACACACACACACATATATGCAGACACAAACACACACACACACATACACACACACACTCAAACACATGCAATTATTACTCGTACTACAACCTCATGACGTACTTTAGCAATAATAAATAGCCAGTGCATATTTAAATCAGACTACCCTAAATTTTTTCTCATTAATTATGTTTCTGTGTTATTGGATGTTCTGTTAAATTGTCTTGTACAACAGTTTTCATTTGTATTTTTATGTATTTCGAATACATGTATATAAATATAATTTAATTTAAGATAAGGAAGAGTGAGGCCTCATAATATAGGTATTAATACTTAAAAGGAGTTTTCGATTACTAATATGATTAATGTATTTTTTGTAAATAATAATAAATATTTGAATTTGAATACTTATTTCTGAGGAACTCAGGTTCCACGGTCACCAAGTTAGGATCTCATGATCTGATCTCAAGGAAATTCAAGGCAACCCTCAAAATGTATCGGCACTTATAATTTATTTAATATATTTTATAAAGCTCTTTTTTAATATTTGCATCTGGTGGTCATCATACTGAGCTGATAATGGAAGGTAGGTACAATTCCTAAATATACCTTCCATTATAAAAAAAGAGTATATAATATACTAGATTTAATAATTATACTTAAGTATAAGAAAGGAACCATAAATGCTATATAAAATCCGTATTTTCTAATACTTTCTAGACGTAAAATAATTATTGAAAACAAAATATTTTAGTTTAAGTTTAATTTTATTACATTACAATGCAAATGTGAGAAAAAACACTATACACACCACGGTAGCAAACCACATATAATTTTTAATGTTTCAACAAAATAAAACCGGGCAAGAGCGAGTCGGACTCGCGCACCGAGGGTTCCGTGCCATCATACAACATAATATATGACAAAAGCGGTTTTATATTTGTTGGAGAACCTTGACAGCGCCGTCTCTTGTCTGACAGCGGAACTTATGTAGATTTTTCACACTTTCGATGATTTCTAAAAAAGTATGTTATGTAGAGAGATTGTAATAAATTTCCTCTTATCTTTACATACACTTCTAAAAGCTATAAAAGTATCACGGGTTCATCTCTGCAAACTTCGGAGATAAGGGGGGGGGGAACGGTCGTTTTTTCAACATTTTTGTAAATAACTCAAAAACGATACGGTTTTAAGGAAAACTAAAAACTGTTTATTAATGTGCAAATGAAGTACTTTCATATGATACCCCACTCGGCCTAGTACTTAAAAAATTTGAGATCCCCTATCCGCCCCCTGCCATCAAAATAAGAATATTTTTTAACATTTTCATATATGCTATATTAGTAAAAAAGTGTTGTCTTTTACTATTTCAAATTTCAAGTCGATAGCATCAGTAGTTCTCGAGATATCCATTTGTGACAGACAGACAGACAGACAGACAGACAGAGTGATTCTATAGGGGTTCCTTTTTTACCATTTTGGTCCGGAACCCTAAAAGTCTTTTACTATTTCAAATTATGTGCTATCCATCAGTAGTTCTCGAGATATCCATTTGTGACAGACAGACAGACAGAGTGATTCTATAAGGGTTCCTTTTTTACCATTTTGGTCAGGAACCCTAAAAAAACAGACTTCGATGATAAAAACCAAGACTTGTTGTTGCTGGCTTAAACTAGGTACCCAAACCACTATATGGACGCCTATTACAATTGAGTATTTCTTGTAAAAACAAGTAAACATTATTAAGTGAAACAGGAAAGTTTGTATTATAAACTAAAATTACTGTTTTGGCGCCTTTTTGGCGCTTACGTCTTTTAATTTCATGTTAGCTTTTCGCGTCAGTTTGTATGCAGGCGGCCATGCTCGGTACGCGTTTTACCATCGCAAATTAACAGTTACGTTCAAAAAATTGTTTATCAATGCGTCGCCTAAAGCGTTTTTTAGTTTACTCATACAAAAGACATGAACGCGCGCAGTGGCCACAAGGCTTGTGTTAAGATACCTATAGGAGTAGGTAAGTAGGTATAATCACACATCTTAATTTGTAGGTAGGTGAGGTAGTTAAGTACAGTACCCTATTATTATTATTTACCCTCCACTGCCCCACTGGAGGGCAAAGGCCTCCCTTCCCTTCTTCCACTCTTCGCGACTAAACGCTGTACCCTATATGATGACATAATACGATTCGATTTCCAGCTTGAAACATGCCTGGAACTTAATTTATTATTCAAATTACATAGAAAAAAAATCTCTTGAAGCATTAAAGAGAAAGATAAAGCTCATGATATTGTAATGCGTAGACTATGCGTTTATCAAGTTGCATGAAAGTCCAATAAGGGAAATTGCGTAAAGTTGGGCAACTGTGTCGTCGGTTGCGGATTTTGTAACGACTGCGAGCCGTGGTCAGAGGCAGCCTCGCCTCGGGCAGTGCCGTCGACCACCCGACTCACTGCCTCGTGTCCATACATCCTTCACTAGCTTGTTCATAATCAAGTTGATACGTAAGTTAAGGAGCTGCTCGATAATAAAAGGTACAACAACTCTGGACAAACCAAGAAACAACTTATGGTACGCATTATGCAGGCAAACGTTGTATTCCGTAATCTGTTTCTTCTCATATTGGTCAAATAAAACACTGCCAGTGGTGATTAATAAAAGCAAAAAGTAGCCATTCTATTGTTGCACTTCCTATAGCTTTTTAATAACCTTTAGTTAAAATGTGTGCCAACAGAATTGACACCAATGGCTGTTTATTTTATTATTTACTCTAGGTAAATAACTGGTACTATAATAAACTATACTCTATATACTACCCTTGCTTACTTGTATGTGCATAGTATGTACTACTCTGATCTTGCACTTGATCATATAATCCTCTGCGTAAGAGCTACGCAGAGCAGCGCAATCCTTGCGCCCTACCTAATTTTAGCGACCAACATTGTAAGTTTATTTATATTGAGTATGTATTTTGCAGTGGACACAGTAGTCGAGTCATACTAAGGATCCAATGAAGCACCTTGGGCAACGTCCTCCGGTGGAGGGTCCGCATTCAGTATGTTCGTTTGATAAATTGGTCGTTTTGGTGCGTGCGAGAGCGGAGGCGAGAGGCTCCGGGGCGGGCGCGGGGAGGCGCGGAGGGCGGCGGCGCCGGCGCGCGGAGGCTGCTGCGCTCAGAGCACCTGCGCCCGCGCTCCGTAGCGCCGCTCGCCGCGCGCTCGATATCCCGCGCCCGCGTCCCCGGTCCGCGCCGACGGCGTCGAGACGCCGCCCACGGTATGTGAATCGCCGGTGGCGCGTCGGGGTCGGGCGGCAGCGCGTCCGCCACTGCGCTGCCGCCCGCTACCTCCGCGCCTCCCGGCCGCTTGCTGGTGCTGAGCCTGCGCCTGCTCGGCCGGTTTTGTAATTTTGCCGAGCGGGCTGTGACGTCACGAGACTAGTTTGACTCGCGTGCGTGACGGCTTGCGCCAGGACGCCCGCTCCGACGCCGCCGCCGCCCCCGACCTTACTACCAGTGCATGACGTGCGGGCTTGTCTTCTCTAACACAATTACGACTGTTCTGTGACATGACAACTACCTGCTTGCACGTCACTTTATTTACCACTAAACCGTCATCAGCCTTTCTCAACAAACGATCGTTCTATCATGAATCTAACTAGACTTTTTTTGTCGTGTGTTTTCCTATTGTCAGTTTGTTTGTTTACATAGCAAGGTTTGTTTTTGTATACTTTGTTGTTTGATGTTACATTACGTAATTGGTATTTGTTAGGTACTAGGTAATGATTTACTTTTTTTGCTTCATCTTTACGTCGACCAACTTTTAAATTGTGAGGCTGATGGGTTAAGCCAATTTAGTTCGTTTGAGCAATTATTTTCTGCGTGTGCGTAAATTATGCGCTTGTGTCTTATACCGATGATGTGGTCTCAGGATTCGTGTCCATGTCTGTGTGCGAGAAGCTGCACACAACCGGCTCCGGACGGAGCGCCTTTTTGTAATTTTATTTTTCCTCCTTCAGTGCAACGTGCCCAACGGAGCAAAAGTGCTCACAAACATTGACAGCCCACTAACATATCAGCTTATCTTTTGTTTCAAATGAATCGCTAATTGGTTTTACATTACACTTTTATAAAATCATAAAATAATCAGTGTTACTTAGATACAACTGCGGTTAACCTTTAAAGTCTTTAATTAAATCTAGGAAATGATTGATTTTGAACATAATATAATAGCTAGTAATCCAGTAACAGTCTGTTTTTATATATGTGGATGCCTATTTATGCAAATAAACTGGGATCTTGCTGTGTACTATCGTCATGGAAGATTCAATATCTTCAGCGGACAAAGAGCCCATGACTTTAAATCGTGAAATTCCTAAATGCACACACATACAGTGTATGGTTGAGAGGACCTGACTGAGCAATAAATAAACTTCTCTTTCGGACTTCCACGATCGCCATATTTCTGTCCTTGTCACACATTCGAGATCGAACAGCCTCCGTACCCGTCTGACTCAGTATCGCTTCAGAAGCATTAAATGCATTTTCTTTTATTTTTGAGTCCGGTCAAAAAAGGAAAGTCTATCAATGATACCCAAGTTGGGTAACTTGTTTCTAATAGTTTTTAATACGGAGTTAATTGTTAGGAAAATATTGTAGGTAACCACTTAGATGTTGAAAATTGATAACAAAGTTGGTATAATTTATATATAGGAATTTCGAAAACGTAAAACAGAGCACTGCCATATAATTTTGCCACGTTCTCAGGAATGATGCGTAATGTACAAGTGATGTTTATGTTTGGATGCGTTGTTCGTTTATTGACAAGTTTGGCAGGCACGTGGGTACAATAGTTACCAGTTTGTACCGTTCTATGGTGCCCCTCGTGGTCGGCTGGGGCTGCTCGACGAGTTCGGCCGCTTCGAGCCGGTCAGGTGCCACTTGATACTCGTTCTTTTCTAACTGGACTCGAGTCAGCTGTTTCTGCGCTGCCCTTGGGCACTTGTTTGTCTGGGACTTTTGTTCAAACATGATTTCAATTGCAGCGCGGGTCGTAGATGCGGAATTCACATCTAAGACTAAACAAGCAAGCACGTCATGTTACCGTTAGAACCATCATTTTCCTGCCCTTAGCTCACATTAGGTGGGATTGACACAACATGTCTTCCTTTACCACTCTCCTCTATCACATTACGTGGGAACAACACAACATGTCTTCCTCTATCACTCTCCTCTATCGAAAATCAAATCAATACTTACTCTTTTCAAAGTCATATTATCTTTGACACAATTAATTCATCTACCTTTGTTTACAATATCTGACAATATTTATAATCCGCCTTTCGTAATGAATATCATCTCTCTGCATGACATGTCCGTTTCCGTAGAATAGAAGATCTGAAATAGATCGTAAAGATGTTCTCATTTCGTTTCAGAAAGTGAAGACAAGAAAGTTTAGAGCGGGGTGCTCCTGAGAGGAGCCTCCGCGCGTTCCTACGACGTCACCCATAGGGGCCCTAGTTGTTGGTTCCGGCGGCATGTCCCTGTCGCCCGTCGATGCGTCGTCCCCGCCGCGCGCGATGGCGTCGCCCGCGTCGGCGCCGCGCTCGCCCGCGCCTGCGCACGCAGTGCTGGCCACTATGACGCCCGTGCAGCCAGCCCACGACTATTACCCTCACAAGGTGGAGATGGACTCGGACGACGGCTACCCACCCGAGGCGCACTCCTACCGCCATTCGCCGCATGAGCTGGCCGCGTACGCGCACGACAACAAATCCCACATGCCCGGACAACCAGACGTTTACGAACAAGGCATGGACTCAATCGACGAGAAGACTCCGATCGATCTAATCTACGAAGATGATAAACAGACGGTGATATACACGACCACGCCGGATCAGAAGCGCGTGGAGATGATCAGCGGACAGCTGGACGACGGGCAGCTTGTGGGCAGCGAGGGTCAGCTGGTGCATCAGGACGGTGTGTCGGTGGTGGTGGGCGCGCCCGGCCAGCCGCCCACCGTGCTCGTGCTGGCCGACCACGTCGTCGACGAGCTGGGCCAGGTCATCACCATACCCAGGTAACTTTTAATTTTACAAAGATAACTTTCGGGAACTCTATTCTTTATGAGAACGGGATATTATTCACGTTGGTAAAAGCACCAGCAGTTTTAACCCAAGTCGTGGGTCATCGGGGTCAGTGGTGGTCGTGTCGCGCCCTTTTCGAATCCGCTGTGCGCGCTTTCTTCTAATTATTTGTCGCAGATATAAAAGGTATAATAATCGTCGTCTCTAGGTAACCCCTTCTCATTGTACATTCGAAGTCCAAATCCAAATACAATTGAAACTGGACAATATTGCCTTACGTAGGCATAGGCAAATAGTCAATGAAGAATATATGTATGTAGATTATACTTCGCTCGACCAACCTTTGTGACCAGTCGATGACGGCGCACTTTTCGTTCGTAGTCTTTGTGATTAGATATTTTGAGTCTCAAACTTAGTAATAATACCAAAACCTATGATTCAGACTTTAACAGGCATGATAATTAACCTACAACTAAATTCTATTCTGGTATGTACATTTAAATTCCATAATAATTGTCCGTGGACTGTGTAATCTTTTATGATGAGGATTTTCATTGCATCATCACGCGATAATTGCTATCTAAATGTTCGTTTGCTACAATATCAACTTCTTAATCGTCATTTTAAAAGTAATTAGGGCTTATTCGAACCTTGCTTATCGTTATGAGCTCGTCGTTAATTCACTGCGTTGGCACCTCGTATAGAGATTTGGATTGTTAGTTAGAAACAATGTATTGTTTGTGTAAGTGAGTGGTTTTGTGTTTGTCGAGCGTAGAATGAGATGTGTCGGAGTGAGGTCCAATGTGCGGTGTAACGGTCGTGCTAGGAGCGGCCGCGCCGCGCGCCGGCGAGTGTGGGCGGAGTGGGCTCACCTTGAACTTGCCGCGAGAGCCAGCGATCCACGCCAGCCAACTACAAACTTTACTATTACCTACATATATATTGAACACACGCACACTATAGCGAATAAACTAGTATAGATGCTAGATGGTGCCTATTCCATTACATGATGCCCAAGATCTCTTAAATCGTTACTGATGATTTTGGAGGTTCCTAATGTGAGGTAGTAAATAAACATATTTTGTGCGCTCACATTGCAAACGCTGGCTGAACCCTACGAGATAGATCAAAACATTGTACATCTTAAAATGTTCTACAAAAAGTCAGCGATGGTATATTCTGTAGTATATTTAGTATCAGCATTGCACCCGTGCGAAGCCGGGGCGGGTCGCTAGTACATAATATACTATAGCCGCACTCCGCAGTTTCGTTCCAGTCCCCGTGAGCATACGGAAATAATATACAGCCTATGTTACTCAGGGATAGATAGATATATAGATAAATAGATAAACTCTTTATTGTACATTCACCATAAAACATAAATTTTACAAAGAGAAACATAGACAAATATAACATACAATGGGCGGTTATGTTAATTAATGTAGCATTCTAATGGTGAAAGAATTTTGAAATACGGTCCAGTAGTTTTTGAGTTTATTCGTTACAAACATACAAAATACACAAAAAACAAATCTTTCCTTTTTAGGGTTCCGTACCCAAAGGGTAAAGACGGGACCCTATTACTAAGACTCTGTCCGTCTCTCTCCAGAATGTATCTCATGATTCATGAGCTGTCTAGCTATCATGGTTCATGAGTCATGAACCATGATAGCTAGACAGCTGAAATTTTCACAGATGATGTACATATTTCTGTTGCCGCTATAACAACAAATACTAAAAACAGAATACAATAACTATTCATAACCATACAACAAACGTGGTTTTTTCCTTTTTTTGCTCTTCTTCTCTCTTCATCTTTATAACGGCAACCGGTAGACGCTTGGAATTTTCACAGACTAATGGTACGAAATCCTTCGTGCGAGAGTCTGACTCGCACTTGGCCATTTTTTATAACATTATTATAGACTAAACGCTTATAGACTATATAATAAACACGTAAGAAAATAAGCTAGCATAGGAGTAAATAGATCTTTTAGTTGCCTTTAACGTTCCATCATGACATGTCCATGACACCACAGCGTTCCGCAAGTTGTTGATGAATCAAATTAAAATACGCAAATCCTTAAATCAACTATATTGAACACTTAGAGTGCGTGTTAAGTAACGAATAGCCGGCATAGATACTAGAGGATGGTACGAGTACCTATAGGTGCATACCTATTGTCCTGTCCAAAATAATAAGGCGTTCGGCAGTGTTAAAAGATGTTGACGCTGAAAAGATCGTAAATATAAACTATTACCTATAGATATGCAAAGTCGTGGGTTGTCGGCAGTAGAATGTTGCCCCTCCTCTCTTGCCCGTGGATGCAGTAAAAGCCTGCTAAGAGCTACCTCCAGAAGATGGGCAGCTGCGTCATTTCGTGTATCAACATCCCATACTGCGCTCGCCAACCCGCCTGGCAAGCGTGGTGAGTATGGCGACTACCCCTTATAGACATCCATGAGGGGGGCCTGTGTTCAGTAGTGGACGTTATACGGCTGATATGATGATACAAAGTCAAACTCAATAAGTGTTTATTCAATATATTATATAAATATATTATTCACTCACACTATATCGAGTAAGCTGGTGTATTTGCGTATGATATGGGTGCTCATACTGCCCGAATACCATTTGTAATTTTTAAAACTGAAATCACGATAATACATCTTTTCGCAAGTGTTAATTAAGTGTTATATATAAACGTTTTGTTTACGAGAAACGAACTTTCTGCATTCTCGTCATCTCACAATAGACAGATGTCTATTGCCAACCGATTGTGTTGAATTGAATGGTAAAGAATGCTAATAAACTTTTACAGTGATGTGACAAGTTCGGAGTAGACACTGAGAATGGGACGAAGTATCACGCAAAGTGACGATTTGCGTGAGAGATTTGTGAGATAAACTAGGATATGAATGTTTGTGTCTAATACTACGCGTTCATCGAATCCTCCATATTTCTTAAATAACTTGTGATATATTAAACAAATTAAATCTTCTTAAAAGTGTCGCGCTCCACTCCACCCATCTTAACATGGCAGCTTTTACCAAACTTATTCAGTTAACGATACGATTATAGGCTAAAACATTGATAATCAATATAGAATAAATAATCTAAATGACGAGGAAATATTTATTTATTTTTATGTGGGCGTTTAGTGTCATACATATGTAAGTCATAATTGCTAACCGTCATAAGTGGTCTGATTTTAGTTTTTTGCCCTCTTCTTGTCTTGGATGTTATCTCCACAATAAGAAATATAGTAAAATAATTATCCTAAAATATAAAAAAAACACGATCAATCCCTTTTGTGTCCATTGATATACTAAATAACTTACACGAAATTTTATCGACAGAATTACATTATTTAATTCCATGTTAATGACATGATATGAGTATGATATAAGTATGATGATTAGTGTACAGGGATATATTATCTTAGCCATCTTTCCCAGTAGTCATCCGTGAATTTTGTAATATTGAAGAGTTTTGATAACGTTTGTGGTCTTCTTTATCGGTACCACTTAACCAAATCATACTTTTTGAATGCAAATGCTTGACCGTGAGCCAAATATGCCGAAATTGCTATGTTTCATCAATATTGTTACTACCTACTGGGGGGTTTGATAAAAATGGGGCCTAATTCAAAGTGTATCTATTCGAACTCAAAAATATTTTACCAAATCGCTTCATAAACGACGGAGATCTGAGGTAACAAAGATTAAAAAAATCAAACAATAAAATACAGACGACTTGAGAACCTCCTCCTTTTTTTTGAAATCGGTTAAAAAATTAACAAATAGTCCCAACATCATCACATCTTGACAACTACTTTATAGGTTCCAACTCAAAGCTTTTTTTATATTATGATAGAAGTTCAGAAAAATTCAGAATTTCGCCTCTTTGTGTTTGAAGTCAGTTATTAAGCTGTATAAAATATTGACTCGTAGCGATCACCAGTCATTCATAATTTCACAGGTATCTCATGACGTTGATTGTAAATACGCAAACGGGTTATCCGTGTTCCGTAGTAAGATTTGTTACGTCTGTTTGCCGCATAGAGTAATGGTATATTAACTTCAAACGCAAAGCCGGTATCGTGCAGACCGGCTATTATTGCCGTCTACCACGATTGTGGGTCGGTAGCAAACATAAACTGCATATATGTATATCATTAAACACAATATTCAAAATAATAGTTTACTTTGTATACTTTAATAAAGTAAGCCCTTTAACATCTATAATCGACTAGCTTTTGCCCGCGACTTCGTCCGCGTGGAAGTCATAAAACGTAAAATCCCCTTTTTCACGCAGAGCCACTTTGATTCGAAAATATAAATGCCATTTATTCCCTATCCCGTGGGAATTTCAAAAAATCCCTTCTTAGTGCACCTCTAGGATACTCAAGGTATATGTGTGCCAAATTTCAAGTCATTAGGTCCAGTGGTTTAGGCTGTGCGTTGATATATCAGTCAGTCAGTCAGTCAGTGAGTCAGTCAGGACTTTGAATTTTATATGTATATGTATATAGATGATTTATACAGCATCAGCATATATAAATTGATAGGTATTCCAGCAGTACTTTGCTGTTTGGGCTTCCATGCTCCAACATAAAAATAAGCAAAATAATCGAATCAATACGTAGGTACCTAAATAACAAAGTTATCTCTAACGAAAACCTGTTATTGGAACATAAATTCCATATTTAAAGGAAAGGTGACATTAATCGAAAAACATCCGCAATAGACGTGAGAATGGGTATTTTAGGGTTCCGAACCGCAAGAGGAAGAACCAGAACCATTACAGGATTACTCGTTTGTCTGTTTGTCTTACTGTCAAGACGCTTTTTATTCGAAACGGCTGAAGGTATCTAAATCGAAGGTCGAATCGAAATCTTGAAATGTATACGAAACATCAAGCCTCACGACTCTAAAATTTGAAATGCTGAGAGATTTAGTGACAATTTGACTTACTATTTTAAATGATAAACGTTAATCACTATAAATAGATACACCAGCAAATGACGTAGGTATAATGTCTGACCGTGCTACTACCTAGCATAGGTATTTCATCAAACAATATATTATTATAATTTCGGAACGCTTAAGGCGCGAGTCTCGCTCGTTCTTGTCCGTTTTATAGACATTTTGTCCAGATTTCAGCATACTGACCAAGTTTATAACTTGGAAACAATTTAATCAGTTTTATATTTTGAGAGATTTTAGAAGAACTACGTCGATATGAGATTCTGTTTCACATAAAAACCCATCGTGTCCGGCCAGGCATTCGATAATGTTTAGATATGGAGTTTTATTTTAGACTGTATTTTCTTTACGTTAAGGATGACAGCATTGAATAATAAATGGCTGTAATTCGAGAAACCATTCAACTTTACGATCTTAGGTTTGTATCTGCTGTTCAAAGTGTTTTACCATATAAAGCACCTCTAATATTATCTTTAATTGAATATTGAAGTTATAGTCCTATAGGTATAATTTAAGAGTATTTTTATATGGTTTGCCATAATATCCAGAGCTAATCCATTTAATTAAAAGTGCCGTTCCTTTAAGGAGGTTCTAGGTTTACTTGCAATCAAATACCAATACGAAATTTTATTACAAAGTGATATCTTGAGAACGCAATGGCATCCAATGCGTAGGTACCGCAATACTAATGTAATGTGATAATAAGCTTTTACGCATGCAATCATGAAGGGAGACATATTTTAAGATTATAAAATTATACAAATATATGCAAAGAATTTTCTATCTTAACAGCCACGTCAATAAAATCATTATACGCGTTAGTACGCGAGGTGTATTTAAAGAGCACTGTTTACTGGGAGTATTAATGTTGATAAGAGAATTTTAAATGAGTGGATTCTGCTTAAAAATGTGTAAAGTGCTCGATATGGATTTGTGAGAGGAAAAAACTTGGCTGGATCGTTTAGGACGCGCGGCCGAGGCTGCCTCTCCGCCGCCGCGCCTCCTGCCTTTAATGATCACTTTTTGTAGGATCCTGGTACACATCAAAAGCGACCTGCGGAGCACAAATCACCAAATTGTATCTAGAGTTTTTAAAAACGATCTTATTCATATTGTTTTATACCTCATCAAGCGACAACTCCACGGTAGATCAAGCTGAAACTTTGCACTTAGAAATGTAGACCATGATTAACACACATTTTATTCTTACCCATGAATAATTTATTCTCACTGATTTATTAAAACTTTAATGTTTCCTTAGCATTTGTGGAGCAAACTACGTCTCAGACATAATTGATAAGAAGTAATGTTCCATGTATGTAAACATCCGTTACAATTTACTAAATAGGTGGAAGGTATTCCGGTATTTATTGGTGATTCAATGCAAGTAGTGTGTGCCGTGGGGTGCTGGCAGTAGAATGTTACCCCTTCTCTCTTGCCCGTCGATGCAGTAAGAATCTGCCAAAGGATATCTCCGGAAGATGGACAGCAGCGTCTTTCCGTGTATCATCATCCCGTACTGCGTTCGCCAACCCTTCTGCCAAGCGTGGCGAGTATGGCAACAAACTCCTCATGTTCTTGGAGATCCATGAGGGAGGCCTATGTCCAGCAGTGGACGTGGACAGTAGTCCTAAGGCTGAGATGAATGTGGACTCACATCATTTAGGTAAGTTCATGGTATTGTGTTCTGCTCAACCGCTACCGGCTATGACTTGATCCGCGGAGGCTACGTCCCCCGCCCGCCCGCACCCCGCCTTATTTTATTGCCACGCTGGCACAGCCGCCGCGGCCAGCCCTCGAGATGAGCTTCCATCGCGATCGCTTGCTGGGTTCTCGCCCCCAATCATTATTTAATGTAATTATTTGGCCGGTAAACAAATTTTTTTTAGGAAATTATTAGTCATGTGCAACTTTTTATCTGTCGGCTTCGTCTTCGGTCGATTTCACGTCTTGTCATGTATTGCAAACCCACGAGTAAAACGGGTAGACTACAAAATCATTGTAAATTTCGAGCGCTATTAGCCGGCCATGGACTAAAAGTAGCAATTAATAAAAAGTAATTGGTTTACGTCCACTGGTGGGTAATATATTTTATATCGGTGTCGTAAAGGTATAAAAATTACGTAAGCAGCTCATAATCGCCGAGCGAAGTCAACAAACTCGTGAAAGCGCGAGAGGTACTAAAGATCTGAGCAAAAGACATGGACGGCGCGTTGTCTCGCGTTACGACGTAGCATGCAGCCGGCGCGGGCGCAGGCTTCTCGGCTCACCCATTGGTGACATCGCTCTTTATCTCTCGAATAATTTACACTAATTAAAGAACCAGTCTCCCAATAAAAACTTTTAATTTGAAAACAAGGTTTCGTATTCGTTTTCCGTTTGAAGAAATGTTTGTAGTTTTTATCAAACTTCTAAGTACCGTACTTTTAGGCTCTATTTCCATTTCGTGTCGTGCTAACTTGCAATAAAATTAACAAGTAGTTCCATTAAATTATATTGCTTTGGCTATTATTCATCTTACTTCTCGATAGGAGAAATTTTAAACTTACACACCTGTGCTCGTGCCTACTAATTTGAATCTACAGGCACGAAGACTCAGATTTGAACATAAACAGAATGAAACCTTCTTTGATTCTTCTTCCAATTAATCAGTAGTTACAGGTACCTACTACTACTACCGTTTCATGACTTCACTGTACTAGCTGTACAGGAACAAATACACCTTTAAACTTTTAAAGACTAGCTAGACTAGTGTGATCATCGGAGGTGTGAAATGCAATTTGAAAACTAGATCCTAATAAGATATTGATTGGACTCACTATCCAGGCCATGGTCGATTGAGTAAACTAAAAGCTAGCGTATCCTTTAAAAATTAACGATCATCCTTTTTACCTGGTGCCGCTGTCCGAGCGCAAATAAAAAACGGTTTCCCGCGTAAAGGGTTCACTTCCCATCACATGGAGGTTGAAGGTACTCACGCACACATACAAAAGAGCAACACACATACGTCTGTTTGTGTATAATACACGCCCAGCGATGGTCCAGAGTCCGAAGAAATATCAACGGGGGATAAGATTTCCGAATGACGAAAGAAACATGTGGATCAGACTTTAAATTGCCTTTTTATTTCTTGGAATGTGAATTAGGTTTTCAATATTTATTTCTACTTAATATAATTACTAGCTGTTCCGGCGAACTTCGTACCGTCCTACTAATACAACTGCTTACTACCACTACTACTACTACTCTACAATTACTCTACTACTACTCCACAACTTCTACTCTACTACTACTACCATGGACCAAATCAATACTGGACTGCTAATATACTTACTAGAAATCGTCACTCAATTAATGTCAAATTCTCAGTGTATTTCTAGATGGCGCTGTACCTTGAGCTACTTAAACGTTGCCAATAATTTCCGTTTGGAGCGCTAGCCGCTGATTGTATTGCGAGTCTTTCTATATTTCAGTCTGCTGGGCAAACATGTGACGTGTATTTTTGATCACGCATATTCATATTTTAATAAAATAGGCATATAGAATAAACATGTCTAAACCTACCTGGGTAAGCTAAAAATAAACCAAATAAGGTGTAGGTCTAATGTTTCCTCTGATGAATATCCTAGGTGAGATATCAGGAAAAAAAATCCTGTTGTCTCCCCTGGGCAGGGCAGATATCAGATCTTACTTTTAAAAAACTGTTTTTTAGTACTGTTGTCTCCCCGCAATACTTATTCAGGATGTTTCCACATTTATCATCGATTAGGTTAGTAGTGGTATTATTATGAATGTCAAAGGAATGTTATATTATTTAGTAGGTATTCTATGTATTTAATACTTGCTGCAAACCGTGGTTTCACTCGCGTAGTTTCCGTTCCCGTGGGAATACGGGGATAAAATATGTTACTCAGGGATAACATTTTTAAGGTTGACATTTGTAAAACCCAAAAATCAATGGCCGTTTAAAGTTTGACAGCTGTCATCGAAAAAGTACATCTCATGAAGGTCTTTCTTTTGAGCCCACAACGGAAAATGTGTAGGACAGGTAGTTAGTTTCCGAGATAAGTATGGCCCTTTGAAGTTTGACAGCTGTCATCGGAAAAGTGAAAGTCAATGCGTTCAATTAGCTCTATGTAATATAAGTCTAGAATTTAATTATTTACTGTATTTTTTTTTCGTGACGTAAAGTAATTGATGATAGAATGTTGGCTCTTCTCTACTATCTACTCCAGTGAGTAGATAGAATGTTGGCTCTTCTCTCTTGCCCGTGGCTGTAGTAGGAATCTGCTAAGAAGATGGGCAGCAGCGGCTTTCCGTACCAATTTCAATATTCAACACTCCGCTCGCCCACCCAACGTATACGTCGCCGCATGGCAACAATCATGATTTTGGAGATCCATGAGGATGGTGGTCTAAGTCCAGCCGTGGACGTGAACAGTAGATGTCCTACGGCTGAGATGACATCATTAATAAATAACGACTGACTACATGTTTGATGTCATACAATATTTTTATGTTAGCGCCATCTATATTTGACTGCTGTATCTTTACGAGTATCTTTAAATAGCTTGAGTTTAAGTTTAGTCACATAATAACTTCTTGAACGCTTTTGATATTTGACAACCATAAAATGTCATCCCATCATCCGTATTAAATAATCCGTATTGCTAAAATAAATTGAATACAGAATACAAATTATTAGATATGAGTTTAAAAAATGTGTGCCTGTGCGTTCTGCGAAAAAATATTCTATTCTCAAATTCCATGTAAATAGTCTCTAGTTAGCTGCTTATTATTCTAAATGAGTACGGTCATTACGTTTCGCCATGCCATAAGAGATGAGCTTTGAAATTTGTATTGTATTTATATGGGGTCATATTATGTGGTTTAGAATAAACAATAATGATATAAAATATGCTTTACATGTATAATATGATTAAATAATTACGATACAAACCTAACAAACTTTTTGTATAAACATTCGGTTCGGTTGGTAATCATCGAACCATTAGTCTGTTCATACTTAAAGTTAAATTAAATAATTACTTCTGGTATGAAGTTTGGACGTTTGTTTTTAAACATTAACTTTTTTGTACTAAACTAGTTTAAGTACAAAAAAATAATGTAAGTCATATCCACTGTCAGAAGTTGTTATTTTTATATTTTTTGTTTCTCAACCACAGCCTACAACGGCACATCCATTATAGGGTTTTATTATCTTACATCAAAGTTCGGAATCGAAAGACATCGGCCTAAAAGGGCAGCGTCCGTGCAATCAAAAATATACTCTATAGCCCTTATGTATAAAAGTGAAGTTTAAAGTGCATAGTTTAAGGAAGTTTAAGCATTCATATAGATACGCGACTTTTTTATATATCTCGGGGATTCCTTTGTGGTCCTTTTTAAGAGGCCTATGTTGTCAGGTGATTTTTCTATTCAAATTATTTATCATTATTAACAGTTAGTAACTTTATTTCACACTAGCTGACCCGGTGTGTCAAATTCGTTAGGCGGTAATTTATAGCCTATGACACGCACAAATACTGTGGCTTTCTATTAATAAAAGAATTTTGAAATTCAGTTCTGTAGTCCAGAGATTACCCCCTACAACCTCACAAACTCACAAACTTTACCGCTTTATAATATTAGTATAGATACATGTAAATAATTAATATTTGCTCAGGTATATATTAGGAAAAATATATGATTCGTTTTAATTTATAAAATCTCAGCATCTGAGCGATTTTATTTTTATTCACTGCAATATAAACAGAGCAACGATTGCGATTATTTTTACTCAGTCATGATTAAAAGGCATTAAAAGTATTTGGTCTCCCGTTGTGTATGCGATGTGTGTTTCGTTTCGATCTGATCGATCTTTGTTTTTATCGCTTTGATTCAGCATCAAAGTCATAGTTCACTTGCCTGAGTCTCACCAACAGCTTAATTACCTATATATGTAGTACCTTTATATCATAATTTTATACACACACACACACAACACATTACACACACAACACATTACAAACACACACACACACACACAAACACAAACATTACACACACACAACACTAGGTACACTTTATACACAACCTACTTACTTTAGTTTTGTAAATATTTTAAATATTATACACTTACGTGTCTGTACTCTAGATATTAGTAACTAATAATTGAAGAGCGAGATCCTCTAAGACAGGTATTTTTTATACTTAAAAGAGGGTCCCAAACCCATGAAATGTATTTTTTAGTTTAAGTTACAGAAATAAAAAATATTTGTATTTGTATTTGTAAATCTTTTTAAGTTTGTTTTCTTAATTCAATAAATAATTCAATAAAAAAAATAATGGTACCGGGTAATAATAAATGTGTTCTGATCGTGAAAGTTTAAAATATACTAGATTCTTTGTCAGTTAGGTATTTATTATTCGCTGTAACAAGTCCAGTTGTCCTACTAGTTCGATTGGCGGTGTCGGCAACTGAGGTTGTGTTGTTAAAGCCAGTGTCTCATCTGCTTACTTGTAGCTCACAATACCTCGATTCTTACACAACTCCATGAGATGAATTCTCTTTGCATAATATCTCAAAGCATTGATCGTAAAATTGAAAATTGGAGAAACTGTATAAGATAACATAGTAATGCATTGTTAATGTTATTCAAGTGTGAGGGAGCTTATTAGTGCGACAGAGACGAGGCATACGGCTTCGATCCGCGCGACTGAGAGGAATGGACGACAACAAGGCTAGCTTTACCTTATAAGTATATGAATGTACGTTTTTATTAACTCGATTCGTTATACGGTCTGCTATTATAATAATATATGAGTACAGATAATCACATTTCAGACCAACTTCAAGATTACGGTCTGATGTTTACAAAAAATAAAAACCACACGACATTTTGATTCTAGAGCATCTAGGATGTAGTTCTTTTATATTACTTCATCTGATTATTTTAGGAATCTAGCAGAATTAGTAAAAGGTAATTATGTTATTTTTAATTAAATAACTAATCTGGAGAAAGTAAAAATATGTGGGGCGATAAAACGCGTTGAAGTCTTTTGTAGTAGGAAACTTCCATTCCAAATCAAAAAAAAATTATGTTTGGAAAAGGAAAAGTAAGCCTAGTGCGAGTCAGACTGAAACACAGTTTTAACATTGTGTTTTAAAATGATGGGCCTCTAAAGGTTATGATATGATAGAAAGTACGAAGAGTTTAAAGCAAACGTATAATGAGGGGCGACGGAGTCATTTGTAGGAAACTTCCATCGTGTTAGTAAACACTCAGACGGGATGGTATAATTATTAAAATATGGGATTATCGGGTATTTATTGCGTAATTACCTTTATTTTATTCCCGACGTTTCGACCGGATTGCACCTGGTCGTGGTCGCGGGGAGACTATGAAACTAGGGATGGTATAAATTGAATTCCAAAAATCGAAACAGGAGTAAGGAAAAGAGTATGGGAGTAAGGAAATTACTCACTTTCATAGTTTATATTGGTTGTACCTCTAGTATTAGCTAAATGTACGTACGTATTTCTTTATTGATACAAAGAGGTCAGTAGATACCTATATATATTTATCAAATGCGCAATAAACTACTGAGCTAGGTGTCTGTTTTATCTGCAAACATGGCTTTATTTCCCGTTCCACGGGCTATATTAAATTTAAGTGTAAATTATAGGTAATTCATTGTGTTTGATATAGAACCGTAATTATTGCACCGATAATATATTTACAATGGATGTTGTAGGAATAAATAAAATAATTTGCTATCGTTGTAGCTAGTTGGCAGTCGATACAGATAATGATTTAAAGATAAGAGCTAGTTTAGTGTCGACCGGTGTACCCAGCATTAAACATTGTATTGAACTACCACTTGCAAAAAGTCGTAAGTTAACAGAACTTGGTCTCAGTATAAATCACGTCACTGGGTAAGGTAGCGGATGGTTGTTTATACGCAAAATGTAACAATCGCTATAAATATTAAGTTTCGTTGTTTTTATGTAAATAAAGTGCCCAAGGCGGGTAAATAAGGGCTTTAAAGGTTACACATTCTCTGGTGGAGCGCTGACTTGTGCTTGGTATGTCGATGTTGATTGCGGCAGGGCGCAGGACTCTCCTCTCGCGCCGAGACGGCAAGGACCCGGCAAGGGCGCACCTCTCACTGCATCACACGCACTTCATACGACATGTATTTTTGGACATCAATGCAATATTGCTTTCAACCGAGGACTACCATATATATATACAGATCAAACTTAACGACCTTTTAATAGGCATAATTTTCTTATAAATAACTGCAATATTATTTTCGACGTTTCCTCATTGAAATAATAGTTTCCATCATCATCATAATTTTAGCCGACAGCTGTGCACGCTCACTACTAGACATAGGCCTCCCTCATGGATCTCCAAGATAATGAGGGGCTTTTTGCCATATTCACCACACTTGGCAGAAATAGTTTAGTAATTAAATCTATAAGGTACTTTTAACATAAATATTAGAACTGGTTAAAGGTACCATACATATTTAATAGGAAGTATGTGTTCTAATTGTCTAATATTCATTTGAGCTAATAGGTACCCCAAAGATTTAATTATGAATATAATAACTCATTATAATATAATAACAAAAACACGGGAATATAACGCGTTATACCTTTGATTATTCCCGTCCTTAATAATTAATTATCATAACACATACTTTCTGTATTGTTGTAAGTTAAACCAAATTCAACAAACCTGATACAAATATCTGGTTAAATATCATCGAAAAAAATTGTGAATTAACACACGAAACGAACAAAGAACAAAGCGAAAGGGTACTTGAGTCTGCGTGTGCTGGTACCTTTTGACCTGTAGGTACTTTAATTACAAACATACCTTCACTCGTTGAGCACGTCACCACTTCACAAACTAACATGTACCTTACTGTAGTAGGTACTCCTAATTAATATTTATCCAAGTAAAATAATAACTCGTTATAATTATGCATGCAATTAAAGTACTGCTTCTTTGAACGGGTTTAATCATTTACCAATAAGCATAATGTCATTCTGTGAATTAAACTCACAGTCATGTAGGCATGCCTACAATGCAAATAGTGCCAATTTATTAAAACAAAAGAAAAATAACTTTTTACTGCAGATGTTTTTTAAACGTTCTTATCTCGTTGAATTGGATGCAATCTATGGAGTTTGCTGGATCATTAAGCGAATGCTTGGCGCGCTTAAAGAAGAAAGCCTCAGGAGCAATATGGAATATAGTTTTTATGGTGCGCAGTGGGTTCCTTGCGAGCCGCTTGACGTACAAGGAGACGCCTCTCTGCGATGTAAATGATCCCCTTGAATAATGTATCCCATTCTCGGCTCCCACTTCTACCAATCGCGTATATGGCACACGGCAGAACACCGTTACTTCTAACCGATACTGGCTACATATTCAAAGAAATAAACATAAATTAACAGCAACTTTTAACACAAACGTCAAGCTTACGGTAAAGCAGCATTTTTTCATTGGTAACTTATATCAATGCTCTGATGGCCTCCGTTTTCGAAGATTGTCATCGTCTTGAACAATTATGTATTATAGCTAGAATTTAAATTACAATAATGGAAATTAATTAAAAATTCAGGGACATGCTAGCTTTGATTTTCCACTACCTAAATTTAGTTTTTTTATTGCTGACCCTGAAACAATGGCTAGTTAAATTATTTTTTCAATATCAAAATGCTACAAACAAACAATGCAATATTATGTGGTCATTATAATTTTGATGCCGTGGGGCGCCGGCAGTAGAATGTTGCCTCTCCTCTCTTACCCATGGATGCAGTAAGAATCTGCTAAGGGATACCTCCGGAAGATGGGCAGCAGCATCTTTCCGTGTTTTTTCACTACCCTATACTGCGCTCGCCAACCCGCCTGCCAAGCGTGGCGAGTATGGCATCAACCCCCTCATGACAACACAACAAAAAACCAGGCCCCGAGTCCCCGGCGGCCCCGCTAATCCTGGCTACGGTAGCAGTCACGGTAACGGCGGGGCTAGGGGTGCTAAGAATCCCCGGGAGACGATCGGCTACCAACCCCTACGACGACCACTGGCCCTGGTAACACACAACATCCGCACTTTGAGGACAGACGATAAGATTGTTGAGCTGGAAGAAGAAATTAGTAGATTACACTGGGACATTTTGGGGCTATCAGAAGTCCGTAGAGAGGGCGAGGACACGATATCCCTTAAGTCCGGTAACCTACTATACTACCGGGAGGGCGACCAACAGTCCCAAGGTGGTGTCGGGTTTCTCGTTCACAAGTCACTCATTAACAACATTGTCACCATCGACAGTGTGTCGAGCAGGGTCGCGTACCTAACACTCAGAATATCTAAGCGATATTTGCTGAAGGTCGTTCAGGTATATGCGCCGACCTCGTCACACCCAGATGAAGAAGTAGAGTCTATGTATGAGGACATCAGTAGAGCCATACATACGAACAACACTCACTTCACTGTTGTAATGGGGGACTTCAATGCAAAGCTAGGCATGAGAAGCGATAATGAGTTGAGAGTGGGGCAATTTGGGTATGGGCAACGGAACCCCAGGGGACAGAGGCTGGCCGATTTTCTGGAGAAAGAAGGACTCTTTATGATGAATTCTTTCTTCCAGAAGCCGCCTCACAGGAAATGGACCTGGATGAGTCCCAATGGTTCTACGAGAAATGAGATTGATTTCATCCTGACCAACAAGAAACGAATATTCAATGATGTCTCTGTGATTCACAGGGTGAAAACCGGCAGTGATCACCGAATTGTAAGGGGCACATTGAATATGAACGTTAAACTTGAAAGGTCCCGTTTGATGAAATCTACGCTCCGACCCACTCGCGCACATATCCAAAACCTCGAGAGCTTTCAACTCGAACTCGCAAATCGCTTTGACTGTCTAGGAGTAGATGCATCGGTGGACGAGATCAATAACAGGTTCGTAGAAACCGTCCATACGGTGGGGTCCCAGTTCTTTAAGACCCCCCGTACTAATAGACCTCAGAAACTTTCTGATGACACCCTAAACCTCATGGCTGAACGACGTTCTTTGCGACTGCAGTCTCCCGATGATGCTCAGTCACATAGGCAGCTCAATAGACAAATTTGGAAATCCTTGCGGCACGATATTCGTACCTTTAATACAGCCAGTATTAAAGATACGATAGAGCGGAATAAAGGCTCCAAAGTGTTCGCGAGAGATAGTTCTATTGGGCAGAGCCAGATGACGAAGCTGAAGAGGGAAGATGGCAGCATAACGTCAAGTAAAGCAGAAGTGTTAAGGGAAGTCGAAAGGTTCTATGGACGGCTCTACGATTCGGTCACTAAACCTGTTTGCAGTGCGGCCAACGACCCAAGAGCTAAACTGACCCGACATTATACCGAGGATATCCCGGACATCAGCCTGTACGAGATCAGGATGGCCTTGAAACAGCTTAAGAACGACAAGGCGCCGGGTGAGGACGGAATCACTTCAGAGCTTCTGAAAGCGGGTGGATCACCGGTACTTAAAGTCCTTCAGAAGCTATTTAATTCCGCCTTGCTTGAAGGTACGACGCCGAAAGCATGGAACAAGGGCGTGGTGGTTCTGTTTTTCAAGAAAGGTGACAAAACCTTACTTAAGAATTACAGACCCATCTCGCTGTTGAGCCATGTTTATAAGCTGTTTTCAAGGGTCATCGCGAACCGTCTCGAACGCAGGTTTGATGACTTCCAGCCTCCCGAACAAGCCGGGTTCCGAAAAGGCTACAGTACCATAGACCACATACATACGCTGCGGCAAGTCATACAGAAGACCGAAGAGTATAACTTGCCGCTATGTCTTGCGTTTGTGGACTATGAGAAAGCCTTCGATTCGATCGAAACATGGGCGGTGCTTGAGTCTCTCCAACGATGCCGAATTGACTATCGGTACATCGAAGTGTTGAAGTGTTTGTATACAAACGCCACTATGTCAGTCCGAGTACAAGAACAGAGCTCGAAGGCGATTCCCTTAAAAAGAGGCGTAAGACAGGGAGACGTAATCTCTCCGAAACTGTTTACGACCGCTTTGGAAGATGCCTTCAAGCTCCTGGAATGGAAAGGGCTGGGCATCAATATTAACGGCGAATACATCACTCACCTTCGATTTGCCGACGATATTGTGGTCATGGCAAAGTCGATGGAAGAGCTCAGCACGATGCTCGAAGGCCTCAATCGAGTCTCCCAGCGGGTAGGCCTTAAAATGAACATGGACAAGACGAAAATCATGTCAAATGTCCATGTCGTGCCTGCCCCAGTTATGGTTGAGAACTCGGCTCTTGAAGTTGTCGACGCGTACGTATACCTAGGACAAACAGTCCAATTAGGTAGGTCCAACTTCGAGAAAGAGGTCAATCGTCGAATCCAACTCGGATGGGCAGCGTTTGGGAAACTTCGCAACGTCTTTTCGTCCAACATACCTCAGTGCCTTAAGACGAAAGTCTACAACCAGTGTGTGTTACCAGTGATGACATATGGAACCGAGACGTGGTCCTTCACTATTGGCCTTATGAACAAGCTCAGAGTCGCTCAACGAGCTATGGAGAGGGCTATGCTCGGGGTTTCTCTACGGGATCGAATCAGAAATGAGGAGATACGTAGAAGAACTCGGGTCACCGACATAGCCAAACGGATTAGCACGTTGAAGTGGCAATGGGCAGGCCATATAGCGCGCAGAACAGATGGCCGATGGGGCAGCAAAGTTCTCGAATGGAGGCCACGGATCGGCAAGCGCAGCGTAGGACGTCCACCTACAAGATGGGCAGACGACTTGGTGAGAACTGCTGGTCGGCGGTGGATGCAGACGGCTTCCAACCGCAGTACTTGGAGATCAATGAGGGAGGCCTTTGTCCAGCAGTGGACGTCCTACGGCTGAAATGATGATGATGATGATGATGATAATTTTGATTTGCCTCGAGACGATGTAACCGAGTTCACGGCCTCCACAGTACACCTCTTGCATGCTGCTGTATCTATATGCTATTTCTTCCGCGTGTTTTTGTTCCGGTAACGAAATAATTACCTTCACCCAAGAGAATGACGAAATATTATAATTTGCTAGAGCATACAATTTAGTTATACAAGGCACCGTTTCAAATAATATAATCATCATCATCATCCACAGGCCGATTCCACCCACTGCTGGGTATAGGCCTCCCTAAGTTTGTGCTATCCACCACGATCCTGTGCTAGTCGCATCCATTGACGCCCTGCGATGTGATAATAATAATAATATAATATAATACTTAATGATAAATAATAAGTAAACTACCCCTCCCAAAGTCCAACCTTTAACGTCCGCGACGAACACCAGTCACACGTGGGAGGGGGAACCTTGTAAAATCAAAACTTACGAGCTAATAAGGTAATGGCAAACCCTTTATGGAGATGAGTAATAGAAGTAAACGTATATGGCCGCTTCCCGGGGGCGATCGCCGGGGCACGTCTGGAGCCGATGCTGGACGTTCCAGCATACAAACCATCGGTGGCGGAGGGTTTAGGGGTCGGCCCTCCGTCGGGGAACCCGAACAAAGCGAGACCGCCCAACCATTGCCTGATGATACTTTGCGGAGTAGGGAAACATCTCCCACAAACTCTGCCGGTGCATCAGAAGTGACCACTGGAAGTTCAACTAATGTTAACGATGATGCCAGAAGAAAGTGGTCAGAAGCAGAACTTCACGAACTAATGTTCTGCTTCTTCAAAGCCAGAGCCGGAGGGCCAGGCTACATCAAACGTTTCGAGAGACTATTTAGAGACTGAAATATAAATAATCCCAAGATTGACAAATTTACAGGTAACACATTATCCAACCAAGCAAGAAGCATCATAGCACGTAAAGTCCTATCCACACAAGTACTAGATCAAATTAAATTTAAAGCAGAACAATCTTTATCCAACACACAAGTCACACCGCTTCCCACACATAGTTCACCAAATATTCATACACCGCCTAGGAATGCGACGCCTATAGTAATAGAAATTATCGAGGAACAAGTCTCTATAACTACACAAACACCAGAAATAACAGCCACAGACACACAGACAATACCGGAAGAAGTTTTAAATCAACTGATTCCTCCGTCTCATAACATTGAAGTAAATGAAGACCAAGATCCACTCATTCTACAGTTACTACAAACGCTAGCGGAAACAAAAGAAATTGAGATAGAGAATAGGGAAACGCTGCCAAAGCCGAACTTTAATAAAAAATATATTCAAAATTTAAACAAAATTAATGATTTTTTGCCTAGCCTATTGGAAATAAATAAATCACTACGAGATATAAATCACATCATCTATGCCTGCGCAAAAACATTATTGATAGCTAATAATCAAAAACCATACACACCCCCAACTTCACGAAAACTTAAGCGAGACCCACCATGGAAAACTCGAATAAAAAACAACTTAGAAGCATTTAGGAAAGAACTTGCGCAGCTTACAGAAATAAAGAGAGGAAATAATAGCAGAACCATGCGTAGAGTAAGAGGCAATTTATTTACTAAATATAACGTAAGAAACGAACAGGATTTAGACTACAGAATCGAACAACACACACAAAAAGTAAAAGCATTAGCAGGTAGACTTAAAAGATATAGTGATATGAATGATAGAAAAACACAAAACAAACTATTTCAAGAGAATCAACACAAATTTTACAGAAGCTTAAACGGGGAGCAAATTACACCAACTCAAATACCAACACAGAGTGAGGTTCAGAGATTCTGGTCCTCAATCTTATCAGAACCCGTGCCATACAACACTCATGCGCAATGGATTTCTGATGTAGAAGAGTCCATGGGAGATGTTGAAGAGGATGTTGCGTTTAGGGAAATAGACTTAGATAAAATTAAGAGAGCTGTCAGGAAGATTCATAACTGGAAGGCACCAGGTATAGATAATATACAAAACTACTACCTTAAATATTTAACAAGTACACACAAATATCTCGCACAGTTATTTGATAGAATAATAAAAGGAATCGAACCCGTAGAACATTGGTTCACAACAGGAAAGGTAATTTTGCTGCCAAAAAATCAAAATACAGAAGACGTTAAAAACTGGCGCCCCATAGCTTGCTTACCAACTATGTACAAATTGCTGACTTCTGTATTAGCTGATGAACTCTACATACATTGCGATACAAATAACATCTTAGCACCGGAACAGAGGGGATGCAGGCGTCGCTCCCGAGGCTGCAAAGACCATCTCATGATCAACAAAGCCATACTGGAGGATGCACACCAGTGTCAGAAAAACTTAAGTATGGGGTGGGTTGACTATCAGAAAGCTTTTGATAGCATATCACATGAGTGGTTACTCAAAGTACTTGATATTTACAAATGTCCACCTGCTGTCAAAGGCTTTCTTGAGATAGTTATGCCTACATGGAATGTTATCATGACAGCCTATGGAGCAAACGCCTGCATTACCACTGACCCAATTTACGTCCGCCGGGGAATATTTCAAGGCGACTCTTTGTCGCCTTTACTGTTCTGTCTAGGCTTGAACCCGCTTACAAACATCCTGAGTAAATATGAATCCAAAGGTTATAAACTCAAAAACAATAGCACTATAAACCACTTGTTATACATGGACGATCTTAAATTGTACTCTAATAACTCCAATAATTTAAAAACTTTAATTGACAGCACAGAAATATTCACAGAAGACATCGGGATGAATTTTGGGTTTAGTAAATGCAATGTATTACATTTAGCGAAAGGTAGGAGGCAAGAACATGAAGGTAGAGGTCATATTCTACTTAGTGGGGAGGAGTTTAAACATCTACGTAATGATGAACAATACAAATATTTAGGAGTACATGAATCTGGTAAAATAGATCACAGCGAAGCCAGGCAACAAAGCCAAAAAGAATATTTCCGTAGAGTTAAATGTCTCACTAAATCACATCTCAACGCACGTAACCTATTAAAGTCAATTAACATATACGCAGTACCGGTTCTTTTATATACATTCGGCATAGTAAATTACAAAACAAGCGATTTAAAGAAAATAGATGTAAAAACTAGAAAAATATTAGCAATGAATAAAGTTCATCAACAAAAAGCTGAAGTAGAACGATTGTATTTGCCAATAGAAGAAGGGGGTAGGGGATTAACTAATGTAGAAATGCTGTATAAAACACAAATTATTAAATTCAGAAACTATTTAAGAGGAGAACAAGACCATATTATAAAAGCAATCGTAAAACAGGATAGAAAAAAGGTTAAATATTCAATAAGTAAAGAGTCACAAGTAAATTTATTAGAAATAGGTCTTGAGAATGAAGAAAATTATACAGATAACGAAATTCGTAAGGCTGTCTTAAAAACTAAAATCAATAAATGGAAAGCCAAGCCGCTTCACGGACATTTTTATAATAAAGTATTGGATAAAGAAAATGTAGATAGGGTAAATTCATTTAAATGGATCAAAAAACAACCGTTAACACCAGGGCTAGAATCATCAATCTATGCTATACAAGATCAAGCAGTAGTAACTAGGCAGCATGAAAGAGATATCCTGAAAAGAGCAGTGGACGGTAGATGCAGGCTCTGTATGGCAAAAGATGAGACCACACAACATATCATATCTGGGTGTGAAAAACTAGCTGGTACTTACTATACTAGAAGGCATAATAACATCGTGCAATATGTTCACTGGACGCTAGCAAAAAAACATAATTTCGTAGTTTCGAATCTTTGGTGGCAGGAAAATTTAACACAACCTCAAGTTATAGAAAACGACACAGCTAAACTCATGTGGGAAATACCGGTACAGACAGATATTACAATTATACACAATAGACCTGACATTATATACGTAAATAAAATAGAAAATAAAACATATTTAATAGATATAACTGTACCATCTGACTACAATATTGGAGCGAAAGAAATTGAAAAATTAAGTAAATATCACGCATTAAAAGTAGAAATTACAAGGCTTTGGAAAACACCAACCGAAGTCATACCTATTGTGGTCGGAGCTACAGGTATAATAGCTAAAAGTTTAAGCAGGTATTGCGACAAACTAGACTCGCACATCAATATTAACATAGTTCAGAAACAAGCAGCCATTCATACAGTCACAATACTAAGCAAAGTTCTTGGGGATACAGTTTTTGTCAATCGGGGGGGAAATAACGAACATCAGGGGGAACCTGAGCAATCTTTTCCTTGAGGGTCTCAAGGCGGATGCTCAGTAAAACCGAGTCAAAAGCTCGAGTAGAAAGGAATTTCACAAACGAGTAAACTACGAAACAACTGTTTAAAATAAACACCTATCTACTCTGTATGTATATACATATATATATGCATACATGTGTATTTTTGGGTTTCGTTTAATTAAGTATTTTGATCTACGATCAAACTCGAAGATTTTATAAAACTTGACATGAGGCCGCCTGTTGCGTAATTTCTCCATTTTGATGTAACATTCAAAATGTCGGTGATGTCAAAAGTGTAGGCGTAGGCAGGAAAACGTCTTTAGAATACTAAACTGAGTTCTATGTACCCTGTAGTAGAATGATTATGAAAATAATGGCAATGGATTAATCTCAATGTCATATCTAATGAATTTGGATTTTCGGAAGTCTTTAAATCGCTGAATTGGAATAATTCTTCAAAGGTAAAGTATAAAAAGTAGACATGTCTATCTATGTTTTTAAATATACAATAGGTATGTGTTAACAATTTGTGAAATGTAGGTCTAACCAATTGAAGTGAACGTTATTTTTAAAGAATTTTTTGTAATTTCACCACTGAAATCACCACTGTTTATCTCCGTCTATCAAGGTGATGCTTACTTGCCTTTTACTTTAAGTTTGGCTCAAAACTAGGAATAAAATCAAATTACGAATAGATACCTACTAGGCGACGGGCTAGCTAGAATACCACACACCGGTGTTACGTTAGTAGACATAGACTAGCGAGACATTGTGGCCAAGTTTGCACAGCACCTGATATTGAGCTCTATGGTCATTGTCTGTGGTGTGAATGTGCGATGTGCTGCGGTTCAAGTAAGCCCGCGAGCGGGTCACGACTGACGCGCACGCGCGTTCGTGACCTTGCGCGCGAGCCTCGCTGAGGTCACAGTCTTGTGTTGATGCGCGAGCGCTTCAACCGAGCTTTTCAAAGTTCAAGCGCGCTTGTAGATAGTCTAGCCCTAGGTCAGCTGTAGTAAGGTCTTCTAAAACTATCTGCTTCTAAATTATCAGGGATATCTAAGGAATACCTGGGTAAACACTGACTAAAAGAGACTTTAATTAAGGTTACGCAGCATTTTTTTCAGGTTAATAACTTTTGTGTTCCGCTTTAATTGTTTGTTTATTGTCACTATTTAATTAGATATTCTTCCACATTTCCTAAACTGGCAAAGCGATAATTACCACTTAGCATCCGAACGTGTTTCGTTTCCAAGCGGCATAAAAAAATGTCGAACGGATAGGTGAAAAAACTAATTTAATGTAATTAGGTACATTTTTTTATACTACTAAATGACGAGATAAGCCGAAGGCCCACCTGATGTTAAGCGGTAACCTCTACCTATAACAATTATTATTGCAATGCCGAGGTGATCACGTTCACTAAGCACGTGACCAACGCTGCACTGCAATGCGCCCGTCACCCTGAGACAGAGTTGTAAGGTCTCATGTGCTCGTAATTTCACCGGTCCCCCTGCCCTTCAAACCGCAACACAGCAATGCAGACATTACTGCTTAGCGGCAGAAATAGGTATGGTGGTTGTACTTCCCCGGATGAACCTTTCACAAAAAGTTCTACTACTACTGAATTACATAGAATAAAAAATATTGGAATTAAATATTTTCCTCTAACCTAGGTCGTATGCACATACCCTCATTACAATTAAAATATAAAAAAAACACTTGCCAGTGGCAAGTGGCATATGTGCCAATATTCAACAAAACAGCCAAATATATTATTTTTATTGATTTTATAAGTTTTTTAGGGTATCGTAGTTAATTAATAGTTAATTGGTATCTATAAGTATGTCCATCCAGTCAGACCATATGGCTGACTATGGCGACTGACGCCCATTATTTTACCTTTCGAATATAGTGAAACCACGTCCCATGCAACTTATAAATAAATATTGCAGGACATTTTACACAACACCATTTAGTTCTAAATGCTTCAAAGCTTGTTCTATGAAAACCAGATAACTGATACAATACTAAATAATTTATTTTTAAGTATATATACGTAGATAACACCCAGACCCCGACACATACTCCTATATTATCTGCGATTCATACAAACATTTGCTCCATGGCGCGGCGCGGGAGGATATGTAAATAATAATACATCGAAAGAGACACAACAACAAAACTTTTAGCCTTAGCGTTAATCTATAGTCTTTGTTCACGTAGGGTGAGTTCGGTGACAGAAGGATAGAGCTGGAAAGTTATTTAAATAATTAAGAAGTGCAAATGAGACTATAAGCAGTTGACCCTTTTATGCTGATTGATTTTTAAATTATTCTATCCTGCTGGCTTCAAACTCATCTTATGTGGAATAGACTATAGTATCATTACTATAGTCTATTCCACATAAGATGATATGCTACCATTTAACTATTAATTGACTACGATACCCTAAAAACTTATTAAATCAATAAAAAAAAATATATTTGGCTGTTTTGTTGAAGATGATGCAAATAATATAAACTAATGTACAGGAACTGAATAAACAAATGTTTTATATAAAAACTTTTACTGAACCCTCTTTGAACGTATCAAACACGCGCTTAGCGAATACATTTTTTATAACTCGGGTAGGTAGTAAAGGTTAGCCAATTGATTTGCCACATTATTATTATTCTACCTGTAGCCGGCAGCAGGTAGCGAAGATATGATATTTTAATCAGATATTTGAGATAGATAGGTACCTACAAATAAAGTAACTCACACACAATGGCGACTGAATGTGTTCATTCAACCCGGAGATTGTCAAATGCAGATAGAACGCTGGTAATAATATAAGCTTTAAGATAAATGAGTTTAATCTAAAAGTTATTAAGTCAGTTAATCTGCTGTATTTTAATTAGTAAATTGTTCCTTTAATGGTATTGATTCAGAGGCAATGATTCGATTTATGCGGATAATAGGAGAAAAGGTATCGAGCGCCGAGAATGCCGCTAACAGGGCGTTGTTGCGTGCTGTAGCGCACTTTCTCCTGGGACTCTCTCTCAGTGTGCCAGCACCCTTTACAGTTATTTTCAACCCAAGCCAATTATTTTCTCAACATAAGTACCTTATACCTTGGTACCCGAATACGCTGGCACTAAGGTATTCGCTGTTGCATTGTGGTAACGGCAGATGTTTTTCGATTGCTGGTTCTAACTTATTGATTCAACTTAACTGTTTGGCTCTATTTGCTCGCAACAACTTGTGCCGGTTATACAATTATCGTATCGTATCTTCTCTGGGCGTATTTGTTTTTTAAATATTTCTGCAAATGGGAGTTGCTAATCATAAAGAAAAGAGCTCAGCTATTCCTTACTCGGTGTGAAGTTGTAACGAGCAGCGCCAGAAATGGCATCTCGTTCACAGCATGCATACGCTGATGTTGTTCAGTAAATATGCAATACTTGCCGCACTCCTCGGTTTCACCCGCGCAGTTCCCGTTCCTGTGAGAATACGGGGATTAATTATAGCCTATGTTACTCAGGTATAATGTAGAATTCTAATGGTGAAAAATTTTAAAATCAGAAGTTTTTGAGTTTATTCGTTACAAACGTACAAAATACAACATACAACACACAAATCTTTCCTCTTTATAATATTGAGAGATGAGAGATAAATACGTCATCAAATTATCGGAATGTAAGGTTTTTAATTTTTTTTAATGAATGTAGATTATTACAACTGAAACAGAAACAATGATCAAATTTGTTGATGTCTAAGATCGTTTACTTACCTACATTTTTAGGGTTCCGCCCTTAGAGTTTCGCTTTGTCTGTCTATCTGCGGTTTTGAGAAGATACTATTACCCAGAAAGCTGTAATTTTGCATGGACATATAAAATAATGACGACGAGATAACGCTACAAAAAATTCTGAAAAAAATATTAATTTGTGATACCTCCTACAAACGTGAGGTAAGGATGAACTTTTTTTTGTTGATGTTCCCATCGTATGGGGTATCGCTAAATAGAGTTAAAAGCCATTTAGGGATTGCAAAGACAATATTCGGTTTTCGTTAGCGAAATATTGAAGTTTTGAACTTTTTTTGGAGCTTCCCACCCCTCTTAAATCTAAACTGCCTAGCTTTACAAATCTTAATAAAATCATGATACATTCATGATTTTATTAAGATTTGTAAAGCTAGGCAGTTTTAACCATGAACTTTCTTGAAATATTATAACGGTTATTCTAGATTTTTTAGTTTCAAAGAAATCCTCCCTCAAATTAATGTGTGATGTGGTTTACCAAACATACCGGAATTCTTTAAACCTAAAACTCAAAGAATACGTTTTGGTAAACGTAAAAAAACACACACCAACTTCTAACAACAGGTCTAGGTGTTAGTACGGAATCCTACAAGTCGCACAGCCCGACACGCACTTGGCCAAATGTATTTTTTACATAGGGACGTATAAAGTTATTTGTATCCTTTATTCGGTTCTATTAGGCATAGATATTTCAAAATAGTTATTTATATGTATATGTGTTATAATAACTATAGGTATTATAATATATAATCCGTTCCAACCAGTCTAATTCAGTAATAAACTGAAAAATATATAGCCAAGCGATCACATTTACACGTGGAATAGGAGTGTGCTGAATAGTCAGACGTATTTATGCAAATCGGTTAAATTATAATATCTTTGACTGATGATTAAATCTTAAAAGATCAAGGACGTTTGTCAGTTTGGCTCACGAATCGTTAATTTAAACTACCTAATGGGTTAAATAAACTTAAAAAAAACGTCCTGATCTAAGATTTGATCTCATCTCTCAATATTATAAGGAGGAAATATTTGTAAGTTATATGTTGTATTTTGTATGTTTGTAACGAATAAACTCTTTCACCATTAGAATACCTACTACATTATCCCTAAGTAACATAGACTATATTTTAACCCCGTAATCCCACGGGAACGGGAACTACGAGGGTGAAACTGCGGAGTGTGACTAGTCATTTATGTAGTCGAAACGTTTCGTGCTAATATCTTTTTACTGTCTGTCCACCAAAAACTTGTCATAGTATCTATCGTATCTAACAATAATATTAAACAACCTGTTCAAGCGTGTGTAAGTCTTAAAGATTCACAAGTACCATTCCACTAACTAATATTGCTGGTCACTACAAAAGTTTTTAACTAAGATAATTTACACATAAGGTACTGTACATCCATTAACACGTTGTAAACGAAACGCAACGCAGTTGTCCGGTTATGTTTCCTCAGATTTATTTTGACAGAACTATTAAATAAAACCGTGTCCAACTAAAATTTATATTTTAGTGCCTGGCATATAATTTATATTAGTGACTTCTGAGCTATAACAAAATGTGAAATATTTTCCTTTTATTTTGAACGGCATTTGGTTATTGTGGTATGTTTGTTCATTATAGATCGGTACCTATTGTTATTATTTAACGACTCTTAGATAAACTAGTTGTTGAAAGCACAGCCTGGTAACCATAAAACTAAATTAGTTATGCAAAACCTTAATAATTTAAAGCCTTATGGCACCAAATGCAGATATGCGATTAAGGTCGACTAAGCACCTTGTAGCTACTAATGAAATAATTTTGTTCTATTGCATCAATATTGCCAGTTAGATTAGGTCATAGATTTATTAACGTCTTCTAGGTTTAAATATCATGAATTTATGACACTAAGTAAAAGATTGACACTAAGTTATGCCGTGGGGTGCTGGCAGTAGAATGTTGCATCTCCTCTCATGGCCGTGGATGCAGAAAGAATCTGCCAAGAGATACCTCCTCGTGTATCAACATTCCGTACTGCTTTGCCATCTCGCGTGGCGAGTATGGCAACAACCCCCTCATGACTTTAGAGATCCACAAGAAAGCCCTATGTCCAGCAGTGGACGTTGACAGCAGCCTTTTACGGCTGAGATGAAGTAAAGGATTTGAATTAAGAATACAAACTCTTCTGCCTTTGCTCAGGAAAAGTACTTTAAAAAAAAACCCTAAATAATAAAAATGACAAAAGCTGCAAAAAGTACTTTATTCAATATTTTTTAAATAGACTATTATAACCTACAAAAAAACAAAAGTATATCTCAATCTCTGTAAGGACGAGTTAAACTTATAAACTAGTAACCTATACAATATACTAGACTACAAAAAAACTAAAATATTGGGTACTTTATTAGAGCGTAGTTTTCATACAGAAGACTTCAACGCGCGATTACTCGCTACAAAATTTTCATTGATTTACTTAACTGAAACCGTTGGTTTCTTAAACGTTAGATGTCATCTTACTTTTACGGTTTTTTGATAAAAAAAATATGTGTTTATGATAATAAGTACTACTTCTTGATTGAAGGGGTAACAACATTTGAGTTTGTGCAAAAACAACTGTGTTGTGTAAACATAATACCACATAATAGGGTTTTCTTTTTAAAAATTAATGATAAAAATCATTGTTTAGTAGTAAATTACTTACATACGTATTTTAAAATGTGCTTAAAGTGTCGACTCGAATATTTTTGGCTTTAAAACATAAAACAAGTATTTTGTAGACGAACCTGGTAGTGAAAATATCACTTAATATAGATATGCACATAAGTTTATACAGTTTTACACTTTACTGACTAAATATGACTATCGCGTGAGCGCGACGCGACGTGCGCATACGTCTCATGCTTCTTACTTTAAAGAAGTTCATTATGTATTCAACAGATGTCGCTGGCAGTGTCGTCTCGTAAGTTTAATCTCAAATATTGTTTTAGATTGTGTTTTATGATAATTAATCATTAATTTACAAGTGATTTTACTAAATATAAAAGTTACACTCTGTTTTTATTCTACCTTATTAAATAAAACAACTCTACGAAATAAAAATGTCTAAAAAATATAGACAATAATAAACAAATTATAAATGACACCAGGGTTTTAAGGTGCGTTTTGAAATTCTAGACGTTCCCTTAGCATTATAAACAATATTAAAATGTTCGCTAAGTGTAATTGGGACTTGAGCAGCAAAGTGGTCGGTTCATGCGGCCACATAATTACTCATATATAATAGGCAACTTTTGCAACCGACGCACGCTAAATGTAAACCTCTCAAGACTGGGCAAAACTTCTGAAACAGCGTATAATTATGATAAAAGGGTGTTTATTAAACAATTATCTTAAAAAAATATTAAAACGAGCTTTATAATATTCGCAAGTTTAATTATTTTGTAGTTCCTGTTCTACATAGGTACCTAACTACTTTACTTACTATGTTATACGGGTTAAATTATATATATTTTAATTTTCTTAAATAATAATAATATTTTAACGTTATTATCAGAATGTGCCAGTGCAATAAAAAATACAGACATATAATGAAGATCTTCAATCTAGATGATTTTCTGGATTTTTTGATTCGATTTTTTGTTTGCTTGTTGTAAGTGTTGCTTTGAACACGTTATCCTGAGATAAAAAGTACTCTATTAACAGGTTAGCTGTCCGATGAGGCACATGTGCCTCATGGGTGATTGCACTGGTACGTCCATGAGGCATATGTGCCTCATGGCCAATGATGTAGATAATGCAATCGATCTATCGATAATTTTTTTTAATAATTATATTATTTGTAGCATTAGTAAATTATACTACAACCAAATTCTACCAATCAATTTATTATTGAACTTAAACAAAAAATAAATTTCACTTAAAAATTAACATTAACCTTATTCAAACACAAAATTATTCTTTCACCGATGTTACTATTATTGCGAGACCCTTTGAACAAGGGTTGCCAACAAAAATTAGGAAACTAGCCTATTATCATCAAAACCGAAATGGCGATTGTAGACCTGCGATTATATTCCCTCATGTATGTTTTTCTTTAAAACATAGCATACAATATGAAATGTTACATATTGTACACTCAGTTGATACCATTTTAGCCTTTTTTCCAGCATCTTTGGATGATAAATTTTAATTTTTATCGATATAATTAATTTCAATCACTAGGACACATAAAGTATCATAAAATACTTGAAGAGAATGACGTAACTTAATACGAAACTTCATGAGCGTTAGCTGTCATTATTTACTACGAGGACGTGTACAAAGAAGATCGAAACTTGCTTCGGGACAGCTAACCTGTTAAGTAATACCAGTATTAAGATATGGCATAAGTACACAATTTAATTCTAGACGACACCTTTGAAAATAATTCTTCAATTTAGAAAAAAATACCGACTTCAATGACAAAATCTTAATTTTTCCTGAAATTACCCAAACCGATATATGTACGCTTTTATTACGTTTATTATATTTATGGTTTTAAATTTGAATATTCATATATATAATATAACAAAAAACCCAGCCGCAAGCTTAAATTTAGGGCATAAAACCTATACCTTGAGGGACTCCAGTACACTCTATTACATTTTTTAATTCCGTTTAATTTCATTCCAAATACCCTGATGCTAATAATGAGTTAAGTATGGTGACTAGTGGATAGGGATATATTATCTTAGCCGTCACGTCACGTGAATTTTGTAATATTAAAGAGTTTTAGTAACCATCTGTGGTCATCTTCATCAGTTTTAATTCATCAAATCATACTTTCCGAATGCAAATGCTAACATGCCAAAATAGCTATATGTTTCCCTTCAATATTTGAGGAGTTCCCTCGATTTCTCATGGATCTCATTATCAGAACTGAGTTTATAAAATGAGACCTAAATAAAACTTATATCTATTCGGACTCAAAAAGATTTTTCCAAATCGGTTCATAAACGACGGAGTTCTGAGGTACTTAACAAAAATTAAAAAAAATCAGACAACTTGAGATCTATTTTTCCTTTTTTTAAAATATATAAATAATTCGTGATAAAAACCACCCAACTCAAAAAATAAACTCTAAAATGTTTATTAAATTACCCAAACCGCTGTATGTATGCTTTTAAAAAAACATGTTTTAACTTTGCAGCTAGATAGATTAATGATAGATAAAAATAATATAACTGTTTTTTGGTGATCCTAGAGTCACAGGGACCGGAGTTATTGTGACCTCAAAAGGTCAACAAAAAAATAAGTTTTCAAATGGCCGAAAACGTCCAAAAACACAAAAATGGCCTTTTTGGGTTTTTGGACGTTTTCGGCCATTTGAACTTTGACCTTTGGTGACCTTTTGAGGCCTTCGCCCCATTTTCTGGTGCCCCCGTACCAATGCTTGTTTATAGGATCAGCCTCTTCTCCAAAATGGCTAAAGGTATCAACTTATACGAAACATCAGAGTCTGCGGGCAGATAATGACTTTCAAAAACCTTAGGGCATTCAAAAGTAACAACAAGTGTTAATTTTTGTATGAAAATGACAAAAATGGAAAACCGCAAGAGGACTTCCAGAAGTCTTCAGAAGACGACTCTGTTTGGAATGCTAGGAGCTTTTGCATGAATGGCGCAAGTAAAATAAACATTCTGATATTTAGCAATTTCGTTGTTTTATCCCTATAATGCCTTCATTGATGCCAGAATTATTTAAAGAAGTCTTATATATTCTAAAATTAGGTTTGTGCGTCTTTTTAAATTAAATACAACGTGTAGTTTTTTAACCTTTCAACTACACCTTTTTTAATAATTATTGCTAATCAAGTACTAATTCGCCGTGGGGTGCCGGCAGTAGAATGATACCCCTCCTCTCATGCCCATGGATGCAGTAAGAGCCTGCTAAGGGATACCACCGGAAGATGGGCAGCAGCGTCTATCCGTGTATCAACATCCCATACTGCGCTCACCAACCCGCCTGCCAAGAGTGGTGAGAATCGCAACTACCCCTCATGGAGATCCATGAGGGAGGCCTGTGTTCATCAGTTGACGTTTTATGGCTGAAATGATGATGATGAAGTACTAAATTGACATAAATAAGCTGTGTAGTTTTAAATAACGCACTATAGTACATCAGTAGAATAAATAGATGTAGAAAATGGCGTGTAATGGCTGAACGCCCTACCTGCCAGGTATATATATTTCATCAAGAAGAATTTATTTCGTATAGAGAGTTTTACTCGCACTTGTCTGTTTTATTTAAGACCGAATCTGTTAATTAGAAAAGGCGTGAAAGAACAACACACACCTTTATTAATATTCATCTTTACTAATTCTTTTAGGTTCTGCTAATATTATAAAACAACAAGATTTGTATTTTGTATGTTTGTAATGAAAACTACTATACTTACTTAAAATAAGAAGCACTTGTTAAGTGTTTATTATCAGGAAGATTTTAATAAAATTACAGTGTGGTTTTCTAACCTCGTTAATTTTCTTTATAGGTCAAGGATTGATTTGACTGACGAGGGTTCAAACCCCACCAGAATAGACATTTTTTGATAAAGTTTTTCATTTCCTTGTATGGTTTTACCTAAGTGTGGTTTATCTATCAAAATATAATTTATTGATACCTAAACATAAAAAAGTTTATTTATTGGTAGCGGATAAAGATAAAGATAAAGATATATTTATTGTAAAAATTGTGTGCAAACATGTACAGGTCTTAAAAAATTATAAGTATCAACAATTTGTATCCTTATTAGGACATACAATAATTAAGGTTTTGTATACAACAAACAAAGGTATGACATAATATTTTTTTAGATGTACAATCAATTCTCATAAAATTCTTTTAAATTGTAGTGAACTTTATTAACAAGCCAACTTCTTAACTTTATTTTAAACATTTATAGATATAAAATTATAGATATATAGATAACTTTATGAATTCAAAATATTCGAAATGTAGGTACCTACCTACATAACGAGATGCTTTGGCCTGTTTTTGTGTCCGCAAGATAGCGTTTTGAGACAATAGTGGACGTGGTCGGCATAATCTCCTGCTGGCAGTCCTGACTGTGACATGCCCGTCGTGGCCAATCAATGGCATTGCCCGTTGCCTTTTATTTACCATTGAACTTGTATAAGTAGCTACTTAAATAAGTAATGGTAGAGAAAGTTAATGTTAGGTAAGTAGATAAATGTTTATCTTCTATAACTTATATAATTAAGTAGGGATACGAGGTATTTAAATTTATAACTCGCCTTTTTGTGTAGCTTAAGCGAGCTTTACAATATTAAAAAAATATGTATCTACATAATAATAGAAATGGATACTTTGTAGTGCAATATAAATTTTACTTGCTTATCAAACATAATATGTACGAACCAACAAACTGCTTAAGAATATAATGAAATTTTATCGATATTCAGACGTTATTTTTTTTAGGGTATTATCACAAACTACGATCTGACGATAGGTTATAGAAATTGCTTTACATACTTTAAATCTTTCGAATAGTAGTTCCGTAGTAGTAGCAAAGATGGCAGCACCGGCGCGCTAGTGCTTATGTTTGATCAGAGATGGCGCTGTCAGTTTGATCTTTCCGGATGGTTGATAAAGCGATCTTTAAAACCTAGTAGTTTTTGTAATTTATAAAATAACCTTACTTAATGAAGTTATCACATAAAAAATCTTCCAGTGGAAATCTTTTATTTATTTTTAATCAATAAAAATTTAAATAGATGTGAGCATGAGCAAATAACTACCATAGATACATAATATTCAACTGGAAATATCGAAGTAATTAATGAATTATAAAATTTTAATCCCGAATATTGTATACGGATATATAAAAATATCGTAAAGCAAAAAAAGAAACCCTTAGCTTATTACTTCTATGAAGCTATACTCTGCAGTTTGCATTTTGCAGTTATCATATCCATCGCGCTATTGACCCTAATCCTAACAATTTATGGTCGTGATACACACAACCATAACCATTTTATTGACAATTGACAGTCGTTATTGATAAAGGCATGCGACCACTGTACATTCAAGTATTTGGTTTGAACCATTGCTTTTTAATAAAAGACACAAGCAAGCAATATTTGGAAACCTGTAGGTACAGCACTAAAACTAATTTTAGTGTTGTACAGGTTTCCAAATATTATTTGACTGCTTATGGATTATGGATTCCCATAGAACATTTAACTGTATTTTTATTATATTAATCTTTGTTACCTCACACACATACCGTTTAGAATAAAATGAAAAAATATAAATTACATTTTTATTTAAACGGATTTTTTAATTTATATATAGATAGGTAGGTACAATTTCAATAAGATGTTTTCATTAAAAAGTAAAAAACTTCTAAATTTGTTACTTCGAAGCTTAAATATATCGTTAGTTTTCGTTTACTGGTAGGAAATACAATTTGACAACGACAGCAATTAGTATTATGATTAATCACAAACTGGCTTTTTCCGCTTGCCAGCTCCATGTCTTAGGTTTAGTGGAAATATTTTTTTATTATTTACTAAAAACGGTTCATTAGTTCCCATTTTTCAATACTCAGTTGTGATGATGGGGTCGACGAGGATTCAATGGAACTTCTCAAATGTTGTAGTAGGTAAACATATTTATAGCGATTTTGGCATATTTAGATAAAGTACAAACATTTGCATTCAGAAGTGGAACTGATTGCGACCACAGATGATAACCATCTGTGGTCTTAATCGAAACTTTTCAATATTACAAAATTTACAAAATTTATCATCATACTTACCTACTCATCATCATTATCATCGGGGTCATTCAAATGAAATAAAATAAAATATAATAAAATCAAGGCATATGCCGTTAATTTAAACTTGCGGTTGGGCTTTTTGTTTTACTTTAAAATGTTTGCTTGCATTTAAACCCAGTTTTGATGATGGGATTCATAATAATATATGATATGACATTTATTTTTTAATAAGCATATGTATGTTTGGGTATTTAGCAACATTGTAGACTTTATCATTGACGTCGGTTTTTTTGTTGAAGAAACAAAGGATTATTATATGTACAGTTTTACTTGCTACAGTTGGCATAAACCTTTACGAATTTTATCAGCATTTTGTTTTATATACGGTTGATGCTCTTTTAAATATGTTGGTACTTCGGTATTAATACAAAACCTTTTTTAAAATGCTATAGAATAAAACGTAATAAAGCTTACAAGATGTAAAAGTTCTCAAAGCTGCGTAACAATTGGGTCTTATTTATGGCCTTTTAAATTGAATGCCGAACTTATAAAAATATAATAAAACGTTTTACTTCTTTGCATAAAATGCATTACGCATAAACCAATCTTGTACATACTCAATGATAAAGTTACAGATGGCTATAAACTGTATCACTCGACGAGAACGCAAGGCTGGTATTAAAAAAAATATATACATGGGTATGGATGTACCAACTCCTATAGTAATAATATGTCCCTAAATTGCTTATTTTTATCAAGAAATCTGATAGGTAAACTGAGTAAATTAATATCAATGGATTTTAATAAATAATTAAGGCTAACTAAAGTAGGTTGGTAACTAAAGTAATTCTTGTACCTAAAAGCTAGCTAGATAATTTATGTTAATTATAGGTTAAATCTATGTTGGTTCTCAACAAATTGAGTTCCCTGTTGGTTGCATTTCGGTTCTCGGCCGACCAATGCGAAGTAATGGCCATTGTAAAGGAACACGTAAAGAGAAGTAATGCGACAACCGCCTTAGTGCCTTGCGCAATATTCACGACAATTTAAGGAGTTTCCTCGAGGGCTATCAAGTTTCGAGCTGTTTTTAAATAAATAAGCCTCCGACACTTCCTTATCATGTTTATGTCAACAAAACGTAGGAAGTCACGCGAATACAAGTGAATAATAAAAGCAAACTCCAAAGTGCCTGGGGTAAGTATGGCCATAATAAAGTACCGACTGTTTTTCTTCAGTAATAAAACGTTTTATTGATACCAAAAACTGTAGCTTTAATTGTATTACTCTAAGATGTATTTTATAATGTATGCTGCATTATTTTACAGCTTAATTTAATCTTAATAGAAGAAAACTGACGTAAACATATTTTTCATCCCATCTATTCGAAAAGGACTACTTGGTTCGCCTTTTAGTGCACCCAAAGTTTTCTATAAGAAACTTTTAGCGGGCAGTAATGAGTTTTTCGTTCACGCCGTGGGGTGCCGGCAGTAGAATGATACCCCTCCTCTCATGCCCATGGATGCAGTAAGAGCCTGCTAAGGGATACCTCCGGAAGATGGGCAGCAGCGTCTATCTGTGTATCAACATCCCATACTGCGCTCACCAACCCGCCTGCCAAGCGTGGTGAGAATGGCAACTACCCCTCATGGAGATCCATGAGGGAGGCCTGTGTTCATCAGTGGACGTTTTATGGCTGAAATGATGAATGAGTTTTTAATCCTCTATTATAAGTGCACCGAAATTATCTTTGCCGCGCACTTTTTGAATTTGGAACATCTTAGTGTTCAGCGCCAAAGAAATCGAACGCAAATATTGTTTGAATAATAACTGGCTGGTACGACGGCGACGGCCCATAGTCGCGCAGCCGGCTGAATAAAAAACAAAGAAATCAAATTGCCCGCGTTTTCGTCAATTTTCAAGGATTGTTAGAAATTCATGGTTTTGTTTTGAAAAATGAGTTCTTCACGTGACAGTGAAATATAAATTTTTAGTTGTTTTATTATTAGATACTATTTCATTTAAATTTAGTTGTTACTCTATGTTTTATTAAATAATAATATTACAATAAAATATGGGGCACCTTTCATTTTCTCATAGAGGGTGATGAAAAGTAGAGTGTATCACTCGGGCGCAAAATATATTTTTGGCTCGGGCGACGTACTTTGAATCCCTCGCTACGTTCAGGATTCTACTCTAGAATCCCTCACTTCGCTCTGGATTCAAAAAAGCGCCCTCGCCGTAAAAATATTATTTTGCTCCCTTATAAAAATAATTACTACAAAATACAATTACAATTACAGATACAATCTACTATTGTTAAATTACATTATATTATCTACTTCCAATATGGCATAACGGATGCCAGATTTATTCAGATGCCAGAACAAGATCTTTGTTTAAAAAATTCAGTTTTAAACAATTTGTATGGGTCCTAATGATTTCCTGTATTTAATTTAGTTTATAATACCTATAGTTTTTAAATTCTGGACATTACGCACAGCAGAATCTAATCCCAAACTAAGCAAAGCTTATAGGTACTATAGAAATCAGAGGATTCATAGAATCCTTAAGTAGATTTTTTTGTTAATACATATTTAATAAACATAGAAATCACCGCAGATAATTTGTCCTCTGGCAGGGATTAAAACTGTATACTTCCACATTTCCAGCAGGCTATGAGACCAATTTAGTAGTAAGTATTAATTATTTGTATACCTACTATAATTTCTTAAACTTTCGCAATTATTAAGCGATAAATTCCCGTGTTATTATTATTTCTATGCTGATCCGTATCTTTCATTAATGCCATACTTCCCCTACCTTATAGTGCAGTCTTATATTTTTTATTAACCTTGCATTGAATGCATTTGTGCAGTGTGAAAGTAGCAGTCGGTGCACAGAAGGACGTAGGGCAGTAATGATAGGTATGGTCCACGAGATTACCAATACAGTCACGTTTCCATTATTTGTGGGCGGCAGATAAAAAGCTCACAATACCTAGTAATAATTAGTTTCAGGCATCGGCGGAAGGATCGGTTTAAAAGAAGAACAATAATTAGTAGGTAGCATTTTAAAGATAGGGTTGCAAGGCCTTGTGTAGTTCTTCAAGGTCTTCTGACAATGGACTTTGGCAGGTTGGCAGATTGCATATGTCCATAGACATTCGGAAGGTTTTAAACAGCGCTATTTTAAATAGATGATATAAAACAAGTGACTGATAGAATTACGTTTTGTTAATATTAATAAGTGTTTTTATAAAACAATATCTCATAGAAAAAGCTGATTACTCTATAGACGATTATTTGAATTATATTCTCTACTACCTACCTCTACGATAACTCGCGTGTCATCTGAAGTGAACAGGTTCAATTATGTGCTTTATTCTATTAATTGTGTTGTTTTATTTTGTAATTAGACACTGAATAAAGTATTTTTTTAATTTTGAATTTTTATATTGACTCTTGGTAGAGTGTGCTCGATTCAACCGCGATAAGAAAAGATGTAATTTTGCAATATCCAATATCCTTGCGGATATGAAATCAAACGTAATATTAAGACAACATTTGTAACAATGAAAATAAGTGGAAGAGTGAGCTTTTTTCTTTGCTTCTTCCCCTCACTAAAAAAACAATGTTTTCTGAAAAGAACCAATTCAATTGAATTTGTTTAGAACACTTCATCATCCTCATTACAGCCGTAAGATATCCACTGCTGGACATAGGCCTCCCTCATTGACTTAGAGATCCAAGTGCATGAGGGGTTGTTGCCATACTCACCACGCTTGGCAGGCGGGTTGGTGAGCGTAGTTTGGGATGTTTTTACACGAAAAGACGCTGCTGCCCATCTTCCGGAGATATCCCTCAGCAGATTCTTACTGCATCCACGGGCAGGAGAGGAGGGGTGACATTCTACTGCCGGTACCCCACGGCAAGCACACTTAATTAAGGTCTTTATTCAATTTAAATGTGTTCTTTTATTGTGTAATTAGACTAATCCATGTAGCTTTTTGCTTTATTGAATAAACACTTATTGACTTTGACTTTGAGTAGGTACACAAAACAAATGCTTGCAAATCTTATGTCGCGTGATGGCATCAAACTTGCAACATCCATCTTGGCGGAAGGATAAAACCATGGCAGGCATAACAGGACACCATAAAGTATATATTAGTAAAGTTATTTATTCTAGATATACTCCATTAGTCCATGTATATGCAACACCACGAGGTCAGGGCTAAGTTAGCCGTTCGTTACTTGAGTAAGTATTTATTTAGACACATTAATATTTAATCTATTTGATATTGCCGCTTGTGCAATGACCACTTAGATTTACTCCAGCATTTAGTTGAATTAAATCAATTATTGGCAAAAAATAAATAATTACTTACATTTTCTTAGTTTGGTATACAGCAACCGATTTATACAGGACGTCCATGGCTATGCTACATGGAGAAAAAGTACCTAGAATATTGTAGATTTGAAAATTGTCACTTATTGAGCAGTGACCTTCTTACGGTTGGAAGAAAAGGAAAAATTTTACTGAAAGAAGACTTCATTTTGATTTTAGAAACAATTTAAACTGCATTCAGAGAATTTGAATAATATCCTATATAAATCGGGAATCGAACCTGTCAAATGGTAAAAAATAAACAACCTTAATTTTACGATATCCATAAAAAGGCTTAAATATAAGGTTATCTTTTCCGAATAACAAAGCATCATAAATAAAAGGAAGAACATGAAATTCAACATTTAATAATAACAGTTACACACGTTTTGCTTACGATTAATTAAATCAAACAAATGATCAAAATTTATCTCATTTCGTAGTACTTATACAAAATCTAACTCTTTTCAAAATTTGCTTCCCGAAGATAGACCGCAGCATCTTTACGTGTATCCTCTAAGATACTATGTTTTTAAAAAAAATATCTTTATAATTGAGCCTTTTGATCCGTTATAGGTTCGATTGCCAAAAATAAAGACTTTTTGCTGTCCAATTTTCTATCTACAATCATTTCAGCCGTAAACGTCCACTACTAAACACAGGCCTCCCTCATGGTTCTCCATGAGGGGTAGTTGCCATACTCACCACGCTTGGCAGGCGGCTTGGCGAGCTTGGAGTGCAGTACGGGATACTGATACACGGAAAGACGCTGCTGCCCATGTTCCGAAGCTATCCCATAGCAGGATCTTACTGCATTCACGGGCATGAGAGGAGGTGTAACGTTTTACTGCCAGCAACCCATATTACTTGCCGTACTACTCTTTTACAAGGTCCAATTAGGGTCAGGATTACTGACATAGGTATATTTGTATTAACCTACACTTAACTAACGAAATTATAAAGTTTCATGCTAACGAATTTATCATTAAATGATTACCATAAAATTATTTGGACATATGTATTTTATAATTATTATCATTATCATAAATTTATATCTTCTGTACCGATCCAACCTATCCACCTACGAGAAGGAATATGATGATGATGATGAATACTATTAGTTTAACAAAATATTCAAAACACGTAACACTTTTGCCTAGAACTGTATATTTTTCTGTGCAAATTTCAACCTTAAAGAAGGAGTGTACAAACTGAGTATCGATATATGGAAATCCAAAATTATTTTTTAAGGGTCAAGTGTACGAAATGCCGACAACCCGCAAAATCATAATGATACGGCTCATCTACAATATTTAAGGTAAAATTTCCTGTGGCATAGTCGCGGGGCGCCCTGTATACTGGGCGTAATAACAACAAATCAGTCAATGGCGACTGATAATAGTTGAAGGGGTTTCAGAATAAAATGAATAACTATCTCGGTTATTAACTGACTTCAAAAAACGGAGTAAGTTCTCAAGTCGTCTTTATTTTTAACTGATTTCAAAAAAGGAGGAGGTTCTCAAGTTTGTTTTTAGGGTTTCAAATCTTAAAAAGAAATCCGGATGTATATATATATGTATATGTACATATATATAACATGTTTGTCTGTCTGTCAAGAGCCGTTTTTCTTCAAAAAAGCTGAAATGATACCTTCAATTTGTAACAAACATCAGCAGACCTTGATCAGAAGCCCTTCAAAAATCAAGGTTCTACCTCAGGGCATTCAGAAGTAATAGCAACAAGTGTATTTTTTTTGTACAAAAATTAAAATATTGAAAACCTCCATGGCACTTCAAACGATCCACTATTCTACTGTCGTGAGACTTCTGCCACGACAGTCGAATGGTGGACACTTTTGTGGCACATTTGTACGCCTTAATACCGTATTGAAGTTTATGGAACTAAGCGTTTGAAATTCGAAAAGGCCTTTATTAATTTAAGAATTATTAAAGAAATGGAGCTTTTCGAGAGCATCGAGAAATAGATAAATCGAAGTCTTAACTATTTTAAAATTAAGTGTATGCGTCTTTTAAAAAAGATATTACTGGTCCATCTAGAGCTAATTCAATACGAAGTAGTCGAAAGGTTATTTTTTATAAGTATTGCTAATGGAGTACTAATTTGACATTAATAAGCGGAGTTTTAAACTACCTACTATTTTAAATGTACGTTAGTCATTTACTATAATGGTCGAAGGTCTCCTATCTAGCAATATTTCATCTAATATTATATTTTCTAATTTCGGAACCCTTAGGGTGCGTGTCACGCTACTCTTGACCGTTTACCTCAGAACTCAGTCGTTTATGAACCGATTTGGAAAATTATTTTTGAGTTAACACTTTCAATTAGATCCCATTTTCTCTCTCGATTCTGATAATGGGATTCGTGAGGAATTCAATAATTGTTATAGTTATCTACTGGCATGTCCCTCAAGGCAAAGTTAGATGGCCGAAATTTAAACTTGCGATTTGGTTTTTTTATTCACCTTATAATGTTTGCTTGTTTTTACATCCAGTTCCGATGATGGGATCCAAGATAAATCGAGGAACATACGCAAATGTAAAAGGCGTAGTTGTAGCAGTTTGAATATTTTCTACGACAAGTCGAGGATTTATCATTGAAGTCGGTTTTTTTGTTAAAATTAAATCATTATTATTATTTTTTTTCTTCGTAAGAATGCTATTGGAAAAAAATGGACTTAGATAGGATTAGATACCCTTCCACATTGGTCCAAACTCACTTATGATGATGGAAATTTGAGGGAACTCCTAAAATATTATAGCCGTACTTATAGCGTTTTTTGGTATTTCAAAAATCAAGCATTTATGATTAAGTAAACTAAAACTGATGAAGAAAACCTCAGATGGGCGATATGGAATGTGATGATGTACGAGTATAGGTATCTACTCATCTATCGTCGCACCTTACACATAAACATCATGAAGTTGATTTTTTTGTTGAAAAATTATAAAATTGTAATAAATCCATGGAGGAGTATGACAGCAGTAGGAGCCAGCTCTTGTGGAAATGTTTTTCCGGGAACTAGGTGTTATCTGTATTACGGTTTGCTGGTAAAGTTAGAAACACATGGAGCCTAGGACATTACTGTATGCCTCACAGTATGCCCATACTGTATGCCTACAGTTGATGACCGCAACGCATAGGTAGTATCGTGTCGCCATTCGCCGATAAACAATTTCACTGAAAACGAACGTGATTCGGTTATAACAATTCACTAAATGAACCACATAGCTGGCTCATTATATAAATGTATTTCTTTCGTCGACGATTCGATTCGATTACGAGTCGCTCATTGGACAATCTTTGATTAATAGGTTTCGTGCCGCGGAGTATTTTTAAGCAGACTTTCGGTGTCAATTTGCGGATTGAAGGCGGTCACTTCGATGTAGGCGTCGATTGATTATGTGCAAATTATTTGTAATAGAAACCTCGAGATTTGTCGATGGCTGTCGGTCCGTCCACCGCCTGGAATAATTGCGTGACTAAATTCCGAGACCGTAGGTTCTGTAACAGGCTCGCAATTCATTCGCGTCGCACCAACGCAGTAATTAATGAGTCTATATATTAGAAACGAATTCGTTTTGGGTCAATAAGTAATTCTGTTGGTATAAATCTTGCTGATTTCTATACCGACGCTGTAACTCAGTCATGAACGTGAACAGAAATTATTATTAAGCCTGATCTGATACCCGATACCCGCTGTTTTTTTATCTTCCTGTATCATGACGTCATAACGAAACGTATAAATTTATTACTATGTTAATTAAATTTTAGCGGCCACATCACCGCAAAGTTAGCATTAAAGAATATTATTTTATGAATCTTCTACAACACATACATTTTAGGATTAGATACATAGAAATCTTGGTTAACAATGAGTAAAATATGAAATATGGACAATTTTTGTGGTACTGATTAGTTGCTATTTAATAAATAAATAAATAAATAATGCTGGACAAATCACACAGCATCATCTAGCCCCAAGCTAAGCAGAGCTTGTGTTATGGATACTAGATGACTGATATACTTAATACATTATACTACATAGATAGATATTTTTATTATATATAGAAAAACACCCAGAACACCTGAACAAATATCTGCAGATCGTACAGACATTTGTCCCGAGGCGGGAATCGAACCCGCAACCCCTTACGTCGCAGGCGGACCTTCGCCCGCTGCGCCACAGAGCTCGTCTATAATATTATCTCAAAAGAAACGACAACAAAAGATATAAATAAATGAATCAAACAACAAATCCCGTCATGATCATTTTGGGATTAGAACTACGTGGACTATAACGGATAAATTAAGAAGTTCACAAAATATACATAGTAAGGTTTGTACCAGCCCCAAACCAGTTAAGGACAAAATTTCACTTTAAATAAAAGTTAGGTGCGATGTTTACTGATAATTAATGTTTATTTTAAATTTAGTTTAGTTTAACGCTAATATTAAAAAATATTTGCTTTTTGATTTTTTTTATATGACACATAGAATTCCAAAAAGTGAAATGTACCCTAGTCTTATCCAGCAGGTTTTACCAGTCAAGAGTAATACTTTATGTAATAATAAAAAAAATATTATAATATAAAAAAATAAATACAAAGTCATTTGTTGTGTAAGTAAAAATTTAACAATACACGTTGACAGTGGTCAGTGGCAAAAGAGAATATAACTCATTTCGTTAAAATGGAAAGGTGATAGGTTGATTTGTAAAATATGTTTTCTAACAACTTAAACAAAAGATTAAGACCAATAAAGCTTAATATTTATACTCAAAATCCCAGTGGTCAACTATAGGCACATCCATCCTAAATAACCAAGGCATAACTTATATAAAAAAAATTGGAATCAGAAGGTTATTAGAATCAAATTTAGAATTTGAATTAACATTTATACATGCCAAGTCCCGCAATCGCAACGCAACCCTAAACCAGTGGATTGTATCAGATCGTTTCCCGCAGTCAACACTAACTACCGAGAATAGTTTCCGTGTGTCCAAGATAAGCGACTTGACCGTGCCGATGGCGGGTCACCATAAATATTGCCGGCCTGAGTACCGTTCCCGCTATTGATTGGGTTTGAGCTTCATTAATGTCTGTACTGCCAACAGTCCAATGCATAGTTATAGTTGTAAATCACATTGTATGCCGATAAAAACCTTAATGTTTGCTTGGAAAAACGAATCGTTGTCTCTAATCGTCATAAAATGCAATACAGAACGTATTCACTGATTTTTTGAACATTAAATTAGTAAATTTAATTAAATCCTAAGCTTTATAAACTTTATAAAAGACCGCATGGGTGCCAATTACGACAGTACTTCGCTTTTTAAAGTTTCTACCTAGCTTACTTTGAAAATCGAAGTGTTGTCTCTTATCGTTTTAAAAGCATTGTTATAAAACCTCTTTCCTTAGAACACCTATTTGATATAGGTACCTAATAACACAAACCAATATGCCGTCAGCCGCAATGTTCACTATATTTTTTTAACTTATCAATTTAATTAAATCCTAAGCCTAATAAACTTCGTAAAAGACAGCATGGGTGCTAATTACAGTATACCTATGAAATGATTACTTCTGAACTCAAATTACTTCTGTGGAAGTTTTATCACTCTCTCACGATCGAAGTTTCTAACGGCCATCACTTTTTAATTAGCTTCCAAAATAGAGCCCTCATAAATTTTATAGCAACATGGAGGTGTAATGCAGACTCGGGCTCTGCAGACGCCGCCGGCGTTCATTTGGGTATTACACTTTTACGATTGCGTTTATGATTGATTAATCAGTGCATCCAAAGCTGATCGCTTCCGTGCTTTAGCTATACCTACACTTGCTTGCAGAAAAATCTCATTCCTAAATTCTACGATTAAAGGTATTCTATTTTTTACTCATTAATTAACACGGTACTTAAAAATATACGAATGCCAATAAGTTTAAATACAACACAAACTTAAATCTAGTTAATGCCTATCTGGGTTAAAAATATTTCTACCTTTATTTGATTGAGTGCTATACATGATGAAATACAGTGATACTTACTGATTCTTAGATAATTGAACTTACAGCACGATTCAAACTTTCATAATGCAACTGTCAAACGCGTAGGTAACTCATAATTAATTGAGTTCAAACATTGCCTACATGATAAAGATCAGAGGCAGTAGAATAAAGCATGAGTCTCAAAACTCATGTCTCTATACTCGCATTACTTTCGAGTGAGCGGCGGCTACCGAGAAGCTTTTATTGTACCAGCGATAAAGAAGTCAAAGCCATCAATCTGATGTTCCATTTATATTAGAGCAGAAACGGACTTGTATTGTCTGCACTTAGCTTTAGATAGATAACTTAGCACGCCTACATTTATGGCAATTTAAACGACTTTTTCTAAAAACAAAATGAGTACTAAACACTAAAATAGAAAAACAAAGAGATAACTTCAGAAACTTAACGGCAACTAGGTATCTCTACCATGGGTTTATAGAGGTTATGATTACGATAAACGCTTAAATGACGCGATATAAAAACGAGAGGCCTTGTCGGAATAAAGTAACGTCCTCGTTTTCTTAGAAAACTTAGATGTCTGATACTCGGCAAAATGTTAGGCATCAAGCGATATGTCCCCTACAATTTTCTTTGACCCCGAATGTTGTACGTTCCGTGTACCAAAATTATACAGTAGAGGATTATGGTCATATCACTTGAAGATCTGACCGTATAATATTGCAATAGCCATTATGGACACCGTAGCATCTTCAAAGTGGCTCGTAAACGCGTTACACGGCTACTAGAAAATGTAATTTAGCGGTACTGAGAAAGAAACGATGGCAATCTGCGGATGAATGAAGGAGCGTTAGTGCACCGACACCGTCACACTTTTTCTGGTTAAGGTGTTCTGGAAACTTATCTCTTGATCATATGCTCGTAACTGCAAGTTGTATTCATATTCTTCAAATCTACCCGTGTTAACTTGCTCCATAAAACTTTCGCAACGCATAACACGTAATACGGCGTAAACCACTATAAAAACAGATTACATTTTTATTTTCTGTATAGTTTTCCTTACAAAGTATATAGATACTTTTGTTTATTTTGTGAATTAACTTAAGATGTTAAAACTTTTGTGTGTAGAGTATAGAATTTAATATGTTTGGCAGTTTTATAGCTTAATATTTCTTTTATTCTAAGACACATACATTCAATTTATGAATCATGCACATTATTATACACAAATTTATTAAGTGAATACAATCTAAGATATAAAACTTACCACTTTAATGATTTTATGAATTCACAAACTTATATATTTAGTAAATTCCACTGTTAAGGAGAAAATCAAGGTCCCTTGTTTGACTGGAAAGCGTATCAACTTTAATTGCAATGGTAACAAAGCTACACCGAAATAAATCCTACTTAGGACATACACAGCATACTTAATGCTTTAATTTTAATTTAATTGGTTCAGGCGAGAGTGACAGTCGAGGCTGTCAGATTTAAGTCGTTTTCAAGGTGACAGTCTCTCTCGCATCGAACTAAAATGGCGACCGAGCTGGCATTTAAATGCCATGCATTTTTATATTCAAGCGACATACGCAATTAACCGTTTGACTTCGATTACTTTGTCATAAACATAATATTCAAGTATCGAGAATCGTTTGCGAGCTGTTTGAGGGTTCTAAAGTGTTTTCATTTGACTAATATGATATTATTATTTGTTTAATGATTCATATTTGAAGAGTGAATGTAGTAAAATTTGCCTTTGAGTTGTTCAAATTTGTTGCTCCTGAACAACCGTAGATATCTAACTATGAATAGCATCGCTTGCAATGGGTACTTATATAAGTAATAAAACAAAAAAATATACATACCCTTCGTAAAAATCTCCATAAGCCAAAAATTGGTTACAAGCCTTGTAGGCACATAGTGTCCTATTATTTATCCTGTGTTAATATTTGTTGTTGATAGTGCTCTATAAACAACTGTCTCTTAATAATATAAGGAGATCTGTTTTACTTAATCTATTTTATAAAGCATTTCACATTTGTAAATGAATAGTATATCCTCCAATAAACATATTAATCTAGTGTTATCCTACCTCTACGATAGTAGGTATTTGCTGTTACATGGATCGTGTCAAAGACAGATACACGAGCTGTGTTGTGTTGACGTAGCGTTGTGGATAATATTGTCTGGTACCTGTCGTTATTTAACCCATATTTAACTGACAACATACAATATTGTTTCAAACGGAAACCTAATTGCATTAATTCGATATCAGTCATGTTTGAAGTCTAGCCTCGGGGTCCTATTAGTTTTGCCTTTTGTTAAGCCTTTAATCTCTACAATAGAAGATTTATGTTTATATAAGTCTCATAATTTTAAACTATAGGATGGTATTTTGTATGTACATTATTATTATGTTAAATGTCAGTACAAAATGTAATAGTAGGAAAATGCATCACGAAATTTTGTCATAAAACTGGAAATGCTGCAGATTTTTTTTCTTTAAGTATTAAGACAATTTTTGTTCAAATCTGTTAAAGAATGTGGTGTCTGTGCCCATTTCCCGGCAGCCGCTGCGACGCTACACACATTCTGCGCCCACGCAGCAATCAGCGCGAGCGGGCGATGTTACCGCGCTGCCTCGTGTTGGACAGGCACTTAGCCCACGTGCACAACAAACTACTGCTTTACATTTAATTTACGTCCAGTCCATTGCTTATATTCTATAACAATACGAGAAATTGAATAAAATTACCATGGATTTTGTGTAATCAGAACTCCGATAACGGTATGACTCCATTAAGTAAATGGTTGCGTCAGCAAGTTTCTAAGGTGTTCGAAAAATATTATGCCGAATAAAATAGTAAACAAAATTTTGTGTTGTTCTTGAAGTAAATACAATTGATTATGAAGTTAGTCTTGTCATCCTTCCAAAAATAACGGATTATAATATTATCTCCAATGTCAATGTTTTTGCAAGCATGTCAGGACAACCTTTGACGTCGACAGGGCCTTATTTAAATGACTATTATTATCTACGGACACAGGTTGCTGCTGAACATGAAGTTCTATGGATAGGAGATATTCATTCTCTATGTGCATGGCTTACCTACAGCCGGAAGTCTATGTATAATTCACTACCATTATCATATCATTGGCAACATTTTACTCAATAACTACAAGGAGAGCAATTAACTTTACATTTTATGAACAACTTCCAATACCCTACCTATCTGGCTTATGAATAAGCTTCAATATATTCGATTTAACTCTGTATTAAACTATCACTGTTAATTATTTTTGACCACACAAAGATATTTTGATTTTCAAGCATGATTAGAATGAAATCTTTTGATTCTGATCAGTCGACAAAACGTATAATATAAATATAACTAATTAATTTCTTAACTTCCTAACTCTAAATATTGTCATAAAAAATGCCCACACCGCACAAAAGGTCTGTTAGCTTCTATCTACTACCTACAAGATAAAAGAGTGTCAGATTAAAGACCTTGTGCTCACGCTTTCGGAGAGACTTGTCAGATGGATTCGTCATATTTTAATATTTTTTTTGATATGTTCATTACACTTTAAGAATCTCTTAGGTAATGGGTAAAAGATTGAATCCATGTCCCAGACATTGATTAGTTGGTAAAGTACAAATAAGATGAACGCATCTCTGTGGCTAAGTTATAGAGATTCTTACTGCATTTACTATAAGTGTCTGAGTCACCAATTAGTTTCCATATAAAGTAAACGCAATTTATAAAGTGTGTATTTTATATTTTGAATAGCACTCTTACATTAATAGCGGCGAGTTACTGCGTTAACGTGTACCATTTATTAGTAAGCATGTGCTAGTATGTGAGTTCGCTCCGGTGGTACCTAGGTGTCATTTAGCGACGGGGGACGACCGCGACTTCTACCTACAATCAACTGATCCACGATCAGTTTATCCACGAACAATTAATTTTTTCTTTATCCAGTTAATAGGGCTACGCTTTCGTCAGTTATTTTCTCGATAAGGGTCAAATTGTTCCGCCCGCGGCCTATGTGAACAAAACGAGCAATTTGATCAACTCGAAATATTACAGCTTGTATCTTACTGCGTTTATCGTTATAGCGGCTTGCGGTAATGACACGGGATATTTTGGAATGTGTACAAATTATTGATGCGTTTTTATTATTCGGATACCGGCGGCGAACGATTCCTTGCCGGTTTATTATAACTATAACCTGCATTCACAGTTTTCATTGCCCCGACGAACAATAGCATAAACGCTGACCATTTGACCCGTCTATGACGTCGCAAACACAAAGGGGATATTTTTTTGATAAATCGTTGAAAAGAAACAAAGGGCGCATAAATTTATCGTCGGCAAACAGCTTATCATGATGCAACTTTCTCTGAGTGTCGATGCAGCACACAGCACACATGCGCGCCCTGCCTCTGCACAGAAAGCTGCGATCCGAGCTATATCGCCTACCTAACTGTTATGGCACTGCATTCTTACATAGATTTAGAGACACAATCTCTACTGTGATAAAAAAAAAAAACTAGTTTAAATCGTTTTCAATTTTATACTCTATAAAATTTCTTGTGAGATATTTTTTAATTTTACTTTTACACTAACCAATAAAACAACTATCTAAAAAATATGCTAGCAATAAGATTTCAGATATACTGAAAAATAAAAAAGTTGTAGTCGACTCGGAATCCACTTTCAGCGATAACGTCTTGTGTCCGTTACAGCCGCATAGCTTTGCGCATCGTTCTCAAGCCGGCTCTCTCCGCGATATATGAATCTACCTGCACAACACATTGTGTTCGTAAATTCCACCAGCGATGCCATGAATAGCCTTTTGCGCAATTCAAAGGGGTGTCACACAACTAAGCTCTATCTTTAAGCATTCAAAATGAAAGGGGTCGTTGTTAGGGAGACGATTTTTAAACAAAACTTCCGATGACCACCGATGACCAGTCCCCAACGAATGGATGACCAGTGTGGGAAGCTATACTTATCGCTTTGTGAAGACTTGACCCTTCTTTTGTTAAGCTATAGATAATGTTTCATCCTTTATGAAAAGTAACCTTTGAACCGTTGAATTTGGGACCGTTGTGATTATTATTTATTTTTGGCGCAATGTAAAGTTTTAATAAAGGCTTTAAAATAAATTCTGCTACAAAATGCGTACTCATGCAGGTACATGCTTATATGTGTGTGCCTATAATTAAGTGGACTCGGCATGAACTCCTCGAGATATTTTCGTGCGCACGACGTGAAGGGCTTGCACAAGAACTGTTTCGGGCCTTTCGGAGAAAAGCAATGTGATAAATCGGACCCTCCAATTATTATTGCATTCAGTAAAAAGGCACTCACTATACTTATGGCGATTATTGACCAAAATCGGTTCCCGTGCTCGTTACGCCAATCATACACTCGCCGCGCGGACTCTCAAAACTACGGTAAACTCTCATTTTGGGAGACTATGCCATTATGCATATATGATTTGATTGGAATAACGGCTGGAAGCCTCATTAAAAAGTCTAACTGGAATTTATCCAATTTCAACATAAATTAGAGTAAGATAAGATAATTCATTCAAGATTCATAATAAATACAAAATAATAATAAATATAATTATATATTAAAAGTGCAAGTGGAGGTAGCAAGAATCTGACAAGGGATACCTCCAGAAGATGAGCAGTAGCGTCATTCTGTGTATCAACATCCCGTACTGCGTTGCCAACCCGCCTGCTAAGCGTGGTGAGTATGGCAGCAAACCCTCATGATCTTCGAGACCCATGAGGGAGGCCTATGTCCAGCAGTGGACGTAGACGTGGGTCGTTATATAGATATCAATGTAATAATTATTAGACACGGAGTCAAAACTAACCCTGTATTTTCCTGTGTTTCAGGATTTTCAGACTAGTATTTGAATAGTAGGTAGATACCTAACAATCATATTTTGAAAGCCTACAATAAAACAAATCATAAACAATTTTTAAAACTATAAGTAACTAAATGTTTTAGCGTGGTACACTTATGTTCATTGAAATGCATGCGTAATATTTTGAGTGACTCTGAAGAGCCGCGCAATATCTTATTCAACACTTTAAACCGACTCGTATTGGACGGCCATCAGCCATTTGTCTGATTAGTTATTGTATTTGACTGCTTAAAATTAACATGGCAATGAAACGACACATTATCTCCCGTAATGCGTCTTGATGGTGCTTCTTTTTTGATTCTATTTTTGGTCGCCAAGTGGGCACACCTACCAATTTACATCATCATCATCATCACAGCTATACGACCTCCACTACTGGACCTACATAGGCCTCCCTCATGGATTCCCAAGTACTGATCATAGGGGTTTTGCCATACTCACCACGCTTGGCAGGCGGTTTGGCGAACGCAGTACGGGATGTTGATACATGAAAAGACGCTGCTGCCTTCTTTTGGAGGTATCATCGGCAGATTCTTACTGCATCCACCGGCAAGAGCAACGGGCAACATTCTACCACCCTGCGGCACTTACATACTACTCGTAAACATAGTTTTCTAATTATGTAAAACGGTAAAAGCCTAGTTTATATGTAACGCGCCATAAATTAAAAGCCGTTATAATAAAGTTTGTAGACTGCAAACGGTTTTGGGTTCCAATCAATCGATGTAGTAAGTGTTCTACTTTATCTTTCAATTACCCTTATATGATTTGGCTGTTAAAGATAATAAGGCAGTATTTTATTCATGTCGGGTATGTATTTAAATTGAAAAGTAATTTTAAGATTAGAACTTACTTATATCTAGTAGATTACAGTCGTTTGCGTTTATTGTACAGGGCAAAACAGATTTAACCAGAACACTTCAAGCATTTCAAATTCAATCGCAGAAGCTTTTTACTCTATATTTTAGTTGGAACAAAACAATATAAATAATTTATATAAATTACAAATAATTTATAGGTCTTATGAGGTCTAATGAAGATTTTAATCTCAAACATACCATTTTAGATATAACTTTTAAAACTATCGTGGTTGTTAACATTATATGCAATATGATGTGATCGAGTTGCGTTCGAAAGTGAAACCTATAGTAGGGCCATCATTCGCAGTCAGAAATAGGGTAGATCGTTTCTGCCTCGAAAAAGACTTCAGTTTACCCGTGATCATGACGTGTGAAACTGCGTCGAAATATCGGGAAACTCAAAAAGACTCAAATCATGGTAAATATCCCGTAAATATTGCATATATTAATACTTACAATTTTAGGTTAAATGTCAAAGATATACTTAAAACATTTTTTTTGAATTTTTTATGAAGATCAAGTGAGGGTTGTTTAAGAAACGCCGTCGTTTGGCTGCGGTACCGTGTTCAACACCTCCAACACGGTTCGCGTGTAGGAGGTATCCAACACGTCAGTCTTCCCGAGACCATGCTTGATGTATCTAAAACTCCAAGCGAAACGTCGGGAAATAATAAAGGTAATTATAAGCTATAAATACCCGGATAAATGTGTTTCAATAATTATTTATTTAGTAAGAATACAGTAATTCCGTAGTTATATAAATTTAAAACCATGTTCATAAAAATGTGACAAACTTATACGTCATATACCTGCTTATTTTGCTCTACCAACAACTTTATTTTTATTAAAAGAGTCAAGATTTCTTATATCCGTTGAATAAGCATAGAAAACACTATTTGCTTCCGCGTCCGTCTCCACGCCTCCTGATTTCACTCAGTTTCGACCTCTAATTGCCCCACCACATTTTATGTTTCCTTAGACCATTATTTTAATTAGTTCTAAACATTGGATAAAATTTTCTCACGCCATTTTATTCAAATTATGTTTAGGATGTAGGTAGTGCCCATCGCAACTAGCGTTACCTTTATTAACAATTGCTGTGTTTTATTAAAAAAAAACTTGAAAATGGCTAAAACTTGAAAATACACAAGCCGTGCAAAGCCAAGAAGAAAAAAAAATGAAATTAAACGATTTAAATGTAGGTTTAACTGAGGTTCGATTAAATTCGAGCAAATGTACCTGTTCATAAAATTTTAGATGTCTTTCTTTGAATGTCGTAGAAATAAAGTAGTTTATAGTTTGTCAAACTCCATTACGTAATTTACATAATTTTTTTCAGCATCCTGTCTTACGTACATAGGTACATTACAAATATTTATTTTGTGCCCAGACCAGAAATCCGTTGTTCTGATAATTCAACAAACTTCTATCGTGCATTCAAATTACAACGTCATTGGTAGGAACGCTATGAAGCTTTATAAAAAGCTCCTTTGTTCTTTCTACCTCACAAGGGATAGCTGATATGTTCCCCGCATTTAACGCTCATCAACCCTTTATTCGGACAATGAGGAAGAGTAGATGTCACCCTTCTCCGGGCGAGTGAGCGGCCGAGTGCGTGTGGGGCGAAGGTGCCGCAGCAGTAGCGAGCTGAGACGCACCCGGACCGCACCGCCGTCCAGCGCGCACTGAGCCAGTCCACATGTGAACCTGTCCTGTCCGAACCCCTGGACTGCAACTGTCATTGTTTTGTCCGAAACTGACCCCTATTGGAGCAGCCCGTGGACTGACCGGTACCTAACCGCGTCATGCAAAACGCCCTCAGAGTTTGACGGGGGGTTACCCGGTTGCCCCTCCGTGACCAGTTTCAACTTGTTCCACAGGTATTTTTGATTATTGCCATAACCCGCTCATATTGACCACTGATTTAATAACAAACGATTTATTCTGATAACATCATCAATAGTGATCCGATAAACGACGGACTTTTCGTTATTTTCTATATGAAAATTTATTTATTTAATTTTATTTATTTATTAAAATATTTTCGTTAATATGTTTTCTAATAATATGTATTTTTATTATCTCTTGTACTACCTTATGTGACTAAGTTAGTATTAGATACAGACTTAATAACAGTAAAAAAAATTAAATTTTTTATTCTAATTTTTTTTTTAAATTTGTTAATAACAATTAAAAAGCTTGGTTTGATATATTTTTTTCGTAAAAATAGCGAGCTTTGAGTGCAACCTTGGGTAGCGACGTCGTGACACGCGATTCCAATATATTTAGATTAATTTACGACCAACCTTTTAATAAGATTACGTTACATCATAATTTATTTGAGCATAAGTTTGGTATCTTGGGTTGGCAAACATGATATCAAAGAGTGGAATATCCCCAGATGTTTTGATACGACAAATGGGTTACAAAGAAAACGATCATACCTGCTAAAATACTTTTAGAATAAAATAAATCGCCTGTTCCAGCTTCATAAACGTAATTAATAAATTCAATGTGTTTACCCAACCAATTTAACAAATTCCGAATTAGACTTAACCATTTTTTTTACGACTACGAACTGCGTAAGGTCATTTTTTATTTTCAGTTTATCGTCCATAATATGCTGAGTATAAACATAATAAACAACTAAACAAGACAATCTGATAGTGTGCTATTGTGTATAATTAGGCGGTAATATCACAGTAACCTTATTTCCGCGTTGAGCGGCGAGGCGGCGGCGGCGCGCGGCGCGGGGCACGGGCTCAGTCAGCATTCGTCGACATATTTATAGCAACTTTGACCGTGAGATGTGAAGCGTGGTCGTTTTTTGCCTAATGCGTTATTTATGAAAATTCGACCATAAAAAACCCAAGTTATTTTACAGCCTCGCGTTTCTTACGTCGTTACTAGGTTGTTTGTACTTTTATCGATCTTCTTATGAATATGTATTTATAATATGGACTCTGTAGCTGTTTATTTAAAACGTATTTTAAGTAATTACGCTGTCGTTATGTAGATACATATTTTAAGTTTGTTGGCAAACATATATTATTTGCTAGGTCAGATACTTTTATTTGGCTTGGAGATTAAATAATTTGACAATTAAAAAATATTATAAATATGAATACCTTAAAGCGTCACGCATTTGAGACAGAACCCAACAGAGCCGCCAAGAGCCAGATGCCCAAGTGGCCGAGGCCCACCGCCATGTAAGGCGACATACATTAGAATAGTATTTTCGTATATCAAATATTAGTTTTGGCGGCGGTCGTTATGCACACAACTGATGTTTATTTCTCTAAAACATCGGCGCGCGCCCGCTCACACGTTTGTTTAGATAATAATTGATTTTTTATTTACCTCCCTGGCGTAGCCGTACGAGAAACACGACAAACATATACGGGGACATTTTCTCACGAATACTGATGGCAAGCACTTTCCGTTATATTTTTCTTGCGAAAACTTTTCAAAACGAACATTGAGTGGCAAGGCGAGTAAATCGGTGACCGCAAACGAACAGCTGCCCGCGCTCGTGTGTCATACGTCAGATCAAATATACGAGATAAAACTAAAACTAATGTACATTGAACTCGAAGCTTTTCACAATCACCGGTGAGGCCAATAAATAAAGCTTCGACAAAGAACGGGAGCAATTAATATGGGCGCGCCTGTCTCGCGTGAAAGTCGCAGGCGCAAGCCGCATATGTGTACTGTATCTATACATGGCGAGTATATAAATAAATACTTGTATGTGACGATATCGCCCACACACACATTGGTCCCACTCAAAAATGTTACTGTTTATGTAATTGATACAAGCAATGAAGCTGTCCTTTCGTCGAAGCGTGTAGCAGGTTTTGGCTTTCTTTTTAATAGCCGAGTATTTTTTTTGATCTTTTATCGACTTTATTTTAATCATAAAATAAAACTTAGTAATACTTGGGTAAGATGTTCCTACTATATACCTTTCAAATTTTAACAAAAACAAATTTATCTTACGAAATTGCGTTTAGTAAAGTATAAATCAAAAACATGTATCGTAATCACAGGCTTGCGTAGAGCATAGTATTATAAATGCTTCATAGGTGTACAATTACTTCCACGTCCAATTACTGGAGGCTGAACATTTATTCGGTTGACCTACATCTAAAATATTTTGCGATATAAGCACCTACACACATATGGACATGTCGATATTGCATATCTGAGATTTGAATAAATTTACGAACGACAGCGAGCGCGCAGCAAAGAGTATGCTAATGCTGGCCGCGGGCGATGAGCTCGCACAGCGGGCGCTCCTACATTGTACGTGTATGTGACTCCTCGGCTTGCGAACAAACTTTCCGTCACATATGCATCTAAGACATACTTGAAAGTGCGTACTAATTACGAGCATACATATATGTATGTAAAGCAGAAAGTTGTAATGACATTTCTGTGAAAAACGGATAAGGCGACTAATTTGATTTCCAGAATTGATAACTAGATTCCGACATGTGTTTCCATGATGAAGGATAGAATGCTGACACATTCTCGGCTCGATTAGTCTTTTTGTCGTTATTTCTCAAAGAAGTCTTAAAGAAGGCCGATAGGATTTTAAGTACGTTATAGCTTTGGGACTTCATAAAAATAGCAAAAATAAAATTCGAGTTGTTATTACAAGGATAAAAACATGAGAGTCCGCTGTATACTAACGTGACCGTGTTTTTTGTGTGTTTATTTAGCGTGTTCTCGAGAATCCCACGCACATTGTTACTTTTTCTAGGTATAGAGCGTGAGTGCAGCACGGAATGTGGCCCATGCCCCAACTGATGGAGGAATTCAAACATTAGTTTGGAATGCCTATGTGTGTTCATGTTCTGGTTAAGTAGTTTTCGAACCTTTCGAATCTCTTTACGTGAATTGATCTGAACACTTACAAATTCGCTCAATCAGTATGTAATGCGTTGTGGTTCTCGGTGTAGCTACGGGCTACGGGCTACGCGCCGTAGATCATAATCGGACGAGTATTTATTGGCAAGCTTTCTAAAGTCCTGCGTTTGCGCTTGCAATGTAAAGCTGAATACTCACGAATGTCAAATGACACGCGAGGTTACACGACGTACTTTATTGCAAACTCGGATCATCAACATTATTTTGAATAGCAGGTGATAACTAGATTTATTGTGGTGGCCGTGCAGCTATATTTTTTGTTGTTTTACGTTACTGCGTGTAAGAAACACGAAATATCGTAAAATCCTGGGAATATTTACCCTCAGAGATTTATGAGACTTTTCCTTGACCATCAGAGATTCAAATCCGGTAAAACTATGTTTAATAAAAAACCAAAGAAACGTTAGTATAGTAAAAGTTGATAGGCATATATGTACGTACTCGTACAGGTTAATGTTTAAACAATTTAACGTTCTTAATTATAAAAATAGTTTTTCCAATAACTGAATAAACATACTTTCCAACTAGGTACTCGTATCCACCTACGATCACGAACACATTCAAAAACAGTTATTAATTATATACTAATAGATAAATTTAATCCGGCGGATGAGCCTCCGGTATAACGGAGTGGAATGTTGGATTTATTGCGTGATTTTACTTAATGGTTTTTAATTCCCAACGTTGAGGTACCTTCGATTATAAGTATCTTCTAAAATGTTACTGATAACTCAAAATGAATTAAGTATCGAAATAATATTCGGCCTAAACTTGCATATATACCTCTTGCATATCCACTTGTTACAATTTGTAAATAAAATGTTTAACAAAAATATAAGTCAATCAATTAATTTTAAATTCAAATAACGCGTACGACTAATAATTACTATGTATATTATTAGCAACAGCCGTGAAAGCACAATACTATTACGCGTTCATCAAAGTAGTCAGAGAAACAGGTCTTGACACTTTGTTTTTGACGCCAGTTAATTTGATTTGACGTAACGAACACGGAGCATATTTTGAAGCGCGTTATGTGAACAGTTTTTTGAATGTGACCCGACCAAAATAGATATAATAGTACGACGTAATGTAGTAAATACCAAGTCGAATTGTGGTTGAAATAACCGAGTAAGTAAATGTGGTATGTTTGTTACACAACACGTTCAAAAGGGCTAACTGAGTCACTAACCTAATGTTTTTTTTATTTTATTAATCAGACGTAAACTTACGTTGAAGATCAATTCCATTTAGGTGACAAGATTAGTGTACTAATGTAACTTCCTGAACAAGATTTATAACTCGGAGATTAGCTTATTTTATTTCATCCTTTTTTCCATTAATGTCAAGGCTATAAAACGTAAATTATAAACCAATAATGATTTTTCATGAATTTATAAATCTATTATTTATTCTAGAGACCAAAGTGAACGTAAATGAAATAAAAACCTAATAATTAGGTTTCTATTTAAAATATAATATGGAAGTACAATATCATTGATTATAAATTATATATTTTTTATATGATGAGTATAATATTAGGTATTATAGCAGAACAAAAAGTTTAGTTGGCAAGAGAATAAGTCCAAGTGTTCCAAATATCAAAATAAAGGGGTGCAGTATGTTGTACGGGCGAGTGAGGGTTGCGGAGTACCTGCCGAGAGCGTGTGAAGTCCGGCGCTGGCAGGGGAGAGCGCCACAAAGGAATATTCAAATGCGCTCCTGGACGCGGCTCGCATGAATGTACATTACCCTATGACCATATTATTTTTAACATACGAAGATAATGGCTCATCGGGGCGATTCTTAATTTTTTGTCGCTTTCTTGTGCGCGACCCTTTATATTGCCCGCAACGCTTTAGGGTTTTTATGCAAGCGGTGTATTTTATCATTAGGGAAAAAGTATAATTAATTATATTATTATTTGCAAGTTCGAGTATTTTACGGTTCAAATTAATTTTCCGTTAGAAATATCAAAGGATTTGATTTATTCGTTCCATAATCGTAAATTGCCTGTATTTTATGGTATAAATCTGACGCTGGTATTTTATTATAGACATAATAAGAATTTAAACGTAAGTTATCTTCAATTTCGTGTAAGGTTGTGTTAAACGGTTTTCTGCTCACGTTAACGTGGGTATTACGTTTACGTTTTAACGTTGCAATGAATAGTGTAACTCACGAGTGTTTTGAAAGTGAAATACCTATAAATTCATCCAAATTAGTATATATTATCTATAAGTTGTCAAAGATAAAAAATTATGAGTTCAATTTATAACATAACTTTATTTTAAGCTTTAACATTAAGTTCTTAAACGGTACCGGCTTAGTTAAAATTTGTTTCCCAGCTAAACATTTGTCATTTTGAAATACGAATGTGTCAATAACAAATAATATTAGATGGCGTGTCCACAGCCGGTGTTAATGACACTTTACCCTATAATTTGGCAATCAACAGTCGCCGTCTCTTAGCCGCGCGCTCCAATAGTGCACTGCCCGCTGAGTTAAAGATCCTGTAATTTTGCGGTTCCTCATGGAGCTTGTGGGCATTTATTATGCTGCGTCGCGGTTAAACTAGTATTATATTGGGCCTAACCCAACCGGATGCATCAATTAGCCATGTAACTTGATGCGCACACTTGCGGACTTCGTAGCGGTTTGATGTCCATTTTACATAGGTTTTTAAAAACAAGTTTTAATGCTCAGCTCTTTATACGAATGAGTAAGGTGTTTTAGTAATAAATATAATCTATTTCTCAAAAAAATAACCAAAACGAACATGTATTTTAGGAGATTACGAAATCATTGAATACCTAATTAATAGTGTGACATAAATTCACAGAACTAATATAAATTTTAAAATTATTTTTTGTTGCCATTCGTCCGAAGCATAAAAAACTATTAATTTATTCTGTTGCTTTATAAGACGATCGCGCATCTAAATTGTCTTCGTTGATTTCACACGCTGCGCGCTGCACTGACCATTGTCTCGTCACTCACAAAAAGAAAATTGCAAGCCGTTTTATTGTGTTCAACCCTTCTTTGCCCTGTGTCCATGAGCGTCAAGGCCTATGGTATCTCACCGATTCATAACGCGCTGATGGGGACCTCATTGTCTCGCAGCATCGAGGGTCCTGCCGTGGATTTATGCTCGCTTGTCATAACAGAATAAACTCACGCATTGTGAATCAATATAACGATCTCATCTATACAAAGCTTTTGTTTCTGGGTGTTGGCCTTACGTAATGTTTTAGAATATCACATTAAACTGTTAAAGATGTGAAGTGGATACTGTAGTTAGAGACAATGGGCAGTCATTTATATTATAGTGTAACGTTCAAAGTCAGATTTATTAGGGAGTTTGGTTTGGTTAAATTATTTGATCACCATTTTATATTTTGTTTGCAAAACATGTAAAAAACATGATTGTATACTCATAAATAAACAAATGTATAAATTATAAGTAAGAGCACCAGCAAGTGCGTTAATTGCTTTTGTAAATCAATAATTCTGTACAAAAGACATCAACGCGCTTGCTAGGACATTCAAAAAAACCATTGTGTTACGTATAATTCTCGTATGTACATTAATTCGTATATTACTTTATTTAAAATGTTCGTTTTTATATGTATACGTTATTATCTGTTATTAAATGAAAATAACTGGTTTAACTTATTAAAGAAAAACTTTATTTTATAGCAGAACATTTGATTAGCAATACTTTCCGGTTAGCGATGCGCATAGAGTACAGAGTATATCAAAACTATTATAGATACAAAAATATCCACAGATAAGCTGCATATTAGCACAGACTATATAGAAGGTGTAATTTCTACTACAACACTCCTCCTAAATTAAAGCCTTCTTATTAATTTATTTAACAATAAAAACAATATTTCAAGATTTTCAAACTATATGGCAAGATTTCATTCCTATTTTATCTCATAAATAACAAAATTTAAGCCTACACAAAGGTTTAGTAAATATATCTGCTAATTGTTCCTCACTACACACATATTTTAATTCAATAATTTTATCCTCATATTTTTCTTTAATGAAATGAAACTTTATGTCTATATGTTTACATCGTTTGTGAAAATTAATATTTTTAATAACACTTATAGCACTTTGATTGTCTATGTTCAAGCATACAGATTTTTGATTAAATTCACCAATATCACACAATAATTGTTTGACCCACAACGCTTCTTTAGTGGCAGCACAGGCAGCCATGTACTCTGCTTCAGTGGTTGAGAGGGCAACTGTCTGCTGTTTCTGGCAGGTCCATGTCACTGCTGCATTGTTTTTGATGAAAACATAACCAGTTACTGAACGTCTCGTACTTGGGTCATTGGCGTAATCTGCATCACTGTAGCCTATTATTGTATTACGCTCACAGTTTGGCTTGTAGTACAGGCCATAATCTTTTGTTTCTTTAAGATATTTAAAAATCTTCTTTACAGCATTCCAGTGATTTTCATTGTAAGAATTTAAAAATCGACTCACCAGGCTAACCGCATAGGAAATATCGGGTCGGCTTACTGTAGCTAGGTGCATCAAGGATCCAACTGCCTCACGGTATGGAATATTCTTTTCATTTTCTCCTTCTTCTTTTTCCAATTTTACATGTGGATCAACTGGGATGCTGTTGGGTTTGCAATTATCCAAATTAAATTTGTTTAATAACTTTTCAATATAGCTTGACTGGTGTATGAAAATGTGCTTGTCACATTTCTCTATCTCCATACCAACAAAATTTCTGGGAGGATAAGACTTTACTTCAAATATTGACTGTAAGTCATTAATCAGTTCATTTGATGTTGATATATCTTTTGAAAATATAAGCCCATCATCAACATACAAACACAGGTAACATTTGTTTCCATTGATAGTGCCAACATACACACATTGGTCTACCTTACTATTTACTAGCCCAAACTTCTTTAAAACTGCATCAAATTTTGAATTCCAACATCTGGGAGATTGTTTCAGACCATATAATGATTTATTGAGCTTACATACCTTGTGAGTATCAGCTGTTAATCCTTCAGGTACAGTCATGTATATGTCTTCCTCGAGCTCACCATATAAAAAAGCTGTTTTGATGTCTAGTTGAGTTATCTGTAGATTGTGTTGGGCTGCCTCTGATAATAATAAACGGATGGAATCATACCTGACAGTTGGCGCAAATGTTTCCTGGTAATCAATGCCTTTGCTTTGAGCATACCCTTTTGCACAGAGCCGAGACTTGTATCGTAGACCAGATGGTTCTTCTTTAATGCGAAACACCCATTTGCATCCAATTACTCTCATATGAGGAGTTCTTTCAATTAATGTCCATGTATTGTTTTGTTGATGAGCTTGAAGTTCTTCTTCTATTGATTTTATCCATTTTGGAGCTTCCATAGACTTTATTGCCTGTTGATAGTCTTCAGGAGCTTCATTGTTTAATAATTTTTCATCACAGCAGAGGTAAGTACTTAGTTCTTGGTTCAGAGTATTTTTTAATTGTTTTCTAGTTCTTACAGTTACATTCTTTTCAGGCGAAGAATCTATACTGTTATCAGGGATGTACTCACTGTCTGATTGTGATCTTCCGTCTTTTGTGATTTTGGATCTAACTTCTTTCTCTTCTCTTTCGGAAGGTGGACCATTGCCTCACATCCAAATGTACGCATATGGCCGACATTGGGTTTCTGACCGGTCCACATCTCTTCAGGTGTTTTGTAAGACAGAGATGTTGTTGGAGTGCGGTTGACTATGTAAGCAGCAGTATGAATGGCTTCAGCCCAGTACATTTTAGGTAAATTGGCATTTAACATCATACATCTTGCTCGCTCTATCAATGTCCTGTTCATACGTTCAGCAGTACCATTTTGTTCTGGTGTGTAAGGTGTGGTAGTCTGATGAATTATTCCTGCACCTTTGAGAAGTTTTGAAAAGTTTCCATTTAAATATTCAAGTCCGTTGTCTGATCTGAGAATTTTAATGTTTCTACTTAACTGATTCTCAACTTGGTTTTTAAATTCCTTGAATTTTCTAGGACTTCTGATTTGTTATACATTGTGTAAACAAATATCTTCTTTGAGTAATCATCTAGGAATGTTACAAAATATCTGGCTTTGCCTAGAGACTGAGTATCCATTGGTCCACAGACATCGGAATGGATGAGTTCAAGCAGGTCTTTGCTCTGTGACCCTTGACTCTTAAATGGCAGACGTGTTTGTTTTCCTTCCTGACACGTTATACATTTTACATTCTCTTTTATTTGGCTAAGCTTCAAATCGGCAGTATTTTCGGTCAGCTTTTTCATGCTTTGAAAATTCAGGTGACCCATCCTTTGGTGCCACAGGTAAGTGTCTTGCTCAATAACATCTGATATGCATGCATAGCCGCCAGGCATATTCAACCGGTACATATTATTTATTAAGCTTGCTGTTGCTACAATAACATTATTTTTGTTCAGTATAACACAGCCTTTCTTATTAAACTTCACTTGGCCACCATTCTGTATGATCTGACTCACAGACAGCAAGTTTGTAGCTAGTTCAGGCACATATAAAACATTTGTAAACAAAATTTCATTTTGTTGGCCTCTTTCGTTGTAAACAGATAAACTTATTTTTCCAGAGCTTTGCACATGCATTGTTTTATTATTTGCAACTTTGATGCTTGAAATGTGTGATGTTGTTTCTTCACTCATAAGATTCTTGTGTTTGGTCATATGAACAGATGCTCCAGAATCAACATACCAGACATCAGAGCATTTGGAAGATGCCATGAATACAGCTGCATAAGAACTGTTATTTTTTAGATTTGCATTATTCTTATGATCCTTGTTGTTTGATCTGCATTCAGAACTTTTATGTCCATATTTATTGCATGTATAACAGCGGGGGCCTTTTGAATTTTTCTTGTTTTTATTTTGTCTTTGACTTGAAGCAAAAGCTGATGTATCACTTTCAGCTTTGACATCCTGTAGGATCTTAGACTTCACTGAGTCAGAGCTTATCTTCATACCTGAGCTCTCTATGGCAATTATCATTGGCTTGTAAGTTTCAGGCAGGCCGGACAACAGGAGTGTGCCAAGCCATTCATCATCTACATGGAAGCCAATGTTTCTCAACTTATGTGCTGTTGTAATGATTTTACTCACGTATTCTTCTACGTTTAAGCATCCAGCTAATGTAGTATTGCATAAATCTCGCAGTAGACCAACTCGGCGTGTTAGCCCGGAGTCATCAAAAGCGCGTGCCAAATTATTCCAAACTTCTTTTGCAGTGCTTGATTCTTGTATATGAATATAATTTATCGGATCGACGAGAAGGATAAGCTTAGATCTGGCTTTCGTGTCGCGTTTTTGGTCAATTGAATCTGAATTTTCAACGCAGTCCCACAACTCTTCGTGCTGTAAATATGTTTTGACAGCAAAACGCCATGTGGCATAGTTATCACGGCCCGTTAACCTTTCAATTAATGCCATTGAATTTGTTGATGACATCTTTTGGTTGTGGATTATCACGGATTTACTTGAAATATTGTTCAGAAACTGAGCACGTTGCGTGTGCAGATTATGTCTTTTAATTTTCTTTTGTTCGGCACTGTTTTTAGCACTGGGTCTTTATAGTATTCACTGATTTTACAAATCGGGCTTACTGGGCCCATAACCTGTTATTAAATGAAAATAACTGGTTTAACTTATTAAAGAAAAACTTTATTTTATAGCAGAACATTTAGTGTAGCAATACTTTCCGGTTAGCGATGCGCATAGAGTACAGAGTATATCAAAACTATTATAGATACAAAAATATCCACAGATAAGCTGCATATTAGCACAGACTATATAGAAGGTGTAATTTCTACTACAACATTATCTATACTTATAACATTAATATATATATATATGTATATAACATTTATAATAATATTATAAAGCTGAAGAGTTTGTTTGTTTGCTTGAACGCGTTAATCTCAGGAACTACTGGTCCGATTTGAAAAAATATTTCAGTGTTAGATAGCCCATTTATTGAGGAAGGCTATAGGCTATATATATATCATCACGCTAAGATTAATAGGCGCGGAGCACCAATGAATAATGTTTCAAAATCGGGTTTTTTTTCTTTTGAAAGCTTCCGCTGCATGCGCTGCTTAAACGGTTAAAGTTTCGCATAAATCCCCCTTTTTATGCTAACCAAATTCGTTCTAAAATAATGCATTAGGTATTTGCGAAGGTATTTTTATAATACTTGATATACTTGAAAGTGCAAACATTTATCAATAAAAATAATTATATTTTTTTAGTATTTTTCTGAAACCATAGTATCAAAATATGAGGATGAAAGTTTAAATAAGAAATGTTTCTACTTGATTGGCCTGAAAACTTAAAAGAACTGCCATGAGGGGCCGGCAGTAGAATTTTGCCTTTCCTCTCTTTCCCGTGGAGGCAGTAAGAATCTGCTAAGGAATACCTCCGAAAGATGGGCAGCAACGACATTCCGTGTATCAACATCCCGTACTGCGCTCGCCAACCTGCCTACCAAGCGTGGCGAGTATGGCAACAACCCCCTCATGAGCCGTGGACGTAGCAGTCCTACGACTGAGACGAGATCATGTGTACGAGCGTTGGAAAATAAAATAATTAAATACCTACGTGCTGCAGTATATCTCAATATCCATTACTAAGTTGAAATATATATAACGAATCTAATAGACACTTTATTTAACAACATCGGTAACCGTAAATAATTACCAACATACATATACTGCTATAATCATTACCCTTCCAAATTAACGTTGTCTTAACACGGGTGAAACTGCGCGGGTCAGCTAGTGTAGTATATAATTTTAACAAAAATTATCCTCTTAAAAACTTTATAATTATAAACAAAGTCTTTACCAGAATTTATATGGAGTGTAAAATAGAGTAATATAAAAACATAAATGTTTCATGAAGCGAAAAGTTATTTTTTAGACCGACGTTGTTTACGTCGCTTGTTTACACTCGATACTGTAATTTCATAATTCAAGCGTTTAAATGCATAGCTTTTCGTGAGTGCGCGCAAAAACTGCAGAGCCTCGCTGGAACGGCGATTACAGTCCTTAAAATAACATCGTACGTTTAAGTTAATGACAGACACACCGACAAAATGCACTTATAATTGCATATACAAAGAGTTTTGGTGAAAAATTATCATGCGTATGGTATTACTGCGGGGTTCTCCCACGGGCGGGAAAAAATAAGCGCTTAGCCTAAGTACTTGCTCCTTTTATAATTACTGCGCTGGCCATTCCTTTCCATATCGTCTCGAACCGATTATATTAGTATTTTATTACGAAGTTTTTTCTAGTTACATTAAATTAAATAAGCAGTTAATTCCATGTATGTAAAGTTAATATTAAGTTAAGTTAAGTTTGCGGAATTTCTTGGCTGCGAAAAAATAAAACTAACGACAAGCGCGTAACCTCTCCTCTTAATATGTATGTGCAACTGTGAGGCTGACATTGCTTACAAAAATACATTAAATACTTGTCTGCCACAGGTATGTGTGTTAAGGCTTGAACCGCAATCTGTCTAATATTGCACATTATATTTCATGTACATCAACAATTTGGTTATTTGGCAACGGATGTAAGATGCCGGGACATACTCGTACAGCTCTAGATGCAAACTGCAATAAGACTGTGGGACGTTGAGTAGATGATAAATTTCCGCAGCTAGCCAGTGGTTACTAGACAATAATTGACGTAGCATATTTGCATAATTGTGTCCACTAAGTGTTCGTATCTACATAAAATTGCGTCTTTTTCAAGACTCCTCTATATTTAACCATGATGAAAATCGCTTTAATCAAATATTTCCTCTACATAGACCTTACCTTTGTATCTTAATTGATATTTAGAATAAATTTCATATCAGGTGTATTACGGCGCGAGGGAAATATTTTAATATCCAAATTATTTTAGTAATCTCTTTAGGGTTCCGTGGAACGAGTACAACAAGTCTGTCTGTTTGTCGGTTTGTCCATCCGGTGTACTAAACATACCGGGATATTTTAAGCGAAAAGTCAAGGGATACCTGTTAAATATGTTTTAGTAAACGTAAAAAAACAGAGACCCCTACCACACAGCGCGTGGCTCGCCGCGTACTTGGCCTAATTTATAAGAGAAATATAGTTCTAATATAAAGGCTTGGCACATGTTTTCAGAAACTCAATTAGGCTCTACATGTTATTTATTTAACTGACTTTATATTTATTGATTATTTTATTCATCATTCCAGCCGTAAAAAGTCCACTACTGAACTGGCCTTCCTCATGGATCTCCATGAGGGGTAGTTGCCATACTCAACACGATTGGCAGGCGGGTTGGCGAGCGCAGTACGGGATGTTGATACACGGAAAGACGCTGCTGCCCATCTTCCGGAGGTATCCCTTAGCAGGCTCTTACTGCATCCACGGGCATGAGAGGAGGGGTAACATTCTACTGCCGGCACCCCACGGCACGTTATTATATTATTATTTATTTATTATTAGCTATTAGTGTCCCACTACTAGGCAAAGGCCTCCCCCCTTCTCTAGACATCTCAGTCCTCCAGAAAATCGAGCTCGTCCCGCCATCTCCGTATATATTTATTTACTTATAATTTATTTACTTGTAGTCATTTTAGGTAGGTATCCCGTTTCTTTATTACAACTTTGTTAAAGATTCATGGCTCTTCACACGTTGAATACACTAACGAGAACGCAAAACAAAAAAGCGCTACAGAAAACAATTTCATTACAGAGACATTTCCGTTCGATTGTAGATAATTTTTAATCTTGAGAACTGTGCAAGGCAAATCTAGCAAGATTCCAACAGGTAGAACTGGTCGATAAACACGGTTATGAACCTGATCGGGAGAGTTTGACCGGCTACTGGGCACTTCTGTCAACAACGTGTTCCTATCTGATTACACTCCTCAGAGCTTTTATGATCCGATGAGTCTACTCACCGACAAATACCTAATTAAATTGCTCAAGCCAACTCTTGTTTAATAGTCATGCCGTATTTTCTGATGTTTTCTTCTGTTACACCGTACCCTCGTTATTACAATGATGATTTTATATTGGTCGATTCACATAGCCACCCTAATAGTCAGTTGTCCAATTCAAACAATGTTCGCGTTATATGACAGATCCTACTTCCGCGTGGTCGATCATATCATACTATTTTGTCATATCAGACTACCATTTTTTTATACTTTTGGATGGTGCCATTTTTATTTGTAAATTTTTTAACGCATGCAGCTTTTTTATTTTGTGACCAAACTTAAATTCAAGCTCATCTCAAGCGTAATAATAGTAGAGAGGTAGTCGTCGTAGAAATAGTAGTAGTAAGTAGTTGTAGTTAGAAGTCGTAGTAGTAGAGTAGTAAGTTAGTAGTTGTAATAGTAGAGTAGTTAGTGGTTGATTTTGAGGCGTTACGAAGTTTGCCTGGACAGCTAGTAAGGAATAAAAGCAGCATGTTGTAAATAGGAGTTAGATAAAAAAGACACTTATTACGATGCCTATTTCATTCCTTTAACACTAATTTCATGAATAATAAATCTTTCATGATTTATTGACGGTTGAGAGAAAATATGCATTTTCCGTAAGTACCTACCTAATTCTTCTGATAATATTGATATCGAAGACTCCGTATACTCCATAGTGATGTCGTGGTGGTCAAAAAGTCGTGTAGAACGTTATTATATGAAGTCAGTTACCCAAATCAAATAATGTTTGGGTCAGAATACGACAGATCTAACTTGATCTGTGATCATAAAGGTATCCAATTAGTTTTACATTCTGATTCGGCTCTGATTTATTTTATACTTGCATAGTTTCACCCGCGTTGTTCCTGTTTTTGTTGGAATACGGGGATAAAATAGCCTATGTCACTCAGGATTAATAAAGCATTCTAATGGTGAATGAATTTTGAAAATAGAACCAGTACTTTTTGCGTTTATTCGTTCCATGCATACAAAATACAAATCTTTCCTCATTATAATATTAGTATTAACAAAGCTTTTATGGTTAACTAATGTTTTAAACTGACTTTAATTTGGATTTAGAACTTATTATCATAATATTAATACTTACTGTAGACTCAGTATATTCCGTAGAGATGTCGTTATGGTCAAAAGGTCATGCAGATTTATACGTTATTCGTTAAATGTTAGCGCAGGCAGTAACAGTAATAGATAGCACCGGCCGCGGCTCCGGCCGTCCGAGCTTGTACTATTCTAATGATAAATGATTCCAACGATTGCGTTTCCTTAAGCACCTTTTGCGTTTAGGTACGCTTCAAAGCTTTAAGAGCGAACATAAGTCTCTTGTCAGCATTATCTCGGCTAATAGTCGAGTCTAGGTGTAAACTGTAAATAAACATTTCTTATAAATTACCACGTCCTGCTATTTGCTCGTATGCTATATTTGCAAGACTTTGTCGAGAATAGTTTTTTAACCTTGTCGTTGTGCTGTTTGGGTGAAGTGTAATATTGCGTGGTGAGGCTCATACCTCCAGGCGACCGGTGCTACGGATAACGGATCACGGCCCATGAAGCTGATTTATCGTAGACATCCACCGAACCTATCCGATTTGCATTTAGATAGCGCGGTGGCTCGGCGGGCGGGTCCGGCGCATCCCACGATGAAGCTTTACTCTATCGTACGTAAATTAACTACGAAATTATCTTTTTGAAAAATAAACTTTGCAACTCAATAATGAGAGATTTAATCGAGCAATCACCGGACCATGTTAGCTTCCCTCCAATGACTTTCGATGGACAAAACCGATGGTTAGCATGATTGGAGCTCATTATCGTATGTTCTGTGATAATATACTCAATAATATTAATGAATAACCTACAGGTTTGCAATACCAGTATTAAATAGTGTAGTTTTTGTGAAAGTTGACAAATCACCTTATTCTAATAGATACAAATAGGTACGAGTATGGTGTTAATGAGCGACAAAATGATAATTAGTAAAAAAAGTAGATACGTACTCGTTACCTACTGGCGGAAGGCGTGTGAGCGTCCGAGCCTCTCGTAAATAACGTCGCAATTAGAAGGCGCCAATTTGGCGCATTGCAAGTTTCCTACCTAACGACCTAACTACATCCATTATTTGGTTTCGAGGACATAAGAGCGTATAAGACAAGAAAAAGTACCACTTCAAAAAATATATATTCAAGAGCATTTAGCAAATACTCTTGCTAGGTCGAAAATGGCTTTGAAACAAATTTATTTTAATAATACTGCTGTAATATATCGCGACTTGTGTCAGTTATTGCAATAAATAACTCAAAGCTGGTAAACATCGTATTTAGGAACTGTTTTACATATTAATGTGTTGAATGCAAATTGTTGTTACAACAGCTACTAGGAAAATTACTTTGTTCATTAATAGATTATAAAATATTATGGAAGGCTTGTACCCAGAGGTTCATACCTAGTTTGAATCTTAAAACATATCAACAAAAAACCGTATTGTTTTTAAGTTGATTACAAAAATGTTGAAAAAACGACCGTTCGCCCCCCTTATCTCCGAAGTTTTCAAAAATAAACCCGTGAAACTTTTATAGCTAATAAAAGTGTATGTAAAGTTTACAGGAAAGTTATAGCGAACTATCTGATTTGCCTAGTTTTTTAGACAATGGGTGTAAAAGGGGGGTTTTCAAAATGTTTGTGAAGTATGGAGAACTTGGTCATGTGGGTATCATATGAAAGGTATTCATTTGAAAATTAATAAACAGTTTGTAGTTTTGCTTTAAGCGTTATAGTTTTCGACTTATTTACAAAAAGGTTAAAAAAAAGCGTTCCCCCCTTATCTCCGAAGTTTGCAAAGACAAACCCCAGAAATTTTTATTGCTAATATAAGTGTATGTAAAGAGTACAGGATAATTATAACGATATTTGCATAGTTTTTTAGAAATCATCGAAAGTGTGAAAATCTACATAAGTTCCGCTATCAGACAAGAGATGGCGCTGTCAAGGTTCTTCAACAAATATAAACCGCCTTTATCATATTTTATATTGTATGATGGCTAGGAACCCTCGGTGTGCGAGTCCGACTCGCTCTTGCCCGGTTTTATTTTCCATGAAGCTCCGTTTAATCTTTCCGTCAAACAGATGGTATCCAAGCAGGCAACTAACTGCTCCCTGGCGTAAAAGGTTCTTCCTTTTACGCCAGGGAGCACGCCCCTAATTGCGATAGATAGATATATCCTCGAGTATCTCCTGCAATATGTAAATAGGCGTCCGAGGTAATTAAAGTTTATCTGCGCTCTGCCATCCCGGCTCGCTGATTGCATAGTAAAATGATTGACATGCTATTTTAACAGCGCACCGATAATGAAAACGTTCTTTTACTTACAGTTTAATTCATATTTTATTTATTGTTGACAATCACTATTTGCAGAGGATAATTGATCGCGTTCTCACAATTGTCAGGCCGCTGACGAGTTGTTTGCGATTTTTTAAGACACCGTGTCGTGAGGCGCCGCAGCCTGTCCACATACACGCCACTCGTACATATACGACCTCTTTTATTTTTGTTGATGGATTCTCGATAAATTATCTTAATACGACAAATGTTTACATAAGCTCTACGGCACTTATTGACTTGTCTATCGGTTTAAGTACTTCTTAATCGTTCTGCACATATTTAAGGCGTTATTGTAAGAACGGTTTTTCACATTATCGGTAAATGACGATGTTTGAGTAGCGGTGCATGCAAATGGATTTTTCAATGAGTTAAAACGACGAAGACCTACTAATAATAGCAAACTCTCGCAGTGTTTCTTTGTATAGAGACTGGAGACGCGGGGGTTATCGATAGGGATTTGATTATAATAGGGTTGCGGTTTAATTACAGTCACAAGATTTCTCATAATCGGTCATAAATCAGAAGATATTGATACCTGCCAAGCACAACCTGTTTCAATTCGCACGCCACAATGCTCTCAGAGCGCGCGAGCTTCATTGTGCGCCCGCACAAGAGACATCCTCTTAATTTATATCTTCATGCCTATCAAGCAACAGCAGCCAAATTCAGCGAAAACTATATCGTATTAAAAATATTATATTCGTCCTTATAAAGAATTGCAAATCCGTTTATTGTGTTGTTCAGTTTTTTCCAGCACAGCTTTACAAAATTTATAGATACGTTCTCTTTGTTCAACTCGTAGTTCAGCGAGTATCCCGTTTAGCACACAATTGAGAGTATTAACATTTCCATTGAAACGTGCCCGCTATAATCAGCCGATCCAAGTCGCTCAGGCCAAACATGACTTATCCAACTGTCAGTGTGCCGAAGCAGACTTCTATTGAAAATACTTTTTGTCTTTGCCGAGATAAGTACCAATGTTACATAAATTAATGTTAGTTTACACCTTATTTATAATCTCGTAAGCTTCGAGGCTGATTTATAAGGATTTCTTTTACTATTAAGTATTGTCGTCTCACTGTAGGCGGACCACACACGGGCATTCAAATTAGAAAAGTCTAACAAAACGGAAATGATGCATTTATTGTGGCTTTAGAGTAGCGGGCGCCGCGGGCGTCCCTTCGCTCTAGGCTCGTAACTCTTTTATTAAGACACTTAACGCAAGCTTAACTAGTGCTTTATGCGCCCAGCTCGATTTATACATTGCATGATTTGTGGTGAAACCAAAACATTTTATATATTGCTATGTAATTTACTTAGATAAGCCGATTAGTGTAATACGTTTGAGACCTTCGTACGACTGTTTACTGCATGCAAATGCAGTAAACAGTCTCAGTCGTATGCTCTAATTTTATTTATGTTGTAATTTGAACATTTAGAGCATGACACGTTTAATGCTTGATATAGACCTTACAGCGGATACTTACATTTATATATTACTAATGCTAGTTAGAGACAATTTGTAGAACAAATTATCAAGTGCTTGTAATGTTTTTATGCGATTTGCACCGAGACGCCGACGCCGCCCATTATGCGATTGGATAATTGGCTAATGTGAAACGAACTGAGGCCAGGAGGCTGGACAGATAATGGAGCATGTAGTAGAGCCATCGTCTGTGCGTTTGGATTGGGCTTGTTTGTGAATACGTGTATTATGTAACTTGAACATTATTAATTGCTTCTGCAGTCTTGATTTTTGCATTATGAAGTAAAGTACTAACTTTTGACATGGCAAAATTGCGCTAAATAAAAATTGTGGGAATAAGTTTGAAAACGTAAAAAAATAACAAACGTTATCGTTTGAAGATTGCAAAAAGTCTCTATACAATCAGAGTCAAAGACGCGTCCAGTCAGCATCAAATACCGCGGCCACACCATTCATACCCGCCCGAGCACAATACAGGCCACTTCATATCAAACGCGACTTTACATCGCTTTTATTGAGTGTGTCACGACTGAGTGGTGTCACTCAACGGTCAGACGAGCATTATAACATCAGCGTATATTGAATAAAGATTTCACGCATCTTTTATAAAATGTATGTCCTTGTAAAATTTCGGTACCTACTAAAAGGAGTTATTGTTAATAAATTATGGTTCGTTACACATTTTAAAGGAATGAAATGTAACGGTTACTCTAGTCATGAAAATTAAATTAAAGTATTATTAAATACGAGACAGTTTTTTTAGAGATAATGTTTTATTGTTTCTGGTACGTATGTTGATAATTACATTTTTAAATTACCCGCGAGCTACTAGTTACGCAGACAGGAGACATGACTTATTTAGTGCCCATGTTGCGTTTCCATCTTTAATCTGCGTGGGCGCATATTTCCGAGAAAACATTTCTTGTTGACCGTATATAATGCTGCCGAGAAAACAGAAGTAATAATGCTGGCCATACTTGTACGATGAAGAACTCCGTAAATGAATCATCGCATATGCGTTCCTCGTCAGGCCGCAAAAAGAGGTTTGTCGAAAATGCTCATCTCGCTCAGTGAGCAGTGCGCTCCGAGCGGCCCGCTGGCCACTCATCCCTTATTTATTTATACTGGTATGAAGAATGTGCATTTTTTGTGTTGCCATAACAGCGAGCGTCCCGCGGCCGCGTCCTGCGCCCGCGCTGCGTCCGCTGGCTCGCCGCTGCGAACCTGGCCCGAATCCACCCGCCGAATTCCTTCATTCCGAAAATGCGGAGATACTACATTCTGTTTACAATCGTTGATGTGGGAATTCGATACAAAATAGATTAATGTAATAGACATATTTTCATCGTAGCAAAATAAAATAAAGTACAGAATGTTTATGGACAAGACGACCAGCTACTGTTAATTTATTTTTATCTGATGGTCACTGTATTGTACATATTCACTTTTTGTTAGCTTTTAATTAATATAATTGGAGGCCAATTTATAGTTCTCAATCATTTAGGTATTTAACATAATTAAACATGTCCATATTGTTTTTGTTATGTGATGACAGCTTTTAATTGCATTGCAACCCTTATTGCTTAGGTTTCATGAAGTTTTAAGCATATCACGGTTTCTGCATGTAGAGTACAATATATTTTAAGTTTTCTCATGGTTAATGGCTTCCTGTCTTCCAATAAAAGTTGATCACCGGGAAAATGTAGTAGCTCGATTATGAGGTAGTTTGCGCGTGAGACTGCAGTTTCTCTTATCAGTGATGATAAAACATGCATGTATTGGAGGCGCACCCTGCACTTTCCCTCGCACACCTGCCGCCACCGCCCGCCGCCCGCCGCCCGCGCCCAGAGCGAGGTGGAGCCTGTTCCGTCACTAATGCGTGATTCAATATAATTCTGCAATGTAACTCCGGCGTTTATGGATATGCTCCTACGTGAGGTTATTGCACGAGAGACAGGTTAAATATAGCCACGTGAAAGTTTCCCTCTAGGACTCTGTGAATCCATTCAACTGATTTATTACGAGACATGTAGGAACTTTCTACATCCACGTAGCTAAACTACTACGGATTTTTCTCTGCAGCAACTTTATTAGTAATGTATTCTGTGTTATCTGGAGGCTCTCGACATGTTTTAATTAAGAGATTAATAATGAAGCAACGGCGAGGCAACGACCGATGGGGATAAGCACGGCAGGCGGGCGCACGCAACCCTGCGCGACATGCGTGTTGCTCCGTTACGACACCTACACCAAATTTTTCCACATGCCCGAGCAGGAGATAAGCGGCGAGCGACGTCGACGTGTTATTTATTAACGAACCGAATGATCGATAGTTGGACGCGTCACCGGACGTGGACGAGCCTTTCGAAACACGCCGCCGCAGCCTGCCAGCCGCACCTCGGCGCGGACCTCCGATAAATCTATCTCGTAACGTCGCAGACTCATTCAACCACGAAATTCATGTTAAAGAGTTTCACTATCAAACATACCTATTAAATTATCGTACTCACATCTGGAAATTATTGTTACTGCTGCCCAAGACAATGCCTACTCTTTTATAATGTTATTTAGGGCCAAATCAACTAATGAATTAGTTAATGTAATCTTTTGGACGGAGGTAATAAAATGTTAACTATTATGAATATTGATACCACGTTTAGTTATTAATTAAACTGAACAACGAATAAACTTCAGTATTTATCAACACATTTACCTATCTATCTGAGCAACAACGGTCGTGCACTGAATAGCCATGTCGAATGTATTGTTTGTATACGAGCTTCTCCAACCCTTTGCGCTGCCATCCGTTCCGCTCTAGCATACGTCACGTCTCGTCGTGACAGCTGTGCAAGATACTTTCTAATCGAGCTATTCAATAACGCCAAACAAACATGATCGCTGTTGGCTTGCGAAACATTACATCTAAACAATTGCCTGACGACAATTTAAAAAGTTAAGTTGTCTTTTGTATAATCGACTACATTCGAAACATTTACCGTATACTTTGAAGATATTGTGAGTAAACAAACTCGTAAGGTCATATGTATCGGTCCGAAGCAAACTTGATAGAAAACGTTCGGAAATTCGAGGTTCAGGTGTGCAGGGCAGGTTAGACCAGTCCCGGTGGCCTCGCAAGGACCCCAGTAAACCTGTTAGATTCGTTGCACGATTTTTACGTGCGCACCTACCGGAATCTCATTCACGTGGTGCGCCTCGCCGCGGCCCGCGCCCCGAGTCTGCCAGTTAACTCGTCAAATGACTCACGCTTCGGCTGGTTAAATGCCAGAAGCTGGCTTTTCCAGTTCTCTGATCCAATTCGCACATTCTATTCTCACTTACTCTACATTTTTAGAAGTGTTATGTTGCTTTTTATGCTGATGCTTAAGATGTGAATTCCCAGAACCATTTTACTATTCATGAGAAATATCTCCAAAGTGAACATCCGTCTGAAGATGGGAGGATGTCCAAAAGGACAAGAGGATGTACGAAACATTTTAGGGATACTTCGCAATTTTTTAGCAGGAATGTAATTCATATGATTAAATCCTTTCGTGAATTTACTCTAGTTTTTAACAAAACTCTCCAAGTGCATTAAGTAAGCTGACAGTAAGATTGATGGCTTACTGTTGCCTCCTGTGTTTATTTCTTGCAGAAGTATGTAAGAAAAACATCTTATAGCAATTGATTATGAACCTAGCAAATGTTACTGCAGATAATGGCAAGATATCAACACATGACCAGGAACAGGAATCAGGTAGAACTACGATCCAGTCAAACCCGTCTGACGCGTGCTTCCAACATTTTTTATTTATTTGTCTGCATCGTCGGATACCGCTGGGCGTGACGTCAGACGACCTAAACTGGTTAGTGAGGGAGCAGGGATTTGCCTCGTATCCTTCCGGTTCTGCAAGTGGTCCGGACCTGTTCTATACCAGATCGTACGGCACCAGGCAAACCAGTGCTCGTGACGTACGGGTGCAGCGGCTAGCCCGAAACCGTCTATTCCGAACACTATCCTTGCGAAAGCCTGTTCGGGTGACTACCAGTTTCACTCTCGCGGAGGCCACTCACTCCGCTGACTCATCCCGTGCAAACGCAACAATTAGCAAACGTAGCGTCACAATACACGATGACCGGCCATTTGTGCCATCAAAGGTCAGTATCCGTACCAAAATGGTCACGCCTAATAACTGGTTCGTAACTTGTAGCAGACCGGCACGTGAAACTCGGTTTGGAGTACCAGTATTTTACGCTATGTTTACTTGTCGAAATCACGACGGAATGAATGAGATCACTATACGGACCGTTATCGTAACAAAAATATTCGATTATTCTATAAGCGAAAGTAGGAGTTGATCTAAGCGGCGATATTTATTTGTGTGTCTTTGTGAACAGGAGGCGAAAGGAGATGATGGAGGTTGGCGGAGAGTCGTGGCGCTACTACGGCAGCGGGGAGCACCCGCTAGGCGGCGGCGCCGTGCTGGGCATGGCGGACGAGCAGTCCGGCCTGGTCGCCGAGTACTACAAGCTACCGCCTCTCTCGCAAGACGCACATCTAGCTCCACATAAAGATGCTAAGCTTGTTGACGTCTGGCCGTAAGTTCGCTAAAGCTAATGGTAATATTATGCCGTTTGAATGCTATTAAACTTACATAGTAAGAAGGGGTCGAACACCAATAACATAAAGATTGCATGATAGTGCTGAGTGGAGAATATTATGTTTCTATGCATATTTATTTTTAGTAATACCTACTTACTTGGGTAAAGTTAAGTAGTGGATGCATTAAGTACTCGTAGCAACATTAGGTTATGGAAGGTTGCGTTAAATACTGCGTAATAGTGTTATAGGTAGCAAGAAGAATATATTTTCTTACTATGTAGGTAGGTACCACGTCTACAGAATTAATTCAGATTTTTATTTTGCGTTGCTACCACTTTATTGCTTACGAATATCAAATTGCTTACAAGTTAATTTTTTGATTGAATTTTGAACAATTTTTATTAAATAACAAGAGACACAACTTCCAACAGTTTTACTGTTTTGGGTTCTAGTTTCACTGTGCCTGCCTGTCTGCGACTTTACGAAATAACTAATCAGTCATAAAAAGTTTTAATTTTGCATGGACATATAAAATAATTTGGGGTTGTTGCCATACTCGCCACGCTTGGCAGGCAGGTTGGCGAGCGCAGTATAGGGTGTTAAAGACGCGGAAGACGCTGCTACTCATCTTCCGAAGGCATCCCTTAGCAGATTCTTACTGCATCCACGGGCAAGAGAGGAGGGGCAACATTCTACGCTGTGCTTGCCGGTCCGTGGCCTCCACTCGAGAACTTTTCGGCCCCATCGGCTGTCTGTTCTGCGAGCTACATGGCCTGCCCATTGCCACTTCAACGTGCTAATCCGTTTGCCGGCACCCCACGGCACCCCACGGCAAACGGATTAGCACGTTGAAGTGGCAATGGGCAGGCCATGTAGCTCGCAGAACAGACAGCCGATGGGGCCGAAAATTTCACGAGTGGAGGCCACGGACCGGCAAGCACAGCGTAGGACGTCCACCAACAAGATGGGCTGATGACCTGGTGAAGACCGCAGGGCGACGGAGGATGCAGATCGCTTCCAACCGCAATAACTGGAAATCCATGAGGGAGGCCTATGTCCAGCAGTGGACGTCCTACGGCTGAAATGATGATGATGATATAAAATAATTTGGCCGAGGTAACAGTAAATAACAATGCTAAAAAATCATTAATTTGGGGTATAATAAATCCCCATACACGTGTTGTTTTCTTCTTTAAAACGGTGAAACTATAACGGTTACACACACATTTAATCTTATTTTTTTAACTACCATTATCATCATTATTATTAGAAATCGTTATTTTGTAAGAATGTTGGTAAATATCAAATAGTAGCAAACCTGTTTTGATACCTATTATCAAAACAGGTTTGCTACGATTTGATATTCAGTCAACACGAGGATGAGAATATTATAATACGAGTATGTGTACAAATCGGAAAAAAATCCAAAGTGATAAAAACTCAGGAGCATTTTCACACCACATGAACTAGTATAATTGTAAAAAAAAAATTTAATAATAAAATACGAGATCCTGATTTATTCCCTTCAAAGTTACTTGGTTTTCATGGTCTGAATCCCTTTCGGTTTTGTACACATATTATAATAATCCCATAATACACATAGTATAGAAACACATAAATTTACATAATACATAAACAATTAAGATCGAAGTGTAAACCCGAGGTATTAATTAATAAAAAAATTATCGAATAAGTATGCAAATACAAAATGAGATAGCGATTAGATATGTACCTGAAAATCAAGAGGAATCAGTAAATGATCGCGGAAAATCAATAGTCGATTCTCACGGCCGTAGATCAAATCGAACATTCGTGTATCGGAACAATTATCATCATAATCGCTGGATACGAGGTACGGTGAATACGGAATGAATTCGCGTAAAATTTATATGTAAACTATGATAATGTTCAATCTTTTTGTAGTTGTGTTTTTGTATGGAGTCGGATACGGGCGGGGTCGCGAATGTGTTTCCAGCTCTCACGGCCGAGTACACTGAGACAAGACGCCCGTGGCTTCCGGCCCCAACAACACACACCTAAGAATAACAAATAATAAAAATGTTAATGTTCCACTCAATAAATCATAGGTGCTCATTTGAATACCTATGCAGGGATTAACGAAATATCAGTTCGCAACTGTAAAGACGATCCGCGAACCCCTTCGTACCTGTGCATATTATTGCGTCATTTGCATATTTTACTGTATGATAGCTTTAGCAAAAGTTTTTTGATATTTTGTGTGAAAAACTTGATTCTTAATTATTTGTATCCTTACGCTCGAGGCAGTCATATAAAGTGATTAATATTTTACAATACCTAAGTAATCTGTAGTCTCTAGAAAAATAAATGGGTGACCAAATATTCTGTTTTGTGTTGACTGCGTTGTCGAACCATGAACAATATGTTAAAACTTCCAGCCTCTCGTTCTTGTCCAATAGTACTAAATTCCTAACAACAGACTAACAAAAGTACTAAATTTTAATAACAAAAAAATAGATAATGTCGGTGCATTCAACACATTCCCATAGAAATGCTACCCTGATCAAATTATGTGCGCTCTTTGAAAGAGGTTGTTAACAGCATCTTTTGTATAGCAACGCAGAAATGAGCAAACGCCGTGTCACATTTACAACACGGGCAGTGCATAATGTTAACTTGACCCCATACAAACCATTTAAACTTCTATAAAAGTTTTATTTGTTCCATAAATAGACAGTGCTTTTAACCTATTTTATATCCATGAAAATGTAAATTTTGGGAATTTATGTGAAGCATGCATTGTTATATTTTTTGTATATATTCTTCAGAATCAGATCACTATAAATGGTAAATAACGTCCTACGTTTTTGCCGCACACGTCGTTGATGCATGTTTGCTATGTCATTCTTGAAACGTCATGCTCTCGATATAAAATCCCAGAATGTGGTCGGAGCGGCGGCAGTCGAGTCGCCTTCGTGCCTGCTCGTCATGTTGGGCGATGCGCTGTTTTACGGGAGTGCATATACACGAATAGTGACAATAGACGGATGTGGATGGAAGCGGCTCACATTGACAAGGACGCCCAGGACTTGTCTTGAGTCATTGTCAGCACGCGACCCACGCGCGAGGTTCAACGCGCTGCTATTGCTCATTCATACATTCAAAATTATAACGAACGTTCCACTCGCCCGCACCCATCCGTGAGTGCTCTGTCTCCGAATGTGTTTGTATGCTAATCGCTCAGCGCCAGAGCATCGTCAGGTTTGGAACGCTGTATTTGTTGTCTAAATTGCTCGTATTATTTGAATTGAATGCTCGATAGAGTAGAAATGAACTAGTTTCGTCCGTATTCCTACGAGGCCTGAAGACGTAGGCGTTAAAGTGTTTCGTAAACGCATTGCGTGGTGCGCGGGCGCAGCTAATCTGTCCTACAAAATACCTATAGGCAGGACTGCGGATATTAAATGGAAACTACGGCTATAACCATTAATAAGTTGGCGGAGGTTGTCGAATACTAACGCCGAGATTAGCATAGAAACTCAGTAGATGCCTCGGGGAGGGCTCGCCCTCCTGACCCTGTCACTGTTCGCACACTAACGGGAAGATGATTTCTCCACCAAGACATTCTCGCATCTATGTATACATTACGAGGAAAACGTAAATACTGTCTTGGTACTTACTAATTATACACTCACTAACGGAACCTGAAAATTACAAACAGAAAAGTTACTAAAGTTACTTAAGTACCTGCAATCAAATAAAGTTCATGAAAAAGATATAAAATATGTAACATTTTAGCGTAAGCGTAACACATGAAATGCTATAGAATATGCGCCGTTGGTGTCGCGGTGGATTAACAAATACCCAGGGCGCTGGAACCGTGTGACCCATTTAGTGCTGAAACCGGTTTCCTCTTGAAGATCCGCCGGTATTGTTAATAGCATAACAGTTGAATCCATTCAACTCCCTTAGAAACGCACGACCCTCTTGCAAAGATAATGCTTAAAAAGACAGTACATCGTTATGTCGCCGATCGCGGTGGTCATCACCTAGCGAACGTATGAAAACAGGGTTTGACCATTCATTCTTGACCGGACTTTGTACTAACGTTTCCCATTGAATAGCCAGCTGAAGAAATTTAATTACAATCGCTATTATGTGCGAATAATTCAACTGCCAGATGCGAAGTTATTATTAACAACGCCACTAATTAGGTTTAGGGAAAGACCGAACGGGATATAAATCTCATTGAAACTGTTTATGTGCAATCAAACTATCGTTCAAATGACTTAGACAAATGGCGAAATCGTTTTCAATTAAAGTTTTTGATAATGTATTAGTTCCGTGAGAAAAGTAGCAATAAACCTACATTTAGATGAATGATATATTCAAAATAGCAATTAATTTATTATAAACTAAGTCTTAAGTTACATACATAGATATATTCAAATACTGTGTAAGGAAAATAAAGCATTTTTATTTTTATTTTTATTTATTTTATTTATATTCAAATAGAATTGAATTACGTCGCTCGCATCCGTTGCAGGCACCTCCTTTACCATGCTTCAGAGATTCTTATCTGCTCGTCAAACGATGAACAACTGATTTTTATTCTGATAATGTCTTAAATACCTTATTTAGGATCGCGCTACAACTACGACTAGCAAAGATAATTCATTCATATGTTGGAGTGTTCGTAATTATACTCACTTTTATTATGGGTTTTTGGAAGCTAGATATTTTCTAAAAATCCTAACACGTAGTTAAACTGATACTATTGTCATTTATAAGTGGCATTCGGGTAGATCCATTGAATAGTAAACTGATTTGGGGCTCGGCAAGCACCCCATGCGTGGCTTTGTCAAAATCTCATCATGTGTAAAAGGGTGTTAAGTAAACATTGCAAATAATTATAATGGCAATTGCATCTGAGCGTATTCGCAGATTCACCTTCGATAAGAAAACTTTATTTTGCATATAAGACGTAGCAACAGTTGCGAAGTCGTGATTATTCCTATCTTTTATTACTTGCTGTGTTATGATAATCAGATGCAACATGACACTGATATCAGATTAAAAGCTTGGATATTTGAATTTGGCTACCAAGCACCGTTAGAAGCGTGTGAGATTAGCCTCTATTGAATTCTTTATAAACGTGAAATTTTAACTAAAAACCTATAAATCCATTTTAAAGGATAGATAAAATTCGGTAAAATATTTAATCTACAGAACCATTCTTCATATAAGAATACAATCACACTTTCTATTTCAAAATAAAATTTTGTATTAAAATAAAAATACTACTTGAAGTTGGAAGACTGATCGTAAATAAAGATTAAGATGCAGAAAGTGTCAAAGGGCTAGTAAAAAGTTTTCATTGCATTATTGATGCTATCTCGTATTAAATATTGAAGTGTTCTTATGTAATTAAATAATTAGCAAACTCGAAAGTTTGGAAATTATTGTTTCAAGTTTGCATGGACGAGTAAAGTCGACGGTAATTAAAGGCGGTAAAAATAAGTTCGATATAGCCTCGGGCATAAACAGAGCGCTTGCGCATAGGGAACGAAACTCCTCAGCTGTCAACAAAGATCGCTTTGTGTTCTTGTCTTTTTCCAAGGACAAGCAAACATTGTAATGTGCAGGGAGCACATGAATAACGATATCTACGCCACCTCTCTGACAGCATATCGAGCTCGGATTAACTTCGATTTAAATTTGCATACTGCAAAAAATACATGCTATTCAACGGTTAGTGAAATAAAATATACTGGCAAGAAATTTATTGAAAATTACAAATCAGTCTCACTTCTCACCTTTATGGCAGTAAGAGAAAATTTGGTATCCCGTTGAAAGTTATTGTACTTCGCGGCCTCACGGGGACTTATCGTTCAAATAAGTGATTTCACAGTCGTCGGGTTTCTCTCGCGGATTGCGTGAATAAATCTCGAGGAATGAGCAGAGTGCGAATCGCAATCTGACACGGCGATGGCGCGGGCAGCGGGCGTCTCGGCGCGGGAGGTCGCACCATCCTACCAATTCGACGCATGAAATAGTGCCGCAACAGGCGTTATCTAAAATAAACATCAGAGCGCCAATGAAACATGCCTTCAATTATCATAAATCGGTGCGCACTGACAGCGATCGACGAAAGCCGCGCCTTGCGCCATTCCACAAGGTGTCTACGCTCACATGTAGACAAATCAACCAACTTAATTAACATTTTTAGGGATGTTACTATTGATATGTTTCATAAAATACGACAACGTTCAGTTATAATTTACTATGATATTTGTAATAAACAGATAATACCACCTGTAAGTTAAATCTTGCAATAACCTATTTCTGTATTCCTTCAACATAATTGAAATGTATTTTTTTTATAGAAATGCATAAATAGCAAAAAAATATTGTTACCGAAACCTGAAGTTAATGATTTTTTTTTAAATACCCTAAATATGATAAATCTAAATCTAAACAGCCTGCTGGATCCCACTGCTGGGCAATAGCCTCGCTTTTCTTCTTCTATGATAAATAAAAAACAATATTTATCATTTCCTGAGAACCGAGTCATCCCTTCACAATAGAGCTACGATTGTTGACGTAGAGCGTAGAGCTTCGTAGCGCTACGTAGCGCTGAGAATCTGCGCAATAATGCGCAAATAACCAATTTTTAGATATTTTGATAATTATTGAGATAATAACTAAAGCATCTTAGGAAAAACTACAGAAATATTTACTGGCGTAGTAACTGATAATGAAGTAATCGCAATCGCAGATTTATGGTATCAATCTGAACTAGTTCTGTATAGTTTACACAGATGGCGTTAAATTAAATCAAACAAATGTATCCTGATCATTATAAAAAAATTGTACATTCTGTTTTCAAAGTTTAACAACAATGTAATTACCTATTTAAATTTTATTTTAATTATTTACCTGTTAACACACAGTTTAGTAGTTATATGTACTACTAGCTTGTGCCCGCCGCTTCGCATGCGTTGTACCTGGATAAAAAGTAGCCTTTGTGTTAATCCTAGTCAACATCTAGACGTTTGAAAAATTTAAGCTCAATATTCGCTAGTTTTTGCGTGAAGAGGTAACAAACCTCCATACAAACAAACTTTCGGCTTTATAATATTAGTGAGATTCATGCAATATTAATATAAAATCATGTAGGTATATATTTGTATTCTTAGAAACATAAGTTAACTACAATTCACATGTTAATTTCATTTATAGTGCTATTCTAAGGAAAATAATATGCGACAATTTGACAGAATGTAGCACATTGAGCGAGAATGATAGCATGACGAGTTTGCGCGCGCACGACGAGTCGAATAGTAGTCTTGCGGCGCGCGCGCTCTCGTCGCCAATCACGCCTGTCTCCCCTCCGCAGGGCCGGCGGCGCGCTCAAGGTGGTGACCAATGGCGCGCACGGGGCGGAGCTGGGCGAACTCACGGGCCTGTTCCACGCGGGGCTCGTGAAGCGCGAGCCCGAGGACCTGAGCCGCAAGGTGCTCGACGAGCCCGAGCCGCACGCGCTGAAGCCGCCGCCGCCGCGACACAAGGTGCGTCACACGTCCGCACGCCGCCGTCGCGCGCGCACGCACTCACACACCCTACTTTACCGGTCACTCATGTTTTATTTACCGCGGTTCACGTACGATGCGCCGAGCTCGGCGCTCGCTACGCACTAGCCGTGCCCGCCCGCGCCCTACAGGCCGGCCAGTGCCGCCCGCCCTATACATTTATCCCTAAGGACCCCTATTATCTGGAATACTTAAAACTATATATCGTGCTCGTGTAATAGAGGAACCTAGTGTACGTGAAGCTGTGAACTGTGATATTGACGCGGCATGTACGCGTCGACGTTGCGAACGGGACAGTTGTCGTGGGAGAACGCGTGTAACAGACGCGTGTGTCCTCAGGTGGCGGTTGGCGAACCCGGAGAAGCGGCATCGCCTTCCCCGGTGCCGTCGCGGGCCTCCTCGGCAGGCTCCCTGCTGCCGGACGCCACCATGTACGCTGCCCAGATGTTCGCGCCGCCAGGCACCCCTAGTCCCACTCCTTACGGGGATCAATACTCGCGCCAGCCCGCGACCTTCGCCAGCGAACCCTACTACAGAGAGTACTTCGTCGGGGATGGCTATCAGCAGAGGTCTGCACCTCCCTACGACGGAGAGCCAGCCTCGGCTTCTACCTTCAGCGATCGGTATGCCACTCCTCGCTACCACAGCAAGAGTGTGATCGCGGCCGCTGGTCTCACCGTGGATTTACCTTCGCCCGACAGTGGGATCGGAGCGGACGCTGTCACTCCTCGAGACCACACCACTGTTCAGCAGGTCGGTGTACGAACCCAGGCGCGGGCGGGCAGGCTTCACACTATTACAAACACACTAAACACAATCATACAATACACATTACATTAAGCTACTCTAACATAATATATTTTGGGTCTTAATAACAACGATAAGCCTATTTTTTGATATTATCAATTCAGTAATGTATCGATATTGGTCAAACATTATGCTTATTTAGTATAGCTACAAAGAGGTACATACAAACATTTTTCACATTATTTACTTGCTGGCAGCGTCAGTAAGCACCACTTTACAGGATCTGTAACGCATATTGCTGGAAGCCCCTGCCTCCCGCGCTCGGTATTTCTTCATTTTCTTTCCTCTGCATGCTATTATTAAGAACATGTATTATGTTAATAAAATACCTTCTTTACTTCACTTGTTGGAGTTATGGACATTTATCTATTATCAACACTAGCTTATCTACATCTAATTTTAGGAATCTTATCCCAATTGATTCACTTTATACAATTAATATAAACTTCAGGGTTGGCATACATTTTATGTACATTATGAGTGTTGGAAAGCATTTTCAATGGAAGATGCTTCTTAAATGTTTTAAGTATAAACTAAATTTAAAAATTCGATAGCATTGATTTAATACACAGCTATCTATAGCAACAGATTCATCATCAACAACATTTGATGAAATTGATATAAAGAACATCATAGACATAATAAAGGGACAGAAAGATTGAGATGAGATTCAGTTGTACCATACAGATTTGATCCATAGATTCCGAACGAATTATAAATAAAAATTTGGTAATTGTGTTTACTCATGCAAATCTATTTAGAATATTAGTTGCCGACAATCATGAGACAACTAGCTAAACATAATAACTAGGTTCCATTAATTGCACCTCCTTTGATGTGCAGACAATGGATCTCGCCACGCAAGACCTTCGTACTAATCATTCTAACACCACGCATTGACTTAAACTTAACTTATGAGTACGTATATTGTATTAAAATTACAAATTACTTTGTCTGATTAAAGCATTGTCTAGGTCTTGAGTAGAAGGACTTCTTGCTCCAGGGTGTGGCAATCACGAGTAAAGTACTTAGCTCAGTCTTGCCAAGCTACCTGACTGATCTAGATCGGACATTTAATAATTCGCTATTGTTATCTTGACGTAAAGAAACAACAGACTAGACCAAATAAATTCTGCTCAAAATCTAAATACGGGCTTTTGTTGTACCTTTGCCTTTCGAAGGTTTATTGGTTGAGCTATCGGTTTAAATCCACCTTGTCATGGTTGGCTTGCTAGATATGTTATGCATTTGATATCAACCCCAAAAAGTCGAAGCCTACCTCGGCAATATTCATTAATTATTTTTCAGAATAAGTCTTTATAATTTTCTTGTATTCGTTTTCAGTTGAATGGCTAATAAGATTCTTATTGAAAATTAATTTAAATAGTGAATACGATCAATATTGATTTAGATGATTTAGTTACAAATAATAATTTCTACAGTTCGTAAAATAAAGGTAGTGCGGCGTGACGTAATTTCAATGATATTTTAATGTGTAACCATTATCATAAATTAGTTGGCAATTAGATGTAATTTATGGAATGTTTCGACATAAAATATCACTTTAGCTCTGTTTATACTATTTTCTGCCTTAAAATGACTGCTGACGAAAATTGGGAAACGGAATAATTTGTACATTCTCGTATTAATTTACAATCTCTAATTTACAAACTCTGTTATAGGTTCCTACTTAATATACAAACTATGGTTTGAAAATAGCTGAGTTGCGATAAACTATTCGAATCCATTCTCTCATTTTCAACTGGATGAGTGAGAATATTATGTTGAAACGGATCATTCATCATTTTCCTGTCTTTATCCGTAGCAGCACAATATTTCCTCATAAAATTGGCAAGACGGGTCAATAATATTTTGTTTCACTATGCTCCCAAAATGATCTTGATGCCTTGATGCCTACTAACATAGCAACTTTTAAATTAAGGACCTTTTACTCTTAATTTAAAGTTGCTATTTACTGACATTGTGTATAAAGTATGGTTATGAAATCGATGGAAATATTGCAACAGGGTAAGTTTTCATATAATTATGTGACTTTTATATTGTGCCTTGGCCCTTAAAACACTAGAATCGCTTTCAATTGATACTCATTTTAAGTTATAATATGTTTCAAATAATTCATTTATAGCAAGTTTCAGAAGTTTAAGTTCTTTCTCTACTCTAACGAAAAATATTGTAACAATTATTGTTTGGTTGGGAGCAAGTTTGAGACACATTCCTCTTATACATCAATTTACAAATAACACTTATTGTAATAGTGTTTTCAATTAAATGGTTCTTAGACAATAAACACTTGTTTATTGTGCTAAAGTTATATGTTAAAATAAAAACCCAATATTATTTCACGTGTCAGTTAAAGCAACACATTCATCAAAATATTTGATAAGAAGTCTACTATTTTACGCACAGAAAAGTAAATAAAGTAGAAATTAGGTTAAGAGAGAAACAAAGATTAATTTGATATCTTTTATCGTACAAAGTCATTACAAAAAGAGACGATTTTGACGACAATTTTGTGGGTTATGTAGATACAACATATGTATATCTACTTAACCCACAAAATTGTAAACAGATTTTTATTGCATCGAAATGTTTTAAACTGAAATAAATATACCTTAATAAATGAATAAATGAGGCCGGATATTTCACACAGCATCATCTAGCCCCAAAATAAGCAAAGCTTGTGTTATGGTCTTCTATGTTTACAGTATTCACTGATGACTTGTAATACATTATGCCATCATGTTTAATTTTATCGTTGTTTCCCAACCGTCTCAGTTACCCGCTGATTGATTAATTGATTATCAATATTTGAATTTTTATAAAATATGATGTTTGTCTCTTTTGCCTCGTATATCTACTCGTACCGCAAACCGCCTATTAGTAAAACTAACAAAAGCATGGTGAAGGAGAAACTTTGGCGCTCTTCTGACTATAGAAGGGATCACCTACGACTGACAAACATCTTGCAGCAGCAAATTCTATTATACCTTATACGTGTTTGATGATTTTTTTGTTTGCGCAGTCATTCGACTACACGGTGATCTGCCAGCAGCCGGGCGTGGTGGAAGATGGGCGAGGCACGCCGTCGCACCACTCACCATCACAGGCGCCGCGCACCCGGCCCTGGCACGACTTCGGACGGCAGAACGACGCAGATAAAATACAGATCGCCAAACTGTAAGTATCCCATCTTATATATACGAACGAATAAATAGACGGATAACTCAAGGTAATCAGTGGTTCTACGATATATGAACTACGCGTAATTTTAGCGTGCAAACGTAATGTGCCTTATTAACGTACAGCTAAGGTAACTTCCCACTTAAAATTTGGGTGCAATATGTTACTATGAATTATTCTGTGTTCTGGGCCGATTTTAAAACGCAATTTCATATTGTGGTAATTCAAAGTCTAAGTACGTGTAAACTTGTACGTACAGCCTCCAGTAATGAATCTGTCTGGAGCCGACGATTGAAGTTAATATGACATTAAAGGCCTTAAAGTAATTCGTATATTAAAGTAAGTTCGTTCAGGGTAGAGGTATTTCTTCTATAGGGCTTCATCATTTCAGCTATAAAAAGTCCATTGATGAACACAGGCCACCTCATGGATCTCCATAAGGGGTAGTTTACATACTCACCACGCTTGACAGGCGGGTTGGTGAGCGCAGTATGGGATGTGTTGGTACACAGAAAGACGCTGCTGCGCATCTTACGGAGGTATCCTTTAGCAGGCTTTTACTACATCCATGGGCATGAGAGGAGGGGTAACGTTCTACTGCCGGCACCCTACGACAATAGGGCTTAGCTTAGCTTATATTTAATGATCTTTGATTTAGGTGTGTACTTAAGTTGCTAGAAATAAAAGATTATATTGTTATTTTTAGGGTTCCGAATCTCAAGAGGAAAAACCGGAACCCTTCTAGGATCACTCGTGTGTCTGTCTATCTGTCAAGACCCTTTTTCTCCCAAACAGTTGAAGGTATACACTTGAAATTTATATCAAACGATTTGGTCAAGATCTGCGGACAGATGGAGCTCTTTAAAAATCAAAGTTCTACCTCAGGGCATTCAGAAGTTATAGCAACAATTGTAATTTTATGTTGTTTTAATGCCAAAAAGGGAATACCTCTAGGGCACTTCCAGAAGTCTTACGACTCTGAAATTTGTAATTCTGGGAGCTTTAGTGGCACAAGTTCTGCCTAGGATAGATATTTCTTCAATTATTAGAATTATCTTCTAATTTCGGAACCCTCAAGGCGCGAGTCTTGCACTTGTCAATTTTATTTATTTTATGTATTCCATGTTTTTAGTCGAATTCGGTAACAATAAAAAGATTAAATTTACTTACAATAAATGTATTAAATTACATCCAAAAATTTGGTTACTTTAAATGCAACCTTTATACCAACAAAGAGGTAAAAAACTATTTGCATTCGGAGCAACATACATATAGCAGACTGATAACGTCTAGTCGCTCAATACTGTGAACACCGGTAGCACAAAAAAGTATGGTGGCTGGATGACGTGGCGCTATCATATAGTGAGTCGTTTAGCGGTTGTTTCCATTTAAATTCGAAGAAAATCAATCTCAAAGACTAGATTCTGTTTAAAAGATCAAAAAGGCGTAAAAAAAAGTTTATGCATATAATTATCATACAATCTGTCATTACATTTTTTGTTAGCCCTTGAAAATTATAAAGTGATTTGTGTACAAACAAAGAAACAATATAATATTCTCGTGTTATTGCGGAATATAGAGGTCACATAATTAATAAACTAATTTATTTAACATGAAGGATGAATTCCTCAAGAGTTTGTTCATAAGGAAGTAAAATACAAACAAATGAATTACCAAAATATTCACACAAAAACATCCATGAATATATGATAATAAAGTAAGCCAAAACGATTTCCGTTAGGACGATGGTTAGTCACCGAAGTGTGAATCGAAATCAAACAAACACAATGCTTTAAATAGGAAAAATAAAGAGTTAAACAATTTGATTAAACCTTTTTCTCGCTGGTAAGTAATTTGTTGGCATGAGCAGGGCCGGCAGACGTGTTGACTGACCACTTTGCACCTCCCCGCTTGACGGTTATAGCGTGGCCCTTTCTAGGAAAAGCTTTTTGTGTCTAATGTTTGAACACACGCAATGCGTTTTTAAGTAAATATAAATCTATTAAATTACTGTTTAAGGCTCTTGTGTGAATACTCCCGAAAGCTATGGCTAAATTATTATTGATATTCAACTAAAATCAAATTTCTCCATATAAAAGATTTAAACGCGTTCGAAACGATTGATTATATCTCTTTGTAACCAGATTTTTGGTAAAGTAAAAAAGTTATTTGAATGAAATTATGTAGTATAAATTTTTAAATTATTTTTATTTATATTTATTTTTGAAATCTTAGTAAAACTTACAGCTAACTTAAAGAAAAAATACACAAATATTATTACGCACACCTTAAAAAGTGGCATAATTTAAAGAAGGCCAATTACAAGTTTCCACAAATATTTAAGGAATATAAGTTTAAGAACAAACAGTAAAATAGACGACGTTAGAGAAAAATATATAAAATAACAATACATAGGTGAAACACGCACATATACATACATATGATTAAACTAACACAAAAGACCTAAGTAAGCGTTTGAGCTGACTCGGGTCCCGGGAAGACAGTCTTCCCGGGACCATGCTTGGTGCAATCCAAGCTAAACGTCGGGAAATAATACAGGTAATTTACGCGATAAATACCTGGTTATATGTATGTTAATAATGTGTTGTATATTATATGTTAGAGTTTCTCAATGCAGCATAATTGGCTCGCAGACCTACTCGTATTTGCTACAGAAGCTCTGGGCAATCCACGTTACCGTTAGCTATACTAATAAGGTAAGTCAGATTGGCTAATTCCCTTCGTTTTGATAGGGGAGAAAGTGAAACCTACGACATCGTGTGTCATAGTCGGGTAAATATAATCGGGCTCGGTATTGAATGTATCGCATAAAACGTCTCTGGACTGATTCCAAGCGTGAGGAGTAAATCTCGTATCGGGGATTCCACACATTCTTGGGAAGCGTATTCTATCTAGGTGACTTCGAAAATAAGCACAGTACAGTATTTTTAACGTTTTGATACAAGTAAATTCCGCTGACATTCTTAATACAAAACCTAGGGCATGAGATGCCATATTAACTATATTATTTACGTGTTCATTAAATAATAACTTGCTGTCAAACACAACTCCTAAATCTTTTATCGATTTTACTCTGCTAAGTTGTTTGTCATAAAATGTGTAGTTATATTCTAGTATTGAAGGTTACGAGTGTAGGAGCACACGTAGCATTTGGAAACGTTCATATCTAGTTTATTAAGTTTGCAGTAATTTTCAAATCGATTAAGGTCATCTTGTAGGCGGTAATTATTTTCCAAGATATTTATTTGGTGAATTATTTTTGTATCGTCAGCATATAATATAATTTTGGAATAAATAAAGCAGGAAGCAATGTCATTCATAAATATATTAAATAGCAATGGACCCAGCAGGACCCTTGGGGGACCCCTGAGGGTATGCTTATAGGACATGAAGATTATCCACCCAGAACCACAGTCTGGCAACGGTTGTGGATATGGGATGAAAACCATCTAAAAAGACTACCCCCAGTGCCTATCCTTGACAGCTTTTCAAGTAGAAGTATGTGGTCGATCCGATCAAAGCATTTAGAACAGTCAGTGTAAATGATGTCTACCTGTGAGGGTTCGGCCATAATTCTTGACAAGTAATCTTCACAGTGAAGGAGATTTGATCAACCAAACACAATTTCGATATGGGGCGGTAGTTCTCAACCTTGTACTTAGGCCTTTTTTATGGATGGAGTTAATATACGCTGACTTCCATATGATAGGAACGTAGTATTAATTTAATAGATTCTTGTTTTTTCAAGAATTAACCATGGATTCGTGTGTAGATATGTATGAAATCAAGTTATAAAACAACTACAAATACATCATGGTAATAGGCTTGAATTGTTATGTGATTCCACATAATGTAAGTTACTAAATCAAGTTAACAATAATTACTGGCACCAACCCGTGCCTCTTTGTAGATGAACTTTCAAAAGGTGCTAACTTCTACTCCATGATCTTTGAATACGTCGGTAAAAATAGATGTAAATTAGTTTTTCCCTAAGCAGACAATTTAATTGCCTTCTAAAAGGCTAATACGGCTTCATTACTCTTCTAAATTGTTCCAAGGAATTAGAACTATACGCAATTAATTTGTCTGAGAAATATTTAGATTGCTGAAACTAAGCCGGATACGTAATGTTTACTAATGGGACTTTAAAATATTTGAATCATCGATAATTAGTTCTTATTACCACGATTCTAGGTAATTTGTTTCTTATGTTTTCATGCAGTCATAAGGATAGGATTCCATACGGTAAGTGAACTTAAACCTGTTTCGTTGATTTAGTTCCTAATACCTGACTTGTCTCTATTTTGGTCTTGTTTACGCGCAATGAAGTAATTACTAGATAAGTTATTCAATTAAACAGCCTGAATTATCCACGTTCGGAACAGACCGTAAAAGTGCGCGGGCGAGCGACGTTGTCAGTCGCGGCGGAAGCACTCGTCGACATGATAAGTGCATTAGCATTATTATCTCAATAATTACTCGCATGCATTTGGCCCAAATAGCTCGGTCGCTTCTACGGTCTTAAATTACCTTTGATGCCGATACGCGCTCGTTCACCGCCCGATTACTTACCTGAATTACGTGAATTCACGCTATAGCTAGGTACTATATTCGGTATCTGGTTTACCTAATCGTGGTTTTAAAATTACGTTTACGCTAGCTACTTTACATTGTTAATCGTTTTCAAAATAATTCACTTTGCAATATGAAAATACAGTATCCGTTGTAAAATTGAAGAATTTAAGAATCGACTGTACATTCATTTTGTTGTATTTTAAGTTATTATACTTGTATTTTAAGCAGCGGGCACTCTTGAACCTCGATACAGTGTAGTTATTCCAACCACCTCTCTTAATGTTTGTTCTACCGCTTACCATCCAGTTAAGCACTCGGCCAATATGGATGTCTCAAATAACTATACTGTTTACATGTCGGATATTCACGTCAGGATTGAGTTCTTAAAAGGTCGAACGTAAACGTAATGAAGTGATGTATGAGCGTCTTACAAAACATTTGGCTGTGAGATAAAATCTCGCGCTATTTAAATTTAATGAGTATTGTGATTTCAATAATATTATGTACAACCTTCAGTGTTTATACATGTATCATCATTATTCATCATTTCAGCCGTAAAACGTCCACTACTGAACTAAGGCCTCCCTCGTGGATCTCCATGAGGGGTAGTTGCCATACTCACCACGCTTGGCAGGCGGGTTGGTGAGCGCAGTACGGGATGTTGATATACGGAAAGACGCTGCTGCCCGTCTTCCGGAGGTGTCCCTTAGCAGGCTCTTACTTTGTTTATAAGAAGTAGTAAATTATTATACGGGTCTAAAACCGTTATTAAGTCATGTATTTTTAATTTACAAGTTCATTATCGACTTTTATTACTGAAAAGTGTACAGGAATCCTGAAGTATTACAATTATTGTAATACTTTAGGATTCCTGTACACGCGAACTTATCATGTGTCCGCTTTAAGCCAGATAAATGTACTCCCTTATAACGGCATTCCGCTGCTATGGAAGAAATGAATAGCGTCACCGCCTCCGTTAAATACTGAGGCGACCGACACTTCAATTTCACCACGCGATAAACTAAATAAGCGCCCTGCAATAAACCTTTACAAATCGTTGCAGTTTATTAGTTTAAAAGTTGATTTATATTTTCCTAGGATGTTTTGAAGCAGTAGTAAATAATGGTGGTGTAGTGATGATACGGTTGTGTTCGTGCGTGTTGGCTGTCACGGCAACAGGCAATCACGGCTCCGCTATTACGCGGCTAAGCGTTCTCATTAACCATCAGCCGCCTGCGCTGGCCGCCTGCCAAGCGCCCGCGCACTCGCTACTCCAACAGTCTATCCGCCCCTAAGCATTAAAAGATACCATCTTTTAATTCCAATGAGTTCCGCTGAGCCTGCTATTCCTTAATCCAGAGCAAGTAAATTGCTTCTCTAGTAGCGTGATAGGTTGAGAGTTGTGGAGGATAGATGTTTTGTTTCTCCGAAGTTTAATTCGAATGTGTGTTTGTGTCAAAATGCTTAATTATGCTTTTTGCAAAGATTTAAAGAAGACAATAGAAATAACTTAAAAGTACCTACTGATTAAATAACTTTTGATAACTTCATAACTTGTAAATAACTCAGAGTTCACAAGGTTTGGATTTCAGTACTACGTAACACTGCAAAATAGCAACAAGTTTGACGTAAGTGTCCATACACGTTAGATAGAACATCGTACGAGTATTATGCGCATCTAATTTGGGCTGGCCGGCGGAGTGTCTCAGCGGGACACTCGGTCGGTTCCTTATCGCGGCATGCGTTTTTGCCGCGAGCACTTTGTTGTCGCTGCGTTCTGTTGCTTTTTGTGCACTCATCAATTTCCGCGCCTCGCAGATTGATTTATTCATGAAAGGCGAGGCTCTTGTCGTCTCTCAGGAAGTGGCTTTTTTGGCCACCGTCCACTGAAATTTGTAATGGCGTTCCTCGCAAAACAATGTGTTATTTATATTCGCAAGGAGTCACGTTTAGTATCAAGTCCTGCAACAGTTGGTTTTGACATGTAATTAAAATTTGCAATATTCGTGAAACTATACAAATGCTATGTAGCATTAGTAAACAAAGGAAAGGGGTAATCTAAATGACAATACAGAGCGACGTCGCAAATGTAAATTGTGGTCGGAATCACTTAGAGAGCATCAGATAGGCGTGCGCCGCCGCGACCGATCCGTCAATGTCGGCCTGCGTTTGCATTACACGGCTTTTATCTTCACAGGCTCGGCTTAAATCGCAAAACATCAGCGAGCCTGTTTACCAAATTGTTTTCAATAAGCCCAATAATGGTGCAACCGCAAGAACAGAATCGACGTTAACCGCTCGGCTGGCATTCCTCGCAGATTTATTAAAGGATTAAATATTTCATAACGATTTATGGGTTTTTATCTGGTTACATAAGTTAACGCAAGGGTACAATAGAGTGGATAGATAATGACGTCGGCGTGGTCCGGCGTGGTTTCTCTTTGTGCCGTGGCGGGTGCGCGGGCGCGGCGTGGGCCGAGCGGTTGGCGACAGCGCGCTGCGTGTGCGCGCGGCGTCTCTAACGATGCCAGGCACGCGATCGCAGCTAAATTAGCGGGGTTTTCCTTCCGTCAATCCGACGCTCAGGAAATCGCGAGAAAACACACTTTTTCATTACTTACTACGAACTGGATCTCCGAGCCTTTATGTAACGTCGCCGCTGACAAGCTTTACTGGCACTGCAATTAAGATTTCCACTTTTTGCACACTTTTATTGCCTTATTTCATGGAAACTTTATTGTCGAGAACGTGTATCCGTAGATAAGTATCTCAAAGAAGAAATCGCATTTTTCTAATTGTTTCTCAAAACCAGCTCTCATTGTGGGTTTTATACGCCGTCGTGAGTTTTGAACGACTTGCCTACTGCGCTACTGCGTATCATGCTAGTTGTTTGCGTTTATCTTAAATCTTAACATTGCAGGTGTCGTATGTCATTGCTTTAAGTATGTTCCGAGAGTAAATAAAAGTTATTGTTTAGGTTTTCATCGTACGGGTTCAAGTACCACCTGGAGACGGCGAGCAGCAGTTCGCAGCGGCGTGAGGACGACCGCATTACCTACATCAACAAGGGACAGTTCTACGGCATCACGCTGGAGTATGTGCCCGATCCTGATAAACAGCTCAAGAACGTAACTGTCAAGGTAAGTTTTACCCAGTGATTCAACGACAATTTAAAACGAAAAGCTACCAGACGTTGATTGTGCATAAAAAATAATTTTCCTTTCTACAGCTAATAAGATTTACGATGCTCCATCAAAGATCTACTCTTCAGTGAGGAGAACTCATATCGTGCCCTCAGCGCCTCCGATGCACCAGTAACTAATAGTACAATGAAATTGATATCGTCTTTTTCAATATACCAAATGGCAGACTTGATTAAAAGATATGTAGATAGCCGTTAGTTGTATCTAAATGGTAAGTACAAGTAGCTGAGGAATAAGGCATTAATAGCTGTAGCCGGATGTTTACTTGTAGTGCACCATAGAAAGCTGCGCCGACGCCGCCGAGTGCGTAGGGAGTCGTAAACCACAGCCGCAATCGACAAACATCTCAATTTATGACTAGCAAGTGTAACTGTTGCGAGTTTATGGCTTATTACAGTATTTCTACAGATTAAGTTTAGCGAGATAACCAATCAAGTCGCGATTGGATTCCATAATCGATAATTTTTCATTAACAACTACTTGAAAACACAAAAGTTACAAAGGTACTATTAGGTTATTACATATGAAATTGGCGTTTTGTCGTACTGGCTACTTTGATCTCAAAAGAGGAGTTCTCTTTGGTTAGGAATTCCATATTCTAATTTGTACAGCTATTTACTCATGAATTTGTGTTTTGAAAACCATAACTCATTTGTTTTTACTCTTTTGTATTTTTTCTTTGCGTGATGATCGCAATCATCGCACTGGCTGAACCCTGGCAAACCAGCCAAACCATGCCCCAAGCGAAAACTGACTCAAAAAAAGTTACTTGTGAGCGTTTGGTAGACCAGTGCCGGTGTCGTCCACTACAGCTTTAAATCTGGCCAGACGATTACGGCAAATGTTTATTGTCAGCAATTGTAAACCATGATGGAAAAGCTACCTGCTAAACAACCGAGGCTGGTCAATCGCTCTAGGCCACTGCTGCTTCAGGACAACGCTAGACCACACACTGCTCAACAGACGACTACCAAATTAGAGGAGCTTCAATTGGAATGTCTAAGACATCCACCGTACTATCCAGACCTTGCTCCATCAGATTACAATTTTTTTCGAAATTTGGATAACTTCTTGCAAGGGAAAAAAATCAACTCCGATGGGGCAGTCCAAACCGCCTTCAAAGATTTTATTGATTCCCGTCCGAATGGTTTTTTTAGTAAAAGGATCAAAGAACTACCTATGAAATGACAAAAGTGCATAGATAGCAATGGTACATACTTTGACTAATTAAATATTTTATATATAAAAAATCGACTTTATGTTCCTCTCATACAGAACGCCAATTTCATATGTAACGACCTACCCAGTGAATAACACATTGTAGTCGATAAAATGTTTTACCAGTGGTTTGTGCTTCACGAAAAGTACCGCTAGGACTACGCGATAAACTACAAGAAGATTTAAACAGAATGACACAATTGGGAGTTACTAAAAAAGTAACATATCCTACGCAGTGGGTAAATTCTTTGGTTATAGTAGCTAAAAAAATGGCCAGTTACGTGTATTAATATATCAAGTAGTGTAGTAAGAAAAACTGTGCTGGTTATCCTATCATTCAGTTACCAAGATTATCAAATCCTGGGCTTCTTCAATGAAAACGATTTTTGAAGGACTTCTTGTTGGGTTGTCAGCACTACGTACATTCTTTTGTTATGCAAATTACAAAATTTTTGGGGCAGTTAGTACACTGTTTACCTGGACAGTCAAAGTGAAAAGTGTTATCTATGCGATAGAAACATGTATTGATAAAAAATAACAAGATCTTGACCATGATACGTACTTATTACAAATATGTGTTTTGTATACGTTAAAAACATTAACGAATGAGTGAATTCATTTTTGTTGATATCAAAAGCTATGTAAAACCATCTCATCATCTCGCTCTAATTTAACTAGTCCTCTTGAAAGCGGTTGCTACCGTGCGGGTGCGGAAATATCATCGATATTTAAAATATTACGAGCCATGTACGGTATTCAATTTTATAGGGTAGCCAATAGCCGTGTCCGCTTCATTGCCCTTGCCTTTATAGCTTTAATAACACATGGCTTGATTACTTCGTTCATTAACATATAAATAAATAAATTTATTTATAATTATAATAATAAAATCAATATCTTAGAAGTAATCGATTTGCATAAATGATCTTATATATTATAGACGATATTTGCATATGATAGACATTTATCTATTTATTTTTCATCCGAAATCCATTTTATAGCCAAAAAAATATGTTAAAAGTCACCTTCTAACCTGATGTTTTTTGTCCAGATTGCTAGCACCGCGAGCGCGTTGAAGTCTTTTCTATCAATAATTATTTGGGTATTTAATTGACCACGAAGTTCGCATGCATTAGTAAAAGTAATCGTATGTTTTTGCAACTGCAACGTCAAATAAGTTCTTGCCCGTAGATTTGCATGAATATAATATGTATGCTCCAACTAGTATGTATGTTACTTATTTAAAAAGATTTTTATTTTACTTGCAAGCTGAATTAGAACTAACTACACTCTGATTGAGCTAAAATCTTATTAATTTATAGCTTTTTTAGGGTTCCGTACCCAAAGGGTAAAATTGGAACCCTAATACTAAGACTTCGCTGTTCGTCTGTCTGTCTGTCACCAGGCTGTATTTCATGAACCGTGATTTGTTAACAGAAACATATTATCTTTGTTAAACTTTCGCGATCACAACACATTATTAACATACATATAACCGGGTATTTATCGCGTAAATTACCTTTATTATTTCCCGACGTTTCGCTTGGATTGCACCAAGCATGTCCCGGGAAGACTGATGTGATGGAGGTACCGCAGCAAAGCGAAGGCGTTTGTTGAACTACCCTCACTTGATCTTCATAAAAAAATATTAGGGCCGGTTCCCACTGGGACAGCACACTACACTGACTGTATCCACATACTGAGTTGATTTTTCACGCCGAGTACACTTTGCTATCACTGGATTCCATGAGGCAGAGAGTCTGAAACCGTCTTCACAATTTACGCGATAAATACCCGGTTATATGTATGTTAGAAACATATTATTACATAATACATTATAAAAAACGTGATTATTTTGCCGTTTTGTGCTCGATATTACCTAATAACAGCAACAGGTAGACGCTTAAATATTTACAGAATATTTGTTTTGAACAAGTTGTTTGCCAAATAATGGTACCGAACCCTTCGTGCGCGAGTGTCACTCGCACTTGGCCAATTTTAAACATGTTCTTTAATATCGGCAAAGTTATGTTTTTCGTATTGGCCAAGTTACTTTGTAAAGGGAAACAGTAATTTCATATTTTAAATAATTGTTATTGGCCCCAAACTGAATAAATCTTGTATTATGGAAACCAGATTATTGAGGTATTACTCATTTTTTCTTGTTAATACATAGGAATAATATTGTAATTTATGACATTTACTGTTGTTATTTTTGAAGTTATTGCTGGAAGAAAAAGAAGAATAATTCATAGAATTTTTAGTTGGGCGTAACATGTTGGGAATACATAAAACATTCAAATTTAAATTATTTCATTTCTATATAGATTCACAAAATACAAGGAAATGATATAGGCACTATCCCCACCATACACAGTGGACGACTTCCATGGTTCAGTTGGTCTGATAGCTGGATGAGACAAAGGAGGTTGTCTCTGTGCCTTGGTAATATTATTCCAACTAAATTACGGAGGTCGTCATTAAGTTAAATTCAAATTCAAATTCATTTATTGCGAAAATGGGTTACATACAGATGTCAATAATATAAAAGTCCTTCCATAATCAACTTTACAGCATGCAATATTCAATACATTGTTTAAAATTAAAGTAATAAAGTATTTTAAAAGCAAATAAATTAATTAACAGCACACACAAATAAATATGTCAATAAAGTAGGTAAGTATTACAAAGTATGTCAATTACGAGCATGTTAATATTTAAATTTCAATGAATTAATTATAAGCACAGAAGAATAACTTAATAAAGTTATATAAAAATGTCAATTACATTCAATTTTATCATTTAAATAGTCATTAATAGAATAGTAAGCTTTTTCTAAGAGTAGTTGTTTAACTTTAAACTTAAAAATATTATATGAGGTGGTTTCTAATACAGATTTAGGTAAGTGATTGTATATTCTTGGTGCCATGCAAAAAATGCTTTTGCTAAGCAATGCGGTTCTATGTGACGGACATTGAATTTTACAGTTTAGGCGCTTACTTTTCAATTTGTTATAAAGTTGTAAGTTGCTTCTCACAAATTGAACCACCTCATATATATAAATACAAGGCAAGGTCAATATTTCAAGACTTACAAAATAAGGTTTGCAGGTGTCAGTCTGTTTTAGTTTGCTGATAGCCCTAACGCATTTCTTTTGTGCCCTAAATATCACGTCTTTATTGGTTGAGTTTCCCCAAAACATAATACCATACCTCAGAAGGGATGCTACATATCCGTGATAGGCTGTTAGAACAGTAGAGGGACTTGAAGTTTTAGACAGCATGTACAAAGCATACGAAAAGCGATTTATTCTAGAACATAGGTTTTCTATGTGTGATTTCCAGTCCAAAACAGAGTCTATATTTAAGCCTAAAAATTTTGTGATTTCAATTTCATTTATTCTATGTCCTGAGAAGTTAACTTCCATATTGGAGATTTTGATTGCTCTACACGTTACATGGGTATAACCTTGTATAACCCTTTTTAACCCTAATTAAATTGACAAGACAGTGTCAGTGACAGAGGTTTTGAAGATTTTGTTCTACCATACAAATATCAACGACAAAAACAAAAGGCGGAAGAAATAAAAAACATTAAGGTCTACTAAGTAACGCTCTTTTATTACCCTTAGCTATTCATGATGAACAGACATACGAATGAAGTTAATATGTTGTACCTGCTACCTAGACTGTAGATTAAGATAACTATAATCTGCATTGGTCGGACAGAGTCAAGGCGGGGTCAGTGTTTATAATAATACGCAAGTAGCAAGTAAAGCTAGTAGTGAAGCAGCATAATTGGTCTCAGTGCAGGGTTTCGCGGGAGCACGCAAGCCCCAGGGAAGCCGACCGCAGCCGTCTCGGGTTCGCCCGCTCGCTCCCGGTTACCGCATCTCGCTCACCTTCAAGTATTCACTTTCATCATATTTCTTATAATCGTGGTCGAACGCTTGAATTACAAAACAAAAATTATTCATGTAACTCTATACAAAATAAATTGTTAAGGAATCCGTGAGTGGAATGGATAGCGTCGTTGTATAAATTATATCATTTGCAACTTGTCATTGTAGTTGAGTAGGTATGAACACAAAGCTTGAATAAGGGACGGGAAGTCGGATAGTGATTAAGATAAATCGACTGATTTCTGAAACATTGTTAGCATACCTACTAATTTAACCGATTTATAGATTGCATAATTGCCTACTGTAACCCTAGTTCTTTGAAGTTCGTTTTGCACGTTGCACGTTCTGTTCTATCCTATTATGTATGTACCTTATTCGAAATTTTAGTTTTGATGATATTTATAAAAAATACCCCGCTTTACTCATGAGTCATACTAACATCTTAATAACAACAAACAAGTAAATTGTAAAATAACACAAGGGCAAGGTGTTTTTAGTAATGGCATATTAGCGTGTCTTAACGCGCCATTATCTGATGAGAAAATCTTGGAAAACAAAAGAATAAAATCCACTTCGTCAGCCACGTGCGTGGCACGCCGCGCCGCCGCCGTGCAAATCGGAAATCCCTACATTTACATTGTTTCCTGACACTTACCTGGAAAATGATCCTATTAATCACCTAGCTAGAGCATGAAAAACTGAATACAATAAAATTACACCATAATGAACATTTTACTGGATTTTCCAGAAAAACGAGAAAATCCACTTTCGGTTTATCTGGTTAATCAGGTTAGTCATGTAATTGTAGTATTTGTAGTAGGTATTAGGTCATTATGCATTGTTTTGATATTTTGGCAAGTAGGCATGGTTATTTTTTTATCCACTGGTACCAGTTTTGGTACTTACTGACGATACTATCACAAAAAGTTTCCATAGTACCTAGGTAGGTAACTCAAAATAAAAAATTAAGATATATTAGGTAGGTACGGTAAAATACAAAACTGATAATTTGATCTTGCTTTTTGATCCACTATTTGAAAAGAGTTTTATCCTATGTTAGAATAAAGTGAATGAGAAATACAATGAGGCATAGGTTTACTCGGGCCCCGGGCCCCAGGCCCCGCGTCTCGGGCCGGCAGATCGCATTCATTGCGCGGTCCGCGACGCTTATCGCGCCGCAATCTAGTCCGCATTGTATAGCCGCGCCCGATAATTAAGACGACGCTTTTGACATTCGCCATATAGGAACACAATGACCGCCCCGGGAGTCCGAGCCTCCGCTCGGATACTATCGTCCCTTAAACAATAACCGTTCTGCATTATGATAAAACAATTTCAATGCGGCAAACATCGTGTATCTTAACGAGAATTCCATTATGTTTCGGACCGGAGAACAAAAAGTAGTAAAGATTCCGATGTATTTATATGTCCGTGCAAGTCGAACGCGACATGGTAGTCACCGATATCTACTCAGCTAATTAACCACCCGAGAAAACGTGCAACAATAGATACTTCTCGGCGCTATTGGACGTATTGATTTCCACACTTATTCAATTAAACGGTTACGTCGAGTATCAGTTTTGTTATGGTTAATTTCTTATTTTTGAGGGGAATTTAAATAGTATATTAGTTCCGATATTTAGTTAATTTAAAATAAGCAAAAAACCATTCGCGTATACTGGACATAAAACGTGTGAAGAAATGCCAACGAAGAGCGTGAAGTATTTTTTATTCACACGCGATTCGTATGCTCTCCCTTTATACGTTTTGCGTGTCAAAGAGCTGTTACGATTTATGCAAAAATATTTAGTAAACTGAAATTTGGTTTGCGAGTGGAGTGTTTGGCGGAATTGTAATTACGTCGGGCACCGCCCCTGTTTCGGCGGGCTTTGCCGTCGGCGCAGATAGTATCGACGCCCTCGCGATTTCCGCACGAAGAACACAGCTAACAAACACAACACGAATTCGAGATTGCAACCTAATTAAACACCGCAGCGTGTTCCCGTTCCCACTGAGTTGCTGACTCAGAATATATTCTTCAAGTATCGGCACACCTGGGTCTGGTATATTTTGCATCTTAATGAAAGTTGACAAATTTGTTTTTAAAATATTTTAATTCAAAACGACCTTCTATTTGCATAAACTAAAATTGCACTTGGTTGAATCGTTTTTTACAAAAGTATGTAAAGAGTTCGATCAATCACTGAACATGGGGTAATTAATCATCTCTAGCAAATGACGTCTTCGCTCTCTGTGATCTTCGTCACATGAGGGTTGCTGCGCAAACTTATAAATAATACTCAAAGTTTTTGCCTGTTGCAATTGTTGTTTAGGAAACAGTTTGTTTGTCTATTTAAACCAGGAATTGAACTTTATTTATCATAATTAATGAAATTAATTAGGTAACTAAATTACTGGAAGGAAGAAAAAGTAAAATGTTGATTGGTTTCTCATTAAAAGTCACATATGACTAAATAATGTGATAAACGGTGGAGGTATGATAAAATGGAGCTAATTAGTGATTTTTAAACGATTACAATCTTCCGTTTCATGAATTATTTATTTGTGAGCAGCGAGTGAACTGTGTCTTGTAAGTACGTATCGTATTAAGCGCACACTCATTCAGATCATTTTTTGCCGTCGTTTTTACAACAAGCAGAAATACTGACATCACTGTGTTCGCTTTCGTAGCAACGGAAACTCGCGTAACGAGACACGTTGTCGTTTTAATTTCTTTTTGTAATTTTAAGCGATTTTAATGATTGCTCCAGTTTGCCTTTTTAAGGCAGTCGCTAATGATGCCTTTTACACTGAAGGTAATATGCCTGATGAGGGATTATAACGGTCGCGCTCGGAGCGGCTCCTTCTGGCATGCACCTTCGCCCATCGCCGGTTCGCCGCCGACAAGTGAAGGGCTGTCATATGAGACATCGAATATTTCTCACCGCGACCGCGCGGCTGTAATTTAATTTTCATATATCCAGAACCCAAAGTAAACGGATTTCACAGGGGCAAAAGCAAAGAATAAAATGTTTTGCATTTTTGTTAGACGTCTAAAGTTGCCAATCATGCTTGCAATCCATCATGCGTTGAGATGTCTCAATTAAAGGTGCACCCTCGTTGCTTTGTCCTGCGTCCTGCGCTGCGTCCCGCTCGCTCCTGTCGCACCAGATAAACACTAATGATTATAAATTGCAGAATTATACAACAGAAATCTCATGTAACGAAAACACTTTAAATGTGAGATTGATATATTTGCCTATTTTAAAATGACGTTACACGATAACATTACCTATATGGTCCCACACTGTGTATAATATTAAAAAAATGTTTTATTGAGCATTACATCATTATACAGTGAGCTCTACTCAGACACCATGTAGCTATATTAGTCGATGTAGCAGTTTTCAACTTTAAAGTTGAATTGGTTATTTATCAATCTCAGTCTCGCTTCGTCCGTAATGTACTTTTTGTCTTTCCATATTTTTTACAAGTAATTTATGTGATTTTAATGTACCTGAATTACTTTTTTGATTTATGGACTATAAAAACTCATCACAGTTTCGTATCAAGGTGAAAATGGTGTGCCGAAATTAGTTTTTTTCGAATAAGCGTTTTCTCGACTTTTTACAATTAAAGTTAAATGGAATAAAGAATCGTTATTAAAATATAGTAATCATAAGAGAAGCTATATTAAACATCTAGCTTCTGCCCACAGCTTTGCAAGGTCGTACCCGGATAAAATGTGGACGCGATATTCCTGGTCATTGTCTATGCAAAGATTCATCTTTTTTGCTTCAGAGGTAACAACTATAAACAAACATTGTGGACCTATTTTCTACGTATTCGATAGACGGGTTTTCTACTCACGTAACTAATAAGTAACGTGAGTTACCAATAAGTATCATAACAATGAATAGTGTAACTCACGAGTAATTTAAAAGTGAAAAATTTTCTGGATTTTTATATTAGTAGGATGTACGTTACTAAATTTATTTGAAAAGGCAAATATTTGGTGCGTTGCGCAGCGTTGAAGCGGCAGCGCAGCACACATTGCCTCTGTAGTCCTGCTTCATTGAGCGTGAATTTTCCACCTTCGGTTTCAGATTCGCATAACTTCACCCGGTAACTATAACACTTTCCAAATATTACGTACTATTCGGTAATATCACACGTAACCGCTGAAAATATTACGCGTTATTAATTCACGCGCAATTGCTTTTATTACTTACGGATCGATGCAATTGTTACTCAAAGAACTCAGTTATCAAACCATTGTAGATCAGACATCGACAATGAATGTTAGTCTAGCCTAAGCTACAAGATTGTTGCGATTCGTAAAATTGTAGGTACTCGCATTATCAGTAAGCTGAACAAAGGGAAAGAGGATTTTTTTATCTATCTAGGATAACAGCTTTCTCTCCGTTGCCTGGCTGACGCTAGACGTAAATGGCGTTACGTAATTCAAGTCCGTCATTGTCTCGATATTGGAGCTGTGACAGCGCGCGTATTTAACGTCAATCCTCGATAGCATCGCCGCCGACAACCGGCCGTAATCAGCTGCAAAGATACATTTGCGCAACACGAGCTAAAGACTCTAAAAGCTGATCTTGTCTTCAAGTAACTCTTACCGGTTCGAAACAAAAACAAGTGAAAACAAATCTTTGGTTTTTAAATACCCTGCTAAATGGCTAACGGAAAGTCTCAATCCTCGAAATTGATTTTAGAGATTTGACTCATGTTAGTTCCGGGCGTGTGAATTGCAAATTATTGCTTTTGTGAAGATGTATGAACAATATAATAGTACTAACATCTCTTTCAATTAAGTAAAAGTCGAAATTATAATCTATCTACTAATTGCAACAACAGATAATTGAGAAACAAGAGATTTATAGAAGGAAAATGAATGAGTTTCACAATTTGTGTTGTAACCAAAGTTAATTTATGCAAGAGTAGGGCGTAATTGAAAGCTCAGCGGTAGGTAATACGTGGTAATACTTAAGCCGCATCAGGCGTCCAGAGCCCTGCATTACAATCTGACGTTTCCTTTCGACATTCGAGCAGATTAGTGCTACGAGGCGAGTCCGGATGTTAATCTGACGCCCGACGGGTCGCGGGATTTGCTCCGATTCAATCTAAAGTTAGCGGTCACTGAGCATAGCACACGAAGGTATAGGAAATCAGTTATTGCTTTCATACAATGTATAAGGGATCACTTTCGTGTTACTCTTCAAAAAAATCGACGCATCTAGCTCAATTTTATATCATCATTAACGTCATGCAGGAAGTTGCGGTGACTAAGCTAATGGAATTTGCTCTCGGAGATCTGGTAAAAACATTCTTGGCATAATTTCGTTGACGGCTCAGAGGCGCGTCTTATTACATCAATCAAGGGATTTAACGCATGAATCGCATCATAGATCATTGAAGCTAATACGTGAGTGTAGTTAATATTCAATCGCATGTTTCGCGGCGGATGTAAGGAGCTCGGGAGGGATGCTGTGCAATTTGTCCGGCGGCGGAAGGCGCGCATCTCGGGATCTGCGGCTCTGCAGCTCGGGGCAGTCACACTGTGGACACGCACCACGTAATATGCGGTTTCTCTAAGAACTATTTTCACAAGGGATCGGACCTGTATACGCAGACGCATGTGCACCTGTGCATACGCAGAGGCTTCGTGTATGATAGTTTCAATTTCACAATAAGTTTTGATTTCATTACGTACCAAAATAAGGGTTATGAGCATTAAGTACAGCGAAATGGTTAGATAACTACATACCTATCTACTCAAATGATATATATCTAGGCTTTTAATATTAAACATTAAATTGGAACCATTAATTAGAAAACAACGTCAATCTTTATTGCCATTCAACTAATCCAAATGAGTTTCTTGTAATCAAATCGTTGCGGCGGAAGTATTAAACTAGAAAGATAGTAACTATTAGAATAAAACTTAACTTTAGTAATAAACTCCTACGAGTAGAGGACATGCAAAAGTGTTAGTTATCGCTTTTGTTTATGGGACAAAAATGGTCACTGAAATATGTCACCTGATGTGAAATAAATAACGCAGGCGAGCGAGCAGCAGTTACACCCACAGTTCCGCTCAGAATTTATGTTGAAACAGACATTCACCGGGAACACTCGCAGCAAATAACCAGGCGTTAAAACAACTTGCACCAACTAGCGCACTTAACAAACAGACGTATCCGTATCTGATATAGAGTATCGAGACGGTAGGACATTACTTTTGCGATATCGATAAAGCTCAACGGTGAGCGAAATAGTTTTGCCAAGCAGTAACATAAATAATTGTCATAAAATAGATAAGAGATGATAGATGGGCGCAGACGCAGACGAGCCGCGCTGTATTAACGAGGAAGTATAACAACGGCAAAAACACGTGAAATACGCGTGCCAACTTACTAACATGCACTATTACTTAACTATTATATGCTCATACACATTATCTACATCGGTTTCTTGAACGCATGCAGAATTGTGCGCAGGATTTAGACTCTAATTACCAACTCTACGCGCACACGACCGTAGCGTAAGATCGAAACTGATATCAATAATTGTTCTTATTACCAATACGTTAACGACGCCATTATACAACAATTTATAGTTGACAATCAGACAGATGCGTAGTGATTCCGTCTTATGGTGTGCCGACAGCGGCGCTGATGAGAAATCACTGGCGATATAGGAATAAAGTGAATACACGCCTAAGTTCTAAATGGGGCCATTTGTTTTAATTTCAACATTAAAATGTTATTGATACATTTTATAAAGCTTTCGGACGCTGCACGTTCTTGAATAATTTAAGCAGCGACAATGGGAATATATTTAGTTTTGGAGTTTGCGATGTTCGGTATAAGAATGACAAAGTACCCCAACAGCGCTGCAATTAATAATTTAAACTAATCATAATGTCCACTTACGGTTAGATTAATTAATTCTCGCGAGCTGTCACACTTAAATTTTAGATACAGATCATCGGATTGCGCAGCTCGGTACCTACAACACAAATGTTTTATAAATTATATGCGATTCGTTGTTTATTCAAAAAACTGACGGTAAATAAAAATATAACATAAAACAGTGAGTGACACACTCTTCGGATACCTACATTGTAGTAGAGGAGCTGGTGCAAACTAGGAATAAGATAAATAATTTGAATCGGTACTGTAGCGGTTGGCATAATGTAGCATATTATTAAACGGTAGAAAAAGAGGCAAACCTTCTTTCAGGAGTGAAAATTGGATGAGGTAAAGTCAAATTAGATTGTATGTAAAACATTAGCATTTTTAGATCTTACCAAATTAATATTAAACAAAAATTACCCCTAACCCTTATAATATCGAATGAGCACATTATCACAAACACTAGATTACAATGTTAAAGGTCTAGTAATCAAGCTCTTGCACTATATTAGGTAGGTGCCTTGGCTTGCGTGTGTCACATGCGGTGAAAGCGTGTTTGATCAGATAACTCAGATTGTCAACCCAACTCCTGAAATCGGGTCGAATGTCGATACTCACGATTAATTAATTGATGTCAGAAAAGTTGGTAACTGGGCCAATCGCCGAATACTGTACTTATAAGTACTTAGTCTTTTGACCTACAATAATATTGTATGTCCAGAATGGACAAGCTGTAATAACATGTACCTATTTTGTAACTTCTTTTGTACAACAGTTCCACAATAAAAATATTTCTGATTCTGATTTTGATTCTGAAACACTAATTATGAAACAATGTTGCCTACTTGTGTAAGCCTAAAAATCCTTTTGCTATGTTTTTTTGTACTAATAATATGTTATACATTTGCGATGTTATTGACGAGTTTAATTGCCTCAGACATGCTTTCAAAACACCGACTTAATAACATATGTACCTATGTATGTATAAATAGAAACTAGCTCACTCTGACTACTGTTATAAAATTTCAACATTATAATATGTTATTCAAATTATAAACCAATTTACTTTAATACAAATAGACTGTTCAGGTTACTAATGAAATCAAAATATACCTAGCCAATGATAAATTGTAGAAATGAAACGTTTAAGATTGCCAGTTATTACAATGTGTCTCTGTCATGCAACAATAGCCGCCGTTGTTTGGTACCAATTGCAACTACAAAATAGGCACTAAATTGCGTAAACCATTACCAGTTAACTCTAAATTAGCTGGCAAGTGTTTATGAATCATTACTTTAATACAATAAACAAAAGCACCCGTTGAAACTAAACTATTGCGGATATAACTTACAAAACGGCAGGTCATCGCTTACGAACAACAACAATAAATTAAAAAATAATAGCACCATAAACTTTACTTTTAACTCTTCTGGTTGGCTTAAATTTGAATGTCGTTGACACAATATATTTCTTATTAGTATTAACAGTTATCTATGTGTATTTCGTGAACTGTGTGCGGGCCGAGGAATTCTAATAAAGCAGTAAATGTTTATATTTATTTATATGATAAGCCATGTGATGGACGGTTAGAGGTGGTATGCACCGTTACAATTTTATACATTGACTATGTATTAGTATGCGTGGTTCCGTTGGGTTTGCCGACTGCGCCTGCGCCTATCTCAGGAGAGAGCCTGCGCGTCCCACTTATACAAATACTAAACTATTCTCTGACTAAAATTACCCGTAAATTCACCGATCTACGGTAAAATTTGCGTTTTTATCGCCCCCGGCCAACACTGTTACTGAAGTCCTTGCGATATTTAATTGCGGTGCGAACGTAATTGGCCGATTCAGACGCCGAACACTTCGTCTTATTTTAGCTTATCGCATGCGATGCATATTCATGACGTTATAATGACGTCTATCTCTAGAGTTAAGTTGTAGGTAAGTAATTATTTGCGTTACTGCTGGTAGTAAAGCCACTCCTCGAAGAGTCGTAACAGAGCGACAAACTTTACTTAACAGCTGAGAAGCTTATTAAACTTGCTTTGAAATGCGCTCGGAGCCCGGGTTGTTTATACGGGGATTTCAACTGGATAATATGTTATCCCTCGCATCCTGTTTTATAAGTGAGAAGTTACAAACGTATATCGAGTACTGCGTCAAGTGGTTTACTTCAAGAATAAGCTAATTGAGAACGCATGTAATCTCTAGGACGTGTGTTGAAGAATTCGGCTGTGAGTCGGATGAGAGCCGCGAGTGCGCGATCCATCAAATGTAGTCGGTCGCAGGTGCTTTCTCGTCGTTAGCCCTACATGGCGCGCCGGACCACGCCTCGCGTATACCACTTCTTTTTCATAGCATTTTCTAACTTGTCGATAGAAATCGTCCTAACAGCATATTTCACTTTTTCAACTGAACGGAAACCGACGAAGATTTTACGCAACTTTTTAAGTCCATTTAAATGCGTATAAAATTAAGATGCCCGCAGTAACGACGTAATCGCACTCGTTTAAAGTAATAGCTGAGAAATGTGCGGCGGTAATCGCATTTTGCGTATTCGCAAGAAGCTCCTGCTCACGGCACTTTGCTCGTGCTTTCGCCAGTAAATCTTGTCAATAAATAAAATTAAAATATAGCTCTAGCCAGTCAGGTGTTTCTAATAGTCACCCGCTGTGCCAACTTTGTACATAAATATATATCTAATTATCCAACGTACATCTTTTGTAAATATATATGTACGTACCTGTTCATAATAGAACATACTAAACATGGTTTATTTTGTTTCAGAGTGTGGTTATGCTAATGTTCCGAGAAGAAAAATCACCTGAAGATGAAATTAAAGCGTGGCAGTTTTGGCATGGAAGACAACACTCCGTCAAACAAAGGATACTCGATGCCGGTAAGTACTCCACTCAAGTCAACCCTTAATATTATCTAATTATGGTGCTGCATGGCAAATAAATTGTAGTTTTTGCTATTATTGTAAAATGAAAATGAGTGCCAAAGGGCTTAGACACGACACGATACTTCGGTGTAGAAAAAACAAAGTCGTGCTCGAGGCGGCACAGAAACATGCCGATGGAGTTGCGTTGCGAGGGAGGCGTCCTCCGCACGCAGAACCTAATTACCTGCTGCGGGCGAGCGCAGAGACGCACCCGCGCACCCCGATACCCACTATTACCTCTCGTTAGGGCATTTGCATAAATAACACGCACCGACCACGTCCCACATAGCCTCTACAAACTATCAATCGCGAGCGGTAAAAATAAACACTTGCGGCGGCGTCAATTCCAGTACTCAGATTCCTGGAATTACACCGCTCATAACACATTCTACTTGATGATCAGATATATGTCGATGTTTCGTCGCTTCCATGAGCCGAGGTCACGGTATAATAAAGATATCTGAGACGATGAAGTTGGAGAAGTCACAAAGGTGAGCTTACATACATAACAGGAAATCGTTAAAATTCGTGAGAAACCTCCGTTCTAGCGTCAAAAGCACCTGTCGCTTTGTTATTGCCTACTAAAAGTAATTTAGATGTGTTGTACGTTATTCTATCAGCTCGTGCAAAGAAAACCTACGCGAGGTTGTCTGAAAAGCGTAGGAAAGAGATAAAGTTAGCATACAATATAGTCGCGAGCGGACATAATTACAATGATGATATCGAGGAGCGCGCTCATTAGCATGTTAATTGCGCGCCGAGCCGGGGCGTGCGCCCGCGCATCCACTGCTACCAGAACACACCAAATAATTACTTTGATCGTTTACTAATAAGTCTTATTGGAAAGCAATTCCATTATCACATGAATAGAACCCATACGATTATTATAACTTTGACGTGAAAACGCACTTTTTTAACCTTTATGTACTTACATGTTGACGATGATGTTGACGAGCTCTGTGGTGCAGCGGGCGAAGGTCCGCCTGCGACGCAAGGGGTTGCGGGTTCGATTCACGCCTCGGGACAAATGTCTGTACGATCTGCAGATATTTGTTCAGGGTGTTCTGGGTGTTTTTCTATATATAATAAAAATATCTATCTATGTAGGTAGTATAATGTATTAAGTATATCAGTCATCTAGTACCCAAAACACAAGCTCTGCTTAGCTTGGGGCTAGGTGATGCTGTGTGAATTGTCCAGAATTTATTTATTTATGTCTATATTAATAAGTGATTTATTATAATAGTCTATATCGTAATCTTATAATTCATATGTTTTAATTTTTAATTTCATTTGACTGTTTTTCTTGAGAGATAGATCTTACGTCACCGATGGAATGCTTACTTTATTAATCGATCGGCTTATCGCACCTAAACAGTGCTGATATATGACACTTAACACATTCTAACATTACTTAGCCGAGGCTTGTAGCATTTGTAATGAGTGACGCTGCGGCCACAAGCGGTGCCAATAAATTAAATCTCAAGGAAAATAAAAACATGGAAGCCATTAATTCGCGCGCCGGGCCAAGTTTAATGTCAAGGTTCTTAGCTTATCTTAGTGTTTGTTAAGTTTTTTTTTACCGCAGGCGTTATTATGTATGTAGATTGATATTATGTCTAATAAAATAGAATAAAAACATTTGATAATATATTCACCTTTTTATAGACGAAGGTAAAGACATTTTTTAGATTCATATCCAATCACAATCGATATGTTTGCTTCATCGGCTTATTCGTAATAAAAATACAGCATATTCATATCCAATTAAACAGCCCGTTACCTATCATAATATTAATAATCTTTAATTACCATGGATGATATAAATGCATGGATATGCTATGCACTCCTGGATGCATAAAACGAACTTGGGATCGTCAAGGGCGACATCGGACACCTGTGCGCAGGCGTGTGAAAGCAACACGGGGGTTAGGCGGGAAGCGCGGGCCGGGGGGAGGCGGCCGCAACGCACTGCGCCTCTGCACAATGCCTTCTCCGATTACCTACATGTATTCTTGTATCGCGTGTCCGCTGCAGCAAAGCCTCTCCTGCCTCCGCATTTATTTCTTTTGACAGTTTTCGCTTGTAACATGCATCACCGATTCGACAGATTACTCTTTAAGTACTCATTTGTTTTGATATTTAAAGCTTTAATCAGCCGAGATTGATATAGCGGATAACTTTGAATGTCTGTAATAATTCTGATGGCAGTTTTGATAAAATTCATACAATCAAATTAAAACAAGCGTAATTTTTAGCAAAATTATAGATCATGTAGTTGTAATCAATCGTTGCTAATCAGTGAAGTTCGTTCCCATAAGAATGTCAAATACAAAGAAATTCTAACTAGAAAAGCCTACACATCGACTCCGGCGAGTCAATTACCGCTGTGCAAGTTTGCGTTTGTGTAGGTGGATTTATTAGTAGCGTGATGTCGGGCAGACTCGTAAATCTGCGCGCGGCTGTTAAGACAATAAGGCAGCCGAGGGCGGGCGGGGTCCTCCGTCCCTGCTCGTAAACACTTCAGGAGACGCGGCCTGGCTCTGCCCGCACAGATCGCAGCCAGCCCGATAGCCTGCGCCCACGCGACACACATTCGTACCCGTACCCACCATCACACGCTGCGAACAATCATCACCACTCGAATACTAATAAGTATACTGATTATTCGGACTACCGACGGCAAAAACCATCGCAACCTCTAAAGGCAGCAAAATTACCTTGTTCTCGTTATTACCGGTAGAGATTTCCAATTAACTGGTCATTATACATTTAAATAAAGCGGAAACTCATTTCAACTTTGGACTATTTTGTTGACGAAATCAATCGATACGAATTATTTATCGCCAATGTTGCTATATTGTGATTGGAATATAAACTGTTAATTAGTAACCATAAACTTCAACCTAGGAAGGGCAGCGGTAACATTGCAATCGTCGTTAAATTGATACTATCGGGTGATTATTCACGCCCTGCAAATAAATTTCTGTCCGGGATGACGTATTGTCCATTGATATCTTAATCGAAATCTCCGACGGCATAACTGCACTCGAAGACAAGATAAATGACAATTTGTGGTTTGATTGCAGACACGAAGAACAGCATTGGATTGGCGGGCTCCATTGAGGAGATCTCGCACAACGCCATCGCCGTCTACTGGAACCCGCTCGAGAGCGCCGCTAAGGTATGTGCTCTACCTTCTATGAACCTGCCATTATATTCTTCACATGCACGATCGTTATCAAAAACTGTAAATTTGTTTAGTCTACATGGAGTACAACTCTACTTCAAAAAGCAGGTTTTTCAGGGAAACAATAATTAATAGAACTAAACCATCTACTACAGCTTAAGCTGTTTTGATATTACAAAGTAACAAAATGCAGTTAAACCTCACATTAATCTAGAGTCTTTGTGCATGTTAACTTGCTCACTTAAACGGTGTAATGTGTCTTTCTGTCAGTGGAAAAGTAACTAACGACATACCTCAGCGATGCAAAAATATGTGCATATATAAAACAAAATTAATAAAACGCCGTAGCTAAATATTGTGCCTTCCACTCATTCTGCACAATTAAAAGTCTGATCATGATAATATTACGTTTATTAAGGTATAATTAAATTGAATCTTGCTACCGTATTTGGGTGTAGTAAATGGAGCAAAACCTGCAAATTGTTCACCGTTGGCGAGCACGGCAGATAGCGCGAATGCGACGCGACGCGCCTTAGTCTTCGTTAAACTACTTACTAGCTTCCTCCCGTGACTGCGGTTGCGTGGGCATGCTTACATTAGGTATTTTATTTTATTTTAACAATTTTAGGAAAACTTACAGCTATGCTTAAGTATAGGTACATGCTAAACAATATGACATGATTGCATCATGTCATCATTCTGACAGCTAATTACAAGTTTCCACAGATAGGTGTAAACTTAAATTAAATGTGAGAAAAGGTCAGTAGATGACAGTCACCAATAATAATGATAATGAAATAAAAAGGAAAACAACTAAAATATATAAACGATATACAAAACAAGATAACTGTTATAATGTGTTGGTATATTTTATGTTAACTATATATGTATATTTTTATGTTAATTAATATTTATATAGAAATTTTCCTTACTTCTGTTGTAAGTGCCTTCTCATTTTTTCTTGCACGCCCAGGTTGACTGGCAGGAATTGCTATTGGCATTAAGTCCTCCTATGTACATTGTTTTTGTACACAAAGTATTAAATAAATAATAAATAACTACATACTAACGAGATAGGTAGGCAGCCTATAAAATTATATAGGTTTACTATCAATTGTCACTATCACTGTCCAAGACAAAAAATGTAACGCTAAGTGTTTGCCTCAATTTAGCAATAGACGAAGTAAAAATGTCTATGTCTACATTTGCCTTTGTTAAGGTATTATAAGAATTACATGCTCTGATAATAAACGCATTTTGTCTATAATATCCTTTAGCAACAGATCAGGAAGGAAAATCCTTATCAAATCGTGCTCAATCGCTTCCAATCTTCAAATATCTGGTTAAGGAACACTATTTGTCCTGTTGTCACTAGCTGCCTAATTCTTTGACATGTTATTTATATATTTATTATTGAAAGAAAGAAAGAAACCGTTTATTTGCACCAAAGTCATAGTAACAATTTTATACACATAAAATTATAATCATCTTAAGTTTATATTGGCACAAATCGGTCACCACTCAGCATAAGAAGGAATAAGATTGCTCAGCAAGCTATGACTGCGCTGGTTTTCTGTGGCGCCGTATATATGTATATATATATATATATATATATGTACGTAGTATTTCAATATAGTTTATGTATGGTATATTTTGTAATTACTTTTAACTCAACGTGCACCATATAACCCCTTGTCGTATTTTACAATCCAATCCATCCCAAGGTTGCCTGGTAGAGATCGCTCTTTAGCGATAAGGCCGCCAATTGTCACTATGTTTTCAAGTTTCTCTTGTTATTATGTTTAGTTTTAAGGTGTGCAATAAAGTATTTTCTATCTATCTATCTATCTTATCCCCTATAATTATGTGTGTAACATTTTACACACATAGGTTATTGCGCGACAAAATAAAAAGCAAAACTTAATATATATAATATTAAAACGGTTTCCTTATTAAGGAAGAATTGTAGGGCCGTATTAATTACATCGATTCATTATACAGCCCTTCAGCCTATCACAAAAACCATACTTCATTGGTAATGAATGTAGCCTTTTAATATTCATCAAACAATTAAAAGTCCGCGTGAAGTAGCCTCAATTCTATGACAGTATGCTAATCGAATCCAAGGGTGTAATTAGCGTTAACGACTCCTACTACATTGGGTCACAATTTGGGTTGCGATCATAAAATTGATAGTTCGAATTACTTATAGAAACCGTTACGAAAATATATCTTATACGTTATTTTTAGATTTCTTTTATGGCCAGTGATTACTCGGCTACTGGTCAGCAGTTATCGATATCCGTAATTATTTATTGTTGGGTAGTGTAACCGAAGCGGATGCAAGTTGTTTGCGACGGATAATATGGGTATGGACAGTGATCGGTGGCGGTGTCGGTGGTCGGTAAAAACGCGAGGTGGTCATTTGCATAGACCGCGGTAATGAGCGGGCAGGCGCCACCGCTCCGCCCTCGCCCCTGCCGCTCGAATACCGCCCTTCGGGATAAAGCGCGCGCCAACGACACCTATCAATGGCCGCAAGCAACTCGACAACTGTCGCTTACTGCCTTCTCGTAATACATGTAGCATATTAGATTAAAACATGTAGCCATACCGTGTAGTATTCCCGACATGCCCTGGCGCCTGTCTCTGTGGTTTGATCGCGGGATAAATTATTATAGAGCTATAACGCGCATTAATTCATTCTGTATTGCATTTTCAGATTAATATTGCTGTTCAGTGCCTCAGTACAGACTTCAGCAGCCAAAAAGGAGTTAAGGTATGTCCCCTTTAGATAACTTACGTTGAACTCTAATCTAGGCACCACATACCTACTGCTGTTTTCAATTGTCGGTAGGTATCTGCAAATCGTAATTACTAATTAGTAAGAATACGAATGATACTTTGCAATTCAAATGAGTTACGCATAATCAATATTAAAATAATCGTAATTTACAAGCATGGGTTTTTATATAGTCTCGTGTTATTGAAGGAATAGAGGAAAATGGCATCGACAGCCTAGATAAATAATTATATGATTAATGTATAATTATTTTTAGCACTGACTGTGTGTATAATAGAGGGTTCCAATCAACTGCATTCAATGAACTTCGCATTATAATAGATTTAGCACATAGCTTAATCTTGTTTGCGACCAGGCCTAAGAGCCCAAACCTAGGTACTTCCTAGTTGGATCGTAAAAACCGAATCATCATCATTTCAGCCATAAAACGGCCACTACTGAACACAGGCCTCCCTCATGGATCTCCAAGAGGGGTAGTTGCCATACTCACCATGCTTGGCAGGCAGGGTGACGAGCCCAGTTCGGGATGTTGATACACGGAAAGACGCTGCTGCCAATCTTCCGGAGGTATCCCTTAGCAGGCTCTTACTGGAATAAAACACATTAATAATTATCAGAACAATAAAAACAGCGCTGCTGCGAAAATAACTTTATAACTGTTAAATGAACATGTCGTTCATTTAACAGTAGGTAGTTAGGTAGTTAGTAAGTACTTATTATCAGTTGCAAATGTAGCAAGTACATGTCTATAATAACGTTTGGCGTCAAGGCTCAACGGGGTCGGTAACCGTTTTCTTGCAAGGACCATTCGATTAACATTATAAATCACAACGGTAATGTAAACAAATTCTTCCCGTTTTCGAATTTCATTATGCTGTTTAATAACCTCATATGGTAACCTATTTTATTTGCCATGCTAGGCATTTCTTAAATATAGATATTTGTTATATTACATTGTTGTTACCGAATGTTAATATTTTTCAATGTAGGTATAGCTCTTGTATGAATGTTTATGATTTACATATCGCAATTGCCTGGTTATAATTATTAGCCCATAAACTGTATTACCCCGGTTATCAGCAAGTACTATTCCAGAAGGTGCAAACTGTTTGGATGTTAAGTTAGTTACTTAGTTGGACGACGACGGTTGCCAGTGAACCATCGACGTCATCAGATCGCAATCAACGCATTACAGCGATTCGATTCAGTCACGTGCATATTTTTTCTGAATTCATGAACACACCGTAATTATACTTTACCAACGTTTATTAAAATGGTTTTTTGTCTTAATTCCGAAATGAACGTAGACATTTTGCGTGAAATCGTTTACCTCAAAAACAGTTGATTTTTATACTCCTCTTTATTTGTTTAAATCTGTATTTGGATGCGGAAATAGCGTGATGTGTTAAATTGACCAATTAGACCTAGCCTTCCATCCCAATCTGGCAATCTGGCTATCGATTATAATAGGTAGGTTTGAATAGTAAGCTGAAATTGACCCAGACAGCACGGTCATCCAATTATCTCAGGTGTCGAAATAGAAAGTATCAAAGTCATCGATTATCGATTAGGGTAACCGTTATATTTTGTTTCAGGGTCTACCACTGCATATACAAATCGATACCTTTGAAGATCCTCGCGATTCACAAGTTTTCCACCGGGGCTACTGTCAAATCAAAGTGTTCTGCGATAAGGTAAGAATTTTTAAATAACCTCACCTTTCGTTCTGTTGAAGTTTTCAAAATAAGTGATTTTATATTTCCTTAATATCTATTGAAGGGCGCTGAAAGGAAAACAAGGGACGAGGAAAGAAGAGCCGCTAAAAGAAAAATGTCAGCGACGAACAGAAAGAAGCTGGATGAGATCTACCATCCTGTTACGGAGAGAAGTGAATTCTACACGATGGCCGACCTGGCGAAACCGCCGGTTCTGTTCAGTCCCGCGGAGGATATCGACAAGTTGGCTGGGATGGACATCCAAGGGTTCTACGGGCACGATGACTCCACTCTGTCCGACGCTCACCTGAAGGGCGCGTCGCCGTTCCTCCTGCACACGGCCAAGCCGCAAGCACCCGCCCTCAAGTTCCACAACCACTTCCCTCCAGACGCACCTGCGTAAGTACTCAATCGACATTTTTTTCGTTAACATTATATTGTCGTAATCATCGACAAGAGAACTATTTCATTCACAGTTCGTAAGACAGCTAAGTGTATCAAAACCACAATTTGTGTTTCGGATTTACATTTTACGATATTGTCTTTTTTAAACTTTCGCGATCACAACACATTATTAACATACATATAACCGGGTATTTATAGCGTAAATTACCTTTATTATTTCCCGATGTTTCGCTTGGATTGCACCAAGCATGGTCCCGGGAAGACTGATGTGATGGAGGTACCGCAGCAAAGCGAAGGCGTTTGTTGAACTACCCTCACTTGATCTTCATAAAAATTATTAGGGCCGGTTCCCACTGGGGCACCACACTACACTGACTGTATCCACATACTGAGTTGATTTTTCACGCCGAGTACACTTTGCTATCACTGGATTCCATGAGGCAGAGAGTCTGAAACCGTCTTCACGATTGAAATTAGGATGCTTCTTAATCTCAATCGCTTCCCGAATCATTCTCTTATAGTAGTGCCTCTCGTTGGCTAGGATTTTTGGGTTGTGTAATTCACAACCCATTTTACGCGATAAATACCCAGTTATATGTATGTTAATAATTTTACGATATGATACTATTATGCTGTTTTTGTATTAAAAAAATAATCGAATCCATAAGACTTTGTCTTTTAAAGAACATATTGGAATAGCTTTAGTTTGTTACTATTCGAAAATTCAGCAAAAGTTTTCCTAATCATAGTGAATTTTAGTTTTTTTGCACACCAAACACCTACATAACATTTTGTACATCATTTCCAGGTACAGAGACGTAGGCAGCCTCTCCCCTTACAGCGACCGCAAGGACAGCATAGAGATAGAGGGCGTGCTGAACAAGCGGCCGCGCACGTCGACGCCGCCGCTGAGCGAGCGCGTCATGCTGTACGTGCGCCAGGACGCCGAGGACGTGTTCACGCCGCTGCATGTCGTGCCGCCCACGACCCAGGGACTGCTGCATGCCGTGAGTAACCTAACCTGAGCTAATCCCAACACTGCTCTGTCACACCCAAATCCTATACTTACTTCAGCCAAATTTGATGCTTACAAACATTTTATATTTGTAAACAAACCGCTCAGCAGACCTTTCTTCTTTTTGGTTTTTAAATTTTGGACTTGTGACCACTCCTTTCAATATCAATAGTTATTATTTCTGCATAAAAATCAATAAGTGAATTAATTTTGAGTTTTTTTTGCTCACAAACATTCCACACCGAATCTGTTGAAGTATAGTGTAGCTGGTTCGGAGACAATACGTTTCAAATATTCAAATAAAGATAATTCAAGATTATCTTTGAGATAAATCATGCGTTATCGTAAAGTGAATTTGTATCAGAAAGTAAGCCGCTTTTATGTCAGATGTTTATGGTGCCCAAGAACCATGTTTCTGGGTGGCTCGTCATGTTAATTCCCAAATCCGAAAGAAATTAACATTTGAGAGCTTTGAGGATTGGCATGTAGCGCTACTGAAAAATGTGTTTTAACTTCCGCTAGACTCCTTTTAACAAAATAACCGCAGCCAAACGCAGCGCCACATAGCTGTGTAACTTATACTTGGGAAGTTATTTGTTAAAGGTAGTCTGTGCGTGTTATATTTTGGACTCTGCCTCGTTGCAAGTATAACCTGGTGAAGACTAACCGAAGCGAGGGAACGAGCTGGTCCTCGTAGCTTTCTCGGTTTCTCGCTGAATGGATGTGTTGATGTGTACCTAATATATAATCGAGACGCTTCGTCGTGCGGGCGGGCGGCGGCCGGCGCTGGCCGGGCCGCGGCCCGCAGCGCGCGGTAACCGAGCGGCGCTTCATAACCCGTCTACTAGACACACACGATCATCATAACTGCATGTTGTAATTAACACCCGCGCGGCACCGGCCTCCTCGACCCTTGCACCGCTCAGCCGGTACCGGTTACGCGTTCCGTTAGACGAGACGTCTCGGTTTTTACAAGGCGGAAAGCCAATAGTAATTTTTATTTTTTGCTTATTTTCAGATTGAGAATAAGTACAAAATTTCTGGTTCGGCAATTAATAATCTTTATCGAAAGAACAAGAAAGGGTAAGTTGACTCATTGGCCTCAGTTAGTTATTATTAGGGTACACGAACCGGCCGCCTCGCGTAATGGAGCATCGCTTACCGAACGGGCGCGCCACTAACTTACGCAATGCTTTAAATGGAAACGACCCTATTATTACCTACTTTGTGGAGCTTTTAATCTGTACCCGTCATTTAATCACAGTCCTTAGTAAATACCTTACTGAACCCCGTATAACACAAATGCAGCATCACGCATTGCACTGGCACTATATTTAAGATTTGTGCACTTAACAATCCAAACAATTAAAATATTAATCAATGTTAAATATCTGGACATTTGACTATAAAAAAACAATTATTATTAAAATTAATGTTTACAGGTGAATTGACCGCTAACAATTTATTTCAGGATTACGGCCAAAATTGACGATGAAATGTTAGCGTACTATTGCAATGAAGACCTTTTCCTGCTAGAGGTCCGACCTGCCGGCGACAACGGCGAGGAGCGTCTCTACGACATCACCTTCGTAGAGCTGCCCGGGCTGGAGCACTAGCCCCGCGCCGGCTCTATGCCCGCGCCGAGTGCGCAGTGACGTGTGACAACGTTCAACTCGAACAAAATCACATACACAATGTGATTAAGGACTATAAAGCGAATTGCATTCGCCTAGTTTTATACCTACTTAGACATTCCCTTTTGCACTGAAAAATAATGGGATATGATTGTCTCGGATAATGTCGATCTCAGATTGAAAAGTACTTTTAAGCATTCCGAACAAATGTCACAAAAATATGGTCCACGGCGACCTTTGTGTACATAATTTTTTATACATTAAAATGTAATGCGCCTTATGGAAATTATGTATCTAATTTGACCTTGGTGAGGTGATGGCAAAAACTATTTAATTACCTTGTCTCAGAACATTCGGATTAAATAATTTATTGTAAAAATGACTTATCTATTACTTAAAGAAGTATGTGCCATCTGCTCGGTTATCATACTAAGTTCGTAAGTTTACATTTCAATAGGTACCTTTTTATCTTGCCATGATGATAATGTAAGAAACTCTTGTCAATAAATTGTAGTATATAAATCTACATTGCATAAAACGTAAAGTGCCTTATCATAATAATTACTTTAATATTTTAGGTAAATAAGTGATTTAAGTCACAATAAATGCCATCCAATTTGTTAAGTTTTATCATAATAATAAGCATAAGTTTGCTATACGTGCAGCTGCTCAAATCATTTGTAGAAGTAAATTTAGTTTAAGTTGGAGTGTTCATTGCTTTTGATGATGAAGCATCAGCAACTATTTATTTCGAAATAAAATATTCAAAAATAGCTATTGAATATATGGCTCATTACCATAATTTGAAATAAATAACAAATTCCAAAATCTTTGAATAATTAAACGTATGCCATCGCAAAATAATATAAATAAAATTCAGACGTTATGAATACATAGAAGCAATGAATAATCAGTAACATTTTATATTGAGACAGTCACAATTTTACATAATGTGCGATAAATCTTACAATCGTAGTCATTTTAAATATAGTCACGAAAATGGTCCATCTGATCATCAATATTAGATATCATCGCAGGGAGTGGTTTGAGGTTAATTTTAATATTTTATAGATAGTAGATTTTATTACTTTTTAATTAATCTATACTAGATTAACGGGCCATGACAACTTAGTTTATGAAAGTATTTGTGTCCAAGACTTATTTATGTTTTAAGGTTTTGTGTGTATAGAACCACATTTTATTAAGAACAGGGAAGTCTATTCTTGCCCAGAGATCCATTATGCTGTTTGGCTGATTAATCTATCTATGAACTTCTCTTAAAATACTTTTAAATTTGTATATGGGCTTTTAAAAAATATATCGATGTCTGTAATTATTTTAAGATTTTTCCACCGATTTATTTTCAAAAATCAGAACAAGGTTCTGTTTCCTTGAAAGGATTGATTGAAAAGGATATGTCACCCGAAATTTGAATGTGTTATGTATTATTTTTATATGTATATGAGAAATGATGTGCCTTGTGCGGACGGTTGCATTAACTGCCATATTATGACATAGTTTAGTAGATTAGATACTTATTTGATCTTAGTTGTAGAATCTCAAAAGTAGTTTGTCTTACGTGTTACTTGCATGAAGACGTCATATTTACCTACTTCATTATTATACTTGATGTAATCTTTCGTTTTGTATATTCCCTACTTCTTAGCTGCAATCTAAAATCGTGATACATTGTTGCATATTATCTTCCATTCGTTCGAGCAACATACACTTGTTAATAACTCTTCACATTGAAATTATTTCTTTATGTTTGTCTTTGAATTTGTTAGAAATAAGAGTATTTCCATTGCTCAAAGTTTGTAACGTTGTTTTGTCTATGCACGAGTACCGTGTTCGTAATCGTATTTATTTATGTACTTATTAATATTAAATTGTGCAGCTTTAATATTTACTTACAATGATGTTAGATCGTGATTCAGAATCTCGTCATAAGTCACAACAGTAGCAATAAATACGTAAATCAGTAGTTGGTAGTAGGGCGCGGTCGCTCTGCGCATCGCCGGCGCCGGCGCCTCGCCACTCGTGGTTGTGCAATGTAAGCTAACTGGAGTAGTTGTATCTGTTAGGAGGTGGATCATCCCACGCTGAAGCTCTAACCACAACCTGCATGGATACTTATAACTTTTAAAACTATCATGGTTGTGAACATTATAAAACTGCGTCGAAATATCGGAAAACTCAAAAATACTCAAATCATGGTAAATACCCGTTAAATATTGCATGTACTGCATGGATATTTTGCAACATAGGGATTTTCAGGATCGTTTCGTTTGCAGTTAGTCATTATTCTAGACACTGTGGGTTTTCCGTTTGAATGTATTTAGTGTATCAGTGTGAGCCAGTGGGGATCTGAGGGTTGATGCAGAGCTTTGGCGGTGCGGTGCTGGGGAGGAAGGCAGGAGTGCAGTCGAGGTGGGCGTCAGAGACACGACGCGACCGCGCGGGTAGTCACACTAGTTAAACACAACCCGAAAGTGGTAGCACATTTTCGTTACGAAAAAGTAATTAAGTTTTAATCAAATAGATGTTACGTTATTCTTTTATAAAATATTTGTAAGTTATCATAAAATATTAATATAATTATTTTTATCAAAGTTTATAATCTAAATAAAAATGTTTTTCTTCAAAACGTAACTGCAGTTTTAGTTTTTATTTTGTTCACCCTAAGCAAGTCATCATCATCATTTCAGCCGTAGGACGTCCACTGCTGGACATAGGCCTCCCTCATGGATTTCCAGGTAATGCGGTTGGAAGCGGCCTGCATCCACCGTCGACCTGCGGTATTCACCATGTCGTCTGCTCATCTTGTAGGTGGACGTCCTACGCTGCGCTTACCGGTCTGTGGCCTCCACTCGAGAACTTTTCGGCCCCGTCGGTTATCTGCTTCTAAGCATAGTTAAACAAAAATTAACGTCCAATGATTTATTTAGCACATTAACAATAAATTGCCACATTTATTTACACTTACTACATTTAGAAAGGGTCTAGAATCACGAAAGCTTCAAAGATTGTTGTATTAACAGAAATAAGATTATTTTAACTTAAAAATTCTAACATTCTACTTATACTAAAAATAAATAACTACGATTACTTACTATCAAAGACAGAAACGCGATTTACTAAATAAAGTAAGCTATTTTAAAGACTGAAGGAAATCTTGGAAGATCAGTCAGTTTTCCACATTCGCCCCTTATACAAAGTACACACGTACTTATCATCTATCCTTGTTTAAAATCACAAGCTTATTTTATTGATTTTCTTGTACGAGTAGCTAATCCACTTTCAAATGATTCGTGAGTTACACTATTCATTGTTATGTTAAACGGGTATTCTACTCACGTTAATTATTCGTTGAAAACTGAACACGTTGGATAACTATTTTCAACGAATAATTAACGTGAGTAGAATACCCGTTTAACATAACAATGAGTAGCTAATCGTTTAAAAATAACGTAAAACACAGCTTATGGACTTTTAAAACATGCTATGATGATACAGTTAAAATAATTAAAAGCTGTTATAATTTTTGGACAAAAAAATACTAATAAATATAGGTATGACGGTGTCCAATGAAACATTTATAAAATATTAATTTACAAACACCCAAATAATAACAATAATTACTACGGGAAAAACAAATTATAATTATTACAATATTGTTTACATCTTACTTAAATTACGTACCTAACATTTTTATAACTACAATACTGAGATCTTGAAAATACTCTGCGTGTTTAAAATATATATAAGTTTTTGCAATAGGCAAAACAGATTTCAACAACCTATATTCTGAAATCTATTTAAATGAACTCAACAGTAAGTACTTGTAATTTGTACAGAAAACATTTTTCGGAATAATATCCATGGAGAGGCTCTACAAATCAGAGATTAATGAATTAGGCCAAGCGGGTGTCGGGCCATGAGACGTGTAGTTCCGTAGTTACCCGTAAACCTGTTGCTAGAAATATATTTTTTACGTTTTACAAAACATGTTAACAGATTCAATGAGTTTTCAGTTTAATGTATTCCGATTCCGGTATGTTTGGTAAACCGTAACACTTATTTGAGCGAAAATTTCTCCGAAACTAAAAGAGCTATCTAACCGTTATAGTTTCTAGAAAGTTTATTGTTAAAACTACATTCAAGATTTTTTGATTTGACATAGATTTATTTAGATTTGTAAAGCTAGTAGTAGTAGTAGTTAAGATTTTACAGGGAGCAGGACACTTGAGAAAAAATTAAACTTAAACATTTCGCAAACGGAACCCTAAAATCATCCACGCGTTGGAGTGTATTTGTGAATTGTCCCTACTGACGCTACCCCGACAGCTAGCTAGCGACCCGTAGCCAGGCTACGGGTAAATACGGAACCCTACACACTGCGTGGCCCGACACGCACCTGGCCTAATTTATTTGAGAGTTGTTTATTAATTAGAAGTAACAAATATGATTATGACTTACCATTTTTATTCGAAAGTCAGATGCGTCACAATCATTCATAATAGCTAAATCATAAACCGACGTACGTAGTTAGTTAGAGTCATAACTTACAAGGTCAAGTTTAATGGCTCGAAATTATTCGTCAGGTAACGCTCCCACACAAGTAATTAAGATAATATAATTTTATGAAAATGATGGCCATAAAATAAACGCTGACCTTTCCGGTCAACTTCTGTTTGTTGCTATTTGAAATTTAGTGCTATTTTATGCTTTTAAATAATACATATTAGCCATCATTTATGCGGCAGCAGCGGCATTCACATTCGACAAAACAGTAGGCTAGCATGGCAAAAGATAAAAAAATAATGCTGGATATTACACAGCACCATCTAGCCCCAATGTAACATCTATTTAGCACGTCAGCAGGGCTAGCATGGCCGGAGATATTTTATCCACGGGGAGAGGACAAAATACTATTCCCCTCTGTCAATTTTGTCCACCCTCCGAGCATGGCGACATGGGTGGATAAACTATTCACGGTATTATATTATTAACTATAGCCGGGGGGTGAGTATCCACATCTAATGTCAAAAAGTGATATAATTCTCTTTCCCCCTGTTGCCGTGCTTTGGCAGGTGGATAAAATAATTTTATCCCTTGTCAATGGAAATAACCGGTGGACAAAAGTTTTATCCCCAGCCCATGCTAGCCCTGCAGCAACTGGTATTCATGTTGTACGGGTCGCTGCGGTGCCTGGGATATTGTACGATGGACTTGGCCTGCCCAGCACCTAAACCATCCTCCCAACTTAGTCCGCTATTAGTCAGAGGAAAGAACAGGTCAATACGCCTGAAGCTGATTAGGCCGCGGGTTTTCTCACGAAGTTTTCCTTCACCGCTTGAGCACGTGTTAAATTTAATAAATTCAAAATCCATTGGTGCAAGGCCGGTATAAAACTAACGACCTTCGGATCAAAAGTCGAGGGTACATACCACTCGGTCAACACGGCTCTAATTTTGGGTACCAGATGGTTGACATATATTTCAACATAATAACTTTGGAAGAGTTATATATAACTTTAGAAAAATAACCAGACCCGGGCAATGATCTGCAGAAAACTTACAAACATTTGTCCCGCGGTGAGAACTGAGCCCGCAACCTTCTGCGTATGAGCAAACCGCGCCACAGAGATCGTCAAAAATTACAATTACATATGTAGACAAACATCGCTTTCAAGGAAGAGAAAACGCCACGCATGGCCCTGTTATGCATTTTCTAATTTAAAATTGTATTTTGAACCGTTCACCTTCGGAGCAGTTCATGAATGATTGCTATTGGATAAGAGGAGAGCTCTGGCTGTCGCTGAAGTCGAGAGTATAGTACATATCGGTGGTGTCAAGGGAGTTAGAGGGAGGGGGGAAAGGGGAAGGAGGTGGGGGGGTTCGTTTGTCCTGCAGCCAGTGGTGGGGCGGCCCGGGCTCCGTGACACGTGACAGGCGGGAGAGAAGGCGCGAGTACGTTTTGTTCACTCGGCAATGGCATGCTGTCACCTGGAATTGAGAAACAAAGTCCCTGATATAGTCTTTGCAACTGTCAGGGCTGTGAACATTATGCACAATGGAATGAGAAACGGGTTCAAACCCCACCGGAATCGAAAATCTTTGATAAGTTCTTTCATTTTCTGGATATGTTCAACACTTAGGTTGTGGTTTAACAATATAAAAATAAAACCAGGCAAGAGCGAGTCGGACTCACGCACCGAGCGTTCCGTGCCATCATACAATATATGTTAAAGGCGGTTTATATTCAAACTTCGGAGATAAAGGGGGAACGCTATTTTTTTCAACGTTTTTGTAAATAAGTCAAAAACTATAGGGCGTAAAACAAAACTAAAAGCTGTTTATTAATATGCAGATGAATACCTTTCATATGATACCCAGACGACCTAGTAACTTCACTTAAAAATTTTGATATCCCCTATCTGCCCATCATATAATCATAATAACAATATTTTTATCAATTTCATATAATGCTATATTAGTAAAAAAACGTTAACTTTAACCATTTCAAAGATAGCATCAGTTCTCAAGATATCCATTTGTGACAGACAAGTGGGTTCCTTTTTACTATTTTGGTCCGGAACCCTAATTAATAAGTTTACGATATGCATATATTTTTACAGGAAATATATTTTATACGAGTTACAATATTAAGCGAAAAATGTTTAAGGCATACCTATTATTTGTTCCTATTAATTTAAAAGCAGCTCTATTTTCATGTAAAAATATTACCTACAACGATTATTGTTCAAATATCGTTTCCCGATACTGCGATACAGTTACACGCGCTTTGATCATGTACAGAACAGAAGTTCAGTTTATCTGTGCTCGGGGCGAGTTCTATTGGGAGTTGTATAGTTTATGGCTCACGATTATTTTTTGCTGCCATAAAGCTATCGGAAACCACAAGACGTAGCAACAGCCTACGACCTTGATATTTTTTCTGAGAATGGATATGGTTAGGTTCTTGCTGCTTATTTCCTTTCTCACGGAAAATGAGCGAGCAATTTAAAAATATTTTTTTATAGCCTAAAGATATTTTGTTTTTATGATTCAAAAGGCTTATCCTTCTTCTATAAAATGATGTCATTTTTGAATTGAGATGATAGTCGGGTTATTGCGACTATACTTTATCACAATTTTTGATTTTATTTGAGTAATTAATCATTCACATACTCACGAATAAACTTAATGAAAAGAACATAGAAATATTTAAAATTTTAAAAGGTTTACAACAGTCTTACAGTAGTTTATTTATTACCTACTAATATTTTATACTAGTATAAAGGTTTTATGTAAACCTAGTACATATTATTTAGACTAGACTGTTTTATGCAAGTTGTCTTAACCTTGAATTTAAAAGATAAGTAACATTAAAAGTGATCATATGTTTAGTGGTTTCCTCATGACAACCCTACTGACTCACCACGACTCCCACCAAAAATTGCCGATGGCGCTGGCGGCGCCGAGAGTGCCAGCCGCAGTGCAACGTTGTGCAGTCGGTCGTGGTACAATGCCAGTGGCATGCAGATCTCGCACACTGAGCCGACTCCATGTGTCTTATGGCTCACTCTAGACAACACAGCTGACTTATCACGACTCCCACTATAGCGATGGCGGCGCCGAGAGTGCCAGCCGCAGTGCAACGTTGTGCAGTTGGTCGTGGTACAATGCCAGTGGCATGCAGATCTCGCACACTGAGCCGACTCCATGTGTCTTATGGCTCACTCTAGACAACACAGCTGACTTACCACGACTCCCACTATAGCGATGGCGGCGCCGAGAGTGCCAGCCGCAGTGCAACGTTGTGCAGTCGGTCGTGGTACAATCCCAGTGGCATGCGGATCTCGCACACTGAGCCGACTCCATGTGACTTATGGCTCACTCTAGACAACACAGCTGACTCACCACGACTCCCACTATAGCGATGGCGGCGCCGAGAGTGCCAGCCGCAGTGCAACGTTGTGCAGTCGGTCGTGGTACAATGCCAGTGGCATGCAGATCTCGCACACTGAGCCGACTCCATGTGTCTTATGGCTCACTCTAGACAACACAGCTGACTTATCACGACTCCCACTATAGCGATGGCGGCGCCGAGAGTGCCAGCCGCAGTGCAACGTTGTGCAGTCGGTCGTGGTACAATGCCAGTGGCATGCAGATCTCGCACACTGAGCCGACTCCATGTGTCTTATGGCTCACTCTAGACAACACAGCTGACTTACCACGACTCCCACTATAGCGATGGCGGCGCCGAGAGAGCCAGCCGCAGTGCAACGTTGTGCAGTCGGTCGTGGTACAATCCCAGTGGCATGCGGATCTCGCACACTGAGCCGACTCCATGTGACTTATGGCTCACTCTAGACAACACAGCTGACTCTGCAGTAATAAGTAACATTAAAAGTGATCATATGTTTAGTGGTTTCCTCATGACAACCCTACTGACTCACCACGACTCCCACCAAAAATTGCCGATGGCGCTGGCGGCGCCGAGAGTGCCAGCCGCAGTGCAACGTTGTGCAGTCGGTCGTGGTACAATCCCAGTGGCATGCGGATCTCGCACACTGAGCCGACTCCATGTGACTTATGGCTCACTCTAGACAACACAGCTGACTCACCACGACTCCCACTATAGCGATGGCGGCGCCGAGAGTGCCAGCCGCAGTGCAACGTTGTGCAGTCGGTCGTGGTACAATCCCAGTGGCATGCGGATCTCGCACACTGAGCCGACTCCATGTGACTTATGGCTCACTCTAGACAACACAGCTGACTCACCACGACTCCCACTATAGCGATGGCGGCGCCGAGAGTGCCAGCCGCAGTGCAACGTTGTGCAGTCGGTCGTGGTACAATGCCAGTGGCATGCAGATCTCGCACACTGAGCCGACTCCATGTGTCTTATGGCTCACTCTAGACAACACAGCTGACTTACCACGACTCCCACTATAGCGATGGCGGCGCCGAGAGTGCCAGCCGCAGTGCAACGTTGCGCAGTCGGTCGTGGTACAATCCTAGTGGCATGCGGTTCTCGCACACTGAGCCGACTCCACGTGACTTATGGCTCACTCTAGACAACACAGCTGACTTATCACGACTCCCACTATAGCGATGGCGGCGCCGAGAGTGCCAGCCGCAGTGCAACGTTGTGCAGTCGGTCGTGGTACAATGCCAGTGGCATGCAGATCTCGCACACTGAGCCGACTCCATGTGTCTTATGGCTCACTCTAGACAACACAGCTGACTTACCACGACTCCCACTATAGCGATGGCGGCGCCGAGAGTGCCAGCCGCAGTGCAACGTTGTGCAGTCGGTCGTGGTACAATGCCAGTGGCATGCAGATCTCGCACACTGAGCCGACTCCATGTGTCTTATGGCTCACTCTAGACAACACAGCTGACTTACCACGACTCCCACTATAGCGATGGCGGCGCCGAGAGTGCCAGCCGCAGTGCAACGTTGTGCAGTCGGTCGTGGTACAATCCCAGTGGCATGCGGATCTCGCACACTGAGCCGACTCCATATGACTTATGGCTCACTCTAGACAATACAGCTGACTCACCACGACTCCCACTATAGCGATGGCGGCGCCGAGAGTGCCGGCCGCTATGTAAACGTTGTGCAGTCGGTCGTGGTACAATCCCAGTGGCATGCGGACCTCACGCACTGAGCCGATCCCGCGCGACTCACTCTCCATTCCCTCGCCGCTTATCACTGGCTCAAGTATGAAATCCTCTGGAAGTAAATAATACATGTGTCACATAAAAAGTAAGGAGACAGTTCAAAACGTGCAAACAATCATAAATAATTGGCAAAAATCCATAAATTGGTCTACATACTGCTACGCCACCCAGCATATTCTGCAGCACTCTGCGACTATTTCCTGTTTCCAAAGCTGAAGATGTGGCAGGGTGGTAAGAGATTTGGGTCGAATGTAGAAGTCATAACAGCACGGGGAGTATAGATTTTTTAACTGGATGGGTACCGTCATATTTTATTTTTACTTTGTCTTGTTCTTCTAACCTCAACTTAAAACCTTTGTATAGTTTTTGTACTTAGTGATTAATGATTAATATGCAAGTGTACCTTACCTATGTTATTTAAGTATTTTGAAAATAAACTATTCTTATTCTTATAACTGATGATGCTGTGTGATTTGTCCAGCATTATTTATTTATTTATTATGAAAGCCGAGAGGTTTTTTCAAACCAATTATTTGGAAAGTATAAAAAAATAGAAAAACGCTGGATTAAATGTATTGGTCAACGAATTGCCGCTATTCTGTCAATGTTTGAAAAAATGTTGATCGTATTTCTAACGAAAATCAATAGCCGTAACCAAGAGGTTTACTTTGCTTATTTAATTAAATTACAAAAATGTTAATTTCACTGCATAAGCAGTATTTTAGTTAGTTGAACGAAATTCATGACATTAAAACACAAACAGTTTTTAATACCAGGTATTGAGTATATTCTGAAAATCATACTTATCAAACATTTTTTTTTTTCAAACTATGCATCGGATATGACGATATTCTACGATGATCTCTCATAATTAGGTCCGTGTAGACCTTCGATCAAATATAACCTAGATACAACATTACCTTATGAAACTACGCAAGAAAACGGCTTGATTTTTACTTTTGAAATCTGTCAAAACTACGATATATCTGTCAAAACTACGATAGAACATAAATCCAATGGAGTAGTTTTCGTATAATATTTTTTTTGCTTAATGAAATTTATGAAGAACTGTGATTTTACTGTAAATTTATGACCTAGATATCTTGACCTGGCTTCGCTCAAGTTATAATTTTTTGTAATAACCTTTCTCCATTGACTCCGTTTTACATTCATATACAAGTGAGATTGTTTGTTCTCTTTTCATATAGCAACGACTGAACAATTTAAGTTAATATTTTTACTAACCCAAACTTCGAGGCATTAGGTAATACATGAATTCAAAGGGCAAATAATTTGATACCAAAAATACTTTTATTTATTACTAATATACATTTCTTACTAATAACAATTATAATAACAATTCATTTTCATACTCGTATTTTCATACACCGTCAGGTGACTGTGAGGAGGCTCGAAGTATTATTAATATTTTGGGTTGAGTTTGCAGAATGGAAATATTTTTTAGCGTTATACAATTCCCACTGAATTTACTACTAAGCTCTAAATGAGCTAACATCTTCTTGTATGCTGCTTTAAATTGGCACGTATTAGGGTTATGTTTTATTATTTTTATATATTCTTCGAAGTCCGTTTTTTGTGATGTACATGTCTGATTCAGCAAAATGGTCTGAACAAACTACACTGGAGTCATTAGGTGTAATTTCGTTTTTGGGAAATCTGTAATTTAAAACTACTTTAAGATTAAAATGTTTTAAAAATAAGGCGACTCCAATATTTTGCAATGTTATTGTTCTGAACCAAGGTTATATTTGTCCTGGTCTTACGTTACGCGTGTGAAAGAGACAACATCGAAGCCAAAATAATAGGATATACATTTTTTTTAAACTAATTTAGAGATAATTACTAGATTATTTAGAAGTTTAATCACTCTATGTACTTGTAAAAATGTAATACTTTCCGAAAATACGTGATTCCATGTTGTTTTTTCCTTGCGAGTGTGATATTTTACAACTTTTTAGGAAACATTTCGGCATTGTTACACGCGTGACAGTCGGCGCGATACTGACGGCAAAAGAGTGCAAACAATGAATTTTTGCACTCTTTAGTCTGGTCACTTTTAGTGAGCTTGTGCGATATCTAGGTTATATTTGATCGAAGGTGTAGACGACCAAAGTAGAAGACCACATCAACATCTGACCACAGATAATATAATATAACAAGTAGTTTATGTAGTTCCACTTTCAAGACCAAAGAGTTTCATTTTCTATTTTATCCAACCAATTGAATGAATTTGGTACAATAAACTGGAATATAAACAATTTCTGATTATTACAAAATCCAAGGAATAAGTATATGTAAACATAATAAAACAATAGCATATTTTTTTTGTTTTTTTTTTTAATGTAGATGAACGTACGTAAACTGAACCGAGAATGTACTTTAACAGCCGTGCTAGGCGGAGCCTGTGTTACGGACTGCTAATAATTCCTCACGATTTACACCACTAGCACACTGCTTACAATAATAACTACACAACAACGTACCAAATATAACTATGCAAACGAACATTGTGATCGAAGTCATACGAAACACTAAAATATTTTTAGTAGAGTTTAGAGTAAGTCTCTTCTTTGTACAATCATGCCAACGTCTATAATTAGCAAGCAGTTATATACAGTACATCATATTATATATATATATATATATATATATATATATATTTATATAATCTAGTCCAGTCAAAACCCTCGTAGCTGGGTGGTACGAAAAAATTACTACATGTTTAAACAAAGTTCAAGGGGTCCAATACTAACCTTCGCATAGTTTCCCAGTGTAGCCAGGTCTGCAAGAACAATAGAACGAGTCGATGTCGCTCCAGCAGGTCCCGCCGTGGGCACAAGGGTTGTTATCGCAAGCCTAAAATTGTACACACAAAAGAATACTGAAAAGGTTGAAACAGCTAAAAGAAAAATCGATGTAGGTGCTATGCTATTTTGTGTAATGCCCGTATAATTACGTACAAGGGACAGAAATTCAGATCCAAAGGAATATTCCATCTCAGCATGTTAGGGATAAGCTTAGCCTATGTCGTCGTAGAGAGGCTTAACTTGCGAGTTGTAAGGAATTAGGCGGCAGCAGTTCTTTTATCTCAGAAAAGGAAGCAACGTTACTAGCTAGAGATTTGTACTCAATACGTAAATTACAACAAAGGTATCGCGGGCCACCGATTTAAAATTAATTACATTGGGGAATCGGGTCATTTTAATTACAAAGAAAACATCAAAAGCCACATTTCGATACAAAAGATGGTATTAATAATAGCTTAATTCCGGAATAAAAAGGGAAAACCCGAGATAATTTAAACAGTGGTTTGAAAAAATATATATACTTAAAATAAAACACTATGATTTTTATTTTATTGTTTATACTTTTGTAATTTTTTCTTTGTGTATCTTCTGTTGGTGGCTCAAATAAATAAATAAAATACAAACAAGTAACTCACAGATCTTGTTGGTATGTGACATTCGTCCCCGATGTAGCCCCTCGGGCATTCACAAGAATAGCTGTTGCCGTGGTCCATGCAGTATCTGTGCTCCGGACACGGATTGGGAGAGCATAGATCCACCTGGAAATATTTAATTCCTAAACAAATCTAGACTACGAGTGGAGTACATCATGCAAAAAAATATTTTGTGCCGTTGAAACAACTTCTACCGTTTTCTGTCGCTATAACTACACATTATGACTGTGTAAGTTACCGCCGTAATAAAGAATAAAAAGATTTAAAACCGTAGAAACTGCCGAAATTTAATTATGATTTAAATGATTTTCTTCTTCTCCTAATTTAAAGCAAAGAGAATAAAATTACGGGGAGTAAAAATTTACTTTGATAGTAAGTATTAAGTAAGTTAAGGCATAACTTCAGTCGTAAGATATTTCTTAACAAAATTTACTCCATACAAAATTATTATTTTACTACCCTCCAGTACTTTACCAGTTAGGGGAGAGAAAAAGTTTTTCTGAGACCGGTTTCGAATGTAAATTGATTTGTCTCAGTAATATTTAACCACAAATTTGACGTGTTTAAAAGTGGTTTGATCTCTGTACGAAACAAAGCTCCGAAGTTACCTTAAGCCGGATTTGGGATAACCAATTCATATTCCATTAGGATACAAGTAGGTGCTTTATCTCCGGCGAGTGTTTCAGTGTCGTTGTTCGCAATATCCCCAAGGAGCCGCCTCTCTTTGATAAAATGATACGGTGGCTCAGTAGGTTAGGTATGAGCACCTATTGTATTGAAGTGCTTATCTTAATTCGGAGGCAGAAGCCTAATGTTGGCTTAAGGTTGGCAAGCAGGTTGGTAAGGTTGTAGGAAAACTATTTATTTTATTCCTGTTTGTTTTTGTTAATTCACTTACATAAACGTAATCTACAACACTTACATACGCGTAAAGTTAATTGATTCAGGTGTAAATTTGCGGAAATCCATTATAATATCTAAATGAACAATAAATATTTATTAACAAATCCACTATATTATATAATATTAAGTAAATTATTAGTTTGTTAAGCTTTCGCGATTTGTTAACATATTTATTAGTTTTAAACAGTCCTCCCGCGACCAAGAACGCTGAAATGTGTTCGAAACGTCGGGAAGATAATAAAAAATGTCCGCGATAAAATCCTGTAATTTTAAAACTAATAAAAATTATTAGTTTTTGGAGAAATCGGTTCCCCGTTCGTCACGGAATATACTAGAAACAACGAAGACGCAGTTAGAAATAGGGTAGCGAATTTGTTACTAAATATTTGCTGCTCATAGATACTTACGTTACATATTACCATGGCCTACAGGCCATGGGTATACCCTGCAGGGGGTACTTCCGGGCTGAGCGAGAGAGATACTTACGAGTACTAAAAACCTCAAAATATACGTCTTTAATTAAAAGGATCGATTTCAAAACATCATTCAATTCAATGGCTCGTTATATTGAAATAAATGGCTCGTTAATTAAAAGTATTATAGGAGTCAACTTCTGAAATTTAATTTTGCTATCTTATTATTTATTATATAAACATATAAAACAAAGTCGTGTTAGTTAAACCACTCGAGAACAGCTGGACTGATTTCAGTGACCTTTAATGTTTTGGATTCGTCTGATCTGAGCCCGGGTTAACATTATAGACTTTTTAAATATCGTAAAAATTATAACGTGAATTCATTTTCCCATACATTTTATACGGATGATGTGATGAAATTCTTTGGATGTTAAATATTAAAATGTTCGTTCAGAAATCCCCGTATTTACAAAATGAATAGTTACACCTCACGTTAATTTGAAAGTGAAATAGTTCGTTCGGAATGTTTATGTTGTCACGTTAAAAGTGATTCAAATTAAACTCAAAATGTTCATAATATAAAATATTATTTTAAGTCTTAGTATAGTAGTAGTAAGTAATTGTTCAGTAGTAGTAAGTAGTTGTTCAGTAGTAGTAGAGTAGTTGTAAAGTAGTTGTGGAGAAGTTGTATAGTAGTTGTAGAGTAGTTGTATAGTAGTTGTAGGGTAGTTGTATAGTAGTTGTAGAGTAGTTGTAGAGTAGTAGTAGTAAGTAGTTGTAGTAGTAGGTGTGATACGAAGTTCGCCGGGACAGTTAGTATATGATATATGATATTTGCGTAATAATCATCCATTATGGATCTCCAAGATCATGTGGAGGTTGTTGCCATACTCGCCACGCACCAAAGAGAATATTTAATACTTAGTAAACCAGACTTTCGCCTATAAACTCATAATACCTAACCAATTTGAATCCTATAGACTATTCTTTATATTGTTTATTCTGCATTTCATCTTTTAACGTGACTTGTATCAATTATATTTTTAAACTGGATAGTATTAAGGCAAGTTGATACTTAGGATTGTTGTAATATCATTTTTAAACCTTTCGTGGTAAGAGCATAATTGTATGTACGCATTTTTATATCCAGATAACATTCGAATAGAATTGACATCCGCTCCGAATTTGTTGTGACAACGCGAACTCACAGTGCTGGTTAAATGATTTGACACCTGTGATACGTACCTTCAACTGGCAAGTGTTTCCAGTGAAGCCCCGTCCACAGGAGCAAGTGAAGCCTCCGACTCGGTCCGTGCAAGTGCCCCCGTTAGTGCAAGGCGACGATACACACTCATTATATTCCTGTTCACACTGCCTCCCAGTGTAGCCTTTAGTTAGAAAAACAATATTAATTTTTACACCTAAATGGCTAGGAAGTGTAAACAACTGACATAATTATTTAAAAAAGATTGTGAGTAAAATCTTTTTGTTTGTTTGTTCACTGAGCTTTAAATAACTTCAGGAGTAACAAGACAAAGTTTCAAATTCCTTATGGCAAAACAATCTGGCCCGAGGGGCTGCTTGTTTGCATCCGTCCCGAATTTTCATCGCGCTGTCGAGAAAATAAGCCACTTGATTAATACAGCAAGTCTTCTTTGAACATAGGGTAACCTTTCTTTCTTTGTATTACTAAAGTATCTATTTTCTTATAATAGAAAAAAACAAACGTTCTAGCCCTTACATCTAAATTGGAAATTCTCCTATCGATAGAGATAAATTTAGCACGCGCTCAGAAATATTGCTCGGCTTCTGATGTTAGTCACGTAAAATGTTCATCGATACTCTCAGAATCTATACTTTGTTCCCGTTATATAATGTTTGATTATTAATCACATAATTTTTGTAATAAAACCCCGCTGGAAAGAGAATAACTCGAAAAAGATTGGGGAAGAACGCTATTGCAAATTTGTAATTACCTTATTAATTCCTGTTTCATCGCGTTGCTTTAAAACAAATCTTTAGGATTTCTAAATCAAAAGGCATTAGCAATATTCTAAGACGATAAGGCCAAGTTCCACTGGGCTACGTAAGATAGCGCGATCGAAGCAAGGCCGCACGTATATTGCGGGCAACCTTCCAACTATGCTTTAAATAAATCACCACCAGAAATTCCCTCGCCTCACATTCGCAAACAAGATTAAGCATTATTGAATTGACTTAATTTACGACGATTTATTATGCAGCCACTTTTAGGATAACTTCTGCTGGGTCAGAGTTCAATCGATAAAGCTACGGACTAAAATTTGCACTATTGTCTAGCTAGTCAACCGAGCTATTAGAGTTAGATGTTAAGCGCACATTCTAACAAAAAGGAGAAAAGTTCGATGTACCACTGAGATGGTGAATGATGATGTGTTCAGTGAGACCTTTCCCAGATCATTACTCACCGGGCTGACAAAAGCATCGGTACTCCTCGCCATCAGCATTATCATCGACTTGTTCGATGCAGATGCCTTTGACGCAAGGATTGGACGTGCAAGCTCCACCAGAAATGGACAGCTCGCACTGCGCGCCGGCCCAGCCGTCAGCGCACGCGCAGTGAAAAGTTGTAGATCCATTCATGGCCATTGTCATGCACGTTCCAGCGTTCAAACAAGGCGCGGAGAAACACGGGTCCTTCTCGCATTTCGTGCCGGTAATACCTACGTTAGAAAATGTTGAAGTCACCATAACGTACCTTTTTGAATCTATATAATGGATAGGTTGACGCCTAAAAATGGCAAAACCGCATTTTCTGCATCATAGTTAAGATAAATGCAGTGATTTAATATCATGATCGCCCAACGAACTAGAATGTCTGCAATCTCGGAGAGATTTTAGTTCTTTAGAAAGAGAGCGAAATTACAAAAAAATGGAATGTCCAAGTGCTTTAAATTAAACTTAATTGCTTGTAGCATGACATAAGTATTCAATCTGTTATAAAGATAAAAACTTCGAAAATAAATAAAGTCAATGCAGCAAATGAAACGGAGCGCGTAAATCTGCAGTGATAAAAATCGAAAATCTCGATGTTGCATGAATTTTTAAAGCTTGCAAAACGGTCGGCGGTTACGTAATAACTTGCCGCATATGGGCTCTGCGCCAGATTGCGTCACATTGATGTTTAATTGACCAGAAAAAGATATTTATCGGTACACTCCATAATACATGAAATAACTTTTTATATATTAGCATTTCGCTCGGACTGTGCTTCCTGGAAACAATCACAGCATAAAATCAGTACCTACGTGTTGTGTTATTATTGTGTTTCCAGTTAAATATTTTACATTCCAAACAATAAAAAAAATTGCCTACATTGTAAGCTCAATCGAATCTCGAATAACGAACGTATGATAACAACGTAAGGAATTGATAAACGAGCCTAATTTATCACTCGGGTCTTAGCGAAGTTTTCCTCCTCAACATAATCCATTATAATAATTATAAGCCATTATACTACGACGTTTCATAGGAATTTCCTGTGGCTACACCAAGCTCTATCACAGTTACCTACTTTAGCGAGATAAGATCTCCGGCGACCAATCATTTGCTGTTAATCATATTGTAAATTATCTCTACCTATATCTACTTACAAAACGTTATAGTCATACGTTATTTGTTATTGTAGGTTTTGCAATTTGTGAACATTTGAATTCTCTGTTTTCACAGGAGAAAGCAGAAGGTTATATCAGACTGGGAAATTTATACAGGGATAAGCTTCAAAAGTAAAACATTGGTTTTGTTGGGAATATAGCGATCGCCCGGGGCAGAATTTACCGCCGTTGCCGTTTTGGCGGGTGTTCAAAATATTAAAAAAAAATTACATTAGAATTCTAATATCTGGAGATAACTGGCACCTCATTCGATTAGAAATATTTAATGGTGTTTTTTCGTGTGCCACGGTAGAGAAGAACTGGTACACGTATTGGATACGTGGTGTATTCCAGGGACTGACTTCAAAATTAACATTTTAAGGAGCAAGTTGTAAATTCATGAAATAGGTACATATTTCCAGAGGTGGTTATTTTAAAAAGTTGATTTTTTATAAATGGTGATTTTTTATGAATGGGATATTATAATATTATTAATTTTTAATTGAATTGATTTCAGACGATACTTAGATTCTTAACCAAGTTCGGAAAATCGCAAAATAAAATCAGTCATATTGAAAATCCAATTTTCATAATTTCAATAAAAAACCCGAAGTTGGGACTTTTACCTTAAAGTTTCGTATTTGTAGAGGTAAAAATGTTTACAAAACAACATCATTTAGAAAACCCATACAAAGTTATGCTAAAACAAGCAAACATCAAAGACAAACAGAAACATTCAGAGATTTGCTCACGTACCGTAAAGACAAACACCGGTGTTGTTTTGGCAAGTTGCGTCCACAGCTCGGCAAGCTTACGTCGATTCAAAATTCCAAGCAGACGTAAGTTCACGTGAAAACTACAAAAAACTTACAAATTTCTCAAACAAAACTCTACAACGTAAAAAGACTTAACTGGATTTGTGAGCTGCTTCAACTAAAGTTTCACCTTCTTGTTTCAGGTAGACGTCAAAAATGTACCGAGGGTGTCCTCGGTACATTTTTGATGCCTACCTCTGTATAGCTTCCGTGGCGTGGTGAGCAACCCAGAAACTGACAGAAAGCAACTGTTTGGTGTTGCAGCTACATATCGATCATACATAATACATCCAAAAGTTTACTAGCCTTCTCGATCACAAAAAAATCTGTTCCTTGAGTAAAGCACTGTGATGCATCGTGCAAGGCGTGCCATTTTGACATCGTTTCAAAAAAATATTAATCGACGTACAAGCTTTTACTTAAGACACGCGGGCGTGTCCAAGACAGTCACTAAACTATTATTTGTATCTTACATCCTATTCTACTAATATTATAAATCCAAAAATATGTATGTAAGGATGTTTGATATCTCCTCAAGCTAAAATTACAGAACAGAACAAGCTTAACCTTTGCAAACAAATATTATGTTAACCAGGATTAACACATACTACTTTTTATCTGGCTACATCGCGTGGGAAGCTGCGGGAAATAGCTTAACAATATTGCCTTAATACACAACACAATGTCATTAAACAAAAATTGTTATATAATATTGTTTTGGGTATTAATTTAACACATATTTTAATAGTAGCTTACCGTAAGGGCAGACGCAAGTGTAGTTGAGTGAGTTGGGAGCTTGCGTGAGGTCCACACATACCCCGTTGTTGAGGCAAGGGGACGGATTGCACGCATCGCGCTCATCGCAGTGCGGGCCCACGTAGCCGCCGCAACACTGGCACTCGTAACCTTCCTAATAACATTATTAGCCTTCACATTTCGTTTGTGCTAAACATTGTTTATCAAAACAAGGAGATCTAAGTGATGCGTGTTCTAATAATAATTAACTAATGTAACAAAAGATCAAAAACAAGACTTCTCTTTCCAATAGGGACGTGGATAGCTTTCATCCAAATGGGTCGTCATTGGAGAGTTCCCTCTTATCTCCCCACTCGTTTATTGGATAATACAAATCTAAATATAATAAAACGCTTAGGAATCCTCAATAAAAAAGGTTTCTCTAACATCTGAACTCTTGTAAATATTATATTGACCTTTAATATTAATTTATATAGCAAGAACTATAAATAAACGCGTGCCAAGACCTTAATGTTCAGTGAACAACGAACAAATTATCTGATGACCTAACATAAAAGCTCTCCGCTAAAGTGGCTAAATGTTTCAAAGTACACATATATACTCGTATGTATATCTACAGTATATTTATCGTGTGACATTGCCACACCACTTCTCGTGATAAAGACCGCAAAAGTTACTGACCGCAGCTCATGGCGGAGACAAATCGATCTCGGCGCGGCGAGTTCTTTATTACAATTTGTAGAGCATTTACTCAAACATCATCATCATATCAGCCGTAGGAAGTCACTGCTGGACAAAGGCCTCCCTCATAAATCTCCAAGTATGTTATGAGGTGGTATTTGCAAACTCACCACGCTTGGCAGGCGGGATACACGGAAAGACTCTGCTGCCTATCTTACGGAGGTGTAGTTGTGCCTTTAGCAGATTCTTACTGCACCCATGGGCAAGAGAGAAAGCGCAGATATTCTACTGCCGGCAACCCACGGCAATTTACTTTTACAATGGTGGCGATTCTGTTGTTGCACTAAGTAGGTAAAGCTAATTACATCGACGTAAAACGGACTAAAATGACATATAGCTATTCGGTTATTGACGTTCTAAAATGAAAAAGGAACAATTATAAGTACCCAATTTTACGCCGACAGCTCTAAATTTAGAAACGTCATATCTCTAACTTATTTAGTTTTAGGAAGTGTAAAACAGAATCGACTCCAGTGACGTCTCTATTTATTACAAAACCAGAGACGTTAACAGAAAGGTCGCAAATATTGAACCCTCATTAAAATGTAGTGACTGCCTGCAGGGAAAGTTTCATATTGGTTCGGTTCGACGTGCGTTGACTACAGGTCAAGTTACTTGAAAATGATTTAAGCGTTAATTTACCTTGTGCAGAAGACGTTAAAACTTGCGGTAATATTAATCCCTTCAAGGTATTTAAAGGAAATTCAAGTTTATACCACGTGTTAATACTCGTATCATACATATGGCCGTCAAATGGCTATTATATGTAGAAAATTATATCTCTATGTAAATTCCTACTTGTAACTTTTAGTTCTTACCATAGAAACATTGGTGTAACAAACTCCTTTGCCTGAACAGTCTTGGGATTCACCGCAATTATCAGATTTTACTGTCACTTTGAGTCGCACACATTGCGATTTCCAGCTTTCCGAAACCACTATAATCATAAACAATAATTAAGTTTAGTAGCACGTGACAAATTCAAGCATAACACTAACAATGTTTTGTAATGTTGTGTATTTTATACCTGTTCTGTGTGTTTTCTTTTTGCCTTTCTGTATGTGCGTGTGTGTTAAGTAAATAAATCTTTATCTTTATCTTTAACAATTCAACAGTAGCTATGACTGAAAATTACCTCACATAAGCAGTATGTAGCACCTTATTACGTTATCACATATTCGAAAACACATTTTCGTCGTTTATTGCGTCAAAAGACATATACAATAAATTTTACGACAATTTTACCCTCTTACATAACTTAGTAACTGGTAAACTATACTTTAGTTTTCTGTTACTGCATAAACCACATTTTACGCAATCAAGTTCCAGACGGGACACTGAAGTTAGCCAATGGTAGGTAAACGCACAAAAAAACACACACACAATTAATAAATTAACCAAAGCTTTCCTTAGAAACGAAGCCGTTGGACTTGAGACATAACACAATACAAAAGCAAGCTGTCACCTATAAGTAAGTTGACTCCTTCAGTGAAATCCTTGTCGTACAATGTGAAGATCTTGGCTCCGTGCTCGTCGAGTGGCGTGATGTCGAGCAGAGTACCATCCGAGTCGTCGCAGTGCTCGTGGCCCTGTCGCGTCACTTGGTATACGGCGGGTGTGCGATGATCTCTGGAACGTCACTTCAACGTCTACAAATCCACTACGTAACTCTACCATATGGCTCCTCATTTGTTTATTTAGAGAGTAGGGCGCACGCTAAAATGTTTATACACATCTGCTTGTTTCTTTATAACGTACTGGTAACGGTGAGTAAAAAACTTTTTAAATAACAAGCCTTTATATATTTAAATGTTATTTAGTTATAATATTAGTGGGATGTTTATTTTATTATTTTTAGTAAAATAATAAAATAAACATCCCACTAATATTATAAAGCCGAAAGTTTATTTGGATGAAGATTTGTTACCTCTTCACGCAAAAACTAGGCTAGAGCTGAAATTTTGCGCACGTATTGATGTTGACCAGGATTAACACATAGGCTACTTTTTATTCGGGTACAACGCATGGGAAGCAGCGAGCAGAAGCTAGTTTTCCATAAAACTTTAATGTCAAATTATAACATCTTTGCACAATTTATATGATACTAGCTTTTACCCGTCGCTTCGCCCGTGCAAAGTTAATTTGAAATATTTTTTCCAAGTTCAGACATCCTCTACTTATTTTCTCCACGACTAATTTTTGAAACTGTACCTGTCGTGACCTATCTTAAGGAAGGAACTTGGCAGACACTCCTGAACCATTTATTTATGACTTGTCTCTTAAACTGTACCTGAGGTAACCAGAAAAAAGAAGTTGGTCGGAGGCTGCAGTAGCTGGAAATTTTAATACCTCATTTCTCAAACGTGACGTGACGTCGACGTAGACGCAGACGTGAGGTGGAATAAGGTACTTCGTCAGCTGGAAATCTTTTATGACGCATTTTTCTTAAACGTTACTTGAGGGGGTGAAATAAGATACTCCATCAGACGCTAAGGTAGCTGTATTTTTTTAATGACGCAACCTATAAACTTTACGTGACGGGAACGGAATAAGATTATTCGGCGGTAGCTGGAAAATATAGGACTCATCCCTCATACCTTTACTTAAGGGGAGCCTGAATAATTAACTTTTAACTTTGACCTTTTAACTTTGACCATGTGTTAATTCCAGTCACTACCGGTAGCTTTTGTGCTAAGATGTAACAAAGACAAAATCACATAAATTAAAATAAATAACGTCTTAATAAACTTATTAAAACAAATTTTTGAAACAAAAAGTTGCCTATGTGTTATTTCTGGACCATATCTATACAAGTGTAAAGTTTCAGCGCAATCGGTAGTGTAGTTTTTGCGTAAAGATGTAACGAAGACAAATTATCTTAGAAAGGAAAACTTATTACGTCATAAACACCTTAAGGGTCAGAATTTTTGAGGACAAAAAGTAGTTTATATGTCAATCTTGCTCTACATGTTGTATGTGCAAAGTTTTAGCTCAATCCGTATCGTAGTTCTTGCGTGAAAATGTAACAAAAACAAATTATCATACAAAAAATAAAACTAAGTTCATCATATCTGTCTTATGGGAACTAAATTTTGAGACAAAAAGTAGTATATATGTATATGTTAATCTTGGTCTACACCTATTCTTGTGCAACATTTCAGCTTAATCTGCAGCGTAGTTTCAAAGGAAAACTTATTACGTCATAACTACCCTACGGGATCTAGTTTTCGGGGCTTTAAGTAGCCAATATGCTAATCTGGGCTTATATTTATCTATGTGCAAAGTTTAAGCTCAACCCTTAATTATTTTTTGCGTCAAGATGTAACAAAAATTATCATACAAAGGAAAACTGATTGATTAAGTCATAAGTATCTATCATAAGGGAACTAATTTTTGGGACAAAAAGTAGCCCATATGTTAATCTTAGTCTACATCTATTCGTGTGCAAAGTTTCAGCTCTACCCGTAGCGTAGTTTTTGCGTGAAGGTGTAACAAAAGTCAAATTTTCATACGGAAGAAAACTGATTACGTCATATCTATCTATAGGAACACAATTTTGGAACGAAAAGTAGCATATGACGTTATTCCTGGTCCTTGGCTGAAATTTTGCACACGTATATCTACGTGTGCAAAATTTCAGCTTAATCCGTGGGGTAGTTTTTGCGTGAAGAGGTAACAAACCTCCATACATCCATACAAACAAACTTTCGGATTTATAATATTAATGAGATAAAAGCTTGTCGCAAGATTTACCTGTGTAGATAAATAAATTAATTAAATAACTTGATATAAGTAATGGATTTTTTTTTCAAACAAATTAAAAACGTGTAGGTAATAAAATAAACATTTTCCATAAAACTTTAATGTCAACTTATAACGTCTACACAATTTTTATGGTAAAACAGATTGTCGCGAGCTTCAGGTAGGTTAGCTACCGAAAATGTTTATTTTATTATTTTTAGTACATTTAAATAAAAGCTTGTTTTTTAAAAAGTTTTTTTACTTTTAATTTATTTTGGATTTGTAAAGCTTTTGCTTTTATATCGGGGGGGGGGGGGGGGACACGCTCGAAAAACTGTTTAACACCGTAATATTTCGCAAACGGAACTCTAAATGGTTTTAAAATACCTATTCGAGCGAAACATGGGAAAATCAAGAAAATAAAAGTTCATCCCTACCTTATTATGGTATAGGGTATGGGAGGTACCCCAAAATATTTATTTGTTCAGCATATTTTTGTAACGTTATCTCGGCGTGGCTATTTTAAATGTCCATGCAAACTAACAGCTTTCTAGGAGTAATAGTCTGTTCTCAAAGCCGGTGACGGACGGACTGACAGACATATCCTATATCCCAAAAATTTGCAACAAAATATATTTAGGGCGGAACATTGTAAAAGTGATTACAGACAACAACACCAACTGACAACAACAACATATATATAAATATATATATAAGTATATGAAATTTGGTTCTAGTTGAGAAAAGGTAAGATATTTGTTTTTGTGGCTAGTTTTCCAGGAGTATTATATTATTTCAGAATTATGGATAGATGCGTCAACTTTTAAGAAACTTGCCGCAGTGTATCTTTCTTTATGTACACCATGATGAGATGAAATCGACGTTAAGTAATATCTTTAAAAAAATCAGGAAATAGTATTTTTTGCCTGTGTAAAAACTATTAGCATACCGGACTTTTTAGGAGTTGTGTAACGGGACAAAAAAAATAGAAATATTTGAAAAATGGAAGTCATGGTTGGTAAAAATGTGTAAAAAGTTTCAATTTACATATATTTTTATATTCTTCTGTAATTTAAAAATAACTGATCTATATTCTCTATATCTCTTTCACTCACGAGTCCACCCAAAAGTACAAGTTTATCGTTGAATTTTGAGACACGTCATAAATGTTTCACAAAAAGTTACTTAGAACAAGAATTTAATGTAAATTATTAAAATCTGTCATAAGATTATATTATATAAATTATATATAATGTCGTAGGATGATTTGATAATTCAAATGATCGCAAAAATTCTAGAGATTTTGTGAAAACACAGATAATTAGACAATTGTGATTACATTTAGGCAGCCGAAGCCACGAACCCTTAAACCTAATAACCTACTTTCTGTCCATCACGGTTCTTTTTTTATTTTTTATTTACTCTATTTGGAAAAACAAACAGAACAATATAGCTTATAGCACAGATAATATAACACACTAGTACTTATAGATAAAACTTAACATATAATTCTTTATCCAATTAAGTTTCCACTAAAAAAATTCACATACACATCAAAGAAAAGAAAAAACTGGACAATTTAATAGACCGTAAGGACTTTAAATTATGATTAATGTAGCTAAACAAAAAAATAAAAACAAAAACTAGTCACACAAGTTACCACGCTGATTGTCTACAAAGTACCTCTCTAATAGCGAGCCTAAATTTGGAAAAAGAGAGATTAAAAATATCGATTTGTGAAAAAATATCAGTAAGTCTTTATGGAGCGGTTAATAAAAACATTAGAAGCACATTCTCTGTCACAGGCAGTGGCTCCGGATGGTTATAAAAAAACCTAAAAACCTACTATATTTATACCATGATTTGATTTTATACACGCAATAATCACTGATAAACTGAAATATCAAGAAACTCAACAATACTTGACTCTTGGTACATCTCGTAGATAATTATTAGTGTTTAGAACAATGCTAGTCAAAAGCTATAATAAAACGGCGAGTAATTATTGCCAAGGCCAAGCAGAGAATGCTATAAATTAAAGCTGTGCGTATCTCTTAATAAAAAGAAGGTACCAAAATGCCGGATACCTACGACGTGATTCCATACATTTGTTTATGTGAATGAGGGCAACTTCGTGTGTTCGTAGGGCGCGTCTGTAAAAAATTTTTGTTTTCTTCTTTTGTTTAGGACGGTTATTGCGTTCACTCACGCAACCATGAAAGCTTCGTTAAATGTAGCTTGTCTATCGTGTATCTTGCTCTACAACTCTAATGTCCAATGAAGACAACCGTAGGTGGGTTATTTTTAGATTACATCACTTGAATATTATATATCCTTACCATAACAATGTTACAATGTAACAAGACAAATCGATTACGTACATATATATTTGACAATTCAGTTATACTCATTTCGTAAAAACGGGAATTACTTCGACGTTACAGTACTACGTGAGTAATTCCCGTTTTTACAAAATGAATAGTATATCTCATGTTAATTTTGAAAGTGAAATTCAATCATAGGTTAAGATCTTAAAGAGTACCCAGCTTTGCGTGTTACTTCAGCTTAGTTGCAAGCTACAAAACACGGAAATCTCTAAGCAAGATATTCCGGCCGTTGCTGTTCAAAATTAGAAGCAGATAAGCCTAGCAATCTAACAATAGAATAATTCACCCACCTGTCTCCAGTGACGCGTGAGGCGTTCGCGTCGGGAGTGACGTTATTTAGGTCGGGTTTGAGCAGCGTGCCGAGTAGAAGGGAGTCGGCGATGCGGACAATGAGGATGTCCCCGCTCTGGATGTCCGCGGCGCCTTCCCAGGACACGACGACCGGGGGGCACTCGTCGTCCGAGCCCGGCGCGCCGCCCCCCGCGCACTCCTCCGCCATCCGCACACCAAAACCACACATTAATTCATTACCAAGTCAAGCTCATTGAATGCTAATTGATATCGCCTTCCTTTCATTTGCCATACCATTTTATTGCATGCGTGGATACAGATTATTAGGAGTATTGTAAACATTTGATTTTGAAATCGCTTTGGGTAGTACCGAGAACTCTATTACACGTATCTTAATTCCTATTCAATTTAAAGCGTTTATACTAATTACAATTACGTTGTAAAGTCCCATGTTGAGTTCCGTTGAATAATAAACCGAATTAAGTAGCTTGGGCATTTACTCCGTCATTAAAATTACGACAGGGACTACTAAAAGTGAGCAGCTTTCATTCGGATATAATACATAACACATAAATTAATGTACTTAGCTCTGAAAAACTAGAAGCAATTTTGGAAATGGTGTTCAATCATATTTTAAAAGAGTCTCGACTCTCGACCGACTTTTCTCCGACAAAAATAATGAATAGAACTTGAGCATTTGAGCGGAATCTCTTCCCTTTATTCAACTTTACTAAGAGATTTATGGTTTATGTGTTTGACCTCGGTGTGCTCACTGCTGTCACGATCAAAGTTGTGCGAACAAGAATATTATAGTAGAAATAAGGGAGCGGTGGAAAAGACATTCTATAAATTGCCTGAGGACATTAAGTTTAATGCCTCTCATGCCTTGGTCTTATATTTATTGACGTAAAATATTCAGTGAAGCCTGTAACGACCTAGGAGATATGAAATTTGCATGGATAGAGAGTCCGACGCCTCACGCCACGTAACTCAGGTAGGTAGTTATACAAATACAAGCAAATTAGGTTATGGTTATTATGAGTCGTAACTTTTCCTTACTCGCATTAGTATCATTAGAAATACAACAGATAATATGAATTAACATAAGATAGCCAATAATGAAAATAATATAAGTAATAATGAAATACGTAACATGGAATATTTTATGAAAATTAGACATCGTCTGAGATATTTGGTTTCCACGTAAATCGGTACCATTTCGTTATGATTGATTTATTATTAACAATATACGTGAAAACTTTGCCCGGCAGTGTTGAGGCCGCAGGTAAACAAATTAACTATGAGAAAATTTGTCCACCCTACGATAATATTTCAGGCAGGCGCCAGAAAAATCATTTCAGGCCGTTATTCAGCATAGACGGTAAATGACTTTTCAAACTGCCATTGACATTATTCCGAAACAGGATGTTGTTAAACTAACTTGGTTGTCTGATAAGTTACAAGTTACCCAAAAGCTTTCAGCTTTCAGCCCACGTCAATACCTACGAACTTGGCAACTTTGCAAACCGGTGTTAAGAATGTTTTTGTATTCAGAGAACTTTTGGAAGTTTTTTCTTGCATATTTTGATTTTTTTTCATCTTAATTTGATTATTACTTCTATATTGTATTATATGTACCTACAAGGGTGACATGTTCGTTGTTAAATAAATCCTTTAAACCAAAGAATAAAAAAAACTCGCCCAAGTCCCATTGTTTATACCCATGTCAAAAAAGACAATGTTTTATTGATGAAATGTGTCGTTAATGCAAAAAAAGTGGATGGCAAAGCGAGCTTTATATGTTTGCCCAGCAGTGAGTATTGTGAGGCTGTGGGTAAATATGACAATAATGAATCATAGGTAAGGCAAACTCACCGTTACGGGCAGATTAAGTTCATGTGTCTCATTCCCACGCCACAAGCGCGACTCCCGCGGCAGCACGGGCAGATCACAATCTATCGCCCCGAGGCGCTCCTGTAACCGAGCTGGAGAATGCGCTACGCTAGAACTACTGTTTAACTTTTGCCTTCTTGCACTTTTCAATACGCCTTTTGTGCTTGCGTGCACTTTAGTTGAATGGCGCTCGGTGGTCGTCGGGTTCTCGGTAGATTCGTACGCTTTTGTTGTTCTAAAGCTTCTCTTTGTAGCTGAAGTTGCAGTTGTCGACGTCACTGTACTTTTAAATGGGTCTACGGTCGGTTTGAAGGCGGGGGTTGGCGTTTCAGAACTTGATACTCTTTTAATCTCGTCTGTGGATGTAGCTGTCTGGGAGAAACCGGCGTCGACTAATGACAGGATTAGCACCGATACCATTAGCAAATAGTGCGGCGTCCTCCCAGCGCTCATTTTGTTGCGTTTCACGAGCATCTCGCCTCCCTTTGGTAGAACTACGTTACAACTTTCGTTTCGTTGGCACTGTATCAAATTGGACCTGCTAATAGAAAGTTATTCAAATAAAGTTATTTAATTGGCGCTAAGAAAATAAACATACATATTTATGGAAACACGAATGAAAAGTATGTAGAGAACATTCGTGCTTGCATAAAGGTCACACTATTTTCAATACGTAACAATTCCAATGTTATATTAAATAAGTTAACAAAAGGTTTCCGATCCTATAAGAGGATACCTCACATAAAGGCGCATACCTCTCCGCCGAAAACATCTATAATTGGACAAGCTGTAGAGCACTCTATTGAAGTGGTGACCCTCTTCAAATGAGTGCAGCCCTCGGATATTCTGCGGATAGCTTATTTCCATTATAAACTCAAGTCCACTTTTATAACGAAGTATCACAGCCACTTTGGATGTGTTATTTTAATGTCTTCAATGCCTTCCCACTAGAGTTCAACCGGCTTCGATTGACTTGAATATTTTCGTACTTTGTATTTTTACCTGGACTACAGTTATTATCAAATAATAACGAACTATCCCAACTTAAAATACAATACGGACCAAAGGTACGTAATTAATTCTACAGTAGAGTTACCAACTCATTTAGTATCAACGAATATGTAATTATAGTTAAATTAGCAATCATTCAAACTATTTAGAATTAAAAGATAAATATTATACATATGTATATTGCGATTTACTTACGTAATCATGCGGTCATAATATTCATATCACTAAAAACACATCGTGGCAAGTAAACTAATTCAAAGCAAAGACAAACAGCTTATATCCCTAACTAACACTGTCACATGTATGAAATTTTCATATCATTTGCACAATTAATATTCAAACCAAAATTTATTTAACGTTGGAGGATTCCATATAGTAATTTTCCCTTGAAAAGGACGCCAGTAGTATGGTTTAGAAGGTAAACTTTAGAGTTTTATTGAATGTTTTGGCAGGGCGGCGAGGCAGCGCAGGGCGGGCGGCGGAATCAGCCGCAGCCTCCGCGACACTGAGGGCGTCGGGGCGCCCTGCCGCCGCGCCGCGCACCCTCCACCCTCTACCCGCCTGTATCTTTACTTAATTTACTCCAGGCCTGTACTGTAATGCCAACGATTTCCTTAACGTGACGGGACTAGAAGCGGACCATTCCATTTCCGTAAATGTACGTTTCGTCTATAATGCTGATCCCAGTTTTTAGTGCACAATTTTGCGTGATAATCGTGCGGCCGAGGTCCCGGGCGCCCGGTTGTAAACAGCGCGTAATGTCCCCGATCTGTGCCCTCTGCTACCTGCTCTGCCCTCCGTTGGTTATTTATTACGTAGCATTCCATCGGATGTTCGAATATCACGGTCCAATAATATTTTCGATGGAAAATATTTTCCTTTCGACTTATGGAGAGATGAAATATTTGATCCATAAATAAAGCTGCGTGAAATTCTGTCATATGAATCAATGTTTATACCTACATGAAAAGAGACAGTTTTCAATAAAAACTTGAGATTTAGGTGGGCCCAAAATTCTTTTAGTCAGAACCAACTTAATCGAACTCACTTTATTATTATAGCAACACAACTCATTTATTTATTAATCTACACTACACTAAAGAAACTAAAGGGAAATTGTGCCAAAACCATTAACAATTCATTCAGCCAGGTAGTTCATCCTATTTCCATTTCATCGAATTAATTATATAGAGCGATGCTAAATTAATTTGTTTATCCGCTAGGAGGCGTGTAATCAGTTTCAGGCTCAATCACGGTTCGAGAGCGGTGATCAAAATGTCTAGCTCATGAAACCAAGCTTTTTATACGAAAGTATTAGCCTTACGGGAGTACTCTAAGGACATTGGTTTCAAGACTGAACGGAGTATTAATAAAGAAAAGTTTAAAGTTAAGTTTAAAGGTAGAAAGTTAAAGAGTTGTAAGTTATGTAGTAGTAGCAGTAGTTGAGTAGTGGTAGACTAGTAGCAGTAGTAGAGTAGTAAAAGTAGTATAGTAGTAGTAGTTAGTAGTTGTAAATAGTTGATTCTTAGGCGGTACGAAGTTCGCCGGGACAACTAAATTTACACACAAAAAGATAATGCGTAGGCTGCAACACTATAAAAGGAAAATATGCTCAAAATCAAACGCCGATATTCAGAAAATATAAAGATAATATAAACATCTAAGTTAACCAAACAACCTATCTATTAGAACGAAGGTACCGCTCTAATGAGAATGTATTTAAACAGTGACTAATTAATTAATTGAGCACCTACAGTCAGCTGTGGATGCTCGAGCTAAATCTTCAGTGGTACATTGAACTACTAGCTCGTTAATTAGCGGGTGAATCTCTACGGTCTAAGCACACTCATCTCACCTAATCACAAATTGATCCAAGTGTATAATGAGAATTGGTGGATTTGTTTTATTGTTTGTTTTGATGAGGTTTATAGATATTTCTGTTCGTCTAATATAAGTTCGTGTCGAATGTTGTTAGGATAACTATCAAGCGTCTCCGTTCACCAAGTTAGGCTAGATATAAGAAAATAACGAAATCTCTTCGGCATAAAAAAAATAACGAATGATGAACTATTGACAATAAATTTAACTATGAACAACAAAGTCAAAAAAACCGGCCAAGAGCAAGTTGGACTCACGCAACAAGGGTTCCGTGCCATCATACAATATGTATAATCTATACAGGTATATATAAAAAAGAATACATATTTCCCTTGGTCACGGCATAGCGCGTGCACGGCTGGACCGATTTCGCCAATTCTTTTTTTGTCGTGTTTGTTATTGTCAGGAGAAGGTTCTTATAAAAGAAAAATTAAGAAAATTGCGTGGAAAATTAGATAACTTAAGAATACTTAACCACCATATTAAATTATTTTTAATGTAACCTTAGCGCTTTTGAAAATTTAAACTTTTTTAGTGTTATCTTATGGCATTTGACATAAGATTGACAGATTGCGTGCTGCAAATATCGTCAAAGTGGAAATATAATATTTAATTTTCCAATACAAACTATTCCTATCAGTCAAACATTTGATGTTCGGCCCTTCGGTGTCAGATGATTGTCAGATATTTAAAGGTGCGTTCAAAAAGTTTATTATTAAGGTAATAGTAGAGTAGTTTTAGGGTAGTAATCGAGTAGTAATTGTAGTGTAGTAGTAGAGCAGTTGTAGGGTAGTTGTTGATTAGTTGTAGGGTAGTAATCGAGTAGTGTCGTAGTTCAGTAGTTGTTGATTAGTTGTAACGTAGTTGTTGATTAGTTGTAGCGTAGTAGTAGAGTAGTAGTAGGGTAGAAGTAAAGTAGTCATCATTTCAGCCATAAAACGTCCACTGATGAACTCAGGCCTCCCTCATTGATCTCCATGAGGGGTAGTTGCCATACTCACCACGCTTGGCAGGCGGGTTGGTGAGCGCAGTATGGGATGTTGATACACAGATAGACGCTGCTGCCCATCTTCCGGAGGTATCCCTTAGCAGGCTCTTACTGCATCCATGGGCACGAGAAGAGGGGTATCATTCTACTGCCAACACCCCACGGCGGTAGTAAAGTAGTAGTAGAGTAGAAGTAGGGTAGAAGTATAGTAGTAATAGTAGTAGAGTAGTAGTCGAAGTAGAGTAGTAGTAGTAGTAGAGTAGTAGTTAGAAGATGTGATAGTAGGTAATTGATTCTGGGCGGTACAAAGTTCGCCGGGACAGCTAGTATATGATAAATGCGGTTTATATTTGTTGGAGAACCTTGTCAAGGTTATTCGATCTTTTGGTAAAAAATCTTATATAGATGTAGATTTTCGATGATTAAATAAAACAAACTATATAAATGAGTGTTCGTTATAATTTTCCTGAAATCTTTACATACACTTCTATTAGCTATAAAAGTTTCAGGGGTTTATCTCCACAAACTTCGGAGATAAGGGGGAAAGGTATTTTTTTCAACATTTCTGTAAATAAGCCGAAAACTATACAACTTAAAGGAAAACTAAAAACTGTTTATTAATGTGCAAATAAAGCCCTTCCATACGATACCCCACACGATTTAGTAACTTCACTTACAAAATTTGAGATCACGTTTTTTTTTTCAAAAGTGCCAACCTACAACCTAGAAGTCCCAACAAAAAAGTACGTTTTTATTAGTTTATTTATATGTTATACAAAAGTAAAATATAAAAGTCTAAGATTAAAATCACTCTTTTTTGAGCGGAAAAGAGGAAGCCGAAGAAACATTCAACGGTTACTAAAAGCTTCGGAAACAGTAATACATAGACGAAAATGCCAAGAATGCTAGAAGGGTTCCCATCCTATGGAAGGAATTTTTATAAAGGTTATTTCAGAGTACTTTAATACGTATAGAACATTACGAGTATGTCGGTAAACTAATAAATAATAAATTAGGCCAGGTGTGTGTCGGACCATGCGATTTGTAGGGTTCCGTAGTTAACCGTAGACCTGTTGTTAGAAGTTGGTGTATGTTATTTTTACGATTACAGAAACACAGAAATACAATTTATTGATAAAACCAATTTACATGTATAATTTTTCATGAGAATACATGTATTGAAATCACAAATTAATAAAATAATCAAATAAATTAAAATAAAGTCATAAATGGGAATAAACGTTTAGGTACATTTGTAAAAGTTCGTTAACGGAAAAGAAATTCTGCTCGACAAGCCAACGTTTCAGTCTTAATTTAAAACAAGATACTGCCATCAGATGTGACAGAGTCTGGTACTTTGTTATACACTGCCGGACCCATCACATGAGTTAACCTTGAAGACTTCGTGAGGGAGCGGGCGATGGTCGCGAGCTTTCCTGCATTCCGCGTTCCGTACGAGTGGGTGTCACCGTTCTTCATGAACTCGTTCAGGTTCGAGCGAACATATACCGCCACTTGCATTATCACAATGCAGGGTAGCGTAAGTATCTCGAGCTCTTTAAAATGTGGTCTGGCGGAGACATCTCGCCAAATGGCGCACTCCCAGTCGGCAGCTCGCCCCCATAGCTCCGCACCATACTGCAGCACCAAGTGGACTGTTCCGAAGTAACAGCTACAAGCTACCTCTGCCGGTATCACGCGAGCTACCCGACGGAGCGCGAAACACGCGCTGCCTATCTTTCCACGCAGCTTATTGATGTGGCTCTCCCAGGTGAGGGCTTTATCCATTTCGAAGCCGAGGAAAGTGGTCGAGTCGGATTGGTTGATGGCCGTTCCATTTACGCTGACTATCAGCTTCCTCACAGCTTTCTCTGATAGTCGGAAGTGTAGGAAGTAAGTCTTGTTTAGATTGAGCCCCAACTCGTTCATCCCGAACCATCTCGAGAGTTGGGTGGCCATCTCGTTCATCTTCTCCACTTTACCACACATATTAACAGGAATGAATTGAGTTTTCGGTTTAATGTATTCCGGTATGTTTGGGAAGCCGCATCAATTATTTGAGCGACTATTTCTCCGAAACTAAAGAGCTAGCTTAACCCTTATAGTGTTCCTAACGGAATCTTAAATCGAAAATTGTCTTCGCATCCCCTAAATGGTTATAAAATACCTATTCCACACGACGGGAAAATCAAGAAAAAAAGTTTTTTTCCACTTTACGTGTATACTCTACGAGGTACTCCAAATTAATATTTTTTTAAGCATTTTTTTGTAGCGTTATCTCGGCGTTGTTATTTCATATGTCCATGAAAAATGACAGTTCAGCTTTCTACGACTAATAGTGCCTTCGCAATGCCAGTGCCGGACGAAGCGAAACTATAAGGATTTCTTGTTTTACAACGAAACCCTAAAAACTTGGTCACACTGTGTTTTCCTCCAACTAGCAATATTTCACACCATGTGAGTGAAGCTAGCGAACGCCATTACCTCAGGTCATTACGCAACTAGATACTTAATGCCCGTAAATGAGTTTTCTCAAACCTAACTGCTTACTCGCGCGGGGAAATTGCGGTAATAATCCGGGATTGCCGACATTGCTACATTTTTCCATTTAAAATATTCAGCATAATATTTTTAGGAAAATGAGCACCTAATTGACTTTCTGTTTAGATTAGACATCTTAATCAAACTTAAACTCAAAAAGCCTTCATTCAATGGACCGCAAGAGCCTCTTAGGTAAGTCACAAAACTAAAACAATACAATTTTATTGAAATAACACATATTTAATTTGTTCACTTCTGATAGCACGACAATTAGGTATTTATTAAATAAGTCGTTCTAGTCATCATTTGACAAATAAATGTAAGGCTTGTATTACGTTTGACAGAGATGGAGTAGATTCCGTCCTAATAGCTAACATATCAAATAGACAAGAAACTTATATAATGTATGTATGTTAAAAAAAATATATTTTTAGGGGTCGAAGCCCCCTATTATGAATAGCGCTGTCTGTCTGTCTGTCTGTGCATGACACGACTACAATCGAACGCGTTGACCGATTTACATGAAACCTTTTTTGTTAGCACTTTCTTAATGAGAGAAGGGTACTGATTGATTTTGGTGACCCTAGGGTCACAGGGACAGGAGTTATTGTGACCTCGAAAGGTCACCAAAGTTGAAAAATGGCATTTTTCGGAAACCTTCGCCCCCTTTTCTGGTACCCCCGTACCAATGCTTGTTAGTTAATTCACCAGCATTTGTTTTTTGATCGTTTTCATTTCAAACTTAGATACGTTCTATTGGACAACCATGGACCAATAATATTTGCTTCATGATTCAACGATATAGGCAAGGACGAGGTATTCCTGTGGCGTTCACTGCCACCAAGATTTCAGTCAGTTTAAGTCGCAGGTAGATGTGGTTCAACATCTTGTGATGTTTGAGGACCGAGGTGTATAGGTACTATACTAATAACCACTAACAACTCATTACAAAACTGCAGAGTAGACAAGCAAACATTATTATTTGAACAAAAAAATTAACTGCGAGTATAAATTAGGCTGAAACATACAGCCTTGTGGCACTTCAGCAGGCACTAATAAATTGATGCTGTATGTTATCCTTAGGAGATAGACAAATGTTTTCTGACTTTATGTAGGTTTATAAAAGACATATTTTAAAACATTCTACAGCGTGTATAATATATAATACGTGTACTAGCCCGACGATATGTTTCCGCCCATGAAAACAAGCGGTTTTGGAGGGAGAAAAAATCGTATTTTTTTCATAATTTTAATTTTTTTTAGATTTATAGTACATTAATTCGATGATAAATCATAAAAACCAAAATTTGATTTGACCTTTTGGAGTAAAAATTGTTTTTGAGCCCACTCCTATAATTTTGATTATACTAGTTGTTCGGCCCAAACTAAGAACGTAATTGTACGAACGTAAGAACGTTATTGTACTCCTAGCTTGTAATTTTTCATCAGAATCGAATAGTTAGTTCAAAAGTTATCCTCGAACAAAAAAAGTCGATAAAACCCCCAGGTCAGTCAATTTGTATGATGTAAGTAATCGCCCTTTGTTTAAAATTTTATCAAAAGCTGATCATCCGTTCATGAGTTATCCTCGAACAAAAATTGCGGACATTTTGAGGACCTACCATACCTACATACAAACATTCAGCCGAACTGCCTAGTTGCCACTACGAACTTTGTTCGCTTTGCTCACTCGTTCAGTTATTGTAGCTATAATTGTAGCCTATACCTACCCTACAATCCAGCACAATTTAACTCTTTCGTCAAAATCCATCGAGCCATAAGTGCCGCGGCTGCAGAGCAGCACAAAGAAATATACAAACAAAAGTATGAACTTCTTTCGTTTCGAAAGGATTTCATACTTTTGGAGCAAAATTAAAAACCATAACACTTGATGTCCATCCTGTAGTAAACTCTAAAGTTTTCGTCGATTTAGCAGTGGTCAGCTGGTACTTACTCAGTGTTTATGTTTACCACTTCGCACTTGCACTTGGCTATATCATAAACCGGCCATAAACATGGCGTCTACCCGCTTTAGCGTCGATATAACCGTGGCCGGATGCTATCACAACTAGTGTTAGTTTGCAGTGTTGCGTAATATGTTGCTAAAGTGAGGGCGCGAGCGAATCCTAGTTAGAAAGTTGGCACGCGGCCAGCCGCTGACGAGACTACCCTTATCTGCTCTATGGATCCCTATATGCTTCGCCTCGCTTTTATTGCGAAACATCGATGTTTATATACCGAATAGAATAATATTTTGAAAGCACAGTTTCAGAAGTACTCTACTGAAGTACTGTACTAATGTTTCGCTTATGTAATGCTCTATTCTTGTTGCACTTACTTACCTACATACATTTGGGTAGGTAACAGTAGGGACCTACTGTTAGTACACCCTGTTCGTGGAATGAAGGGGGCACCCAAGAATTATAGTAGATTTTTCATATTCCATTTGACGGTGTGGCATTCAATTTCAGCTTAAGTGTAGATTTCGATACGAATCTCTCCTCTAGGTAGGTTACACGACATTGAGCTTTATCACAGATTACAGAAACGCTATATTACCATTGCCATATTTTCCTGAGTTGTAAGATCAATATTAATTTCGAAAAAAAAGCTTAAATGAAACCGTCATGTTCAAATATTCAGTCAAAAACAAATGTGTATTACTATCCTGGTGGAAATTCAACCCCTCATCACCAATGAAATTGCTTTTATAATAGTCGGGACAAAATGATTTTACATCTCGTAAATAGGTCATTAAAAATCACACGTCACCTACAAAAGTAATACCCAGGGCAAGTAATTTTACTTTTAACAAAGGTGCTCTCATAGCAGCGGAGCAAACACCACACGGGAGAAAAAAGAAATCCACCAAATTGGTTTTCTTTGCATTATTCATAAGTTCATCTCATTCCGACTCGGAGAAAATCTATTCTGAATTTAAGAGTTGCATTTAGAGTGGATACCTTCATCTTGAAAACTGATTTACTTTAAAATGGATATCGATTCTATACGCGTAGATGGGATTCATAGATTTGTTTCAATAAGTAGAGCAATGGGTTTTGAATACATCTTCTTACTTAGGTATATATGTTGTATTTTTGACATTGATATTTATTGTTAGCTATTATTTACTGGTATTCAATATTTATTTTTTATTTTTTATAGCCCTAAGTCAAATATAAATATGACTTCTTGAATCACTTAATTTCGGCAAAAGTGCTGGGAGATTTGGCATCATTAAAAAAATAGTATCATATATATATTTTTGTGTACATATGTATATTTTTTAACATAAAGCAAGTAATGATAAATACTACTTATATACACATTATCCACGTTTCTTTAAAAAAATAACTAATACAGTTTTGATACCTACACTTCACTAGTTTCTTACTGATGAACTATTATTATCTAGAATATACCCATCTATGACACCACATCACTAATGTTTCTTATATAGAATAAGATAGGTATGTATCTTGTATAATATTCATGAGGTTTATTCTATACTGAAGTATACATATAAAATAATATAATGAAAAAATATCATATGTCATAAACTTACACTTAAAGCTACCATTGTCTACAACCATGGACCAAATAATACAGGACTGACAATCCCTAACATCAAAACGTAATTCGAAAATTAGTTACTGTCTCAACTTATAGATGGCGCGAGGAGTAACGATTTAACAAATTTAAAAAAAATGGTCATTCCCCGACACCTAAACAAACCATAACACGATTTAGTGATCGTAAATATACAGCAGTCAAATATAGATGGCGCTAACATAAAAATATTGTATGACATCAAACATGTAGGCGTTATTTATTAATGATGTCATCTCAGCCGTAGGACAGCTAAAGCCACCATCCTCATGGATCTCCAAGATTATGATTGTTGCCATACGGGTGGGCGAGCGCAGTGTTGAATATTGAAATAGGTACGGAAAGACGCTGCTGCCCATCTTCTTGGCAGATTCCTACTGCAGCCACGGGCAAGAGGAGAGCCTAAATTAATTATATTATAGTATTGCCTACTTACTTACAGTAATTTTTTAAAATTCTAGACTTGTATTACTTATAGCTAATTGAACGCATTGCATTTCACTTTTCCGTTGACAGCTGTCAAACTTCAAAGGGCCATATCTCGGAAACTACCTCAATCAATCGGGTCTTCTACACTTCTTCCTCTTCTTGGGAAGTGCGGGTAAGAGTCGATCCTAAGATCTTTACTCTAGCTTCAACTTCGGAAGCAACTACTTCAGAGTCCAGGGGTGTTGCTGTCAAACTTCAAAGGGCCATATCTCGCGAACTACTCGTCCTAGACTGTCCATTGTGGGCTCAAATGAAAGACCTTCATGAGATCTAGTACTGCGGTTTGCGGAAATGGTTTGCTTGCATTAAACGAAACGCAAGCGGAAAGCGACAATTAATGAAGTCGCTTTGCGATCACAAGACATTTTAAAATATCATTACGTATTTGTTTGACAAATTTGGTTAGTAATAAATAGACAGATTATTATAACCGGATGGTAGATACTTATAAAGAGTATTTTGTGAAAATTAGGTACGCTAGTACACATTCATTATAAAATTTAAATCTACGTAGGTACCTACGCCAAAACCATAAAGCTGTAGATCTTCAGATGAAATATTATGTGGATCGATATTCATCTACACTATTAATAAAGAGGAAAGTTTGAAAGTCAATGCGTTCAATTAGCTCTATATAATTTGAGTCTAGAATTTTAAATATTTACTGTCATATCTGACATGTGTAAAAAACAATGATTGGCCATAATCGGTTTTTAGGCCTTTACAAATACAGCGTCAGCATACCGTACAGGACGGTTTGTTAGGTAGGTACTAACCTAATCGATGATAAATGTAGAAACATCCTGAATAATAATAACATAAGAATAATCCTGCGAGGAGACAACAGTACTAAAAACAGTTTTTTTAAAAGTAAGATCTGATATCTCCGGCCCAGGGGGAGACGACAGGATTTTTTTTGATATTTCCCCTAAGGGATCCATCAGAGGAGACATTAGACCTACACCTTATTTGGTTTGTTTTTAGCTTACCCAGCTAGGTTTAGACATGTTTATTATATGTGCCTATTTTATTAAAAATGAATATGCGTGATCAAAAATACACGTCACATGTTTGCCCAGTAGACTGAAATATAAAATAGCGCCGCGCCATCTATCGCATTGATGAAGACTCACAATACAATCAGCGGCTAGCGCTCCAAACGGAAATTATTGGCAACGTATAAGTAGCTCAAGGTACAGCGCCATCTAGAAATACGCTGAGAATTTGACATTCTTTGAGTGACGATTTCTAGTATGGACATTAGCAGTCCAGCATTTATTTGGCCCATGCTACAACTCTATAACTCTACAAGTTGTCTTACAATTTTATTATACTGTTACAATATTTGAAATAAAATATCTACTAATAGATACCAAATTACATAGCCTCCACTTCATTTTTAGCTAAGGGGATGCTTACAGCTGCCACGTCGTCTTTGATGTATTCCTGAAACAAAAATATTTAGTTAGATCATGCAGGAAAAAAAAATCCTACGAAAAAAAGCAGATTTTAGACAAAGTAAGCATGACTCGAGGTCGAGGTACTCATCCTGACATTTCGCGGCATTTGTTACGAACGTGGACATGGTGTATAAACATTATATGGCCTTAATTTCACTAATTAATAATTAATGCTTCAGAGTGAATGCCTAAACCTTCAATTGAATAATATTAATTAATACAATGTACACAGGTATTTATCGCGGGTGCTTAACTTACATAAAATCGTTGAGAGGAAGAAAATGCCTTCGGCATTATGTCCACAAATTGTACTCTAACTCAAGTTTGTGTGCAATAAAGTATTGAAAAATTTTTAAATAATATTGTTGGCACGACTGATCGCACCGGGTTCTAGACTAGACTAACTCACGTGGTTCGACATAACAACATAGGATGAGTTGTATTCGTGCTGGCCGGCCAGTGCCATCTTCTCGGGGTGATAGCGGAGGCGATGCGAACGCAGCGTGGATGCGTACGCGAATCGCTCCTCGCACCATTTGCAGGTAAGAGGCTTGTCGCCTGTGTGAGTATACATGTGGACCTGGAACAAAGCGTTCGTCAAAACTGTGATAGTGTCAAGAGGACGCATTAACGGTGTTATTGGCATCAGGGATTTCAACTTTTTTCAGCAGTTACAAAACATTCGGAATTTATATTTTATGTTATTTTTAATAAAAAACATCGTTAATAAAATGCAATAAAAATATTTAGTGTTCACCTGATGATGCCTCGCGGAGAGGCGAAACACGTGTCGTCGTATAGGTTTGGGTATGCATGCTGCACTGACAAGCTAGTTCTCCCTGCATGTGCATAATTAGCGGGCGGGAGGGCGGTGCTCCTGCATCTCAGCATAAGCGGAATTAAAACTAAATATTTTTATTGCATTTTATTGTCATGGATTTCCGCAAAGTAACGCCTGATTCCATTAATTATTAAAAAACATCGTGTAAACCATTACACGATCGGTTCACTATTACAACAGAAAAAAAATCCAAATCTGCTCTTTAAGAACATAGATTTCCACTTTACAGTTAAACGAAACCGATTTATGCCTGATATCTGATATTCTTTATTTCCGAAATGGTAATTGGATTTTACGTAATTACTACTTAATAGTTTTTAAAACACGGTAAACAAGATTGAGAGAGAAGAGAATAACTGTTTTGGCGCTTACGGCTTTTTATTTCTAGCTTTTCGCGTCAGTTTGTAAGCAGGCAGCCCCCTTCAGTCCGCGTTTTACCATTGTAATTTGAACTATTAGTTATTCATTTACAATTGAACAATTAGTTTTCGTTGTCTACGGAGTATTTTTAGAGTTTGCGATTGTTTAATTATCGTCAAACAATCGATGGTAAATAATCCATAGACAATGTTCATACTCATAGTTAAAAATAAATAATGCCGAATACTATAGAGTTCTGCACTATCTAGATAGTGCAGAACTCTAGCTTTGCTACAATGCTTACTTTTTGTACAAGCTTTGCTTAGTTTGGGACTAGACCCAAACTAAGCAAAGCTTGTACAGAACACAGATGATTCATTTTTTTTATTTATTATTTTAACCTATACTGTCCCACAGCTGGGCAAAGGTCTCTCCCAAGTCCTTTCAGGAATCACGTTCTCTAGCCAACTCCCACCAATCAATCCTAAATGTATCCAGATCATCACGCCAGCGTCTCCTAGGCCTGCCTCGGCGTCTTCGCCCGTCCTCAGGCACCTACTGTCTGACGATCCGGGCCCACCTTTCCGGATGCATGCGACTCACATGCCCCGCCCAATCCCACTTGAGTCTTGTCTCCAACATCGTCAGTTTGCAAACGTAGCGTAGTGTTACGGATGCGGTCGATCCTTTTGACTCCAAGTACGCTACATTCCATTGCCCTTTGGCAAACCTTAAGTTTGGATTTTTGAGATTCGGTTAAAGACCACGTTTGTGCACCATAGGTGAGGACGGGCAGGATACACATTTCGATGAGTTTTTGCTTCAGTGTGACAGGAAAGCTTCCTTTCAGAGACTCATGGACAAGTAGTTTTTCCAGGCATTTTCGATGCGGCGCGATCGACCTCTTTTTCCTGCCCCGTAGCAGGGGGAGTCAACTTAGTACGCGTGAAATGCCAACAGCATAGCATATATGGGGATAAAAAATCAGGTGAGAGGACGCTATACGCCAGACAGAGACTACAAATTTTATGCTCAAGATCTTGGTGACATTAAAATGTCCCCGTAACATTTCAACTCCGGCGGTACTTGCGGTGCTGGCAGCCATTTTGTATAATTAATTTCTGTCCTCACTTGAGTTTTCTTTATTTTGAAACTTTTGAATGTTACAATGTCTTCTAAATACAGAAAGTGCGCTAAATGTCGTAATACCAACAAAGACGACAATACCAACTTGCGTTTTCATAGTTTTCCACTGCCTGGAATGTATGGGAAAACTGGTCCACTGAAGATTCATTGAAAAGCTTGCAAAATCAGCCTAAATTGCTATGCAGTGATCACTTTCAAGACAGTGAATATACCGACATGTCTAGGACTCGATTAAAATGCCTTATGTGTTGAGTGCCATAATGTTGAGGCTACGAGAGGAGCAAAGTTCAACATCAGTAAAAACATCAACATAGCGGCGATACAAGTAAGTTTATTTTTACCCAAATAAATAAAAATGTATGCCTACATTTTATCATATTGTGTCGCTTTCAGCATTCTGCTAAATTACACAATTGACCTAACCCACAAAAATACAAATTTCAAAAAACATGATAGATAAAGTGTAAACATTTACCTATGTACCTTGTAAGTTAAGCCACCATAGGTAGCAGGGCCACTAGTTAATTTAAAGGTATAAATCATGATTATAGAATATGAATGAAGAAAAATAAGCCTCAGCTGTGTAGACCTGTGAGAAACTTTATAGATTTTAGTTTTTCTGTTTTCAGGAAACCCCGGAAGGAAATGTTTAAGAAGCAACTGCCAAAGATGAATCAAGACCTGTTGATTTACTGGTAGGTAGATTGGTGTATGGAGGCCATGAACCGGCAAGCATAGTGTAGCATGTCCACCTAATAGATGGGCAGATGACTTGGAGATCAATGATGGAGGCCTTTGTCCAGCTGTGGACATCCTACGGCTGATAAGATGGTTATGACGATGAGATTGGTGTTTAGTCTACCTAGGCAATGTACATACTTAAAGATTTACTCAGCATCGGGAACATGATATAAATTCAAAAGATTGTTTTATTTCGAGGCACCAGCGGAAGATATTGAACATTCACTTCAGGAATCAGCTCCAAAAGATGTCACAAGACCAGTTATTGTGAAGGTGTGTAAATAATTGAAAGCTCCTGGGTGTGGTTAGCTAAAGCTATGGCCTTGTATGTCTTTTCTACATCCAGCAATGGCCTTACATAGGGTGACCATGCCAATGATTTTGAATCCAAAGGCATCATCAACAAAATTGTAAACATTCCTTTTTTTATCTTAATTTTTCTTTTTTCAGGTACCAAAGGCTGGAATTTTAAGTGATTTGAGTGGAGTAGAAATGACCCCAAAAAAACGCAAGCTGGAAGCAATTGCTGTAGAAAGAACTTAAGTGAAATACTAAGACTGAGACAAAAGATCAAGAATAATCATCTTTCAGTCTTAAAAAAGCTATCTTCAAATGAAAATGTGAAAGAACTGTTGGACCAAAACATATCGGGATCATTTGCCTTGCTGCTACAAAGTCAGTTAAAAAATACTAAGAGAAAGCCGGTGATTGTGTTACTGCTGATAGAGTCTGTACAAAAAGAGAAGCGTCGTAGGAATTGAGGGCGCGCGTGTGACAATTTACTACTTTTGTTGCAATGACAACACTGCTCTGTTATTGCTAGTACGACTAAAAGTTTTTGATACTTGGTAGACATCATGTATAGACACCCAACTGTTGTCATCAGTAGGTACTTGCTATTAAGTAGGTAGGTTGGTATGTATCTACGTATAATAAAATTCTGATTAAAATTGGCTACCATAGTATAGCACATGTGTTACGTGATTCTACTGAGGTTAAAGAGCTGGCTCAACATTATTTATAAAGGATAGTGGCTCTCTATGTTATAAGTCTAACGTGCTGCCATGGAGCATGGCCTATCTACTTTTCTAGAACCTAGACTTAAAAAAATCAAACATGGAGACACTTTATAATTTTATTAACATTATGTTAATACGTAGGTCACACTATAAGTTTTGCGTAACTTATAAAAACAACATGTTATAACCAAAATATTGTTTATTGCTTTTCAAAATACTCCCCTTTACACTTTAAACATTTTGTCATGCGACGAACCATTTTTTAAAATAGGAGGACCACAGATCTGAAGTCATGTTTTTTACGTGCTGATTGAACGCTATCACTGCCTCTTCGGAGTTAGTAAAAGTAAAACCTTTCATCAAATCTTTGATTTTGGGGAAAACACAGAAATCACAGGGTGCTAGGTCGGGGCTATGCGCAGGATGGGTGACGAGTTGTACTTTTTCGGAAGCTAAAAATGACTTTGTTTTGTTGGCCGTGTGTGAAGAAGCGTTGTCGTGATGTGTAGGAGAACGCAGCTTTTTGGTCGTATTTTGCGAACTTTTTCTAACACCCTGGGTAAACAAATGGTAGAATACCACTCGGCATTAACACTCTTTTGATCTTCAAGTGGAATTGTCGAAAAGTCGAATTTGTATGGCACATTTGTAAAAATCATCCAGAATTATTGTCTTGGGCCGGCCCTTGCGTTTTTTCCCTGGAGTGCACCGCACACCTCTATTTACAGCACCTTCTTTTTTAATTCTAGACACAGTGTCTCTACTAAGACCTGCAACATAAAACATAAAAAACATAGATATTAAATCAAAGTTTAATATCTAAAAACGCAGAGTATCAATATGTGTTAGTTGTACTACAAAAATAGATCAGCTTAGGCTAGTGATTTTTACGTAATATAGTATTTCCGATTACGCTAATCACACTTAAAACACTAAAGACGCTATTTATTTCTTCTACGAAATCAACGTACAGTCCAAAAATACCACAAGAAAGCTATTTATTACATACCAGTCATTGCAGCTACTCGTTCCGTAGCTTTGTTCAAGTCGATGATTGGGCTTTTGACCCTTTTTCGCGTTGACAAAACTGTATCACATTGTATATTATTTGCCTCACAGAGCTGCTTAACGTTTTTCCTCTTTTCGATATAATTGTGCAAATATTTAACATAAAAACAAGATCAACAATAATTTATCGAGTCGAAGTTGGCATTTCACAGTTGCGTGACGAGACAGATGACAGCTGGATTGGGTGGCCATATAAAAATCTTAATGTTAGTTCACTGTAACGCCACGACGGTTCTCTTTTTGTACAGACTCTATCCGCACTTGAAGGGTACAGGGGCAAAACAAGGAATGTCACTAAAACAAGTTTTTGTGTAATTAACATTTTAATGTTTGAAAGTTATATCCTTGTCAATATCCTTGTCTTACATATTAATTGTTTAGAAACCACTAATAGGAACTTAAGTTTACCTTACAGAGATCAGCTGTAGATACAAATAAACTTTTGGCAAATATTAACAAACATGTAAAATTAGAAAAATGAATGTAATTAACTATTATAAAGTACTAAAACATGAAATGTCCTTTAGAACCCATACAGGGAATGTCCAAATCTAGTACTATGTATGGGTAATGCCTTCAAAATAGGCTTATGTGCTTCAGCAGAACAAAATCTTTTTAACTCCATAAGGTCCTTGTGCTTCTCTGCACTAATTGGCAAGTAATCTTGGTAGGCAAATCCAGGCAATTCAAATTCATTGCTACATTCTAGTTGATTCGCTCTTTGCTTATGCAATATGGATGACTTCTCCCATGAACCATTATAGTTGCTGCAATGAAGAATGAACCTTGGATGTTCTCGCACACTCATTATTTATCTTTGGGCCTGGATTGGAAAAGAGCATTTTTTCATGTACTGATTCTGAAAAAAATCTGTAAATTTCCTTATAATTTCACCCTTACCCACTTCAATAACTTCAAAGGGTTTGGGTCTTTGGTGACTTATTTTTAGCAGGTCATACCATTGATATGAGACTTCCATGTGAGTTTTTAAATTGATCAGGCCCATATTCTTGTCGCATTCTAAATATGAATGTCCTCTGATGTGGTATGTTATTTTAATGGAGTCCAAAATTTTCATTACATGGACCACAAAATGAATGAACCTTGTCACAGTATAGTTCATGTTTTGTCCTCCTGCAGTCACAAAATATTTATATTTTTCTTTATGTTTCTTTTACTAAATTCTGATTAATATCTTCATCGCTTTCACTCATTTTTTTTCACAAATTGACTGAAAAATGTAAATCTAAACCTTTCTAAACTCGCAATCACAACAACATAACCTCTCTTTAACTGACGTTGACAGTTGGACATTCCATGTTATGTTCCGTTTCACTAGGGACATTCCCACTTTTGCACCTGTACAGGGTTTCGAAATATTGAAGATAGGAAGGACTATGATTGTTTTTATGCTTTTTACACAATGCTACATAAAAATACTCGCGAAAACCCAAGTGCTGCCATCATCATTTGCTGTGGTGCTGCTTAAGTGCTGCCATACTTAATTTATATTTGAATTTTTTGTGACATTCCATGTTTTGCCCCTGTACCCTTCACTTATAAAAGAAGTTTGTTTCTTACCTTGAACCGAAGTATACTATTATAAGATATTATTGTTCTCATGTAAGTTTTATGTTTGTCTGAATTTCAGAATAAATTTCTTAAACCTAAAACCTTGGATGTTCACTTCGTAGATACCGAATTAGGTGCCTTACTAAAATCTTTTCCTATGTTGAATTATATTGTGTGTCCAATTAACATCGCTCATTTTGTGCAATATCGACGAATTCACACTTTTTGTCAAAATTAAGTTAAGTGTGTTGAAAACACAACTTTTTGACACACTTAACTCAATTTTGACAAAAAGTGTAAATTCGTCGTTAATGCATTAAATGAGCGATATTTTTATTTGGATGCACAATTTAAAATTGAGCGCTCAATTCAATTTTACTCATTTGAAACACCCGCCATACGCCGCCATCTTGAATGAAAGTTGCCTTAGTCATACATTGGCGCGCTAGTGTGCTCTACTGTTGGCATTTTTGTTGTATGGAGTCTTACTTCTTTCCGTAGGATAATAGTGTTCTGTGATCCTGCCTGTTTTCGAAAGAAACTAACTGGCCCAAGTAGATGTACTCATCGACGTAGTGTAAATCTTGCCCGTCAACCTCGATCTTGCGTTTAGTGGAATTAGTCATTATTTGTGTCTTTAACCGATTAATCGTCAATCCAACCTCAAGGCTTGCTGTACTGGAGATCTTTGAAGTTCAGGTGCTGTTTCAGAAAAAAGGACGATGTCATCGGCGAACCGCAAGTTTGTCAATTGCTTTTCTCTGATTGACAAGCCTCTTTGACTCCAAGATACTGAATAAACTTATTTATATATAAATCATAGTAGATAATAATTGAAGTCATAATGATAATTTTATAAATTGTTTTTTTTTTAGTTAAAAGGCGTAATTCCATGACAAAATCCGCAGAAACGTTTCACTCGATGAAAAATGTTGCAAGGCATAAACTTATTTCCGATCTCTTTTGATTTTACCTTACGTTTGAATCGGCTATATACCGTTAGCGTCGTAACTCTTTTTAGGTAGGTACGTTACCGAAAATCCAATCGTCCGTCGACTTGTATACAAATGTTATGATCCCGTTTCGGGACTTTATCACTACAGGTTGGCTGTTTCGTGCCACAGAGCTACACAAATCTTGAAGATGTGGAACCTTAATAAAACCAAATGCTTTCGAGATAGGTTAAAAAGGTCGTTGCGTAATAATTTCTTCTTTATATCCTACGGCAGAATGTATAAGCTTTATAATATAAACTTACCTTTAAAGTTTGACGCCTTTTAAAAGCTTTGTTACAGTAAGAACAGACATGCCGACATTTGTCTTCGTGAACCAACAGATGTTTGCGCAGGGTGCGGCGACTGTTCAGCACTCTTCGGCAAATGTAGCATTCGTAGGCAGTGTCTTCGTGAGTGTCCATGTGAGTTTTCAAATTGGAATATGTTTTGAAACTGAAACAAACGCAATTTTTAAGTAAAACAATAAAATTTGCTGTTTTTGGCTTGTCTGTTTTAGACTCAATTAAGTAATAAAGTATTTCTGGATTTTCAATACGAATCGCCGATCCTTTTTGAAACTGGTATTTTACTGAAAAATTCCATTACGAAAGAGCAATATACGCGGTCTTTTCACCACAAATGCTCGCATCTCAATTTTCAAGATTGAGAACTTCAAAATTGAGATGTAGACCAGAGTAGTTTGTTGGCTCTCTAACAAACTGCACCATGCTGAGCTAGGTCAATTTTGTCTACCATTGTCTACTTTATTTGTTTTGATTGTGTATGTTTTGTACTAAAACTGATTTGTTAATTATGTATTTTTTTTGGTATGCAAATAAGTATTTTTGTATTGTATTACGCACAGCGTGAACTCACTTATACACACACTACATTTATTTATCAAATTTAAAAACCCATAGGTCTAGCACAGCAGTTTAGATCAGCTATATTTCACCATGACTAGGCAGGCTTACAAATATGATAATGATAACTATTGTTATTATAACTTTTTTCTATGCCATCTCGCTAATGCTTTCTGGGCCTGCTCCGACACACAGGTGTTCAAAAGAGGTACTTTATACTTAAGTTTTAAAAATAGTCTTCTGTTAAGACTTTAGAGCACTTGTTGCAGACAAACGGTTTGTCATGTGGATGGCGCGTTGTTGACGCAAGCGTAGCCGCAGACATCGCACACGTAACCTTTCACCTTCTCCTGTACGACCTTCTTGTGAGACACCGTGCACGAAAGGGTCGTGTATCTGAAGTCTCAATAGCAGTAGACTTACGGTTTGGAGCACTTGTTGCAGACAAACGGTTTGTCATCGCTGTGGATGGCGCGGTGTTGACGCAGCTCGCCATTAGTGCCGCAAGCGTAGCCGCAAAGATCGCACACGTAACCTTTCACCTTCTCATGCACGACCTTCTTGTGAGACGCCGCGGACGAACGCGTTGTGAATCTAAAGACATTGTAGAATAGGCATGTTAACAGCTATGAAGATAAAACCGGCCAAGAGCGAGTCGCACTCGCGCACCGAGGGTTCTGTGCCATCATACAATATAAATAAATAAATAAATAATGCTGGACAAATCACACAGCATCATCTAGCCCCAAGCTAAGCAGAGCTTGTGTTATGGGTACTAGATGACTGATATACTTAATACATTATACTACATGGATACATATTTTTATTATATATAGAAAAACATCCAGAACACCCTGAACAAATATCTGCAGATCGTACAGACATTTGTCCCGAGGCGGGAATCGAACCCGCAACCTCTTGCGTCGCAGGCGGACCTTTGCCCGCTGCGCCACAGAGCTCGTCATATAATAAGACAGTTTATATTTGTTGAAGAACCTTGACAGCGCCATCTCTTGCCTGATAGCGGAACTTATTTAGATTTTTTACCAAATTTCTAGAAAACTTATGCATATTAGAGAGTTCGTTACTATTTTCCTGAAAACTTTGCACATTCTATTAGCTATAAAAGTTTCAAGGGCTTATTTAACTCCGCAAACTTCGGAGATAGAGAAGGGGGAACGGTATTTTTTTCAACATTTGTATAAATACGTAAGTCGAGAACTATACGGCTTAAGTGTTCCTTTTTACCATTTTGGTACGGAATCCTAAAAAATAAAAAATAAACTATTGAGTCCGTCGGTTAGATGATAACAAATAATAGACACATATTTTTTTGCTTTTCTATTTAATGCAAATATACCAAGTTATAGCGCATTCATTTACCACTAACTTTTTTCGTGTGGCGAATTTTAAGCACTCTTTGGCTCAATACAATTTACTATTCCGATATTTAATTGAAATCTTAAACATTTGCATCTCAATGGTAATACTGTAAGAGAATCAAATTTGTATCTTGTGCAGCATGTTACAGGGTGGATTCCATTAAGTAATGGACCATGGACTTACTTTAAGTTACAAACGTCGCAATGGTAAATCTTCCTATTTTCTATAGGAATATGAGATCTTTCGTGTGATTTTAAAGCATCTTTTGTATTAAATATTTTGTCACATCCAGAGCAACAGAACTTACGTTCTGACTTTGGAACATGTCTCATTTTATGTTTGTTCAAAGCTGCCATAGATTTCGATACTTTCGGGCATTTATCACATCTGAAAAAAAAACAAATTTTAAATAATAAATAATGCGGGATCGCCGTGGGGTGCCGGCAGTAGAATGTTACCCCTCCTTTCATACCCGTGCATGCTGAGACAAATATCTGTAGAATAGCAAACATTGTCCCCGGCGGGAATCAAACGCCGTAAGCTTTTGCGTATGAGCCTGTTATTTGACCAACTGAGCCATGAAGGTTGACATTCTAAGTAATGTTAATTCAGATTTAAAAAAAATGAGACTAAACTAATATAAAAGTCCACTTACGCTAAAATATTGGGATTCTTGTGATCATGGATGTGCTTATACATAACAGATTTTGATTTAAGCGTTATACCGCATTTGCACTGTACAACAGGTAATATGTTGTGGTTGTCTTCACAATGCGCCTTCAAGCTATACCAGCTGGAGCATTCCAGTTTACACTCATTACAAATGAACCTGGAACAGAAAGGACATAAGCATTCTTCTTTATTCTTCTTTTACAACTGCTTAGGATCGCAACCATGTATGATTGATCAGCCTCCACTGAGTGTGCTCATATTCAGAGTGAATAGCATGGTGCATGCATTCAGACATTTATGCATAATAATATATGTTTATTTCAGGCAACATTAGTAAAGTACAAGATGTAAAATACTTAGAAACTACGGCCCATATAAAATATATACCTTACTGTCTAAAAAACATAAAAATGAACTTAATTTAAGGCACAGTAAACATAAATGCATAAGCATTACATACATGGAAAGTTATGATCTATTCATTCAGCTTAAAAATAAATTAAAGTTTGACAAATCATTCAAATAAGGGAACTTACTTAACAAAATCTTTCACATTAATATTAGAATACTTGATATCTTCTTGTTTCTCTTCCTCATTTGCAAGATCTTTCTTTAATTTTCTACTTTCTAGTTTATGATCGGCCACATGCTTGTAAAGTACACTTTTTGATCTGATTTCAAAACCACACAAACATATCACAACTGGCTCACTTTTGTGACAGCTTGTGTAATGTGTTTGCAAAAACGACCATGTTTTCAATTTCTCCTTGCAAAAGATGCAATTGAACCTGAAAAATAATCTCATTTACACTTATATGAGTTAACAACCTATGTCAAATGTATTTGTGCATGTATGCAGTTAAATATAGTAATCAGAGAACTGCCTGCTAAAGCCTACTTGTACTTATAGTACTGAAAGTACATTTATGAACAGAACCTTAAATAATTATTTACATGGTAATATGTTTTATGATTTTTTGTTTTAGGTGTTTTTCTTGTTATTGTTTCGTTTCTTAGCAGGAAGAAGGATGCTGAAGAAGGCCCCTGTTTATGGGTTGAAACAGTATTGGTATTCAGCAACATAACAGTATGTGAACAACCATTTTATTAAAAGTATCATGACAACTTAACAGGACTTACTTGACAAGATCTTTAAGTTTGAAGGTAGGAGATTTTAAAATATTATTTAGTGCTTCAAGATCAACACTAGGTTCTGTCAATTTTTTAATCTGGTCACTTTTGATTTGTTTTAAAGTAGCTATTGTTACATCATCTAGGTCTTCATCACGATCATCATCATTATTGTTGCGGAAATCAACATTATCATCATTTTCATCTCCAAATATTACAATATCAGAGAGTGACTGTTCATTACTACATTGCAGGGCACCTGTAAGATTTAAATAATTAACTTTTTTTTATGTAAATTTATGAAAAAATAATAAGGTTGAGAAGGTATTAACTTACTGACTATTTCTTCAGCTGTCAATTCATCTTTCACCTAGTTGTAAAAATAAATATTTCAAATTAGTATTTACTAATATTCTATCTTACTACACCATATAATTAAACTAAATATATTTTGATGTCAATAATATTTTCTACTGAACACTGTGACTCACACTGATCTCCGACTTTACTACAGATGTTCCTTCACTAAACTCCGATTTGATCGGTAAATCTTCATTTCTCTCCCCAAACAGTTTTTGCAAAGATTCCTGAACTTTGTAACACTCTAACAAAAACAGTTGAAATGTAACCATTTTCTCTTCGCAGTTTAAGCAGATTTTCGTGGGTAAGTCATCAGTATCATAAACCTGAAACATGATGAATGGCATTTTTTCTCGTTCCTAACCAGACAAAATATATGTACAAACTTATTCAATGAAACTCAAATACAAAATAAATCTAGAGTAGGTAGCCTAAAGGACATAACATTTTTAAGTGCATCATTCAGGCAAAGAGTACTTTCAGAAAAAAACATAAAGCAACTAAAAATGTAGCAATTAGCAACTTCCAATACCTGGTAAAACTAAGATGTAATATGTACTTACGATGATCTGGGTAAAATCTTGTACCATTTTCCGAACACTGTTATTGCTTTCAAGCAATAAATCTTTAGAAAATAGATCTTCTTTACCACATAATCTACATAGATTTTTCATAGCCATTTTGAATAACTCGTCTCTAAGGATTACCAATTAAATGTATGGAGTAGTTTGCATAGTAAATTAATGAAAGAAAACATGAAAATCACAGAAAAGCTTCATCAGTACATAAGTATTAAATGCAAAATTAAAGAAAATTAAATGATGAAAACATTTTTGGAAACAAATAACATTGTTGATGTTGACAGCTTTTGCTTTTGGCAACCGAAATTTTGACTGAAGTTGACAACATTGCTATTTCTAAGCATGTGTGCAACGCCACAAAAATAAGAAGAAGAATTCTATTTCAAATCTGGTAATGGGTAATGGCTTGACTGATTTGATTGACACTGTCGCGATGGCTGATGGTTTGATTTAATTTGTTGACGAGTGAGTGAGACTGTCAAATAATTTCGATTTGTAGTGGATTGGTGTTTTGTGTTTGTTGCGTGCGATTCTTGTATTTTCCAAAGAAAGCGCTTTGTTTGTTTTGTTTCTGATGCGTGATATCCGAAAGTTGCAATGTCTACTTAATCTTATCCAATGCCATTAGAAAAATACGATTGAAATTAGAAGTCATGATGATTAACCCCGCGTAAACGCCGAGCCAGAAAGTTTGGAACCAACGGCGGCAATGAAATAAAACGCGCGAAGCATTCAAGCACTTTACGAAAAAATGATGGATATTCACTCTGATTACATCGGGACTGCGTCGTCGACTTTTGAAAATGTTAGTTTTGGCAAAGAGGAGGATAGCGGGTATCACACTTCCACGCCAAGTTCCTACGAATGCGACGGTCTCTCAAGGCAGTACTACAATCCGTCTATTATCACAAGCATAACACTTTCGAGTATTACTAGACAAAAACAATTGGATTTCAATGTGATAACTCCTGAGCAAAACTTTATACTCTATCAACCACGTAGTCATTCTACAGCATACAATTTAGATCCTTCCTATGCTGAAACACCCATAAATAAGAGGGGTATCAAAAGGCCTTACCCTGAAGAAAACATTGAAACACCTACAAGTTTCATAGCTGGCAAAATAAAAAGCCTTGATGTAAATGAAGATAAGGAAAATTCAAAACCTTCACCTATTGTTTATTTTGATGCAAAAGATGGAAGTTTACTTCTGCATAGCCATGAAGGCCAGATTGCTTCATATCCCTCTACACCAGTGAAAAGAAGCTGCAGTAAGCTAAGTCCTTGCAGAAAATCAGCTAAGCAAATTGAATTTGTCAGTCACTCACTTTCATGTGACACCAATGGACTTCAAAGTTCTACTAAACCAAGAATACATTCCAAAGCAGTAAGAAACTTATGCTTTAGACAAACACAGAAGGAAGATATTCTATCGAAACTGCTGGAAGCACCATACTTGCCACCAATTAATAATATTTTCAATTACTTGTCTAATAAAGACATTGAAAACTTTGTAAAGGTTAGCCAAACTTGGTCTAAGGCATTAAAATTTCTCAGTCCCACTAAAAGAGAAGCATTGATTAGGTCTCGGAAGACTGTGAAAGAAGACCTTGAAAATCAACAGAAGGGTATAACACTGGCTAAGACTAATGTTAATCCAAAGAGATGCTTAAAGTCTATAGAAAATGAGCCACCAGTGCTGTTAAGACCTAAATCTCCTGGAACACCAGGATCTAACAAATTTAAAAAGTTTACAAAGGTATTGTTATTAGACTTTTTAGCTCTTGGGACCTCTTAAGTTAGAGATAACAATAATTTTGAGTTCTGACTAGTGTCTAATATAAGGGGACTTGTGCTTTCAACATTTGTGTTGCTATTCCTAATTCAACTATTCGTTCTTTTATCACTGGTCATTGCTGTTGTTTCAAATTACATTCTGTGCTTTCAGTCTGCGTCATTAGATTCGCGAATGCAAATACAATGCGTGAGATGCAATGGACCAGCCAAAGTGACAGCTGAGACATCAGGTGAAAAGTGGGCAGAGTGCAAAAGTGCCATATGTAGTTACCAGTTCTGCAAAGACTGCTCATGTGCTAGACACCCGGGTAAGTGCTGCTCACAATATGACCTAAGCTGTCCTAGTCCTTCAAAAAGAAAGAAATGTGAAGGTATTGGAACAAGGAAAAGTAGGAAGAACTTACGTCGACTATGAACTCAAAAGCTTAGCTTGATCCCAGTGCTAGTTTTAAGTTACTGTACATTCCAGATTTAATATATGAGGAGTATAAAAGGAAAAACGTCACTGTCCAAGATATGCAGGTAGGGTGGTAGCGTTTTTGCTTTTGGATTTCATATGTGGAATAATATTGTTCATTGAGATTATTGGGTAGATCTGAACCCAAGCAGGCAGTGCCATTTTAAGTTGTTTTGTACTGAACATTTTGGTTCTAATAAACTGTAATGAATGCTTATGTACCTCAAATATTTGTGTTTTAGTATACAAAGAAGGTAAAGCTAGTAATTTTAAATTGTATTTTAATTTTATTATAATTCTGCCACAGAATTAATAGTTATTAATTTGAGTGCAAAATAATGACATTAAATATTACAGAGTTTGCCATATTATTCTAAATTTCAATGATTTAAAGTAGACTGATTCAATTTGACATGTCCATGACTGAATCTGTGTTTTAGTACTTTTTGTAAATAAGTATGTGGTGTGTTTGTTGTTCTTTTATTTAGAGTAGGAAGTGGTTTTGATATCACAACTTAAACACAAGAAATTTAATTTAGTACTATCAAAAGCCAGTCATATGTAGTTGTGTAAATACCTCAGAAATAGGTGTGTTTAAATTAGTCACTAATGCTTATTATGCTAACTTAATTGTTGTGTCTGTTTACGGGAGAAAACCTTGAAAACGCGCATTAATACTTATTGCGCCTCCATGGAAAAAAAAAAAAATTAATAAATATTGGTATCAACCGATTTACCTAGGAAAGTTCCCAAGTATTGAGCAAAAATTCAAGCTCTAACATGAGCTGGGAACAAACTATAACTGAAGGATGCTGCTAAGGAATATGCACATGTCTCCTCTGGGCGTTTCCTGTCAATTATTATAGAAATTCCAGCTGACCAGATTCTGTTCAGATGTCCATAAGCTTAAGGTCACATGACTTATGAAGTTATGTATGACCGATAGTTTCACAGTTTAGTGGATTTTGTATACAATCCAGATCTGCGTTTTATGGACGAGTCTTATAGTGTGTTCCCAGTTTCAGTGTAGAGGTCACCAAATGTCATGTTGGCATAAGATGCAAATGTTATTTTAAAAACAGCTTGATTTTTATAATACTTACCAACTCATACCTTTAAACGACAACACCTGCTCATAGCTATAAGTGACAATTGTGCCTATTATAATGTGTTCTAGGTTTCGGCATGGAAATTAGCTTTATTTATATTACTCACTAGCACAAAATTTAACAGTGTAGCAAAGATAAAAGTAGTTAATTGCTGTACGAAATCTGTACTCATCTTTTACTTCATGTTCTTTCTTATATATAGGCATTATTGTAGACAACAGGTTAGTTGCCCAAGAGATGCCAGATGCACAGTGCTAAAAACGAAAATAAGAGGCATTTAAAAATGTGGCTTGTATCTCTTGAGAAATAAACCTTTGTGTTCAAATAAGGGAGACTGATTGAAAATAAGATTGTAGCCATGCACATTACAAACCTTAAGTTTAAGACTGTTAGTTACGTCACTACATCACTTATCACATTACATGTTAAAATGCATTTATTTGAATTATCTTTGTAAAAATATTCTTACTCTAATCTAGCTAAAACCTCAATGAATATTTGCACCCATAAAAGAGTCATTAATATTTATGTAATTGTTTTAAATCCATCTCGATGTTACATTCATTTTACTGACTCCTTTGGGTTAAGCAAGAGTCAATAATCACGATATTTTTTATCTCGCTTACTGTTTCAGTTAAAGCTACTTTTAAGATAAATCTAAAATACTCCCTAGTCCTAATTTTATTTACCTTTTAAATTTTATTCTTTATCTTATTTTCAAGTTCCGCACTTCTAATTTTAATTTATTTTGTAATATTTTTAGTGTATTCAATTATTTTAATGCTGTAAATTTTAATTCATTCCACCGTTAAAAGACATTTAGTTTGATGTATGTATGCTTTGTGTGTGTCATGACTTCATGTGTGTAATGTAAATATATTTTTGATCCTATTGAATTTTGAACAAAGTATATCACAAAAGAACCAGTACAAATATTTTAATTGTTTAAAAAATACCAGTACTTTCCGTGAGTAATCTAGATACTTACAAAATGCTAGATTTTAATGTTAGTCAAAAACGATGGTTTGCTTTGGTTTTGTGGTAGTGCGTAGCTTTTAAAACTTCCGGTTTTTGTCACAAACTTTGGCAAAGATTTGGCACGAACAGCTAAATCATATTAGTGAACATAAATAAAAAGACTTATGTATGACTTATGACAGGGCAACAATATTTTTTGTGGAACTCGATTTATCAGAGAGTGGTTCAGAAATCTGCTCAGTTTGTCCAAAACAGTTTTTCTGAGATCAAGTTTAGATTGCGACCGCTTACGTGCAAAACCATAGTTATACTAGCCACGCTTAATGCGGGACCAAGAATAGTGCCTTTAGGTTGGAAGTAGAATGTGTGCCTTGTACTATATAGTAACAAACAAGAAACAACAGTAAACATTGTATTTTAAATGTTTTAATACTTAATGTTAACTGACCTGGATTTTAAAGTCTCCAGAACCACATTTTGTTTTCTTTTAGTAATAAATCAATTTTGATAAAATAACCTCGTTTTAAATGTTTGAAACCATCAAAATATGCATTAGTAAGCAAAGTAAGTATGTAGTATGCAAAGTAAGGTATTATTAATGGTAAAAAAAAAACCAGTGCGTTCATTCATAATATTAACAAGTATTTATTTATTTAAAATAACTACATTACAAAATTAGATATTTACAAACAGCAATAATATTCTCAGAATATTATCAACGAAAAATGGACCACCGATTTGCCTTAAAAGCTCACTAGAATCGTAGCCATTTTCACAAAAAAAAATCTTAAAATATAATTTGTATTTAATACACTATATTGTTTAAAACACAAGGTATAGTGAAGCCTGACTTATTTAACGACCCCTTTAGCCGAAGACTTAAATAACCAATCCATAAAAATAACTGCTCATATTTGTGTTTTGTTGTGTTCAATGTCAATTTATGTTAGAAGAACCTCTTTTACAATAAAAAAATCTGTTAACTAAGAACAATCAGGTTTAAAAAGGTGCAGTACTTGGGAACTTTTTGACTTTTCCGTATAATACTGCTCACTCTAAGATAGGAAAGGAGCAGATCATTTTGGTCATGACTTGGGTCGCGGTGGTATAGCATTTTGGTCAGTATCTTATAATTATAGTCTCAGCCGAGGCCCATCACGTACTTTGGTATTTGGTAAGCCACATGAGGTATTTGCTTCAGCATTGACAACCTGAAATTATAAAATTTATTTAAAAACATCACACAGGATATATTAAAATGTTATTTCACTCGCCAAACAAATACGTTTATTAAGCTTTCTTTTTATAAATATTATATGTAAATTATATTTTTTAAATTAATTACGCAATCCTCTCAGTTAAATAACCAACACCAACATGTTTTCCATTTGTTTTTTATATGTATATGTACATGGAACATCGCTTTGTGTACCTATACAATTTACATGAATTTGCTATCTCGTACTTTAATTATACATCGACCATACCAACCTTACACAACCGTTGTAAACCTGTAAGTTATTTCCACCACCATTATACTTGCTGTACATAAGGGCTAGGTCTGTACAAAGAAAAAGGATTATTCAGTACATACATTACAACAATATATTAAATTAGAAAAAAAGAAAGTAGAAAATGTATCCTATACTCGTATAGTTAAGGGTTCTTAGAAAGCTAGAATCACCTCGAAAATCTTCTCTGGCCATGCTTTTATAATTACAATATGACACCTACCCCAACATCGGAGTTGCTTAAAAAAAGTATATAGGCTAGATTAGATATCTAAATAAATGTCTAGCTTGTCATAAAGATTGACAAGAATATTGGACACGTATTTTTTTCTTTTTCTACGTAGGCAATCAAAACGCCACATTGAGTCGAAATGTCTGTGACATCACTCCCCTGGTACATTTTATAGCTAAAGTTATGACGTCACTTCTTCACTCGTTAAACTTTATTGCGCTAGATAGGTATATTTATATATTTTTAAATATATTGAAAAAGCAATAAATACGTGTCTATTAGTATTAGTAAATAGAATTTTGATTTTAATCCCCTGTCACCAATGCCTTTTATGTTGCATGCAATTTACCGTATACAAAACAAGTTGTTACTCAATTGTACCAAGTAGTTCATGCTGGGAAATAATGAACTGAGGCGATTCTTGGTTTAGACAATAACAGTGGCTCACACCCTACTTTTCAGGTGATTGTGCGGTGAACCACTGGACATGTAACCTCGCCTTTCCATGCTAGTGACCTGACATGTCAACACACTAACACCGTACCTACGTATGCCCCATTTTGAGGTGTTTACAGTACGTGAGGTTGATAATTGTCTTACCTATGCGGTAAACCACTGGACATTTAACCTCTCGTTTCCCGCCCATGCTAGTGACCTGACATGCCGTACATGGCCCATTTTGAGGTGTTGGACAATAATATATATGAATATTTATTCATAAAATTATTATTGCTAATCAAAATTAACGGCACCTAATTAACGGTTTTTTGAATGTTGAAAAGTAATAAATCGCCAATCAAATACTGCTGAAATTAAATCAGTATTCATAAAAGCAAGTGATTGTTAAAAACTTATTGTCGATAGGTGTAAATTCCACATAGTAATTCCTCTTTGTAAGATGAGAGGACGCTGTGTAAACAGTGTTATAACTAGATCGACTGCATCCGTGGCTCTAAAAGCTGACTGATACGCATAAGGTACCGGGATCGATTCCCGCCACCGGACAAATGTTTGTAATTGTTCTGCAGATATTTGTCCCGGAAAAAAAAAATTTAAATATTCTATCAATCATCGGGTTTCCATAAAGTTATGCTTAGTTTGGTAATATATGATGTTTGTACTGTGTAGTGTCCAGCATTATTTATTTAATTTTTGTATACTTATGTAGGTGCTATTTAAAAAATGCGTTCTCTTCATCTTTAAAAGTGAACTCTACCAAAGTGAAATTTACGAGTCCAGAATTAAGTCGACACCCTCCACTGATTAAAGTTTACACTTACGAAACAGTGATGCCGTTATAGAACCAAGCCCGCCATGTTTGTGGAGCTGTTGCGGCTCCATCGATGCGAGCCTCGATGCTCCCGCAGAGGGCGCGGCGGTCGTGCGAGCGCCCCGACCGAGCATCACAGATTAGCCGCTTGCGACACTCCCCATCACAGGTGCCGCGACGAGGGCTGTTCTTCCAGTAATTTCTGGAAAACACATGACTGTAGTGAGTAACCGCTAGGCTCTATAACTGTGAGCCAGACCTTTGACTTTTGTACGTTTGTCATATGCTGCATAAAACGAAGATAGTTTAATGGATTACTTTGATTTTTAGTAAACATTGAATGGTAGGTACGGTAGGTTAATCTGGAATGATAAAGTCGTTTCGAAGAACATCTTCGGTATTTAGTTGGAATTAGGCGTGAGCGTTTTTGTGGCTTGGATGAAGTTAGGATAGATAGATAGACATTTATTTGGTACCAACATAAATAACTTTACACTTAAAAAATGAGAAATAATAATACCTAACATACAATGAGATTAGGTAGGTAACTACACAAACACATAATAAAGTAAAGATAGTAATAGATTTTATGGGACGGTGTGGTCGCTAAGCGACAAAGTCCCTTTTAAAATAAATAAAAAAAAAAAAAAAAAGTAAAGATAGTCGGGCAGGGCACCAGTAGGTAAGTCCTTTCTGTGCCGCTGTTGTACAGGGTACAAATTTAAGTAACAAAGCAGATTTAAATCGTATCTTTGTAAAAAAAAGCACATAACTAACTACATCGTACAAAATAAATCGTAGGTACATACTTGAAATATAAATTAAAAACATCCTCCTTAGCAGTCATATCGTCGATAAACTTGTCCCAGTCTTGCGGACGTAACGCCGGCATCAGGTATGCGGCTCGGGCCGAGTACAACTTGTACCACATCGGATAGCCGTACAGGTTGGCCTCCTTTAGGTTCATGATCCAGGTCTCATGGTCGACCACTTGCTGGAACACGTAATAAGCGCATAAGTATGCCGTCAACACAATTATTTCCATTCTATGCTGGGCTGAGAAGATTTTAAATGAACGTTAAGCGAGATCTTAGATATTGCATCATGAAATAAAGATGCCCAAGATCCGAAAATCTATAGGCAGAGTCAATCGTGAATCATCCTCTTATTGAATCAATGAAAGTAGTTACTCGAGTCGTCGCTTCATGGTCACCGTCTACGTAGTATATCCGATACCCAAGATTCAGGTCGTAGTAAGGCGATACAGACGGTCCCACGTAGGCTATGCTGGTGGCTCTACCTGCAAATTAAAACACCGAACGTTAAAACATTGATATGACACTCAAGCTATTGTTTGTTATTGATACGGTTGACTTACTGAGATCATTTGGGTCGTAAAAAACTTCAAACTCATCAAAATGTGTATGCCCGAAAAATTGCGCTGTTATCGTGGATTCATATCTGTTGATAATAGCGTAGTAGTTGCGACTCCACACTTTCAGGCAGTCGGAGTGACCTGGCGGTATGTGTCCGATGATGTGAACTTTTTCTCCGCTCAACTCTGCTGATTGCAATTCGTAGATAAACCATTGGAGTTCGGTCGCAGGGTCCGTACTGTTCATCAACAGCCACCTGTAAACAAATGTGAAAACGTCACCTTCACTTGCTACGTTCTACGACGTTCTTGGAGTATAACATAAGTAGGTATATACCGCAGCTGGTGGTGATTAATAAAATAACTTGATTCTGCGACATCGCACTTGATCGCAGGCATCATAGCCTACTAAAAGATTTTCTATGTGTTCTTTCAGGTTAGGTTATTATTAATAGTTACTTATTCTTACTTATCTATATACTAGTAACTATCACATTGTTCATTAGTTTAATGAAACAACCGGTGATAACAGACAACTTAGCCTCGTCTATACCTACAATATAATCGCCTGCGTCTCGTCGCACTATATGAGAGACACTGGCCAGGAGCCAGACCTTTGCCATTCTGTTATCTTACCAGTTTTTGTTATTGCAGTAGTTCATGTTCAGGGATATGATGCGGAAGCCAGGCCTGACGAGCACGGAGTAGAAGGCGCCTCGTCGCACTATATGAGAAACACTGGCTAGGAGCCAGACCTTTGCCTTTCTGTTACCTTATCAGTTTTTGTTATTGCAGTAGTTCATGTTCAGGGATATGATACGGAAGCCAGGCCTGACGAGCACGGAGTAGAAGGCGCCTCGTCGCACTATATGAGAGACACTGGCCAGGAGCCAGACCTTTGCCTTTCTGTTATCTTACCAGTTTTTGTTATTGCAGTAGTTCATGTTCAGGGATATGATACGGAAGCCAGGCCTGACGAGCACGGAGTAGAAGGCGCCTCGTCGCACTATATGAGAGACACTGGCCAGGAGCCAGACCTTTGCCTTTCTGTTATCTTACCAGTTTTTGTTATTGCAGTAGTTCATGTTCAGGGATATGATACGGAAGCCAGGCCTGACGAGCACGGAGTAGAAGGCGCCTCGTCGCACTATATGAGAGACACTGGCCAGGAGCCAGACCTTTGCCTTTCTGTTATCTTACCAGTTTTTGTTATTGCAGTAGTTCATGTTCAGGGATATGATACGGAAGCCAGGCCTGACGAGCACGGAGTAGAAGGCGCCTCGTCGCACGGTGTGGGAGACGCCGGCCGGGAGCCAGCGACGCCACTGCGCGTCCAGCTCGTCGTACAGCCACGCTATGTTGAGGTCCGGGGATGAAATGTACGGCGGTGGGAAACTGCGCAAGAAGTGCGTGAGTTAATTACATTACAAACGTACCTACACATATAAATAAGCTTACAAAATCTAAAGACGGAGAATATAATTAAATATTTTGATGATTTTTGAAGCTATACCAAGATCCATCTAGCATCCATTAACATCTAGCACTTAGGGCTGACTGTGCAATTCGTAAAAGGATTACTATTTGTCAGAGGTAAAATGTCCTAACCTAGTTTGCGCCTACTAAATACTAATCGTTTCAGGAACTTTGTGATCTAGAGGAAATTTTTAAAAAACCTTAACGCCGACAGCCTTTGGTGGTTGTGATATAGTGAAAAAAAACTATAATATACATTTCGTAATATAAGTATGATTCGTAATATGGCTTGGCAAAGCTTGGAGAGTATGGCAATTACCCCCTCATGATCCATTAATACTTGGAGACCCATGGGGAGGCCTAGGTCCAGCAGTGACGTCCTACGGCTATGATGATGATACAGGTCCTGTATTGAAACGCATAATGATTGATAGATGGCTAAGAGGTCAATTAGTTTATGTAATTATGTAACACGATTCTTCCGATCGAATCATAATTGCATTCCAACTTATTTATATCTAAAACACTATTAAAACAAAAAAAGACAACTGACATCAATAATATAGAGTGCTGATTAAAAAGAGCACCAGGAGACATTGCTACCTTCGTGTCGAAATGATTAAGTAATGGTCTACAAAGAGAAGGGTTCCGTGTGGTATTTCAAACGCACCTATTTGTATGCCAGTAAAAACTTCCGGAAAATTCATGCGCGTTAAAGTCTTTTATGTTAAAGTCTATGTGAAGCCAATAGTGGTATCATTTCGGCCGTAAAACGTTCACTACTGAACACAGGCCTCACAGGTTGAAGTCTGTGTGAAGCCAATAGTGGTATCATTTCGGCCGTAAAACGTTCACTAACTGAACACAGGCCTCCCTCATGGATCTCCATAAGGGGTAGTTGCCATACTCACCACGCTTGGCAGGCGGGTTGGCGAGCGCAGTACGGGATTTTGATACACGGATAGATGCTGCTGCCCATCTTCCGGAGGTATCCCTTAGCAGGCTCTTACTGCATCCACGGGCATAAAAGGAGGGGTAACATTCTACTGCCGGCACCCCACGGCTATAGTGGTATAAATATTGTTAATATTTAGATTATTAATAGGTAATATATATCTTATATTTTTATTACTTTTATACTGGGTCTTGTATATTGCTTCTCACCTGTTGACTGGAGAAGCTTCATGGTTTCCAAGAGCAGGGAAGATAGGGACGCCCGGGAACATATCTGACATTTGAGCCACGGTTTCTTGCAAAACCTTCAGATTCTCTTCCTTCGTTTGATTCCAAACGTCATGCGGGGGCAAATCTCCTGTCCACAAAATGTAGTCGATATCCTGAAAGTATAAAACAAATATCAAGAACACGAAATTATACCTAAGAAATGGAACTGCTGGAAAAATATTAAATGGTTTATGAATTTGAATTCTTACAGTGTGGGTGTCTGCGATGTGTTTTAACATGTGATCAATAGTTCGTTTCGGAGTGTCGCATTTTCTGTAGTCTCCCCATCTACCAGCACCGCCGCCTGGGGTCAGTGCCGGTCCACTTGAAGCTCTACAGCAGAGAGGCTCGTTGCATTCCGCATTTGCACCTGAAATTAAAACAAATATATTATAACTTATGGATGCTTCGTGCTGTTTTGTGAGTAGTTTATGTTTGAGAGCAGGAAACCGTCGATTAAACTATTGATCATTACCTTCAGCATAGTATGGATCGAAGTGCGTATCAGATATCTGTAGAACTTTGAAACTCGGAGCCATATCAATAGGGGGCTTAACCTCGCGCACAGCTGGCTTTGGCACTGGGGGGAAGGCTACCTCCCACTCGTGATAGGGGTTGTAAACATCACCACATGCGTCACCAATCACAAAACTGCATATCTCGTCCGGACCAATTGTTATTCTTTTTAAAACGTACACCACTTCACTCTGAAAAGATAAACACGAATAAGTACTTATACCTTTTCCATCTAGTTAAAAATTATAGATAAGGCTGGATTATTAACCCCAAACAATCTTGTGATTCCTTCGCAAACTCTGGCAGATTGGATTTTCAGTGAAACACAGAACTGGTATATCATCTTGTTGATCTCTTCGTTGCTCTTGCCGCGCCTGATGTAATGCTGCAGCAGCCCAGCACCAGCTTTGCACGCTGTGCACGAGACACTAGACATGACTGAATGTTCCACTTCGTAGTAAACCTGTTTCAAATTCAGTAGTTTTAAAGCTTTCTCTACGAAAAGTGGTAAATTACTGCTTTTGTCACTGTCCCAAAGAAGTCTGGAGTAGTTTCTTTTAAGGATTGTCATGTGAGCTAAAAGCTCCGTTTCGTTGGCTGAAGGCGGTAGTTTGTGGGTAAAATTGGCTGGTAAAAAAAATGGCTCATCATTCCGCGGTGCATTCGTCCAGTTCCAAGTGTCCATGGGCGGGTTCCATCTTATTACCGGTCTATTATTATCTCGCCCGGTTTGCTGCAGGAATATAGGGTTACCTGAAATGGTGAAACGAATGTAAACCAACCGATTCACAATAAACATTCTGCACTTAAATTTAATTTGGACATACCTGATATCGTAGTAATACAGAATATAGATTGTAGAAGCCATGATATCCTTATGATCATAATTGAGAAGTGTAGAAGATGAAGATTACTGTAACAATAGAAAGCAATTTATGATATCGGACAACACTAATACTTAAGTACTAGTTTAGTTGGGGTTTAAAAATCGAATACACCGATAAAAGTTTCTCTTCTACGTTTATAAGGAAATCCAGAAAGAAAACATGATAATCTTAAAAATATATCAATAAAACTTAGTCATAAACATTTTAATACGCGCATTATTCAAGTTTTATCGTTTCTACGAGTACTTCAACATTATTACTTGGTAGAAAAATTACAGGGAAAGTGGGTCGTGGGATGATCCCGGCATGACCTATTTAAGCAGTTATTTACCATAAGTTTATGGGGATATCCACAATTCTTTATTATTTAAGTCGTAAAAATATGAACGGTTCATGATTTGTCGTTCAATTGAATAAAATTTTATGGAGCCAGTGTTACATGGAGGGATTACTAAGTCAGACAATGCCAGTTATATTTGGGCTGTGCTGGTCGGACTTAAACGGAATAAGGTATTTTTTTTTAATTTTTGACAGGACAGAAGTTTCACTTTGCTAAATAAATTCTTCTCGAGTGGACAAATGGTGGTGGCCACAATTAACTTCAGCTACCCGTCTAGTCCACCCGTGGCCACGAGGCAGCAGGGCACTCGATACGTCGGGAAATAATAAAATAAGGTAATTACGCGATAAAGTCCCGTTATCAGTTTAAAGTTATGTCTACAGATCGCGAAAGTTTACAAAGTACAACTTTAAGTACGTTTTGAAAATTATTTTGCAAATACTATTAAGTAGATAATAATAAAAGTCGTGTACCTAATAGTGTTTCTTATCATAAAGACAGACAGAGTCGCTTTATATCCGAAGTCAAAGTTACATGGCAAAATGAAAGGATACTGGAAGGCATATTGCAGAATCGAAGTTATCTTAATCGCATGCAGTTATAAGATAAGTACCTACATAGGTACATATATGTTTTTGTAAATATAATTTTACGATATCTTATGCCAGTGCCTTTGTCTGCGTAGCTCCATAGGCTCGCTACTATACACGCACTGGATATCGTAACAATTAACCTTTACGTGAATTTGAAGTCTGTGTCAAGCTTGTCCCGCCATCTCATTCTTCTACGTCGCCTCCTGATACTTGACAAAAAACGAGTTTCTTGACGTTTAAAAACGTTTTTTGGGACTATGCCCTTTTATGTAGCTTTAACGTGACATCATTGCGTACAGAAAATTTCATAAGGCGTCAATGGCCACTTTCGAATAATTTGTGATGATGCCTTCGTTAGCTTGCAAATCCTAAATGGCAACGGTAATATTATGCGAACATGTGAGTCAGCGGATTTTACCAGAGTCGGTATACGGACGTGGAGGTCGGCACTTTCTCCGCGCTTCATTGACTTTGTTGGAAAGTGACGGCGCGTAGCGCACACTGCGTTTGTTCGCACAACGGCACTGCAGTTGCCTAACATACACCTATTGTCTTCGTTGAGAACTGATTCTCGTTACGTATCTGGATAAGTCGTGATACATCACTTTCTTCTGTGCACGAAAGTGCAGTTGAATGAGAAAGAGATCGCAGCTTCCAATGTTATATTATCGGAACTGTATTTTACAGTAATTGCATAGGATTTTCTTTGTACCATCACGCACCGGGTTTCATTAGCTATATTTATTGTTGTAATAATGGAATGACGACTCCAGCCGACACGTTAAACAAGAAAAGTTACTCGTGTGGTCATGGTTTATTATAAAAAATTGTTTTAAATAAAATTATACTAAGGGTAGTAAAAAGTACCTCACGTGACCATGCGAAGCGAGAGTTTAACCTCTACAATGAGGTGTGCAATTTCAAAAGGTGGTTTACCTTTATAGCTCTATAATTTGTCCTAAAATCGATAATCCAGCTAAAGAACTTTGACGAAATGATGTTACTGTGTTGTTCTTTAACAGCGATAAGTAAATTTATTATCAATAAGGAACATTTAATGTATATCGGTGGGTATCGATTTCCTTTCGCTTTTGCATTTACCCTTCCATTCTCACAGTCATGAGTGTCCTGCGTCATTGACGATTATTGCCAAATGAAACTTGTTTTGAATAATTTTCACTATATCCATACGCTGTGCTGAGCACAAACAATACAGCCCTAAAGCCCAAGCAGGTAATATTATCATGCTACATTTTATTAGGCCCGCTTGATGAGTCATACAAAACAGCAGGTCATTTACTTGTATATAAATACGCTTCTTCTCCGAATCATGATACATTTTCCCTCAAAATTTCTAATTGACGTTTCCTTGAACACGTAAAGATCTCTCGGACGGATTTGCGGAAACCTGTTTGCGATTCTGAAGTGGCTATGGGTGCGTGAGAGAGCGGTCACCGGTCTGTAAAGTAGGTAGACGCAAACCTGCCGGTTGTCTTGTCTCCACCGCTATGTCCGGTGACAGTCGCTTCGTTGCATGCAATGTCTACTTGCATAACGCTTACACAGTTATATAGATCTGCTTCTGGCCCTCGATCGCTTTTACATCCTTGGTGCATAACAAGGCTGAACGGTAGAGACTGGTAAGATGACGTAAATTATAGGCCTCGAAGAGTATTTTAGTTAGGTACCTACGTGATATGGGAAGACTTAAAATTAATAATTAAGCTACAATCAAAGTAGTCTATCATGCCTTGGGGGATAAATTTGGGAAAATCATTTGATGGCGGCTTGTTTCATAAATAACGAAACAATCATAGTAAAGAAGTAGCCGTTGTATAATATTTATATCACTTTAGACCTAACATAAAACTTACGTTTCATTAACGTAACCATTAAGTTCTATTCTTTAAGTAATGGATTTTGTTAAATTCCTGTATGTTTAGTTTTATGTACGTTTACTTACATTAGGTATTTAATTAAAATGTTAAGTGCAGGGTAAATGGCAATATTCTGGCCACGACAAAAACATGAAAAAAAAAATTACTTGCTTTATTTCTTCTATTTTTTTTATCCTCAACGAAATATTTTCGTTTATCCGCCTTTGATTTCTTTAAAGTTTAACACGCGGCTCCTGAGCTTATCTGTCTTGGCTAGCAAGCTTTGTCACGTTTTCAACTGGCACAAAACGTTACAATCATATGATGTAATTAAACTAGTATTTTAATATTATACAGAAAAAAGACTCAACAATTGCCTTTAACTGTGCGAATGCGCGATGCATATGTTACACAGCTTACTATAGTTTACATACATAATTATAGCTATATAAATTAAAAACAACTGTAAATTGTGACTGCCGGGGATGATAACCATCTAGAGTTATTCTTTTCTATTTTATAGCCCTCACATTGTTTAGATTATCAGATTATCGACAGCTAGAATGCACTTAGATAGACACAATAACAAATTCTTGCACGTAAGGTTCTTATGATATACTAGCTGACCCGCGCATCTTCGTCTGCGTCGCATAAGAGAGAGAGAGAGAGAGAGAGAGAGTGGGTCGTAGGCAACTTTAATTAAAATGCGCGCGCTGTAAAACTGTGATCTTCTAAGATCCTTGAATTCAAACTGTGTAAAAGGCAATTTTCTTAAAAATTTAATACTGATGATGAATAATGTAATTATTTGGATGAAACCACCTACGCAAATAATGCATTATTTTAGAAAAAAATTTGCTACCGCAAAATGGTTACAGTGAGTCAACCTTAAAAGATAGACATATTATGACCCTTGACTTTTTTTAACTATTTAAGGGGAACTATTCCGTCATATATGATGGCTGCGTAACTTCAACCGTTTACGCAGCGCACGCAAACGCCGTGGGGTGCCGGCAGTAGAATGTTATCCCTCCTCTCATGTCACTATGGGCATCTAATTATGCAGTAAGATCCTGATAGGGGATACCTCCGGAAGATGGGCAGCAGCGTCTTTCCGTCTATCAACATCCCATACTGCACTCACCAACCCGCCTGCCAAGCGTGGTATGGCAATTACCCCTCATGGAGATCCATGAGTGAGGTCTGTGTTCATAAGTGGACGTTTTAAGGCTGAAATGATGATGTTTCATTTCTTAATGATGCTCCGCTCCTATTGATCACAGTGTGATATCATATAGCCTGTAGCCTTCCTTGATAATTAGGCTATCCAATACAGAAATAATGTTTCGATTCGTCCCAGTGGTTCCTGAGATTAGCGCGTTTAACCAATCAAACAAACTCTTCAGCTTCATAATATTACTTTACAATATATGTATGTATTCTGTTAGCCATCTTGCGATGTCGTCACCCATGAATTTTGTAATATTGAAGAGTTTCGATTACCATCTGTGGTCTTTTTCATCAGTTCCACTTCATCAAATCATACTTTCTGAATGCAATTGTTGACTGTGTTTACCTTCAACATGTAAGGAGTTTATTAGAGTTTTGAAATGGGACCTTATTCCAAGTGTAGGTATATTTATTATTATATTCGATAATTTACCAGATCGGTTCATAAGCGACGGAGTTAACAAATATTTAAAAAAAAATAGAGACGTCTTGAGAACCTTCTCTCTCTTTTTTAAGTCGGTTAATAAATAAATAAATAAATAATGCTGGACAAATCACACAGCATCATCTAGCCCCAAGCTAAGCAGAGCTTGTGTTATGGGTACTAGATGACTGATATACTTAATTACATTATACTACATAGATAGATATTTTTATTATATATAGAAAAACACCCTGAACAAATATCTGCAGATCGTACAGACATTTGTCCCGAGGCGGGAATCGAACCCGCAACCTCTTGCGTCGCAGGCGGACCTTCGCCCGCTGCGCCACAGAGCTCGTCAAAAAATCGTCAGGTTAAAAATTAATATCAGGCCTATTTTGGTAACAGATATCTCAATTATCAATTGAGTTAGGTTGGTATTCATGCTGTTTTCATGATATTTGGCACACTGTAGTGCCCTGTGTGGTCTTCTTCAGTTCCACTTCACCAAATCATAACTTCTGAATGCCCTTGACCTTGAACTTAATATGCCAATATATAGGTATGTTTACATATAGCGATCTTGGGATTATTGCATGGATTGAGGAGTTCCCTCTTTTTCTCATGGATCCCATAAACAGAACTGAGTTTTGAAAAAAAAATGGACCTTATTCAAAGTGTATCTATTCGAACTCAAAAAATAATTTACCAAATCGTTTCATACTCGTAAAAGACGGAGTTCTAAGGTTTAAAAACACATTTATACATATATGTACTTGTCGTGGGGTGCCGGCAATAGAATGTAACCCCTCCTATCATGCCCGTGGAAGCAGTAAGAGACCACCGGAAGATGGGCAGCAGCGTCTTTCTGTGTATCAACATCCCGTACTGCGCTCGCCAACCCGCCTTCCAAGCGTGGTGAGTATGGCAATAACCTCTCATGATCAGTACTCGGCCATGAGGGAGGCCTTTGTCCAGCATTGGACGTCCTACGGCTGAGATGATGATACATATACTACAGTCGACTGTCAAGATGATCAAACCTTCTTTTATGAAGTCGGTTAGAAATACCAGGCTCACTACCTACTCTTCCTCAGTTGAAAGGATCTTGTTTTCCACCGCGCGCCTGAACCCGTGAAGTGACGCGAGGGACGAGTACATACAGGCTTCGCTACTAAATAATAATAATAAATAATTAAATATAAATAATTAGAATAATGCTTGACATTTTTCAGTTATTATACCTCTATATTAAATCAAATAAGTGGTTTTTGCGTGATACGCTCACGAACAAACAAACAAACCGACAACCAGACAAAAATTTCAAAAATCGTTTTTTTACGTTTTAATACGTTTTCTTCATGTACCACTTATTTATTTGCAAAAATATTTAATGTACAGACGCGAAAGGTTTACGATTTTATTATATGTATAGATAACGTTTGTCGGTTGTGAAGGTGCCATCACATGGACATGGGTACAATGTGGATGTAGATTGTACATAGTGGACACGCGAATATCGTGGTTTATAAACAGTTATTCACTTGTTATTGGCGTCGGGCGAATATTTGCCTTCACAATTGCACCATTCACATTTTCACGCACGTGCACAGTATTTCAAAAAGTTATTTAGATGTAATGTATTTTAAAATCATAATATCCGAAACCATACCAAAATGTTATAATTGCGTTTAATGTTCCTACAGTAATGACAAACCATGCGTGGAAATTATGGCAAAACCATTATGTTGGTAGGCAAATGTGGAATGCTATGATGATGATACATATCTGCTTAACCACTTCTGTGAGTCAAACATATTGTTTATGAGAAATATTGTCCATGATCAGCAATTATTCTACTCTGGATCCCTATAACAAGCAGCTCACTTCGTTGGGACTAGGCAAACAGCTTAAAAAAAATTGTTTCCTAATCACGCCTTTTACTTTCTAGGGCGGCGCGTCCTCGTATCCAGAATATCTTTTGTCAAAACTTTCGTTTAGTTCATCGAACCTACATACTTTCACCTACTCTACGTACATGCTCTCATCGGAATGCATTTAGTTTGACGCCTCCTTCATGTTGGTGAATGCACCGAGCTATTGTGTTAGAGCATTAGCCTCTAGTACTTAGTTATTACTTCACTATTGATACAATAGGGCCTTAAAATACATATTACAGTCTTCAATATCTATAAATACTACCATAGGGTGCCGGCAGGAGTCTCTTGCCCCCTGGATGCAGTAGGAAACTGCCAAGGGATACCTCCGGAAGATTGTCAGCAGCGTCTTTCCGTGTATCAACATCCCGTATTGCATTCGCCAACCCGCCTGCCTAGTGAGTATGGCAACAACCCCTCATGTTCAGTACTTGGAGATCAATGAGGGAGGCCTTTGTCCAGCAGTGGACGTACTGCAGCTGAGTTGATGATGATGTTGATGAATATCTAATAATATTTTTTGACTCGAACTAGAGTTTTCCTGTCACGGTATAAAAGTTGGTAAAACCAACTTATTTTGTTTCAAGACATTTCTACAATGATCACGGTCGTATATAATGATTAAACATCTGTTGTGTCCAGTGAATCGCCATTTTAACCAACACTTTCGTTGGCGAAATTCGTTAATGTATCACGCAATGTAACTTTCAAAACGGTTCTGAATAACATTTCAGCTATTTGTATTACGCTCGTTAACTTGTTGTTACTTCTTTATCAAATGGTAATGATGCTACTTATGATTTTATTACTTAGGGGCGCTTAGCGTCATAAAGACGCAACTGCCAAAATAAATTGAAACTTTTTGGTTTTATATGCATTCATAATTTGTTTTCGTCGTCTTTCTTAGGTAGTTAAGGACACTATAGACATCTAAGGTTACTATAGATAACTAAGGTGGATTTAAAGTTATAGACTTACATCTTTTGGCCTAACAAGTAAATTGTTTTGTTCTAAAGATTTTATTCTTCAAATATATCTTGCTACGAATCTTATTCCAGTTGCACCACTGAAATAATAAGTAAACAATGCGCCTTAACGTAATTGGTCGAGGTTAAGGTCGCGTGTTGTAGGTCAAGCTGAGATTTTTCTCATTTGCTATTCAGTCCATCTCGTATCGCTAGCTATCTGCGGAGAGTAGCGTATTAATAGTGTTAGTAGCCGGCCCGGACGCCGGGAAAACGTACATACTGATTCAATACAAATAATAAAATCACAAAGTTAATACGCGCAGTGACGGTAAGGCTTGTTTCAGGTAAGAGTCACAATTTGTTGAGACTATTGAAGTTGAAAGCGTTCTCTATCTTGTCTTTCTTTCAAGTCACTCTAGAAGTTGCCAGGTAGAGCAAAGCAAAAAGCGAATTATTTGACTGAAATAAACAAGCGTCCATTTTTAACAACAGCACTTACAATAATGTCTTTCTTTCCAGTTTCTCATTTTCACACATTAACACTACTAAGATAAATCTTATCCTTGTCGTGCCGAATCAAAACTGTAGTTAATTAAAATAAAATCTTCAGGGGTGTAATTTTTCTATGACACAAAACAAACACATTCGTACTTATTTTGTTTTGTTTAAAAGTTCACGCTCTGGTCGCTGGCACGTAACAGGAAAACAATTGTAGGTAGGAACATTTATCGATAAAGCACCTACATAACTCAGTTCATCATTTCAGCCATGAAACGTCCACTGATGAACACAGGCCTCCCTCATGGATCTCCATGAGGGGTAGTTGCCATTCTCACCACGTTTGGCAGGCGGGTTGGTGAGCGCAGTATGGGATGTTGATACACGGATAGACGCTGCTGCCCATCTTCCGGAGGTGTCCCTTAGCAGGCTCTTACTGCATCCACGGGTAGGAGAGGAGGGGTAACATTCTACTGCCGACACCCCACGGCAACTCAGTTATCGTCTATTTACTGTCAAACACCGTTATATATAACCGTCCACTGTATGAATCAATGCCGAAATTAAACAATATATGTAAGTCTGTAAGTAATTGAGTTAATGGTGGGTTCGGATCTCACAAAAAAATATAAGGTTGTTTATTTATTTAAAATATGCAGTTAATTGTTTTTTTCCTCTTTTTATATATTGTAACTTTGCATCTACTTATGAATATCTTTGAATTTAAATCATTAGATAGTCCCAATGTTATAAAATAAGTAAACTTGGCGAGATTGGCTTCAAACCATTGTACTAAAGCCGTTTGGTGACGTTTACACAGTAGGTATGTTTACAAAGAAGATAAAGTAGCTGCTATCTTGTTTTATAATTGGGATAAACGATTCAGTAGTTGATTGACTAATAGACAATCAATTACGCAAACGATGCCGTTGTTCTACATCTAAAATACAGCCTACAATTAAAATAGTATCCTTCTTATTTTAGTATTATTAATACCTACTTTAGTATCTTGAATCAAGTAACTCGGCGTAGACCTTTGCATAAACCTGGTTTGTGGTCTACCTTGTCAAGGAATGCACTGGCCTTGCCTAATTCGTCTTATCTACCTATGAAGTTGACAGAAACAGCTTCTATGTAGAGTCGCATTCGAACATATTTTACTAGGTATCAAATTGCATTAGTTTCCGTAAAAGTCTTGCAAAATTCTTAGTTTAGTAGAAATAAATATAACAGTAATCTTAAATTGTATTTTTCTTAAATTATAAAAATGTTCTCTGAAAGGCTAACAACTTTTTCAAAACAAAAACCTGTGCAAAATCGGCGATACAACTTGAAGGTTATGTTACGACTTTTAAGCACTAATAGTAGTGCAGTAGTATTTTTTAAACTTTTGCAATCACAACACATTATATTACTTTAATGGATTATCGGGTATTTATCGCGTAATTACCTTAATTTTAATGCCGACGTTTCGACCGGATTACCCTGGTCGCGGGGAGGGTCTTCTCGGAGTATACTTAAAGTATAGTAATAATATTAGTGCAGGTAATCGTTTGTTTGTTATTCTCTCTAAAGCGGGAATAGAAACATGACCATTTAGAGGTCAGTAAGATATTATTTTATAGAATGGACCAGTGTGTGGTTAGAAAGGAATACCACAGAAACAATCTTACATAGATGCAATCAAACGTGACATTGAACATATTTGCATAAACAAGACTTCATACTTCTTCAATTGTTTATTAAGTAGTTATAGCACTGCACTAATCGCCATATAGAGGTACAATATTTTAAGGGTTCCCTTGATTCCTCATAGATACCTATATCAGAGTTTTGAAAAAAATGGGACCTAATTGAAAGTATCTATCAGAACAAAGAGATTTTTTTGAATCATAAACGATGGAGTTCTGATGTAGTCTCCAATTACGATCATAAGGGGTTGTAGCCATATTTCGCTTGGCAGGCGGGTAGGCGGTTTCACGGGATGTTGATACACGAAGAGACGCTGCTGCTCACCTTCCGGGGGAATCCTTTTGCAGATTCGTACTGCATTTACGGGCAAGAGAGTAGAGGCAACATCCTCGGCATGTACAATAAGTATGAATTAATAAAAAATAAATAGGTATATCAATTATCTGGTTTAATAGTACCTAGGTCCAATTCGTTTAGTTAGGTGTAGTTTGGTGCTGTGTGTGTCCGTAATTAGTATTGTTATTTTAAAATCTAATTTAAATGGTCGTAGAGTTTAGTTGTTGAATAAAATCGAATTTTATTTTAAACAATGCACAATAAAGACGAACTTCCATAGTATAGACCGGAAACTAAACCTAGATACTCTACTTCATCTCAAAAGGACCCTTTGTTTCCTCAAATGACCTTGTATATCAAGGACCCAAATTAATGATTAATAACACGGAATCATACATCTATGTCCTTACTGATCTTTAGTAATAAAGAATTAAATGCAACAAGGAGTAACTTCGGTAGCGTAATCCGGAGATCACAACCTAGGTACTCGCATTATTTATAAAAGGACTCTTTGTTTCCTCGACTTCTCAAAAACTACTACTTATAATCGAGTGATGTACTCGAGGAAACAAAGAAAGTTTTTGAGCACCTCGGATCTCGTATCTCAAGGACCCAAATTAATGGTTCATAACACGAAATCATACATGACTAATCTTTAAAAATGGTATCTTTTGTCCTAAATAATGCACAATTCAGTGCAACATGAGTTACTTCGGTCGTATAATCCATATATCTCAGTCTCAGCCACTCGAAGACACTTACGCACTATTTGTGTCCTCGAGTGACACGATATCGTATAGGTGAATGTAGACCTTAGGGTTTAGGTAGAATTTAGATTGGCATCATTGATGTTATGTAGTATTCTTTATTTTTATAAACACACATCACTATCTAGCTCCAAAGTAAGCTGAGCTTGTGTTGTGAGTACCAGATGATCTATTTAAAATACTTATAACCTGTAGTTCGCCCCGAACTTAGAACGAGCGAGATTTACTTGTTTCAATAGTCTCTTGCATTTGAACTTAATTTTACGTAGCGATTTGTATTGCTGGAATTCTTCATTTAGGTACTTCTAACTAACCAACTTGGACTAGAAACTTGTAATTTATTATGTCAGTTCCTATTTATCGAATTTCTTCAACAAAAATCGATTTGTGTTTATGTAATCTTCTTATGTGTTAAATTTCATCAAAATCTGATCATCCGTTCAAGAGTTTCTCGGACGACAAAAATTGCGGACAAACATACAGACATTCAGCCGAACGCCTAGTTGCCAGTTGCTACTAAGAACTTCGTTCGCTTCGCTTACTCGATTGAATGCGATTACTTATTGTTTATAATATACATAGAAAACACTCAGATCCCAGTCAAATATGTGCAGAAAGTTTTGTCCCCCGGCGGCAATCGAACCCGCAAATCTGCCGGCTCTTGCGTATCTGCCGGTAGTTGGACATAGCTGTTGGACCACGGGTCGGGAGTGGGCTATAAGACCAACGCAACCACGGGCGTCGTGAAACAATGTTGGGCTTTACATAAACAATGCAGCATACAATCCTGATTTTATGTCCAGCCAGCTTCTCGATCATTCCGCCTTTCTATTTTACATTCATCATCATTTCAGCCCGTTTGCACCTATGCTGAGTATAAGCCTCCGCTTTAATGCGCCATTGTTTACGGTCCCTTGCGATTCTCGTCCACTGACACCCAACAGAACATAATATTAACATATATTTTATTTTAAATATTTAAAGAAAAACAAGGTTATCTCCGGTACCGGTTTTTAAAAAAAAACTACATCCTACTTCGATGTTTCCTTAAGGATAAATAAAATTGCACTTCATTTCAATACCTTACATACAGTTTCATACTTACATTTAAGTAGTTATTAAGAAATGCGTTATTATATTTTGTAATGAATCCCTTTTCGGTAAAAACCTTCTTCGAGTGATAGAGGAACTAAATGGCTTGTAACGTTAACTTGGCTTGTAGTTCAATGATGTGATAGTTAACACGATAAAACACACGCAATACATCATTACCTACTAGATCATCGTTGTTCAAGTTTATATCTGAGCAATCAATTGTAGTAGAACATCACACGGCGTTATCTAGCCATAATAATAATTATTTTGCATGACATGTTTATTCAGCAATTTCCGCACTATGGACGTTAGCAGACAAAAAGTAGGAGACCAGCGCAGAGCTATAGTTCGGAATAAGCTACTTTTATCTGCTACTGTAAACCAGATACCAACTAATGTGGAATCTTACCTACCATCACAACAACATGAACCACTAAACCCTACTACACAAATACAAGGTTCACAACGCATGCACTGGACCACTTAACATAACGAAACGATAATAAGGTAGTCCCTTATTATACTACAAATTCACAAACCTAGAAATTTATTCTCTTATAAAGTTAAGTCTGTCGTATTTAATAAGTTTGTTTGCTATGATAACCCTTCTTTGATCAGCTATTCTTTGCTCGCTTATATGTTCTAGGTGTAGGAATGCGCTAACGAAATGTTCTCGTAGCGGTTTTATACTAATAAAACGGCATATAGGAAGCCGCTACGAGAACATTTCGTTAGCGCATTCCCACACCTAGAGCATATATACTCCAATAGTCCTGTCAGCAACTGGCATTATTCCTAAACAACTTTTACAATCCTTAGATGCCTTAGATTTATCAAAAAACACTTACGCATTGCTACAAAAAGCAGCTATTCTTAACACTTGTAAGATCGTAAGAAAACTCCTTCAAACGGAACTTCCCAATGAAGTTCGATATACTGAGGTGCACTTGGCTTAGGTCAGTGTGCTTTCAGTCACTACCGGTTTTAATAACCGAGCAGAAAAGATAAAGAAATAATAATAATAATTTATTTATTTCAGACAGAAGTCCATAATTACATGTTTATAATAAAAATAATCAATAAATATTAGTTTCAAAAAAAATATAAAAATACGGCGTTCGCTTTATTACCAGAAAATCTTACTGTAAAGGGCATAGATTACATAAGAACTGAAAGTCCATGTATGTCTAAAAGAATTACAACTTTTTTAAAATACATGAAAACCACGTGGTGGAAAAGCAATGATTACAATCAGCATGGTGCGTACATGGTGCACGTCACCGTACAAATAATGTTATTGAAAGTTGGCACTCTCGTTTAAACAGAAAAAGTTCACCAGTTTCAATACTGCGATTGACAAATGTATTGATGGAAATGGAAGACGAGATGACAAGTAATGATGATGTGGTACGTCGACGGAAAGAAGACATAGTACCTAGTAGATCGCGATGATTTTATTATGTTAAGCCAGTTAGAAGTACTTCACAATCACATCACGGTAGGCCATTTCTTAGATAAGCTGAGATGATGTTCGTGTTAATATAATTAATAAATATTTTTATTAACATTGGTTTCCATTTAGGGTAGGCAGAAATCAGATTATGTCTGACAGGTATAATTATCTTAAATTTAGTCTTAGTGTAAACCATTGCGAATCGGAACCATTGAATATACAGGTGGTTTAAATAATTGACAACAGCTACTAAGGCACAAAGTAGGACATACAGAATTTTTTCCCCCCGTGGTCCTACTAATAGGACAAATTAGTAGGACCACGAGAAAACGGGTTTTTTTTTGTTGGCAAATTAAAGAATTATTTTCATCTTGGTTCGGACCCTAAGCATAGGGTATATACATACCTACAATACGATAACACTGACATATCATTAATTACGTATGTCTTACTGAATAATCACATCTATAACGCAGTGTACTTACAGAGGTTAAATCATATCAATAAAGGTTATTGCTTCCATATAACGTATAATTAGCCGTGGGGTGACGGCAGTAGAATGTTACCCCTTTTCTCATGCCCGTGGATGCAGTAAGAACCTGCTAAGGGATACCTCCGGAAGATGGACAGCAGCGTCTTTCCGTGTATCAACATCCCTTACTGCGATCGCCAACTCGCCTGCCAAGCGTGGTGAGTATGGCCACTACCCCTCATGGTGATCCATGAGGGAGGCCTGTGTTCAGTAGTGGACGTTTAACGGCTGAAATGATGATGATGATGATTTGGAATTCAATAAGTGGTTTTTGCGTGATGCGCGCACAAACAAACGACAGACACAAAAATTTCAAAAAAGTTTATATGTTCTATTACTTTTTCCGGTTTTTCCTCACCTAAAAATATTAATGTACAGACGCGGAAGGTTTACAATTTTAAATGCATACATATAGATAGACCCGAAATATACATATTTCTAATACAATATCGCTAACGAAAAATTTAAAAACAGATTTATATTCCAATTAGCTTGTGCCCGCCGCTTCGCATGCGTTGTACCCGGACAAAAAGTAGCCTATGTGTTAATCCTAGTCAACATCTACACGTTTGCAAAATTTCAGCTCGATTCGTACGTACGCTAGTTTTTGCGTGAAGAGGTAACAAACCTCCATACAAACAAACTTTCGGCTTTATAATATTAGTGAGATTATAGGTAATCAGATGATTATGTCTATTTTTTTGCCTAAATGATGTCACGAAAGTGATTACAATAAACCATTTCTAAAATATGTTATGTCCTTAATTATCTCGTCAGTTTATGTTGTGCGTCTATGAGTCTCTTGACTTAATAACGGCGCTAAGTATATCTACAACGTTATTTGGAACAGATTTTAATAACATCCTTGTAAATTTTTAATTTTCCGTGTTTTTGTTAGATTTGTGTTCTAAATGTTCAAATGTCTTCGTCCTTTAGATTGTTTTATTGCTTCTTTAGATTAAATTCTTTATTTAAATTAATTTAAATCTCGTATATTTTGTTCAAATGTTTTACACATTAAAATTGTGTCTCTTGTTATTTTTGGTTCAACTACTCTGCTTTTTAATTTTATTTAGATTTAAGTTTGTAAGTGGTAGTAAACTGTTTAGTCGCTAAATTGTGCACGCTGTGGCAACCTGTAATTGAGGAAACACACAGTCAACAATATTTTTAGAACATATTATTAACTCATGTTATGTGATTTTCTTGTTGGATGCCCTTTAATAAATAAATAAATAAACATTGCCGTACATACCGAAAAGCATATTTTCACTCCTCTTGCTCAAAAAGACCGTCATTGTGGCGTACCAGAGCGAAGAAAAAATAGCATTCCTTCCTCAAGGGGAAAAAGTTTTTGTCTGTCCAATGACAATGAGCCTAAAAAAACGTATTTAGTCATAAGTAGAATAATCATGAAAAAAGACTCGACTTATCACTGTTTCATAAAAAAAAATATCCATTTTATTTTTAATAAAATAAACTATTTCGTATTGTATTATTTAATTTTCTCGCAATCGTAGTGAAAAGTAGAGTGTAACACACGGCGCTAAAAACCCAACTCGGTTTCTATTTACTCCCTCGCTAAAGCTCGGGAGTAAAACCACAGATTTGGTAAAACTACCTCGTATATAATGGGTCATTTTAGCTCCTTGTATAACAATCTACTATTAAGATGACCTAGGCAAATTTGCTCTGCTTTCTCACTAGGAAATAAAAAATAATTAATATTAAAATCCATATATTATGATGATATAGGATTCAAGTATCCATCACCAGTAAATAAAACTTATTTTTTTGCTTTTCCTAATAAGAAAGCAGAGCAAATCAGTAATAACTAAGAATAACAAAATCCTACTTTGCACGGCAAAGTAGACGAGGCACATTAAGGATGCATCTAAATGTCTCCAAGTTTGCTTACCTCTCTGAATAATTCATAATCAGTGATATATAAAATGATTAAATTTGTATGCGATGCCTTAACTTAACAGAGGAGGTTCAGATACTTTGCGATTCTTAGCACATCGAAAATCGCCGGTAACCTACTTTGGTTTGCCAGAAAGAAAGTATGTAGTCACAATCAAAGTTTGGCGTTGTGAAACATGACATGATTTTAATTATGAATTGGTGAACTATATGTACTTAAACTATTACTTTGTTTACAACCTTTTACAGTCTTGGACGAGTCGAGACTTTATTTTGAAACTTCATAATTTTAGTTCGTCTTTATTAAAATTTAGCTTAAATCTGCGTAACTTCACCATTCACCTTCTATACTTGCATCAAATTGGTGGCGTGAAGGCGTGAAAGCCTTTTTTACCAATGATGCAGTATTTAATGGCCAGAAAATACTGACGAGCGAAACAAATTAATTTAGTAATTCGATATGACTCGGTTATCGTTGAGAAAACAAAAATATAATGTTATTCGTAAATTTTAAATGTCTCTTGCTTTGTTAAAGATTAGGTACCAGTATCTCGTTAGTGGAATAGCAGATTTCTTTACATTTTTTGTTGTAAATATCTGTAGGTGGTTGTAGATACCTACTCGTGACTACGTGAATACTTTCCCTTGGCTCTTTAGATCAACGCTTATAAAAAGTCGTAGTCCTCGTTTTTTTTTATAAAGAACTACTTAAGTACCAAATCTATCATTATCATGAACACTCAATACGCCACAAGGTTACAATGGACTTCAACCGTAATTCATTAAATTTTAGGTTTTAAATCATAAGATTATATGAGATTCTTTGATCAACATTTGGTATTTACCTGATTTACAAATATATATTTTGCTATGAAGTAATCGAATATGTTCAAATATTTCCCAATGAACAAACAAAGAGTAGGTAGACAAGAGTAGACTTGCAGTAATTGGTAGACAAAGCTAGGGATTTGTAAACCGAATGTTAACCGCCATTCCTTGCGACAAGATGCGGGATACTTATACAATTATCGTCGATAAATGCCTTTAAGTAATATATTCAATTCCATATTCGTCGCTTTTTTATTTTTGTTACGTGATAAAAGCTATTTGTACTGGGCCAGTGCGCTCTTCTTCATTGCCTGACCTGTGCTACAATTTTTTGAATAGCTAAACATTATCTTTTTTCCATTTACGAAATAATGATACTACACTAAGTGGGCAAAATAACAGTTCGCAACTTGCATGACTACTAGTTGTCGCCGCTTCGATGAGAAGTAGGACATCTGACATTGTGACCTACACAGGCTTTCCTCGGGGCTCCGATTACAAAATAATTGCGGTATCGCCAAATAAATGCTAAATAATTCATAACTAAAGAAGAATATCTGCTTTTAGAAAATTAATGATGATAATTAACCCTTGCGATAAAACTTAAGATTACTTAAACATAAACAGACACAAGTACTACGTTTTGTAAATAAATAATTCGAATTATATACTTGACTCACCTAAAATAGAAGAATCAATTCCTCATGAAGCCAGTCCAAGAGACGAAGTGAAAAAGCGCGCTGGTCAGCGAGCAAACATTTCACTAGTTTTCGTGCTAAACGTAAACCGTCGCATTCACATACTCCGCAATTATTTTTCGAGAGAAATTGCACGATTTACGGTAAAACGCGCATACGGTAGCCAAATGAGTGAACACTGAGTGAATCGGAACCGCAGCACGCGAGCGAGGAATGGGCGAGAGGCACAACCGCACGCGGCGCGCTCAGTGAGAGTTGTGTTGTGCCTTCCTCGGTCGCGTGTCGGCACTTCGGCAGCAAGGGACGAGGGCCGCGGCTGCATCCGCGAGATGCTGCTTGCCTATGCACTCGCGCCGGCGCATCACCGCCCCCGGCCGGGCCCCGAGCTACGGACTCTTCCGTTGGACCACCTGCCCGCAACACCGCCCACCGTTACCGCAACGCGCCAAAACTTACCCCAAAACAAACTTTCTCAACATCAATTTACCGCATGATTAACGATGCTTATTCTACTTCGTAGTACTTAAATATATTTACAATGTAAACAATTTTTACAATACTGAGTGGGAACGTAATTCTCCGTAATTTAAACTGTGATTTAAACCGCCAGCGCCAGGTTACCGTTGTTTATGATTACATCGCAGTGTCAACAAACAAACCTAATACGACTACCTACTATGTACGTATATTGCCTAGATGCGTTTGTAATTCATACAATACATCCTTATTACTTTTGGTAAATAAAGCAAACATAGCTCTACCTACGCTGCTTCGGTGTAGAAGTTGACGATTGACTTAAACTATCGAAATATTGCTTTTGGAAATCAACATTTATATGATGCAATTTATATCAGCAATCATAAATATGGTTCTAGAGGAACAATACCGGCAAGTAATAGAAGGAACAGATGTTCATGCAAAACTGTTCCACGTGTCACTCATGAGTGAACACCGTGGTGGTTCATCAGCCGCTAACCCCAATATATCCGTCTCTTACTTACCAAGGGAGAATTCCATCAGCCCTCCTTTGCATGCTCCGGGTAGGTGTTGTGTAGGGCTGTTTGGACGTTGTCAGTGGCAACGGTAGCCTGATACAAGTCTGCCTTCTACCGCCAGTGACCTAACGAGCACCATCGCTTCCACTCGACAATACCATACCGTAGATAGTTTAGTGTTTAGTGCAACTAGGATTTCAAATTCATTTTACCAGTAAGTTTTTATTTATATGTACCCTACTTCATGGTAAAGATTCTCGATTATTTTTTATTTTGACCTCGAAGGTGCACTTGAACCAGTTGCTGCAGTTGAGCTATTCTACTGGCATTTGTATTCAAAACTATTTATGTAGCTTTTGTACTTTAAGCGGACTTTCATATTTTAAGCGGAATTTTGACCACAATATAAACGCAATTTTTATATTGGTATTAAACGATTATCTTAAAACATATGTTTGTAAGTAGTAGGACTTACCTATATATTATTTTAAATACATGTGGTATTAAATCAATGTGCTTTAGCACTTTACCTCTTCCTCTAATAGCGTGCCAGTCTTAGTCATCTAGATTGTAACTTACGTAACTACTTGCTAACTACCCCGTCCCGTATAACTTTATTTGCTAAAAACTCACGGTAAAGCCTGTTTGGATTTGTCACAAGGTTGTAAAACTCACGTGTTATAAAAATACACAATTTATTAAAGGATTTTAACATACAAACTTGTATAGCCTACCTGTCAGTAAAAATGTATACTAACAGGTACGCTAAGTTCTTGTAAGTCTTAACCCCTCCTAAATTAAAAAGTCTTGTTGAGCTTCATCAAATTAGAAGCAAGAATTAACCCGATATCATTTACACAGTTGAGCGAGTTGAAAACTTATACCTTCGAGGCTATTTTGTAGGGGAACCTAACGTAGAGTTTTATTACAATGTATTTGTCTTTTTGTTTCAGATACAAACTTTACAATATATTTATTTTGTGATGATGGTCATAAAACACAATGACTCTATCCCATTCTATTTTTGAAAGCAATTTACCAACTACGAGTAACGTACACAATGCATCTACAAACATGGACTCGCTCTATTGCTCACACCTTTGGAATAACAGCTGTTTGCGAAATGCGATTATTACTGCACCACAAAACGAAAGCCAAATGATTAAATATTGTTATACATGTAGAGGTAAAATAAGAAAATATGAACTGACAAACAATTTCCAACCAAACAATCATTCCACGCCTAACGGAAAATGGACTTTAGATAATGTAGAGTCGGCCGCTACTGAATTGCAAGAAAATACGTTAAATAGTAGTTGCGAAGCTATACGTTCCAACACCACAAACGTTTCTAGTAATTTAGGAGCAATAAATTTGGAAAGCAAGCAATACATTCCGTCGATATCAGGTCAAATAGATTCCAGTTTCCGTCATAAATACGTATCACGTGAAACTCCACCAACTAACCCAAATCGGCGAAGACTGAGAAAAAGTCTCAGGGGCATGGGGTGCATCGTAAACTTTGCTCTGACTGAAAGTCCTGTGAAGAAACGAACTCAAATACAGGCTTGCTCAATAAGTGTGATGATTATTGCAATCGTAGTTATAAGTTTTATTTTAGTTAACTTTACTACGCCTAATTTTATACATGCCATGAATGCCAGTAGTACAATCGTAGTGCCAACTGAAAATTATAATAATACTAAAACATCGGCAGCCATAACCAAAGTGTATGCAGATCTACCTCCTACTGATAACGTCATCACGCCTGAACCCTCCACGTCTACTGAGTACGTCACTACACTAAACAGTGGGGAGAATAGTTCAGAGAACGTATCAAGTGTTTTGTTGAAAATTAGGAAAAATATTAGGACATATCCAAGACATAAGAATCATAGTAGCCCTAAACCAAAAGAGATTATAAACAGAGACCTGTCAGAGAGTTTTTGTGCGTGCCAAAGGAACGAAATCTGTATGTTAGACGAGAGCAGCGGACTCTCTGTGTGCAGAGCGTCGAAGGATGAGGATGATCCTACGGGTAAGACAATCTTTGATAGCATATTTTATTATAAACCCGTCGTATTTAATTCAATAAGCTCTTGTGGAAAAGCTGTTTTGTCACACACCATTCCAAACTTTTTGAACATAAAGAAATAATGATATCAAGCAATGTTTATTCAATGTTTAATTATCATTAGATTTGGTTTCTTAAGTACCTAGTTGAGTTTCGAGGCAAATCACCTGCTTGCTGGTAGGATGATATTGTTCCAGCTTTATAGAAATAAGTCGTATATTGGCACTAACTCGCGAAGAGTCGCGTAAAAGAAAAGATACCTTTACACAACAGTAGATTTTACAGAGTGATTAGATAGATTTGCAGAAGTTTCATAAATACAAACCCCTATTTACGTCAATTTGTAAATGTAGAACTTAATTTTACCATAAACTATATCAAATGAGTTTTCATTCATCATCATTTCAGCCGTAAAACGTCCACTACTGAACTAAGGCCTCCCTCATGGATTTCCATGAGGGGCAGTTGCCATACTCACCACGCTTGGCAGGCGGGTTGGTGAGCGCAGTACGGGATGTTGATATACGGAAAGACGCTGCTGCCCATCTTCCGGAGGGGTCCCTTAGCAGGCTCTTACTGCATCCTCGGGTAGGTGAGGAGGGGTAACATTCTACTGCCGGCACCCCACGGCGAGTTTTCATTACAAGGATTAAAAATGTGCTTATTGTACCATATTGGTGATCTAATTAGGTATAAATATGGATAAGGGGATTTGTGGAACTTTTGTCCAGAAATCACCTTTTAGAACCGTAAGGGGATTAACTGGACACAAAGTCCAAAAATCCGCATCGCAGGGGATCATCCCAAGGGATTTCTAGAATCCTATGACGGGACTCTTTAACAAATTGACGCATTATAACATTACAAAGATCGTCACATTTACGTCACAGTTTAATATTAAACTATTTCAGAAACCATCAGCTAGTATTTTTTGTTTATATGACATGTTCCTAGTGTATTTTATTTTAATCTGTGTCTGTTCTGAAATAAAGTTTTATTTTATTAACTCCGGTTATCTCCTAGGTTGCGGGGGTCTATGCGCCCTAGAGACGGAAGCATGTCAACTAGTGGATAAAACCCGCGGGGTGCGCGTGTGCCGCCTGCTGTCCATGGTGATATGTTCTCAGGATGAATGGCGTTGTCGCAACGGACTCTGCGTGCCGTCCGAAGCGCGCTGCGACGGCTCTATACAATGCTACGATCGCTCCGATGAAATGCTCTGTGGTAAGAACTTAGTTTCGCCGTGAGGCGTGAGGCAGCAGAATGTTGCCCCTCCTCTCATGCTCGTGGTGGATGCAGTAAGAGCCTCCGGAAGATGGGTGGCAGCGTCTTTCCGTATATCAAAAAAAAAACTAACTTTTCGCAAACGAAACTTAAATCGAAAAATTGTCTTCGCGCCCCCTATAATGGTTAAACATACCTATTCAGCGATACCCTACACGATGTGAAAATCAAGAATTAAAAAGTTCATACCCGCACGTGTACGTTACGTATATGCAGAGGCGGCTCTAGCCCTTGTGGCGCCCGTGTGCCACCAGTATCCTGGCGCCCCCTAGTAGGAGCGGGGTCAAAATGGAATACTTACAGTTATATTTTCATACGAAAATTCAGATGCAAATAGTGCAATTTTAAATGATGTCAAGAAGCTTTTTAGGAAGGAAGGGGTTACAACATAAAAATATATTCTTCGATATCACTGTCACTCGTTGTTAATTTTTTTTCGCTAGCTGTTTTTGATGACATCTGACCCCGATGCATATCGCAATAATTGTGTAAACAATTAACGAAATCTTATCTTTTATATAATTTTTATCAAAAGAAAAGCCGATTTACTTCATATTTACATGTTTACTCAAAAGTGATACTTAATTCATTGCATCAAGGCTTATTTCGCAAAACTACGGAGCAGCGGTAAAACAAAAATTGCGGCACGCGTACACAAAGCCTTTGAAAATAACCGCTGGCGCCGCAACGTCCCTTGCAATTTGAATTTGAACTTTATGTCATTCTAATACAGCCGCTATTATTGCTAACTCAATGATGGTCGGCGTGTTTTCAAACGAATCAAAACAGGTGCCGTTAAAGGCTACGTTTATTTTGTCACACAATTTACAATTAATCCATATACAATAATAAGGTTTATAAAATAAAATAAAAATGTGACAAAAATGGTCATTACTCAGCATATGCTGTGGCAGAACGGGTCCGTACCACAGCGCTGGTCTTCCGTAGTGACCGAAGTATGCGGATGGTGGCTACCGCGATACAAAAATGCAGTACGCTAAAATAAAATATAATAACAAAGTAGCTATTAATATCAAAAAAATAAACAAAACAATATATAACTTTTTGTGAATTAGATAACAATGTTTATTCATGTACATGAACTAACCAAAAATATATGAACTGAAACAATGAAAATAAAATAACAAGTAGAGAATTATTTACATATATGTATTCAAAACGTACTTACACTTAGGTGTGGTTTGTCCGAGGCCCAGAACGACGGGTCATATTGACGAAGTTATATTGAGATTATATTAATGACTTTTTTAGATTTTTTTAAATGAATGAACTGTTTTACAATTTTTTATTGGAGGTGAAAGGTTATTCCAGCATTTCGTGGCCGCGTATTTAAAGCTGCCACAAAATGCAGCCGTTCTGTGCTTCGGACATATCAACCGGGTGGATAGACGGACGTGGCGGTTTGAGAAATGAAGTTTCTCAAATAGGTAACTTGGCTGTTGGTTCCTGGTGACACCAAAAAGCAGAGTGGCGAAATGGAGAGTTCGGCGGGACGACATAATGAGGAGACCATTGGCATTTATGTAAGGCCAGATGTGGACACGTCTAGGAATAGGATAACAAAAACGAATACAGGCGTTTTGTATTCGTTGAGTTATTTTATTGTGCGAGTCAAAAGGCAGTCACTAAACACACAATCAGCAAAATTTAATTTGGACAGAATGAGTGAGTCCCATAGTTTTATCCTTAGGTTGACACTTATTTATTCGCGCATACGGTACAACACGGATAGACGGTATAAGCAAGTTTTTATCGTTTGCAGAATATAGTTTTCGAAACGTTACGCGCCTGTGGTAGTGATGCAACACTACGCCAATATACTTAATCTTTAAATAACTGTTTTAAGGCAGATTTCACGTTGAAACAAAAGTAATTGTGTAGAGTAGGTAAAGACGCAGCTTGTGGTGGCGCGTCTTGCTTTGCTACCGCGCGGCCGGCGGCATCAGCCGAAACACGGGCGCAGGGTCTTTGAGTGCGCCACACGCCGTGAACACAAGCGCGCCGTGAGCGACGCACGCATCTTTGAAGGTGTCGCATTAGAGGGCGCTCGGCGCCCCCTTAGACCCGGCGCCCGTGTGCGCCGCACACCCTGCACTATAGGTAAAGCCGCCTCTGCGTATATGGGAGGTACCCCATATTTATTTAGATTTTTTACCGTTATCTCGACGTCTATATTTTATATGTCTATGCAAAATTACAGCTTTCTGAGACTTATAGTCTCTTCGTAAATCCGAAGATAGAAGGCCAGACAGGCAAAGTATTATTTACATATAAACTACAAGGGTTTGTTCCTACGGAACCATACAAATTTTGCGGTTGCCTGGCAAATGTGATACATGTTGTTATATTTGCGAGTATAACCTAGTTGTTACATTCATTTTTAAGCTTTTATAGCTCTATTGTTATGTACAAAAAAATATTTGATAATTGTTAGCCTCACTGTGACTAACTGTATGGGTACCATTGGATAGGTTCCATCATAATAACATTCACATATTTTTGATGCAGATTGCGATTTAACAAAGCAGTTCCGATGTGGCCACTCCATCTCCTGCTTCGAAAACTCAAAACGTTGTGATGGGGTTATCGACTGTTGGGATGGATTGGACGAGGTCAACTGCACAGCTGGTAAGTAATTTCCTTATACAGGATGTATTATAATATGTAAACTGACCCGCAACATAATAACCCATGAAAACAAGTAGTTTTGGAGGGAAAAATAATGGAAATGTCGTATATTTTGTCATCTTTTTTTATTTATTTTTATTTACAATTTTACTATTTGGTAAGATGTGAAGCTCTGAGGTCATAATCGGTTTATTACATTTAAATTTAAAAAAAACTGTCGGTTTTAGGTACCTATGACTCAAAAAATAAATAAATTCCTTGATAAGATCTACTTTTTCGATCACAGTGTCACACATTCACTGTCAAAACATAACGATTGACCGTGGTCGGTTTGCTAGGTACCTACATAATTTATGAGAAATGTAGAAACAACTTGAACATGCCCTGCGGGGAGACAACAGTCCTAAAATATTTTTTTCAAAGTAAGGTCTGATATCTCCCCTGTCTAGGGGAGACACCAAGATTTTTTTCCTGATATGATCCAGCAGGGGAGACAACAGACCTACATCATTTTCATTTGTACCTGTAGCACCCACCCTGTAGGGCAACTCTGCGGAGGTCAATAACCCTGTTAAGAATCAGCTGGTGTTTAGGTTGCCATTATCGTATAATCAGCTTTTGAAGTTAAAACTTACGTAGTCATAATTTAAAATCACCGAATCCTGTAGGCTGTACATACATAACACATTTTTTGCTCGATTCGAGACTGTTAGGGACTAGTTTCGAGACCTAGTTTTATTTTTCCTGTAATATTTACATTTAGATAGGTACCTACCTACCAATATAAAGTACGTGATATAATTCCCTACTTGATATTTATTTGAGACCCCGTTCAGCCCTCTTTGCTATGAATATTTTTCGACCTTACGTCAAATTTTAAAAGGCAACTGCAACAATTTTATATAATACCTAATAAAAAAATTAAGTAACTCCCAAGTAACTCCCCTTTACCTAGTCTCGGAGGTTACCTTATTTTTTGTAATGTGTACCCTCAGTCTTACAATCTACACATCATGCCCTTTAATTTGATTCCACACTTGGGTATATTTGAGAACATTCGATTGTTCACCTCTACTTTCAACCCCCATATCTCATGAATGCCTCGACCGATTTCTATTAACTTTCAGTTTTGCATTCTACCCATCATTTCCTTTCATTGCCACAGAAAGACACAGACACACACACACAAACAGGTCAAACTTATAACACCCCTCTTTTTTGTCGGGGGTTAAAAATAAGAGAGCACGTTATGTATTTTATTTTTGCTCATTTTGTGATCACGTTTATGAAAACAGTTTTGTCATTTCGGACCCTCCTCCCAAACGGACATGTATCTACGAGTAGGTATCTTATGATGTCCTAAGCACCGCTGATGCTAAATAAATAATTTAGATCATTATTATCTATTATCTAGATCATCAATGGGTAGATCTAGATGTGAAATGCCAATTTTGTATAAGACGTTATACTTACAAGGCAAAAAGTAGATTGGTAAAATTAATGGTCCATAATAAAAGCCATTGATAAAATGGAGGAAACTTAACCTTTAAAACATCTTTAGCCAAATAATATGCAAAAAATAATCTTTAGTAAGCTGGTTTAAGTAACGACCTAATTGATAATTTGACACACAAAAGTACTTCTTACCGTTTAGTGGCTCACGAAACTGGGTTATGAATGTGTTCACTCAACCTAACGGGGCTGCTTATAGCAGACTTCCTGAGTATTTGTTGAAAACCGTTTAAATGTTGAAAGTCGTTTAAATGTTGAATAATAATTCCATTAAATTTAATCAAGTATAGTTTTGTATTATCTCTGGCTATTTTAAATAAGTGAGTTTGTTTTGCTTACTGAATAGGTAAGATCATAGAGCCTAAAATCAAAATAACTGGGTTATGGAAAAAAAAATATTTAACGAAAAAAATGTACGGTACTTCTTGACGGAATTGAAGAAGGTTGATTTTAATGATATTCTTATAACCGGAAAAAATACTTCTGATAGTTATAACTTATTTAATAAATAAATAATAAATAATGCTCGACAAATCACACAGCATCATCTAGCCCCAAGCTAAGCAGAGCTTGTGTTATGGGTACTAGATGACTGATATACTTAATACATTATACTACATAGATAGATATTTTTATTATATATAGAAAAACACCCAGAACACCCTGAACAAATATCTGCAGATCGTACAGACATTTGTCCCGAGGCGGGAATCGAACCCGCAACCGCTTGCGTCGCAGGCGGACCTTCGCCCGCTGCGCCACAGAGGTCGTCGCTGAAGTTATAAAAATACTATTAGACCAATGTATCCCCAAGGTAAAATAAAACATAACAATGAAAAAAACATGGCTAACGAAAGGGATTAGGCAATAATGCGCAAACAGAAGACTACTAAAAAATTATTAACCGAAACAAATAATCCTCTTCTTAACAAATACTATAAACAATATGAAAAAACACAAAAAAAACTGTCCTTGCCTCATGAAAAATCCAATGTATCAAAAAAAATGAAAATTCAGTTAATATCGTCAAAACAATGCGGCACATAGTGAAAGAAAAAACGAACAAACTACCTCCAAAAATAAAAAGAAATATAAAGCTAAAAATTAATAACATCACTACAGATAATCCTTTTCTAATAGCAGACGCATTTAACTCATTCTTTACATCTATTGGAGAAAATGATTCTTCATTCACACCATTGGGGCGACCAATTATAGCGCCAGTCGAAAATTCAATGTTTCTGTACCCCGTTACACCACTTGAAATATGTAAAATAATAAGAAATTTTAAAAATAAAAGAAGCTTCGGTTACGACGAACTACCGCCCATGCTTATAAGAAGATGTGCAATAGAGTTAGCATCACCGATTTCATTCATAATAAATCAGTCATTCACGGAATCATGCGTTCCTGGCGCTATGAAAATATCTATTATAAAACCACTTTATAAAAAAGGTGATCATAAAGATACTAACAACCGTCGACCAATTGCATTACTGCCAACATTTACTAAGATTATAGAAACCGCAATGTCAAATAGACTAAACTCATATTGCGAAAAATTTAAGATTTTCAATGATTGCCAAAACGGATTTAGAAAAATCGATCCACATCATACGCTGTGTATAAGTATGCCAACGAAATATTAAATATTATAGATGATAAAAAATACGCCATCGGTATGCTGCTTGACATGAGCAAAGCTTATGACAGAGTTTTATTTAATATCCTGTTAAAAAAGCTTCATGGTATTGGCATTAGAGGTTCAAGTCTTAATTGGTTTATCTCTTACTTCAAAAATCGAGTTCAGTTTGTAGAAATAGATCATTACGACCATAGAACAGGAATCATTAGAAAAATTACATCAAAAAAGCGTATGTCACTAGATCCAGCCCTCAAGGTAGTGTCCTTGGTTGTATTTTATTTCTCATCTACATAAATGATTTACCAAAAATGATCGACTCATCCTGTTCTTTATTTGCAGATGACATATCAGTAGTACTCCCGTGTAAATCTGACTCCAACACTTAGATTCACACTTGAACTGGAAAGGACATATTAAACAAGTAGCTTTAAAGTTATCTAGGTTCACATATGCATTATACGAACTAAAGACATCTACCGATATTAAAACCGCTACCACCGCCTACTATGCTTATGCGCATTCCTGGTTACAATATGGGGTAATACTTTGGGGTAATAGTTCAAATGTAATTAAATTATTTACTCTACAAAAACGTTGTATTAGAAACTTCCATGAAATGACAAGCTGTAAACCATATTTTACTAATGAAAAAAAATTAACTATACCATGTATTATATATTATATATATTAGCAATAAAAATTTTTGTGAAAAAAAATTAAATTTTTTCAAAATTTATAACCGTCCAAAACATTTGCGGCCTCGAACTAGATTAGATAACCTCTTTTCAAAATTACACATCTTTCACACAGGACCTCATGCAATGTGCATAAAAATTTACAATAAAATACCCAAATTGCCGTGGAGTGCCGGCAGTAGAATGTTACCCCTCCTCTCCTACCCGTGGATGCAGTAAGAACCTGCTAAGGGACACCTCCGGAAGATGGGCAGCAGCGTCTATCCGTGTATCAACATCCCATACTGCGCTCACCTACCCGCCTGCCAAGCGTGGTGAGAATGGCAACTACCCCTCATGGAGATCCATGAGGGAGGCCTGTGTTCATCAGTGGACGTTTTATGGCTGAAATGATAACCCAAAGAAATTCAAAACGAAAGCCAACTATTCAAATTTAAAGCTATCCTTAAAAATATCTAATAGAGCACAGTTTCTATAGCCTGCAAGAATTTTTAGACCAGTAGATTGTATAATTTCTTATTTTATGTTTGTTACACCATTTCAGTATAGCCGTATCTTGTTATTATTTCGGTTCAAAAGCAACATTGTAGGTTTTAAAAAAAAATTATATATAATTTTTAAAGTTGTAAGATTACTAAGTTAAGTACCTACATATATTATTTTTTGTTTAGTCTGATAAGTGTAAGAATTTTTAATAATGTTTTTATTTAATATTAATTGTCACCTAGCGTCATTATAATATTGTTGTGCCCTAGCCGGGTCCATGTCTGAAACGTTTATATAATAAGATCTTTTGTACAACATGGTTACAATAAACTATTTTGACTTTAAAAGCACAACGCCTGCAGCTATTATATTTAGGTAGTGGGTATGTATGCAGTGTATATAATGGATCGGTATCAAAACGACTGGATTTACAAAATTATCTGTTCTGCATAAGGACTAGATCGCAAAATGACTACAAATGCAGAAAGTCTATTTCTCAAGATGACATGGTAGCCAAAACGACCACCGAGCAGAAGGTCTTCATCTCTGAATGGCTTAGTATCAAAACGACTAGTTCGAAAGACGGCCACCTCGTGGAACATCTAAATCTTTAAATGTCTTATTAGCGAATCGACTAGATCGCGGAAGAACTTAATCTCAGAATGGCTTAGTAGCAAAAATATTTGTAATTAAAATGAACAAACTTGAATACAATAAATAACTGACATGGACATAAAAAAACAGTTATATAACAATTTGCTCCTTTTTAATACTACCACTAAAAAAACCTGATCAACAAAAACAAGCACCATGTATGTAGGTACCTATATCTTGTCCACCTAGTATTTTGCTTAGATTGGGCAGCATGTTGTCAATAAACCTCAACCCCATCTGCATAGGTAATGAACCTAGTAGTTGGGTTTGACGATGACGACATAGTGCATGTCGCAATGTTAGCGATTATAACAGGACCGTAGAGAATGGTAGATACAATAAACTTAAAAAGGTTATATAGATACTTCATCCACATCCCAAATGAACCAAAAAAATTCCAACATTATTGGTCTGTTCCAGAATGCCCCAAGGAAGAGTTCACATGTACAGACGGGCAATGCATTCTATCTTCGAGGTTTTGTGACGGGTTCACCGACTGTGCCGACGGAAGCGACGAGCCCGGTGGCTGCGACGCTGCCTGCGGAGCCCACGAGGTCCGCTGCGGGAACCATCGGTGCATTCCGAGGGTAGCCCTCTGCGACGGACAGGACCAGTGCGGTGACGCTACAGACGAACTGCAGTGTCCGAAATGACCACTGACAGAGGCCCAGACTAAAGTGCACATAGTTCTTCAACTTAGTTTACGGATAAATAAATTATTATAATAATGTCTTTTAGTCTTTATAGCGGAAATACCTACCTACCTACCTCTACAATGAAATAGGTAGGATACCCCCAGTAGTACTCGGGGTAGACCATGTTCCTACTGTTCCTAGTTTTCTAAGTAGTAGGTATATAAAGTTTAGTACTTACGTTACGAGGTAGGTAAGGTATAACTTATTTATAAGTAGGTATCTTATTTTTGTTTATTTGTTTACTGCCGGCACCCCACGGCATAACTATGAATTTGCGCGGTAAACGTGTCGTCCGACTTGGCTGATTCTTACTGCATCCACGGGCAAGAAAGGAGGGGCAACATTCTACTGCTTCCACCCCACGGCATTTCTAATAAATAGCGCGGTAAACGTGTCGTGCGAGTTTGGCAAATTCTCACTGCATCCACGGGCAAGAAAGGAGTGCCGGCAGTAGAATGTTGCCCTTCTATTGCCGGCAACCCATGGCAATTCTATAAATTAGCGCGGTAAACGTGCCTTGCGAGCTTGGCAGATTCTCACTGCATCCACGGGCAAGAAAGGAAGGGCAACATCCTACAAACAGTGAATAAATTTTTCACCTTACCCCCATGTGAAAGCGGCCAATTCACACATTTCGACTAGGTGTAGAGTTTGTGAAGTTAGGGTTTTTAGACTTAGAAGCTTGGCTCTACATGAAAATGTTATGGTGTGAATTCACTTCTTTTTGTTACTTGCTATAAAACAATATTATGACGACTAGCTGTGCCCGCGACTTCGTCCGCGTGGACAGATGTAGTAAGCCTGCTTAAGACCGTAAATAAGCCGTACAATACCTACTCGTGTAGTGACCGTAATAATAAGCAGAGAAATCAGAAAATTCGAAAAATGCTCAGAGCGAGAGTCAAGTATTTTAAGTTTGTTAATTTCCAAAACAGCATGTTCGTGGCATACTCAGAAAATTTTACGAAAATAAAATGAACTGCTCTATGGGTAAATATTTTTTTTATTAAATCTTTTCAAAGTAGAGTACTTTACTTGGAGAGTACTTTGAGGCTGGTGGCAGCCTCGTTTTTCTCAAGTTTTATGCAAACCAGGTTTCGAAACAGTTTTTCCAGTCCGCCACAGACACCTCGTTTAAAGCCTGCTTTAACGCTGACTGCGCATCTTCCGGTGACGAAAATTGTATCCCTTTGAGTCACACGGTGCTTGGTCAGGGCTGTAAGAAGGGTGCGGCGTGCTGCTTAGGAAGCCCCTCGTTTTGAGTGCTGTGTGCGGTGTGCGCGGGCGCGTTGTCGTGGTGGAGCAGTAGCTCTGTATTTGGTTGCTAGTTGTTCATACATAACAGAGAAAACTTCTGCCAAGCCTTTGATATTTTATCCTTCGGCGTTGATGCTTTTTTGATTCCGTAAAAAAATTGATACCAAATAGCTAAGTTAAGTCAAATTAAAAAAACTCGCGATCAAAATCATTTTCCCGCTTCTAGGTCGTTTCACTATGGCAGGCGTTGATTCGTTTTGAAACACCGAAAACGTCGACTGGCGCTTTGTTTTTGATAAATCCAGGCCTCATCATCCTGTGAAAATGTCGTGTAAACACGCCGATATGTTGCTGATGCATGCTTCGACCATTGCATTATCAAAGTGTTGATCTTCATCAAGCAAATGACGCGCTTGGCATGCAACCTGGTAAGTGGGGTACAAAACTTCATCAACCTTTCGCAGTTCGGCAAAATATTTATGTACTTGATGGGTACTCGAACTGTATTTCTATTTATTTATTGCATCATGTACAGGTTTGTATAAGGTCTAAGGTCGCTGCAAAGTTCATGATTTCATCCAATTGAATAAATTGCTGTATGTAGAAGTAAGCGTAAATAATAGCATTCGAAATTGTTTGGGTGAACTGCGTATACTCTTCTGATGAAAGAACATCTTTGATAATTCTTTAATTTAATAAAAAAACCTACTTTATAAATAAAATTTTAAGCGAAAAGTCCACTGGCAATAAAATTTGCGGAAGTTGATGCTCAAGCGACTTCCAACGTGTAAACGCTCGCGTAATTTGACTTCTGCAAGTTTTAGCCTATGTTCAGATGACCGCGCGGCACCGCGCGGTTGACTCGGCGCGCGGTTTGAGATTGTAACAAATCAATGTTGTTGTTTACATGACCGCGCGGCTCCGCGCGGCGACGCGCGGCTTAAGATCTACAATCCTGTATCGAACTGTTCAGATGACCCGCGCGGCACCGCGCGTTCATCTGAACATAGGCTTAGTGACTTGCCGATCTTGCTGCAAGTCCCACGTGTATACGGTTGTTTTGACCTTGCAGCAAGCGCTTGCATCTTTATTTTATTCACACGAAAAAGTTGGAAGTTTTTAGAGCAAGTTCATTAGCGCGATTGATTGTAGAGGTATAGGTCGTTTACATAATGAAATTGGCGTTTTGTATGAGAGGAACATAAAATTGACTTTTTTATATAATATATTTCATTAATCAAAATATGTACCATTGCTATCTATGCACTTTTGCCATCTTATAGGTAGTTCATTGATCCCTTTGCTAAAAACCATTCGGACGGGAATCAATTAAATCTTTGAAGGCGGTTTCGACTGCCCCATCGGAGTTGAATTTTTTCCCCTTGCAAGAAGTTATCCAAATTTCTAAAAACATGGTAGGTAATCTGTTGGAGCAAGGTACAACCCCCTACAACACCTACAAACCCCTGCAACACCTACAACCCCCTAAAAACATCTACAAACGTCTACAAACACCTATAAACCCCTACAACACCTACAACCCACCAACATTTTCCATACGATTCCGAAAAAAAATACGCATTACGCCCGTAAGGCTCAGCGCAGACAGAACGGAGTGCAGCGGAGAGGATTTTATTAACGCACTTGAAAATAAACTTTATAATTATTACCATAAATGCTTGAACCTGACAAAAAATGCTCGCGCGTCCTCGAAGATACGCGGGAATACCCGCGCGGCGTTTTGCACTTTATTTTAATAACTATAAAGTTTATTTTCAAGTGCATTAATAAAATCCTCTCCGTTGGGCTCCGTTCTGTCTGCGCTGACCCTTAAACGCCGAAATCTTCATAATCATCATTTATATCATATTCCAGCCAGTCGGAAGTGGGAGATCAATGATGTCAGTGAGTCAGTGAGTGGTAGTCTAGCTTTATATAATGTAAAAAGGATAAAATCCTCTTTTTTTGTTGTATCTGGGATTTAGAAGGGTTTTCGATGATACCTTCAGGTCTTGTGTTGTCTTGTTCTTCAAGTGTTTGATTTTTCAGACAACTACCACCATTGTTAAATGTCAACCAATTTACACAAAACATTAATTCATTTAATACACACAAACTTGTGTTGTTGATGTTGTGTCATGTTGAATCATCCGGTCTAATTAAGACAACCGTATGAAAAAATCCGGTAGTTTTAGAATTTTGTAACTAAACGCTTCAGCGTCGTTCCTCGCATGTCGTTACCCAAGCGCTTAGACGGACGAGTATCGTCTAAGCCCAAGCGCGGGTTTATCTAACCACTGCAATATTATAGAATTGCATATTATAATTCAAAATCGTTAAGACTTTCAAGACCAATCAAATGTGTCCAAAAAAACAATACTGGAAATATTTTAGGTTCTAATAGTGTTAAATTTTTCAACGAAAGCGTTTACTAATTCGTTCGCCTCTCTGTGCTAAGTGTCTGTACTTTTGTATGAATTGGAAATTGTTGTAATGAGACGTTATTATTAAAAAGTAAAGACTGCAAAAACTATTATCCTCGAACCTTTTATAGATGGCGTTTTTTTACTCGTAAAAAACGCAAAATAATTTGACAATTTCAGCAATCAAATCTACCAACCTTAGAATAAAAACACTATAGAAAGATAATCTTCATAGGTACAAGCGCTCTGTCAAAAATGAAGCACTTTCCGATTCACCCAGATGTGACGATTACTAGCTTACGCTGCGCTCGGCGACACGCACACATACACTTGTCTAATGTTGCCAGAGGAGGTGCAATTTCCCCGTAAGCGAGGAAATTATTCCGCCGCTGATAACCATTTGTTTTTGGCAATAATACGTAATATATACCTAATAAGTGTGATTAAAGTATAGGCTTGGTAATGTTAACTTGTAACATTGCGGGAACGTCTATATAAATGAAGAAAACAACAACAATTTTCAACAATTTATTTTTTAATTCGAATGAAATACAGTAGTAAATTAAAGTTGAATCTCAATATAAGTTATATAAAAACCACAATGTATTAAACATTATTACGACGTCAACGACGATGAAAAAGTAATAAACCGCGATTTAAAACCCGTACAAACTACATATATTATTTACACAAAATTTTCATTACCTACATCAAAACAACGTTTAACAAACTAATATTTTTATACACAGAACACCTAGTACACGTTTGTGTACTGCTTGTTCTGTGCGGCGTATGATAGGAGCCGCCACAACGGCAATACATTTTTAACCGTACAGGCCTCATAGTAAGTTAATAAAAAAATGTATTAAGGGCCGTGTACCAGCCAACGACCTTAAGGATTTAGGCGGAATCAAATATGTCCCCTGCGCCAAACGTATCTAGCCCCGGCACACGCTCGGCGTCCGTAAAAACACTTTTAGTTCTTAGTTATTTTAATATAATATTTTATTATTATTACTTTAGTGCCGTGGGGTGCCAGCTAAAGAATGTTACCTCTCTTGATACAGTAATAAACTGCCAAAAGATACCTCCGGAAGATGGACAATAGTATCTATCCATGTATCCACTCGGTGTAATGTACGTATCTTCGTTATTAAAATGTTTTGAACATATTCATGTATTTTGGGTTGGCTTCCAATGTACTTCTTCACGACTAAGCCTTATATTTTTCACCCATTTGTCAGCAATAACAGGGTCGACATGAATCCTTTGAACAACAAGTTTTACCTCTAATTTGTGATTTTAACAGTGTGGTAATAAAATTTGTTTCAGTCTTCTCAACTTTCAAGTAACAGAATTTCAGGTATGATATCGTTAAATCACACAAACACCTACATTAGAGAGCGTGTCACCTAATTAAATATCAGTAGCAAATTAATCAGTCAGTTAAAATGGGATAATATCCATCCACAATCGGGCAACACTGAGCATTGAAACAGAACATAAACAAAAATTGTCTATTTTGACCTAATTAACTAGAAAATTCTATGAAATATTGTATGCTTACCTGTGAAAAGTAAGTAGCTTTAACGGTGAAGGAAACATCGTGAGGAAACCCGCGGCTTAGTTAGCTTCAGACGTATTGACCTGTTCTTTCCTCTGAATAATAGCTGACTAAGCTGAGAGGATGGTATAGGTGCTGGGCAAGCCTAATCCATCTAACAATGTCCCAGGCACTGCAGCGTCCCGTACAGCATGATTACCAGTTGCTGACGCTGTATAAATCATCTATAATAGATGCAAAGGCCTTACCTACCTGTGAAAAGTGATATTGTTAAACATCTTTTGTTTATCAGATGTGTTGTGACACAATTTAATTGCACAAACCGTCATAATTATTTTTTTTGCGCGAGACACGTTCGGCGTGATTTGACGTTGAACACTACGGCGCGGTTCGGCGTTTGGAGCCATTTCTGGCTCCAATGAATGTGCTTCAAAATGGACGCGCGGACTTGGTTTCTGTAGTGTTTTTATTCTAAGCCACCAACATACCTATTTGCTTTCTTCGCTTTCCAGCTCCATCTGTTAGGTTTAGTAGAAAACACTTTTTCCTTTTTTACTGAAAACAGCTCGTTATTGCAGGTATTTTGTTGCTCATTGAATTACATACGTGTGAAAAAAAAACACCGCCTCTTCTCAAATTCGAGGTTGCTGATTACCTTCCGATCATATGAAGGCGCTGAACGGTTTACCATTTTCCGGAACTCTGTTCGCCGACAAGGACCTTACACTGACTGATGTAAAATGGAATGGCGGAAGATGGCAGATCAGTTGGTAATTTATACCATAAACCTTTATGGCCAACCAATTTTTCGGAGGGAATGCTCAGTAGAATCAACCTTAAGTGTAAATTTTTTTGCGGTTTTAAAATAGATAGATGATCTTGTGTAGTAAGCTATACGGGCTACGGCCCAAACAAAGCTTAATTAAAATTTTACACTGTTTTACATGTACTTACGTTGGAAACATTATGTTTCATTCATTCATTTTCTTTCACCACCTCACTCAATGGAGTTGAGTAATTCGTTCATTCTTTCGATCACTCATTCCTTCAATTGTTGATTACGTAGCGTTGCGTGCGTGCGGACTGCGGGCTCAAATTTGCAAAATATAGTTAATTTCTCCGCCTAAATAAATATACTAATGGCCGATAGCGATGACGAGTACGATCGAAAGCGGCGTGACAAATTCCGAGGTGAAAGAGGGGCTGCCGAGGGCAGTAGTTACCGTAGCAGCGATCGCCGTGAAGAAAGAAGCCGAGGACGCGAAGATTGGTCTGAAAGGTAAATATCAAACGGCTGTAACATTTTAGTATATGTTTTAATTCGTGTCTTCGTAGACTGTATGATAACTATCTTCTAAATCTTATAATACTCCATAACGGTATTTCCCTAATCCTTTCAGATCCCAACCCAATCATCATGAAACCCTAAAGAATTATTCCCAAGTTCTGAAACCTCCTAACCGTACCGTTGCACTGATCAGGTACAACTCATTATTGTGAATTTATTTATACCTTTATTTGTTATCATTAACATTTTTCTGATGAGAGCTGGTAAATGAGTTCCCCTGTGTGGATATTTCATATAAAACTAAATTTTTTTGGGTGGGTTGAATTCTCCTATAATACACAGGTCGAGAGGAGGGCGTTCTGGTCCAGACTACCGGGACTACCGTGGCGGTGGCGGCGCCAGCCGTGGCTACTCGCCCGTGAGAGGCGAAGGCCCGGCCAGCAAGCGCATGAGGCCTGACTGGCCGATGGAGGAGCGTAGATATGGAGGCATGCCCCACGACTCATATGGTTCTTATGGGTGGGCACATGACCATTTTGGGCCTCATCCAGCTCACCAGGGCTATGGACAGCCTATGCCACCTGTTGCTGCAAGGTAAGCTGCTTTTTTCACATACTTACTGAAATATTTTAAATTTTCAATCTTAAAATGTTTATGTAATGCATTTTCTTTATTATTGAATGTTCTGTGTCTTTATCACACACATTCTGACTAGATCAAGTGCCATACTTGTACATCTCAAGTGGCACTTGAGATCAAAACATGTTTTTTTCTTGTCAATATGTAAACTTATTTTCTAAACTAAAACTTTAATCCTAATATTTTATTAATAGGGAAGCAGTGGCAGTTGGCCCATCTGATGGTCCACCTTCTATGATGACATTCAAAGCATTTTTGGCTGCTCAAGATGACTCCATCACTGTTGATGATGCCATTGTGAAATACAATGAATACAAGCTTGAGTTCAGGAGACAACAGCTAAATGAATTTTTCATTGCGCACAAAGATGAAGAATGGTATGTAACTTGTATATCTGCTTGTTGAAAGCTTCTTTATCTATTGAGGTTGAATTTGTGTTACCCTTGAGTGTTGTCAGATTACTGTAAGAACTTGGCTTCTCCAATCTCCTTTGACTTGAATATGACTGTACTCGAACAGTTCAATAATTATTTCAAACTAATTAAATAAACTGGGGTGACCCAGATGATTTTTTAAGAAGTCAGTTTCTTAAATTGCTAGTAATCAGAAAGTTGTAAGCATAAAAAATCACAACATTAAAATAGATGTGCATCCAGTAGTTATGCTTAGAATTTTCTGAAAGGCTATGCAAATCTTAACAAAAACTTTTTTCCCTACAGTCTACAGCGTTTTCGCGTGGTGCTGGACATCGTTACATGAGAATTAAAATGTGTGTAGCTAGCTATTTCCGCGTTGACCTGTAGCGCGCAATGCTACAGGTTTCGTTTTGTTAGGGCTGTAGGGCTATGATGTACCACACGCGTGGGCAGGTGAGACTATGAAGATTTTTTAAGTATGCCATTTTTGTTTTGTGTAACTTTACCTACAGATACTGGAGCATTTGTAAACAAATGGTGTTTCTATTTCAATTTACATTTGTACTACCTTACATTGCATTGTTATTAAAATCTAAAATTTATAGTATAAAACTAGTTGTTTTGTCACATAAACATTATATGCAAATGGAGTCTGATTGATGAAAATTTTGTTTTTCTTCATAGGTTCAAGATCAAATATCACCCTGAAGAATCTGTGAAGAGAAAGGAAGAACAATTATCTGCCCTAAAGGTAACTTTCGTAATTTGTCTTAGAACTCTCTTCTTAACTACAAATTATAATGAGCTTACAGCTCTTTCACCACCAGAGTTAATAAATACTTTTTCAAGTCTCTCTGAATGTATAAATATATTTCTTTGTTTCTCCTATCAAATTCCATACCAATAGCTACAACTAGGTTAATAAATTGAATTTCTCACGTTTTATAGACTCGCTTGGATGTTTTCTTGGAACTTCTTCAAAGTGGAGAATTAGACAAGGTGACAGTGGATCTCGATAAATCTGACAAACTGATACGACTGCTTGATACCGTCGTCATCAAACTTGAAGGGGGTACAGAGGAAGACCTAAATGAGCTAGATGAGCCAACAATCATTGAGGCTGTTGAGAAGAATGGTAAAAACTATTTATTAACTATCAACTTAGTATATATCCTGTGATGGAATTCATACCATGATTTAAATGATACTATTTCATGCATTAGAAATGTCTGAAAAATAGCTAAGTAATTAAAGTTAACTGTTTTACAGATAAAATTGACTCTGACAAGCCTATAGTCATAGAGGATGATGCTGTAAAAGTAAAAGAAGAAAAAATAGACACTGAAAAAAAAGAAACAGAAAAAGAACCGGTAAGCCTTTAGAAATAACATCTTCAGATTAGACTTTCGAATGAAACACAAAAGAAAATTAACTGTTATTATTTGCAGGAGAAAAAAGAGTCAGAAAAGCAGACTGCGCCTTTGACAATGGAGATCGACCCGCATTTGCAGCAACTGCAGGAACAAGCTAAGATGTTCTCTCGCTTCAATTCCAACGACGAGCCAGCAGAGCCTGAAAAGAAAGTTCCAGAAAAAGAACCGCGTAAGCTCCAATGTTAACATTCTTCTGTTTTATTTGTGGCGCGCGTGACTAACTAGACTTTTAGCAATAGGATGACAAATATATAGGAAAAGTAATGGGAGTTTTTGTTTTATATCGGTTCACAATTAAATAGGATTAATTGCAAGTTAGTTTCTTATACTGTACATAAACTTGACCTTGGCCTAGATATGCAAGCGACTTTGACATACTTTGATATTGGCAGTTTTGCTTTGCTGAATCTACGAATAATCTACTTCTAATAATAACAAAGCAATGCAGCAAATAAGTAGTAGGTTACAGCATAATACATTTTGTAATGAGGCCATTCTTGAAACTTGGCCGACTTTCACTTCCGAATAAGTAAATTTTCCCATCTGCAAAAAATAAACAGAACAATTTTACTTCATAGTCTTTTTCAGTAAATTTATTCATAAAATATACCAAGATATGTAACTAAAAGAGTTATGAATATGAATGTTAAATATGTGCTATTATTGTGAGTATCGTGCCGTGGGGTGCCGGCAGTAGAATGATACCCCTCTTCTCATGCCCATGGATGCAGTAAGAGCCTGCTAAGGGATACCTCCGGAAGATGGGCAGCAGCGTCTATCCGTGTATCAACATCCCATACTGCGCTCACCAACCCGCCTGCCAAGCGTGGTGAGAATGGCAACTACCCCTCATGGAGATCCATGAGGGAGGCCTGTGTTCATCAGTGGACGTTTTATGGCTGAAATGATGATTGTGAGTATCTGTGCTTTATTGGTGAATAAAAACATCGTAAGAAAACCTCGGTTAAGTCAGCCTCAGAAATAATGGGACCATGTTCTCTTTCCTCTGAATATAGCCAACTAAGCTGAGAGGATGGTATAGGGTTGGGAAGACTAGTATGTCCCAGGCATATATCTAATAATGTCCCAGGCACTGCAGTCTCCTCTACAGCATGTATGTGAGTTGCTGACTACATATAATTTTAAGTAGGTTGGGAATGAATGTCGACAAATGATGGAGAGTGTGGAATAGAAACATGTTGTGCCGAACCCTCTCCTAGTGTCTGTGGAAAAATCTAGCCCCTGAGTACCCAGAGCTAGTGTTATAAATAATAATAATGAATAATTCTGGACAAATCACACAGCACCTTCTAGCCCCAAGCTAAGCAGAGCTTGTGTTGTGGGTACTAGATGACTGATATACTTAATACATTATACTACATAGATAGATATTTTTATTATATATAGAAAAACACCCAGAACACCCTGAACAAATATCTGCAGATCGTACAGACATTTGTACCGAGGCGGGAATCGAACCCGCAACCCCTTGCAGCGCAGGCGGACCTTCGCCCGCTGCGCCACAGAGCTCGTTTATGTCTTGAATGAATGTATTTTTTTCTAACTTCGCATACATAAAAAATACCCAGAGTCAGAAACCCTAGATAAATATCTGCAGAAAGCTAGCTAATACCTATTTGTACCTCCCTCGCCTGGAATCGAACCCGAGACGCCTGGCGTCTCCGACTATTAGGCCAAATGCGCCCCAGAATTCGTCAAAGAAGTTAGTTGTACATACATATAAAGAAGTAACATTTATTTCCATGAGATGTAACGTTATTTTCCCTTTCAGCACCACCCGGTTCCTCATCAAGTTCTTCATCATCGAGCTCTTCATCATCCAGCTCGGACGAAGAAGGCGAGGCGACCACCCGCCGCAAATCCAAGTCCAAGTCGAAGACACCCGACAAGTCTCCGAAGCGTAAGGAGAAATCTCCTAGCGTTGACAAGGACAAGGATACTGAAAAGGTATTATCTTCATAACAACTGGAGACAAAATCAAATATCAAGTAATTATTGTCCCATTACGCCGTATTCTGTCTAGTCTAATCATCATTCCGCGAGATCCTTATTCTACAATATGAGTGAATGGCACAACATGACCACCTTCACTCTTATTCCACTTTCTCAACTTCCACTCACCTGTTGGACATCTGTCATTCTTTCAAATTTAGTTTTTGAGTTTACAGCAAACGTTAAATTAAACTTATTTACTCAAACCTTTATCAAATAGGACAAGGAAGACCTTGACATTAACGGCCAAAAGGAGGAAGGCGAGGTCGCTGGCACCGTGGTGGAGAAGCGAGAGCCGCGAGCTCTGCACAAGACCACCTCTATATTTCTAAGGAACCTGGCGCCTTCCATTACTAAGGCGGAAGTTGAGGCTGTAAGTATGAGATTTAAGTAGTTCTGTTGTCATAACACTGATTAGATGTCTGCACTGGGAGACAGACAGGGACAAGGACAAATGCGTGTGATTATGAAACATCTAAAAATTTTGTCGCGAAAGATTAATTTATTGTGTTATTCTCATAAAGTATATTTAAATTATTCGATTTATTCCGTTGATTGAAATGCATTATTGTCGTTTTATTTATGTTTACGTTTAGATTATTTACATTTAACCAATCTATAATATCCTGAATTAACTGTATGTTTGTAGATGTGCAAGCGTTACGGCGGCTTCCTTCGCGTCGCCCTCGCCGACCCGCTGCCGGACCGGCGCTGGTTCCGGCGCGGCTGGGTCACCTTCCGACGAGAGGTCAACATCAAGGATATTTGCTGGAACTTAAACAACATTAGGGTAAGCATTGGTTCACTGCTTGATGCAGGAGATATATGTTTATCTCCTGAATTCAGTAGTAATGACGAAGAGATGTCGCTGTTGCTTATTCTAACGAGTTGATACAAGTCTTGTTCTCACTATTATTAACAAACACAAAAATGTTTTATTGTCTTTCATCAAGTGTTTAATAACTGGTGTATTCATGAGGCGGATTTATTAATAGGTATAAGTTACAAATACGTATAATTTAAACCTCGGTTAGTGCGTGCGTGCATTAAACAGTGTACCCCTCAATTTACTTCTTGCCCTGTAAGAATGTGCATTGTCTGTGTTTTAACTAGTATTAATTATCTTTCACACGCAAATATTTTTCGATTAGTTATTGTTGCTTCATGTAAGTGATTTGCTTCCGTTCGCTGAATGACAAGCGTTGTATTCACTCGGATTTCCTTTATTGAATGTTTCGCTTAACTGAAAATAAATTATATCTTCACATAGCCCTTCCGTATGCAGGTCTGTGTTTACTTAAATTCATCTCCATTGTGTTAGAACATGTATATTTGTCACAGTTGCGAGAATGCGAGCTTGGTGCGATCGTGAACCGCGACCTGCAGCGGCGCATCCGGGCCGTATCGGGCGTCACACTGGAGCGCTCTGTGCTTCGGGCCGACGCGCGATTGGCCGCACGGATCGCGCACTTGCTTGACACTAGAACCAAGCTGTGGGCGGCCGAGCCGACCGAAGGCGCGCCTGCTGAGGAGAAGAAGGACAGCACTGAGGTAAGGTACAGGACTAAGATGATAAAAACCCTCGGTGCCCCGCGCGTTCGTGCAATCGGCTGCACGGATCGCGCACTTACTCGACATTAGAACAAAGCTTTGAGCGGCTGAGCCGACTGAAGGCATGCCTGCTGTCACAAAGATAAGACTAATAAAAGTAAATAAATCATTTATGGGAAACTGTGTGCACTTCTATAATAAGCTTCCATCTGAGGCGACTGTACTATCGATTCATAGGTTTAAGCTTTTTATAAAACAAAATCTCATAGAAAAAGCTTATTACTCCACAGATGATTATTTGAGTGATATTCATGTCTCAGACTCTACACTAACCCATACAAAAGGCGTATTGGTGTATTATATTAATGCTGCCTGTTTAAATTATCTCCCACTGCACTACATAAAGATGTCAAGCCAAATGGAAGATAGTAAACACAAATGGAAGGAGACTGAGGTTCTTATGACTCCATGTTATATTATTGAGCCTTACTGTTCCTAGTTGTAAAGGTTTTAAAACTGTCAATACAACAAGCATACAATCATTCTATATGGTGCATTATAGAACATAATTGAAGCATGAATTTCTTCGCTCAGACTCAAGACTTCAGCCTGGAATCAAAGAACCCTGTACTTCACAAGATCACCGAGCACCTAATCGAAGAGGCGTCTACGGAGGAAGAAGAGTTACTCGGTCTCGAGGCTACCGCAGACACGTCGGCCACGGAGCAACCGGACCCGGAGCTGATGCGCGTCCTCGACCGGCTCGTCTTGTATCTGCGCATCGTTCACTCGGTGGACTACTACAACCATTGCGAATACCCGTATGAGGATGAGATGCCGAATCGTTGCGGGATCATGCACGCTCGGTCTGGACCCCCACCAAACAAGGTATGTTTTATTCATCATTACCTTTTTACACTTTATTTTGAATGGGAACTACAGAGTACTTACACTCAGTTTTAACTAGCACGGGAGGTAAGGTCTTGAAAATTGCGTTGGATATGTAATACTTTGTTAAGATCTTTATAAATAATTGATTGATTGACTCTTTACAAGCTTTTATTTAGCTTGCCATGTATGTATGTATGTAACTATGTTCGCGGAATCTTGCAACTCAATTTTGAAGCAGATGTCTTTAACGAATTGAGCTGAAATTTTGTATACATGTTTTCTTTGGGTGACAATGCATAGTCAGCTATGTGACGTCACTCTGAATCCAACATGGCGGACTAGTTATTCTTAATGCACTCTTACAATATGGGTATGAAATGAAAGGCCTTGCTGAGAGTTACTCGAAAAATTAAATGACATCACTCTAAATCCAATATGGCAGAATACCCAAGACGACGGACTATTTATTTTATTAATGAACTTTTACAATATGGTTATCAAATAAAAAGGATTGCTGAGAGTTACTCAAAAAATTATATGACATCACTCTAAATCCAACATGGCGGGCATGAGTTAAACAGACCAACTATCCAGTGATAAATAAAAAGTAAAAAATAAATTATAAGTAAAGAAAACTTTTAAACAAACAAGCTTTTATTTAAAAGTACTAAAAATAATAAAATAAACATTTTCCATTAAAGTTTAATTTCTACTTAAAACGTCTTTACACAATTTATGCGATAAAAAAGCTTGTCGCGAGAGGTAATCGTATTTACATTGTTTGAAAAAAAAAACAATTAGATCAAGTTACAGGTACACAGGTTAATCTCGTGACAAGCTATTTTATCACATAAATTGTGTAAAGACGTTTTAAGTTGACATAAAAATTTAATGGAAAATGTTTATTTTATTATTTTTAGTAGGTACGTTTAAATAAAAGCTTGTTAAACAGTTTTTTTTAATTTTTACCTTGACACTCACTCTCTACATCTCACATATCTGTCCACATTCATGTTTATCACTTGACTAACTCCTGACACATCAATTAAGTTTGGGAGTCAGAGGTCCATATAAACTACTAGCTTCTGCTCGCCTCTTCGCACGCGTTGTACCTATGTAGATAAAAAGTAGTCTATGTGTTAATCCAGATTTACACCTATACGTGTGCAAAGTTTCAGCTCAATCCGTGGGGTAGTTTTTGCGTGAAGAGGTAACAAACCTCCATACAAACAAACTTTCGGCTTTATAATATTAGTGGGATACATAATTATATCCATGCAGAAATAAAATCATTTATTCTGAGTTAAGTTGCTGATTTCCCTCACTCCACCTTCTTTCTCTCATCTAAAAAAAGTTTACTGAAGCGAACAAATTCAATTATGTCCTTTATTCAATTTAAATGGGATTTGTTTATCTTTTGTAAATTAAATTTTCTAAGATTATTTTGTTTATTGAATAAATACATATTGACTTTAACTATATTCAATGCATCTTTACAGCCATCACAACAAGAAGTGCAAGACTACATCAAGACATTTGAAGGCAAAATGTCTTCATTCCTTCAGGATATCAAACCTTTGACTGAAGAAGAGTTGAACAAACTGGGAATCAAGGTATCTTTACCGTTTATGTGATTACATAATTATACATAAAAGTTAAAAAGTGAAAAATTGAAGTAAAGTAAGCTTAGCTTGTGTTACTTGCCTTGGATGCACAAGCCTGGATCCAATACGGTGTTATTTTGTTCGGCAATAGTACTTATATCGAAGAGCTGTTCACAATGCAGAAAAGATGCATTCGCATCCTAGCATGCATTGAAAATAGGGAAACTTGTCGGCCCCAAAAAAAATGAAAAAATGGAAAAAATTAAATATTCTTACAACTGCATGCATTTACATCTTAGAGGTGTGTAAATTTGTAAAAAAAAATCACTTTTTCATTACAGCAAAGGACACATATACAGACAATTTAAATATTAATCTAAGACACAAAAACCTATACCTATATTATAAGACCTATGTTCACAATGGAAAGCAAATAACAACTGAACTGAACTGAATTTGTACCAGATGGTAGATAAATATATCATTATCCCAGCCGTAGGACTGCTGTGCACATCCACTGCTGGATAGGCCTCCCTCACGGATCTCCAAGAACATGAACGGGTTGTTGCCATAATCGCCACGCTTGGCAGGCGGGTTGCCCAGCGCAGTACGTGATGTCAATACACGGAAAGACGCTGCTGCCAACAGATACTTATATATTTAATTTTGTTTAAATACATGCTTATTATATTTTATATAGAAGAACACCCAGTAAAAGTTATTTAGTTATTTATACTAATCATACATTTTTTTATACAGGATCCTGAATCAGAAGTGGAGAAGTTCATTTTAGCCAACACACAGGAATTGGGCAAAGACAAGTGGTTGTGCCCTCTAAGCGGCAAGAAATTCAAGGGTCCTGACTTTATCAGAAAACATATTTTCAACAAACATGCTGAGAAGGTACAGTACTGTGGCCAAATAACTTTCTCACCAATTCTTTTTAACTGCAAAAAATAAATTTGTATATATTGTATATTTTAAATTTGTATAGAAGCCTACATAATTAATGTGAGTAGATAGTCAAATCTGTCAAAAGACTTTGATTGCCACCAAATAGCTAAAAGCACAGCAATGTACCACAGTAAAAAAAACCCTAATTAAAGTGTAAACCAACATACATATAAAGTTTGGACGATTTATTGGATGTTTGAGCTTACAGGTACACTTAAACATATTGGAGATTTATAATGAAAGTTCAGTTATCCCATCCTAGATAAATCTAGGCTGTTAACCATTCTAGTAAGATTAATTTAGTGTGTGATCATGTACTTATGGCTGTTCAACGAGAATCAAAGTCAAATTGTTTCGTCCATTTGTAAACAAAGGTTACATAGAAATGTTAATTTATAATAGAAAAACGAAACACTTAAATTGAATGAATCCCAAGAACGGATCATGAGGGGTTGTTGCCATACTCGCCATGCTTGACAGGCGGGTTGGGGAGCGCAGTAAGGGATGTTGATACGCGGAAAGACGCGATATTCCCCCAATGGATAACGTGAGGTATCCCTTGGCAGATTCTTACTGCATCCACGGGAAAGAGAGGACGGGCAACTGCGGGTATCCCGCGCTAATGTATTCTTATGTATAATAATTATACCCTTTGCGCCGACTGAACATGATTTGTTCCCTGTCTGTCTATTTCTCCGCGTACGGAATAATAATGATAAATAAATTATGTTGGACAATTCACACAGCATCATCTAGCCCTAAGGGACCGTCTCCACGAGCGAGGGAATCGCGGCGATGTTATCGTCGTGTACGTATTTCTATACACTCTTAGCATGTGTCTCCACACGGCGATAATATCGCGGCTATGCGACGAGTGGTAGAGTGCGCGCGAAACGTAATTACATCGCCGCGAGCTAAGCAGAGCTTGTGTTCCGGGTACTAGGTGACCGATATATATGTTTTTTTTAATATATACATATATGTACATATAAGCACATCCTGAACAACCTGAACAGATATCTGCAGATCGTGCAGACATTTGTCCCGAGGCGAGAATCGAACCCGCAACGTCATGCGTTGCAGGCGGACCTTCGCCCGCTAGGCCACAAAGATCGTCAAATCATCATCATATCAACCCGTTGACACCGACTGCTGGGTATAGGCCTCCTCTTCAGCACACCAGCGTAAACGGTCCTGTGCAAGTCTCATCCACTGTCGTCCGGCAACCCTGGCTAGATTATCCGCCCATCTGGCAGGTGGTCTGCCTCGAAGCCTCGTTTCGTATAATCGTCAAAGGTATAACAATTATACCCTTTGTGCCGACTGACCCCTGTGTCTTTCTCCGCGTACGTAATGGATGAAATTTTTTAATAATGTTGCATAGGTGGACGAGGTTCGCCGCGAGGTGGCGTATTTCAACGCTTACGTCCGCGACACGCGACGCCCGCAACAGCCCGAGCCGGCCGGCAGGCAGGCGCCGGCGGCCTCCCACCAGCCGCAACAGGCAGCGTAAGTAAACTAACTCGCTCAACTAAACATAAGTCACAAAGACTGTAAGTCTATGAAGGTTCTAAGTTTAAATATTCAAAAGATAGACTTACAGAACCATGCAGCTTTAGAGGGCGTTTTGTTTTATACTACTAAATGAGGAGAGACGAGCCGAAGGACCATCTGATGTTAAACTGTAACCCTTACTTATTACAACTGCAATACCGCGGTGATCACGTTCACTAAGCACGTGACCAACGATTGCATTGCGCCCGTCACCCTGAGAAATAGATATGTAAGGTCTCATGCGCCCGGAATATCACCATTCAATGATATGATATGTTTCAAAGCTATATCAATAGCTCTAGCCAATAATGACGTGATAGTTGCACATCCTCTTGCAGTAAGAATCTGCTAAGGGTTATCTCCGAAAGATGGGTTTTTCCGCGTATCAACATTCCACACTGCGCTCGCCAACCCGCCTGCCAGGCGTGGCGAGTATGGCAATAATTACCTCGTGTGTTCATAAGTTTTGAGACGAACTTATTTAATTAATTTAAAAAGAAAGTAATTCATGCAACCTTTTTTAAAATTTTAAAATTTAATTGAATCAGAAAAAATATACATTTGAATATTTGTTTCATTCTCCGTGAAAATGGCGCCAACAAAAGATTTGCGTGCGACTGTAATTTCACTGTTTCAAGCAGGAAAAAAACCAATGCAAGTTTTTAGTGAAATCCAAAGTTTGGGATGTAGTCGGAACTTTGTGTATTATACCATAAAGAGGTACAAGGAGACCGGCTCTTTAGAAGACCGTGGAAGATGTGGCCGCCCGCGGTCTGTAAGGACGCCCGCCAACATCAAAGTAATCAGAGAGCGAATTCGTCGCAACCCTTGCCGGACTCAAAAGAAATTAGCTCTGCAGACCAACATTTCGCGAATATCGGTGAACAGGATACTTAAATATGATCTTAAACTAAAGGCCTACAGTCGAAGGAAAGTGCATTATTTAAACGAGCGTCTTCGTAAATTGCGACTGGAACGATGTCGGAACCTATTGAAGAGACACGATCCAAAAAATATCCTGTTTACCGATGAAAAGATCTTCACGGTGGAAGAAAAGTTTAACCGGCAGAACAATAAGGTTTACGCCAGAAGTTCAAAGGACGTCCAGCCATCTGTACGCAATGTCCAGCGCACTCATCATCCAGCAAGTGTGATGGTTTGGTGGGGTGTTTCCTACGAGGGGGTCACTTCGCTTCATTTTTGCCAGCAAAGCGTCAAGGTGAGGGCACAAAATTACCAAACCGACATATTGGAAGCGGTGGTTAAACCATTAAATGATACGCTATTCGCTGGAAAATACTGGGTTTTCCAACAGGACTCTGCTCCCTCCCATAAAGCTAAGACTACCCAACGTTGGCTGGAGGCCAATTTGCCAGGCTTCATTCGGAGCGAAGATTGGCCCTCGTCAAGCCCTGACTTGAATCCTTTGGATTATTCTTTATGGACGGAATTGGAGCTGAGGGCATGCAGAAAGTCTCACCCAAACCTGGATTCTCTCAAGCGAGCCCTTATTAAAGAATCGAAACGGATTCCCATTGAAAAGATTCGAGCCGCCATAGATGAATGGCGCACGCGTTTGAAGGCCTGCATTGAATGCAAAGGCGGCCATTTTGAATGATTTATTTTTAAATACAGATCTAGATGTCAGTAGTTTTAATTTTAATATCCAATAAATGAATACTCAACTTAGCTCCAAAAATATTTTAGTTTTACTGTGTCTCAAGACTTATGAACACACGAGGTATTATTTATTATTTAAGGTTGCTTGCGCCTACTGTGGGTCCAAATATAAATGTGTGCGTGCAGCACGTGATAGAAGTATAAATATTTTATAACGTAAATAATGAGAGATCTCTCCTATTATAATGTGTGTGATGGATGAGTCTTATAGCGATCCTTATTTTCTCTCATGTCACAAAATGTGCCTAAACGTGAATCAACAGGATACGCTGCTATGTTATTCCATCAAATAAAAGGATACTAACTCTAATCTATTTATATAAAATTCAAAGTCCTGACTGACTCACTGACTGACTGATATATCAACGCACAGCCTAAACCACTGGACCTAAAGACTTGAAATTTGGCACACATATACCTTGAGTATAGAGGTGCACTAAGAAGGGATTTTTCGAAATTCCTACGGGATAGGGAATAAATGGGATTTATATTTTCGAATCAAAGTGGCTCTACGTGTAAACGGGGATTTTACGTTTTATGATTTACTTCCACGCGAAGTCGCGGGCAAAGGCTAGTAATATTTTATAGTAGCGATTTTATCTAAACCGCAAAGTAAAATAAAACTATAACCACAGCCAATCGTTACCAAACTGTCGTGCTATACCATTATTTATCAGAATTCTAGAATCATTATTATTGAGGAACATAAATCACTTATTTGTTTTCTTTACGCTGGATAAGCGATCGGAGTCATTCCTTCTAAACTGTTATTTATTAACCTAAAATATATTTCGTAGATACTAAACGATTTGTTGGCGGTCCTAACATAGTTTCGTTGTTTCGCGAAATTTATGATTTACCTTAGCTGGCTCATGACTTGCAAATTCAGAAGCATTTCGATATTCCTATCAATTATGGTAATAATAATTTATTCAGTTAAGATTAGCCCATTTATTTGTTTCTCGGAAGTTTTTGAGACTGTTAAATTATATCCCTTATTATTTCTTAATCTGAATTTATTTCTTATGTTGTGTATTGTTTTTGTTTAATTAATGCTATTGGTTTAATTACCGTTTTAATTAAAGTTAAATAAATAAATAAAAATAAATCCCTGTGAATATCCACATATCTACGTTATTAGATTACAAATCGACAGTATCCGAATATAATATGAACGATTGAACAGAAACTATATATCTAGCGTATTACCACGAACTGTTATTATTTCCGGGCACGTTACGTCCTCAACTACTGCCTAGCACACTTGTCCGATTTCTTTCCATTTCGTAAAATAAGGGAGCCTTACTTAATAATTTATCGGCAAAAAAACCGGCTTCAATAAGAAATAAGAGAAAATAGCCAAAACGCTATATTGATGCTTTATTACATTTATATATTTTCCTTGATTTATCATGGATCCCATTATCGGAACTGGGTTTAAAAGCAAGCAAATATGTTGTTTTAATTATTTATTAGGGATCAACAAACAGCTACATGCTTTAGGTAAATTCTTTGTAGGTACACTCTAGGGATGTTTAATCAAATCATAATGTAACAAATTAAATGTAATGATTTTTAAATAGAGAGACTTTAGACTCTCTGTTTAAAAATCTAATTTGTTAATAATACTGTAGTAAAAGTAGTACAATAAAGAAATAATTAGCAATGAAACCATTGATGACAACTGTTTGGGTTCATTTAGTTATGTAGGATGTCAACCAGCGAAGAAGATTACCTCTGATTCCATTGTATGCAATCTATCTTTGACGATAGAATTTTATGATCCACCTTATCGAACGCCTTTCTGAAATCTGTTACACAGTATCTACATGTACGCTTCTATCGAGATTTTCAAAGAGAGTGTTATTTAACCTTCCAGGAGACGCACCCTTGCGCGGAACATAAGTAGTCGCGCGCGGGCTGTGAGTCCGCAATATTACGTGTCTGGTTACATAAAATGAATAAATATTTAACGACATTGTATATCTCATAATAAAAAAGATGTCTTTTGTCTGTATAAATCATAATAAAAAAACACATTTTCCTTTAGTAATTTTGTATTTGTACTCAATAGTGGAACTCTCTATAAAAACTCAAATTTTTGCACAATAGGCACAAAACAACGCTATAATCAACATAATAACAAAATATAATCAAATCTTATTTTCTAGTTTTAATCACTATTAGACTTAGAATAATTATCATCGAGATCAATCAACCTTATTATCAATGGCACTATGTTATAGGAACTCCAAAATATATATCTCTAAAATAGATACTCGCCGATCGAAGTTTTCGTAACTCATCCTCTAAAAATAGTGTAATATGTAAACAATTATACATGTAAGATATTTAATGTAAAATAAAATAGTTTTCTAAATAATACAACAAAAACAACATAAAAACTTAGCTAAGTTTTTATTTCATTCAGGGGAAATTTCTAGTGCCCAACCAGTCGCGCGCGGAATCTCAGACCGAAAACGTAAATAATTACAGCACGTGCGCTTGCGACGGATGTGGCAGGGGTATTGAGAGGCGGTACCTCACCCTCCCGAGGATATCATAAAAGCACAAACTACTATTGTTTATAGTTTGCGTAAAATTACTAAAATAAGTTCATTGCGGACTTAGAGACCGCGCGCGACCACTGGAAGGTTAAAATTAACAAGTTCGATAAGGTTGATTGCTGATTTGCTGCTTTACAAAGCCATGCTGTTCGGATATGATTAAGTTGTGAAGAGAAGGGTTAAATTTCGTTGTGTAGACTAGCCTTTCAAAAAGTTTAGACATAATGCCGATCTTGCTAAATATATATTTTGGGCCATTTTTGTGGGGTAATGTAAGCATGCTTATTCACATCTGGAAAGACTCATTATTAAGTGAAACAAAAAACCGCAAGTTTAAAAGGTCATAAAACTATACTTTGAGGGACTCTAGTACAGACTATTACATTAATTAATTCCAATGAATGCTAATGCCCTAATGCTAGCTAATGATGATGATGATAATGATGTATAGGTAAGTAGGATGATTAGTGGATAGGGATATATTATCTTGGTCAACTTTCGATATCGTCACCCGTGAATTTTGTAATATTGAAGTTTTGATAACCATCTGTGATCTTTTCTTCATTAGTTCCACTTCACCAAATCATACTTCCTGAATGCAAATGCTTGACCTTGAGCTAAATATGCCGAAATTGCTATATGTTTTAGTCAGGGAACTCCTGAAATATTATAGGTATCCATATAAATATTGTATCTATGATGGGATCCCCATCATCAAAACTTAGTTTTGAAAAAAAATGGGACCTAATTCATTGTGTATCCTTTATTTGAAGTCGGTTAAAAACGTCGATTCGGTATATCGAAACACATCTAAATTTGTATTGAAATAGACTACTTTTTGCACGAGAAATAAGCCGCGGACCCCTAAACTAATCAGCACTTAATTGACGGATTTTATGACAGCTTTGTATGAAAACATGTCAAATAACTTTGATTAACTGTTAATTAATTTAAACAGCGGTGTTTTGAAGGCGAGGAAAGCTGTTTTGAGTCCTGGATCAAAACCAGGGTTTATCATTAAGGGGACTAGTATTTATTTATTTATTGTTAAGGAAGACCGACAGCTTATATCTAACACAATATTACACATATATATAGATAAAATGAAAAGCCAATTATTGGTCCTCACGACTTATTACAATTTAAGGGGTTGAGATGAAAATAAAACAAAAAAATATCATAAATAAAAATATAAAACACAAAGAAATCTAAATAACCCAATAGTTGCTATGTTTAAAATATTATTTAAGGTTGGTTTAGTGTGTATCATCATTTCAGCCGTAAAACGTCCACTACTGAACACATGTCTCCCTCATGGATCTCCATGAGAGGTATTTGCCATACTCACCACGCTTGGCAGGCGGGTTGGCGAGCGCAGTACAGGATGTTGATACACGGAAAGACGCTGCTGCCCATCTTTCGGAGGTATCGCTTAGGCTCTCACTGCATCCACGGGCATGAGAGGAGGTGTAACATTCTACTGCCGGCACCCCACGGCGGTGTTAGTGTGTATGATGAAGTTAAATAACGGCTGGTTTGGTGACAGGTACGGGGGCGGCCCGGGAGGCGGCGGCCCGCCCGCCCAGCGCGGCTGGGGCTGGGGTGGATGGGCGCCCCCGCAGCCTTACGCTCCGAGGCACCCTCGTTTCTCCAGGCCAAGGTAAATGCACATGATACCATCTCAGTTATTCGCTATTGGGCCATTTAAGTATTACGTAAGCAATAAAGGGAGCCTGGATCCTACAATATTTATTTACTTATTCTGCAAATTTAAGTTGATTTCGGATTTAAATAATATTTCAACCCTACTTGTCTATGTTCTAAACCTATAAGTTAAAGCTTACGTAATACTTGAAACACCCCTATTATTATTAAAGCACACTCATGTCACTGAGCTTTTCTCTCGCTTATTACTCTAACTAAACTGATGGATTGGCTACATTGCGTGCACTTGTTCTTCATATTTTAAATATATTAAGCCAAGTGCGTGGCGGGCCACGCGTTGTGTAGGGTTCCGTAGTTACCCGTAGACCTGGTTGTTAGAAGTTCGTGTCTTTGGGAAAATTTATGAATTTCTTGTTGTACTATGGAACCCTAAAGAGAACTGTTAATTTGTGTTCGTTTGGCGGTCACCAGAACTTTTCTCTTGTTTAACGCTTATTTACACTGTAGAAAAGCAAAAAGCAAAAAACGCCATGAATAATGAGGCAAGAGTTTGTACACGCCAAGGTTCTATATAAATTCATCATATTATTTAACTGAGGTGAATTACCTCTAAATTTTGTCATGCTAACTGTTAGTTAAAAAAATAACCACAATCACTTTTGGTCACGTCAGATTAATCTGCCGCTTGTAAAAGTTCAATAACACTTGAATATATTAGCGTGTACATGCTCAGTGTTTATGACTTGTCTGATAACATGCAATTGATAGCAGCGTCTGACATTCTCACAAAACTTGAGTTTGCGTTTTTCGCTTGATGACATTGGTTTGTGGCTTATGTGTTGTTTTCGTTTCGCTCTAAATGCTATGTGCAATGCTGATGCCCCAATTATCAAACTTTATATAGCTGCGCTAACCCACAACCTAAGTAGGGATAGTAGAAAAAATAGCTATTGTTTGCAACATTTCTGTATCGTTAGAAAAAAAATAACATTAGTAAAAAAGACAAAAGTTTTGTTTGCGTTAATGTTTCACAAGTTTTTTAAATTAAATATAAATCGTAATGTATTAATTAACTTTTTAACATTTAGTACCATTTCGTTCGCCACATAGCGACAATCTTGTTACTGGTTTATTTAACATTCAACATACAGCTTCGTTGGATTACTTTTATTCCCATGGAATAGTAATGTTTCATTATCAATGGGTTGTATTATCGTGACATCATCTTATAAATAGGCTTGTAAATAAGTAGAAACATCAATAAAATCCTGACCTAAACAAACCCATTATATTGTAACAGTTGCTTGGAAAAGATAGCAGCTCCGTCTTTTGAATTATTTTATAACGCCAAAGTAATTAAAAGTTCTAGTAGACAAATTATCCATAAAATTCGACGAATTAATTTTACGTTTTAACGAGGCTTTTGAAAATTTATCACATTCCATTTTTTTTTAATCTTTTATTTTAATTGACTGAATGTTTATTAAATTTGTAGCCTATACATTTATACAAGCTTTGGCAAATGATCTGGCTTTACCACATATTAGACGGTTCCGGCCGACCCGCAATAAAACAATTTGGCTGACTCATTACTTGCTTTGTGCATGACCTTAACATTTTGAAATACGTATTTTATTTTAACTCTATAGAAATGGTAAATAGATATTCGGCTAACGTCAGAACTGGGAGATTTCCTGTGCATGCTTTTTGGGTGTCTTAATTGCATATACAATTTCATGTTTTAAGCAAAAGGAATAATTTACAGGGAAAATGTGGATCGGTCGCGGCCTATTATTGCGTACAACGATCTTGACTTCCCGGACAGTGGTGACATATTTTAATTTATGAATGACTTTTAGTCCATGACAGGATTTATATTGTGAATCAAAATATATTTAAAGAATAAGTAAGCATTCCGTTGACTCGACTTGGCACAGTCAGAATTGTTTGTTTATTTAATAATTTTCTTTAAAATCTATCAAAGATTTAAAGGGTCACAAAATTATAAGTATACACCTATATGAACATACCGTCTTATGTAGTTCTATTAAATGTTTGTAATTATGTTATGTGTACGTACACGTCGCTATCCATAAACAATGTATCTATTATTGTGTATAAATATTATAAAACATACTTGACAACATCAGCAATATAACATCCATTAATGTCAGTGCCAAAATATGCAACTAGAATCCATTATAATATTATGATGACACTTCATGAAAAAAATGTATTCATTCCTATCATTTACAATCATCATAAAATTGTTCATTTTCATTGTATTAACTACAAGCACTGTATGTTATATATAATATAATGTATCAATAAATTTTCAAAACCGTCAATTTGTTATTCTAAATTTATACCTTCTGCATTTGTAAAAGCTGCCTTCTTTAACCCCCGGGAAGCTAAGATTTGCACTGTTTGTCCAAACTTGTGTGTAGATTTCCAGTAGTACCTTTTAGCGTGGAGTTTTGTGTGTGCGGTTTTGTAGATAGTCTTCCCGCTTACTAAAGAATGTGGTTATTGTTAAAGGGGCGGTGGTGCTGAATTCCGCCCTGTCATTCACTACCGCGACTTGGACGCGCCCCGCGAACCCGACGAGTTCATATAAACTGGGACCTGGCCACCACCAAGAAACATGCCTGTATACACTCGAATCGATGTAGGATACACACTTATCCGATACTAGTTAGTAGCGTAGACGGTAGTTCCTCAGTCGACTGTAAATTATATTAGTTAAGATTGACGGTAGTGGAAATACTTATCACCTGTATTGTATTTTGATAATTAAATATATAGATGTTCAGTAAAACTGCGTATGTTTCTGATCCGAGAAAAACCCATATTTATCATAATTTACATGGATGTCAGAGGGTTCTCATTAAATGAGAATAACGATCACGACTAAAACTATTATGTCGTTATTTTAATGTGCGGTTACACAGATCCTCGTACCTAGATTACATCCAAAGTTCCGTGTCAAACTCGAAATATTGATTACAATACCTTCCTAAACATGGTAGATGTAGGTACTCAGAAAGTACCTACCTAAGTGATTCAATAGATATATCGTTTTTCATTCATTACATTGTTCTTAAGTGTGATTCAGTCAGGGTATTTCCAGGCATAACTTTGATAATACAATTAGATCCTTCTAATTATACGTATTCTGCCGATATGACTAGAATGACAATACGAATATTTTAGACATTATACAGGAGTATAATGTCTAAAATATTCGTATTGTCATTCTAGTCATATCGGCAGAATACGTATGTAATAATTTAAATATACAATACCTTGTTATCATTAAATGAGTCATAGCAGTCAAGTCTCGAAAAAGTTTTTTCCTTCGGTTTAAAGCAAAAAATCGTTTTTTACTACGCTCATTTACATGTCAGTGCACGTCAATCTTTCTTTGAATTGAGCTTCACTCACTCGCACACATATTGTTATAAAAACACGCTAGTTCAAAATAATACACCAAATATCTAAGGAAAATAAAGTTTAACCGCACATAAGGATAAGTGATACTGATGATGATAGTCCTATTCTTAGTGTAAGATCTGTGGTATAAGTACGGCCTTCTCCTTGTAAGTTTCTACGAAAACATATAGGATGCGATGAGATCGAAAATGAAACTGAAATGCCAGTATAAACAATATTATTTAGCACCCAGTCGTGGTTTATGTTGAATCGTACATAATAACAGCTGTATACTGTCATGCCCTGTACATTAAGAGGATTTTGAACCGTGACCTCTAACCATTACCTGCGGCGGTCTCATACGACACTTCTTTAGGTAATCGTTATACCATCTATAGCTAAACATTCCCTATTATTTTGTGTTTATAGATTATTTATTCTCAAAAGAAAAATACATTTCACTTATATGAGAAAGAAACTTAAAATAAGTAACTTAATATAACTTCGAGCAGCTAAACAATTACAGATTATGTTCGATTACTAACATTTAAAAAGTTTTATAAAACTAAAAAACAAAAACACAACATTATACAGGTAAAGCTGATAAAAGATGCTTAAAAAGTTCAACGCTACCCACAAGTAGATTTTCCTAAGTAGATTATGCCATTAAAGATCACTTTTGATGATGTGATCGGTATTTACTAGCCGTATATGATCATGTCATGTGTAGGTATGACTGATAGGTACTGTATTCAATTCAAATGGCACAAAGAATAAAGAATGATGTAAATATCATTAGTTGGAATGTTGAATACAAATAGGGGGCTATCTTCTGCCATCGGCTTCTTCACGTGGTACTCGGATAAAGAGATGCCTACCAACTTATACATTTAATACTAGTAGGGATCCATTATTAAGCTTGGATCTTAATCTTAACAACAAATTGACTTTGTGTGGGAGGTAAGGAGGTTAAGGATATCGTCACCCGGACCTATGTACGTATGAGCTTCGTGACGCTATACACAAAACTATAGAAGCCAGGGTTATTAAACTATAGAAGCAAGGGTTATAAAACTATAGAAGCAGGAATGTTATTTTCTTTATAGTGTTTATTCGGTAACCACATATGAACTAGGCAATTGGTCATTTAATAGATAAGCTCTATGGTGGAGGTAATTAGGTAAATGATTTAGTCACCCGGAACTACATACAGTATGTGAGCTTTGTGAGGGTAATCATTAAAATTCTGGAAACCAGTCTTAGTTTATTCAGTAACCACCAGTATGAGCTTTGTGACGGTAATCATAAAAGTCTTAGAAACCAGGGTAAACTATAAAAGCAGGGAATATTATTTTCTCTGAGTTTATTTGGTAACCACAATAGTCATTTAATATATAATCCCTATGGGTCTATATTGAGTACATATCTGTTAACATATTTTTATATTTTTTTCCCGACACCTCTAGGTAAACAAACCTAACCTCTAGTTACCTAAAGCGAATAACAATAAAAAGAAAAAAAGCAATGTTAATATCTTCAACGTGTTGGCTTTAGTAAATTACCCATAAAAACACGTCATTGTTGCTGAGCAAAAAATCACGTGTTTGAAACTTACTAATTCGATAACTATGCAATGCGAAAACTGATACCAAGTAATTTGTACCTCTCACGCATCAATACAACTGAACCGGAGCTAGAGGTCGAAGGTACCTGTCCCACGTGTTTTCCCATGAATTAAGCTCTCTGGATGGCACGCTATTTGTTATTATGACGCGTATGTAAAACAATCTGTGCCAATTACAATGCGCAAAGCACTACTTGTAATAAACACGGGAAACAATACCGCTGCCTACGCGAATACAACCTCTGAATCTTAGTTCGCAGTATAAACGACGACAGGTTTTTTGCTGCAAATATAAATGGGTGCCTATTTTGTATTGCTTTATAAATGCGGTCGACTGTGGAGGACTAGCATTGTAGTTAGGAAGCTTCATCATGATGGAGCTCACATGTGCCTTGATTTTACTCGTGCAGATTAGTTTTGTGATAACAAACCCTTATGGATATGGAACGAAGGCTGGTGCTTCGGCTAAAGGTTAGTATTTTTACCATAGAATACAGATTTTTACGTAGTTTATTTGCCTAAATGATCTCAACTTATTTACTGCCTTTACTTGTCCTTGATTGACTCGAGTTGATTCCATATACTCATATCTGCCCAATTAAGCTTAAACAAAAAATAACGATTTCGTCGAATAATTTGCAAGATTTATGGTGTTTTTTTTATTTTTTTCGCATTCGCAACAGTAACGTTTTTTATTTTCTTTATAGCTGAATCAAGCGCAGCGGCTTTACCAGTAGAACTTCCTCAAGGTTCGGGGTACTCGGGAAGCTTTTCCAAGTCATATTCGTCCAGTAAGGCGTCGTCTAGTGCAAGTTCTAGTGCTAGCTCGTCTTCATTCAGCTACAGTGGCTCAGGGTCCGGAGCCTTACCGATTGGCGGTGATTCAGGCTGTGGCTCCGGCGAATGTAACTTCGGAGTCAAAGATTCAACCGGTAACCAAGGTGCTTACAACGGAAACAATGACGCATCTCAGCTTGGCCAAGGCGGAGCTGGACAATATAACAACGATGTTATCGGATCTTCAGCTAAAACTGGCTGTGCTACTGGAAACTGCCAGCCAGGGTTAAATTCAGGAACTCCCGATTCAACCGAGTCAAATGCGTTTAATAGTGCAACGGCCATAGCTTCGGCTGCGGCTGGAGTTCATGGTGAATCAACTTATTCGAAAAATAACATCAATAAGCCTCGGTGTGAAGGGTCTGACTGCAACGGTGCCTCCCCCAACAGTAAATGTAGCACAGGTCAATGCAGACCAAACGGGTACTCTGATGCAGGCAACGATAAAGATAAGTGCTCGTCTGGAAACTGCGGTACTACGCCGCAGATCGGGACGCCTACAGCTAATCATGACAAATGTTCATCAGGCCAGTGTGGACCGAACACTCAATCACCATCAGATGGCTCAAATGACATCCAAGTGCCTAAGAGCACTTTCGGAGCACCAAATGCAAAATCAAGCTATGGTTCTTATGGGCAAACCCCTACAACAAACTCTGATTCTGGTTGTAAGTACGGCAACTGTGGAGGTCAACCTTCTTCAAACCCCAATTCGTATACACCTGAATATCCTCCGTGTAGCTCACCAGATTGCAACAATTATGGACAAGGTCCATCGAACACTCCTAGCAACCAAGACTACAATAAACCGTCTATACTTTTGACTGCCCCAAAAGAAGACAAAGAATGTACTTCACCAAACTGTCAATCACCTCAATCCAATACACCAAATGTAAACAGCTATCCGACATCAAACTACGGCGCTCCTAGTCAAATATCATTTACCAACCCTTCCACAACCCCTTGCATCGGAGGTAATTGTAATTACGGCTCCACAAAAGCACCTTATCAATCTAGTTCTGTAACAAACTCGCTTAGCTCTTATCAGCCGTCTCAAACACCAAATGCCCTGCCTAATTATCCATCTTCTCCTAGTTATGGTGGAAATTCAGGAAACAAACCGTCTTATGGCAGCTCACCTTCACATATCCCATTGCCGGTTTCTAGTAATTGTGCTCCGGGTTCCCCCAGTTGTAACGAGCGAGTTACACCATCTACTTCAATTTGTCCTCCTGGCGCTGCTAGTTGTAATGCGGGAGTCCAACCATCAGGTTGTTCTCCAGGCACTCCGTGTTATAATAACTATCCCACCGTACCTAAACCAGGACCACAATCACCCTCTGGCCCTGCAAGTAGCTGTGCAGGCCCCCCTGGTGTCCCTTGCAATGACGCTTTTGTTGCACCTATTTGTGAACCGGGCTCTCCCAGTTGTAATGTGGGACCCTCATCTGGTTACAATGGTAATTCTCCATCACCTAACAATGGGAGACCACAATATAATGGACCCTCACAAAATTCCTTGCCCGTTGCCCCAATTACCCCGACGAATCCATCAGTTTTTCCACAGCAGAGTACTGCACCCTCGTACAATTCACCTTCCGGAGGTTGTAGTTCCTCAAACTGTGCTGGACCCATTACTAGACCTGGAGACGCGTCAGCAGGTGCACATACTAAGCCCATAGGTGTTAGCACGACAGAAAATGAGAAGCCCTATCAAGGCGGATTCGGTGGACCGTCTGGGATATTGAAGCCAAATGAGTTCAAAGCTCCGTCATCTCCTTACACTCCTTTAACATCACAGTCATCATCTAGTGGTAATCCAGCTTGTGCTACTGGAAACTGCGGAAAACCCTCGTCTCCGTCTCACGGTGTAACTCCCGGATTTCCATCTACTTCTGGGACTGGATCTACTGGATTTGGAGGTCCAGCTGGAATTTTGAAACCTAACGAGTTCACCGACTCTAGCTCACCTGCTGCGGCGTCGGAAACTAAACCGACATGTACTACAGGTAACTGCGGACAAGGTGCTTCTCCATCTTATTCGCAAGGTGGACATCAATCAGTAGCAATTGCCTCGGCAAGTGCTAACGCAGTCGCATATACAGGAGGCTTCGGAGGCCCTCCTGGCTTATTGAAGCCTTATGACAGTGGTAATGATGCTACGTCTGGAAAACCACAGAACGGTCAATATGTATCTCAACAAGGAGCGCAATCCAACAATGGCCTGGGATCGCATCAGGGGTCTTATTCGAATAACGGAGTTAGCTCTCTTCAGAGTTCATACTCAAATAATGGACAAGACGCGCAGCAGGGATCTTATTCTAAAAATGGACAAGGAACGCAGCAGGGATCTCTTTCGAATAATGTACAAGGAACACATCAGGGAACGTACACGAACAATGGCGCGGGATCTCACCAAGGGTCTTATTCCAATAATGGTGTCGTTTCACAACCCATCGATTTTCAAGCTTCCTCGGTAGCACAAGCTAATGCATTGGCCGGAGCGCTCGCTGGATCAAACGGCGCTTACAATTACAACAGTGGAAGTTATGGGCGGAAAGCAAGTGGCAACTGTGGTGGAGGCTGTGGCGGGGCTGGATCTTACGGCGCTCAACCACATGGTGGATCATATGGCGGTAACAGCGGAGCTACCGGTCTCGAAGGCTGGAACGGTGGCTCGCAAGAAGCAAGCGCCAATGCTAAAAGCCTGGCTGGTGCTGTCAGCTCGGGCGGATATGGTGGCTACGCCCGCGCTTCTTCTTCCGCTCATGCCGTTTCAGGAGCATCTATAAAAGGAAGTAAGTGTACTTAATTATTACTTTTTATAATACGTAGTTAGTACTGTAAATTTAGACTATACAGTGAAAAGTAATTGTAGTTTCGTACAGAGTTGGCGTGCGTTAGCGTAGCGTATTAATAGGATGTTAAAAAAAACATAATTTACTTTCTAAACATACCTAAAAATCTAGACATAAAACAGTATCTGACCAACGACAGCATTTGCATTTGACAGAGACATTTCATAATATACAAAAAAATCTGTTAGTGCCAATTAGGTACACGTAAACAAGCCAGTTTATATCTCAAATACTCTGTAATCGCGTAAAATAAGTTGCAATCTCCAAGTTTGCGCCAATTAGACAGATAAGTGCAGATTACTCACCAAACAATTAGCGTGACTATTACGAGTAAAAACAAGATAGCTTCTGTCCGCGGCTCCGTAAACTTTGTATCCGCAGGTAAAGCCACTTGAATTTGATTTGTAATCACGTTTACTGGGAAAAGATATTTTACTAAAGAATTCATTAGGAAGAGTCTGTCAATATTTTTTATAATGCAAACAAAAGGTTTTTTCATTATTATCATATGATAATGATATAACGAGCTGATATCAGCTCGTTGATAACACCGCTGGCGCTGCTTCGCTGGGTACTTAAACTGGCCGACTTCAACGGTCTTGTGTCGTAGAATTATCCGCTGACTTTCGGCAACCTAGACTATTTCTCTGCCGTAGAAGTCCACTGCTGGACAAAGCCTCCCTCAAGAATCAAGAACTGATCATGAAAGGTGGTTGCCATACTCACCACGCTTGGCAGGCGGGTTGGCGAGCGCAGTAGATACGCAATATATGATACACGGAAAGAGGCTGCTGCCCATCTTCCGGAGGTATCCCTTAGCAGGCTCTTACTGCATCCACGGGCATGAGAGGAGGGGTAACATTCTACTGCCGGCACCCCACGTCAAGGTTATATATGGTGATGATGGTTCAGTTTTATTATACTTAATGTGTATTTTTTGTTACAGGTTATGGAAGACGATGATTTTAAATTCTTTAGGAGTAAAAAAAAGACTTATATGTACGTGTACCTAAGTGATAAGATTTTGTGATAAAAACGTTTTATAAGAAAACATAAAGTAAATAAATATTTTGCATATAAAATAATATTTCTTAATAATGACCTTTTTTCCTTTTACCGTTTTAATTATCTGGAATTCAAGATCAACTTGCAGTTGGGTTGAATGCTCAAAACCGGAATAGGCATGTATTCCATGTATCTACCTATTCGTACCTACTCATTCGTACAGTGTACATAGTGAAAATATTATTATTCCGGAATAATAAAAGTAACTCGAATCTCCAATAAATGCAGTTAATATACATAGGTAAAAATTTAGGTAGTGTCGATGCTTGGTTATTTTTATGAGTTAATTATGCAGGAGTTTTGTAAGTTATTTATTACTTACACTAACACTAACCCGAAATGGGGGTTTTCAGCCTATGAAAACAAGTAGATAAGGAAGAGAAAATCTCGGGTGTTCGTATTTTGTTTTTTATTTTATAATATTTGTAGTTAAAGGTAGCTATTTTAATTTGTGCTTGTACAGTAACTCTGCGGAGGTCAATGACCCTGTCAAGAATCAGCTGGTGTTATGTTGTCATGTCACTATCGTATAATCAGCTGTTGAAGTTAAAACTTTTGGTGGTCTTTACTTAAATGAATCACTGAATCCTGAAAAGTCGTAGAACAAAAGTGGTTCCGTGGGATGGTCAGAAACACCCACCTTCGGCTTAGTACACATATAGTAATACACCCTGTATTATGTGCAGAAAAATGGCAGATAAAATATTATAATTTTTTTATAATATAGTAACAAAAACAGAAATTTATCGCGAAATACCTTTTGTTATATATCACTTGTATTGTCGTAATTATTTTAACCAATTTTCACAAAACATTGCAAACAAACTTTTCTCTTGAATCACTATGTCGATAAAATCCGTACGAAAATCCATGTGGTAGTTTTTGCGTTAAGGTAAACCTTAATATCAGGCTAAAAGTCTCTACATTGTATAAATTTAAATCGCTTCTCTAGTCTGTCTGTCTGTTTGTTTGGACGCCTACTCCTACCCTACTAAACCACGCAACGAATTTTGATAAGGTTTTCACTAATAGATGGTGTTTCAAGCTAGTAACAAAAAAAACTCTAGAAATCAGAAAAATTGTGGTTATTAGTTGTGTCCACCAACCTTAGCAACTTTTTTTTACGACTGGAAAATCACATTTATTTTACAACTACAAGATGACCATTGATTGAATCATCCGTACACAAGTGCAATGTCAGGCTGGTTTAGTATAATGTCAAAACGTCACACAGCGGGCCAGTCGGTGCAGTCATGCGTTTCAAAAATAGGGCCCCAGCTATTCCAAAAGAGAAGTTAGGTTGACCTGGGCAAAAGTCGAGTACTTATTCATTTCAGTTCTGCAAAAACTATTACTATTAGAGCTATTTTATACATCTTAGCAATTTAGAATTATATTTCAAAATTACCTTAGTGTTTTTCAATCATCAATCTGTATACCTAAAGATGTTCGATGCTGACTGTACCATTGATAATGGATTGTACAACACAAATGACGGTTATGACACTAGCGAGACTGTCAAATTTTAATATCAGATCGTACCCAAAAAAGGTACTTACGAGCGAGTGTAATATTATATTACTACTGCAATATAAAGTTGATTGGTCGTCCCAAGGAACACTGATAGGATAGTACTTTCGCAATCTCGGAGCTGACTACTGACAAGAGACTGCAATGGACACGGCAAAGTGGCGAGTTCTCTTATCGAAGTCTTACATTGGGCCTCTGCTCCAATGGAGGAAAATAAGTAAGTAGATATAAACTTACAAAATGTACATTTAAAAAACAATACAAACTCGACCTAAGAAGAGGTCAATAATGCCTCAAAAAATTGGGCTGGACTCCCCTAATAGTGATAAGGGGAGTCCAGCGTGGCTACGTGGTTTTCACTTATGTGAAAAATAGTTTACCTATCTCTTATTCTCAGACCAACTGAATATACACACAAAATTTCAAAGAATAAGTTCGGGGGAGTTTTGTTACAAACACTGTCACGAGAATTTTATTTATTAGAAAACTAGTTTTCTGGTAAGTATAAACCTTAATCTATTAGTGTAACTTATAGTTGTATGTACGTGAGTTGTACTTATCTTTTTAGATGCATATTTTATAACTTCTAGTTTAAGCACAATATAAAATATACCTTTGTGTGGAATGGACAATGTTAAAATAAATATTCCATATTTAATTGTTCTTATCAAACTTTTAAGTAAAATAGCCAAATTATTATCAGTGATCGGAAAAGGTAGAGCAAAAGATGACCTGGCATCATCCTTTAATTTAAACCTTTAGGTACTTATTCCGAATATTAAAATTTTGCTTTTTGAATTTATAAAATCTGGTACCCCACAAATAGTTTTAGATAAGCAATATACATTCTCATGCCATCTCAGCCATAGGACTGATGTTCCATATCATGAGAGGGTTTTTGCCATACTTGCCACGCTAGGCAGGTGGGTTGGCGAGCGCAGCGCAGTACGAGATGTTGATACACGGAAAGACGCTGCTGCCCATTTTCCGGAGGTTCCTATCCCTTGCAAGAGTGAAGAGGCAATATTCTACTACCGGCACGCCACGGCAATACACTTATTAGACGAAAAACATTACTTATATGAATTTTACTAAACTACGATCTTTAGAATAGCATAACTCTGGACTGACTAATATGATTTATATTAAGACGCCCTAATAACTGTCCAGCACAAGAGTGCTTGGCTCAAAAATAGCTGGAGAAATCTTACTATTAACATAGCAACTGGAAGATGTGTTTCTATTTTTCTAATAATTATATCGTTATAGGTACCTAGGTACCAAAATTTTCATCATCCTTTAGCGACATCAACCTATTTTTTTTTATGAATTAACGGTTATTTACTTGATAATTTTTTATGATAAGTGATAAACGGTTAACATTTGTAAGTAGCTATTTGTTACCTGTTTAATTTACGCTTTACATTAGAGCTATTAAAAGGTATTGTAAGTATTTTATTTAACAATTTCGTGACATTTTACTATGTAAAGAATGCACGGAGTATTTGTAATAAATAAATCAACAAGTGAATTAAAATGATTACATTTAATATTTATAACTCGTCTAGCCTTCTAAGGTGCGGTGCTAGTGCCCATAAATAAGGAGTATCGCTGACACAATCATTCAGTTCTCTCATCTATTGTTCACGACTTAAGATCGCGGATGTAACTTTGATAAATTATTCATAAGTAAACAGTTTTAGTAAGCTACTGAGGCTGAAGTTCAACAGGCTTTTAAATTGCGTTTAACAACGCAACGCAATTTAACAGCTCGTTGATTTGTGTAATAGGACCATATAATTTTTACCTGGTAAATAAACAATAGTATATAATTATATGCAATATTTACGATGATGATCACGGATATTTATCCGTGTGAAACTGCATCGAAATATCGGGAAACTCAAAAATACTCAAATCATCATAAATATCCGGTAAAAAATGCATTATAATGTTCACAAACATGACAGTTTTAAAAGTAATAAGTAATAGATAATGCTGGACAATTCACACAGAACCATCTAGCTCCAAAGTAAGGCAGAGCTTGTGTTATGGGTACTACTAGCATGGACCAGTTTATTTGGTCCATGGTACTAGATAGAAAACTTTTTTTTACCTTAGTAATATGGTGGATGCAGGCCACTTCCAACCCCAGTACTTGAAGATCAATGAGGGAGGCCATGTCCAGCAGTAGACGTCCTATGGCTGATATGATGGCATATTTTTTATTGTAAATATAGGTAAGTATATCAAACAATACCCAAGACATTATATCAATTTATTTCTTTATTTATTCATTACGTAACATTACATATTATTTTGATTATATTTCTGCTTGTTTTTATACCTCGGTATATTTTTTGTTACATGTGGTGATCAATAAAGTGTTAGATATCTATTACAGGTGAAATAAATCGTTACGTAAGTAAACGTACATATTACATTACAAAATGAAACACAGTTATGAGAAGTCATAAAATAGGTAGGTACATAAAACACTAATTAGGTACACAGTACAGAAAAGTTAAACAGAAAATATCAAAAAAATAATAATGATAATAAAATAATAATACATAGTTAATCCTTAAAAATAAAATCAAAATAATAATTATAGGTACAATCAAACACTTTCAGAATACATATGACATGCTTTTGTAATAGAGGATAGCGTATCAGCAAAATAATCAATGTCTGGTTGTAACTTTACCAAAGCATTAAGGTGATTTTGAGCACGGCATATGGGTGATTGTGTACGCGCAACAGTACGCGGAGGCATAGGCGCAAGCAAACAGGGGAACTCTGCCTGGGCGGAACTTAGCGCGCTGCTCAGGCACGCAAAGCCGGCTCGCTTCGCTCACTAGGTTAGGGCAGTCTAAATCAAGCAGAAAGCAAACATGTTCCCGGCGGGAATCGAACCCGCAACCTCTGGCATTAGACCAACTGAGCCACAGGTCGTCTGAAGCAGTTAAATTAGTCTTAGACATTTAGATAGTAGATATTGAAATATCTGTGTCTAGTTAGAAATAAATCATAACAGGAAAAACATATAAAATACCCACATGAGCTGTCGTATTACCAGCTATAGTTTATGGCATCTATACATCTACCCCTCTTTACTTTTAAACGACCCGGCCGACCGATTTAAAAACTTAATTAGATGCCTTTGTAAGGAAGAAGCACTAATTTGCTAAAACAAACCAAAGATTCGAAAGATCTTTTAAAGATTTGTCACACTCATGCCATTGTAGTGTAAGTACATAAAGATTCGTTAACTTGATATAAATTAGCAGTTGGTACATAGGTAGTTACCTCACTAGATAAATGTGTAATATGTGTTGTTATTATGGAGTAAGTGATGTGATGACCATCAAATTATTGTGTGCATTTCTGGGAGGTATAATTTTGGTAGTTATGGGGCATATCTTTACCTTATTGTTTTTAGTCGGCAATTACCGATTTTACGGTTAGTACCTAATTCGAAAATTATTCACGTGTAGGTAAATCAAAAGGTGTTTTTTCAAATTATTTTAATATTGCTTAAACTAAGAGAGACGCGTGCTTTATCGGTAAAGAAAAATATCTTGACGAAACCCGCAGCATGTGACGTATCAGACGTACCTATTGACCTGTTCTTTACCTACTCTTAATAATAGCGTCCCGTACAGCATGAATATAAGTTGCTGATGCTGCATAAATCATCAATAATAGATTTTAAAGTCTTATTGCTACCATAAATTAACATAATCGATGATTTCATTAGGATTTATACAACTAAATATGGTCGTAAGTACCTACATTTAATTTTAGGACTACGTACACTTAAGTATAGGTGCCTACACTGTACACTCTGATGACCTTGTTCGGAAGAAAGAAACTAATAAAAACCCACAAGATAAAAATAATTATGCACGCTTGCGTCATGTAGTCCTGAATGAAACAATCGGCTAGGTATCAATCAAAATCAGCAACGAGCTTGTGACATCGGTGACTTTCCCCAAAAAGGCTAATCATGCAGTCCTCAGTCTCTCTGAGGTAGGTACTTATAAATCTGATTCGACAAGAATTTGTATGCGCCAATGCACAATTTCGTGTCTGCACGAGCAAGGTAGCTTCGTGCTACCTACATGATTTCCCAGTATTGTCTACTGATTGAGTTACTAAACACCCAAAACAAATAGCCTAAAACTAGGTAACGCTCAATTGACAAAATGTTGCATAACAAAACAAAGACTGAACCGAATGATTAAGTGCAATATATGCCTAGGTACTCTCAGTTCACATAGAAAGCAGGTGAACGGTGCGCTGGGTTACTGATTTACGTCCAAAGCCTTTTTTTTCGGTTCCATCAACGGATAGTTTTTGGATTGGTTTAGATAGGTAATGGTTAGTTTTTAAATCTTTTACCTACTACCTTGAGTACAAAGTTAGGTTGCAGGTGCGTATTTCTTCCTTACAAATAAGGTAGGTATGTCACAATTGAAGAAATTTTTGAAGACGTTATGTTAGCTTCATTCCTAACCTAATTATATAACAAAATCCTGTGTTTGCTGTATAGTACGAGTATCTGTAATAAGTACGACTATCTGGTTCCACTGTAGAGAAGAAATTTATCAAATCTTGAACGAACACTGTATACTTTTCGCAGATGACATACCGATAGTATTACCTAGCAAAAGTGTATATAACCTTCATGAACATTTAGATTACATATTTGATAAAATGAAGACTGGCTTGGGCACCATAATTTACTAATAAACGTCAATAAAACTAAATTAATACAGTTCCACCCTGATCAAAAAACACCACTTTAAATTCAATACAACTTTCAAAATACTTCAATAGAAGTTGTTAATAAATATCCTCTTCTAGGAATACACATAGATTCTAACATAAATTGGAAAACCCACTTACAAAAAATTGCTTCAAAATTATCCAGGTTCACCTATCCGGTTTATCAACTTAAAAAGACTACAAACATCAAAATAGCCACCTGTGCCTACTTTGCATATGCCCATGCTTGGCTGCAGTATGGCATAACTATCTGGGGAAATAGAACTGACGCCTTAAAACTTCACGCTTCAAAAACGATGCATAAGAATTATTTACAATTTAGACACAACAGAAAGCTGCAAACAATAATTGTAATGTAAAAATCACTATTTAGGTACTCTCAGAAATTCTGCTTTTTGAGCAAATTCTGCCGCAAACGACCTTTACATTTGAAAAATGAAAATAATAGAGATTAACATAGCTAAGAACCTCGATCTATGTCAACGGGGACCACACACAGCCGATAGCGATGCCACTTGACCCATCGTGAGCACGGACCACTTCTAATCTCACTAATGGACGGCGCGGCGTCTACAATATAGTTGAACTTTTGTCTCTGTAAGTATTAATAATTTATTGTTATGAAGGTGACACGCATACATTATATTTTAAATAAAAGCAATAATTTTATCACTGTAATGCAATTTAATAATATATGGTTAGCTAGGAAAAGCTTAAAATTTGCTCGTTTTTGATCCCATTATCATTTATGATTGCTTGAAATGGTCCAAATATATGTTTTTCTAAAACCTTACAAACTCTATCAGCCTCTATATTAAGTATTTTACACATGATTTATACAGTGTCAGCAACTGATATTAATGCTGTACGGGATGCTGCAGTTTCTAGGACATTGTTAGATGGATTAGGCTTGCCCAGCTCCTATACCATCATTTCAGCTTAGTCGGCTATACTCGAGAAAATAACATGTCAATAATACCTACGTCTGAACCTGACTGAGTCGCGGGTTACCTCAGAATGATTTCCTTCACCGTTAAAGCACGTGTTAAATGTGCACCAATGGATATTTTTTGAACGGAAATATATAATGAGTTTACAAAACCATCTAGTTACAAAACAAGCAGCATAATATTTCCTTTTTTGCTTTTAGGGAATTAAACAACTTGAAGGGCGTCTTACCTACAACTTTCAACTTTAGGTTTTACAAATGCCAAAGGTAAAATAGTAACACTTAGGTATCAAGCAGTTTCAACATTGTGTTGAAGAATCTTTGTCAAAGAAAACATAACAAAAGAGTAAATGAAGGTCATTTTGAATTTATGGGAACCTTTATACATACAATTGTTAGAGTAAGTTATTTTAAAATTGAATGATCACTCACCTTGTTTAGGTATGGTCTGCGCAGATATTTTTTAATGAATGAGCTAAATTCCCTACCTTGAGTTACCTACACAAGGTATCTAGTTGTTACTGCTCCTTAGTCATCGTTTGTAGTCCTTGCAGGCACGGCTCTGTCAACTTTGTTATCTATTCCGAATAGCCTATATTCCTCGATTCTGTTAGGTTGGATTGGGCAACATTTCGCAAAACGCTTCTGCTACAAAGCCGTGACAACTGGCGAAGACAAATACCACGTTATCTTATGAATAATGCCGATTATGTTGAGCAAACACGCACACGCGTTTCAATGCATTTTTCACGAAACATTATCATCTACAGGATGCTATAAAATATCGATTACTATCACAGCATTGTATTGCTCACGGCAGACGGCAACTGCCTCGTAAGTTCACGCAACGATGAAAAAATATCAAAATACAATACATGATTAATATATTTTTGTACGATCAGATAAAAAGGTAGGCAATTTTACTTTCGATTATGCATTGACTGAATAATAAATCGTGTGTTGCATAAGCGTTGCATCAAACCCCCATGGGCACAGAAACCAGTCGAACCCATCACCCTGACAAGTTTTCCCATATGTTATTTTGGTGAATGGAATTTTACATTGCAGATGGGCAGTTAATTACGAAATAATTGGACCCACCTGAATACGTAAAATAACGATTACTAATTAATCTTTAGGTGCCAGGGTACTAAAGCTAAAGCCAAAATAAATTAAAAATTTAGCTATTACAGATTTAGGTCAAGAAATTGTAATATAAAAATTTCTAAGAAAATCTAATGCATATGAAAATTTACCTGCAAACGCACATATTGTTTGAGAACCACCTGTGCGTGCTTGTGCGGGCGGCGGCGCACGAGTCACCTAGATGTCGCGCCTATTGTCCACGCGTCCACCACTGGGCGAGCCACTACACCATTACCTCACACTTTCAATATTGGGTTACGAGAATTTAACTTCAAGGCCCTCTTTTAGGAGTAAATAGAGGAGGTATAAATGCGAAGACGTACAATAATGTGACACAGTTCTGGTTCAGCTACCCGTGCGAAAATGGATGCGTCTCTTGCTTTCTTGGTGCTCTTTGTGGCCGGTACGTGAAGTGAATTATTATTACATCTACACTTTACTTGCATGCAAAATTAATCAATACTCAATAACATTTCTACCTTAAAATATATTATTGTGACTTTTTAGGGAGTACGGTTGGACACAACGTGCGCAGAGAAGCACCCTACCAGTACAATGTCGCATCACAGGACTCAAATGCCATTGGATGGCAACCGAACCAATACAACCAAATCCCGGACGAACAGTCACAGCGCCTGTTCTGGAGCAACCAGGGCACTAATTCAGTCGGAGGTACAGGCTGGTGGGCACATCTAACCAACAAGTTTCCTATTTTAGGAAACATGTTTGGGCGCATGGAGGTGGGTCCTCAGTATGGCGTGCCGCAATCACAATACGGTGTTCCACAAACGCAATATGGTGTACCATCTTCGCAGTACGGGTCGCCGTACCAAACTCAGTACCAGAATCAAGTGCCGCAGTTTTACCAGCAGCCGCTACCTTCATACCAGCAGCCGCAGTTTTACCAATCTCCTCAGCAGTTTGGCCAGCGCTTTGCGCCGTCGGGACGTGATGTGGGTTTCACCGACGACGCTGTGATCGTGACCCCTCCATTCGTGCCAGTTTATCAGCCTCAGCCAGCTCCAGCGCCGGTGCCAGTCCCGGCACCAGCCCCTGTAGACCAGGGATACCAGTACAACAAACCTCAATACAGGCTAGAATTACCCCAAAAATAAAATAGAGTAAAGTGTTCCACTGATGAGGCTAGATTTTATGATTGCAATGGCTAGAGTTACAAATACTTTGTACGCTATTTAGTTTCAGTTAAGAATCTGAAAGAGCTTTCTTTTCATGTAAGCTTGAAAACGTTAGTTTCTCTAACTCTAATGGGATGAAATGCTGCGAAGCATCATGTTATAAGTACAGTGGTAAGTATCAAGTAGGTACCTGGACTGATGGCGACTGTATTGTAGCTAATGTTATGCCTAGGCTAAATTTAACTTAGCCAATATTGTTATTAATAATGCTGCCTTTGATTGTGCTTTTCAGGTCATCAATTTATAACGGGTATTTTATATACTTAAGTGCTCTAAACTTGCAAGCTCTCTTTTTTCCCATCACAAATAAGTAGATATAAATGTATTTATTGAATGGTAAAACCAAATAAATAAATAAATCAAAATGTATTAAAGCCTTATTTATTTATCTTCCATCCTGAACGACTAAATACACAAAAATAATCCCCTTTATTAAGAACCTAAATAATAGCGAATTTCTTCACATACTTTCTAACAAAACCTACAAATACATTTCTGTTAAATCTCAGTGTTGATAAGTAAGGGGTAAATTTTTATACCTAATATTAATAAACTAGGATAAAAATATGTAGGAAAAAGTGGCAAATTGTGTCTCTTCAAAATGTACGAGTAGGGAGGTATCTATGTACGTCATTGCCTTAGGTAGGTACATAATATCTAGATATTGTCCAATACCAGTAGCTCGAACCCATATTGTGGACTTATATCGGATGTTACAATGATTCGAAGATAGTTGATATATGTACATACCTACATACATGTTACATGTAGGTACATCAGATGATCTTTTTAGTTAGGCCTTAGAATCCGGAAAATTTAACACATATAACTTATTTATTACCTAAATACCAAGTTTAGGATTATATCTTCATAAAAATATACGTGTGCGTTTTATCATTGATTAAATATTATTAGCATTTGTTGGTCCATGGTATTATTCAAGTTTGCTAGCGTCGGGTCGTCATACTATCTTACTAAAGCTATCGAATCTTGATGATTCTAGTTGCCAACAGACGCCGTTTGGTCGTAGAAGCCACGTCCGGAAGAGTCTACTCCGACACTGGTGCTGGCAGACACAGAGCGGCCTTCCACTTGACCCGACTGAGACCGAGAGAATACATCCCTGAAAAACATAAATTGATAATAGGCATGTTGACGAGCATCGTGGGACTAACTTTGATAAGGCTAGTACATTTTGGATAGTTGGGGCACATCGGTTCAGTTGACCGTGAGGCCGCTCTACATTCTCACGAGAATCTCGCGAGAACGCGAGAAACATGCGAGAAACGTGAATGTGGAAGCGATTCGCGTATTCTTCTCATCGCTTCCACATTCACGTTTCTCGCATGTTTCTCGCGTTCTCGCGAGATTCTCGTGAGAATGTAGAGCGGCCTTTAAGGATGATGCTGACATCGAAAGGGAATGCAGGGCGCTGACGATCAGAGGGAATATAGGCCCGTAGGTTTGTACACTGTTAAACTGCAGCAAAGATAACGCTATTCGTATGAGTGAGGACTATTCCTCAAAGTAGATTAGATAATTGCTAATAGAGTCGATTGTCCAATACTCAATCAAACGTTGTAATCATACGATCCCAATGTTTGAGTATTGGACAATCGAAGCTAATTATAAGTTAGGTTCTTATGTATTGTAGGTATATTTGAGTATATATTATTGCCGTCTTTTAATTTTTTATATCCCGTCCATCCAAAGGTTTTCTGGAAGAGATCGCTTTTTATTGCGGGCGGTATAATGGGCGGTCTTATCGCTTTTAGCGATTGTTGCATTGTATAATAATATATTATTTTTTCTCCTTGTGTTTTTTCTGTTTATGGTGTACGTAAAATATAGTTAATCTATCTATGTATCTATAATTTAGTCTGCATTTTATTTGTTTTAGTTTTTCTTTAATAAACTGTATTGTTATTGGTTATGTTTAATATGTTGTTAAATATGTTTGTATTGTACTGTGTCATGTCACTATAGACCATTGTAGTCTGAAACAAAGATTTTTCATTCATTTATAAGAATAAATATAAATTTGTTTAGTTAGCCGTTTGAAAGCTACGATGCCACAATAAACAAACACATTACTTGATCTGTGATACACACAATAAACATAACTTGCTTAACTTATCCTAATCCATCTGTTTGGGTCAGAAGTTGAAAATGAGTTAGATGAAATGAGCGTTAAAATATCTCTAACTAAATATATATATTTATCTCTGCACCTCATCATCATACATAACATAACTCATCACCATTATTATGGTTATTGAAGTTGGCTTTTTTGTGGTTTGTTAAACATTCAAGCATTATTGAAAACACTATATTCTGACTATACCTACCTATTCAAAGTCATCTGTTTGAACATATAAATTCATAATCTTACTAATTCTCACATACAACTTGTACAAGGAACATCTTATTAAGACAATAAAGACCTTCGAAATAATAATAAAGTACCTAAGTAGGTAATTAACCTAACGAGGTATGATTTTTTTGCGAAACGAAGGTACCTACATAATCAAGAAACATGATGTTTATGAATTACTTCCTAAAACTCGTGAGATGTAGAATGAGGTACTTACTTATCTTAATTGAACAACAATTGGGTATCTCACATAGTATAAATTGAAGTCGCTTCCCGCGTTTGTCCGTCTGTCTGGCTTTCTTCTCCTCCTAAACCAAGCGACGGATTTTAATGCGGTTTTTACCGATGGATGAGTGTTTGAAAAAGAACGTTTAGAAGTAAAATTTATTGAGAGTTAGTGTAAGTTCGCTGAACTGTTGATGAAGATTGTTGAAGTTGTCGGAAAATCTCATGCCGATTGGGAGTTGTTTTGGCGTACGCTGCGTAAACCATTGAAGTTATGCGCATGTGATGTTTGAAGAATTTTACAAGGACAGCATATGTCTATCTGTTATGAATACCTCATATTACCGTTTTTCTAATTTAAAGTTTTGTTTAAAAAGTATGCGGTATTTGCGAAGCCATTTTAAAAAGTTTTTTTTTAACATCTTAAGTTGTTCATACTGCACATATTTGCCCACTAAAATAAATAATTTACTCGTAAATAACATACATTCAATTCTAAAAATCAAATCTACCCACATTATTTAGTTCAGTTCAGACTAGTTAATTGTGTGAAGTTTGAAAAGTGTGCTATAAGTAATTAGTTGTGATTTTATAAATTTATTTATCAAAGCAATCGGGCATCATTTCCGCTAATAGAGCAAACTGAGCAGCGTGCCGTCATTAAGTACCTCCATAAGAAGGGGCTATCATCAAAGGCCATCCATGGTGATACGGTTAGTACATTAAGGGATTATGCTCAGTCATATTCATCCGTCAAAAAAATGGATAGCAGAATTTAAGCGTGGTAGAGAGAGTGTGAAAGATGAACCCCGCTCTGGAAGGCCTTCAACGTCCACTACTGAAGAAAATATTAAAAACGTTTTAGATTTAGAGAAGATTTAAATTGAATAATGTAAACTTATATTTAATAATGGGAGACCGCAGATTAAAAATTAGAGAGATAGCCGAGGTTATAGGCATTATAGGATTATACAATAATGACAAGTTAAACGCTAGCTGATTCTTGACAGGGTCATTCAAATAGGAAACCCTCTGCAAAGAGTTGCTGTACAGGTACAAATAAAAATACGTATTACCACAAATAGGTTTTTTTGAATTAAATGAAAATGATAAAAAAAACTATTTCCCGATTTTTTTCCTTCCAAAACTACTTGTTTTTATGGGCTGAAATTCGGGGGGAGTACATAAACCCTGTATAAAAAGAAATGTTGTTATCAACCTTTAATTTAGGTATACAACCTGTACCAAAAAACTCTAGAAATTCGACAGGGTTGTTGTGTCCACCAACCAACCTAAACCACTTTTGTTCTGCGACTTTAAAATCATATATTTATTTACTCATACAAGATGACCGATGATTGGTTCATGCATACATCTGTGTGAAGCAAGGGCGGGTCGCTAGTGTAGAAATAAATTAGATTTCCTTACTCAATTAAAGTCTACGTGAGTGGATGCTACCGCTGATAAAGCTATAAATAGGCCACATATTTTTTTGCAATGTGAGGTGCGCTGCATACAATGTTTTCCTGTTTGTTAGCCAATATACATTATTTACAAACAATATACATTATTTATTTACAAGTTGTAAATAAAAAAAGCTTTGCGGCGTAGCATTTGTAGGTAACTTTGTAAAATGTTTACTAAACGGTAACGTCGGCGCTTAGTGGTCATAGAAGACCTCTCAAGTAGTTTCATATCTCATATTCAAATAGCGTATATTTTGTGCTACATCTAAGAGGGCATTTTCTTTATCCAAATACATTTAATATTAGGTATAAGATTCTCAGAAAGTGACCTTGGTGATGTAGCGTTTTAAACTTTATTAAAATAAACCCTGCCTCAAGACTGAAAGGAAACATCCTTACGAGTAACAAATATTTCTACACCACGTTAAAAGAATGTAGCGCTTTCTTGTAATTATACTTGTACGGAAACTGAAAAAATATTTTTTATAGTAACTAGCTATCCCGGCGAACTTAATACCACCCAGAATCAACTACCTACTACCACATCTTCTAACTACTACTACTCTACCTCTACTCTACTTCTCTACTACTACTCTACTACTACGCTACAACTACTCAACTACCGTACAACTACTCAACTACTACACTACTACTACCTAAAATCCAAAAATGTAATCAGTTTAAGTTTAGTCACATAATAAACTTTTTGAACGCACCTATAAATATTTGACAACCAAGTGACACCGTGATACGCTACGCTAAGTTTACATTAGAAATAATTTAATATGGTGGTTAAGTATCTCAAACTTTCTAATTTTCCACGCAATTTTCTTATATTTTTCTTTCTTAACAACCTTGACAATAACAAAAAAAAGAATTAGCGAAATCGGTCCAGCTGTTCACGCGTGATGCCGTGACCACGGGAAATAGGGATGTGAACTTTAGATACCCGTATGAAGTTATTATTCAAGAAGTGAAATGTTAATGTTCTCCAGGTATAAACAAAAGACGAAGGTGACATGGATTAAGCAACATTAAAGTTAAAGCTCTCGTAATGTCAGAAACGGCCGCCCGGCGCCCGTGCTAAAAATTATGTTGGGCCATTGTTATGTTGAAAGAAATTGAGGTTAACGAAATGATTAATGAATTTAGCGATTCACTGGACATTTAAATATTTTTTACATTTACTTGCAATTGTGAATTTAACAGTAAAGTATGTTACATAACCCCCAACTTGGGTTCGATGCCAGCAGTACTAGCGTGTGACCAATGCATTTTTCTTTTTTGAAAAATGATGTGGGCTTTTAGGACATGCCTAGACGGTGAAGGAAAACATCGTGAGGCAACCCGCGGCTCGGTGAGCGGCTGACGTATTGACTCGTTCTTCCCTCTGAATGAAGCAGACTAAGCTGGGCGGATGGTGGTATAGGAATAGGTAAGGATGGAGATGGTGGATAAGATCCGTGGTAAGTATAGGTTCTAGGCAAGCCCAATCCAAATGGACGCATGTGGTCCAGTTGCTAACACTGTATAAATCATCTATATAATAGATGTGAAATACCACGTTTCTTAATAAAATCTAACTGTCATTGAGTTTATGTCTTTACTCTGAGATTAGGATAAAAACTTTGAGAATTTTGGACATTATAAGCACACAAAGTAGGTACGTTAAAATTGCTTGAGTTTCGTTGCCTACATAGAAGCTAGTAGCAATAAGTAAGCTTTACATCTATTAAATATGATTTACAGAGTGTCAGCAACTGGTATTCATGCGGTACAGGACGCTGCAGTCCCTGGGACATTGTAAGATGAAATGCCTGTTTCATCTAACAATGTCCCAGGGACTGTGACCAGCACCTATAACATCCTCCCAGCTTAGTCGGCTATTAGTCAGAGGAAAGAACTAGTTGTAGGGGTTGTAAAGATCTATATCACACACTGGCTCGACAATACCCTGGTATTTTCGGTTTTAACTCACCCAGCCACTCACCGATCTTGAACACACATGAAAAGCTACAATCCTCCCGCCCTTACGGCTGACATGACAGTTCCCATTGTGACAATTCGCTATCAATACCCAGGCCACACGAGCGTATGTACACTGTACATGTAATGTACATGTAATGGCCGCCTACATGGCCAGCCAAATAACATAAGAATTTATAAATTAACTTGACACTGGCGGAATTGTGTAAAACCAAACACAACAAGCCATAAAATAAGAAGACAAGACAAGAGACATCGTATGTATGCTTATAGTATATTTAGTATCACACTGGTTTACAAGTGGATTAGTCAGCTTCAGACGTATGACTAGTGTAGTGTACTACACTAGTCATACGTCTGAAGCTGACTAATCCACTTGTAAACCAGACACAAGCCTTAGCAGCGAAGCTTAGCTCAAGTGGAACTGCAGCCTAGATACCGAGATGGTTCCCTACTTATAGCATTTTCATTCATTGTTGTTGTTTAAGACCCCGGCAACCAGCCCTTCTCATATAATAAATACGTGCCACGCCTTGCTACCCGCTACGGCATCGCGGCAGCGCGTTGAAATCTTTTGCTCTGATTTTTTTCGAAGTTTTGTTAGCGCGTAAACAAAAGTGACCCATAAAATAAGCACCGTTTATTCTAATAAAAATGTATTATGTAACAATGTACATAATACATTAATACGCATAAGCGTTAGTTTAGCGATTTTATTGTAGTACTTAATCATCTAATTAAATAGTGTGCTACGCCTTGCTACCCGCTGAGAGAGCGCATTGAGCTTTAGTAAATGGTTTGTTTTGTTGCTATAGATAGTGTGTATTTAACGAAATAATATATTTCTATAATGCTTGTATACAGTTTTTTAAATATATTTTGCTACTAATATTATAAACGCGAAAGTTTGTGAGTATGTGTGAATGTATGAATGTTTGTTACTCTATCACCCAAAAACTAGCCTACAGATTGAGCTGAAATTTTCACATGTATAGGCTAAAATATTTGATTTGATTTTATCCGGGTACAACGCATGCGAAGCGGCAGGCATAAGCTAGTCATCATCATAATTTCAGCCGTAAAACGTCCACCACTGAACACAGGTCTCCGTCATGGATCTCCATGAGGGGTAGGTGCCATACTCACCACGCTTGGCAGGCGAGTTGGCGAGCGCAGTACGGGATGTTAATACACGGAATGACGCTGCTACCCATCTTTCGGAGGCATCCCTTAGCAGGCTCTTACTGCATCCACGGGCATGAGAGGAGGGGTAACATTCTACTGCCGGCAGTATTATTTATATGATTAATATCTTATGTATATTGGTACAGAAGATATTTATTTATTTATTAAAGTAAATTAACACAATACTGGTCCCGTGTGAGACACCTTTACAGGAGTGTGCAGCACTCGATATAAAAACAAGTAATTAATTTATTGTAATTAATCATTGACTCAACATTGTGTACGGTTAGGGTTTATTTAGGAAGAGCCTTATTACTAGTGTACTACGCCTTGCTACGCGCTAAGATGGCGCGTTGATATCTTTTGCTCAGACTTTTATGAAAGGTATTTTTATATGCTACACGCTACGACAGCGCGTTGAAGTCTTTTGGTTCGACTTTTGTTAACTATTATGTTTTTTTACCGCGTAAACATCCATTATCATACCTGAAAATCGAGTCAATGGTTACTGTAAACCTAATTAAATTGGCCTTTCACATCAATACATATATGTAGATGATTTATATTTATATAGCGCCAGCAATTGTTTTACATAGGCACCTACTTTACGGGACGCTGCAGATAGGAATTAGGTTGGTTGCTAATAGCAAGCCAACTTTCCTTTTTGTCGTTAGTGTAAATAGCTTAGCTAGCCGTGGGATGCCCGTGGGTGCAGTAAGAATACTCCAAGGATACCTCCGGAAGATGGGCAGCAGTATCCGCGTATCGACATCCCGTACTGCGCTCGCCACCCCGCCTGCCAAGCGTGGCGAGTAGCAACGGCAAAAATCCCCTCATGATCTTGGAGACCCATGATCCGTAATTACAATCATCATCATCATTTCAGCCGTAGGACGTCCACTGCTGGACATAGGCCTCCCTCATGGATTTCCAGTTATTGCGGTTGGAAGCGATCTGCATCCACCGTCGACCTGCGGTCTTCACCAGGTCGTCAGCCCATCTTGTTGGTGGACGTCCTACGCTGCAATAACTGGAAATCCATGAGGGAGGCCTATGTCCAGCAGTGGACGTCCTACGGCTGAACTGATGATGATTATTCACAAAATCCCTTATATCCCACAGCCCTTAATTATAACAAACTAACTGTCCCGGCGAAGTTCGTATCGCGCCTACTACTACTTAATACTTTTACAGTAATACAACTACTATTACAACTACTTACTACTACTTCTGAAATATAAACATCTTAAGTTAAAGTTTAATCTTAATATAAACTTTCTAAACGAACCATTTATTTTTTATTTTACAACCAAAAAATGTCATTGTATCATCCGTATAATAAAATGTATGGAAAATTAATTTACGTTTTTTTTTTTTTTTCTGTGATCCTAACAATAAAACTGAAAAACATCGTAAAAATTTTACCATATTTAAAAAGCCTATATGTTAACCCGGGCTCAGACAAATCAAAAACATCTAAGATCATTGAAATCGGTTCAGCCGTTCTCGATTTATATGTGGTGTAACTAACACGACAGCCTTACGCTAGTCAGGTAGTCAGTTGATAAAAGTGGATTATCCAGTTTGCACGAAATTATGGAAACTCAATTCATTTAATTTTATATGGGCTGTAGTTTTAAGTATTTTAACTTGACTAATGTTGCCTGAAATAAATAATTTATTATTATTATTATTACTATTTTTCTGCTATTAGATTCCTCGATGTGTAACCGATGAATGATAAACAAAAAGTAACAATGAATGTTTTATTCTCATAGTATTTACGATTAGCTATGTATATTTATAAATAAACAAAAATCTTCCGGCAGTTGCACGGCCATGACGGGCTTCATTCAGCTTCGCTGGTGTGCGCAGGAGTGCAACTGATGGAAAATACGCGTTCAGGATGGATGCCGTCACCGGATTAGAGCTACGACGCAGTATTACTAGTGCCTAGAGAACAAAAACAGAAAGTTAGTTACTATGATCGCAATGCATGAAATGTATGATGAACGTGTCGTTTGAACTGTTTTATTCACGTACCTATAGCAAGGTATTCTGAAACCGCCATGCTGTAGGTAGGTCAGTTAAGAAAATAATCTACAATACTTATTAAAAAATACTGAATGGATATTACCAAAGTTCCATTTATCGGACACTGACAGCATTAGGGAGGTTTAATCTTAGATTTTAAAGTCGTTTTTCGAATGCTAATGTTTGTAACTCACTTAACGAAGTATGACTTTTACCTAATCAATATTACCGGCATAAATTCATCCAGATGTTTGTACATTCGAGGCATAACAGTCCCGCAATGGGAATGTTATGCCTCTCAGGCGGCTATTCTCAAACTAAAAAGGCTATGAAGATTTAAAGTCTACACATTAACTATAAGTATTACACCTGCCACGGTATAATGTGGAACAGAGTGGCTACAGAAAGACGGGAATGGAAAAGGATGGAGGAAGCCTTTGCCGATTGTCAAACAGATCTACAGAAGATAAGAAAAATTAAAATACAAGAATAACATTATTAGATTTAAGCAGACTATTAGTTTAATATATGATTTATGTTGAATATCTTTAACATCTGAATAAAAGGCTATATTTTATTAATTAACTAAGTATTTACTTGTTTGGGCGAGAAGAGCCGAGGAGGCCTAGGGGCACGAAGGCGGCGCCGGCGCCGGCGCCGTTTCCGTCTGCTCTAGCGTCCGCGTTAGCGTTCGCGTTTGCGTTAGCTCTATCCCCCCCTGGAAAGAAAAAAAAACAGAGTTAACAATTTGTCTAGGCATGTTCACACGGTATAAAATAAGGTATAAAGTCAGATACTAGAAATAAGAACTCATTATTTTTGCAAATTAATGAAAATATACATAATAAAAGCGCTTTCAAGTTTAGGTATTCGGTTCGTGACATCTTAACGTGCCTTAAACTGAGACATATTATGGCGTCACGCGTCATTTCGACTCAATGTATCACTGTTACGAGTATTTTGTGATTACGTAAAAAAACAAAGCTATCCAATATATTTAATAATGTACATGACGGACTAAACATTGAAAATCAGGCAACTAGTGTTATATTATAGTTTATTTCAACGTCCCCTTAACAATTTGAATCTAACACAGTTCTAGTAAGAAATCTATGATAGTGACAACATGATCTCTAAATCAGATAAAACATCTAGTGACGAAATAAATAAAACAAAAGAATGCTGGATGAGGCTATGCGGCAAGGAATCCGTGAAGTGTGATAAAGCATCTCTTCGTAGAGCTTCAACTAGCGGTAAACATGATAAACTTTATATCATCACATCAGCAACCCGGCTTTAGACCTCATCAACGATTCCATCAAGGCACAGTTCCAATTACAATAGAACAGGCAAAGCTGGATGTATCCCGGCAAAGGTCTTGGAATATTCTTCCTGAATAAGCTGTTCTATAAAGATCTTTAACACGAATATCTAAAACACAAAATACGTTGGCAAAAAAATTGCACCAATTTCACACGTTTAACGTGTCATTTAACAAAAGTGAAGGAGTAAATTATCTTGAGGAAAGCCGCGGCTTAGCCAGCTCCAGAATATAATGACGTGTTCTTTCCACTTAATGTGATGGACTTAAGATGAGGGAGGATGAAATAAGTGCTTGGCAAGTCCAATCAACGTCATATAATATGAATACCATGTTGCTAAGTCAGTATAACTCTCACTTTCAATAGACGTTAAAGACTAATTTATTTTTTTATTTTTAACACGGCCCAGTCACAAATCGTATAAGCTAACATTAAATGAAGTGGGAAGCTAAGTAAACAAGTGCCCACAGCCACAGACAATAATTGTCTAATAACTGCTATGCCATCAAACAAATAGGTTTATGGTAAGGAATGCATAGGTACATGAATCGATCAATTTCAGTCGAACGGTGTCCGAGCAAACCTCAAGAATGTAAACACCGTTAGATGAGAGAGACGAAAGTTTTACTTGTTCTAATACCAGTGCTCTACTTAGCCACCTCTCGAGGCTCTACCAAGTGAATGTAATAAGGTACTATATATAGGAACATAACTGTATCTTTTTGCGTGCCGGTTGATTGGAAGCTTCTACGATTATTAGACATGGCAATATAAATTAAGTAAGTCAAAGTACTTGGCGGTGCGTCGCGTCGCCTGTAAGGTTTTTTGCTTTTTATGGTTCCGGACCAAAATGGTAAAAAGGAACCCTTATAGAATCACTTTGTCTGTCTGTCACAAGTGCTAAGGACTTTAAATTTGAAATGGTTAAAGATAACACTTTTTTACTGATAAAGCATTATGAAAATGCTAAAAAATATTTTTTTTATGATTGCAGGGGGGCGGATAGGGGATTTCAATATTTTTAAGTTCAGTTACTAGGTTGTGTGGGGTATCATTTTAAAGGTATTCATTTTCACATTAATAAAAAGTTTTTGTTTTCCTTTAAGCTGTATCGTTTTTGAGTTATTAGCAAAAATGTTGAAAAAACGACTTTATCTCCGAAGTTTGCAGAGATAAACCCGTGAAACTTTTACAGCTCATAGAAGTGTATGTAAACTTTATAGGAAAATTATAGCGAACTCTCTAATTTGCACAGTTTTTTAGACAAGGGGGGTGGAAGGGGGTTTTAAAAAAAATTGTGGTGGTATTCATTTGCACATTAATAAACAGTTTTTAGTTTTGCTTTAAGCCGTATAGTTTTCGACTTATTCACAAAAACGTTGAGAAAAATAGCGTTCCCCCCTTATCTCCGAAGTTTGCGAAGAATAACCTCTGAAACTTTTATTGCTATTAGAAGTGTATGTAGATTAGGGTAAAATTATAACGAACTCTCTAATTAGCATACTTTTTTAAAAATCATCGAAAATGTAAAAAATCTACATAAGTTCCGCTATCAGACAAGAGATGGATGATGGTTCTCCAACAAATATAAACCGCCTTTATCATACATTATATTGTATGATGGCACGGAACCCTCGGTGCGCGAGTCGACTCGCTCTTGGCCGGTTTTATTTGACACGTTGTAGTTCTAAGGCGATATTTAGCAAGATCCTATTTAATTAATTTTATCCAATCCGAACAAAAATTGACCCTTGAAAGAGCGGTGTAATAAGTTTGAGCCATATGTGTGTGTGACTGTGTCTGTATGTCTGTGTGTCTGTCTATGGTCTGTGTGTATCTTAAACGAGTGGACCGATTTTCATGCAGAAAAAGAGGATGAACAATCGAATGTGCCCAAATATACCCGAGTTTGGTATCAAATGAAAGGAAATGGTGTGTATAATGCAAAACTGAAAGTTAAGATGTAGAAAACGGTTGAGCCATTCATGAGATATGGGGGTTGAAAGTAGGGGTGAACAATCAAATGTTTTCAAATATACCCAAGTGTGGTATCAAATGAAAGGGCATGATGCGGTATCAAATGAAAGGGTAGACCGCAAAACTGAAAATACACAACAACAAAAAAAAGTTGGATGCCTCTAGATTAGGTAAGGTGTCGGGGGTAACTTAATTTTATAACTTTGTTCACTTTGGCATCTGCGCAGAAATCGTGACAGCTTTAACAATCGAGGTGAAATCCAAGGTTACGATTAATCAACGTTATGAATACGAGCTTAAGTAAATATGTACCTACCTATTATAAGTCTGATGGTGAACGTTAGTAGGTTATCTAAATAATTATGAAATATTATTTTCATTTATCAACTGCTGAATACCTATTCATATCAAACTTATGATAGTTCAAGGTGTAGGCTTGGTATAATGTTCAGAAAGTTGCCAAGTTGATTTTCCTATAATATTTGGTTGACAGGTAGAAAATGCCTACGGCATTATGTCCGCCTTTTGTGCATCTTTGTTATAATTTTGTGCAATAATTTATAAATAAATAAATAAAAGTTATAAGGTTATACCATGGGTTACCTTTAGAATACTATCAGTGGGGAAATTGTCTGTGTCATTGATTTATAGACGTCCCGTATCTTTTCTCCCTATAACTTCGCAAACTCCAGATAACTCCCTATGTTGTATTTGTTTAGATAAGAAGAAGGTATAGGTGCTGGGCAAGCCTAATCTATTTAACAATGTCCCAGGCACTGTAGCGTCCCATACAGCTTAAATACCAGTTGCTGACGCTGTATATAATATTCATGTAATAACAGATATGAAGGCCATTTTTTTACCAAGTGCGTGTCCGTCCATATGCATAATTTTCAAAAATGAAAATGCTTTAAGCAGTTGTTTCCCATGGCTTTCGGTTTCGCAATTAATAGCGCTGCCTAAGTTGTTGATACACGGAAAGACGCTGCTCATCTTCCGGAGGTATCCCTTAGCAGGCTCTTACTGCATCCACGGGCATGATTCCGTCCAAAACATAAAATGTATCCCCGTTTCCCATCGACCACCCAACCGGTAAGCTAGTCACCTATTATAAATTTACTCAGTGACTACTTAGTAGTACGTAGAGAAACTTAAAGTTTCTTTGTAAGTGAATTGTGATATAATTCTTAAAGAAATCAATGTACCTAATGGGTGCAAAAACAAGCAAACATTATATAGTGGAACAAAAAACCCAACCGCAAGGTTAAATTTAGGTGGAATATATGCCTTCCCTCAAGGCATAGTTTCATGGTCTAAATTTATTCTGCAGTGTCTATTACAATTATTTAATGCCTCATGGCCCTCATCTGAATCAAGTTTTAAAAAAAATTAGACCACCTTTGAAACATGACTACTATTACAATTATTTAATTCCTCATGGCCCTCATCTGAATCAAGTTTTAAAAAAAATTAGACCACCTTTGAAACATGACCTACATTACCTATAAAAAAGAATCATCAAAATATATTCATAATTGAACGCTGTAATCGCGTAACAAACAAACAAAAAATAATGAGAACCTCCTTTTTTTGAGCGAGTAGGTGTCTTCTAGACCTTTGTGATCTATCATCGGCTACATCGTCACTTCACTATCAGGTTGATTGTGGCCAAACAAAAGTCTATCAGAAGTAAAAAAATACTCACTACCTTCGGCGTGTGCTTGCGCATTAGCATTGGCGTTAGCTTCGGAGTTGTAGGCGGGATACGGTCTCAGAGACCGGCGCAGGCGCCGCAGAGGCACTGGCGCCGTCTCGTGGCCGTCGGAGTCGATGGTGTAGTACGAGCGAGGCACGTAGTATTGCCCGACTGGAACATATACATTGGAAGATTGAGAGAACACACAGACAATAATAAGATATTATGAACATAAACAATACATTTTTGTTCTTATTATCTACTCATGTTATGTGATTTTTCTTGTTGGGCGCCCTTCCTCGATTTCGGCGGTATGAAGATAGCGCTAATCGATGCTTAACCGATGATTGATCTTATTAATAATTTTCATTTTATTAATAAATTGGCAAAAGTAAGTAGTATGATATAGTAGAAAAGAAATATAAGAAGCTAGGTTTGGCAATCACCATGCCGAGACTGAAAAGAGGACAATATAGAGACACGATTTTTGAGGTCAAGATAAGTATCTCCAGCTACAACTCAGATCCCAAACATATATGCCATCCCTTTCTCAAAATTACAATATCATTACAATTTCATTAATTTCATTCCGAAACTCACCATGTCCATTGAAATCTGTATCTAATATTGTTTACAGAATATCAAAAAAATAAGATAATATACATACATATGTAAATTAAATACCTAAGTATGTACATCTAATGAAGAACAGTTTTTACACGCTGCAAGAGTTTTTTGATTTATTTTGGTTATATATGTTTATTTTCTTTTGTGTATTTTTACTACACATTTATTTCCTTTGTGTATTAGTAAACCCTTTTTCTAAATTTTGTATATTTAAGACGACTCATCGGAAATATTGGCAACTGGTATTTCAACTATTTTCAGCAGTTCCAAAACATCTGGAATTTATATTTTATGTTACTACTACACTACTTCTCTGCTACTACTATTACTAGAGTAGGTAATAGATAAAATAAATGTCCTTATATTTTTGTTATAGGATTGAGGAATAAATCCACAGCGCTCATTGCAAATATGATTAATAGATTCTTAGACGACCTGTGTAGCGCAGCGAGCTAAGGTTCGCCTGCGACGCAAGAGGTTGCGGGTTCGATTTTCGCCTTGGGATAAATGTCTATACGATCTGCAGATATTTGTTCAGGGTCTTCTGGATGTTTTTCTCTATATAATAAAAAATATCAATTTACCTATGTATTGTAATGTATTAAGTACTAGCTTCTGCCCGCCGCTTCGCATGCGTTGTAGCCGAATAAAAAGTAGCCTACGAGAATGTGTCAACATCAATACGTGTGCAAAGTTTCAGCTAAATCCGTAGCCTAGTTTTTGCGTGAAGAGGTAACAAACCTCCATCCAAACAAACTTTCGGCTTTATAATATTAGTGGGATATCAGTCATCTATTACCCATAACAAGCTCTGCTTAGCTTGGGACTAGATGATGCTGTGTAAATTGTCCAAAATTATTTATTTATATAGCAAGTACAGACACGAGGGCAGCAAAATCTTACATCTCAAGATCAAACACAGGTACAGAACAGGCAATGTCTGATTTTGTCATTCATGAAACGGAAGAATGTTGACGACATTCTTAAGAACTATCCTACTTTAAAGTTCCCACACAGGTGGGTGTTCGATACGTGCAAAGCACAATTCAAAAAGGGAATTCCAAATGAGCCACTCAGAATGCACCGACCGCTTCGCCACGTGCAAGATTAATTTTAGGTCAACGGCAATATCGAGACGAGCCGCTATGTGGGAATTCCACGAACTTGAACCTAAGACCTCCCGAAATTCTTTTGTTTTGGAAGCAGTTTTAGTTCCACCCATTTTGAAATACTCTCTAAACAAATTATATTAAACACAATAAAATCATTCATATAACAATATTTTGTCATCATCTCAGCCGTTGTACTGCTGCTGTCAGTGACTCGCCTCGCTTGGCAGGCTTGGCGAGCGCAGTACGGGATGTTGATAGGTACTCGGAAAGATGCTCCTGCCTATCATCCGGAGGTATCCCTTGGAAGATTCTTACTGCATCCTCGGGCAAGTGAGGAAAAGCAACATTCTACTGCCGGCACCCCACAGAATGCCGGCAATTGCTTTGTAATAGGTATGTAATAATTCGAGAATATGCAAGGTTAACAAACTTGTTAAGTATAAACTTGTGACTTAACTACTTTCAATGAAATACTACCTACTATGATACTACACACATTTTTATAAAAGCCGGAATTAATTATTTCAATCAAAACAAATAAGCTCTCATAGGTATATAGAGATATCAGACTTTATATGTTTTAAATCTCAGAAATTATATGACTGGTGTTTGGTCACGATTTTGCATGAGGTAAGGTTGAAGTTAATTTACTTAACGCTAAATGAAGTTTAGGTCAGCGATGATCTCAGGATATTTTAATGACTCATCTTCCGGGTAAAAGAGTGTTGGGGGTACTATGAAGGTATTTACAACTTCATAATTAAAAACAACTTAAAGCTAAAAGGTAGGCGGGATGTCTACAGGTAATACCTACTATCGCACGAGTTAACTATGAGTTAAAATCGTTTTATTGCGTAGGTAAGATTTAACTTGATTACCAAGAGTAACAAACCTAACCCTAGTGGTATTGAACAGGTTACAAAATTGTAACCAAACCATAGGTTCTGTAATCTGTGACCAAACTATTTGTGCTAAGACCATGGTTCTTAACCACTTATATAGCATTGATATAAGGCGCTATTTGTGATGCGAGGCCTTCATCATTACACGGTTTGGTTGGAGGACATGCAACGATGTTTTGCAGCAAAAAGTTCACAAACAAGATGATGGGAAGCGAATACGACCATCTTATTTGAACCAATCGGAAATTACTCAAATTACAAACAGAAATGACTATACATAATTGAAGTGGTTTATCCAAGGCGACCAGCAAAAACAAAGGGCACTAACCTGCGTAAGCCATGGAGACCATCGCTGCCAATAGGATAAGAGAAGCACGCATCTTGACGTCTGTACTCGACGAATGTTAGGCCAGAACTGGTTGTTGCATTCCACTCATACCGTTTTATAAGGCTTTACCTACTGGCTTTACTAAGTTGAGGCGTCTTGACTGAAAATAGTCGCGCGCTCTCGATACAGACCGCTATTAACGGTGACTGCAAAAAGCTTAGATAAGTAGGTAAGTAAGTAGACACTAAAAAAAATTACACTTGAAAAAATCGATTAATTGTCTTTGTTATGTACCGAGGTGCTCTTGCTTATAACGGCTGGAAGTGTTTGGAAGAGGCCTCAATAGTGGGATGAATTTAAATAAAAAAAACTTAATAGAAATAATCGCTTAAATAATTATTAATAAAATATTTTTTACCCATAAATTTTTAAACAAAAGAAATTTACTTCAATGAGTTTGATGATGATTCAGAAATTTATTCGTTTATTTCCATAGTTTACAACAAAACATAGACATAATACATAGTAGGTACATAGATGAGGAGTTCCCTCGATTCCTCATGGATGCCTTCATGAGAACTGAGTTTTGAAATGTTAATGCGACTAAACTACAATCTAAATTAGTACCTACAGAAGGATAAGTACAGTATAAATTAATATAATAAAATTATAATTCCGTCCAATAGAACGCAAAAATAATTTTCCAAATCGATCTTACCTACAGAGACGGAACTCTGAGGTTACAGATGTTAAATGACTTCAGAATCGCCTCCTTTTCTTGAAGTCGGTTAAAAATGTGAAACCCGACTAATTTTAACAAACCAATAAAATTGCACAAAAACTCCGCTCCGAAAGTGTTTTTGTAAATCTATTGGTCAGTTTCACTCTTTCCCTCTCCGCTCCGCTCCAGTGGACAGGAAGCCAGTACGAGGTGTTGATACATGGAAAGACGCTGCTGCCCATCTTCCAGAGGTATCCTCTGGCTTCTTTCTGCATCCACGGTTAAGAGATGAGAGGCAACATTCTACTGTTCAATGAAATTTTACTGATAAACCCTCATTTTAGGAAGTCCAAGTCCTGGTGCCAAGGCTAGCTTACTATCAAAGTCGATAGGTAAAAGTGTTTATTCAATATAGCAAAACGCTACATAGAATAGTCAATTTACAAAAGAAGAACAAGACACATTAAATTGAATAAAGCACTTATTTGAACTCGTTCGCTTCAGAATTTTTTTTTTCAAAGTGAGGGAAAGAAGCGAACAAGAAACTTCACTCTTTCACTTCTATTCATTGTTACAATTTCTCTCTTAATATTATGCTTAATTTAAAGTTCACAAGGATATTGGATACGTTGGATATTGCAAGATGAAATTATTTCTTATCGTGGTTGAACCGAGCAACACTCGGCCAAAGGTCAATATCATTAAAATAATCATATATGGAGTAATAAAGTTTTTCTATAAGATTTTGTTTATAAAAAGCTTAAACCTATGAATCGATAGTTCAGTCGCCTCAGATGGAAGCTTATTATAAAAGCGCACATAGATTCCCATAAATGATTTAGGTATTTACTTTTTGGAGTCTAAATTTAGTATCATATTGCTATAGTTATAAATCAACTGTAAAATGGAATACGATAATTAATCTTCGTAACATGTTCTAACCTTCACATGTCAATAAAATCACAAGTTATGAGTAGTTTACGGAATTATTTCTTGGTGACTGACTATATATTATGTGTATAATCGATTGTCTCATTTGCTGAAAACAATGAAAACATTTAAACTTAGTAGGTACCTAAACCAATAAACTTATGTATCTTACCTATATGTATAGGAAAAAGTAAAGCATTATTTATTTTATGATTTTTCAAGGATAATTACAAATATCCAAGGTGGCAACATCTAGGTAACAAAACCCTACTAAAATAGTTACCGAATATGAGGCACGGTAGTGCTCCCGCCAAGACGAGTCAAGCGATGCGCAAGGGCACTAGGTAGGTACCTACCTATGCTCGAAATTTTCGTCGTTTTTACGAACCCAAAATAACTTAGGTTTGGATTACCTATACATACGAGGCAAACAAAATTCTCGGGATATGATGTTAGTTGTGAACATAATATACCTACATAAATATAAAGTAACAATTGCATAGCTCGTACTCTACATTTTATTGATAGGTACTTATCTTAAAAACCCCGACTTCGTCACTGTCTGATGATCATAAAAACTTATAGCAGTGCCGGATTTACCAATAGGCTGAGTAGGCTGGAGCCTAGGGCGGCAGATTTTAGGGGCGGCAAATCTTGACCATTTAATTTGTAGTCTTAGAGATACCAAAAAAATAAATACCTACACAAAGAAAACGTGTCGGAAATTTAACAAAATCTTCATAATCAGTTTAGTTCCTACTAGAATCGGTCAAGAGCTGATGTATTGAGGACGATAGAGCACAAATAATCTTAAATAATTGTTATTTGTTAAAGTGTTAAATAAAATAAAGTTGCAATTTCATCATCATTTCAGCCATAAAACGTCCACTGATGAACACAGGCCTCCCTCATGGATCTCCATGAGGGGTAGTTGCCATTCTCACCACGCTTGGCAGGCGGGTTGGTGAGCGCAGTATGGGATGTTGATACACGGATAGACGCTGCTGCCCATCTTCCGGAGGTGTCCCTTAGCAGGCTCTTACTGCATCCATGGGCATGAGAGGAGGGGTATTATTCTACTGCCGGCACCCCACGGCGTTGCAATTTGTTTGTTTCTAATTTCATGAGTCAGTAGGGGCAGCAAAATTGTAATAGCCTACTTCCTGAAGTCCTACAAAGCTGAAATTTGGTAGGTATGCTAGTATTCGTACACAAACGACAAAACAATTCTAAAACATGAAATTCCCAACCCGTAGGGGTTGGGGGTTGAACTAGAGGATGGAAGTTTGTTTAGGATTTATAAGCAATTTTTTATTTAAAGTGTAAACCCACACTAAGGTATCATTATAGAAATGAAAAATGCAATCAAAATTTTGTCTCCGACGGGACTCGAACCCGTAACGTTCAGACGAACACCTTCAACGCAGGCTGCCTTAACCGTTCGGCCACGGAGCAATTAACCGTCGGGTCGAAAATCTTGACTGCCTTTATCGGTTTCGAACCGAGTGGCGACATCTAGCTGAAATTCTTAGAGATATTCTAGCCCACTGTCCGACAACAAGTAGTCAGTAGCAGTGAAGAGATGTCGCTTTAGTTAATTTTATAAGCAATTTTTGCAATGCTACTGACTACTTGTTGTCGGACAGTGGGCTAGAATATCTCTAAGAATTTCAGCTAGATGTCGCCACTCGGTTCGAAACCGATAAAGGCAGTCAAGATTTTCGACCCGACGGTTAATTGCTCCGTGGCCGAACGGTTAAGGCAGCCTGCGTTGAAGGTGTTTGTCTGAACGTTACGGGTTCGAGTCCCGTCGGAGACAAAATTTTGATTGCATTTTTCATTTCTATAATGATACCTTAGTGTGGGTTTACACTTTAAATAAAAAATTGCTTATAAAATTAACTAAAGCGACATCTCTTCACTGCTACTGACTACTTGTTGTCGGACAGTGGGCTAGAATATCTCTAAGAATTTCAGCTAGATGTCGCCACTCGGTTCGAAACCGATAAAGGCAGTCAAGATTTTCGACCCGACGGTTAATTGCTCCGTGGCCGAACGGTTAAGGCAGCCTGCGTTGAAGGTGTTCGTCTGAACGTTACGGGTTCGAGTCCCGTCGGAGACAAAATTTTGATTGCATTTTTCATTTCTATAATGATACCTTAGTGTGGGTTTACACTTTAAATAAAAAATTGTTTAGGATTTGTTGTGTTATTTGAGTGTTTACGTCAAAACGAACTAGATATCGCTAGAAAAATGTATTCACTCTTCATTACTGTTCCAGATAAACAATTATCGTTATTGTAGTAACGAAACGGTCAAGGTTCATATTTTGACTAAGGTGAAGAGTTTAGGGTTTGTAGAGTTAGAAGCTTGGCTCGTTTTACATGAAACGTAACGTCTTTGCGTAGGTCAATGACCCTGGCAAGAAAAAGCTGGAGTTTATAAATAAATAGATGGTTAAGGACACTACACACAACGCCATCTAGTCCCTAACTAAGAAAAGCTAATACTATGGAAACTAGACGATTGATAGAATAGGTACTTAGATTCATGTTTTTTTGTAAATTCTTCCCGTGGCCGGATTTGAACCCACTACCTCCTGCATATCAGTCGTCTATCAGCAGTATTAGACAACTGAGCCACGGAGGCAGTCAAGTTTCGGTTGTCAATAACGTATTATCTATCAGCTGTTGAAGTTTAAACTTGGTCATAAATTAAAATCACCGAATCCTGAAAAGTCGTAGATTTAAGGTTGTTTATTGGGGTTATCAGAATCATCCTCTTTCGGCTTAGTACGTATTATAATACACCTTGTATTATATTTTATTTTAATGTCCTGCTTTTATTGTCGGGTAGATCTGTACATAATAAGTCACATAGTTTTTTTTATTATTACAAAATTTATTCTGAAATAAAAATAACATCAAGCTTTGTAAATTGACAATTCTTGTGAAAAACATAGAATAATTTATGAGCACAATTTCAGCTTGGGAAGAATTTCAAATAACCTACTACGTCACATTTAGATTACATTAAACATTTACAGTACATCATGGATAAATCTCATCTTCATTAAAAATTAATTTTAAACAGAATAGAAACGAACGAACATAGAAAATTGTATTCAAAGTATAAACAGTGTATAAAAATATAGATTTACAACTCGAAATTCATAAATGAAATAAAATGTTATAAAATTTCAAATGCAAAATAAAAATGGAATTCTTCATACTTTAAAGTGTGATTATACACCAGTGCTTTACACTTACAATATATTAATATAAACAACTTTATAGCCTAAACTTCCGCATTTAGGAGATATTTTACAACCCTGTATCCACTATGCTTTAATGACATCAAAATCTTTTCGCAGCCTAAAAACCCATACATCTTTTCATATACTGAAGTTGTCACCACATAGTGTGTTAAATATCGTTGTAAAGGCTAAAAAAAACATTTGTTACGCTGAAATACAACACTTGATGTTACAATGACCTGCTTAGATCCAAAGTCAGACTGAACTTTTGTGCTTAGACAATGCAATAAGATTAGATTGGAAGAATAAAGTAATTAAATTAAAATAGTGGAAAGACTTAGTTACGAGAGGATGACGACAACCTACGAAGTACAAGTACACAAATACATTAGTATTATAAATTACGTGTCATTTTGTTGTTAGGAGAGCGCTTCACTTCGACTTGGCGGCGGCGGCGGCCTGTCGCCGTAGCGTCTTGTTCGTGTTCTGGTCAACTTCCGGCAAGTCGGAATCGTCCACGATAGACAGTTTCTTAACTAAAAAATAAAAATCAAAAATACATGTTAAAACACTATATCAAAACAGAAAAAAGTGATACGCCCATAGCACACCCGCGCCCTCTATCTGGCACGCGTAAGATGTAAGTTAGTTGATTTGTGACTTTTAACCAACCTCAGAAAACGAGGTTCAGGTTCTCAGAGTAGCCTGTATTTTTTTAGTCTTTGTTATCAAAGAACTCCGTCGTTTTTATACCCATTAGGAAAATTCTATTTGAGTATACATATTCAATTAGGTCCCATTTTCATCAAAATGCAGTTCTGATGATGGGATCCATGATAAAGCGAGGTAAATACTCAATACCATACACAGCTGTTTGTGTATTTTCAGCAACATTTAAGATATTATCATTGAAGCCTCTTTTTTTTGTTGAAAAGTTAGATAATTATAGTACCTTTTTCCTTTTTAGGTTTCTCCTTCTTGTCTTTCTTAGACTTTATGTAGGTGGCCTGCTGGCGGGCCTCTTGCCGCTGCTTCATCGTCTCAGAGACGAAATTGAACATCAGGTAAACCTGTTAAATTAAAACAGCATGAATATAACATAGGTCAAAGAAGTCATGGTCGTCCGATAACGCGGTAAGCACGTATGAAATCAAGTGAGCGTTGCTCCAACACGTCAGTCCTCCCAGGACCATGATGGATCCAATCTAGTCCAAACGTCACATAATAATACATAAAAGCGACCAAGGCGAGTCGGACTCGCGCACCGAGAGTTCCGTGCTATCATACAATATAATAATATGATAAAGGCGGTTTATATGTATTTGTTGGGAACCTTGACAGCGCCATCTCTTGTCTGATAGCGGAACTTGTGTACATTTTTTTACATTTTCGATGATTTCTACAAAACAATGCAAATTAAAGAGTTCGTTATAATTTTCCTGTAATCTTTACATACACTTCTATTAGCAATAAAAGTTTCATGGGTTTATCTCCGCAAACTTCGGAGATAAACCCGAAAACAAATAAAGCGAAAACTATATGGCAAAACTAAAAACTGTTTATTAATGTGCAAATGAAGCCCTTTTATATGTTACCCCACATAACCTAGTAACTTCACTAAAATTTATGAGACATAATTTCGTTGCAATCTTAATAAGAATATTTTTCAACATTTTTAAATATTCCATATTAGTGAAAAAGCGTTATCTTATACCATTTCAATTTTTAAGTCAATAGCATCAGTAGGTCTCAAGATATCCATTTGTGACAGACAGACAAAGTCACACACCATAAGGGTTCCTTTTTACCATTTTGTTTTATAAAAATGTAATTTACGCGATATCTAATAGACAAAATATGTTATGGACAATTATGTAATAGATTTAAACCTCACCTGGAATGATACAAGAAGCGACAGGGCTGCGACGCGGAGCGCCACCGGGGCGGCTCCCGCCAGCCCGAAGTAGAATGTGAGCACGCCGAGCACCAGCGAAGCGAGACGCACCGTCACGAATACGGTCCCGTTCACCAGGCTGAGGGCTGAGAACAAATATCTTACAAGATATCACAAAACGGTACCAGTCTGAATTGCAGGTCTTCAGCTCATGGAGTCATGGCCTTCCTCTTCAACAACATCGGCATACCCTTCGGGGATGCTCATGGAATGGTGCCGGCGACCCCGAGTCCTTCTCCGGTACTTCAAGGAGTTGGGCTGGTTAGGTTAGGGTCTGGGCAGTACTTCGGGGGACAATGCACAATACACCCCAATGCGGGACGTCAGTGCAGATGTGGTGACCCCCCCAGAATTAGAATTAGAAAGATATCACAATTTTACAGAGCGCGTATTTTAATTATGGTGCCTACGATCCACTCTTTCTCTTATGTGTCGCAGACGAAATTGCGCGGGACAGCTAGTCTATTTTAATACCCGCGTCATAAGGCTGAAGAGTTAGGTTGCTAGGTTGATCGCGATACTCTCATGTAAGTACTACTGGTTTGAACTGAAAGATTATTTTAATTTTACATAGACCATATTTATCAAGGAAGGCTATGAGGCTATATAATAAATAAATTAGGCTATGTGCGTGTCGGGCCACTCTGCATAGGGTTCCGTTGTTACCCGTAGACCTGATTGTTAGAAGGTGATGGTGTGTGTTTTTACGTTTACCGAGACAAACGAGTATTAACAGACAAACGAGTTGAACCATATTGTGTAAAATGTCCTTTCATCATTCATCTAGTGTAAGTTTATTGTTGTAAGATGATTGTAATTGAAGACTCACCATTGTCTAAGAAATCTTCTCTCTCTCCCCTAAGAATGTTGTTAAGTCGGTTGCAGTGCGCAACAAACTCAGCCAATGAATGGAGGACGATCAGCGAAACTCCGACACGCTGGAATCTAGATTAAACGAAAATAAACAATTAGTCATACATTTAGTTCCCAGACCATTCTTCAAGTCTAGCGCGTTATGCACTGACTGCGATGAAAGTGAAAGGATTAAATCGTATCTTTAAATTGGTACATGCAAAATATTCTTCTAGTTCGGCATAATAAAGAGAAAGTGGTTATGGGGCGTACAATTGGAAATATCCAATATCCTTGCAAACAATAAATTAAGCATAAGAAGAAATTGTACCAATTAATATAAGTGAAAGAGTGAGGTTTCTTGTTTGCTCCTTTCTCTCACTTGGAAAAAAGTTATCTGAAGCAAACAAAATCAATTATGTGCTTTATTCAATATAAATGTATCTTGTTCTTCTTTTGTAAAATTACTATTTTAAGTAGCGTTTTGCTCTATTGAATAAACACTTATTGACTTTGACTTTCTGACATTGATAAATGACATATTCCTTTGTTGCAACAAGGGCTTAATTGGATAAATCTCTATAGAGACTGGCCAACATGGCCAGCTAAATAACATAAGAATTTATAAATTAACTTGACACTGGCGGAAATGTGTAAAACCAAACACAAAAAGCCATAAAACAAAATAAAAAGACAAGGGCATAATTGTCAATAACAAAAAGTGCAATTATATCCTTGCATCACCAAAGGTGCAAATATTTTTGTCCCTATTCAGCCATAAAACGTCCACAACTGAACACAGCCCTCCTCCATGGATCTCCATTAGGGGATTGTTGCCATACTCACCACGCTTGAACATAAAAAAAAATACAGGCTTTTACTATTATATATATGTATGAAGGTACAAACAATACCTATAACCGATTTTCTATCATACCAATTTTATTTTTTTGTCTGTGTTCACGCTAATCTCCGAAACGGCTGGACCGATCTTAAAAAGACTTTCAGTGGCAGATAGCAGTTTTCATTGGGAGTAACTTAGGCTAACATTCTAGAAAAAATAAACGCAAGCAAAGCCGCGGGCGGCAGATAGTGCTTAATATAAAAACAATGTCTTATTTCTGCCTTTATGTATAAGAAAGAGTTAATCTATAATCTAGTTTATCTATCTTAAATTTTTACTAGTTGTTCCTGAGATTAGTGCGTTCAACAACAAACAACCAATCTCTTCAGCTTCATAATATTAGAATAGATCATAAGACTTACTTGAAACCATAAGCCAGGCCGACAAATGCGAAAGCCACGGCGGCGTGCCTGATGCGTCCAGCCCACTCCTCGCGCTTGATGCGCTGGAAGTATAGCTCGGGGATGGTGTGGATCCAGTAGGCGGCCTGGACGATCCACCACAGCTTCAGCAGGAAACTCATCGGGTGATTGGGCCATGCTGTGACAAGATAGCAAATATTAAAATCGTTAGATACGCCCTTACAGAAATTCATTAATTTATTTCCATAGTTTGCAATTACATAGACACGTCAACCGTTACCGTGATGAGACCGCATCGTTTTGTTTCCAATGAGTTAGCTTACTCATTTGGAATCATTGTACCTCTAAACACAGTGCTAGCTGGATGTGGTGTGTGTTATTTTTTTCACTAAAGTTCGTGCAACACGATTGCACAATAAAGGGTAACAATAACAGTTTGGTTTATTGGCAAAACTAGTGTGCGTGCGTCTGCATTATTGTTAACACACATATCAAGACAATACCACAGTTTTTTTGTTGTAGGGCACATCTAAAGATTTAAATTATTGTGTTTAAGTAGTAAAATAACAAACTTTAACTAATTATTGTTTATCCCTTTATATGCATTCTAACAGGAAATAAATACTTAAGTATGCTACCAGCTATCCATTTTGAATGAAATCGAAATATAATAGTGGCTTGTTAGGTCCCACATCACCAGTTTACATAAATGCTACGTCACCAGTTAAAGGTTAAAAAAAAAAATTAAAAAAAAATTAAAGGTTAAGAAAGATTGCGCTTGCAAACGCTGAAAAGCTGTTTGGATCTCCATTAAGGCCATACTCACCACTGTCTTCGGTTTAAAGACATTCTCATAAAAACAATTGTTCACTTATAATAAGATACAAAAAGTGCTTACATATGCTTAATACTTAAAACTATCGTTATGCCTCTGGGGCTGATTATCATAGGTATATAATGTAGGTATAAAATAAATCCGTGCAAAATCTACTAACGATTAAATTGATGTGTAAATATGTTTTTTTAGTTTTTGCTTGAAGATACTAATATTCTCTTCTGTCTTCACGGGTGCAATCCAGCCAAAACAACAAGAAATAATATACCTAGGTAATTTACGAGATAGATACCCGGTAACATGTGTATTATATTAATTACACTATTAAAATAAGCAAACAAAATTTGGCGTCCATTTTAAGGATTGTTCGTTTTAGTTTAGATCAGAGGTCTCCAATCTTTGAAGCCTTGGGGCCATAATATTTTTTTCGGTATGTTGCGAGGGCCATAACAATTTTATTTTTTCTGCCCACTTCTCTTCATAACATGTTTTAACAAGCATTGGTACGGGGGTACCAGAAAAGGGGGCGAAGGCCTCAAAAGGTCACCAAAGGTCAAAAATGGCATTTTTGGGTTTTTGTATGTTTTCGGCCATTTGAAGACTTATTTTTTTGGTGACATTTTGAGGTCACAATAACTCTGGTCCCTGTGACCCTAGGGTCACCAAAATCAATCAGTACCCTTCTCTCATTAAAACGGTGCTAACAAAAAACAATTCATGTATATTGGTCAACATGTTCGGTTGTAATTGTCTGCTGCACAGACAGAGATACTTTGAATTATTATAAAATGGTACATAAGCAGTACATGATAGGGCAATCAGTAGTGATTTAGATAACTTCATAATTAACTTATGATAGTACATAACCACCCATTGTAAGAGTAACAGTAAACTAATGGTTACAGTGGGTGCAGGGTCAGAAACAAGAAGGGCAGTCAGTATCACACAGTATCATAGTGTGATACTGGCTGTGCACCAATGATTAATATTTTTTCAAAAAAGTGTTTATGTATGGACAGATAAATTAAATAATAAAATGTTTGTATTCTACAATAAATAGGATATTGGAAGTTTATAAATTTTAAATTTACCTTCCCAGAGTTGAGATATGTTGAAGACGAATCCTTCCCGGATAACTGCATCTCCTCCCCAGAGCAAAGTTAGCAGGTGGAACACAATAAGCTGACCGGATTCATTTAGAGAGCTCAATCTGGACTTTGATAGATGGAATTTCTTTGATATTTTCTGGAAATGAAATCAATGATCAGTTTGGCTCAGCAGCTGTTGCAATTTTATCAGCATTATAATTGTGTAACATAATATAAAAATATGTATGTACTGTTCAGTGATTATTTCATGGTTCATAACTTTGAACAATATGCTTACAGAATTCAACAACAATCTATTGAACATTGAAAATTGTTAAAGGTTTATGTAAGTTGTAGGAATTGATCCCATTAATGTAGTACCCACCAGGAACTGTAAGTTAAACATACCACCTGTAAACCTACTCTCTATGAAAATTATAAACTTATTGAGTATTGAAAATCAACTTACATCCAAGAAGTACTCCTGTAAGATGGCATGCATCACAATGCAAACCAGAGAGTAGAAAAATACTGAGCAAGCATCTTTCCATCCAGATTGGTATAGGAAAAGCTCTCCTTTAGGATTCTCTCTTGTAGCCTCAGCCCCTGTGATGTTGTGGTGCAGACTGATGAATAAACTAGCCACTGGGCTGGTCGACTAAAACATAAAATTACCACAAATAAACAAAAATAACAAGGAAAACAGAAGTAGTTAGCAAAACTTCGGCATACGTGGCAGTCTTTTCGTACATACCTGAACCATCAACCCGACCAAGAATACCATAACCATACATGATACGATGTCGGCATGGTTCTGTATCACAAATTCATGACTGAAAATTGGTGGGTTCTTGTTAGGTTTTCTCCCAATTGCTGGCTTTACTCCCATCTTTCCCGGCTATAACCTGTTTGAGGGAAAATAACAATAAATAAAGAACCCACTTATTTATTATAATTGCTTATTAATTGAAAGACGTGCACAATTAACTTCTCTTTAAAATATAGATAAATGTACCCTGAAACAGGCGTGCGAAATTCAACTCGAATAAAAATATTTCTTCTAGTTGTGTCTGACAGAACTGGGGATTCCAATCCAATCGACGTGAATCGACGGCGACGTGACACTTTCACTTGCTACGCGGTAAACGTCAACGTCGTTTGTTGATTACGGAAGTTGTGTTGGCATAGTTGGCCCGTGAGAGACTTCTTTTACAATCTATTTCTTCAAACCCTATAAAAATCCTATTGGAGATAGTAACATTAGTCTAAAAAAATATTAATTTAATTTGACAATCCCATTGGGAAGTGATTGATAAAGGTTAATGTATAAAAAAATTAAAAGGATGTTTTCATTCTAAGCAATCTCTATGGAGGACCTCATATCGATTGCATAGACAAATGGAAGTAAAAAAAAAATAAACCATCGCGGGACGCCTGACAAATGTGAAACATTTTTAATTTTGCGTTAACTCAAAATAATAGTTTAAATTGAGTAGTGTGGAAATTGTGCATGAATTGGTAACTAAATATGTGATTTAAGTTTTTTTAATTACGACCCTCATAAATAGCTTGGGTGATTGATGAAAGTGAAGCAATCCGTTTATAGTACGAATATATTATTATATGCATAATCGAACAAATGGTACATATTATTATGGTATACATACTTTATCTTCCATTAAATGGAACAAATGGGACAACGCCAGATTAACACGTTCAACGAAACACTTTAGCTTAATAAAAATATTAGTATCGTTTCGCGTTTAAAATTAGTGCGGTCGTGTGTTTTGAGTTGACTTAGCAACAGAGGTTGCTAATGTGAAGTGGTGGTCGACATAGCAGGTTGCTAATTTGATTCCTGACACGGAACATGTCCACACGCATTCAGCAATCAATCTACCTTTAATTGATTGCTGAATGCGTTATGACACGGATAGAGCTGTACCATAGAACTTTATTATGTGGACTTGTTCCATGTCAGGAACAAAATAAGCAACCTTCTTTATCTACCACCAGCTATTCACTTAGTATAGAAGACCATGGTAAGACTACGGTAAAGGTAAATAAAATAATACTTGCCTAATAAAAACGTTTATTATGAATATATGCAAATTTCAATAAATCAAATAATAAATAATATGTAACGATAACCAGTATCTAACATTTCAATTGTGTTAAAAAAACATCCTACGATAAAATTCAGTGATCACCACCAGAAAATACTGCTTGGAAAATTACATTAATAATCGTAATTTATTTAAATATTTTGATAATAAAAAATAAGTATGCTACTAAAATTGTGGTAAAAAATATAATCTCAAAATATAACTTCCAGTAGGTAGTAAAAATATAAATAAAATAAAATAAATAAATAAAATAAAACAAGAGTTTTTAACTCTTGTTGTTAGTCAACATTCCTGCACAGCTACTTACACAGCCACATGATTGTATTATTGAACTATTTATCTTAAAATAAAATAAATAAGAAAACTATTTATATCATTGGTCTGTGAGAGTTACAAAAGTAATTTACTCAGTACCACTAGGTACTGGGCAGGCTCCTTTGTTAAATGAAATTGTCTTTTTATTTACGATTGCCAAACAATGACAGTCTAGCTCTCATCTCAGACAAATGTGGCGCAACGGGCGAAGGTCCGCCTGTCCGCGACGCAAGTGGTTTGATTCCCGCCTCGGAACAAATGTCTGTACGATCTGCAGATATTTGTTCAGGGTGTTCTGGATTTTTTTCTATATATAATAAAAAAAAAATATACATCTGTGTAGTATAATGTATTAAGTAGTATATCTATCAGTCATCTAGTACCCATAAAACCAGCTCTGTTTAGCTTGGGGCTAGATGATGCTGTGTCAATTGTCCAGCATTATTTATTTATAGCTTCACTGACCGCAAACTGCGGCCTATTTCGAGCAAAGATGACTTTTTCTTAAATTTTATGTATGTATGTTTACAGTAACACAAATTAACTAAACTACTCAGACTACAAAATAAAGCAGCATGCTGGACGAAGACCTATAAAATAACACCTAAAGAGATTGTCATAATCATAATACCTAAAATTACAAAATGGACTAACAGTAAAGCCGCATTTACATAAATTATCTACTTTAAGACTGAACAATTCACCCCTAATGGTTACATAGCGACCGATGTAAGCACGCGTAGAATATCGAGCATAAACTACATAGGATTCTGGGTTCTATAGCAACCTGCAAACTCAAACATGATAAAACCTAAATATGTCAGAAACTAGCCAGACATCAGATGTAAAATAAGTTTATATTTAAAAAAGAGCTTTTACAATTAATACCCATTATGAAGTTTGGCAAAAAAATCATAATCCGCCATGTGTAGTGGCGGCCATTTTGAATGTATAGCAAATTGTTTTGCCACCGCAACTAAAGGGTATGCAAAATCGGCTGTCTACAGCAACGCACGTGTGCATCATGTCAGGTCACAGATGAAACGCAGCCTTTCTCGTGGCCCACGTGCGCAAAATATGTGGAGATGTCTTATGTTATGTTAACAGGTTCGTTCTTATTGAACATTAACGGTAATTTGCAGCAGTGTATTGTTACGGTCTGTAGACCATTACAATAATCACCAGGTCTAATGATTATTGATTGTGGATATTTCCGCTAGCTTGTTGCTGACATTAAAGGGCCGTATTCATAAAAAAATAAGTTCCCTACAACCTTATAGATGGCGCTAGCGTTCTTTTACTGTTAGAAAACACAATTGACAATGTCGTTCTTTAATTGTTACCTCGCTAGCTCCGCCCGCTAACTCATCTATTTGGTTGAGTAGTAAATACTTTCTAAAAACGGCTCATAAAGGATTTACATTATTGAGTTCTCGTCTTAAATACATTCTAAAGTATTAGTTTAGATGACGTTTTCAGAGTCCAACTCTCCTTGTTCAACCGTCATGTACATGCCCTCTTCCTCGTAGGTAGAGTCGTGCTTCGCCAAGATACGGAGCAGAGGACGCAGCTTCATCCACCATTGCTGCTTCGGTATCCTCTGGCTGGAACAATCAAAATAATATTGAAGATTGGAAGCTGTAAGAACACACATTAAAAATTGCCTACAAGACCAATTCAATTTTTTACACTTTAACAATTACCTTAAATATAATTATTACATGATGAATAGATGAGGTTTTTCACAGTAAACAAGGTGACGATCCTCTACACATTTCGAGAGACGGGACTATCTGGTATGTAAACCATCGCCGCCATCTTGCCAATTTCATAATTTGTGATCGACCATATTCAGTGTTTTACTCTTTAAGTCATGTATTAAACATATGTTATTCATATGGTTTTTCACAGAAAACAAGGCGACGATCCTCCACTATTGGAGAAACGGGACTATCTGGTCAACCATCTCAGTCATCTTGCGAATTTCATAATTTGTCAAAATCAACCATATTGGATCGATGTAGTGTGAATATGCCATTTTTAAAATAGACAGATTTGTCTGTGCCTTCAGGTCATCAAACGGAGTGAACGTGTATTTGTCACACAATTTCACATAATTTGCCATGAATAGACATGGTTTTCACAGCAGGCAAGGTCCGGGGCGGAAATATGAGAATGTTCATAACACTCACGCGAAATCTGACTACGCTTTCAGATTCTCAAGCGGTGTGAACCAGTGTCTGCACTGGCGCTTGACGAAGCCGAGAAGATAGGCCTTGTCGGGCGAGTTGTTCGGGCCCCCATGTTGCAAATAACCAAGGAGCCGCTTTGTTGCAAATGCCAGGATAGAAGCTAGGAAAGTTTAGCAGATAATCTCAGCATTGCTCATCGGGCTCTTTGAGAGTGTGTCTTACGACCACCCCACGAAATAATGCAGTAGCCTTTGTAAACTTTCGCGATCAGTAGACATAATTTTAAACTGATTAACAGGACTTTACGCGTAATTACCTTATTTTATTATTTCCCGACGTTTCGAGTGCCCTGCGACCCTCGTGGTCACGGGTGGACTGATATACTGAAGCTACCGTCGCAAGTTGAGGGTAGAATGCCGCACGGCACTCGAAACGTCGAAATAATAAAAATAAGGTAATTACGAGATAAAGTCCCGTCAATCACTTTAAAAATAATTCAGTAGTTTAAAACACTTCGACATGGTGCCTGATAGACAATTTTACAGTTTATGATCAGCAACACGCCATAGCTCTCTGTTATTGCCAGAAACAAAGGTGGATTGTGTGACACATGCCATGAATGGACGTAGTTTTCATAGCAGACAGCGTGACGATCCTAAACACAATTGACGAGGAGAGACCCGACTATAAGATGAAATGAAAACTTACGCAAAATTAGTCTGCGCCTTCAGATCCTCGAGCGGCGTGAACCGGTACTGGCGCTTGACGACGCCGAGCAGGCAAGCCGTGTCGGGCGAGGTGCTCGCTCCCTTCTGCACCGCCTCGACCAGCCAGTGCAGGCACTTGGCGGCCGTCTTGGTGCCCATGTTGCGGTCGAAGGGCGACGGCGAGCCGCCTTGTTGCATGTGTCCTGTACAAGGGATTGATAGAATCACTCTCAAATAAATTAGACCAGGTGAAGACGGAGAGCAGCGTATTTCCGTGTATCGACATCCCGTGCCCTTCCCCTGCTCTGAGTAAAGGCGGTCGATGAATTCCGTGAAGTTCTCATTGGACTTCTCGTTACGCAGGATGAGGCAGCGCTGGACGCCGCCCGTCATCTTAGACGCCATAATGGTACAAGATCTAATAGAGAACTTTTCTTACCCAGCACATTCATCCTAGCAGTAAACAGGCCTTTTCCCTCTTCAGAGTAAAGGCGGTAGATGAAGTCCGTGTTATAGTTCTCATTGGACTTCTCGTTACGCAGGATGAGGCCGCGCTGGATGCCGCCCGTCATCTTAGACGCCATATGGTACACGTCCTGTTGGAGATCTTTGATAGAGAACTTCTCTTCGTAGATGTAGGCAGCGTCGGCTCCGCCCGCGAGACCTGAAATAAACCGTAAGTCTCTGTGATAGGGTTGAATGTCGTGTGTAAATTACTATAAAAATGTTAAATTGTTTTACTGTAAGGTGGGATAGTTTCAAATTGAGCGTTGCAGCACTCAATTTGAAATAGCAAAAGCAAGGTCCGTAAATAATCAACATATTTTACAAATTGATGAAAAACCTGTGTTCATCGCTGCCACGTACGTACCTCTGGGCGGAACAGCATAAGACTCATAGAGTGCTCTAATGTGCTCTGACCGTCTATAACTATCTTAATTGAGTTTATGTGTAACTTTGTAATCTTGTGTTTACTATAAATTTTTTGACTGTATCTACTATTAAATTTGTTCAATTATCTTATCAGCCGTAGGGTGCCGGCAATAGAATGCCCGTGGATGCAGTAGGTATAGCCAACAGAGGCACTACTATAAGATAATGGTTCGGGAAGCGATTAAGATCAAGAAGCATCCTAATTTCAACCGTGACGACGGTTTCAGTCTCTCTGCCTCATGGAATCCAGTGATAGCAAAGTGTACTCGGCGTTCAGTATGTGGATACAGTCAGTGTAGTGTGCTGTCCCAGTGGGAACCGGCCCTAATAATTTTTATGAAGATCAAGTGAGGGTAGTTCTACAAACGCCTTCGCTTTGCTGCGGTGCTTTGCTTCCAACACGCCAGTCTTCAAGGGACCATGCTTGGTGCAATCCAAGCGAAACGTCGGGAAATAATAAAGGTAATTTACGCGATAAATACCCCGTTATATGTATATTAATAATAAATAGTAGTTCTTTACTAACCAGCCAAAGTAGCTAAGTACCCGCAGAAGCCACCCATAGTTTCAATGACGAAGACTCGGCGTTTCGTACCCTGGAAACATTTAATTAACATTGATAAACAACTTGACATAGCATATATAACAATACCGACACTATCTTCTGAATGGCTGTTAATAAAAAGAGAACGGATTAAACATGGTACTTTGTTATTAACATCTTTGACCATTTTAACTTCGGCCGCGGTTTTTATAAGCGCGGTTTTTGTAAGCGCCCAGAGAGGAGACTGTACCAGGCGCATTGTAACTTAAGGTCTACGGAATCACCACCAGAGAAAACCATAATGTAATAAGGGTTGCTTAGTAAGTTACTTGAGTGGATTGTCGAATTGTCAAAGATCTGTCGGCGCTGAGCTAGAAGTCTGTTAACACAACCACATCCATTCACACGTTAGAAATGTCGCTTTGTATGTTACCTGAGCGGATTGCCGGATGCGGTCGCAGATCTCGGTGATCTCGTTGAGAGCGGTGTCGGCGCCGAGAGAGAAGTCGGTACCAGGCACGTTGTTGCTGATGGTGGACGGAATCACCACGAGGGGGATGCAAAACTCAGGGAACTGGTTGCGAGATTCGTACATCTCCAGTCCAGCTTGGTATGCCTAGAAAATAAACAAAATAGAAAAGGTAGAATACATGTGTTTGTTTTTACACAGTTTCGCTAAACGCAATATATGCAAATCAATAAGCAGACAAAAAATGACCGGCGAATTCACATGAAGTTAACGATTTTAACAACACGTTGCTCGTAAACCTACGCGCAAGTTCCCAAATAGAACTTTTACATGCAAGTACTGCAAAATTTTAAAGAAAAATATAGTAAATATATTTTGTAGCAGTTATTGTGATAGCCGCCGCCGTGGGGTGCCGGCAGTAGAATGATACCCCTCCTCTCATGCCCATGGATGCAGTAAGAGCCTGCTGAGGGATACCTCCGGAAGATGGGCAGCAGCGTCTATCCGTGTATCAACATCCCATACTGCGCTCACCAACCCGCCTGCCAAGCGTGGTGAGAATGGCAACTACCCCTCATGGAGATCCATGAGGGAGGCCTGTGTTCATCAGTGGACGTTTTATGGCTGAAATGATGATGATGATTGTGATAGACAATGATTAAACAAACGTAAAGTCTTGTGTGCATTTTTGTAGAGTTTACCTATTATTAAGCCAGAACAGGTGATCTGACTGGCTCTGGCACTAGATCAAAGATTTAGATCATTAGATACGCCTTTACCGTAATGAGACCGCGCTGTTTTGTTTCCACAAGAAATGAGGTAGCTCGCTCATTTGGAATCAGGGTACCTCTAAACACAGCGTTTGCCGAACGTGGTATGTGTTATTTTTTCACAAAAGTTCGTGCAATATGATAGCATAATAAATGGTAACCATAAACAAATTAAGGCCTTTGGTAATCATGCTGTACGGGACGCTGCAGTGCCTGGGACATTGTTAGATAGATTAGGCCTGCCCAGCACCTATACCATCCTCGCAGCTTAGTCAGCTATTAGTCAGAGGAAAGAACAGGTCAATACGTCTGAAGCTAACTAAGCCGCGGGTTTCCTCACGATGTTTCCTTCACCGTTAACGCACGTGTTAAGTGTGCAAATACATTTTTCAAGGAAAGAAAAATCCATTGGTGCACAACCGGTAGTTATTGAACTCACGACTGTGATTACGTATCTCGCGACAGGTTTTGCAACAGGCAATTGACAGCAGTATTGCTGTCAATTGCCTGTTGCAAAACCTGTCGCGAAATACGTAGGTAATCACCCTGCGGGATGTTGGTACACTGAGAGCCGCTGCTGCCCATCTTCCGCAGGCTCTTACTGCATGTGGATGCAGTAAGACACTACTCACACTTGCTATGTTTGCATTAGATAGATAGATGTTACCTCAAATCCACCGATAATAAGCAGCCCTTGGATGTTGAACTGCTTGATGCGCGCCGCGATCTCCGCCCGCTTGTCTCCCGGCAGGGTGCGCTTCGTGCCGAGGAAGGCGCCGCCCTGCCCCACCCAGCCCGTCACGTCAGACCTGTGCAGTTAACCAGTCTAAGTTTTTAGAAAGAAAGAAAGAAAATACATTTATTTCTGACACACAAACAACACATAGGTACATCATCATTTCAGCCGTAAAACGTCCACTACTGAACACAGACCTCCCTCATGGATCTCCATAAGGGGCAGTTGCAATATTCACCACGCTTGGCAGGCGGGTTGGCGAGCGCAGTACTGGATGGTGGTACACGGAATGACGCTGCTGCCCATCTTCCGGAGGTAGCTCTTAATAAGCTCTTACGCGCTCATAAGCGCTCACGGGCAAGAGAGGAGGGGCAACATTCTACTGCCAACACCCCACGGTAATGGTACATAAAATAATCAAATAAAGTGCACTATGGTCTAAAAGTTTTAACTTATCAACAATGCTTAGCGGGGTCAAAAAATGGACTTTGCCTCAGTAATACCGTAATCACATAGCCAATCTATGAGGTTGCCGGCGCTGTTATTTTTTGATGTGAGACATCTTATATTTTAACAAACTTGCCTAAGTAATGTAAACATTATTTTAAGAATGTGCTTAAATGCACCATCAGCTTTATTTGTCACTGTTGTTTTCATTATTTTTCTTTATGCTAACTTATCAGATCTATCAATTATAGTGTGATTCAATTTATTTGCTTGTGACCTAGTTCTTGCCTGAAAAACAGAATCACTAGGTGATTCTGTTTTTCAGGCACACGCTTAGTTCGTTAGGTTTCTTTGATTAAATTAGGTATTCAGTAATATGTACATACTAAGCCGTAAGTTATTTGAATAAAAAATATTTAATTGTATCTTTTGCGGGGAGTTTAACCGATCGGACGAGATATGACGCGTGACGACGTGGGAGAACACATGAGCACGTCAGTCGCACTGAATCGCGAGTTGACGACGATCTATCCCTATTTAAATAAGTAATTTAGGAGTTATAGCAAAATTTAAATGTTTCACATCTGCCAGGCGTCTCGTGACGGGACATTTTTTTAAATTACAATTATTAAAAGGACCATTCTTTTGCAACATTACAGGTCGGTGCTATCGTATTTACAATTATTTATAACATTACCTGCACTAATAGAAAATTAATTCGTAATTATATGGTAACATTGTAAGGGATTATTAAGTCAAATATCGTTATTCGTTAAATCAGTGTCTAAAATAAGTTTTGACCTCCGTCGACAGCGCGTGACATTACATTTGAGACGCACACTATTGAGACGTTCTGGTTCCTGTGCTCGCATGCTTTTATCAGTCCCATACAACAAAATCCTTTTAGTTTGAGGCTAGGTGGTGCTGTATAAAAAGTTGTAACGATGAAGTTGGAGTTACGATGAACTAAATACTTCACAAAAAGTACATTCGCCGATGAATCCCTCCATTACAGAACATGGGACTTCACTCACCATTCCATCTTGACGATGTTTCCGCTGATGAATCCCTCCATTCCGTCGTGGATCCCGAGCACGGTGTCACCGCGGTAGATGCAGTTACGCACAAAGGAACGCACGGCTGCATTCATGCCGCAAGCCGGTGCGCCTACGTGCATTACTGCGAACGTCAGGCCTTCCTGCAAACAATGGCGGTATTATACATCATCATATCAGACGTAGGACGTCCACTGCTGGACAAAAGTCTCCCTTTTTTAAACTTTCGCGATCACGACACATTATTAACACATATTTAACCGGGTATTTATCGCGCTATTTATTTCAGTCTTCCCGGGACCACGATGTGTGCAATCCTGTTTAAACGTCGGGCAAAAATAAAGGTAAATAGCGCGATAAATACCCGGTTAAATATGTGTTAATAAAAGCCTCCCTCATTGCGGCGCAGCGGGCGAAGGTCCGCCTGCGACGCAAGGGTTTACGTGCAAGACTGCAGGAGCTCATGGAGTCATGCCCTTCTTCTTCCACAACATTTGCATACCCTTCGGGGATGCTCATGGAATGCTGCCGGCGACCCCGAGTCCTTCTCCGGTTAGGTTAGGGTCGAGGCAGCACCTCGGGGGACAATGCACAATACACCCCAATGCGGGACGTCAGTGCAGATCTGGTAACCCCCCCTAGAATTAGGGGTTGAGGGTTCGATTCCCGCCTCGGGACAAATGTCTACACGATCTGCAGGTATTTGTTCAGGGTGTTCTGGGTGTTTTTCTATATATAACAAAAATATCTATGTATATATGTATGTACATATGTATGTAGTATAATGTATATCAGTCATCTAGTACCCATAACACAAGCTCTGCTTAGCTTGGGGCTAGATGATGCTGTGTGATTTGCCCAGCATTATTCATGCATTTATTTATTGATCTCTAGGTACTGCGGTTGGAAGAGCATTATTTGTTTAGGGCTAGTGACGTCATATACATAAAACTGAGACATTTTATGATTGATAAATAATAAAAAACCCTAAAAAGATAATGCGTCTAATATTTTTTTCATAAGCTACATGACGGACTAAATTATTTAAATTAGGCAACTAGCCTTTTATTCAAAGCATTTCAGTGTTTCGGGGTTATGACGTCACAAAATAAACGGACATCTACCAAACAAAACGCGTGTTCGCTGAAAAAGTATCCTTAAAACAATACATACGGAGGGGCGACCTTCCGCATCGAAAGCCCCCTTTGGCGGCTTCAGACGGGTGAGCATCTTGTACGTCTCGAGGTTACGGACGAAGCTGCGTCCGCGCAGCTGCACTGCCAAGTCCCAGTTCTTGTCCGCCATAGCCTGGGGAAGATAAAATTAACATTAAAACAAAATCTGTTTTTCAATGAATACTTTTCATATGATACCCCACATCACCTAGTAAGTTCTCAAAAACTTTGAATATCCCCATTCCACCCCCCTTGTCTAAAAAACTATGCTAATTAAAGAGTTCGCTATAATTTTCCTATATACTTTACATACACTTCTATTAGCTATAAAAGTTTCAAGGGTTTATCTCTGCAAACTTCGGAGATAAAGGCGGGGGGGGGGACCGGTCGTTTTTTCAACATTTTTGTAAATAATTCAAAAACCATACGGCTTAAAGGAACACTAAAAACTTTTTATTAATGTGCAAATGAATACCTTTCATTATGATACCCCACACGACCTAGTAACTTCACCTAAAAATTTTGAGATCCCCTATCCGCCCCCCTGCAATCATAATAAGAATATTTTTTAACATTTTCATATTATGCTATATTAGTTAAAAAGTGTTATCTTTAACTATTCCAAATTTCAAGTCGATAGCATGAGCAGTTCTCGAGATATCCATTTGTGACAGATAGACAGACAGAACCCAACAAAAAAAACCTCAAAAGGTTTTTTTTTTTAATTTAAATGTTTTAAAAAATATAAAGTCCGATTATGACCTCAGGATCATTGTCACCTTACACCAACTAGTAAAATTGTGATAATTCCCGATTTTTTCCACTTCATAACTACTTGTTTTCATGGGCTGGTTTGTTACGAGTATGAAATGAAAGTAAATTATGCGTATAATACAAAACTGCAAGTTTTATAAAAAAACTCCTAAAGACAAAATAAAATTATCTCTATGAAATAAAATATAATATTACCTGGGCCACAGCCTTAGTGCGACGAACGCACTCCATTAGAGGTAGACGCACGGCCTGGTTTCCGTCGAGAGTGACAACGCACGGTTCCGTATCGGGAGTGGCTTCCATCAGAGCCATGACAGCCTCTGCGCCCATGCGGCAACCCTGCACGAAATCAAATCAAGCATTTATTTATTTCGCAAAGTTGAAGGCTTAAATGAATCATCATCTCAGCCGTTGGACGTCCACTGCTGGACATAGGCCTCCCTCATGAATCTCCAAGTACTGATCATGAGGGGCTTGTTACCATAGACGGTACTACTGGCAGGCGGGTTGGCGAGCGCAGTACGGAATGATAATTTAATAGACTCCTGCCCATCTACCGGAGGTATTCCTTGGCATCTGCCAAGGAGGAATATTTTAACTGCGACATAGAGGCAATATTCTACTGTCAGCCCCCCACGGGATACAATATGGATAAGTAAATAATGTTTTTAAACAAAACAATAATAAAACGGGTTTCAACACGCGTGAGTAATAACTAATATAACCCACTAGGAAACTGTCACTAAAATAATATAAAATTAACACTAAAATTTATATGTAAAATTAAATTTTATAAATCATAATTTTTAAATTTATATTAAAAGAAATATAATTACACAATAATTATATTATATAGGGGCCAGGGGTAGGGGATAATGTGCAAATTAATACCTTTCATTATGATACCCCCACGACCTAGTAACTTCACCTAAAAATTTTGAGATCCCCTATCCGCCCCCCTGCAATCATAATAAGAATATTTTTTTATAGTAACTATAGTTAATAAAATAGATAACACTTTTTAACTAATATAGCATATATGCTATATTATCTTTAACTATTCCAAATTTTAAGTCGATAGCGTAAGTAGTTCTCGAGATATCCATTTGTGACAGACAGACAAAAAAAACCTCAAAAGGTTTTTTTTTAATTTAAATGTTTAAAAAAAAAACTCCGATTATGACCTCAGGATCATTTTCACCTTACAACAACTGGTGAAATTGTAATAATTCAGTTTTTAAACAAAACAATAATAAAACGGGTTTCAACACGCGTGAGTAATAACTAATATAACCCACTAGGAAACTGTCACTAAAATAATATAAAATTAACACTAAAATTTATATGTAAAATTAAATTTTATAAATAATATTATAATTAAAATTATCGGCAGACCGAAGCGCAGATGGCGGGACGAACTCGATCAGTACATCGTTGACTGGAGGGAAGCAGCTCAGGATCGGGATGTATGGAGGGAATTGGGGGAGGCCTTTGCCCAGCAGTGGGACCCAAATGGCTCATAATAATAATATATTTTTTTTTTATTTATATTAAAAGAAATATAATTAAACAATAATCATATTATATATAAAGAAGAGGCCAGGGGTAGCTGGAAATGATTATGGTATGAACTTTTGGTATATTTTTTTCGTATTGAAAACACTATACCGAAACCTTAATTCAGGACAATTTGATTTTTTAATAACATTTTTAGTCAAGCATACACATACATGTGGGAAAATATCGAGACAAAAAGTAGCCTATCATCACCCACCGTTGGGTACACAAACTAAAGGACGCTGTTAGTCTAGATATTTTTTTACAAACTTTCTACATAGTTAATGTTTGTTTTAGTATGGACAACTTAGCTGATAGAGGCTACTAAGCAGGTCTAATCCATTAAACGATGTCTCGGCATTATCACGTTCATCATGGGTTATCAGCATAAAGTAAGGCCTTTGCATCTATTATAGATGATTTATACAGCGTCAGCAACTTATAATCATGCTGTACGGGACGCTGCAGTGCCTGGGACATTGTTAGATAGATTAGGCTTGCCCAGCACTTATACCATCCTCTCAGCTTAGTCAGCTATTATTCAGAGGAAAGAACAGGTCAATACGTCTGAAGCTAACTAAGCCGCGGGTTTCCTCACGATGTCTCCTTCACCGTTAAAGCACGTGTTAAGCGTGCACATACATTTTTCAAGAAAGAAAAATCCATTGGTGCACGGCCGGTATTAACCCACGACCTTCGGATTGAAAGTCGGGGGTACATACCACTCGGCCAACACGGCTATCAGCATAACGCTGTGGGATATTACACACTGCTTCGTCATCGCCCATTCACTTTGCTTGAACTTGGCTGGACACGCTGCGGCGCGGCGAGTCTATATTATGCAAAAAGCCCGCGGCTTTGTTTTGCGGCTTGTAGATGTAGATATACTAGATTTTTTCTTCCATTGGATACGGTTGGCCGACTAAGCTAAGAGGATGTTATATTTTGGGTATATTTATATTTTAGGTATATTTTATTAGTAGAGTAGGATATTCACCAGAATTCTGTCAAAGGCGGAGGGCGAACCTCCTCTCTGAACATGACCGAGCACAGTGATGCGCGTATCTTGCTGAAGATTGTCGACCACAACCTTCTTCACGAGCTCAGCCGTGATCGGTTTTCCCTCACGGTCAATCGCGCCTTCTGCGACGATGATGATGTTAAGACGCTGCCCTGACTTTCTCTCCTATAAAGGATATCCATTAGAACGTTGTATAGGTTTGTGGAGAAAAAAAACTCTAGCGAAGCATTCGCTAGAGTTGGTTTTCTCGATTTTGAAGAAAGCTAAATACAACCACTTAAAAGTTACGAGCTACTAAGCCAATTCATGTAAACAAAGAGAGAGAACTTTCATGCCACTGACATTGATTAATGTTATCTGCTGTTTTACTAAAGTTGTATTGTTCTAGACAGATATGTGATAGTATTCGTAGATCCATACTCCGCTCCATTGATCGGGCTGGGGTATCAAGTCTATCTCATGCACTTAAATAACATATTTATTTACCTATCCTAGTGATATGGCCAATGAGGTTCAAACAGCATGCAAAATGTCAAGGTGACCTTGGAAAGTTAATATAAGGTGCATTTCAACAGTGCATAGCATACTAAAGGTGTGGTAGGAGTGTTTGTATAATGTACAGAAGAAATTTACTAGCCCATATAAACAACACACAATGAAAACCAGTTTGTGCTGGGGTGTATGTACCAATTGTAATTCAGTCTAATTTAGCCAATTTGAATGAATTGCTCTTTGGAATTTATCAAGCTTATTAGCTTGTTAGGCGGTATTCCACCGAATTTACACAGACAGTTATTAATACTAGTTTAAAATTATCAAACAAGCTTATGAAGCTTGTTGTTTTATATTTTTCTTGTGTGTTATTTATAAATTGATGCAGAGCCACTCAATTAAGCCTGCATACCTGTTGCAATCTTTTGCAAAGCTTTTCAACCCAATTATTGGGAACAGGGTCCTCAGGAATGAACACTTGATCTGCCTCGCTCGCCAGAGCAGCCACTAATGCCAGGTAACTGCAACAAGCAGCCCGTGTGTGACGTCACATGCAAATGTGCCCTCTTCCAGGAAACGACAATGATATGACAATACAATCTAATTATACATTTTAAAGACACATTTGAAACTGCAATTGAATCTGCCAATTTAAAAGGTGAATGAATGATTAAGTGATCCTGCTCCCACATTGAATATACGTTAATTTCTTGCCTTGGCTATCTTTGCGCACATCTTTTGCTCCCAATTGAGAGGCGCTGGATCTTCGCAAATAAAGCTATAAGTAGCGTCCGTACATAAGGCGGTGTATACTGCAAGAAAACTACAGGGGAATTTGAGTTAATAGGTAAAATGAAGGTGTCATTGGAGAGAGTTAGCAGTAAATGCAAGGCAAAAAGTGAGGAATCAAACGGAAAGCTTGCCTGTTCTAATTTATCACAAAGTTTTTCTCTCCACTCAGCAGGAGGTGGCGACTCCGGGATAAATACAAAGTCCGCTTCGGACGACAGAGCCGTGACCACGGCAAGATATCTAAATAAGTAAATATCTGTTTTTAAACTAGTTAAACCTGAATTGGCATGCATCCATAATGCACCAGGCATTACTGCTGTTATTGCATTACACATACATATTGTATTTATATTTTTATCATTACTTCTTGGAGGGACAGGTCAGACCAAAAAGGAAACTGGTTGATTGTCAGTTAATGCAATAACATTGACCATAGTAATATTTCTTACCCACAATGCCTGCCCATGACCTCCATAATGAATGTCCTTTGATGGGAGTAGGCAGTGCTCACAATTGCATCTATGGCCTCAATGATGCGATGCAATGCAGAGTCCGTACCTATAGTCATGTCTGTACCACAGAAATCATTATCAATTGATCCCACCTGAAAATAAGAAAATATTTGAAACAATGCTGCTTTATAACCTTTTTGAACCCCCTACAAAAAAGGGCGGTGTTATAAGTTTGACTGCTTTGTGTGTCTGGCTGTGTGTCTGTCTGTGGCACCATAACTCTTAAACAAGTGGACCGATTTGCATGCAGTTTTTTTTTTATTTAAAAGCAGGTGTTCCAAATAGGCTCTGTTTTATCAAAATTGGATAAGAAGTTTAAAAAATATGGGGGGGTGAAAGAGGGGACGAATAATGAAATGTTTCCAAATATAACCAAGTTTGGTATTAAATTAAAAGAAATGATGCGGAGAATGCAAAACTGAAAGTTATATAGAAATTAGTCAAGCCATCCATGAGATATGTGGTTGAAAGTAGGGGTGAACAATCCAATGTTTTCAATCAAATATACCCAAGTGTGGTATCAAACGAAAGGGCATGAAGTGTAGATTGCAAAACTGAGAGAACACATTACAAAAAAAAATTAGGTAACCTCCGAGGCTATGTAAAGTGGGGGGTTACTTAATATTTTTTGATTTTATAAATTTGTTTACAAACAATGAAAGAGAAGAATCTCATAGCTTATTGATGGTGAAGATCTCAACTTATCAACTAATATTTTGATTGAGTCATGCACTTTTTTTTAACACCTTGAGATGCTCATAGAATGCTGTCAATGACCCAGACTCTTTGTCTATTATTTCAAGGAGTTGGGCCTGCTAAGGTAAGTTTAGTATCAGGGATTAACATGCCCAAAGTGCTCTCGTAACCTTCTCTTGTATGATGGTGGATGGTGACACAAGTCACCTTAGAGAACATGAAAGGGGAGAAAACCAAAACCCTCATATGGAACTTCTTATCTGAATGCCATGACTGCAATTGGCTAGGAAACATCAACATCAGTATCAGGGAGGACAATGCACAATAACACCCTAAAGCAGGATGACTGAGCAGAATTGGTTTCCTCCATGTGCGTATTCACATGTATGTAGCACATTTAAAATCAGTTTTTAAGACTGGACTGTTAATAGATTTACTGACTATGTGACTATTTTAGAATAACTGACCATTCCAGCAATATGAAGATGCTTGTACTTCTCCCTCTGATCCTTGGTTATCTTGTTGTTAGCTAACAGCTCATCGAGAAGACCTGACCACTCCTGGCGGAAAAGGTTGGCTCCAGTGAGGGAACCATCACCACCAATTACTACCAAATTAGTAATACCACGAGTAACAAGGTTGTAGGCAGCCTTCAAGCGACCTTCCCTCTGGCTGAAATAGTAAAATGCAAGGGATTACTATACTGTTAGATGCATAATAGTCTTGAAAGTTTTAAAAGTAAAGAGCAGATAAATATAAGCATTGATGTAAAATATGTAAACTATTGAGCAATATTGCAACAAAATGAAATGTGCCCAAATGCTGTATCACAATGCATGCTGTACTAAAATAAAAATTAAATTAATAATTAGAAGGGTTAATTTTGAAATAATTATTCTTACACAAAATCCATACATCTTGCAGATCCAATAATAGTTCCACCTTTATGAATAATAGAGCTGACCGAGGACCAGTTCGCTTCTTCTATATTATCTCCGCCATCCACCATACCCTGGTATCCCTCCCGTATGAAGTAAACCTTGCATCCAAGGTAGATTCCCATCCGCACCACAGAACGGACAGCAGCATTCATTCCCGGGGAATCTCCACCGCTGGTAAAGACGGCCAGTCCCTTCCCTTTGTGGGAACCGCGGCCAATAAACTTTTGTGTGCTGGATCCCTCCATCATTTTGAGGTATTCAGCTCCTCCACACCTAACAAACAATTTGTTGTTTATTTACTGATTACGTAAGAAAAACAATTTTCTTGATGACACGAATTTTCATAAAGAATCGATGAATAACACAAAGATCAGTAAAATAGTCTACATTACCTAAAAAAATATACAATTCTCTGATTTCAAATCTTGCACTTCACCAAGGTGACCAAAAACACTCCGAAGGTGACCTTTGAAAAGGACAAAAAATGACATTGACAGTCCAAACAATTTTTTTTTTCGCTACTTTCGGAGCAGGCAAGGACCATACCACCTAGTACAATCCAAACAATACAAAATAAGTCTGACAGTTGTATGACTTGGTGTGTAGAGCTGTTGGTATAATATTTTCATTCAGATGTTATCAGTAATTGATATGATCTCTACAAAAAAATACGCAAGACAAAAACTGCAAAATTATGGAAAAATAACTTAACGTTAAACTAGTCTGTATGGTCTTAAGCTATAGCATGCTCCGAAAGGAGCGAAAAAAAGTAACCCCAAGCGATGTCAGTCAACTCAACTGTCATGTCAAGCAATGTCAAAATTTTACAAAACGTAAATAGTTCTTGATTATTTTTGTTCAATTATTTTCGAATTACGCGTCCATTCCCGGAAAAGTATGGGTTTATTCCTTGTTCGCACGAGTAATATTAACGTCATTCTTGTAGATTTAGGCTTTTGAATAAAAATTTCTTTCACAGTGTTAATCAAATAGTTCATGATACATAGAACCAAACATCTCTATCAAAATGTCTGCGGATTCCGATATGGAATATTCGGACAATGACGGAGATGACTACGATTACTATGGAGGGCAGGATGACTGCGACATGGAGGCTATCGATCGCACTAAATCTGATCCTGAATACTTCATGTTTGTTTGCCTAAAGGTCGAGGAGGTGGAGAAACTGCTAAATGAATCTATTGAGTTGCTCAGCAACAGCCTTCAGATTACACCTTCGCTTGCTAAGGTTGGTTATTATATTTTAACTAGAAGTCGCCCGCGGTTTCACCCGCATCTTTGGTTACTGCTCCGCTCCCGTAGGTCGTAGCGTGATGTTATATAGCCTATAGCCTTCCTCGATAAATGGGCTATCTAACACTGAAAGAGTTTTTCATATCGGACCAGTAGTTCCTGAGACTAGCGCGTTCAAGCAAACAAACTCTTCAGCTTTGTATCTTAGTATATATAATATCCAAAAAGAGAGTTCCCAAAAATCTTAACATTTTTATTACTCTGGTCTCAAAAACATTATAAATTTAAATGTTTTTTCTTTTCCTGTAAATGAAATTTGTACCATACAATGTTTATTAACAGGTTGCCCTTTATGCATACCAATGGAATGCTCAGGATATAATTAGTAAATACAAGGACAATGCTAATGAAGTCTTAGTCTACAGTCATGTAAAACCTCCAGTGCCTTCAGTGCAGCCTGGCACTAGCCGTTCAAGTTGTGCTGTCTGTGCCAGTACGCAACCATTGCAGAACTACAGTGCCCTTGCTTGTGGCCATTACTTTTGCAATGACTGCTGGGCTATGCATTTTGAAGTACAAATTATGCAGGGTAAGGGAAACACATTATTTAGCTAGACATTCTTTATTCAGGTACTAAGGAAACTGGACCATTTTGTTTAGAGTTGTAACAGTTCATTGAACAATGATGGGTAAAATAAACAAAGCTTTTGAATATCTAATTTATTTAACATTGATGTTGATTAAGATACAAACACTTTCATTTTAGTCATTAAAATTATTCATAAGTTATGTATTTCAGGTGTATCAAACACAATTCAATGTATGGCACAAGAGTGTGAAGTGAGAGTACCAGAAGATTTTGTTATATCTCATGTGCCCAAACCGGTTTTGAGAGAGCGCTACCAACAATTCATGTTCAAAGATCATGTAAAATCTCATCCTCAGCTGCGATTCTGTCCTGGTCCAAATTGTCAGGTAAATAGCTCAATTTATAAACATAACTTATTGCGGCATAAGGTTGAACTTTTAGATGTAGCAAAACAAATTTTTTACTTAAAATTAAAACACCTGTATAGTTCGCGCAAAACTTCTTGAGCTCTGTGAAGTTAGCTTCAGTGACTGCGCAGTACACAGTTTTTAGGGCGTTGAGGGGAAGGAATGAAAAAAGGGGTTCGAGAGGGGCTCAGTCTGTGAAATTAGGGTTGCCAGTGCGAGTTTTGGTGTATTTTCGTTTTATTTAGCACACATTTTACTATGCATTTATTTATTTTTCAATTATTAAAACAAACATATTTAAAAATCAATTATTATATTAAATTAAGGATTAATAAAAACTTAAATGCAAGAACGAATTCACCTTTATTAACGCAAGAAGCCAATTTTTTAATACAAAATTTCGACTATATGGCAAGATTATTTATAACCTAGTTGGCAATATTGAATTAACATGTCAACATGCGCAACTTTTCATTTGCCGCAACGTTCACAGAGCTCAAGAAGTTTTGCGCGAACTCTACCAAAACCCATAATGGCTAACCACTAAATGCATTATGACAAAACTTGACTAAAATTATGTTGCCTCTCTTCTTGTCCATGGAAGCAGTAAGAATCTGTTAAGCGATACCTCCGGAAGATTGGCAGCAGCGTCTTTCCATGTTTCAACATGCAGCACTGTGCTCGCCTCCTGCCAAGCGTGGTAAGGATGGCACAAGCCTTTATGATCAGATCAGTAGTTACTTGTTCATTCATGATTATATTAATATGTTATGATTAGCAGTAGATGTCCTATGGCTGAGATTTTGATGATGATGAGAACTTTTTCCATCAGTGGATTTTCCGTGCCTGGGTACGTGAGGGGGCCAGACGCGTTGAATGCCAGGGCTGCGAGCTGCTAACTTGCTTCTCATGCGGAGCTCCCCATCACGCACCCACAGACTGTGCTACAATCCGTCGCTGGCTCACCAAGTGTGCCGATGACTCCGAAACGGCTAACTATATAAGCGCCAACACAAAGGTATTATATCTGCAATAAAAATAAAATATATATTATATATTATCGACTACGGCATCATGAGAACTAAGAATAGGATGGTTGCCTATTTTAGATTTTTAGTCTGTCATGGAGATTATCAAAAATAAAACCGGACAAGTGCGACTGGACTCGCCCACCGAGAGGGTTCCGTAGGTATGTAGGAAGGAACATAATAAATAATTGTAAATGTTTTTAAAATGTACAAAAAGATTTGGTTACCCATCCTATTTATGACCGCGCGTAGCGTTGGTTAACCTCCATGATTGATTTCGTACTTTTGTTTGGACGATTTTTTATGATTCCATTGCAAATTGTGTTTTTGATTTTTCTCTGTATCTATGATATAATAAGACGATATACGCCAAATTTCATAGTTCTAGTTCTACGGGATGGACACCCTATGAATTTTGATTCCATTGAGAATGTCGAAACATGCGTTTTTTTGCGGCATAAATGGCCGTATCTTTTTTTCAGGTTAAATTTGAATTTTTTTTTTCACCGCTTAAAGAGGCTGTAGATTTGAGTACTTATATGGTTTTAATTTCAATTCGATACCTCTACACGTTCTCGAGTTAAAGGGTCTTGACAGACCGATAGACGGACAGACAGACAGACGGACAATAAAGTGATCCTATTAGGGTTCGTTTTTTTCCTTTTGAAGTACGGTACCCTAAAAACTGAACAAGTATCTTTTATTTTTTTCGATCCATCGGATGACGTCACAGCGCGTCTAACAGTTTTAAAGCAGGTTATGGCGTCAGAACTTAGGCAATTATACAAAAATGCAAAACCAATTATATTTGGGAGTGGGGTCCCAAATATAATTGGCTTTTTATTGGTTTAAAAACCAATTATACAGAATATGCAGAATAAATGGAATTTGAAACCCTGTCATCAATATTATACATGCATTTTAATAAAGATCTTCAATTGCCTGCTTTGATTTCTTGCGTAATTTACAGGACTGTCCTAAATGCCAGATTTGCATAGAGAAAAATGGTGGTTGCAATCATATGCAATGTGGCTCATGTAGGCATGACTTCTGCTGGGTTTGCTTGGGAGACTGGAAAAGTCATGGGTCTGAGTATTATGAATGCAGTCGATACAAAGAAGATCCTAATTTGATGAACGAGAGCCAACATGCACAGGTAAATGTATGACCTTTTTCTGATGGTATTTTAGTCATTTCTATTTTTAAGGGTTCCGAACCAAAATAGTGTTACGTGCTGAGGGTTCGGGATTAAATAATGTGGTCCAATTTTACCAATAATTAACACTTTAATCGCGGATCACACCAATAAGAATCTCACAGCAGATTCACGCAGGAACACTTCTTCACTGAACAACACTGATCGTCACTATAACACTTGTTCACTATTCACTGAACACTATAGCACTTGTACACAATCACTGTATTCACTTTGAGGTCACTCGGATATATCGCACTGTTCGCTTCCGTAGCCAAATAAAGACTGTCCGCTCGGTAAACACATCCGCGTATTTATATCCCACATAAAGACGATTCTCGAAGCCGATGTTTCTAGATTGACACACAATAGAGACAGGACAACAAAAAACAAGTAAACAACTTTTTATGACTCTGTTTACTACCCGCGCCATTGTTTCAAAACCGGTTTATCTAGAAACTTCACTTGTTTGTGTTCAAAACAATAAAGAGTGACCTTGGACTCTTTCGGCCGCACAAACACCGGTCCTTTCTGGATCTTTCGCGAACTTACTGGTTTGCGCTCGGCGTAACAATAGTAAAAAGGAATGGATAAAGATAATGCTTGCTCAACTATTTTACATATTTTTTTTTATTTAGACACTCCAACAACATCTTTACATTAAATGCACAAAAGTAAACTTTACATATTATGATGCATGTATAAAAAAGAATAGTTACCTTAATTTTTAAACAAAATACGGACTTTAATGATAAAATCTATAATGTTGCTGAAAATAACCAAACCACTAGGTTTCTAATTACATTTGAGTATTTCCGTCGATTTATCATAGGATCCAATAATCATAACTGGGTGGGTTAAAAAGCAAGCAAACAATAATAAGGGCAACAATAATTCTTAATTTTTCTAACATTTAAAACAGATTAAACTTGATGATGATAATGTTTAGGTAAGTATGATTATTAGTGGATAGAAGACCGCAGATGGTTAGACATTAGTTCCACTTCACCAAATCATAGTTTCTGAATGCAAATGCTTCACCTTGAGCTATATATTCTGAAATTGCTATATCTTATCTATTACCTACAACATTTGAGGAGTTCCCTCGATTCCGCATGGATCCTATCATCAGAACTGGCTTTATCACTAAGTGACCACATTTCTCTATCGGAAATATACTACTATATACTATTCGTGCAGCATGATGTTGCTACAGGTTTCCTAATTTTCATTTCAGGCGCGTGAAGCACTAAAGAAGTATCTGCATTACTATGAAAGATGGGAAAATCATGCTAGATCTCTTAAGTTAGAGGAGCAAACACTTGCAAGCTTGAAAAGCCGCATCAATCAAAAGGTATGCATAATTATGATTATTTTGTTCTGAGACCCATGCATCATTAGTATCAATAAAACAATTTTATTTGGTGATGGTAATATGCCTCCTTAAGGGGCACTGGTGGCAACTAAACTCTATTTATTTATATGAACTTAGGGAAACTATCAGCGCAAGATACACAATAGTTATAAGTATAATAATAAGTAGCTAATAATAAGTTTCCACATAAAGATACACAGTAGTGCTTTACAAAGGACAAATTAAAATAAATTAACAATAGTAGGCTAGTAATTCACACATACCCGAATAGATCCACACAATTTCACATAATAATTTTCATAATTTTAATTTATGCCATGACCCAGTATTAGTCGCAAGTGTATACACTATACAAATAAATAAAATTGAATAGTTGTTTGTCACGTCAAAGTAACAGGTTAGTATGAACATATATGAAAGCAATTTTTTTTTTTAATTTTTGATTGTCTGACTGTCTGTCTGTTTGTTAGGGCTGCACTGATTTTGACAAAACTAGCAGATAGCACAACCTGATAAGAAGTAACTTTGTATGTTACTTCTTAAAACGTCATGCTATTGATTTTTTTACTATATTATTTTAGAAAGGATTATGTTTACTCGCAAAATAAAATATCCCATAAAATTGTGTAAAATATCGATTCAAAATTAACAACTCTGGTACAGTATAACGCGTGCGTAGTCTAATATAGTAAAATAATCTTATTACAATTGCAGGTGATGGCTGGAGAAGGGACCTGGATTGATTGGCAATATCTCTGGGACTCGGCAAAGCTGCTGAAGCGTTGCAGATATACTCTACAATACACATACCCATTTGCCTACTTCATGGATGTTGGGCCCAGAAAAGAACTATTTGAATATCAACAGGTGATTTTTTTAACTTTACACTGCTGTGCACAGGCCTCCCTCAAATCCACCGAGCGAAGACCTACCAATCTCTTTGGAAGGTGGTTAGATCGCCCGCCAACGCTTTCGTTGCTGACTACGACATCGGCTTTATTGATGCTCATTGATGGGGGTTTTCAAGGATCTGTTTAATTATTTTAGTTATTAGTGGCGTCTTGAAACAATTAATTGACGCAACGAAGATTGACGAAATGATAGTTACATTTTCTTCTTTCAGGCCCAACTAGAAGCTGAAATTGAAAACTTATCGTGGAAGGTGGAAAGAGCCGAAACCACAGACAGGGGTGATCTCGAAAATCAAATGGATATTGCCGAAAAAAGGCGCACTACATTACTAAAGGACTTCCTAGAGTTTAATACTAATTTCGCTCCTAGTAGCAGTAAAGTATAAAAATACCTCAAAATTGCATTTTAAACTAATTACAAAATTTATGTCAAGTACATTTCTACTTGTGAAAGCTAGAATCCTTTTGTTCTGCCAAAGTATATTTATTAACGTAAATAACATGCAATAAATTAGTTATATTAAAAATAATACTTTATTTTTACACCTTAATTAAAATGCATATTGGAACCGTTGCTGAAACATTTTGAAAATTATTTAGATATTAGGTACTTAAGCCTATGTTCAGATGACCGCGCGGCACCGCGCGGTTGACTCGGCGCGCGGTTTGAGATTGTAACAAATCAATGTTGTTTACATGACCGCGCGGCTTAAGATCTACAATCCTGTCCGAACTGTTCAGATGACCCGCGCGGCACCGCGCGTTCATCTGAACATAGGCTTAGTATTGTCCATGTCCACAGTGCCATTTCTTAAAAGCCATGTTCCTCTCGGCTTAGTTGATTCTATAGAAAGAAAACATTATTAAAATGATAAAATTGATGTTTTTTATTGAAAAAAATGCAGATTTGTATATGTTTTCTCGTCACGCATGGCCGGAGTTGAAACTATTACGCGCGGTGCATGGCGGTGCGCGCGGGCACGCGCTGTGACGCGCGGTCATGTACACAACAACATTGATTTGTTACAATCTCAAACCGCGCGCCGAGCCAACCACGCGTCGCCGCGCGTTCATCTGAACTTAGTCTTAGTTAAGTCGACGTGTCTCCTAAGGCCAATCAACAAGGTTGCATGTTTTATACCTACTGAGTTTCTACCGTACCTGTCCTACAATACATAATAAGCATATATTATGAGGTATATGTATATACTCCATCACCATGTAGGAACTATGATGAATTCTCAAGTACATTCCTCTTATTAATAATTTATTCAAGTTTTATATATCCATTCTTATGTGACCCTTTACGGCGTCAAACAGATTGACTAGGAATTAGATTGGTTCCTTCTCAGTACCGACTTACCGTGTAGCTTCGGACTCCCCATTAATTATTTATCAGTTAAATTTTAACTAGTTACCTATGTTCTAGTTGACGGGTTCTACGTGTTTTGTAATTGTCACCTAGTAAAGATAGGTACCTTTCCTACCAAAGATATAAATCTTCTTTGGTAGGATAGATATCTTTGAAATATTTGTTTCCTACATGTAAATAAATGAGCTGGTAAGTAATAAAAACGTTAAAACTACCTACGACTAATATGTTTTTATAAGCTATGTGCCCCGAAGAATCATAAAGACATAACGCTAAGGGGCCGTCTCCACGAGCGAGAGAATCGCGACGAGTACGTCCGCGCTATAGAATCGTCGCGATTCCCTCGCTCGTGGAGACGGCCCCTTAGTTTACTCTCTTGATTGATATGTGTTCTAAAACTTACTCATACATTCATACACCTCACAAGTGGTGCCTACAAATTACGCCGTGGTCTTCTGCCTTTTCCCTAAAATAATTCCTACAATAACTCTACATTCATTATGATTTTTGTGTGTTGTTTGTTCGAAACTAAAAAATATCGACTAAAGGAGATGTTTCAAAATGGGCTAGGTCTCAGAAGTCAACCCAGACTGAAAAATTGCGCAAAAATCGGTGATTTCGGAAAAAATACTCTTTATTTAATTTAAACTAAAATGATTGTTTTATTAATGTTTTAAATACGAGGCATAATTATATCTGGTAACATTTTTACCAGGCAGCCAAGACAGTTTCTAATAAATTCTTGTAACTGTCACTGCCTAATGATTTTGACAGATGGTTTTACGTGTTTGAGTTGAAGATTTTGAAGTTTTTTAACAGTAGCTAGGCTCTTAATGTAGCTTACGTAGGTAGCCTGAGGTACTTAGGTACTCGAAAATTGAAATACCTCAGGTTGACTTGATTTAGCTTCTATCATAAATCATTAATTTCACTATTATGTCAACAGCTGTCAAAATGACGTCACCAACTGTATTGGTCCGCCATTTTGTTCTAAAGTTTTGTGTTGCTCGACTTAGGCTAGTTATTTTTAGGAAAATGCATCAAACGAAGCAACATATTAAAAAACTGATAGTGGGAAAATGTTTAATAAATATTTAGCCATGTTTGTGCACGTGTACACCTAGTTAGCCTGGATTCCATACATTCGTGAAACATCTCCTTTGATGAGTTAAAAAAAGTATGTAAAAGTTACGTCAATCCCTATAAAAAAGTAAAAAAATCAATGTCTATGGTGCGACTCTCAATGTTTCCATCTATGCCAATTTTTTTCCTAAAGATGTAATTTGTACTACTTCATCTCCATCTTAACTTTAACTTCCTCACGTTTTATTATTGTGTCATATCATAAGGCAAGTAGCGTTGACCCGTGGCGGGCACGGTAAATACGTATAAAATATCATATCTTTTATAAGACAGAGTTCTGAATTAAATTGCTTTTCAAAATATAGTAAAAATAGAATTAGAAAATATATATCAAAAATAATTGTGCGTAGAGATCTTTAAATTAGTAGGATAGAAAAATTATAGCAATTAGCCCTTATCAAGAAAAAAAACCGGCCAAGTGCGAGTCAGACTCGCGCACCGAGGTTTCCGTACAAACCTGTAGGTATACATACATATAAGACCTGAGTACGGGTTTATGAGGAAAGGGGTAGTAAGTTTAAAATTATTAAAAATATTTAATTAAAAATATGATGTAACTAAAAATTTACGGTTTTCACAATTTTTCCTTTATCTGTGCTATAAGACGTTGTTTCATACCAAATTTCAAGATTCTGAATTCACGGAAAGTACCCTGTAGGTTTTGATTCCCTTGCGAGTGTCGGAAATTTGCGGCATAAACGGCTGTATCTTTTGATTGCGTTGGCTTAGAAGTTTGATTTTTTCACAACTCCAAGATACAGTAGACTTGAGTATTTGATATAAATTCAAGCTTGATACCTTCACGCGTTCCTGAGAAAAAGGGTCTTGACAGACAGACGGACGGACAACAAAGTGATCCTATAAGGGTTCCGTTTTTTCCTTTCGAGGTACGGAACCCTAAAAAACAATATTAGGAGGTAAAAACAGATGTGAAAATTATTTTTATTAATGGTGAAAAATTAAAGATAAAAATGTTTGTGGTATTAGTACTTATCAAAATGAAACGACATAAAGTTTATAAAATAAAAAAAATTAAGAAACCCCGACACTTTACCTAGCCTTGGAGGATACCTAATGTTTTTGTAATATCTTCTTAGTTTTGAAATCTACACTCCATACGCTTTCATTTGATAGTACACTTGGGTATATTTAAAAACATTAGATTGTTCGTCTCCACTTTCCCCCTCATATCTTATAAATGGCTTTACCGATTTCTATATAACTTTCAATTTTGCGTTCTACCAATTTTCTTTTATTTGATACCAAACTTGGGTATATTCGGAAACATTTCATGATTCATCCTCTCTATCACCCCCATATTATCTACACGTCCTTACAGATTTTGATAAAATATATTTAAGAACCACCGCTAGAAAACCTGCTTTTAAATAATAATAATCTGGGTGCAAAACGGTCTACTCGTTTAAGAACTACGGTGCCACAGGCTGACAAACCGACACACACATAGCTGTCAAAATTATAACACCCCTCTTTTTTGTCGAGGGTTAAAAAATTGTATGTCTTCTAAACGTCTTTACAGATTTTGATGAAATATTTATTTATTTAATTTAATTCAAATACAACTATCATTACAAGACTGAATTCCTAATTCAATAGTGTACGTACAATTTATAATCCATTTACACTATAATCTTATTCTAAAAACATTCAATGTAAAATAAAAAGAAATATATGTAAAATTATGCATTCAAATAAATGTAGGCATTACATTACCTACTTCATCATTTCAAAACATAGATCACATAACATTTTGTTTTTAAACTGCGTCAAAGAGCATACAAATAAGTAAAATTTATTGGCAACCCGATTTAATGTATGCAACGTACGTTCTATAGGCATCTTAGAGAGAATAATAGTTCTCGCGGTGGGCAACGCAAAAAGTTGCAGCCGCCGGCGCCGAGCCGCGTACCCGTCCGGCACCCGCAGGCTCATCCCTGCCAATATGTTCGGGTTAGAGAGGCTGCCCCGCTATACACGCATCATATAAAAGGCCGCAATATATCCATATATATATTATATCACCGCTATAAAACCTGCTTTTAAATAATAAAAAAAAATGGGTTCAAATCGGTTTACTCGTTTAAGAGCCACAGACAGACAAACAGACACATACATATAGCTGTCAAACTTATAACACTCCTCTTTTTATGTCGCGGGTTAAATAAATAGTATATCTTCTAAACGTCTTCACAGATTTTGATAAAAAATATACAACAACCGCTAGAAAACCTGCTTTTAAATAATAAAAAAAGGTTCAAATCGGTCCACTCGTTTAAGAGCTACAGTGCCACAGACTAACAAACAGACACACACACATAGCGAAACTCACAACACCCCTTTTTTGACGCGGATTAAAAAATTGTTAAACTAAATGGTTAGCTGGATCGTAGATAGAGAATGACGAAAATTTGTCACAAATAGGCAGGATGTTTGACGGTAAGTATTCACTAATGAAATACTTTATTTGACAATTTCCAAAGGTAGACTATACTATTTTTTTTAATTTTATAATTTGTCTACGTTCTGTTTTCTTTCTCTTCTTTCGGAAAAATCAAAATAGGATAACTTGAGATGAGAAATATATACATAAATATAACCTGTGTATACCACAAGTCATAACTTGAATGTAATCTGTTTATCTATACTAATATTATAAAGAGGAAAGATCTGTATTTTGTTTGTTTGTATAAGGAATAAACTCAAAAACTACCGAACCGATTTTTAAAATTCTTTCACTATTAGAATGCTACATTATCCCTGAGTAACATAGACTATATTTTATCCCCATGTTCCCAAGGGGACGGAAACTACGCGGGTTAAACCGCGGCTTGTGATTAAGAAAATTACTTGTAAAATAGAGTTCATTAAAACTTAATAGAATTTTTTGATAATATTTTTGTTAATTAGGTATTCAGAATTAAAGGCCCACACCTTATGTTGTTATCCTACTTTGTGTATATTTTTGCAATATATAATTAAATTGGCAATTTATTAACCCTTTATTATACGATAATGATAAATATGTTGATTTATGCCTACACAATTTAACAAAAAAAATCTTATTTATTATCAGAGTATGTAATCACTCCGTTTATTTATTACAAGCAGGACACATTGTTTGTTAAATCGTATTGTCTATGGTTCCTATTATGGTTTGAAGTTTGTTTTGTGCTTGCATGCATTCATCACGTCGGACTCAGTCGCCATTTACCTAACAAAATGGCGACAACGAATGATTCGAAGGCGCCGATATGCCAAGTAAAAAGAGTGCAATTTGGTATAATATCTCCAGATGAAATTGTAAGTTGTATTTATTAGAGAATGTTACCTGACCTTTCTTTTCTACTATTTATTTGGGGAGTGGAAACCTTCCGATCCTCATATTGTGCAAGTTAAATTTACACGCACCTACGAAGTCTGATGTTTGTGACGAAGAGACGAGACAATAACACTGAATATCATCGTCTTAGTATTTCTTTCACATTTGATCCGTTTCTTAGATCTTGCTACCTATGTCAAATAAAACGTGCAATGTTGTTTTTAGCGACGTATGTCTGTCACCGTCGGGGGCATTCACTACCCAGAGACCATGGAAGGAGGAAGGCCCAAGTTGGGAGGTCTTATGGATCCTCGGCAAGGCGTGATAGATAGAAGCTCCAGATGCCAAACATGCGCTGGAAATATGACAGAGTGCCCTGGACACTTTGGACACATAGATTTAGCAAAACCAGTGTTCCACATTGGTTTTATAACGAAGACAATCAAAGTACTGAGATGTGTTTGCTTCTACTGTTCAAAGTTGCTAGTTAGTCCGGTAAGTGTTACTTTATTGTAATGAAAACACAAAAAACCGGCCAAGTGCGAGTCGGACTCGCGCACCGAGGGTTCCGTACAAACCTGTATGTTTATAAGACCTGAGTATTTGATATGAATTTCAATTTAATACCTCTACGCGTTCATGAGGAAAGGGGTAGTAAGTTTAACATTATTAAAAGGATTTTTATTTTAGGTTTTTAGTTACAACCTAAAATAAAAATACTTTTAATAATAGTTACGGTTTTCGCAATTTTTCCTTTATCTGTGCTATAAGACGTTGCTTCGTACCAAATTTCAAGATTCTGAGTTCACAGGAAGTACCCTGTAGGTTTTGATTCCCTTGCTAGTGTTGAAAATTTGCAGCATAAACGGCTGTATCTTTTGATTGTGTTGGCTTAGAAGTTTGATTTTTTTACAGCTCCAAGGGACAATAAACCTGAGTATTTGATATATTTGATATTCCAGCTTGATACCTCCACACATTCCTGAGAAAAAGGGTCTTGACAGACAGACTGACAGACGACAAAGTGATCCTATAAGGGTTTAGTTTTTTCCTTTCGAGGTACGGAACCCTAAAAACTATCACTTCATTCAACTAAACCGTAATTGATATCTAGTTGTAGATATACAGTAACATGTTGTTTATAAATTATTGTGTATTTATTTTTTAGACAAATCCAAAAATAAAAGAAATTGTAATGAAGTCCAAGGGTCAACCTCGAAAAAGATTGACTTATGTATATGACCTTTGTAAGGGTAAAAACATTTGTGAGGGTGGTGAAGATATGGACATAGGTAAAGAAGGTGAAGATGGCAAGAAAGGCTCTGGACATGGTGGTTGTGGTCACTACCAACCATCTATCAGAAGACAAGGCTTGGATTTAACTGCTGAATGGAAACATGCTAATGAGGACACACAAGAAAAGACAATTATCATCACTGCAGAAAGAGTTTGGGAAATATTGAAACATATAACAGGTACTTAGTACTTTGTAAACTTTCATGATCTGTAGACATAATTATAAACTGTTAAAGGGACTTTATCGCGTAATTACCTTATTTTATTATGACGTGGGGTGCCGGCAGTAGAATGTTACCCCTCCTCTCCTACCCGTGGATGCAGTAAAAGCTTGCTAAGGGACACCTCCGGAAGATGGGCAGCAGTGTCTATCCGTGTATCAACATCCCATACTGCGCTCACCAAACCGCCTGCCAAGCGTGGTGAGAATGGCAACTACCCCTCATGGAGATCCATGAGGGAGGCCTGTGTTCATCAGTGGACGTTTTATGGCTGAAATGATGATTATTGGTAGTAGCCATACTCACCATGCTTGGCAGGCGGGTTGGCGAGTGCAATACGAGATGTTTATACACAGAAAGACACTGCTGCCCATTTCCAGAGTTATCCCTTAGTAGGCTCTTTCTGCATCCACGGGCATGAAAGGAGGGGTAACATTTTTCTGCCGGCATCCCCCAGCTAACGGGAGCTTTACGGGATAAAGTCCCATTAATCAGTTAAAAATTATATAACAGGTCATTTCACAATAGGTTGTTATAATATATTCTGTATGACTTTATGCTTTGAATACTGTTCATAACATTTTGCAATGCTCTAATGATGTTGTTGTTTATAATAATTATTGATAGCAATTATTTATTTCCAGATGAAGAGTCATTTATATTGGGTATGGACCCTAAGTTTGCCAGGCCTGATTGGATGATTGTCACTGTACTCCCAGTGCCCCCACTCTCAGTACGACCAGCTGTTGTCATGTTTGGTGCAGCAAAGAATCAGGATGACTTGACCCACAAACTTGCAGATATTATCAAAGCTAACAATGAACTTATGAAGAATGAACAGACTGGTGCTGCTGCTCATGTTTTGGCAGAAAACATCAGAATGTTGCAGTTTCATGTTGCTACTTTTGTTGACAATGATATGCCTGGCATGCCAAAGTGAGTAATTTAATAATTGATAACACCTTATGATTTCATACATGATAATTTTATCATGTCTTAACGAAACTATAAAAAGGAAATAAAATATCGTTCATAAAAAAATATCATGGTTCAAAAAATACATAAAAATTAGAAAGGTTTTTCATTTTCTTGAAATGTTCCACCTAAGTCTGTGTAGATTACTAATGATAATACTTTTTATGTTTCAGAGCTATGCAAAAGTCTGGAAAACCACTCAAAGCAATCAAGGCTCGCTTGAAAGGCAAAGAAGGAAGAATTCGAGGAAACCTTATGGGAAAACGTGTGGATTTCTCAGCTCGTACTGTCATCACTCCGGATCCTAATTTGCGTATTGATCAAGTAGGAGTACCCAGGTCAATTGCACAAAACTTAACATTCCCAGAGTTAGTCACACCTTTCAATATTGATAGGATGCAAGAGCTTGTGCGTAGAGGCAATGCTCAGTATCCAGGCGCAAAATATATTGTTCGCGATAATGGTGAAAGAATAGATTTAAGATTTCATCCTAAAACATCTGATCTTCATTTACAATATGGGTACAAAGTTGAGCGTCATTTGAGAGATGATGATTTGGTTATCTTCAACCGACAGCCAACACTTCACAAGATGAGTATGATGGGTCACAGGGTTAAGGTTCTACCCTGGTCAACATTCCGTATGAACCTGAGTTGTACATCACCTTACAATGCTGATTTTGATGGTGATGAAATGAATTTACATGTTCCACAATCTATGGAAACTCGAGCTGAGGTAGAAAACATTCACATAACTCCGAGGCAGATTATTACACCTCAAGCCAACAAACCTGTCATGGGTATTGTACAGGACACACTTACAGCTGTTAGGAAAATGACTAAAAGAGATGTATTCTTAACAAAAGAACAAGTAATGAACCTGCTCATGTTCTTGCCAACATGGGATGGTAAAATACCTCAACCCTGCATTTTGAAACCACAACCACTTTGGACTGGTAAGCAAATCTTTACTCTGATCATTCCGGGGCATGTAAACATGATTCGAACTCATTCCACACATCCTGATGAAGAAGATGATGGTCCATACAAGTGGATATCACCTGGTGATACAAAAGTTGTTGTGGAGCATGGAGAGCTCCTTATGGGTATCTTGTGTAAGAAATCACTTGGTGCCTCTGCTGGTTCGCTGCTTCATATTTGCATGTTGGAACTAGGACATGAAACGGCGGGACGGTTTTATGGTAACATTCAAACTGTAATCAACAACTGGCTGCTGTTAGAAGGCCATTCCATCGGTATTGGAGACACTATTGCCGATCCTCAGACCTACCAAGAAATCCAACGCGCCATTGTAAAAGCCAAAGATGATGTAATAGAGGTTATTCAAAAAGCTCACAACATGGAATTGGAGCCTACGCCCGGTAATACGCTGCGTCAGACTTTCGAGAATCATGTAAATCGTATACTTAATGACGCTCGTGACAAAACTGGTGGCTCTGCTAAGAAATCACTCACAGAATACAACAATCTCAAAGCCATGGTGGTGGCTGGTTCCAAGGGTTCAAACATCAACATTTCTCAAGTTATTGCTTGTGTAGGACAACAGAACGTTGAAGGTAAACGTATTCCATTTGGATTCCGTAAACGAACTCTACCACACTTCATCAAAGACGATTATGGTCCTGAGTCAAGAGGATTCGTAGAAAATTCGTACCTTGCCGGACTGACGCCTTCAGAGTTTTATTTTCACGCCATGGGAGGTCGTGAAGGTCTTATCGATACTGCTGTAAAAACTGCCGAAACTGGATATATCCAGCGTCGTTTGATAAAGGCTATGGAGTCTGTAATGGTCCACTATGATGGAACTGTCCGTAACTCAGTAGGACAACTCATTCAATTGAGATATGGAGAGGATGGACTGGCTGGGGAAACTGTAGAGTTCCAGAATATGCCAACAATCAAACTTTCAAACAAAGCCTTTGAAAAGAAATTCAAGTTTGACCCTTCAAACGAAAGATACCTGAAGAGAATCTTCAGTGAAGAAATTATCAAAGAGTTGACAGAGTCAAGCTATGTTATTGCTGATTTGGAAAGTGAATGGGAACAGCTGACGAAGGATCGTGAAGTGTTACGTCAGATTTTCCCCAATGGTGAATCCAAAGTTGTACTGCCTTGTAACTTTAAGAGAATGATCTGGAATGCTCAGAAAACATTCCACATCAACAAGAGAGGTCCTACCGATCTAAGCCCTATAAAAGTCATCAAAGGTGTACAAGAACTTTTGAAGAAATGTATTATTGTAGTAGGAGAAGATAGACTGTCAAAGCAGGCTAACGAAAACGCAACTTTATTGTTCCAGTGCTTGGTGCGATCAACCCTTTGCACCAAGTTCGTTTCCGAAGAATACAGGTTATCACATGAAGCATTTAAATGGTTGATTGGTGAAATTGATACTCGATTCCAACAGGCGCAAGTTAACCCAGGAGAAATGGTGGGGGCTCTGGCTGCTCAGTCACTAGGAGAACCGGCTACCCAGATGACACTGAACACTTTCCATTTCGCTGGTGTGTCTTCGAAGAACGTAACGCTTGGTGTGCCACGTTTGAAGGAAATCATCAATATTTCAAAGAAGCCCAAGGCTCCATCTCTAACTGTGTTCTTAACTGGAGGAGCTGCAAAAGATGCAGAAAAAGCTAAGAATGTTCTCTGCCGACTTGAACACACTACTTTACGTAAAGTAACCGCAAACACGGCAATTTACTACGATCCTGACCCACAAAACACAGTCATTGCTGAGGATCAAGAATTCGTCAATGTTTATTATGAGATGCCTGACTTTGACCCTACAAAAATTTCACCATGGCTTTTGCGTATTGAACTTGATCGTAAGAGAATGACAGATAAGAAATTGACTATGGAACAGATTGCTGAAAAAATAAATGCTGGCTTCGGAGACGACTTGAATTGTATTTTCAATGATGACAATGCCGAAAAGCTGGTATTACGTATAAGAATCATGAATAATGAGGAAAGTAAATTCCAAGACAATGATGAGGAAACCGTTGATAAAATGGAAGATGACATGTTCTTGAGATGCATTGAAGCTAACATGTTGTCAGACATGACACTGCAAGGTATCGAGGCTATCGCTAAAGTTTACATGCACTTGCCCCAGACTGAAGCTAAAAAACGTATTATAATTACCGAACAAGGAGAATTCAAGGCTATCGCTGAATGGTTGCTAGAAACGGACGGTACATCTCTGATGAAAGTTCTGTCTGAGCGTGATGTCGATCCAATCAGAACGTTCAGTAACGACATTTGCGAGATTTTCCAAGTACTTGGAATTGAGGCTGTACGTAAATCAGTGGAAAAAGAAATGAATGCTGTGTTGCAGTTCTACGGTCTGTACGTAAACTACCGTCATCTTGCGTTGCTTTGTGACGTCATGACTGCCAAGGGTCATCTTATGGCTATCACTCGTCACGGTATCAACAGGCAAGATACTGGAGCGCTTATGAGATGCTCCTTCGAAGAAACTGTCGACGTGTTGCTTGACGCGGCCAGTCACGCTGAAGTAGACCCTATGAGGGGCGTGTCTGAGAACATTATTATGGGACAGTTGCCAAGAATGGGCACTGGTAAGTTAAAATCCTATCTAATTAAAATGCAATTTTTGTATCTTTGTAAAGCGTATTATTAACATTTTTTTCTTATTTTAGGATGTTTCGACTTGCTCCTCGATGCGGAGAGTTGTAAAAACGGCATGGAAATGGGCGGTCTCGGAGTCGGTATGGGTGTCGGCGGCGGAATGTATTTCGGTGTCGGCACTCCTTCTATGACGCCACAGATGACCCCCTGGTCTACTCAAAACACTCCTGGGTACAGCAGCAGCGTCTGGTCTCCAGGCCAAGGTATGAAATCCTTGGAAGTTTGTGTTTATTTTTTTAATTTTTGGAAGTGAACGATTTTATTAAAATTGTTTTTGTAATTTCAGTGGGAAGCAGCATGACCCCAGGCGGTCCTTCGTTCTCGCCGTCCGGTGGGTCGGATGCGTCTGGTCTCTCTCCAGCGTACAGTGCGTGGTCGCCGCAGCCCGGGTCTCCCGGCTCGCCCGGACCCCCGCTCTCCCCCTACGCGTCCCCCGCTGGCGCCTCTCCTTCTTATTCCCCGACCAGTCCTGTCTACGCACCGGCCTCTCCGAGTCTCACGCCAACCTCCCCCCATTACTCCCCTACGAGCCCTTCTTATTCTCCGACTTCGCCGAACTACTCCCCGACATCTCCTATTTACTCGCCAACGTCTCCGTCTTATTCTCCTACATCACCAGGCTACTCGCCGACGTCTCCTTCGTATTCGCCGACGTCTCCAAGTTACTCCCCGACTTCACCGAGCTACTCGCCAACTAGTCCGGCTTATTCGCCGACATCACCGAGCTACTCGCCCACTTCGCCGAGCTATTCGCCGACTAGTCCGTCCTACTCGCCAACCAGTCCTTCGTACTCGCCTACCAGCCCGGTGTATTCTCCGACCTCGCCCGGCTACTCGCCCTCTTCACCCAGCTACTCACCGACAAGTCCAGTGTACAGTCCCGCATCACCCAGCTATTCGCCGTCTTCTCCGAACTACACACCTGCGTCACCGGCCTATTCCCCCACGAGCCCCTCGTATTCCCCGACGTCTCCGGCGTATTCTGCGACTTCCCCGAGCTACTCACCGTCATCGCCGAAATATTCTCCGACTTCGCTCAACTATTCGCCCACATCTCCGTCTGTGGCGGGTGGCAGCCCTACCTACTCACCGACGAGCCCGCAGTATTCGCCGACGAGCCCGCAATACTCGCCTACGAGCCCCGCGTATTCACCGTCTTCGCCACAACATCCAGCCAGCACGCACTACTCTCCGTCAGCCCACAGCTATTCACCATCTTCTCCAAACTATTCGCCGTCGTCTCCCGGCTACTCGCCCATGTCGACTAAATACTCACCGACGTCGCCTACCTACACCCCGACGTCTCACAATTATTCCCCTTCTTCCCCTGCCTACTCGCCTTCTTCATCTGCCGGACCTTCCACTTACTCCCCCACTTCTCCTAATTACTCTCCCATGTCACCTAGCTATGACGAGGGCGATGATTAGACTTGTTATGTTCAATATCTTACTATTTGTAAGCAAATGTTTGAACTATATATTTGTTACGACCACAAATTGTAGAGCAATTTCCCATCATTTGTAGGGTTATACATACACTCCTAGAGTAAAATTTATTATCCATTGTATAAGTGTTTTAACGATAAGAGTTCGAACGTACATTATATGATTTATGAAGTTCGAAATAATGGTCAGTTGTGTTTGTAGTGAAAACACAACAAAAATATGCTGTTTGGTTTGTTAAGCATTATTTTCATAAAACTTATTAAAGTTAGATAAGCGTAATCAATAATGTATTAATATAAATATTGTATTATTAGGCGATTTGATAAATAAAATATAAAAAACAATTTAAAGATTCCGATAGAAAGAAATCTATCGGAATCCTTAAATTTTTAAACAAAATAATCTTACTTTTTACTGATGTTTATCATCAGTGAATTTCCTCCCTTTGGTCCATTTTCATAACTGTTTTTCATAACTAGCTACGAAAAGGCAATTTCATTCATTGTTTCATAACTAGTTATTAAAATGGACCTTTTGTTAGTGTCTGTAATCTGTGCTTTTGTTCCCTTTTAATAACTGTTTTTCATAAATAGCTACGAAAAAGGCAATTTCCTTCACTGTTTCATATCATAACTAGTTATTAAAATGGACCCTATGTTCCCTAATCGCTCCTTGCCCGTGGTCCCGTTCAGCGGGTCCTGTTGACCATGTCCGTAAGGATTGAGGAGCCACATCAGATTTTTAAAATCTGATCTCACCATTATTTAGCAGCAATGTAGCTGATTTTGCAGCACGAATTCTAGATTTAGCAGCAAAATATATCACTAGTTATATTTAATGCAAAGTGGCTCCTCAATCTAAATGTCTGAATTGAGGAGCCACTTGGAACTCGTTAAGTAATAGATAAATATTTTTGAACATTTTGTATCATTTAGCAGCAATGTAGCTGATTTTGCAGCACGAATTCTAGATTTAGCAGCAAAATATATAACTAGTTATATTTAATGCAAAAGTGGCTTCTCAATTCAGACGTTGAGATTGAGGAGCCACTTTTGCATAAATATAGTGATATATTTTGCTGCAAAATCAGCTACATTGCTGCTAAATGATACAAAATTTTCAAAAATATTATTACGAAAGGGTTTAAACCAAAATCGCACAGTACGTTCATTAGCAGTCCCCTCTCCAAAACGCAACATTGGTACTGCGAGCTGTTTCTGCCGCGTTAGTTCCGTCCGCGTCAGTTCCGTCCACGTCGGAACTCGTATTCAAAAATCACTCGTATTTCCGAAGTAACCATCTTTCTTGGTACAGTCAAGGTCAAAAATATGTATACACCACAGAGTGACAAAAAGCGTAGTCATCTGAATGGTCATAAATTCGGCAAAATAAAAATGTACCTAAATTTGTATACATACTTTGAGAGATAACTATGTAAACAACAGTTGCAATAATATGTCCTCATTTATTTAATCATAAACTTAGATACACCATAAAGTTCAAAAATATATATATACACTATAATGTGTCACTTTTGAATTTTTAATTTCATTTGACTTCCCGTATCATTGTGTAGGTGAAAATGTATCGCATTAGCGATCATTTAAAACACAGGATTGTTGCCTTCTGCGAGGAGGGTGTATCCGTGTCTGATATAGCTGACGAATTGGGCATCACGGTAAGAAAAATGTTATGTAATTAGAACTTACCGCCGAAAATGTCACTTTCTTTTAGCTTTAGAATACTTCGTCATAGATAATACGAATAATTTTCCATTTCAGAGAAAAACAGTTTATATATGGAAGCAAAGATACGGGTATATAGACATATTAGATCAGGTACTCCTTCCAACAGGTCATACATACTTTGGAAATTGACATATCAAATTCGTCCATACATAATGCGATACTAGTGCAGCAGTGGATTAACTAGCATGAGGACCTTAATTTAATAAAGATGCCCCCAAAAAGTCCGGACATAAACCCAATTGAAAACTTGTGGGGTCTAATGGTTCAAAACTGGGACTCTTCAGTTGTGAGAACCACTGAAAATTTAAGAAATGTTTAAACATGGTAAACTCAATGAGAGACCGACTAGACGCGGTTATTGAAGCTGACGGAGGATATACTCGCTATTGAGTAATTTTTGTTTCAAAATGGAGGACAAATATTAGAATTATTATTTTCCACTTAAGTTTAAGGAGCTACTTTTTTAGTTATTTATTACAGTTATTTTAATTAAATATATGCCTTTTATTAAAAATACGTAAAAAAACAGAAAATAGGGTAAGTCGCCAATTACTGGCCACCTTTCATAACTGGCCCCATCATACTAATAATACAATCTGTTCACGTACAGAATTCATTTTCAGTTTAAGGTGTTATTGACTGGCCACCCTTCAATAACTGTCGAAACCACGTTATACGAGAATAAAACGAATGAAGTAGGTGCACATAGTTCATGTTTAGTATGACGTCACGCCAATAACGTCGTGACAGGTCAAAACATGAGACAAACATATGCAATGACAAGTCTGCACTGTTTTCGTGAATTGTCAAAACATTCTATTCAAATTTGTTTCGTGTGACAAGACCGTAAAGTTGATTTTCGCTGATTTATATTTTGTATACATATTTTCGTAGCAGTTACTGAATCTATCTTTATCTATCGAAGAGAAGTTTTGAAAAGAAAGAGATTGAAAATGCTAAAAATAATAAAAAGAAAATGTGGGAAGTAATTAAAAATATAAGTGGACAAAAGAAATCTATTGATCACTCTTCAAACTTACTTAATCAAGGGAACCAAGTAACCTGTATTAACGATGTTAACCATTACTTCTCAAACATTGGTAAGAAATTAGCTGAAAGCATGCCAAACGTGAACCAATGCAACGAGCCTCCCTCTGATACAAATTCTCCCATCTCTTCACTAGTTTTACTTCCAACTGACCAACAAGAAGTTCTACGATTAATCATGGATCTAAAACAACAGTGTGCAGTGGGGCTGGATCAGATCCCTGGAACTATTATAAAAAGATACGCTCAAATACTAGCAGGTCCCATCACACATATCTGTAACCTTGCGTTCACTCATGGCGAATTTCCAACTGCTTTCAAAATCGCGCTCATAAAACCAATACATAAGGGAGGGGACAGAGACCGTGTTCAGAACTTTCGTCCGATTTCAATCCTACCGACGCTTTCAAAGATCCTGGAAAGACTTATGAACAAGCGACTTATCTTCTTTCTAGAATCTAACAACCTTCTCTCACCAAACCAATTCGGTTTTCGAGAAAAAAGGTCAACCAATGATGCGGTACATGAATTGACCAATTCCATAATTACCAACCTTGATGAGAGAAAGAAGTGTCTTGTAATTCTCCTGGATCTGGCAAAGGCGTTCGACACGGTCTCGGTCCCCATCCTAATGAACAAACTGGAGAAAATCGGTGTAAGAGGTTTACCGTTAAAACTCTTTGGTAATTACCTTAAGGATAGGAAGCAACGAGTGGGGATAAACCAGCTCTTAAGTAATGTGCTTCCTGTTACCTATGGTGTCCCTCAGGGGAGCATCCTTGGTCCTACGTTGTTTCTTGTGTACATAAATGGTCTGTGTGACATTAATATGTTGAATGGGAAAATTCTGACTTTCGCTGACGATACAGCGCTTTTCTTTACAGGTATAAGCTGGGAAGAAACTTTTTACAGTGCTCAAACTGGTGTAAATAAAATCAGCTCCTGGCTAAAGAATAACGTCCTGACACTGAACACCGATAAGACAAATTACATTGCGTTCGCTCTGAAGTCAGACTTACTTCCGCCTACTTCTCTTTCGATCTTTGCTCATAACTGTGCCACTCCAATGTCAACTTGTTCATGCCCAATCATCCGACGTGCTGAAAATGCTAAATACCTCGGCATATACTTGGACCAGACTCTCACTTTTAAAAAGCATATCGAAATATTAGTAGCTAGAACACGTAAGCTCATCTATATTTTTAAAGAGTTAAGGCATGTAGCTGATCGCAATACCATCAAAACGGTATACCTGGCCCTATGCGACTCTATCTTGGGTTATTGCATCACGTCATGGGGAGGTGCGGCAAAGAGTCACCTTTTAGAGCTTGAAAGAGCCCAAAGAGCCGTCCTAAAAGTAAGTGCAGGTTTTGGGTACCGTTTCCCAACCACACAGCTCTACAGAGAATGGAACCTCCTCACTGTTAGGCAATCCTTCCTGTTACAAATTGTCCTATCTAAACATTCGCAACTTAAATTTGACCAACAATTAGTCGACTCCAAGCGCAGGAAAGGTCATGTCTGTCCATCTGTAGCCTATCACATAAAAAAGTCCCATAACTTTTCCTGCTTCCTAGGCCCTTACATCTACAACAAGATCAATACCATCTTATCTATCTACCCGATGCATATGTTTAGGTGTAAGACGGAAGTCACCAAATGGTTAAAGAATCTCACCTACCAGGAGACAGAAAGCCTCTTAACTCCCATGTCTTGACCACCCTTTGATCCATACTCTCACAACTTTCAAATTTACTCATAACGGAGCACACTAAATTTTCTATCCTACTCTCATCCACATGTTTCACTCTTTACACGCTTACAAGTGTCCTCAGTAGTCAAATTTATTACTCACTCACCCACAGCAGCTCACACGTTCACTCATTTATCTAGGGTCTGTAATTTATTGTAATTTATTGTATTTTGTTGTTAGGTATTAGATTTTATTTTCTAAGCTTTTTAGCATCAACCTGTTAAGTCATAACCATTCTAGTTTTAACCTCTAACCACTTATACCCGTTGCCAATTTGATTATATTTGTATTCACACTATCATAATTTCAAATTAGTGAACCGTGGAGTGGAGCACTGGTGACCTGCAACCACAGGTTTTTACAAACCTATCGCAGGCACCAGCCTCTCACAACTGGTTAGAAATATAAAATTGAAAGCATCAGTGTGTATCTAGGATAAATAACCTATTGTGTGAGAGGAAATAAATAAATATTCATTCATTCATTCATTCATTCATCTTTAATGACATAAATATGACTACAATATTTTGCATCATTTGCAGGATACTTATTATGTAATTTTGATTGCATACAAGTTTTTGAACTTGCCTTATACATATTTATGTGGCCATTGCAGTTTGCATATTTATTAGTGTTTGGAGGAGTACATATCTTTTGAATTTTTTATGATTACTTTATTTTTACAACATTACTTGCATGATGTAACGGCAGGTGGGTCAGGGTGGCACAAAATGAAATCTCACTTAAGTAGTTTCAAACTTGTATTCACAGAGTCACAAAGTTTAAGCGCGGCGTGCTCTTCGTTTGAGCGTTACACACAGTCTGAATAACTAAAACATCTCAGCACCAAGTATTACTTACTTCAATAATCAAAATAATAGTTATTTATTACTACGCAGAAGTACACAATCAAAGCTCTATGTCGCACCGCCCAACAGGTAAACAAAACTATTCTACGCGGCACATATCAGATTCGGAGAATCATTATAATACGTTACAAAGACGCCGTTGATGGATAGTATTACAGAGGGCGACCGACGTGAAGCAATTTGTAACACTCGGCCATCCTGCACCCGCGCTGTGTCCCACAGTGCTTAGGATTGCGTATCCCTGCTGTTCCGTTCTGACATCTGCAACCAAATAAACACACGCAGTACTTGGCTGTAGGGTTAATCAGATCCTAGCAATAAGGTTGTATTTATGGCACACAGCCACGGATCACATAGCCGTGTATCACACAGTTTATTTGAACGAATCACACAGATATATCACACAGCCACGGATCACACAGCCGTGTATCACACAGTTTTGTATTTATGTCACACAGCCACGGATCACATAGCCGTGTATCACACAGTTTATTAGAGCCACGGATCACACAGCCATGTATCACACAGTTTTGTATTTATGTCACACAGCCACGGATCACATAGCCGTGTATCACACAGTTTATTAGAATACTTATTTGAATAAGAATCACATAGATGTATCACATAGTTATTATCTACGAGCAATTTTATTTTTGAATCACACAGTACAGGCAACACAACTTATAAGTAGGTACCTATACACATTTGTAGAACTAATGCAAATAAATTTTTAGAACCCGTGATGTTTGCTTAAATTTTTACTTCCATTTCTTTTAACTCTCTAATAAATCAATGAGATCATCTCTATCTACTTCACGATCACTACTAGAAGTGTCATCATCAGATACTGCAGGTTTATAAGGTCGAAGAACTTCGCCTGAGACTACAGCATTGAATCTCTTGTAACCTTTCATACCTTTTATACTGGTAATCGTGTATCGGTCTAAAGAGTGGTCAGCTGAACTAACTTTATATGGGCCTGTATAGAGATTTCTTAGTTTTCTCGCAACTTTAGTAGTAGAATCTGTAGCGGTGCCACCTTTCCATAAGACAAGTTGTCCTACTGCATACTTATTGCATCTTTTATGTTTATTATCGAATCTGTTCTTCATTAATGACATATTGCGATCAATACGCTCCTTGGCAGTTGCCCTACGTACTTGCAGTTCGCTTTGCTGAGTATCATGATTATCAGGGGCTGAATTTGGATACGCTGGTAAACGGGAATTATTGTGACCAAACATAAGCTTAAATGGAGATATGCCTGTCGTGTTATTCGGAGTATTATTGATGCCCCATACAACATCAAGTAGCTTTTCGTCCCACATACACTCACTTTCTGACATTGTATTAAGTCCATTCAGAAGTGTTCTATTTACACGTTCTACTTGGCCATTCGAACGAGGGCTCGCTATAGCATTCAGTACATGCTTGAATTGAGCTTCTTCTATGAATTTTTTGAAGTATCTGCTTGTAAACGCTTTACCCCTATCAGTGATAACTCTATGAGGGATCCCAAACGTGTAAAATATATCTTTGAGAAGTCTGATTGTTTCAATGGAGCTGCAATTTTTCGCTGGTTTGGCAAACACAAATTTAGTAAATGCGTCAATAATTACAAGGATATACGTGTTTCCTTTTCGTGTTTTTGCGAATGGACCAAGATGATCAGCATGCAGTGTATGCATTGGAATAGGTTCCTTGATAATCGGATGTAATTCTCCTTGTTGTTTACCATGATTTCCTTTACCGTACGCGCATTGTAAGCACGAGTTTATATATTTGCGTATAAAACGTGTCATGCCTGGAAACCAGAATTGTTCCTTGATAATCTGTTCGCACCTATTAAAACCCGGGTGTCCTATCTGATCATGGTATTTCTGAAGTAAGCTAAATTTGGCTGATTTCGGAATCACAAAACGTTCGCCAGCTAGCGTTTTTCTAAACAGAACATCATTTTTTATCATGTAATTGCTTGTGATGTCCGTATTTGTCGTACCTCCACGTATTTTTGTCAATATGTCTTGAATGTTGTCGTCTTGCAATTGTAAGGTTAGTAGCCAATCCGGATTATCAATCAGAAATACTGAGTTGGTCACGGGATTTCTGCTTAAGGCATCCACATGCTTCATTCGTTCGCCCGGGCGGTATTCTATCTCCAAATCAAAATCTTGTATGGTGAGCCACCAGCGGGCTATACGAGGAATCAGATCTTTCTTCAAGAGAGTGGTGCGCAGTGCCGCACAATCCGTTATCACTTTAACATGTATACCAGTCAAGTAGATTTTGAATCGCTTCAATGAATCTACCACAGCAAGGGTTTCAAGTTCATAACTGTGGTAAAACTGCTCTTCTTGACTTGTAACCCTGCTGTAATAGGCAATCGGCTTTAAGCACTTATCAGCTCCCTTTTGGAAAAGTATCCCTCCCAGACCCAACTTGCTAGCGTCAGTATGAAGCTCAGTTTCTGCATTTCTGTCATAAATACCTAGTACAGGACGCTCAGTAAGTCTTTGTTTTAAGGTTTCAAATGACAATTGTTGTTCAGGGCCCCATTGCCATTGGGTTTCCTTTTTAGTTAATTTCGTCAGTGGTCGTGCAATTTGGGCAAACCCACGTATGAATTTCCTGAAATATGATGCCAAGCCAATGAACTGCCTAATCTCATGTACATTTTTCGGTGTTTTGTATTTAGCAACACAATTTATTTTCGCTTGACCCGGTTGTATTGTCCCAGCGGTGATTTCGTGACCAAGATAGTTAGCGCTTGTTTTTAGGAATGAGCATTTTTTGATATTTAATTTTAAATTTGCAGCAGTGAGAAGATGCAGTACCTTTTTTAACAGTTCCAGTCCTGACGTGATAGTGACAGAGGGAATCATTATGTCATCTAAGTATAGCGCTATATCGTCAACAACGTTTTTTAGGGCCATGCGTATTAATCGAGAGAAGACAGCTGGTGCGTTAGCAAGACCAAATGGCATTTTTATAAATTCAAACTGTCCAGATGGTGTCACGAATGCAGTTTTACTGACGGAGGACTCAGCCATAGGTACCTGATAATAACCCTGTGCAAGATCTAAAGTAGTGAAAAATGTTTTTCCACTAAGTTGTGTTATTTGATCTTCGATGTGAGGTAGCGGAAAGCGGTCCTTCACCGTTCGTGCATTTAAGGCTCGATAATCAACACACAATCGATAATCGCCTCCTTTCTTTTTTACCAATACTATAGGACTAGCATAATCTGATACAGATTCCCGGACTATACCAGCATCAATGAGGTCTTGAACCTTCTCATTCACGATTTCGTTTTCTTTATATGACAGCCTGTAAGGCTTAAAGCAAACTGGTTGATCGTTTGTAGTTTTTATATGCATTTCGATTAAATCGGTGCATCCTAACTCGTTTGTGGAGAAAGCGAAAGAATGTACGAATTTATTAAGCAATTCTAACAATCGACTCTGATTGGTAACATCAAGTTGTCCAACATCTAAGTCATTTATTGTGATTTTAGTTAACTTGGTCTCTAAAATTTGATTTACGCCTTGAACTTTATGCATTTCGATTGTATCACTTTCAGTCATTAATTCCGCTCTGGCCAATAATTTGTTCGCTTTCCACTCAATAGTTTCTTCACCCACGTTTACTACCTTCAAGTACATTTGCTTTGAACTTATAACACCTGGGGGTATATAGTATGATGACCCTCCTAATTGATAATATACAGCTTTAGTAAAAAGCGTAACGTTTTGTCTGTAGAATGGGAGATCTACTTTTACATCGACATAACCATAGCTCATTTTAGGGAGGACAGTATCATATTTAAGATACATTGGGTACTTGGTCTTACAATCAATTGCGCTTAATTGCATATCTGAAAATATGTTCTCCAAACCACAAGTAGATACAATAGTTACAGAGTCTGCTGTCGTAACCAAACTAATATTTTTTTGATTAATCATTGTTTGACCAATAATCAAGTCTATTTCACTTAGATCATAGTCGGTTATTTCGACTATACCTCTCAATACAGTATCATCTACACATATTTCAATTAACGAAGCACCTAATGAATTAATGTGAGCACCACCAAATCCTTTCATAACCACTGTAGTTGCATTAACCTTTAATTGTAAACGTTTAGCTTGTAGTGCGGTGAGAATGTTTAATTTACTGCCAGTGTCTATGTAGGCCATTAGTTCACACCCGTTTACTCGTACCTTCTTTTTATACAGATCTTGGTATACATTATATGTGACAAACATTACTTTACTGACCTTATTTAGTTGTTTCTGGGATGAACCCGCAGCAAACCAGCAACTCGCGGCAGCATGCCCGTAGCGATGGCACACCTCACAGCGTTGTAGCGGCGTACTCTTGCAATCCTTGACTTCGTGACCAGGTTTTCGGCACGCGTAGCATATCTTCAGATTTAACGGTCTCGATGAACCCGGTGGGAAACTAGGGCCAGCAGTAGCAGTTGTAGGATTGTTGTTATCACTACCATTTGTGCCTCTTCTCCATATGTACTTCCGCGTCATGCTGACAGATTCAACTTTCTTGTAATTTTCTAGTGACGACAAATAGCCATAATACAAACTTTCTGGCTGATTGCATTGGTATGCCTTAGCATTAGCTCTCAATTCTGTCGGTAAGCCTCGAATAATACAGGAAATAGCTGCTTCTCCATCTATGTTACATTTCTTGAGTAAGGATAATTTTGCATGATAATATTTTGTCATTGTTTCGGAGTCTGTCTTCGTTCTTGCTAACATTTCTTCGAGTCTGTTTACATAATCGGTAGATCGGGGAAATGCAGTTTTCAATGCTTGCTTCCATTCTTCCCAGGTCAAATCGTAATTCTCCAAATCATCGTACCATTCGCGCGCAGAACCTCGTAATCGGATTTGCATCACAAATTGTCGATCTTTATTGTCCCATCCGTAAACATCTCCTAGTTGGTCAATTTTGTGTAACCAACCCGTCACATTGCTTGTCTTGTCATCCGGGCAAAACTTCGGTACCACTTCCGCTTCTGTCGGAGTAACACGCAGTCTCTTGGTTGACTTCATTGTAGTATTTTGTTCTTTCAAAGAAAAAAAATCATTTTCTTCTTCGTCTGCCGACGACGATGTAGAATGTGTGCGGCGGCGTTTGCCCAAACCATCCTTATATGGGCCGGACATTGTCCCAGTATCCCACTTCTGAGATGTAACGGCAGGTGGGTCAGGGTGGCACAAAATGAAATCTCACTTAAGTAGTTTCAAACTTGTATTCACAGAGTCACAAAGTTTAAGCGCGGCGTGCTCTTCGTTTGAGCGTTACACACAGTCTGAATAACTAAAACATCTCAGCACCAAGTATTACTTACTTCAATAATCAAAATAATAGTTCTTTATTACTACGCAGAAGTACACAATCAAAGCTCTATGTCGCACCGCCCAACAGGTAAACAAAACTATTCTACGCGGCACATATCAGATTCGGAGAATCATTATAATACGTTACAAAGACGCCGTTGATGGATAGTATTACAGAGGGCGACCGACGTGAAGCAATTTGTAACAATATATATCTTTGACCTTGACTGTACCTATAAGGACCGATTTTTCAATCCTCAGATAAACAGTCAGATATTGTCTATTCCTCTCTAACATTGAACAATACCGTATAGTTGTCTCGCTCTCTATTCGTTAGATAAGGATATCTGAGGATTGAAAAATTGGCCCTAAGCTGAATGAAAAAAAACAACTGAATGTCGATAATCGAATGTTGCACATTTTTTAAAGAACTTTATAGGTACTAACCATGTGAAAAAAGTTTCACCCAAAATATCAAACCATGAAGGTTCTATGTCAATTCGAAGTAGGTACCTATTACAATAAAACGGCAATTTCATACTTAAACCCTATTATCTTTTACGACTATGATATTGTCGTCCGTCGTTCAACAATTTTGATTCCTTTACGTTTCGTTGGTATGAACTCGAATTTTGAAGACAACATAATGTTTACCTACTTTTGCTTGGAAAATAAAGTATCACACAATCCACAATATCAACAACTAATTAAGTATACATTATAAGTGTTTATTACTTATTTATAATTATAAGAGGCTCTTGAGATACTTTTTCAAATGCACTGAAATCTCAAATAATCAATATTCGTACATAACATGTAACATGACAAAAGTGACATTATGTTCAGCCAGCATTCAAATAAAAAAAACAGCAAAAAAACTAAAATCTTTTTGGTAAAATCAAAAAGGGAAATAAGACTAAGAATACTAGAGTTGTATACATGCAAATACCTCTAAAAAATTTACCTACCTACGGGAGTGTATTATATTATCTGTGCTACGGGTAAGGAAAGAATCAACCATTTTCGTAGCTAGTTATGAAAAACTTTTATTAAAAGGGAACAAAAGGTCCATTTTAATAACTAGTGATGAAACAGTGAAGGAAATTGCCTTTTTCGTAGCTAGTTATGAAAAACAGTTATGAAAATGGACCAAAGGATGTCTTCACATCCAGGCCGTCACTATACCTAATCAGGCTCTTACGAAATATAGGTAGGTAGGTACCATTTATCAAAACAATCTTTACATTACCACTTAATTAATTTAATCCATAATATGATTACAAAATACAAACTTACATAACTATCTATTGTGCTTAATAAACTTCGAACACAGCCATTTTAGATTCTCTAAATTACGTTACTTTGACTAACATGATCCGGACAATAACAGTAATGGCAACATATAATTCGATGTCTTAGCTTAGTGAGATGAAGTTCTAATGATGTGTGCTTACTTCTAATAATACCCCATAATTGCGTTTAGATTTAGGTAGCCTACTTTGGAAGAAACATGTAACATTTAGGACATGGAAGCCATGGGCATTTATTTTCCCCTATATATTTCAATGATGCGGTCTTGATCCACGTACTCGAAGATATGTGGAGCATCCATGAGAATTCCAATGGTTCCGGCAGTGGTCACGATGAAGAAGATGTAGAGCTGAAGTCTGTCGATGACCATGGCAACGTACTTCCAGTCCTCGCGAGTCTGTAATATACGTAATGTTATAATTTTATTACAAGCATTGGTACGGGGGTACCAGAAAAGGGGGCGAAGGCCTCAAAAGGTCACCAAAGGTCAAAAATGGAATTTTCGGGTTTTCGGAAGTTTTCGGCCATTTGAAAACTTAATTTTTTGGTGACCTTTTGAGGTCGCAATAACTCTGGACCCTGTGACCTAGGGTCACCAAAATCAATCAGTACCCTTCTCTCATAGGGACGGTGGGAAGGTTTCATGTAAATCGGTCAACGCCTTCGGTTGTAATCGTCTTATGCACAGACAGACAGACAGCGCTATGGATATTAGGATGGATATTACTTATTATAAAATTTCAATTAACTTTTATTATCATCATCATGCCGTGGGGTGCCGGCATTAGAATGTTACCCCTCCTATCACGCCCGTGGATGCAGTAAGAGCCTGCTAAGGGATACCTCCGGAAGATGGGCTGCAGCGTCTTTCCTTGTATCAACATCCTGTATTGCGCTCGCCAACCTGTCTGCCAAGCGTGGTGAGTATGGCCTCATGGAGATCCATGAGGGAGGCCTGTGTTCAGTAGTGGACGTTTTACGGCTGAAATGATGATGATGATCATCATCATAATTTTAGCCGTTGAATGTTCAGTGCTGGACAAAGGCATCTCATGGATCTCCAAGTATCTCAGATGGGGTTGTTGGCAAACTCATCACGCTTGGCAAACGGTTAGCGAGCGCACCACGGAATTTTGAAACAGAAATACGCTACTCCCCATCTTCCAGATGAGGGATACCTTGGCAGATTCTCACTGCATCCACGGGCAAGAGAGGAGGGGCAAAATTCTACTACTGACACTCCACAGCCAATTACTTTCCTGACTATAAAATACTAGGTAGGTACTTGTAAGGATATGTCTACTGAAAGTTATTATTAGAGCAAGACATAAGTACCTGAATGTACAGATCTTCATTACGCAGATGTTCCGCGATAAACTCCACCGCCTCAGTAGCTTTAGCTGCTTCAGGCGACAACAACAGAGAGTCTGAACTCTCGGATTCCCTTCTTTCGCATCCCAAGCCCAGGCCGCCGAGTGCGCCCAGGCCTCCTAAAGCGCCAACCTCACCACCGCCGGCCGCACGGTTAATCTTACAGTTCGGGTGGTGAAGGTCTGATAGCTCCATGGTCTCCATTTTGCTTTGGTTCGTCCCGATCGCGCTAGAACATGAGTGTATATATGGGACAGAAATAATGATAAAAAGGTGGGCTTGAAATGTATGTTAGGAAGGTAATTTATTTATTTCAGACATTCAAGGATTATAAACTTAAAAATTGTTTATTAATCGAACTAGTAAAAAGTAGAGTATGCGAGCTAATAAATGGTTATATTTCAAAATCTGTCCTAAGATAGATAATGATGTCGATTCTGTTTTAAACATCCTAAAGCTAATTATAATTAGAGATTTGACGTATCTAAATTTAGAAATGTCAACGTAAATCGTGGTAAAAGTGGTCCGATTTAATTTAAGCTTTAGGTAGGTATGTAATTATAATCCATTTTACACAATTTTAGTTAGCTTTAGTTAGGACGTGTAACAACAGAATTGACACCATTATAGCCTTCGGTGAGCACTTTATGAACCCCTTTATGTCCAGTCACTTGAACATTCAGCAAGTGTGAGCGGCAGCCGCGTGGGATCCATTTCTGGCATCTCAGTTAGATAGCTGGTAGGTAAGTAGGTACGGGATCCTTTTATGTATGACTTAGTGAATAGTAACCTAGGTACTTTGCATATACGAAAATTACCTGATGTGCTTTGGCAAGTCGTGAGCGGCGGCCGCGTGGGGCGGAGCGCCCATTCCCGGCATTTCCATCATCCAACGAAGGCGAGTTTTGCGGGGTCGACGCATCAGAAGTGCGGCCGGTAAATAGTGCAGGAAGACACTTCGGATCCATAATGGCATTCTGTTGAAGAAGAGCAGGTGAGTTGTCATTATCGTATAATCAGCTGTTGAAGGTAAAATGTTCGTGGTCTCTTCTTAAATGAAGATTACTGAATCCTGAAAAGTCGTACCTAAAACTAAAATAGTTTCTTGACGCGGTGAGAACCACCCCCTTTTGAGTTAATATACATATTAAAATAAACCTTGTATAAATAAGTAAGGCCTTTTCCATTATACCTACTCGTAGATGATTTATACAGCGTCAGCAACTGGTATTTATGCTGGTCAGGACGCTACAGTACCTCGGACATTGTTAGATGAATTAGGCTTGCCCAGTACCCATACCAGCTTACCATATCCAGCTTAGTCGGCTATTAGCACAGAATAGTAATGCTATTAGTCAGCGGAAAGAACAGGTCAATACGTCTGAAGCTGATTAAGCGCGGGTTTCCTCACGATGATTCCTTTCATCGTTTAACCCTTCAATCATCTTCCCTTTTTTTTTGTTTTATTTGCTTTTGCTTGGCTTATTAATAATTTGTACATGGATCCATAACTTTACTTTGTAAATGATTTAAATTATTAATATTAATTAGACATAAGTGAAATTGTAATTATAAGATAAGAAGGAGAAGCCACAGGATCCTGAAAC